>JBBBVM010000048.1:4967150-6421781 GCA_037355625.1 Petunia x hybrida | reverse complement strand
AAGAAATGCTATAAAAAAGGGATAGTTTGCACTTTCGATAGAGAACATATGAAAAATAGGTAGGCGTTGTAAAGAAAAATGGGCTAGTACTCAGTTTTTTGAAAAATATGGTAGTTCGCACTTTCTGAAGTTGCGAACTGTGCAAAAAATGAAAATTCAAATTTTGTCAAGAAATGCTTTAAAAAGTGATAGTTTGAACTTTCTATAGCGAACATATGAAAAGAGGTAGGCATTGTAAAGAAAAATGGGCTAGTACTCAGTTTTTGAAAATTCTGGTATTTCGTGCTTTCTGAAGGTGCGGACTGTTCAAAAAATCAAAATTCAAAATTTTGTCAAGAAATGCTATAAAAAGGGATAGTTTGCACTTTCTATAGCGAACATATGAAAAAGAGGTAGGCATTGCAAAGAAAAATGGGCGAGTACTCAGTTTTTTAAAAATCTGTTAGTTCGTGCTTTCTGAAGTTGCGAACTGTGCAAAAATGAAAATTCAAAATTTTGTCAAGAAATGCTATAAAAACGGATAGTTTGCACTTTCTATAGCGAACATATGAAAAAGAGGTAGGCGTTGTAAAGAAAAATGGGCTAGTACTCAGTTTTTTGAAAATCTGGTAGTTCGCACTTTCTGAAGTTGCGAACTGTGCAAAAAATGAAAATTCAAAATTTTGTCAAGAAATGCTATAAAAAGGGATAGTTTGCACTTTCTATAGCGAACATATGAAAAAGAGGTAGGCGTTGTAAAGAAAAATGGGCTAGTACTCAGTTTTTTGAAAAATCCGGTAGTTCGCACTTTCAGAAGTTGCGAACTGTGCAAAAATGAAAATTCAAAATTTTGTCAAGAAATGTTGTAAAAAGGGATAGTTTGCACTTTCTATAGCGAACATATGAAAAAGAGGTAGGCGTTGTAAAGAAAAATGGGCTAGTACTCAGTTTTTTAAAAATCTGGTAGTTCGCACTTTCTGAAGTTGCGAACTGTGCAAAAATGAAAATTCAAAATTTTGTCAAGAAATGCTGTAAAAAGGGATAGTTTGCACTTTCTATAGCGAACATATGAAAAAGAGGTAGGCGTTGTAAAGAAAAATGGGCTAGTACTCAGTTTTTTAAAAATCTGGTAGTTCGCACTTTCTGAAGTTGCGAACTGTGCAAAAATGAAAATTCAAAATTTTGTCAAGAAATGCTGTAAAAAGGGATAGTTTGCACTTTCTATAGCGAACATATGAAAAAGAGGTAGGCGTTGTAAAGAAAAATGGGCTAGTACTCAGTTTTTTAAAAATCTGGTAGTTCGCACTTTCTGAACTTGCGAACTGTGCAAAAAATGAAAATTCAAAATTTTGTCAAGAAATGCTATAAAAAGGGATAGTTTGCACTTTCTATAGCGAACATATGAAAAAGAGGTAGGCGTTGTAAAGAAAAATGGGCTAGTACTCAGTTTTTTGAAAAATATGGTAGTTCGCACTTTCTGAAGTTGCGAACTGTGCAAAAAATGAAAATTCAGAATTTTGTCAAGAAATGCTGTAAAAAGTGATAGTTTTCACTTTCTATAGCGCACATATGAAAAAGAGGTAGGCGTTGTAAAGAAAAAATGGGCTAGTACTCAGTTTTTTAAAAATCTGGTAGTTCGCACTTTCTGAAGTTGCGAACTGTGCAAAAAATGAAAATTCAAAATTTTGTCAAGAAATGCTGTTAAAAGGGATAGTTTGCACTTTCTATAGCGAATATATGAAAAAGAGGTAGGCGTTGTAAAGAAAAATGGGCTAGTACTCAATTTTTTGAAAAATCCGGTAGTTCGCACTTTCTGAAGTTGCGAAATGTGCAAAAAATGAAAATTCAAAATTTTGTCAAGAAATGTTATAAAAAGGTATAGTTTGCACTTTCTATAGCGAACATATGAAAAAGAGGTAGGCGTTGTAAAGAAAAATGGGCTAGTACTCAGTTTTTTGAAAAATCTGGTATTTCGTGCATTCTGAAGGTGCGGACTGTTCAAAAAATGAAAATTCAAAATTTTGTCAAGAAATGCTATAAAAAGGTATAGTTTGCACTTTCTATAGCGAACATATGAAAAAGAGGTAGGCGTTGTAAAGAAAAATGGGCTTGTACTCAGTTTTTTGAGAAATACGGTATTTCGTGAATTCTGAAGGTGCGGACAGTTCAAAAAATGAAAATTCAAAATTTTATCAAGAAATGCTATAAAAAGCTATAGTTTGCACTTTCTATAGCGAACATATGAAAAAGAGGTAGGCGTTGTAAAGAAAAATGGGCCAGTACTCAGTTTTTTGAAAAATCTGGTATTTCGTGCATTCTGAAGGTGCGGACTGTTCAAAAAATGAAAATTCAAAATTTTGTCAAGAAATGCTATAAAAAGGGATAGTTTGCACTTTCTATAGCGAACATATGAAAAAGAGGTAGGCTTTGTAAAGAAAAAATGGCTAGTACTCAGTTTTTTGAAAAATCTGGTATTTCGTGCATTCTGAAGGTGCGGACTGTTTAAAAAATGAAAATTCAAAATTTTGTCAAGAAATGCTATAAAAAGGGATAGTCTGCACTTTTTATAGCGAACATATAAAAAAGAGGTAGGCGTTGTAAAGAAAAATGGGCTAGTACACAGTTTTTTAAAAAATCTGGTATTTCGTGAATTCTGAAGGTGCGGACTGTTCAAAAAATCAAAATTCAAAATTTTGTCAAGAAATGCTATAAAAAGGGATAGTTTGCACTTTCTATAGCGAACATATGAAAAAGAGGTAGGCGTTGTAAAGAAAAATGGGCTAGTACTCAGTTTTTTAAAAATCTGGTAGTTCGCACTTTCTGAAGTTGCGAACTGTGCAAAAATGAAAATTCAAAATTTTGTCAAGAAATGCTGTAAAAAGGGATAGTTTGCACTTTCTATAGCGAACATATGAAAAAGAGGTAGGCGTTGTAAAGAAAAATGGGCTAGTACTCAGTTTTTTAAAAATCTGGTAGTTCGCACTTTCTGAACTTGCGAACTGTGCAAAAAATGAAAATTCAAAATTTTGTCAAGAAATGCTATAAAAAGGGATAGTTTGCACTTTCTATAGCGAACATATGAAAAAGAGGTAGGCGTTGTAAAGAAAAATGGGCTAGTACTCAGTTTTTTGAAAAATATGGTAGTTCGCACTTTCTGAAGTTGCGAACTGTGCAAAAAATGAAAATTCAGAATTTTGTCAAGAAATGCTGTAAAAAGTGATAGTTTTCACTTTCTATAGCGCACATATGAAAAAGAGGTAGGCGTTGTAAAGAAAAATGGGCTAGTACTCAGTTTTTTAAAAATCTGGTAGTTCGCACTTTCTGAAGTTGCGAACTGTGCAAAAAATGAAAATTCAAAATTTTGTCAAGAAATGCTGTTAAAAGGGATAGTTTGCACTTTCTATAGCGAATATATGAAAAAGAGGTAGGCGTTGTAAAGAAAAATGGGCTAGTACTCAATTTTTTGAAAAATCCGGTAGTTCGCACTTTCTGAAGTTGCGAAATGTGCAAAAAATGAAAATTCAAAATTTTGTCAAGAAATGTTATAAAAAGGTATAGTTTGCACTTTCTATAGCGAACATATGAAAAAGAGGTAGGCGTTGTAAAGAAAAATGGGCTAGTACTCAGTTTTTTGAAAAATCTGGTATTTCGTGCATTCTGAAGGTGCGGACTGTTCAAAAAATGAAAATTCAAAATTTTGTCAAGAAATGCTATAAAAAGGTATAGTTTGCACTTTCTATAGCGAACATATGAAAAAGAGGTAGGCGTTGTAAAGAAAAATGGGCTTGTACTCAGTTTTTTGAGAAATACGGTATTTCGTGAATTCTGAAGGTGCGGACAGTTCAAAAAATGAAAATTCAAAATTTTATCAAGAAATGCTATAAAAAGCTATAGTTTGCACTTTCTATAGCGAACATATGAAAAAGAGGTAGGCGTTGTAAAGAAAAATGGGCCAGTACTCAGTTTTTTGAAAAATCTGGTATTTCGTGCATTCTGAAGGTGCGGACTGTTCAAAAAATGAAAATTCAAAATTTTGTCAAGAAATGCTATAAAAAGGGATAGTTTGCACTTTCTATAGCGAACATATGAAAAAGAGGTAGGCTTTGTAAAGAAAAAATGGCTAGTACTCAGTTTTTTGAAAAATCTGGTATTTCGTGCATTCTGAAGGTGCGGACTGTTTAAAAAATGAAAATTCAAAATTTTGTCAAGAAATGCTATAAAAAGGGATAGTCTGCACTTTTTATAGCGAACATATAAAAAAGAGGTAGGCGTTGTAAAGAAAAATGGGCTAGTACACAGTTTTTTAAAAAATCTGGTATTTCGTGAATTCTGAAGGTGCGGACTGTTCAAAAAATAAAAATTCAAAATTTTGTCAAGAAATGCTATAAAAAGGGATAGTTTACACTTTCTATAGCGAACATATAAAAAAGAGGTAGGCGTTGTAAAGAAAAATGGGCTAGTACTCAGTTTTTTGAAAAATCTAGTATTTCGTGCTTTATAAAGCTGCGGACTGTTCAAAAAATAAAAATTCAAAATTTTGTCAAGAAATGCTATAAAAAGGGATTGTTTGCACTTTTTATAGCGAACATATAAAAAAGAGGTAGGCGTTGTAAAGAAAAATGAGCTAGTACTCAGTTTTTTAAAAATCTGGTATTTCGTGCTTTCTGAAGGTGCAGACTGTTCAAAAAATGAAAATTCAAAATTTTGTCAATAAATGCTATAAAAAGGGATAGTTTGCACTTTCTATAGCGAACATATAAAAAAGAGGTAGGCGTTGTAAAGAAAAATGGGCTAGTTCTCAGTTTTTTGAAAAATCTGGTAGTTCGCATTTTCTGAAGTTGCGAACTGTTCAAAAAATGAAAATTCAAAATTTTGTTAAGAAATGCTATAAAAAGGGATAGTTTGCACTTTCTATAGCGAATATATAAAAAAGAGGTAGGCGTTGTAAAGAAAAATGGGCTAGTATTCAGTTTTTTGAAAAATCTGGTATTTCGCGCTTTCTGAAGGTGCGGACTGTTCAAAAAATGAAAATTCAAAATTTTGTCAAGAAATATTATAAAAAGGGATAGTTTGCACTTTCTATAGCGAATATATAAAAAGAGGTAGGCGTTTTAAAGAAAAATGGGCTAGTACTCAGTTTTTTGAAAAATCTGGTATTTCGTGCTTTATGAAGCTGCGGATTGTTCAAAAAATGAAAATTCAAAATTTTGTCAAGAAATGTTATAAAAAGAGATAGTTTGCACTTTCTATAGCGAATATATAAAAAAGAGGTAGGCGTTGTAAAGAAAAATGGGCTAGTACTAAGTTTTTTTAAAAATCTGGTATTTCGTTCTTTATGAAGGTGCGGACTGTTCAAAAAATGAAAATTCAAAATTTTGTCAAGAAATGCTATAAAAAGGGATAGTCTGCACTTTCTATAGCGAACATATAAAAAAGAGGTAGGCGTTGTAAAGAAAAATGGGCTAGTACACAGTTTTTTAAAAAATCTGGTATTTCGAACGGTGCAAAAAATGAAAATTCAAAATTTTGTCAAGAAATGCTGTAAAAAGGGATAGTTTGCACTTTCTATAGCGAACATATGAAAAAGAGGTAGGCGTTGTAAAGAAAAATGGGCTAGTACACAGTTTTTTAAAAAATCTGGTATTTCGTGCTTTCTAAAGGTGCGGACTGTTCAAAAAATGAAAATTCAAAATTTTGTCAAGAAATGCTATAAAAAGGGATAGTTTGCACTTTCTATAGCGAACATATAAAAAAGAGGTAGGCGTTGTAAAGAAAAATGGGCTAGTTCTCAGTTTTTTGAAAAATCTGGTAGTTCGCATTTTCTGAAGTTGCGAACTGTTCAAAAAATGAAAATTCAAAATTTTGTTAAGAAATGCTATAAAAAGGGATAGTTTGCACTTTCTATAGCGAATATATAAAAAAGAGGTAGGCGTTGTAAAGAAAAATGGGCTAGTTCTCAGTTTTTTGAAAAATCTGGTAGTTCGCATTTTCTGAAGTTGCGAACTGTTCAAAAAATGAAAATTCAAAATTTTGTTAAGAAATGCTATAAAAAGGGATAGTTTGCACTTTCTATAGCGAATATATAAAAAAGAGGTAGGCGTTGTAAAGAAAAATGGGCTAGTATTCAGTTTTTTGAAAAATCTGGTATTTCGTGCTTTCTAAAGGTGCGGACTGTTCGCTATAGAAAGTGCAAACTATCCCTTTTTATCGTATTTCTTGACAAAATTTTCATTTTTTGAACAGTCCGCACCTTCATAAAACACGAAATACCAGATTTTTAAAAAAACTGAGTACTAGCCCATTTTTCTTTACAACGCCTACCTCTTTTTTATATGTTCGCTATAGAAAGTGCAAACTATCCCTTTTTATAGCATTTCTTGACAAAATTTTGAATTTTCATTTTTTGAACAGTCCGCACCTTTAGAAATACGATAAAAAGGGATAGTTTGCACTTTCTATAGCGAACATATAAAAAAGAGGTAGGCGTTGTAAAGAAAAATGGGCTAGTACTCAGTTTTTTGAAAAATCTGGTAGTTCGCACTTTTTGAAGTTGCGAACTGTTCAAAAAATGAAAATTCAAAATTTTGTCAAGAAATGCTATAAAAAGGGATAGTTTGCACTTTCTATAGTGAACATATAAAAAAGAGGTAGGCGTTGTAATGAAAAATGGGCTAGTACTCAGTTTTTTTAAAAATCTGGTATTTCGTGCTTTCTGAAGGTGCGGACTGTTCAAAAAATGAAAATTCAAAATTTTGTCAAGAAATGCTATAAAAAGGGATAGTTTGCACTTTCTATAGCGAACATATAAAAAAGAGGTAGGCGTTGTAAAGAAAAATGGGCTAGTAATCAGTTTTTTGAAAAATCTGGTATTTCGTGCTTTATGAAGCTGCGGACTGTTCAAAAAATGAAAATTCAAAATTTTGTCAAGAAATATTATAAAAAGGGATAGTTTGCACTTTTTATAGCGAACATATAAAAAAGAAGTAGGCGTTGTAAAGAAAAATGGGCTAGTACTCAGTTTTTTTAAAAATCTGGTATTTCGTGCTTTATGAAGCTGCGGACTGTTCAAAAAATAAAAATTCAAAATTTTGTCAAGAAATTCTATAAAAAGGGATAGTTTGCACTTTCTATAGCGAACATATAAAAAAGAGGTAGGCGTTGTAAAGAAAAATGGGCTAGTACTCAGTTTTTTTAAAAATCTGGTATTTCGTGCTTTATGAAGGTGTGGACTGTTTAAAAAAATGAAAATTCAAAATTTTGTCAAGAAATGCAATAAAAAGGGATAGTTTGCACTTTTTATAGCAAACATATAAAAAAGAGGTAGGCGTTGTAAAGAAAAATGGGCTAGTACTCAGTTTTTTGAAAAATCTAGAGTAACAGAGTACCACAGTACCATAGTACTACACTACGACAGTACCAGAGTACCACAGTACCACGGAACCCGGAACCCCGAAACCCCGAAATCCGAAACCTGACACCCCAAGCCCGAAACCCCAAACAAGAGTACCACAGTACCAGAGTACCAGAGTACCACAGTACCAGAGTACCACAGTACAACGGAACCCGGAACCCCGAACCCCAAACCCCAAACCCCATACCCCAAACCAGAGTACCTGAGTACAACAGTACCTTAGTATCAGAATACCAATGTACCACAGTACCACAGTACTAGAGTAACACAGTACAAGAGTACCACAGTACCTGAGTACCAGAGTACCATAGTACCTGAGTACCAGAGTACCACAGTACCAGAGTACCACAGTACCAGAGTACCTGAGTACCACAGTACCACAGTACTACAGTACCAGAGTACCACAGTATTAGAGTACCATAGTACCAAAGTACCACAGTACAAGAGTACCACAGTACCTGAGTACCACAGTACGTGAGTACCATAGTACCACAGTACCACAGTACCAGTGTACCACAGTACCACAGTACCAGAGTACCAGAGTACCTGAGTACGACAGTACCTGAGTACCAGAGTACCACAGTACCTGAGTACCAGAGTACCACAGTACCTGAGTACCAGAGTACCAAAGTACCACAGTACCAGAGTACCACAGTACCAGAGTAGATGAGTACCACAGTATCAGAGTACCACAGTACCATAGTACCAGAGTACCAGAGTACCACAATACCAGAGTACCAGAGTACTAGAGTACTAGAGTACCACAGTACTAGAGTACCAGACTACGACAGTACCAGAAACCCCGAAACCCGAAACCTGAAACCCCAAACCTCAAACCCCAAACCAGAGTACCAGAGTACCACAGTACCACAGTACTAGAGTACCAGAGTACCACAGTACCATATTACTACAGTACGACAGTACCAGAGTACCACAGTACCACGGAACCCGGAACCCCGAAACCCCAAAATCCGAAACCTGAAACCCCAAGCCCGAAACCCCAAACCAGAGTACCACAGTACCAGAGTACCAGAGTACCACAGTACCAGAGTACCACGGAACCCGAAACCCGGAACCCCGAACCCCGAAACCCCGAACCCCAAACCCCAAACCCCAAAGCAGAGTACCAGAGTACCACAGTACCAGAGTACCACAGTATCAGAGTACCAGAGTACCAGAGTACCATAGTAGCAGAGTACTAGAGTACCAGAGTACCAGAGTACCACAGTACCAGAGTACCACAGTACCTAAGTACTAGAGTACCACAGAAAGTGCGTATCCCTGCCAACTTATAACTTGGAAGGGTTATCGTGGATCCCTGCTAAGATATTAATTGGCACGAAAAGCGGGTATCCTTACCAACTTATAACTTGGCAGGGTTATCCCGGATCCCTACCAAGATATAAGTTGGCACGAAAAGCGCGTATCCCTTCCAACTTATAACTTGGCAGGGTTATCGGTGATCCCTACCAAGATATAAGTTGGCACGAAAAGCGCGTATCCCTGCAGACTTATAACTTGGCACGGTTATCGCGGATCTCTTCCAAGATATAAGTTTGCACAAAAAGCGCGTATCCGTGCCAATTTATAACTTGGCACGGTTTTTGCGGATCCCTATAAAGATATAAGTTGGCACGAAAAGCGCAAATCTCTGCCAACTTATAACTTGGCACGGTTATCGCAAATCCATGCCAAGATATAAGTTGGGACGAAAAGCGTGTATCCTTGCCAACTTATAACTTGGCAAGGTTATCGCGGTTCTGTGCCAACATATAAGTTGGCATGAAAAGCGTGTATCCTGGCCAACTTATAACTTTACAGGGTTATCGTGGATTCCTGCCAAGATATAAGTTGGCACGAAAAGCGCGTATCCCTGCCAACTTATAACTTGGCATTGTTATCGTGGATCCTGCAAAAATACAAGTTTGCACGAAAAGCGTGAATCCTACCAACAAATAACTCGGCAGGGTTATCGCGGATCCCTGCCAAGATATAAGTTGGCACGAAAAATGTGTATTCCTGCCAACTTATAAATTGGTTTGGTTATCACGAATCCCTGCCAAGATATAAGTTGGCACGAAAAGCGCGAATACCTGCCAACTTATAACTTGACAGGGTTATCGCGGATCCTTGCCATGATATAAGTTGGCACGAACGCGCGTATTTCTTCCAACTTATAACTTGGCACAGTTATCGCGGATCCCCGCCAAGAAATAAGTTGGCTCATAAAGCGCGAATGCCTACCAACTTATAACTTGGCACGGTGATCACGGATCCCTGCCATGATATAAGTTGGCTCGAAAAGCGCGAATGCCTACCAACTTATAACTTGGCAAGGTTATCACGGATCCCTGCCAAGATATAAGTTGGCACGAAAAGCGCGTATCCTTTCCAACTTATAACTTGGCAGTGCTTATCGCGGTTCCCTAACAAAATATAAGTGTTCACGAAAAACGCATATCCTTCAAACTTATAACTTGGCAGGGTTATCCCGGATCCCTGCAAAGATATAAGTTGGTACGAAAAACGCGTTTCCCTGCCATCTTATAACTTGGCACGGTTACCGCGGATCCCTTCCAAGTTATAAGCAGGCACAAAAAGGGCGTATCCGTGCCAACTTATAACTTCACACGGTTATCGCGGATCCATGCCAAGGTATAAGTTGGCACGAAAAGCGCAAATCTCTGCCAATTTATAATTTGGCACGGTTATCGCGGATCCATGCCAAGATATAAGTTGGCACGAAAAGCGCGTAGCCCTGCCAATATATAACTTGGCACGGTTATCGCGGATCCCTGCCTACTTATAACTTGGCAGGGTTATCGCGGATCCCTGCCAAATTATAAGTTTGCACGAAAAATGCGTATTCGTGCAAACTTATAACTTTGCACGGTTATAGCGGATCCCTGCCAAAATACAAGTTTGCACGAAAAGCACGAATTTCTTCCAACGTATAACTTGGCATGGTTATCGCGGATCCCAGACAAGATATAAATTGGCACGAAAAGCGCGTTTCCCAGCCAACTTAAAACATTGCAGGGTTATCGCGGATCCTTGCCAAGATATAAGTTGGCACAAAAAGTGCGTATCCCTGCCAACTTATAACTTGGCAGTGTTATCGTGGATCCTTGCTCAGATATTATTTGGCACGAAAAGTGCGTATCCTTGCCAACATATAATTTGGCAGGGTTATCGCGGATTCCTAACAACATAGAAGTTGGCACGAAAAGCGCGTATCCCTGCAAACTTACAGCTTGACACGGTTATCGCGGATCTCTTCCAAGATATAAGTTGGCACAAAAAGCGCGTATCTGTTCCAACTTATAACTTGGCACAGGTATCGCGGACCCCTACCAAGATATAAGTTGGCACGAAAAGCACGAATCTCTGCCAACTTATAACTTGGCACAGTTATCGCGGATCCATACCAAGATATAAGATGGTACGAAAAGCGCGTATCCTTGCCAACTTATAACTTGGCAGGGTTATCGCGGATCTTTGCCAATATAAAAGTTTGCATAAAAAGCGCATTTTCTTGCCAACTTATAATTTGGACGGGTTATCGCGAATCCCTGCCAAGATATAAGTTGGCACGAAAAGCGCGTATCCCTGGCAACTTATAACTTGGCATGGTTATCGCGGATCACTGTCAAGATATAAATTGGCACGAAATGCGCGTATCCCTGCCAACATATAAGTTGGCACAAAAAGCGCGTATCCCTGCCAATTTATAACTTCGCAGGCCTGCCAATATATAAGGTGGCACCAAAAGCGCGTATCCGTGCCAACTTATAATTTGGCAAGGTTATCGCGGATCCCTACCAAGTTATAAGTTGGCACGAAAAGCACGTATCCTTGCCAACTTATAACTTGGCAGCGTTATCGTGGATCCCTACCAAGATATAAGTTTGCACGAAAAATGCGTATTACTGCCAACTTATAACTTGGAAGGGTTATCGCTGATCCTTGCCAAGATATAAGTTGGCACGAAAAGCGTGTATCGCTACCAACTTAAAACTTGGCACGGTTATCGCGGATCCCTTCCTAGATATAAGTTGGCACAAAAAGGGCGTTTCCGTGACAACTTATGACTTCGCACGGTTATCGCGGATCCCTGCCAAGATGTAAGTTGGCACGAAAAGCGCAAATGTCTATTAACTTATAACTTGGCACGATTATCGCGGATCCATGACAAGATATAAGGTTGCACGAAAAGCGCGTATCCCTGCCAATTTATAACTTGGCACGGTTAACGCAGATCCCTGCCAAGTTATAAGTTGGCACAAAAAATGCGTATTCGTGCCAACTTATAACTTGGCACGGTTATGGCGGATCCTTGCCAAGATATAAGTTGGCATGAAAAGCGCAAATTCCTACCAACTTATAACTTGGCATGGTTATCGCGGATCCCTACCAAGATATAAGTTGGCATGAAAAGTGCATATCCCGTAAGACTTATAAGTTGGCAGGGTTATCGCGAATCTTTGCCAAGATATAAGTTGGCACGAAAAGCGCGTATCCCTACCAACTTATAACTTGGCAGTGTTATCGCGGATCCCGACAAAGATATTAGTTGGCACGAAAAGCACGTATCCTTGCCAACTTATAACTTGGCAAGGTTATCGCAGATCCCTACCAGCATATAAGTTGGCACGAAAAGCGCGTATCCCTGCAAACTTTTAACTTGGCAGGGTTATCGCGGATTCCTCCCAACATATAAGTTGCCATGAAAATCGCGTATCTTATCCAACTAATAACTTTGCAGGGTTATGGCGGATCCCTACCAAAATATAAGTTGGCACGAAAAGCGCGTATGCATGCAAACTTATAACTTGGCACGGTTATCGCGGATCTCTTCCAAGATATAAATTGGCACAAAAAGCGTGTATCCGTGCCAACTTATAACCTGGCACGGTTATCGCGGATCCCTGCCAAGATATAAGTTGGCACGAAAAGCGCAAATGTATATTAACTTATAACTTGGCACGATTATCGCGGATCCATGCCAAGATATAAGGTTGCACGAAAAGCACGTATCCCTGCCAATTTATAACTTGGGATGGTTAACGCAGATCCCTGCTAAGTTATAAGTTGGCACGAAAAATGCGTATTCGTGCCAACTTATAACTTGGCACGGTTATGGCGGATCCCTACCAAGATATAAGTTGGGTTGAAAAGCGCGAATTCCTGCCAACTTATAACTTGGCATGGTTATCGCGGATCCCTACCAAGATATAAGTTGGCACGAAAGGCGCATATCCCGTCAGACTTATAATTTGGCAAGGTTATCACGGATCCTTGCCAAGATATAAGTTGGAACGAAATGCGCGTATCCCTGCCAACTTATAACTTGGCAGTGTTATCGCGGATCCTGGCTAAGATATTAGTTGGCATGAAAAGAAAATATCCTTGCCAACTTATAACTTGGCAGGGTTATCGCGGATCACTACCAACATATAAGTTGGCACGAAAAGTGCGTATCCTTGCAAACTTTTTACTTGTCAGGGTTATCGCGGATTCCTGCCAACATATAAGTTGCAATGATAATCGCGTATCCTATCCAACTAATAACTTGGCAGGGTTATGGCGGATCCCTGCCAAAAGATAAGTTGGCACGAAAAGCGCGTATCCATGCAAACTTATAACTTGGCACGATTATCGCGGCCGCGAATCCTTGCCAACTTATATTTTGGCACGGTTATCACGGATCCCTGCCAACATATAAGTTGGCAGAAAAAGTGCCTATCCGTGCCAACTTATAACTTGGCATGGTTATCGCGGGTCCTTGCCAAGATATAAGTTGGCACGAAAAGCGCGAATCTCTGCAAACTCAAAACTTGGCACGGTTATCGCGGATCCCTGCCAAGATATAAGTTAGCTCAAAAAGCGCATATCCTTGCAACCTTATAACTTGGCAGGGTTGTCGCGGATCCCTGCCAACATAGAAGTTGGCGCGAAAAGCATTTGTCCCTTCCAACTTATAACTTGGCAGAGTTATCGCGGATCTCTGCAAAGATTTAAGTTGGCACGAAAAGCGCGAATCACTTCCAACTTATAACTTGGCACGGTTATCGCGGATCCCTGCCAATAAATACGTTGGCACGAAAAGCGCGAATCCCTGCCAACTTATAATTTGACAGGGGTATTGCGGATTCCTGCCAACATATAAGTTGGCAGAAAAAGCGTGTATCCATGCCAACTTATAACTTTACACGATTATCGAGGATCCCTGCCAAGATATAAGTTGGCACGAAAAGCGCGAATCTCTGCCAACTCATAACTTGGCACGGTTATCGCGGATCCCTGCCAAGATATAAGATAGCACGAAAAGTGCGTATCCTTGCCAACTTATAACTTGGCACGGTTATCGCGGATCCCTGCCGACATATAAGTTGCCACGAAAAGCGCTTAACCCTACCAACTTATAGATTGGCAGGGTTTTCGTGATCCGTGCCAACATATAAGTTGGCACGAAAAGCGCTTATCCCTGCCAACTTATAACTTGGCATGGAAAGCGCGTATCCCTACCAACTTATAAATTGGCAGGTTTATCACGAATCACCGACAAAATATGAGTTGCCACGAAAAACGCGTATCCCTGCCAAGTTATAAGTTGGAAGGGTTATCGCGGATCCCTGCCAACATATGAGTTGACACGAAAAACGCGTATCCCTGCCAACTTATAACTTGGCCGGGTTATCGCGGATCCCTGCCAACAAAGAAGTTGGAACGAAAAATGCATATCCCTGCCAACTTATAACTTGGCAGGGTTATCGCGAATCCCTGCCGACATATAAGTTCGCACTAAAAGCACTTAACCCTGTCAACTTATAAATTGGCAGGGTTTTCGCGGATCCGTGCCAACATATAAGTTGGCACGAAAAGCGCTTATCCCTGCCAACTTATAACTTGGAAGGTTATCGCGGATCCCTGCCAAGATATAAGTTGGCATGGAAAGCGCGTATCCCTACAAACTTATAACTTGGCAGGGTTATCGCAGATCTCCGGCAACATATAAGTTGCCACGAAAAGCGCGTATCCCTAAAAAGTTATAAGTTGGAAGGGTTATCGCGGATCCCTGCCAACATAAAAGTTGACACGAAAAGCGCTTATCCGTGCCAACTTATAACTTGGCACGGTTATCGCGGATCCCTACCAAGATATAAGTTGGCATGAAAATTACGAATCCCTGCCAACTTATAACTTGGCACGGTTATCGCGGATTCCTGCCAACATCTAAGTTTGCAGAAAAAGCGCGTATCCGTGCCAACTTATAACTTGGCACGGTTATCGATGATCCCCCGCCAAGATATAAGTTGACACGAAAAATGCGAATCTCTGCTAAGTCAGAACTTGGCACGGTTATCGCGGATCCCTGCCGACATAGAAGTTGGCACGAAAAGCGTTTGTACCTGCCAACTTATACCTTGCCAGAGTTACCGCGGATCCCTGCAAAGATATAAGTTGGCACGAAAATCACGAATCCTTGCCAACTTATATTTTGGCACGGTTATCGCGGATCCCTGCAAACATATAAGTTGGCAGAAAAAGTGCCTATCCGTGCCAACTTATAACTTGGCATGGTTATCGCGGATCCTTGCCAAGATATAAGTTGGCACGAAAAGCGCGAATCTCTGCAAACTCAAAAGTTGGCACGGTTATCGCGGATCCCTGCCAAGATATAAGTTAGCTCGAAAAGCGTGTATCCTTGCAACCTTATAACTTGGTAGGGTTGTCGCGGATCCATGCCAACATAGAAGTTGGCGCGAAAAGCATTTGTCCCTTCAAACTTATAACTTGGCAGAGTTAACGCGGATCTCTGCAAAGATTTAAGTTGGCACGAAAAGCGCGAATCACTTCCAACTTATAACTTGGCACGATTATCGCGGATCCCTGCCAAGAAATACGTTGGCACAAAAAGCGCGAATCCCTGCCAACTTATAACTTGGCAGGGGTATCGCGGATTCCTGCCAACATATAAGTTGGCAGAAAAAGCGTGTACCCATGCCAACTTATAACTTTACATGGTTATCGAGGATCCCTGCCAAGATATAAGTTGGCACGAAAAGCGCGAATCTCTGCCAACTCATAACTTGGCACGGTTATCGCGGATCCCTGCCAAGATATAAGTTAGCACGAAAAGCGCGTATCCTTGCCAACTTATAACTTGGCACGGTTATCGCGGATCCCTGCCGACATATAAGTTGGCATGAAAAGCGCTTAACCCTACCAACTTATAAATTGGCAGGGTTTTCGCTGATTCGTGCCAACATATAAGTTGGCACGAAAAGCGCTTATCCCTACCAACTTATAACTTGGCAGGGTTATCAAGGATCCCTGCCAAGATATAAGTTGGCATGGAAAGCGCGTATCCTTACCAACTTATAACTTGGCAGGGTTATCGCGAATCCTCGGCAAAATATGAGTTGCCACGAAAAACGCGTATCCTTGCCAAGTTATAAGTTGGAAGGGTTATCGCGGATCCCTGCCAACATATAAGTTGACACGAAAGGTGCGTATCCCTGCCAACTTATAACTTGGCCGGGTTATGGCGGATCCCTGCCAACATATAAGTTGGTACAAAAAGCGCGTATCCGTGCCAACATATAACTTGGCACGGTTATCGCGGATCCCTGCCAAGATATAAGTTGGCACAAATATTGCGAGTCCTTGCTAACTTATTACTTGGCACGGTTATCGCGGATCCCTGCCAAGACATAAGTTGGCACAAAAAGCGCTAATCCCTGCCAACTTATAACTTGGTAGGGTTATCGCGGATTCCTGCCAACATATAAGTTGGCAGAAAAAGTGCGTATCCGTGCCAACTTATAACTAGGCACAGTTATCGAGGATCACTGCCAAGATATAAGTTGGCACGTAAAGCTCGAATCTCTGGTAACTCATAACTTGGCACGGTTATCGTGGATCCCTGCCAAAATATATGTTAGAATGAAAAGCGCGTATCCTTGCCAACCTATAACTTAGCAGGGTTATCGCGGATCCCTGCCGACATAGAAGTCGGCACGAAAAGTGTTTGTCCCTGCGAACTTATAACTTGCCAGAGTTATCGCGGATCCCTGCAAAGATATAAGTTGGAACGAAATTTGCGAATCTCTACCAACTTATAACTTGGGGAGGTTATCACGGATCCCTGCCAACATAAAAGTTGGCAGAAAAAGCGCGTATCTGTGCCAACTTATGATTTGGCAAGGTTATCGTGGATCTCTTCCAAGATATAAGTTCGCACGAAAAGCGCGAATCTCTACCAACTCAAAACTTGGCACGGTTATCGCGGATCTCTGCCAAGATATAAGTTAGCACGAAAAGCGCGTATCCTTGCCAACTTATAACTTGGCAGGGTTATCGCGGATCCCAGCCAACATAGAAGTTTGCACGAAAAGCGTTTATCCCTGCCAACTTATAACTTGGAAGAGTTATCGCGGATCCCTGCAAAGATATAAGTTGGCACGAAAAGCGCGAATATCTTCCAACTTATAACTTGGCACGGTTATCGCGGATCCCTGCCAAGAAATATGTTGGCACGAAAAGCGTGAATCTTTGCCAACTTATAACTTGGCAGGGGTATCGCGGATTCCTGCCAACATATAAGTTGGTAGAAAAAGCGCGTATCCGTGCCAACTTATAATTTTACACAGTTATGGAGGATCCCTGCCCAAGATATAAGTTGGCACGAAAAGCGAAAATCTCTTCCAACTCATAACTTGGCACAGTTATCGCGGATCCCTGCCAAGATATAAGTTGCCCGAAAAGCGCGTATCCTTGCCAACTTATAACTTGGCATGGTTACTGCGGATCCCTGCCAACATAGAAGTTGGAATGAAAAGCGCATATCCCTGCCAACTTATAACATGGCAGGGTTATCGCGGATCCCTCCCGACATATAAGTTGGCACGAAAAGCGCTTAACCCTGCCAACTTATAAATTGGTACGGCTTTCGCGGATCTGTGCCAACGTATAAGTTGGCACGAAAAGCGCTTATCCCTGCCAACTTATAACTTGGCAGGGTTATCGCGTATCCCTGCTAAGATATAAGTTGGCATGGAAAGCGTGTATCCCTACCAACTTATAACTTGGCAGGGTTATCGCGGATCCCCGGCAACATATAAGTTGCCACGAATTGCGCGTATCCCTGACAAGTTATAATTTGGAAGTGTTATCGCGGATCCCTGCCAAAATATAAGTTGACACGAAAAGCGCGTATCCCTGCCAACTTATAACTTGGCAGGGTTATCGCGGATCCCTGCCAACATATAAGTTGGCACAAAAAGCGTGTATCCGTGCCAACTTATAACTTGGCACTGTTATCGCAGATCCCTGCCAAGATATAAGTTGGCACGAAAATTGTGAACCCCTGCCAACTTATAAGTTGGCACGGTTATCGTGGATCCCTGCCAAGACATAAGTTGGCACAAAAAGCAAGAATCCTTGCCAACTTATAACTTAGCAGGGTTATCGCGGATTCCTGCCAGCATATAAGTCTGCAAAAAAAGCGCGTATCCGTGCCAATCTATAACTTGGCACGGTTATCAAGGATCCCAGCTAAGATATAAGTTGGTAAGAAAAGTACGAATCTCTGCCAACTCAGAACTTGGCACGGTTATCGCGGATCCCTGCCAAAATATAAGTTAGAACGAAAAGCGCGTATCCTTGCCAACTTATAACTTTGTAGAGTTATCGCGGATCCCTGCCGACATAGAAGTTGGCACGAAAAGCGTTTGTCCCTTCCAACTTATAACTTGCCAGAGTTACCGCGGATCCCTACAAAGATATAAGTTGGCACAAAAATCGCGAATCCCTGCCAACTTATAACTTGACACGGTTATCACGGATCCCTGCCAACATATAAGTTGGCAGAAAAAGTGCGTATCCGTGCCAACTTATAACTTGGCATGGTAATCGCGGATCCTTGCCAAGATATAAGTTGGCACGAAAAGCGCAAATCTCTGCAAACTCAAAACTTGGCACGGTTATCGCAGATCCCTACCAAGATATAAGTTAGCACAAAAAGCGCGTATCCTTGCCAACATATAACTTGGCATGGTTATCGCGGATCCTTGCCAACATAGAAGTTGGCACGAAAAGCGCATATCCCTGCCAACTTATAACTTGGCAGGGTTATCGCGGATCCCTACCAAGATATAAGTTGGCATGGAAATCGCGTATCCCTACCAACTTATAACTTGGCAGGGTTATCGCGGATCCCCGGCAACATATAAGTTGCCACGAAATGCGCGTATCCCTGACAAGTTTTAAGTTGGAAGGGTTATCGCGGATCTCTGCCAACATATAAGTTGACACGAAAAGCGCGTATCCCTACCAACTTATAACTTGGCCGGGTTATCGCGGATCCCTGCCAACATATAATCTGGTACAAAAAGCGCGTATCCGTGCCAACATATAACTTGGCACGGTTATCGCGGATCCCTGCCAAGATATAAGTTGGCACAAAAATTGCGAGTCCTTGCCAACTTATAACTTGGCACGGTTATCGCGGATGCCTGCCAAGACATAAGTTGGCACAAAAAGCGCTAATCCCTGCCAACTTATAACTTGGCAGGGTTATCGCGGATTCCTGCCAACATATAAGTTGGCAGAAAAAGCGCGTATCCGTGCCAACTTGTAACTTGGCACGGTTATCGAGGATCCCTGCCAAGATATAAGTTGGCACGAAAATCGCGAATCTCTGGTAACTCATAACTTGTCACGGTTATCGCGGATCCCTGCCAAAATATATGTTAGAACGAAAAGCGCGTATCCTTGCCAACTTATAACTTGGCAGGGTTATCGCGGATCCCTGCCGACATAGAAGTCGGCACGAAAAGCGTTTGTCCCTGCTAACTTATAACTTGCCAGAGTTATCGCGGATCCCTGCAAAGATATAAGTTGGCACGAAATTTGCGAATCTCTGCCAACTTATAACTTGGAGAGGTTATCACGGATCCCTGCCAACATAAAAGTTGGTAGAAAAAGCGCGTATCCGTGCCAACTTATAATTTGGCAGGGTTATCGTGGATCTCTGCCAAGATATAAGTTGGCACGAAAAGCGCGAATCTCTGCCAACTCAAAACTTGGCACGGTTATCGCGGATCCCTGCCAAGATATAAGTTAGCACGAAAAGCGCGTATCTTTGCCAACTTATAACTTGGCAGGGTTAACGCGGATCCCTGCCAAGATAGAAGTTGGCACGAAAAGCATTTGTCCTTGCCAATTTATAACTTGGAAGAGTTATCGCGGATCCCTGCAAAGATATAAGTTCGCACGAAAAGCGCGAATCTCTTCCAACTTATAACTTGACACGGTTATCACGGATCCTTGCCAAGAAATACGTTGGCACGAAAAGCGCGAATCTCTGCCAACTTATAACTTGGCAGGGGTATCGCGGATTCCTGCCAACATATAAGTTGGCAGAAAAAGCGCGTATCCGTGCCAACTGAACTTATAACTTTACACGGTTATGGAG
Source organism: Petunia x hybrida (assembly GCA_037355625.1). Lineage (NCBI taxonomy): Eukaryota > Viridiplantae > Streptophyta > Magnoliopsida > Solanales > Solanaceae > Petunia > Petunia x hybrida. The sequence goes on along the minus strand of JBBBVM010000048.1, from coordinate 6,401,910 downwards.
GATCCCTGCCAAGATATAAGTTGGTACGAAAAGCGCGAATCCCTTCCAACTTATAACTTGGCACGGTTAACGTGGATCCCTGCCAACATATAAGTTGGCAGAAAAAGCGCGTATCCGTGCCAACTTATAACTTGGCATGGTTATCGCGGATCCTTGCCAAGATATAAGTTAGCATGAAAAGCGCGTATATTTGCAAACTTATAACATAGAAGTTGGCACGAAAAGCGTTTGTCCCTGCCAAAATATAAGTTATAACGAAAAGCGCGTATCCTTGCCAACTTATAGCTTGGAAGGGTTATCGCGGATCCCTGCCGACATAGAAGTTGGCACGAAAAGCGTTTGTCCCTGCTAACTTATAAATTGCACAAGTTATTGCGGATCCCTGCAAAGATATAAGTTGGCACGAAAAGCACGAATCCCTTCAAAATTATAACTTGGCACGGTTATCGCGGATCCCTGCCAAGAAATACGTTGACACGAAAAGCGCGAATATCTGCCAACTTATAACTTTGCAGGGGTATGGCGGATTCCTAACAACATATAACTTGGAAGAAAAAGCGCGTATCCGTGCCAACTTATAACTTGGAACGGTTATCGTGGATCCCTGCCAAGAGATAAGTTGGCACGAAAAGCGTGAATCTCTGCCAACTCATAACTTGGCACAGTTATTGCGGATCCCTGCCAAGATATAAGTTGCCCGAAACACGCGTATCCTTGTCCAACTTATAACTTGGCATGGTTATCGCGGATCCCTGCCAACATAAAAGTTGGCACGAAAAGCGCATATCCCTGCCAACTTATAACTTGGAGGGTTATCGCGGATTCCTGCCTACATATAAGTTGGCACGAAAAGCGCTTAACCCTGCCAACTTATAACTTGGCACGGTTTCCGCGGATCCGTGGCAACTTATAACTTGGCATGGTTATCGCGGATCCCAGCCAACTTATAACTTGGCATGGTTATCGCGGATCCCTGCAAACATATAAGTTGGTATAAAAAGCACGTATCCGTGCCAACTTATAACTTCGCACGGTTATCGTGGATCCCTGCGAAGATATAAGTTTGCACTAAAAAGCGCATATCCTTGCCAACTTATAACTTGGCATGGTTATCGCGGATCCCAGCCAACATATAGGTTGGCAGAAAAATCGCGTATCCGTGCCAACTTATAACTTGGCACAATTATCGCGGATACCTGCCAAGATATAAGTTGGCACGAAAAGCGAGAATCTCAGCCGACTTATAACTTGGAACGGTTATCGCGGATCCCTGTCAAGATATAAGTTAGCACGAAAAGCTCGTATCCTTGCCAACTTATAATTTAGCAGGTTATCGCGGATCCCTGCCAATATAGAAGTTAGCATGAAAAGCGTTTATCCTTGCCAACTTATAACTTGGAAGGGTTATCGCTGATCCGTGCTAATATATAAGTTGGAACAAAAAGAGCTTATCCCAGCCAACTTCTTATAACTTGACAGGGTTATCGCGGATCCCTGCCAAGATATAAGTTTGCACGGAAAGCTCGTATCCCTTGCAACTTATAACTTGGCGGGGTTATCGCGGATCCCTGCCAACATATAAGTTGGCACGAAATGCGCGTATCCCTACCAACTTATAACTTGGCAGAGTTATCGCGGATCCCTGCCAAGATATAAATTGGCACAAAAAGTGCGTAATCCTGCCAACATATAAGTTGGTAGAAAAAGCGCGTATCCGTGCCAACTTATAACTTGGTACGGTAATCGCAGATCCCTGCCTAGATAAAAGTTGGCACGAAAAGCGCGAATCTCTGCCAACTTATAACTTGGCACGGTTATTGTGGATCCATTCCAAGATATAAGTTAGCACGAAAAGCGCGTATCCTTGCAAACTTATAACTTAGTATTGTTATCACGGATCCCTTCCAACATAGAAGTTGACACGAAAAGCGCATATTCCTGCCAACTTATAACTTGGCAGGGTTATCGCGGATCCCTGCGGACATATAAGTTGGCACGAAAAGTGCTTAACCCTGCAAACTTATAACTTGGCACGGTTTTCGCGGATCCGTGCCAACATATAAGTTGGCATGAAAAGCGCTTATCCCTTCCAGCTTATAACTTGGCAGGGTTATCGCTGATCCCTGCCAAGATATAAGTTCGCACGAAAAGCGCGTATCCCTTCAGACTTATAACTTGGCAGGGTTATCGCGGATCCCTGCCAATCTATAAGTTGGACGAAAAGCGCGTATTCCTGTCAACTTATAACTTGGCAGAGTTATCACTGATCCCTACCAACATATAAGTTGGCACGAAAAGCGCGTATCCTTGCAAACTTATAGCTTGGCAGGGTTATCGCAGATCCCTGCCAACATGTAAGTTGGCTCGAAAAGCGCGTATCTCTGCCAAGTTATAAGTTGGCAGGGTTATCGCGAATCCCTGTGAATATATAAGTTGGCACGAAAAATGAGTATCCCTGCCAACTTATGGCAGAAGTATCGCGAATCCCTGCCAACATATAAGTTGGCACCAAAAGTGCGTATCATTGCCAACTTATAACTTGGCAGGTTATCGCGGATCCCTGCCAACATGTAAGTTGGAACGAAAAGCGCGTATCCCTGCAAACTTATAACTTGGTAGGGTTATAGTGGATCCCTGCCAAGATATAAGTTGGCACGAAAAGCGCGTATCCGATCAAACTTATACTTTGCAGGGCTATCGCGGATTCCTGCTCCCTTCCAACTTATAACTTTGCAGGATTATCGTGGATCCCTACCAACATATAAGTTGGCACGAAAAGCGCGTATATGTGCCAACTTATAACTTGACACAGTTATCGCGGATCCCTGCCAAGATATAAGTTGGCACGAAAAGCGCGAATCCCTGCTAACTTATAACTTGGCACGGTTATTGCGGATCTCTGTCAAGACATTAGTTGGCAAGAAAAGCGCGAATCCCTGCCAACTTATAACTTGACAGGGTTATCGCGGATCCCTACCAACATATAAGTTGGCTGGAAAAGCGCGTATCCGTGCCAACTTATAACTTGGCACGGTTTTCGCGGATCCCTGCCAAAATATAAGTTGGCATGAAAAGCACGAATCCCTGCCAACTTATAATTTGGCACGGTTATCGCGGATCCCTGCCAAGATATAAGTTGGCACGAAAAGCGCGAATCTCTGCCAACTTATAACTTGGCACGGTTATCGCGGAACCCTGCCAAGATATAAGTTAGCACGAAAAGCGCGTATCCTCGCAAACTCATAACTTGGCATGGTTATCGCGGATCCCTGCCAAAATAGAAGTTGGCACGAAAAGCGCATATCCCTGCAAACTCATAACTTGGCAGGGTTATCGTAGATCCCTGCCAAGATATAAGTTGGCACGGAAAGCACGTATCCTTCCAATTTATAACTTGGCAGGGTTACCGCGGATCCCTGCCAACATGTAAGTTGGGACGAAAAGCGCGTATTCCTTCCAACTTATAACTTGACAGAGTTATCGCGGATCCCTGCCAACATATAAGTTGGCGCGAAAAGCGCGTCTCCCTACCAATTTTTAACTTGGCGGGGTTATCATGGATGGCACGAAAAGCACGTTTCCCTGCCAACTTATAACTTGGCAGAGTTATCGGGGATCACTGCCAACATATATGTTGGCACGAAAATCGTGTTTCCTTGCAAATATATAACTTGGCAGGGTTATCGCGGATCCCTGCCAACATGCAAGTTGGCACGAAAAGTGCATATACCTTCCAAGTTATAAGTTGGCAGGGTTTTCGCGGATCCCTGCCAACATCTAAGTTGGCATAAAAAGCGCGTATCCTTTCCAACTTATAACTTGGCAGAGTTATTATGGATCTCTTCCTACATATAAGTTGGCACGAAAAGAGCGTATCCTTGCTAACTTATAACTTGGCAGGGTTATCGCGGATCCCTGCCAACATGTAAGTTGGCACGAAAAGCGCGTATATCGCGGATCCCTGCCAAGATATAAGTTGACACGAAAAACACGTATTCCTTACAACTTATAACTTGGCAGGGTTACCACGGATCTTTTCTCCCCTCCAACTTATAACATGGCAGGATTATCGCGGATCCCTACCAAGATATAAGTTGGCACGAAAAGCACGTATCCCTGCTAGTTTATAACTTGGCGAGGTTATCGCGGATCCCTGTCAAGATATAAGTTGGCACGAAAAACGCGTATCCCTTCCAACTTAACTTGGCACGGTTATCGCGGATCCCTTCCAAGATATAAGGTGGCACGAAAAGCGCGTATCTCTGCCAACTTATAACTTGGCAGGGTTATCGCGGATCCCTGGCAACATATAAGTTGACACGAAAAGCGCGTATTTCTGCAAACTTACAACTTGGTAGGATTATCGCGGATCCCTGGAAACATATAAGTTGGCACAAAAAGTGCATATCCGTGCCAACTTATAACTTGTTACGATAATCGTGGATCCCTGCCAACATATAAGTTTGCAGAAAAACCGCGTATCCGTGTCAACTTATAACTTCGCACGGTTATCGCGGATCCCTGCTAAGATATAAGTTGGCACGAAAAGCGCGAATCACTGCCATATCTTGGCACGATTATCGAAGATCCCTGTCAAGATATATATTAGCACGAAAAGCGCGTATCCTTGCCAACTTATAACATGACAGGATTATCGCGGATCCCTGCAAACATAGAAGTTGGCACGAAAAGTGTTTGTCCCTACCAACTTATAACTTGGCAGAGTTATCGTGGATCCTTGCAAAGATATAAGTTGGCACGAAAAGCGCGAATCCCTGCCAACTTATAATTTGGCACGGTTATCGCGGATCCCTGCCAAGACATAAGTTGGCACGAAAAGCGCGAATCCCTGCCAACTTATAACTTGGCAGGGTTATCGCGGATTCCTGCCAACACCTACCTCTTTTTCATACGTTCGATACTGAAAGAGCAAGCTACCCCCTTTTTATAGCAGTTCACTACTAAATTTGGAATTTTTGTTATTTGAACAGTTCGCAACTTGAGAAAGTACGAACTACCTTTTTTAAAGAAACTACGAACTAACCCAATTTTCGCTACAACACCTACCTCTTTTTCATACGTTCGATACTGAAAGCGCAAACTACCCCCTTTTTATAGCAGTTCACTTCTATATTTGGAATTTTTATTTTTGAATAGTTCGTAACTTGAGAAGGTGTTAACTACCATTTTTTTGAAGTAAATGCGAATTAACCCAATTTATACTACTATACCTACCTCTTTTTCGTACGTTCGATACTGAAAGCGTAAACTACCCCTTTTTATAGCAGTTCAATTCAAAATTTTGAATTTTTATTTTTTGTATAGTTCGCGAGGGTTAGATGACTCAAAAATATTTAAAAATAAAAAAAATGTCACATGGACTTCATATGAGCAATCAGAAAGCAAAAAAAAATTGAATTTCACTCGCGTTTAATGGGTGAAAGTCACGCAAATGCCACATAATTAAAAATAGTGTGTAGAAGATACTTTTATATACTTCTGTGTGTGAAAAAACATTCGTAAAATTTAAGTGTATCGAGAGAATTTCAGTCAAAGTTCGATGTGTATTTTATGTATTAAGCCTAATTTGTATCACCTACAAGATACAAGATCCATATTCCTCTACTCCCCCACCCCAAAAAATATTGTCAATATATTAAAAAGTAAAGTAAAACAAAAAAAAAAAAAAATTATAAAGTAAAAAGAGGAGCGGGAGAATCTAAGAAAATTAAAATATTTACGATTACTTAATGAGTTTAAATTCTATGTATTGATGGAATAAAAATTATATAACCTGATCACTTATTAGCAGAAGTTAGCAATTAGAAAGAAACAAGTAATAAGAGTTACAAGTGGTGATCATGTGAAATAAATAGAAGTTTCTATTCCCTTTAAAGACTGAATATAAGTTGATACATGTGACTAACTGAAACAAAGAGTAAAGGAAATAGTTTTAGTCTAAAAATTCTATATTTTCAAAGTCCACTCTGTTCAACCTGTCAAACAGATTATTCATTGTTATAGAAAATGCATCTTGGAATTTCTCAAGCTTAGATTTTGGATCTCCGTACACTAATCCAGGCAATAATTCATAAATTATGTACTTCCTCATGTTTTCTCTTTCCCCTGCAGGAATTTTCATAAGCCTCTCCACAACATTGACTTTCATATTTCTGACATCTTCTTCATCTATGTAAACTGAATATTTTTTATAATCTTCTGGTAAATGCCAAGGATATTGATAGTATGCTGTGAATGGATCAAATATTACTGGAATGCAACCTGATATCAACGAATCGAATACTGATTTTCGTGTTGGACTATCACCCGGTGGCTGTAAACAGAATTCAGATTCCATGAACAGCTCAATAATGGACTCAGGTTGATCACATGCCCCTGAACTACAATTCAAGAATCTGCATATTGATTCCTCTTTTGATATTGAACTAGTGCACTGGTTGATCAAGATTGACCTAATGTTTTCGGGTGCATCTGGCCTAGCTGCACCAGCAAAGCTCACGAGGCTTTTCCGATTTGCCTTCATGATTTTCAGCTGCCAATCTATTATGCCATCATCTGATTGTGGATGGAAAAAAGTTGGATGAGGTATTCCCACGTCGTTAATGTGCCATGGTTGTCGCTCTATCAACAGCTTGATTGGATTCTGCATTTCATTTAGCTCCAAGAACCTACTTCCCCAATTGGAATTGTTATACCTTCTGAAATCCCATGAAATTTTTCCCAGAACAAAAACATGATCTTTACCTGCAGAGGTGGGCTCACATGTCATCAGTTCAATTGTACTCAATATTTTCGACAAATATAGATATATATGTCTTTTTTTAAAAAAAGAAGTATTGAAAATCAACAAAGTTCGCTGAACATCAAATTTAAATCTTAAATTCACCTCTATTTACCTGATCTCTTAATCCAAGGTGGTTGTGACTTGAGCCACTTTACAAGGTCTAGTGACAAAGAGTCCTTGACATCATTCGACACATTCGTAAAATGCCATCTCAGGACATCAAGACCAGCATAAAAAGGCACATAAAACAACTGTGCTTCACTTTGGTTCTGTACTCTACAAGGATGATTTTGAACCCTTGAATGAAATATCAACTCCAAAGAATATTGATGAGTTTGGTACCACCCTTTCCCTAGTTTTTGCACTGGTTCACCCATTGCCTCATTGCTGAAGAAGTTGCAAAGATCGACCCAAGGAACCATGTCAGCACATTGAGATACCAAGTCTTTATTGAACTTTGTTGGCAATTCATACACATATATTCCCCTGCCATCACATTTAACATGATTTTGGCTCGATGTCCACGATCGATGCACAGTTAGTTGATCCTCCACATCATTATAAGCAACTAGCAATTCCTCATCACTTTTAACCATGCCATTTCTAAAAGCATGGTAACCTGGTGGGATCGGTATGCCAAGCCGGGTAGACATTTGTTGAAACTCATCAACAGATTTTGTTGCACTACCATTAATGGATGGAACATTACTAGCATTGATAAGGGAACTTGAAATATCAAGATTTGATTGTGTTCCAGCTGAAATGCAATAAAGATCATTGAGTTTTCGGGATTGGAAACACAGATGGATGATTTTACCTGAAATAATAGTGGTGGAAGAAGAATATAAGAATATTAAAACCAAAATGAGGATTGTAATAGGGATGAGGAAGAAAAATTTTGCTAGGATAGAACAAAAGAAGCTGCTAAGTTCATTAGCTTCTTTTTTGGAAAGCTTAGTTCTTTTCTTGGAAATAGAAATATTGGCCATATTGGTGGCTAACAAGGTTTTTCTTGATTCTGTATCTTCCAGTATGATTTTCTTCATAACTGGAAATAATCTTCTGTTTATTTTGGTCTCACCAGAGAAGTTTTGCTTAACATGGAAGCACGTAGTGGTGTGACAATACCAATATTGAGGGCACGTTTATAGGATCCATGCACTTAGATACTCAAGAGGGAACTTAAAGCTATCCCACTTCAAATATTTTATTAGTTGCAACCCGGTCTAATAAGGGTCAAACATTGTACTTATTTGATATGGCTTCTTTCCTTTTTACCACAAAATGAAGTTTTACCCTTAGCAACATGCTCTTTGAATAATAGAAATGTCATGTCATATTCAAAACTATAAGTTCTAAAGGTACATTTCGTTTTCTTCTCGTGACATGTTTTTATAGTCATGTAAAATTAACTATATATAATTAAGTAATTAACATCAGAAGTTCTAAGAATACTTTAGTATATGCAGAAGTCATTTTTCCCTTACGTTCCAAATCATCAAACAACACTATATAAAATGAAACATAAAAGTACATGGTAACCTTGTTAGTTTTGTTTTTCTTTATTCGTTAATAACCTCAATTTTCCTATGAAAAAGTTTACATTAACATGTTTATTTTAAATTTTGCGAGATGGATACAGTGGTAGAAGCGTTAAGAACGGGGTTCAATTGAATCTCCATTATCAAAAAATTACACTATAAAATACTTTTGAATTCCCTTTAGAAGGCAAAATTTGCAAAAAGTGGTGAAAGGATTCAAAATTTGTTTTAGATCATATCATTTCAAATGTCATGTATGATTTGAAATATAGAAAAAGAAAAATTGTGAAGAGGCATTTAGTGAAATTTAATCAGCTTACCTCTTAAACGTAGAGTGCAGTAAACTCCTGCCATTGCCAATCTTTAGAAATATAAAAATGCACAACTAACACAAATCCCCAGAGAATTTGGCGAGCCAATGAAAAATTGGCGGGTTTAAGATTTTAATTTTCTGTGTTTTGTATACAGCTCATGAGATTATTTTATGTCCTCATTATGTCGGTAGTACCAAGTCCAATGCTGGATTAAAATGCAGAACTAGAGGAGTATTTGACATTATTTTGGATTTAAAGGAAATCGAAAATTTTACATATAGGGTGTGTTACAGTGTTTGGTCTTGAAAAACAGGTGACTTTTTACTTATTTTCTATTTGTTTGGTGCAAAATGAAAAATAACTTTTCCCTATCCTTAACCCACCACTACCCCACCTCACCTCTCATCACCACCCAAACCCCACCACCCTTCACCTCCAAAACTCATCCCCAACCACCCCCTCCCTTCAGATGGAGGTCATAGGCAATAAGGTCGTGGACAAATTCCGGCGATGAGGGCTTCGACAGAGGCCGTTGGGCTCGCCGACTGGGTACATTCCGGCGATGAGGATCCGATTTCGCAGCAAGGGGGCAGATTCAGCGACGGAAGTTATGATTTTGCAGCGAAGGGGGAAGATCCGCGATGGAAGCTATGGCTTCGCAACGAAGTCCAGCAACGGAGGCTCTGATTTCACAGTGAGGGAGGATGATTCTGACAACGACGGCCTCTCGTTGCCTGCGCCAGAGGAATTTCTGACAAATGAGAAGAGGGTGGTTAGGGGCTAGAGGTGTTGGGTGGGGTGCATGGAGGAGGGGGTTATGGGGTGGGGTGGGAGGGGAAGGTGGGTGTAGAGTGGGATTAGGGCAAAGTTAGTGGTAATGGGGTTGGGGGTGAGGATTTAGTTTAGTATGAGTTTGGAAAATGCCTTCCCTTCAAATTTTAGGGAAAACATTTTCCTCTCTTTGGAGGAAAATTAGTAGTCTAGGAAAATATTTTTCAAGTGATATGTGACAACCAAACATGAGAAAATGGAAAAATATTTTTCCCCATACCAAACACACCCATAGATTAAAACATTCGTGTTTGGTTTTAGAGTATATATACTCCTTGTTTTTGTTATCAGAAGTTTTAAGTATTTACACTACTAAAATTACTGTCTTTTTCGACTACAACATATCGACCGAAAATCGGTCGAACCACTATTTCAACCGATTTTCGGTCGAGCAGTTGTGATGACTATCATATTTCGACCGAAAATCGGTCAAAATAGTGGTTCGACCGATTTTCGGTCGAACAGAAATTTTTTTTGTACCTATCAACCGAATTTCGGTCGAACGGGCGGTCGGTAGACCCGATTTTATTACCAGCAGAACCCCATTCCCCAATTATATTTTCTTCCCCCAAAATACAAAAACACTCTCTAAACCCCCCCCCCCCCCCACAACCTCTATACCCGAAAACCGCCATAACCCACCCCCAAAATCAAAAATCAAACACATTCTACCCTCCTAAACACTACATATAACAAGAAATTCAAGGTAAATTCTTAGTTTTAGGGTTATTTTAATTACTTTCTAAAACTTAAATCCTAACTTTTTAACTCATTTTTTTGTAGTTCTTAAGCATATAACTAGTGGAGAATCATTACTAGGTGCTATTGTAGCACAAATCAACCTCGGGGTAGGTTTTTGATTCTTTTTTATTAAATCCGAATTTAATTATTTTTTTATTTTTTTTAATTTCGGCCTATAATGCTGCATAGGTAGTTAATTATTAGTTAATTTGTTTATTGTAGTTATTGTTGATGTTGAAGAACTTGTTTGGTGTTGTTAGCTCTTATAAAGTTAGGTTTGTATTGTTTGGGATTGTTGTAGTTGTTGGAGATTGTTGGAATTGTTTGGTAGTGGTGTTTGGAATGTGTTGTTGCTTTGGTATTGTTGAAAAGATGAACATGTTATGCCTAAAACGAATAAGTTTTTGTTGGTTTGAATTGCTTTGATAATAGTAATTAATAGGGTGCTATAAGAAAATATTGTTTGTTTGGGGCATTTCATCAAACAAGTTGCGAGCATTAACAAACCCGACCACATTAATCTTGCTATAGTGATTACAAAAATGTGGCAACCTAATATAAAAAATTTATTGCGTTAGGCAAAGCATGACATAAAACTTTATAATTTAGTAATTAAAAATTGATAATCTTATATTTAAGAAAAATCATACATATTGTTTCTCAATCTTGCAATGTTTGTGTAGATATGGACATTAATCGACGTCGTTTGTGGATGGATAATAGAAATTTTACCGAGCGGCGGGGGTTGAGGCCTTCGTGCAAGGAATGTGTTTATTTAATTGATCCTGATCGTGGTAAAATTGCTCGAATTATATAACATTACTATCATTAAAATACAAAAACACTAAGTAATTAATTACTCCAAATGACAACAACAAGCTAGTATGTTACGTATTTACTTTTTCTTTCCTAAAGTAATGTGAATGTTTCAACAGATATGAAGAAATATTTTAGAAGAAAGAAGGGAAATAAAAAGGTAGGCGAGACATCAGGTGAGCCGGCAGATGACAATCCTACTTCTCAGGTCGCCTGGCATGTCTCAGTTGCATCCTGCTGGTTGGCGGCATGACTTTAGTAGTTATGACATGACTGAGACCCAGGCCGTTCCCACACAGGGCGTTCCCGCACAGGCCGATCCCACACAGTCCACTACTCCGTCTGGGTCAAATCAGCCGCCTTCAGACCCATCTAGCTCTACCGGCCCATCGGTCCAGCAGGAGATTGCTTACTATGATCCGAGATCGCCCTATTACATCGGTGAGCCTGGCACATGGGAAGGAGGGCGGTTGATTATTTATCCCGAGGGGGATAAAAGGTAAGTATCTTATTTTTGAAGTTCTTATCTATTTAGTAATAGTTAACGTTTAATTGTTAGTATTTCTATTAACGCTTCTAATTTTTATGTAGCTTTTGCCCCAACACTGATGCTACTCCTTTACTGACGAGATGCATGAGATCTCAATGGAAAGAATCGTGGCCATCCTAGGGCGCTGTGCCCCCTCAAGTAAAGCAGCGGATAATGCAGTCTTTTGAGGTGATAAATATGCATCAGGTTTATTACTAATTGCGGTTTTTCTAATGATTATGTCTAAATAATATATTTTGATGAATATTGTCAGGCTGAGTGTAAGTGGCATCTGGCTCTGGACTACAAAGTCCGTTCCAACTTCCCAAAGAAATGTGGTGAGTTATTCAAGAACGCAATGTATAATGCGCGCAAAAAAGGAAAAATGCCCGGCTTCCTCTATTATCATCAATGGAGAGAGCTGCAGCAATATAGGGAGACTCCCGAATTTCAGAAGAAGAGCGAACAAGGGAGGAAAGCGCGAGCATCAAGTAAGGGTGGATCGCTCCATACCGGTGGCTCAGTTAGCTCTGCGACGCAGAAGATGCGCTTGGTAAAGTAATTTAATTTATATGAATTACTATAATCGTTTATTTTTTATCTAACTTGTTCACTTCTTTAATTTGTAGGAAAAGAAAGAAAATCAGACAATTCCAATCTCTGAAATGCACAAGATCCGACATATCAAGAGTGATAAAAAGAGCGGAGAAGTCTGGGTCGAGCCCCGCGCAAAAGAGACCTGGGTAAGTTATTAAATTCAAACTTTTTTCGTGCCAATCCTTCAACTTTTATACTTCATACTTGTACCATTGATATATTTTTGTTTTTCGGGAAAGAGCTACAAAGGCCGTTGAAGACTGAACCTCGACTCAACAATCTAAATGCAGAAGCAGTACCCCAGCACCGCTAACGCTCGAGTAAGAAACCAATTTATAGTTGGAAGCGGTCGGAGGGGTGAAGAAGGGGTCCGCATATGGCCTTGCAACACTGTATTCATCTGGCAAGCATAAATCGAACTATTTGGGCTCGTGTTCTACTGCTCCTTCAAGCTCTGCTGCTCCTGCAGAAATGACTCGGATGAAAGAGGAGATCGAAGAGCTGAAAAGACAAAATGAAGCTATACGCTTAGCACAGGAGGCTCATCAAAGAGAAATGCATGAAATGATGCAACAAATCCTCATCAACCAAAAAAAAGGCAAAGGAAAGCGAAAGAGCAGACGTCGACACCGTTCGTCGTCTGAGTCTGATGCCGAGTCTAGTTCGGGTTCTAGCCAGTAGTAGTGATAGTTGAACCTTAAACTATTTGTTAAGTTTGTTTGATAATTGTAACACTAGAACTAATGTTGAAAGACTTGTTTCTATCGTTTGGCTTTGTTAGCCTTGTTGAATATCGTTTATGAATGTGTTTTGTCTGATTTTTCTGTGTGTTGCTGAATTTACAGGTGGTGTAGGGCTAATTTCAGATTTTATGTTGCAGGTTTTTACAGGTTTTCGACCAATTTTCGGTCGAAAGGTTGGTCAAAAATATTTACCAACCTTTCGACCGAAAGTCGGTCGAAAGCTCCTTCGACCGAAATTCGATCGATAGGCCTTCGACCGAATTTCAACCGACTTTCGATTGAAGAACTGGTCACTTTAAAAATTTTGGTCCATGTTCTTCGACCAATAGTCGGTCGAAATTCGGTCGACGTTCGACTGAATTTCGGTCAAAGGGCTATTTTCGACCTAATTTGGGTCGACCACCTCAATCGGTCGAAGATCGGTCGACATGTCGACCGTTGTTCGACCGATTTGGCGGTCGAAAATCCCTGTTTTTTTAGTAGTGTTAAAACAATATTTTACTTTTTTATTACTACATCCATTGCAAAATAGATGACAGTATTTCCTTATTAGTCTATTCCAAAAAGAATGACACAATTCTTGAAAATATTTTTTAGTTGAAACTACTATTTTACCCTTAATGAAATGCTTTATAGCAACATAATTATGTATGACTTATTTTGAACCACAAGTTCTAAAAGTCTTACCACATTTTTTAAACTCTGCTCCAAGTCAAATTATGACAACCATTTTAAAACGGATGGAGCATTAGAAAACGACTATTTTCAAACAACCGAAACACAATCCGCTTTACAAAAGCAAATCGAGAAAACTTACAAACCGCTCAATTTTAGAGGTAAAATAATAAACACTAGAGAAATATACATGAGAAAATGACAGGCCAATAGATAAATAGGAAAGGTTAATTTGATGATGGATCTTTACTTTTTTATTTTTTCTGTCCAAGTTCATCTTCCTTGCTCTCCAAATATTGGTGTTTTAAGGCAATTATATTCCGATACACATAAAATCTTGTTATTCAAGTTTTAATGCATGCTTATTAGATAAACAAATGATTAATTTGACAGATGGTAAAATTAAATAAAAAGATGAACTATCAATTGGTCAACTACTAACTTCAAACTAAATTAAATGGCCATCACATGGTTCCACATGCACACTCTTTTTCTCGCTAATCTATGCTGTTTAATGCAGTTTACTCTCATTAATTGCGTCTCAAAATAAAGTTTAAGATACTCGCTTAGTTGACTTCTCCAAACTATTTAGTGGGAAAAAAAAGAGCATAAATTATTCTGATATGATAAAATATGTCTAAGTAAAAGCTAAACATATAGGATATAAACTTGCTGTGTGCAAATTAAAACAAAGTAGTATTAAACATGCTAAACAGTCTAGCTGTACTAATCTTTATAAAATGAAATATGTTATCCTCGTACAGAAACAGAAGTTAGTAGGTTAATAAACAAGATGGAATAGAGAAGTAGTAATAAGCAATAATATGTGCTGTTGCCAACTGTCGAAATCCTATTTGCACAATGTATTTAAAAAAACTTTATAAATGTAATAACTAAAGTTTAGACCACGGGGTCATATGTCGAGGCCAACTTTAGACTGCGGGACTAAGTTAGCTTAACCGTTCAGATAAACTTTGAAGTTGCCCTTTGGTCTAATAAGTTGAATTTCCAACTTAGAGACCTCTCAGCTTCGATGGATTGAACTGGATAGCAAAAGCGGCTATATGTACAGTTGACCCCAAGTTCTTTTCATGAGAAATGCTATTGTGAGAACACTGAACTTCATATCTACTAACGCTGGAAAACCACAAAGTTCCTAAGTGCTCCAAACATTAAACTTGTAACCCAAGGGAATTGGGTGTAAACTTACCGAACGAGTATAAAATATTTCGTAGCATTAGTATATTTTTGTTTCAGACTTTTTGAGTTCATTAGAAACAAATTGTAAACCTATTCTCCAAAGAGATTGAGTTTACAGCCTCATTTACGCCAATCGAAGAGCTGCATCTCTGTTCTGCACGTCTAATCAATCAAACATCCATTTTTAGCAGCCAGCTATTAGCCTATTACTATGTGGAGTTGCATGATATCCCGATACAAAGTAAAAGTGAACCAGAACGCAAGTAGCTCTTAAGAGTAGAAACAATATGTATGCGTAGGATGAAGTGGTGAATGAACTTTGATGATCCATGAATCATGACATGGTGCTGCTATTAGATTGTGATCGTGAATTTAAGAAGAGTCTTACAGTTGAGAAGATGAGATATGACTCTGCCATTGCTCCATTTCCATAATCTCCACAGGCTAGCCTCTTTGGTACTGGTGGTATATAAGAGAGATTCCGAGCTCATCAATTATCACAAGGTGCCTCTCTGTGAAAGTGTTATTCCACATAAATGTATTCATGGCAGGTGCCACAAAAAGCGGTTTATTATAGTCCCATGCTCGAACAATGCAGGTCAGCAAGTAATCGCACAATCCACCAGCAATCTACAACACAAAAACACGCATCAATTAATGTGTCAAATAGAGAGAGAATAAGATAGTAACCTCAAACAACTGTATGAACCATGAGACACAAATCCTTCAAAATTTCCATATTTATATCTGACTGGTTTGATGTCCGTTTTCGAAAAGTTTCCACACTTTCACCAGATCGTTTGAGGATAATAGTTTATGGGAACATTGTATTGGCCTAAACTGATATTAGGTCACAAATCGAATTTGGATCGTGAATACAAGTAAATCAATGTATCAAAGTCGAAATTATAACAACAAAGATGATAATTATGCGTAAATAACTGAGTATTTCAATATATGATCTTGAGTACAAAATTTGACAGAGTTTTGGTATATATTTCTGAATGATTATAACACAAAAAATGAGGCTATTTATAGACACATGGGCTCTGGATCACGTTCTCCATATCGGAATCCTTCAGGCCCACGTTGCACATTTCCGATGGTGGAGTTAGTGGACTGAAGTAGTGGAGGATCGTGCATCTTTGGCTGAAACTGCCCACCGAAGTCCATAGTGACGGCCTCGGTGGTGCGAACTTGCTGATCGACCGAGACTGAATTCCGCCAAACCATGACTTGAAGGCAATCTTCGGTGTTTGACTTTGACTGACCACGATGGCTTTGTCAACAACTTCGGTCCTCGATTCCAAATTATCTGTTCGGTTAGCTTTATTCCACACAATCGAAGTGCCACACGTGCATGCCAATTTTTACCCAATACAGATAGTCCCCCCACTTCTCGGGCAAGTGTCAGAGTTACCGAGGAGTGGAATGATCTTGCGGGGGAAAGTGACGTGGCTCAACCCTATCCAAGAGCTTTGAAACGTCTCCAGTCATTTGAAATTACTGTTACGCATTACGTGGTGACCGTTCGTTGGCTTCCGAATGGTCACGCCGAATTCATTGGCTTCCCAACATTGGATGTCATCATGATTTTCCCACTTGCATTTTTTCTCCTCTTATAAATACTTCACTTTGCAACTCTCTTCTCACTCTTCATGATCAGTAAGCAACAGTAGAGTGAGGAATAAAATTCCATTTCAAATAACTTCTTCATTTTCCAAGAGATCTTTATTTCTGTGTTTGTAATCATGTCTGCAACGCATTCTACCCAAGATTCCAGTGACTCAGGTGATAAGATTTCACGCACCGCCGCTATGATCGCCAGCGGTGACTTTTTTGCCATCGTTCCACCGCTGCAAGTTATTGAGGCAGAGAGTGTTAGTGGCGAGGCGACGTCTTTGGCTGGTGGCTCTAGGCGACGCAAGGCGAGGGCAGGATGCGATAGAGCGGAGGTCAGCGATGATGCTGGTGTTGGAGGTGACGACCGCGCTGACGACAAGGATGACGTCGAAGGCGACGACGTCACTAGTGCTAAAGAAATTAGTAGCCAAGGAGGCGATGCTGAGGTCAGCAAGGAGGGGTCTAAGACCGAAGCTGTTGCCTCAAAGAAGTCTAGAAAAAAAATTCCCATCAATGTGGAGATCGCCCCTTGGTTGGTTATCCCTTCGGATTTTAGCAATGACAAAGACCTCAAGGTCCAAGTTCCCGATGCTCAACGTGACTTAAATAGGAACATACCAGTGCACATTACTCCGAGCGTGATAACCGAAGATCTGATAGAGACTGTTCGAGCAGATTGTCGATGGGGGTCCGAAGTGGAGATAAGGATTCCGGCCCTGGACACAGCTGTTTCCACCCACGTTCCAGGGCATTCTTCAGTTTTTACATTTCCTTTCACTATAGACTTTGGTCTACTTGTTCACTGTATAATCGACATATTTTATTGATCTTATAATCTGTGTTTGGCTCAATTGGGCCCTGGAGTTTAGAGAGTCATGCAGGCTCTTGAGTACTTGAGTCGATTAGCTGGGTTGCCTTTCACTTTCCAGCATTTGATCTCTCTATACTATCCATACTTCCACAAAGCCGAGGTTGTAGCTTTCTTGCCTCGTGGATTTTATGCCATCTCGAGGTTGGAGTGACTGCTATGTGCTCAGCCCAACGAGGTTGTTATCAGCTGACCCCAATTTTCTCGAGGAGAGGAATGCTCCGCGTAAGTATTCCTATCCTAGTTTCGTTCTTCGGTTATTTTAACTTGCCTATCCTCACTATCACATTTGTGGTGTATAGCCAACAAGGTTCCTGTCAACCCACCGAAGGAACTTACTTGAGTGGGTTACCGTGGTGATATCACAAAAGAAGCGTCCTCTTCAGAAGTGGATTATTTTGGCTGCCTTGGAGAAAAACCGTTGGTCATGCAAGAGATACGGTGAGTTGTTCGCCACATTTGAAATTTCCTAGTGTTTGTTCTGAGTCGCTGCTTCTTAATATTTTCTTTTCTTCCTCCATTTAGGTTTTTCCAACAAGGCTGTCAAGGACCCCGAGGGGAATGAGGAAGAGACCGAGGAGAATAAAGACAAGAAGAAAGAAGAGAAAAAAGAAAAGAAGAAAGAGACGAAGGAGAGAAAGATTATCGACGCCAAAGAAGGCGTCAGTCAGATGGCGAGTTTGGCGAAGCAACTCGCCGAAGAGAAGAAGTCTAAAGGCTCACCAGGCGAAGGGACTTTGAAAGGTGAAGTCGTCCTTATATGTTGTTTTTTTTAAATCGCTTCAGCTCTTACCTCGATTTTTACTTACAAGCTTTCTCTCTGTTCTTCTACAGATTCAAAGAGGAAGAGTGCCATTTCGAAGAGGGCCACTATAGTGAAGCATCCTTGACTCGAGGTGGACACTGCCCAGGCTTTCGGTAGATGCAGCTGAGAGACGTCGAGGTCTTATTGATGAGCCTAGCAATGAAATGGCTGAGGGTGAACTTGGAGCTGTCCCCGAAGCTACTTCTGAAACGGCTCCTTAATTGGTTTATAAGGTTCCAAAGAAGACCGAGGTGATCGACGTTGAGGAATCTGACCACGAGGCCGCCCAAAGGAATGGCAAAACCAAGGTGGGCGAAGGCCTGATTTCAAACGTGGCCCACGTCACCCATGACCCTGTTCCAACCCCAGCAGCTGCTCTTTGGATATTGGAACTTCCAACTAGCTCTAAATTTTTGGAGGGTACCCCTGCTGACATCCTCCGTCTCGACGCATTGCTTGGGTCCAACGAGGAGCAGTTTCTCAACAAACTTAGCCCCATGGGCTTGATGTTCACTTTATTACTTCTCCATACTTGGCACTGATTGCTTCATTTTCTTTGCTCAGAGCTTGGTCATTGCGTTGAAAGCTATTCACATGGAGCGCGAGCGAGCCGAGCGGGTCCAAGCAGTGGAGAATGCTTGGGGAGAGCAGAAGAGAGGGTATGTGGCGAAGATTACCGAGCAGGAGGCGCGATCGGCCACTTTGAGTCAAGAGTTGGGGCGTGTTCGTGAAGTCGCCGCCAAGGCCGAAGCTGATGCATGCGAGGCTCAAGTTACCTCTGAGGCGCGATTTCAAGCTTTGAAACATGAGTTCGTTTGAGAGCGCTCGAGGTTAAGTCTTGAGGTCGAACGCCTTAAAGCCGAAGTATTTCGTGCTAAGACCGAGTAACTTGAAGTCGGGAAGAAATTCCGCGATAAGTTGGATGAGTACACAACCCAACTTAGCGGACTACAAGGCCATGTGGATCAAGTGCCTGCCCTCCAGAACGAGGTTACTAGGCTTCAAGAGAGGATAACAAACATCAAGCAACACGCCGAGGTCAAGGCCGAGGGCAAAGTTAGAGTAGGCGTGGGATGTTGTCAAGACTAGGCTCGATCCGCTGGAGCTAGTTAAGGTTGGTAAAATTGTCCTCGAAGAGGAGCTCATCAAAGCGCGGAATTGCCGCTGAGGTTAAAAAAATAGTGGATGATCTGCCCTCTAGTGAAGGTTCGGACGATGGTGAATCCAAAAATGAAGAAGTCGGCAAAGAGAACGCCGACGAGGACGAAGAAAACACTGATGAGGGAAACCCCGAAGAGGGGAACAGTTCCCAGCCTTAGCTTTGCCTTTGTGTTTCCTATCCTTGCTTTTTTTTTTTTTTTTTTTTTTTTGCTTAGGCCTTCGGGCCTTATAATGTAAATAACTTTATGGCCTTCGGGCCTTTCATGAATGAATGAATTTGCTTGTTGTGCTGAAGTGTTAGCTTTTGTTTGGCCTTATGAAATATTTTGAGTTGAACACTTAGAATAATTTTTCTTGCAAGACTTGGTTCATACAATGCCGATGCAAACTTAGAACGATGTCTCGTTCTCGAGCCAATGCATTTGAAATATAACCTCGGTATAAAAATGACCTCGGTATAAAAATGACATCGGTATATAAGATCATAGAAAGAGATATTGAATCAAGTTCATTTCATTTATTATATCAGCGAGCCATAATCGGCTTTTTACATAAGGCCTAGTCTAAGTAAAACTTAAGCGCAAAAAATAAGTTAACGACATACCATCTATCGGGCAAAAATACAAAGTGTTAATCTATTCCTTGAGCGTCAGTCCCCAGTTGTCAAATAGATAGACTTTGATGGGGAGGCTCAAAGATGACCTCGGCTATATCCCACTCCTCATTCCCCCCAGTGTTCGGGTGTGAATCTTGATGAAGATCCAAGCATTGAAGATCGTCTTATCCGTTTCCTGAAAAGGTCAAGCAAAATGAAACGGAGAGTAAGTTAAACATATTTTGACCAATGCCTTTGGAGCGTTTTCGGCTCGAGGCTGTAGGTGAATTTTAAATGATCAAGGAATAATAACCTTGATTGTCAAAAGTAATACCGCTTCAAATTGGAAATGTTCCAATTTAGGGGTTCGAGTTTGCCTTGCCATTCTTGAAATTGAGCCAAGATTTTTTGTGCTTGGATCAAGAATTGTTGCATTCTGGGCTCACGAGCCGTATATTCACCGAACGCTTGGTTAACTACCAACTGCGAATCGCATCTTAATTCAACTCTTTCCACCCCCATCCCTTTAGCCAGTTCCAAGCCTACTAAGGCTGCTTCATATTCAGCCTCGTTGTTGGTTACTTTTTTGAACTGAACTGAATGCCTTACTCTCTCCCCGGCGGGTGCTATCAAAGCTATTCCTAGCCCTTGGAATTTGTCGCCCCATCGGTGTAGAGTACCCATATTCCCGAGGTCGAACCCTTCGACATCAAGTTCTCCTTTTCAGCTTCGAACAAGATCCCAACACTAAAGTCAGCCACGAAACCAGCCAAGACTTGGGATTTAATGCCTGTTCGGGGTTGGAAGGTAATATCATACTCGCTTAATTCTACTTCCCATTTAGACAACCTCCCCGAAAACTCTGGTTTATGCAATATAGTCCTTAAAGGGAAAGTAGTGATTACTGTTATTGGGTGGCATTGAAAATAAGGTCATAGTTTTCGAGCAGTAACAATTAAAGAAAGTGCTAATTTTTTCAAGTGTGGGTATCTGGTTTCGGCTTTGACGAGCGTTTTGCTCACATAATAGATGGGATGCTGCTTTCCATCCTCTTCTCGAACCAACACAGCGCTCACTGACACCTCGGACACAGCCAGGTAAACTAGCAAAGTTTCTCTATCCTTCGGCTTGGCGAGCAATGACGTGTTAGCTAAATACCGTTTCAATTCCTTCAGCGCTTCTTTGCACTCCGGTGTCCAATCGAAGTGATTGTTCTTCCTTAGGACTGAGAAGAATTTGTGGCATCGCTCTGATGACCTTGAGATAAATCTGCTCAAGGCGGCGACTCGGCCAATTAAGCATTGAACTTCTTTCACCCCGGTTAACTCATTGGAGATTTCCTCAATAGCTCTAATCTTGTCTGGATTAGCTTCGATTCCTCGTTCAGAGACTATGAACCCCAAAAATATGCCCGAACCTATCCTGATGGCACACTTCTTAGGATTCAGTTTCATGTTGTATTGCCTTAGAATAGCGAAGGCTTCTCTCAAATAGCTTAGGTGGTCCTCCACCCGAATTGATTCGATCAGCATGTCGTCTATGTAAACCTATATAGATTTCCCGATGTAATCTTTGAACATATGACACACTAACCGTTGGTATGTCGCCCCAGCGTTCTTCAGCCTGAAGGGCATCACCTTGTAGTAAAAGATACCTCACTCGGTGATGAACATGGTTTTTTCTTCATCCTTTGGGTCCATAAGAATTTGATTATACCCCGAATAAGCATCCAAGAAGGTTAATAGTTTGTATCCAGCCGTGGAGTCTATTAACCTAGCTATCTGTGGAAATGGATAAGAGTCCTTGGGGCAAGCTTTGTTTAGATCTGTATAATCTACACACATCCTCCACTTGCCATTCTTTTTGGCACAACAACGATATTAGCCAGCCATTTGGGGTACTTCACCTCTCTTATGAAGCCTGATAGTTATATATATTATATATTTTTAAATACATAAATTATTATATATATTAATATTTTTATATAAAATATATGATATTATTTTCAAATATGTGCAAATACACAAAACAACCTTTAAGGAAAGGAAAGAACGCAAAAGCAAAGAAGATGGAAAAGAAGCCACATATGGCATCGGTGGCTCGCATCTGTGGGACAAAAGAAAAGAAATGCCACCGATGGCATTAGTGATGACTTCACATTAGTAGCAAAAAGGAAGAGAAGTACACAGATGGCATCGGTGGCTCGCATCCGTGGGACAAAAGAAAAGAAATGCCACCAGTGGCATTAGTGATGTCTTCACATTAGTGGCAAAAAGGAAAGAAGTGCACTAATGTCATCAATGGCTCGCATCCGTGGGAAAATAACAAAGAAATGCCATACATGGCATCGATGGTTTCACATTAGTGGAGTCTTTCGCAGGAAAATTTCTCTATAAATTGCTCGACATTTTTGTAGAGAAAGATATCCCTTCGTCTGTGTAAAAAATAAACACCTCTCTATTAGCTTTATTTTAGTTTTATAAGTTGTTTCTTCTTTGTACAAATATTATTTTCTTTTCTCCATAATGGAGTAATTTTCTTTGGTTGGGATATTAGTAGAAGCTTGATAAAGTTTTTATAATGGAAGTCTTGATTTTATTATATTCTTATGTTGAGGTTTTCTCTTTATCATCTTTATATACCAGGATTAACCATAATCTTTATCTTATTTCTTTCAATTCTAATTCTAATTCTCACGGAGGAGTTGACTCAAATAAGATTATTGATTTAGTAAAAGCTAATCGAAAGAAGTTTTTGCTCACTTGGTGTACTCAACTAAGATACTTCTTGTTTAAATCATTACTTTAGTCGGTTAACTACACTAATCGAAAGAGGTGTTATTAATCAATTATTGTTTAATGTAACTGACTATCAATAAATTAATAGTATAAGCACGAGTGGTGCTATTAATATATTGTGGTTAAGTGAAGTGGTTGTATTAGAAATAAATGATCATTCTTTGAACAAGGTCTCTGTTTCACTGTCAATCGATTAACTACATTAACCGAAAGAGGTGTTATTAATTGGTTACTTTTATATGATTTGGTTGTATTAGAAATAAATGACCATGTCATTAAACGGAGAAGAAATAATGAAATTTTGATTTTATTATAATAGTTTTATTTTGCTGATACAAAGTATCCCAACCTTTATCTTTATTATCTTTTATTTACTTTGAAAATCCATAAAATATTTACTTTATTGTTATTTAAATTTTTAGGACTATTAAACAATTCTCATCTCACCAATCTATTTCTCTCAAATAGTGACAAAGACAATATAAATTTGTAGCCTAGGTGGTTTCAATCTCCGTGGGACGATATCTTAAACTATACTATAATTTGACAGAGTACGAGCATAAAATCATATACGCCCAGAGCTCGTCAAAGCCATTCCCTTGCAGCTTCATAGTTTCATCTTCGATTGCTTTCTTTTTTACACCGGCGTACAGCCTTTTCTTTTGTTTTACTAGGGTAACGTGGATCTACATTTAGCTTATGGTTCATGATCTCCGGATCGATACCGAACATATCCGAATGGGACCAAGCAAAGCAATCATCGTTGGACCTCAAGACTTCGATTATAGCTTTCTTCGACTCTAGGTCCAACTCCGAGCCGACAAACACTTTCCTTTCAGGAAAATCTTTTGATAACGCAAAAGATTCCAGCTTCTCGATGGTTGAATCCTCGACTTTGTGTTTCTGCGGTTCTTGAATACATACTAGGATCTTCTTCATTTCTCCTCGGAGGTCATCTTGAGAACATGACTCTTCCTCTTAGTTAGACCCCGATTGCATTGGTTGCTATTTCTTTGGTCCTGACGGGACGACTCTACTCTTCAGCATAACCGAATAACATTCTCTCGCTACCCATTGCTCTCTTTTAATCGAACGAACTCCCCATGGGGTAGGGAATTTAATGACTTGGTGGAGAGTGGATGGAACAGCCTCCATGGAGTGAATCCATGGTCTTCCGAGGATAACATTGTATGTCATGTCCTCGGGAAAGACTTGAAATAATGTTTCCTTTCAAACTCTTTCGGCATATGTGTTGAGCGTAATTTCACCCAACATCTTTTCGGTGGAGTTGTTGAAGCCAGTCAACACAGTTGCTTTTGGGATAACCTCTCCCTTCAACCACATCTTTTTGATAGCCCTGAAGCTGATTATGTTGACAGAGCTACCGGAATCAATCAAGACTCGTTTGATATCGGATTCAATCAAGAGTCATTTATCCCTAGTATGATGACCAAAGCATCGTGATGGGGAAAAATCATCCCATCACAGTCATCTTCATCGATCACTATTTTCTTTCCCGAGCCTCCAACTCGAGTTCTTTTCTCCATAGTTATTGACAACTTTGCAAACTTCTTGGCAGCTGCAAAGTTCACTCCATTCACCTCTGATCCCCCGGTGATCACATTCACAACTCTTTCGGAGGTGGTGCCCGAGGTGGTTGACTATCAACTCTATTCTTTGTATAGTTTTCCTTCCCCTTATCCGTAAGGAATTCAGCCAGCATGCCTTTCTTCAGCAAATGCGCCACCTTGAGGCGCAAGGCTTTGCAGTCTTCGATGCGGTGACCGTAGTCTGCGTGAAACTCACAGCGTAGACTTTGATCTCTCTTGTCAGCATGAGTCCTCATATCCTTGGGTGCTCTCACTCTAGCCATCCCTTGTTCTTTGAAACCAGAGCTGAGCTCGAGGGGTTCCTTTGATTTACGCTGGGATAAATTTTCCCACCGAGCCGTTGGCTCACATGCAGATTTCCAAGCCTTTACTAACAGGATGCCTCGATGAAGTGTACGGTTCGTACCTTCCCTTTGAATTTCCTCGTGGCGCCTCAGCGCGATATGAGGATTCAGATCGATTCTTGTAATTGAAGCCTCAGTCATTATTCTTCCAGTCTGCTTCCCCCAACCTTATCTTGGTGTACGCTCTGTTGTGAAAATCGTCCCACGTCAAGGTTTGATACTACTGGTGCTCTTTTCTCAATTCAGCCGCAGCCTCAGAGTTTTGAACATTAATACACTTTTCAAATGCCATGATGGACAAATCATCATCCATGGCAGGCAACTCCATCCGTTCGGTATGAAAACGCTCGAGAAAGTCTTTGATGGGCTCACAGGGCCGCTGTTTGACTTCGAAGATGTCCTACTTCCTTTGGAGGATTTTCTGCGCTCCGGTATGAGCTTTAACGAATGCTTCAGCCAAGTCGTTAAAACTAGAAATTGACCCTGCAGGTAAACGCATGTACCAGCGTAATGCTCCCTTCTCCAAAGATTCGCCAAACTTTTTCAAAAACATCGACTCTTTTTCTATCTCCGTTAAATCGTTACTCAGCACCATCGACATGTATTCGGTCACATGTTCAACAGGGTCTGTAGTCCCATCATACTTATTCAAAAACATAATTTTGATGGTTTTTGGAGTTGGTGTTGGAGCGGCCTCAAGTTTGTATGGAAATTGCCTAGACTGGTCAATATCAAGCGCCTTTTGAGTCTTCGTTACCCCGGGGATGCTTTCAAGTCCTTTTTCCACTCAAGCCTCAACGCGAGCCTCGACTCAGGCTTCGATCTTCTTGCTTAGTTTTTCGACGTCCACCGAGGAGATAGCTTCAGCCACAGTGGGAATTATCACGAAGTAGGGTGTAATGCTAGGTATTCTGCCCGAACCCCCAGATATGGCTCCATTTTGAGGTCCCCCTATTATCGCGCCCGTAGAAACGAAGGGCGGGATGCCTCCAGTTGGAGCCACAGGTGGAACTCCATTCGGAGCAGAACTATTCCTCGCTTCCAATGAGGCACGAAACTCAGCATTGATGATAGCCTGTTCGGCTTGCTGTTCTTGAAGCGCTTTCATGGTTCGGACGATAAATGCTTGGAAAGCTTCGTTGGACCCCGAAGATGAGGGGTCTGCTACTGGTGGCACTATAGGGAGTTGGTTGAGGTTCAACTTTGGAACAATACGTTAATGCTTGTATCCCCATATACGGCGCCAATTTGTTTTGGCCTAAACTGATCTTAGGTCACAAATCGAATTTGGATCGTGAATACAAGCAAATCAATGTATCAAAGTCGAAATTATAACAACAAAGATGATAATTATGTGTAAATAAATGATATTTCAATATATGATCTTGAGTACAAAATTTGGCAGAGTTTTGGTATATATTTTTGAATAATTACAGCACAAGAAATGTGGCTATTTATAGACACATGGGCTCTGGATCATGTTCTCCATCTGAATCCTTCAGGCCCACGTTGCACATTTTCGATGGTAGAGTTAGTGGAGGATCGTGCACCTTTGGCTGAAACTGCCCACCGAAGTCCATAGTGACGGCCTCGATAGTGCGAACTTGCTGATCGACCGAGGCCGAATTCCGCCGAACCATGACTTGAAGGCAATCTTCGGTGTTTGACTTCGACTGACCTCGGTGGCTTTTTCAACAACTTCGGTCCTCGATTCCAAATTATCTGTTCGGTTAGATTCATTCCACACCACCGAAGTGCCATGCATGCGCTCCGATTTTTACCCAATACAAACATCAGTATCCAGGGAACCAAATTCCATGATAACGTCATGAGTTTCAGGATAATTGTTCAGGTGCACACAAGTATCCACTATCTAGGGAAGAAAATTACATGATACCTTCAATAAGTCATCGTTCCTCATTCAATCTAAGTCATTTTTTAACATTCATCTAAACTTAGTGATACTAGTAATGTCGATTGTTTAAGAGAGTGAATTTATTTTCTACAGTGGAATGTATCCAATATCATCGTAACTTTGATGAATAAAAAAATTTAAAGAGAGATCACCTTTCCAAGCGTGTTTGCAGACAGAGGGGCAATAACCATGATATCAGCCCACCTACGGAGCTCAATGTGCAGCACACTATCACCTATTTCTTCCAAGTGGACCATTCATCATCATCGGTATAAAGAGCAAAATCTTTTGGAAGTGACACTTTGTCTATGAAATGAAGAGAAGCTTTTGTTGCAACTGCTTTAACTTCTGCACAATCAGAAAAGCAACGACATAGATGTGCAAATTTGAGATCTGCCACACTTCCACTTGCAGCTAGCAGAATCCTAGATTTCCGCAAAGCATTGTTTACTTGAAATGGTTCCACCTCTGAAGTGTTAGGCTCTATATGTCCTATACCTGCAAAAGTAAGAACGGCTTTTCAATTTTATCAAGAGAAAGACACAATAGTTTAATGAGCATGCCCTAAGAGAGATAACAGCAGCAGATAAGACCAGCTCACTTGCAAAATGTAACAACCTTATTTACAAATCTATATAGCCATTCAGTCGAGATAGCTCTTTCCATTTCCGATGGGAATACTTATTATGCCTTGACTCCCTATAAGTTCTCAGATTTGCAAACGAAAACTTCATCCCAAAAATAAGAAAAAGAACAGCTCTCCCTTTATGCCGAAATTCACTAAGTAGTTATTCAGAAGAAAAAATATTGTGTTGAAAAAAACCAAGTTTGCATACTAAAGCACCATTCATCATAAAATTCAGAAAGGATTTTACGTGGCACATAGTCAAGCTGCCTTCTAGCATCACAAAACAGAATCTGCAAATGTTTTGCATTAACTTCCCTAGAATTCACTTCAAGTGTCGAAATCCCATCCATGGTTTAGTACCACATCATTGGAGCATATCCCAAAGATCATACAGAAAGAAGGAAAAGTAGAGTATATAGAAAGGTGTAACGTTATACACGTATATGGTGTTTAATACTGGACTTACAATCAACACAAGCTAGGAATTTTATTGAGTCAAATTCATTAGTTTGATCAAACCATATAAATTGTTAGTCCTACATACTATGTACTAAAAAAAAACCTATTGACTTTGCATTGCTTTATTATTTGTATTGTCCTGAACATTGCAACCATTTCTTTCTTCATCAAACAAAAAAGAAACAACAGTTCAGTCATTTCTTTATTACTGAAAACTAAATGACATTCATTTTGTTTTTTGTTTTCAAAAATGACAATTCATTTTTAGATGTTGGGATATACAGTTGTTAATATTAAGTTTCTAAAAGTGAACAACTTGAAGATATGAGATGCCCCTAATGAAAGACTTCTTTTTTCTAAATCCACGGACATATTGTTTTTTTCCTATGCTGGTATTTGAACCTAGAATTTCATGATTCTAACACACCTCATTGTTCACTAGGCCATACTTTAAGTGCGTCCCTAATGAAAGACTCACTCACATTGATCCTTCTATATTACAAAGGAAAAAAAGAAACATAGGAATCTCTTAAAGCTTTGTAAAACTAGGTTAAAGTATAAACCTGATATATAAGAATAAAGCATGCACTTATCCATTTGATGCATGTGACCTTATCAAGTAAACACACATTGAAAAGAAAGGCATAAGACTTACCTTATTGGCCACAGGTTCGAGTGAATGTGACAATAAAATTCTAAAATGTCAGTAGTCAGTTGACTTTGGCGGCGCTGAGAAACCACAGTGGGAAGTGGGACACTGATCAAGGAGCAGGATAAAACAAGTTGCGCAATTTGCGCAACTACTTAGGCAGCAAAAACCAACTGTTGGTAGTGCAATTTTTGGTTGAAGTCAATTTTGATTCATATATGTGTAATGTAGTGTTTCATTTTGATATATGATATGCCAATTGTGTATCAATTTAAGAGTTAAAAGTTGGTACACCTAAACAAGCTAAGAATTTAGCCATACCGGGTGTTATATTACTGCGTGATAGATTAAGCTAAACTATATACTAATTAGCTATGATTTAGCCGTGCGAAGACATATATCATATACTCATTAGGTTGGTGTAAACAATGGGGTGGATAAGTTTTTTACCCCCAAAAACAACCCATCTAATAGGCTTGATCAAGGGCTATATGGAAGATGGTCAGACTTACCCATCTACTTTCAAATATTGTTTAACATCCATTTAAGACTCCTAACAAAATTGCCTACAGTTTCAATAAACATGCCCTTATTTTAAGGGAGGTCCACTGTGGGAACCCAACTGTTAATACATTAATGTCATGTCACCTTAATACATTGAAGCAAAAATCACACAGTACACGTCTATAGTAGAACTACTTCCCATTAATCGCGTAAATGCAAACTCAGTAGAGCGGCCAATATTCCATTTATTACAAAAATAAATTAATGACTCTCATCACCACCACTTAGGTTGTAAACAGTAAATAAGCAGTTAAACAGCAAAGGCGAGTTGACAATCAAGAAAGATTTAAGGAGCAAACTTAGGATAATGATTTTAGAAGATACATAACAAAATGGTGAACAAATGACTGCTGCATATAAACACCCTTTTTCCTCATGAGTCGTGAGCAGGATCATATGGATGGTCCTTTGAAGGAATCTCTAGAATGGCTGGAATGAGTTTATTGTAACTATCGACCAAGAATCTGATCATGTTTGTAACCTGAATATGAAAAACCATTCAACAGAATTAGCTAGATGCTAGCAGAAACTAATTAACTTAAAAGCTAACAGATAACCTTATTATTGTTCAATTGCGGAGGAAAACCTCATACTACTTTTACTTCTTAATCAAGTGACGGAAAGGGCAAACGGCCTTCCTCTTAGGTCACCTTCATCCAGTCCTCCACATCTCATAATACTTATACTGATTGATTTTTTTTTTCTTTTTTAGAAACCATTCAAGGTTTTGGCAAATACAGGTACATCAGGCGATCAATGGTCATATACAGAATAGGAAGCTCAACTGCCTACATCACAAACTGCTTAGGGGCTAATGAAAAATAGCCATAGGAATGCAATCATTTCAAGCTTACCTTAGTGATGATAATTTTAGTCAATTCAGAGATGAGAGATCGAATCAGGGAGAGGAGGAAATATTCTTTTTATGTAGTTAATAATATTTAAAATAACTTTGAAAATTGTATGAATATGCAAGTGCTTTGCTTTTTTCTTTTTTTGTTTATCTTTAGCTAGATCTACCTGGATTTTGCAATATATATCAAAAGTATTATAAGTCATAATGATTCAATCGAATCTAGCAAAGGATGAAAATTAAGTTTAATCATCATACTACTATAAAAGCATGTCCTCTAAAGAATCAAAACTCAGATTACTTAAATGCCATTTATACCCTAATTAAGAAAAAGACCTACTGCATATAGTTTCACTCGGTTTATAAGAATAGTTTTGGCCACTTAGTCGAGACATCTGATACCATGTATATTGAAGTGTCCTTTCGGTAAGGTTGTGTCTGTTTGTGTAAAGTAACTAATTAACCTTTTATACAATCAAACTAAAATCAAGCCCAAACTATTTTTTTCAAGAGACCAAAGCTATGACAACATCAAAACTTAATTAATTGAATTAACTCCGACAAGTTCAATTCACAAGCGCAGCTATGTTGCAAGTGAGCCTGCAACACAAAGAATTACTGTGGAAGCATTTAGTAAGTCGATAGTTTTTTGGGTTGATTTACTGAAGTGTTAAGTTCTCATATTAATTTCATCTTTTCATTATATATATAGAAAAAAGTCCAATTATTTATCTATCTGCTATTACATCTCATATGATCAATATCATTTTTTCACGGTCCACCTTACTCTCTTTGTCTTGGGTTTAAGTCCGACTCTATGATAGAGAAGGACAGGTACGTTCCATTCGTAAAGTCGATTATCAATTCTTCTATTATTCATTTTTCAAATTGATAGATGACAGTTAACAAAATCCAATTGTTAAACTGTTGAGATGTATTTAAGTTTGTAAGAATACATTAATATGTTAGATTTTTTTTTTAGTTGGATGTTCCCGAAGGGACATGTAAGTTTGACCTTTCTATTAGCGCTTGATAACGTATTGAATACGATTCATTCTGAAACCTTGAAGTTATTTTCTTTCCAACTATAACAACGGGAACATATATAAATGTTTGTACCGTTTCAAAATAAACATCTTGAACTATGCCTAATATTCGCTAATTTACGACTGACAGATTCTAAGTGGCTTTATTTGCACCCACCCACATTTGCATGTCTGCAGACTTTAAGATTAAATTATCATTTCCATCCTCTTTCTTTTCCTTCACCATCCGTGAACTTTTTCAAATGAAAGAACTGAATGAGCCTAAATCAGTTTTAGGATCACAAATCAAATTTGGGTAAAATTATAAGTGAAACTTCGTATTAAAGTCGATAAATGCCAAGAATAGTCGTAAAATGCGAGAAAATAACTGGATTTCAATATATTGCAATGAGTACAAAATTCGACAGAGTTTCTGTATGTTTTTCTGAATGCCTATAATACAAAACGAAGTACTATTTATAGGCCTAGGGGCCTTGCCAACGTTCTCCACTATCAATCATACTTAGGCCCACGTTCTGGACATTAATGGAAGGAGTTAGTGGGCTGAAGTAGTGGGCTTCAAAGCCGCTGGAACCGAGGTGTCCCACCGAAGTTCGATCACATGACTTCGGTGGCATGACCTTGTTGTTCGGTTGAAAAGGTTATCACCGAAGCTCAGCTCGCGGCTCGCCATCGGTAGTGACATTGAAGCTCGCCTTCGATAACCTGGACGACTGCTTCGATCATTCTCTTTCGGAGCGTACGCTCGTTTTCTCTTCGATTCATCATGTCGATGTGCTAACCGAGCACGTCAATTTTTACCCAATATAGATAGTCCCCCCACTCCTTGGATGAACGCCGAGGTCGCCGAGGAGTGGAATGAATTTGAGCGGGAAGCCGACGTGGCTCAACCCTATCCAAGAATTTCAAAAAGTTGCACGTCATTCGGATTACTGTTCCACATTACATGGCGACCGTTGGTTGGCCACCGAACGGTCACGCCGACTTTTCGCTTTCTCCAATGTTACAGTCATCATTGCCTCTTCAATCACGTGTACATTCCCTATAAATACCTCACTTGGCAACCTTCTTCTTCACTTGAAAAGTTCTGGTACACAGTGGAATTACAGAGAAAACCTCTAATCTTCAAGCCATTTTCTTAATCTTGATTTTCCTTCCAATCTAACCATCATCATGTCTGCGACGAATTCTGGCCATGGCTCTAGCGACTCCGGTGAGAGGGCGGAGCATTTTGCCGCTGCGGCTATGAGTGGAGACTTCATAGCCGTCGTGCCTCCGCTACAGGTAGTTGAGGCGGAGGGTGGTGGCGAGGCCACGTCGACGACCATTGCCCCTAAGTGACGCAAGGCGAGGGCTGGTTACGACACGGCGGAGGTTAGTTACGACATTGATGTTGATATTGGTGGTGACGACCACGATGACGACGGGGGTGACGTCGAGGGGGATGAAGTCACCAGTGTCAAGGAGGTTGGTGGCTCGGTGGGCGAAACCGAAGTGAGTGGAGAGGCCAGTGGCCAAAGGGGCGAGGCCGAAGCCAGCAAGGGGGAACCTCAGACCAAAGCTGGTACTTAAAAGAAATCGAGGAAGAAGATTCCTCTCGAAGTGGAGATTGACCCTTAGTTGGTCATCCCTTCGAATTTCAACAACGATAAGGACTTGAAGGTCCACGCTCGGTCCGATGCTCAGAAAGGAAAGAAAAGGAATATACCGGTTCATATTACTCCAAGTATCATAACCGAAGACATGCTTGAGGTGGTTCGGGCTGACTGCCGTTGGGGGCCTGAAGTAGAGATTAGAGTCCCGACTCCGGACACAGTCGTTTCTACTCACGTAGAAGGGTACTCTTCGGTCTTCACATACCCATTCACCATAGGATTCAACTTGCCGGTCCACCCTATAATTGACACATTTTGTAGATCTTACAACTTGTGTTTGGCTCAATTGGGGCCCGGGGTTTGGAGAGTCGTTCAAGCCCTCGAATATTTGAGCGACATAGTTGGATTGCCCTTCACTTTCCAACATTTGATCTCCCTATACTACCCCTATTTTCATAAAGCTGGGGTGGTGGCTCTCTTGCCCCGGGGGTCTTATGCTATCTTAAGCAAAAGCGAAGACCATGGGGACTGAGGCTGGAACGACCGGTATATGCTCATCCCTACAAGGCTGCTTTCAACCGAACCCGGTTTCCCCAAAGTGTGGAATGCTCAACGTAAGTGCATACTTCTATTTCTCCTTCGGCCCTTAACTATCGTAGCTGACACTTGTTTTCTTATCTATGATTTGCAGCTGACAAGGTTCCAGTTAACCCGCCGAGGAGTTTGCTCGAGTGGGTTACCGAGGTCATGCAATCGGAGAAGCGCCCACGCCGGCAATGAATGATTTTAGCTGGCTTAAAGGGGAACCGATGGACATGCAAGAGATATGGTAAGCCGCACATCTACATTTGTGATTCCTCTAAACACGCTTTGGATCGCTATTATTTGATGTTTTCTTTCCCTTCGTGTAGGTTTCCTTAACGGGCTGTGAAGGACGCCGAAGAGGAAGAGGAGGAGGAGACCGAGACGAAGGGAGATGGGGAAGGAGAAGAGAAAGAGGATAAGAAAGAAAAGAAAAAGAGAGAGAAGAAAGTGCTTGACATCACCGAGGGTGTCTTTAAGATGGCGAGTCTAGCGAGGCAGATCGCCGAAGATAAAAAGGCCAAAAGCTCACCGGGCCAAGGGACATCGCAAGGTGATGAAATTTTCCTAGGTCGATTTTCGTGCATCTCCACTCTTACCTTATCCCATGCTAATCAAATTGTTCCCCTTCCTTCCTCAGGCTCCAAAAGAAAAAGAGCTGAGTCAAAGTGAGCGGCGAAGGCGAAAGGACCTCGGGTTGAAGAGGCTACCGCTCCTGCTGCCGAGGCAACGACCGTAAAGCGCCGAGGCCTTATTGATGAGCCTAGTGATGAGGAGATTCCTCCCATGGCTCCCGAGGTGGCGCCAGAGCCGACCTCTGAGACGATTCCAAAGCCAAGTACCGAGGTCGCTAGAGCGACCGAGGAAATAAACGTAGAGGAGTCTGATCAAGAGGCTGCGAAGCGAAAGGGCAAGGCTAGACTAGAGTAGGCGGGGGTTTGATCAAGAGCATGTTTAAAGCCTCTCGAGCTGTGCCAAATTCTTCTAGCACCGTACCTCAGGCGTTTGAGATCGTTCCCGAAGCCAATTTGCTAGGTCCTACCAAAGAAGATGTTGCCGCCCTTGATGCCATGCGTTACTACCATCATCACATTATAAATTTGATAGGAAACAAACGAAAATCAATTGCAATATCAGATGTACTTGATGAAGATTCAATAGTGCTATAAAATCAATAAACTATTCAAGTGAGATTATTTATATACGCTAAAGTAGGATAAAATCACCAACACGTATATGTATAGTTATATGTACAGTTCGTTCGTGTGGGTAAAATATATTGCATCGGGATTGGAAGTAAATTATATATAACTACCACTTCTTTGCGAGTGTACATCATGAAATTAACAATCATATTCTACCCATCCTAAGAACGACGTATATATGTTGATATATTCGTACAGATTCTACGAAATGCTTCTTTCATTTGACAATAGCTTCTTGATATATATATGCAGTGGTAAAAAGGAATATGATAATTGATTGTGCACAACAAATAGGCCGAATTAGAAAACAATGCTAAAAAAAGCATCTCTTTCTCCCCATATTTAAACTTTTATTGTTCATCTTCATATGTATAGTCGATATCCAACCATTTTAACTTCAAAAAATAAGTTCACGATATGATGATAAAAAACTTGTACTTTATTCTTTCATATATTATTTATTCAAAGCTTTGTTTTAATTATTAATATTATATATTTTTACAATATCATGTATCACGAGATTGACATTCACGTGCAGCGTACGTGTCGAGAAACTAGTTCCATATAAATGATACAAGTATTAGAGAACTCCTAGTTTTATATAATCGTTAAATGTTGAATTTTGTAGTGTTATGAATCTAAGTAGATCATTTATAGTATGCTGATTCATAGTTCTTGTTGTACTAGTATCTTGTACATGTGAACTTTAATCATCATTGAGTACAAACTTGGAAATGTACATATATAGCTGGTATAAAATACTTATTGTGAAGAAAGATCCATCCATTCTTCAGCTAAAAAATGTGAACTTCAAAGTCAAGACAAAAGTATTCCTAAAATAAACAACAGGGCATTAACACTAGGCACAAGTTGGCCACACAGAAATGAAGAATAACAGTTAATGACTTTCATTCGCTATTAACACTCAGTGTAGTAAAGGTCCACCTTGTATACAAAGAATCAGCTATCATACTCTATATCTCTCTACCAACATGTAAAATATACATGAAATCACCATAACTCTCCAACATAAGAAAGGAGAATGGATTAAGAGAGTCAAACAAAACGGCGTAAAAAAGGGATGGAGAAAGTACAAGATAACTTGATATATATACAGTTAGCTTTGTCGGTTAAGATGAAAGTGCAAGCTCGGCCCATGCTAAAGAAGATGCCTTGAGCTCTGCAGTTATGGATGTGTCAATGTTGCTCTCCAACATAGCACACAAGTCTTTCATGGAAGTTCTGCTACTGGAACTTGGGTGGATGCAGAGATTGACCACCTCACAAATCACCTTGAGGTCTTCATATTTGAAATGTTTCAACTCAGGATCTACTACATATGGCAATACTTCTGGTACTTCAAGGAACTCTTTAGCCTGCGACATTAAGATCAAGTTTAAGTTCCGTTTTTTAAATGTTGTCGATGAATCTCTTCCATGTTCAATTGTACTCTATGTTACAACATTTCTGTGAACACTATTCTGACCTAAGTTGTCTGCTAAGGAGGGACTTTGAACTGTTATATTATATGCAAAAAGTTCTCGCATGGAAAGAAATGCTTACCCAATCTAGTAAGGACCCTTTGTCTTTGCAATATGGAGGTCTCCCACTGATTATTTCGAGCAATAGTACTCCAAATGCATAGATGTTACCCTGGATGTCAAGATGACGGCTCTTTAGAGAACTTGGAAGAACGCATATTGCTCCTTCACTACTGATAACACCGGAATTTTTTTCTGATCTGGCAATTATTGTTTTCCAGCTTTCAAAATCAACAAGCTGCACCAAAATGAATTGAACTTTGAGAGAAACAGATATGGAAACTCAGTTTCCTGTGACTGCTCAAAAGCAGGTGTTGAACTTGAAGGAACAAGAAATGGAAAAAACAATCTCTCTTGAATTGAAGTTGCTTGTCAGGGAACTCAGCTAGAGTTCAGAGATAAAAGGAATAGATGAAAGCATGGAGAGTAGATTAGAATCTTCTTATAGTTTAGCTCAATTAACAGTAAGGTCAACTAGAAATTTTAAGCGTAAAGTGGTCTAGCAGCAGTCATAGAGAAATCTTTCACATACCTTGGGAGAAAAATCCTCTGTTAGATACACAGCATTTGAATTCAGTTCTGATATAGTAAATGGCGGGTCAAGTTCTGAATGGAGATATTTTAGTCCCTTGGCGATGCCAATAACTATTTTCATTCGCCGCGTCCAAGAAAGTTGACATCCTTCTCCATCTGTGATAAGTTCAAAGAGTTTGGATTTCAGCCTCTAAACATACTGTAAGCGCACATGTAAATAAGTTATTCCACTCACAGTGGAGGTGCTCATATAATGTCCCATTAGATGCATACTCAAACACCAACATCCTTGTGAAGGGAGTGCTCTCTCTGCAGTAACCTAGAAGTTTTGCAGCGTTCTCATGATTTATTCTGGCCAATTCTGATACCTGAGTTTGTAAAACTACATAAGTTAGAGAATTTCCGCAAAAAATAAAACTTTTGGTACTTTTATTGCACATGAGAGCTTAGGATTAGCCGTGAGGAAAGAATTAGTCTCACCTCTTTCTGAAAATAAAGCTCTAGATAGGCTGTCCAGTGCTCTTCTTTGACACAGAGGGAAATTACAGCAATTTCAGGTCCACCTCTCATGGTTCCTTTGTAGACTAAGCTGTCTGGTGAGGATCCAATAATATTGCTGAAATCTTCACAAGCTACCTCAAGTTCTTGTCTGCTATATCTTACAACATCCTTTAGCATTTCAGTATCTGAAAAATACTTATTTGTTATCAATAGAGAAGTGAAGTAAAGATAATGCTTCTGAAATTGTAAACCTATATATAAAAAAGAATTAAGGCAAGAATAAAACTCTTGATTAAAGACAACTCTAAACTAAAGATGCCAAACTGAATTTCATGGTACTTACCTATATAAACTGTCATATGGTCTTTCTCACTTGCTGATTTCTTCCAAGGGATGATAATTGAAGTTTTGCTCTTACACTTCAGAATGGCAGTTACAAGAGCCACGAGGAGGAGAGAACCTACAATAACTCCGGTTACCACTTCTACAACTAAAAGCCAGGTGGGTTTTGAAGCAGCTTGATGTCTTGCTCCTCCTTCAACTGACCGATGCTTATCATTGATCTGCACTGGATGGCTTTTGGCAGGTGGAGTGCCTCCTGTAATGCAAAAGTAACAACAATCATTTCAGTCCTGTCAAACTTGGTCTGTTTGGCTGTGACTGCTACGGAAATGGCTGAACGTAATTGCAGAAGCCCTTTAGGATGTGCAATAAAAAGTAAGCATGATCAGCTTGAATACTTGTTGTACACTCACATGAAGCATAAAAGATTCAAGGGCTTATCCATGATTCTGTGCAAGTGAAAGAGTTTTCATCTGAGACTGTTAGTGGCTTCATAGAAGTAGTCGAGCAGAATTACATACCACATAAAGCAGTAGAGCGCTGCCTAGGATCTTTTTCTTGAAGGCAGTTTCCTTGAAAGCTAGATCTGTAGCAGGAGCAAAATAACCAGCTTTCAGAAATAGAAAATAGAGTACAAAAACGCTTGTGGCTGAGAATTAATTACCATACTTTGGAAGGTACTTCAGACACTTCGGTACGGTGCCAAAGAAAAAGTTGAAGGAGAAATCAGCAACTTTCAGTTGAGATAAACGACAAAGACCAGTAGGTTTGGCACCGGAAACATACCTAAACAGAAATTAAAGAAGAATATTAAGAAACAAATTTTGAGATAAAATTTAAGGGGTATACACAGAACAATGAGAAGTTCAAGCATTTCATAGAAGGCTTAAGTGATTTTTTAGACAGAGATAAAAATTATTTCCGACATCATCATCGATAGCCTTTTGAATATACATGTTGAACTATTTAAGATTCCATCACGCTTATCTTTATTGTAGAATTAAGGGCATAGCATAACCAAATAATTCATTGAACACCCACAAGTTCATCCCAGCAGATGCATGAAGGAAAAATTGTGAAGTTTCCAGGAGAGCAATATATGTATCACATTAAGTTCCAAGTACAACAGACATGAATCTCAACTAAAGAGCAGCAATATCAGTCGAGTCTAAACAAAAGATTAAAGGTTAGCCATAGTCTTTCCAATTTTCAGGACTATAAACATCCAGACATTGCACACGGAAACATTGCAGCAAATCATATGCTCACTGTAGACGAAAGGTTGTATAAGTTAATTAGAAGATTGAGAAATATAAAATAATCAAGCTTCAAATAACCCAAAAATTTCAAATGTATAATCAGACTCTTAAGTCCTGGCAACATTACATTTTAGATCAATAGAGAATCATACACTGAGGCATAATAAAGGCTTAAACAGAAGACTTACAGCTTCACATATCCACCCACCCCTCCGAAAAAAATGAAGCTTCATATATCCACATAATTGAAAAGTCTAATGAACGATGCCCTTAAACCATGCAACATTAAATCTTCGACCAACCGAGACTCATAGTATAATACCCATGAAAGCAACTACAAAGATTTAAAAAATGCATAAAAATGAAAAATATTTAGTGTAGTGCTTATTCAACTTACATCCCATGTTCACTGGATGTAAACTCTGAGCCATTATTGGCAGGCATTGATCCTTTGAGCTTGTTCCTATCCAGCCGAAGTTCCTGAAGGTTTTTCAAATTACCAAGCTCAGAAGGCAATTTACCTGTTAAACCGTTGGATTGAAGGTTTCTGCAGAGGCATAAGCAAACTAGAATGGATAACGGAGATTCAAGGAAGTCAACAAGGAAACTCCGAATACAACGACAAACACTCAAATTGCACTAACATTTTCACAATATTTGACAAATTGCCAAGCTCCAATGGAATTGGTCCGGTGAGCTGGTTAGAACCTAAATCCAAGACCTTTAAGTTTTTCAATAACCCAATCTCCTTTGGTATTGTACCAAGCAGTACATTTCCATGCAAAATCCTGCATACCACCAATACATAGCATCAAGCTTTTACCAAGTCGTTTTAAGCACCAGAGTTAAATACAAGAAGTCTTCTAAGGAAAAGAATAGCTTACACTTCTTGCAAAGAAGAGATTATATGCAAGTTGGGCGAAAGAAAACCCTTCAACCAAGCACCAGAAATGTTCCTGTAAGACAGGAGAGGTGTAAATGCATATTAGAGGCTCAGTTGTGCTATCGATATGTATCAGAAAACAATCCAGCAAGTGGCATCCTATTGATGACCAATAAACACATAGAAAGGAAAAAACTTGCTCACATTTTTATGACATTATCTCGCGCCGTTGAGCAAAAAATTCCAGACCAGTCACAAGGATCTGAATCTAAGGCATTCCAATTTGAGAATACGAATTGTGGGTCTTCATATATAGCTTCCCTGAAGCTATTTAGAGCATAAACTGTACAAAAACAAATAACTCCCTAGTCAAAATACCATACTAAATTGCATTAGCATTTTATCAAAATGCAATATCTCAACCCAATAAAACCAAGATCTTTACAAAAACAATAGCATACAACAACCTACATTGTCCTATTTACACAATTAACATCAAATAGACCAAGAAAATTCATTATAATTTACAACAAACAACCAATTAAAAGACTAATAAACTTCACAAACCAATCAAATCAAGATCTGATCATAAATACAAGTTGAATTACATACGGTTAGACTTCTCTATAACAGTCATCTTCATAACAACACCTCACTGTAACAACCTAGTTTTCTTTGGAACCGATATAACACACCTTACTAGAGCAGCTAAACAATCTGACTGTACCTTCATTTGATGGAAAAGCATCACATGTCAGAAAACACAGTCCAGCAGTAACTAGAACTCTAATAAATAAAACCCAAGTTCTCATTTTTTTCTTCTAGCAATTCTCAGAAACACTAGGCGAGGGTCTATCGGAAACAGTCTCTCCACCTTTCTCGAGGTAGGGGTTACCTCACCCTTCTCAGACCCCACTTGCGAGATATCACTAGCTATGCTGTTGTAATTCTCGCAAACACAAAAAAGATCAATACTTTACAGAAACCAAGAACTGAAAGAACCCATCAAAATAAAAGAAAGTCACTGAAAGAAGAAGCAAATTTGGAGAAATGGGTATATCAAGAAACATAAAAATGGAAAGTAGGAGCAGCTCGTTTTAATAACAAATGACAATAAAGGGAGCTGAAAGACAAGATTTTTATGTGCTAAAATGAGGAAAAAGCTTAAGGATGAATTCAAGATTGTAAGATGTAACAACCACTTAGAGGAAATTAGTTGAATTTTAGAGAGTGAAGTTGAAAGAAAGCTAGTACTACTACTTTAGTGTTGTACAGTAGCTAAGCCTACGGTAGTAAGAAAACTTGGGTTTAAAGAGAGGTTTGGTGTCAGAAACAGAGACAGTTCAAAGTGAGAGTTAAAAGAATGTAAAACCAGTGGTATATGTGTTGGATGAATGAACTTGAATTTGCTGTTGGTTATTTCCGCAATGTTCTCAAAATTTCTCATTTTACATGAATTTGTTGTTGATGTTATCAAATAGTTTTACCTTAATAGTAAGATATACCTAAATCTCACCTTTCACAAATTTTACCAGTGGAGTAGCATTAGGTATATTGTTGTTGGACAAACTTATCTTGTTTCGACTATTTTATTGAATACTTATTGCTCCAATATTTTGGAATATTTTTTTACTAATATATATGACTAACTAATATTGAATATGGTTATTTATTCTTATTTCTTGATTCTCTCTTTTGTCGAATAAATTTTGAAAGTTTAGCTCATGGAAATTGGAGTATTGAGCAACTTTCAATTCTCAAATAATTATAATATTGCATCTTGTGTCGTTCCAACAATTTAAGCAAATTATCAATCAAACAAACAAACAATAAATGAGAATACGCAGAAGAGAGAATGTATGCGTAAGTGGAATCTTGGAAGGATGAATGTATGCAGAGCTTACCCCTATATCTAATGAGATATAGAAGTTGTCCGATAAACCTTCGACTCAAGAAGAAAGCAAATTATCAATCAATTACCGTTAATCTATTTTAATTATGTGAATTTATTTGATTAGTCACAAAATTTAAGAAATAGATACATGCTAATAAACCTTGTAACCTTAAGCAAATGGTAGCATTTGTGACTATAATATTTTGATATTTAGCGGCAAAATTATGCCATAAATTTTAAAAAAGCAGCTTCGAATATCTTGGGACAATAATCCAAGTAATTGACAGATTGATGATGATGTCTCACATCGTATAAAAGCAGGTTGAATGAAATGGAGATTCGTTTTCGGTGTCCTATACGATAAGAAAATATCACTTAGACTTAACGGCAAGTTTTATAGAGCAGTTGTTAGACCATCTATGTTATATGGAGCTGAGTGTTGGTCAGTCAAGAATACTCACATTCAAAAGATGCACATAATCGAAATGAGAATACTTCGATGTATGCGTGTGCATACTAAGAAAAGTAAGATCAGAAGTGAAGCCATACGAGGTAAAATAAGAGTGGCCTCAGTGATGGACAAGATGCGGGAAGCCAAGGTGTGATGGTCAGGGTGTGTGACAATGAAGAGCACATAGGCTCCAGCGAGAAGGTGAGAGAAGTTGGCGGTGCTAGGTCTACAGGCCGAGGAAGAATTGGGGCAAGATGATTAGGTATGACATGACACAACCTCAGATCACCAAGAACTTGACCGTAGGAACTTAAAGGTTAGTGATTAGTGTAGAAAGTTAAGGGGCAGTTGAGTGTGTTCCCTCCTCTGTGGGGAAACAACCTCTCTACCTCACTCAAGGTAACTGTAAGGTATGCGTACACTTTATCTTCCACATATCCCATTTGTGGGATTATGCTGGGTATGTCGTCGTTGTTCTTGCTTTTTTTTTTTTTTTTTTTTTTTTTTTTGCGCTTAATGTATGTTGTTATTGTTGTCTTGTTGAAGGACCTAAATTATGCCATAATATTTGTATAACTATAAAAGCTTCTTATTAAGAGAAGATTATAAGTTTAAGTTATATTCTCTACAAATTTAGAAAGCTATAAATCCTTTGGCGGACTAAAAATAAAATTCACATAGACCGGGATAGATGGAGGGCTAATATATTTTAATTTCAATTGATCTTACTTTCAAACGGCAACTTGTCCTGAAAAAAAAATATATTATGATTTTAAGTCCTCCTTTTACCAAATAATCCTGCTAGGCATCTTTCTACGACCCAGTTTGAGATGTTTCAAATGCTTAGGCATCCTTACTGGGCAGAGAAAAACAAAACTGGCATAACAATTTCATAATTGTGTCTCACTTCCAAATTACTATTTATTTGATTATGTTATAGTGAAATTCTACAGATTAAGGCCTGCCAAATCATTTATAAATACGAAATGCATTGGATTTTAATAAATTAAATAGTAGGTGTGATAGATGACAAGGGAATTGTTTATTAAACGTTAGGTCCTCTTTGACAGTGCTTCCAAGCAAGAGATTACAAAAAGGGACATTTCTGAATTGACTAATCTAAATGTAGAAAGAAGAGAAAAATATCTCAAATTTGCTCTAACCCCTCTTTGAGTGTGTCAATCCTTCATTGGTGATAATTTGAAGAAAAAGATCAAAATAATAGGGACTACTTTGGTTTTCATTTATGGCTCTGAATTTTGATAAAGACAGCTATTTCTTTTTGCATGAAACAAGTTGCACTTTTTAATAAGCATTTGGATATAGATTTGACTGAAATACGAAAAGAAATTTTTTATTTTTAAGTTGAATTAGAAAATAATATTTGAAAATTGAAGTTGTGCTTGACCATACATTTCACTTTACAAAAAGTTAAAATTTTGTGATAAAACAAAATTCAAGTTTCTACATAAAATAGGCAAATATGGTGTTGTTATTATAGTTTTAACCTTCATTAAAAAGCCTTACAATATTAGCACCTAACAACAACAGTGACGACATACTCAATGATATTCCATAAGTGGGGACTGGGAAGGGTGAGTGCCCAGACTTTATTCTCATCAAGGTGGAGAGGTTGTTTCCGATAGACCCTCAACTAAAGAGAAGATTTTTTTAAACATGTTTTGAAAAGAGAAAACAAGATGAAAATACCATGGTAAAGCAAATACCGACATAAAAGTAAAGATGCCTTGGGTGAGCAGAAAATATAAATAGCAATAAGGTCGAAGAATTAAATAGGAATAGTATATTAATGTCAATATAACAGAAATCTCTGGACTACAATCTAATATTCTACCGTAATCCTCAACCTCCACGCTTTACTGTGTAAGGTCATGTTCTCGATTATCTGGAGGTGAGTCATGTCCAGTCTAATTACCTCGCTCTAATTTTTCTTTGGTCTACCTCTACCTCTCCGTAGAACTAGGCATTGTCGACCCCTCGCACCTCCTCACTAGAGCATATGTGCTCATTCTCTTCACATGTCTGAACCATCACACTCTCGCTTCTCACATCGTGTTCACCACTGATGTCACTCCCACCTTGCCACGTATGACAAGGTGGGAGTGGAGAAATTATTGGAGACCGCCGGGGGAAAACTCCTTGCAATTGTCAGGTCTTGATAATACAAAGATCTGATGATCATCAGGAACTTTCTTATGGGATCAAATTTTTAAGATTTTTCTTATAGGGTCAAATTATGATGGGGTGTCAAAAATGTTCTAGTTTTGTATATCTCTCCAAAAAAATTCACTAAAATCTGGTTGAATTTTTTCACTTAGAAAATATTCAAATTGATTAAAGTTTGGACCAGTTTTACAAACTTGAAAAAGTCATTTCAAGTCGAAACCAAAAATCGATGTAATCATAACTAACTTTTTGGAAAAAAGAATCAAAATAAATAAAAGGCAAGTATTTGCATGCCCAGTTCTTCTTTCCCTGAGGGAGGGAGGGGGGTGGGGGGTTTCGTTCTTTCTTTCCTCTTTTCTCCCTTTTGTTATGACTTGAGCCATAAAATAATTGCTTTTATCCCTTAAAACGAGTATTCCCCTATAATTTCCACCATAGTCACTAAATGTCATTTTCTTTCTAGTTTTTTCCTCTGCACAACGCCATCGCATCCCTAGTTTTGAGATAATTACACTACCAAAAAAATGCCCTTTTTCGATCGCCAAAACGGTCGAGAATCAGTAGAAAATCATGAGTTTCCTAACCGATGTCGGAAAATTATTGGTGCAAAAAAATTTCCAACCGAATCGGTCGGTAGTTATGTTCTTGGACAAAAAAAAATCCACATTTCTGAATGACTCGACCGAAAATATTCTTGATCGATTTTTTTTTTCAAATTTACCAACGATTCCATCGAAAATTTGGTTAAAACTTGCAATTAGAGTTGTCACGACATATTAATTCCACTACTAAAAAAAACTGAATCTGCGACCACCAAATCGGTCGCACATCGGTCGCCAGGTCGACCGATCGGCGACCGATACGGGTAGTCGGAATATTAATGGTAGCAAATAGCCCTGCGACCGAAAATCAGTCGCCTTTTTTCGTTGAATGTGCGACCGAAAATCGGTCGCACAACTGTGGAGACCGAAAATCGGTCGCATGATGGTGGTCGCAGATTCAGCTTTTTTTAGTAGTGTTCAAAATAATGCAATATCCAATAATGTCCAGCCACAATTTCTTATAAACAAGTTTAAACAGCATTCAAAGAGTAGCCAAAATTCTACTTTCTCAACATTTATTAGTAACATTCCAATAAAGTAATCACCACTAATAAAGTAATCACAAAAAGATTCTACTACTTCAAAATTTACTAATAACACTCCAATAGAATATT
Organism: Petunia x hybrida; assembly: GCA_037355625.1. Classification (NCBI taxonomy): domain Eukaryota; kingdom Viridiplantae; phylum Streptophyta; class Magnoliopsida; order Solanales; family Solanaceae; genus Petunia; species Petunia x hybrida. Next base: position 6,357,010 of record JBBBVM010000048.1, on the reverse strand, counting down.
CTACGCCATAGTAACATCTTAATAGAAGTTGGAAAAATATATATGTAACATTATCCGAACAACTTGTTGTAGTTCGTCTCCCTTAGTAGATTCAATTTCTTCATCCAAGTTTGATTCTGGTACCATTTCACTTGAGTTTTCGATCATATCTTGAACTATTTCAAGTGAATTTTAGACTTTGATATCTATGGCATTTTGAACACTTTTAAGTGGGTCTTCAATTTCATTATCCATGAAATATTTGATCTTGATGGAAGAGATAATAAAGTCACATAAACAGAAAATTAAATAGACATTGAAATGCACACACTTACACTAACAAAGAAGCTAACAGATTTATCAAGTTATAAACTGATTTAAAGTATCAATTCATAAATACTACACTACGCATATTCTTGTTTCTACTCGTTTAATTCCTTTTCTAAATGACATTGTTGTTCCCACTTCTTTTAAGTTTCATACTTGCATCCAATGTATCATGTTCAAATTGGTACATTGATTATACATCATATTCCCAATTTTATTTTTTACTATTTTTCTTTAAAATGCTTACAACTTTCAAACATCCAATTTAGAGCTCCTCTTGGGTGGAGTACAAAATTAAGAACTACTTTAAGTTAATAATTTTAACTAGCAAGCAATATCTTTGAAATGATACTGTATTTCCAGATTTCAAGCTCAAGAACTAAACTCATGAACTAACACCGGACTAATTGATCAAAGCTAACCACATGAATTATAACATCAACAAGTAGGAAGGATGGTCATAACTAAAACAAGATAAAATATGGGGTGAAACTATGTTTAACCTTAGTATCTAAAAGCTTAAACAACATTTGAAAAACTTCTCCAACTACTTAACATATCATTTAATATATAAAATATAATCTAAGAAAAAGTCACGTGCAATTAGAGAGAGCCACTGCCAGAGATGGAGTGCGCCACTGCTATTGTTGCTCCCAAACGCACACGCAAGTATACGTGGTTGACAAGTAATAAAGTGATAAATTGAGTATCGTTCCCGCGAGGACTATTGTGTCAGACTGAATCCTAGCAAACAATTTCTTAAGAACTATTCAGGGATCTTTTTCCAATGGTTGAGATTTTACTAACTAAAACAATAATTAAAATAAATAACTGAAGTCAAGTAATAGAGCCAATTATAGGTTGTTATCAATAAAAGAGAAACGGTCCAGGGTCAGAGCTACGAACAATCCAGTTGAGTTTTCCAGTTGATTCTACTTCTTGATTTCCTAGATTGCTAACTAACAGGTTAAATGTACCCATGAAAACTTTTCGATTCTTCACGGTCTATGCATGCTACTCCAATCCATATATGTCTATGGGTTGAATCACGTGCACGCATTAACGAATTCTGTGATTAGTTAAGCTAGGCGAGCAAGTATATGTCTATCCTACCCGCAAATCGATTCCCTGATGCCCAGGTTCACAATCAAGCCTTATTCTTTCTTATTTGCGTTCACAAGTTCTCTCTGTCGAGTTCAACTTGTAAACCGTAGATAGTGTTCAATTATCAGGCCCCAATAACCAAACAATTAGGCTCAAAAAAGAATAAACAATCTGTAATGGTAAATCAATAGGAAGAATTCAACTTTCAAACATCAACCTTCATGTAATTGCTCTAACCCTAGAACGAACAAACTATAGAATTAAAGAGAAGAATAAGAGAAAGAGAGAAAGAACTTGTTTAGAAGACATCTAGGGCTCCACCCCTCTCCTCCAAAACTTGCTCCAAAGTCTGCGCCTCGAAACGCGCTCAACTAGGCAGAACCCATCAAATCTCTCACGCAATAGCCATGCCCCGCGCCACAAAACGCGCCAGAAAGTGGGCGCTTTTGGGGTGCCCCGCGCCAGTAACCGCGCCAGAAAGTGGGCGCTTTTGGGGCGCCCCGCGCCAGGCAAAGTTCTTGCTTTTGTCGTTCGCAGCTTGCTTCGTTCCGTGCTTTCGTGTGCTCGATCCAATCCTCAATCCAAATTCAATCTTTTCTTGCTCGATCATGCTCTTTAAAACTCCAATTGCACTTTATAACAACCTACAATCATACGACATAAAATCAGTGCAAAATCATATTCATCAACTAGAAAACGTGCGAATAAAGTATCCAAACGTGAGGAAATATTAAGAAAATATAGGCATAAAATGTGAAACATCAGCTGCTGAATGTAAACGAAAATTGGGGCCGAAGTTTTGGAAAAATGGAGAGAGAGGGGGGGGGGGGGGAACTTACAAATATTGGGATGGACGTGTTTGGCCGTGAGGTTTGGGAGATTTATGGAGAATAAAAAGGGAAAAAGAGAAGAAGAGAAAGAGTGGGAAAAGATGAGTGTTTAGATCCAGACGACTTGTTTTATTTACACCACCGACAGCAGTTTCAGGCCGAATCGGTCAGACAAATTAAAAAAATAAAAAATTAACAATTCCGATCGAATCGATCCGAAACCTCTAACATTGATTTGTGGTCGGAACTAGCCGGTCGGAATTTAGCTATTTTATGGTAGTGTTATTGCTTGTCTTGAGGAGATAATTAATATGATACCCCGTGATACACTACGTCATGTTAAAAAAACATGTAAAATTTACTTACCCTGTTAAGGTATATAGGATAATTTTCATATTAGAGTTTAATGTGTTATTCAAGAATTAATTGTCTTTGTGCATACATGTACTTAAATTATATTTTTGGTGAGCACTTTTTGTGTAGTTAAAGATAGAGGGAACTTGATACTAAGATTACCTAAGAGGGAAGGTCAACAATAATCTAATTATCTAAAAGACAAAATCGATTTTTATAATTTCTTCTAAAACTATTGTTCAATGACCGATCAACAGAGTAGATATTTTGATAAGTGGCATCGAATATAGCCTAAAGCTGTTGCTGTACTGACTAAAAACTTCATAAGAAAATATTAAGGTCTAGTAGTCCATGCTCTTTATAAGTATTAAGTAGTGATCCAGTAGGGCATTACGACTTTCCAGTTCCCATATTAAAAGCTTTTTCCATAATCATGTTGATTAAAGCCTTAACAAATATATCCAACTGCTTAACTTGTTTTGTCCGTTTATCTCAAAATAACTAGACCAACTTAATGATTAATTTTGCATTAATGTTCATAATTTGAAAATACAAGGGTCAAGGGTTAGGTATTCTGTCCTTTTCACAATCATAGTAAATTAAAACGCAAGAAGTTTTTCCAATAAAAAAAAAATAAACTCAGTAGGCGTGTACTCTATACAGATCATGGCTAGTAAATTGTAAGCGTGTTTGACATCACAATCATATCGTGCATTGAAAAGCATGCGATGTTTGTAATTTAGAAACTTTAGATCATACTGTAGAAGTGTTTCAAATCCTTAGCAGATTCAACTTATAATGCATTGTGCGGTAGCTTGAGAAAACAAACGTCAGCTCCGAACAATTCTTATTTTCATCGATATTAACATTAAATAAAATATTTTAATTTTGATTGTAATGCATTAAAGTGAAATTATATATACTATCATTTAACTATCATAAGGATGATTAGAATTTGGGATATATAATATAAAATTATTCTTAACTAGTTCTCGACATGTGCGCTGCACGTGAATATCATACCCATTGTTAATTATAGAATAGTATTCACAAATAATGTATTTCATCTGAAGACATATCATTAAAAGAAAAGTAAATGAAAGAACATTGACAGCAAAAACCTTCAACTAATAGCACCAACTATCATATAACCAAAGAAATCAACATAAAAAAGCATCCAACTCACTGCACCAGAACTATCATAGAATGCATCATACATGAGATACAAACAACTATTCATATAGTGAAGAAGCTACAAAAGGGGCGAAGATTAAAGTTCCTACTGAAGTTACACACGCTATCTTTTACTTTTATAAGGAGTACTTTTCAATCTTACATTTTTATTTTTGGGAAGTCATATTACATATGATTTTGAGCAGATGAAAATTTTAAAATATCTACTCACGTCGCATATGTGTGGATATAGTAAACCTCTCCATACAAAAACATAAACATATCGTTAAAACATACTAAAAACTGCATAAAATTGTATAACTATAATACTTGAAAGTTATTGGAAAAACTATTGAACCATTAATTTTTGTGTCGACTTGTTAAGTCTCTTTATGGACTAAAACAAGCACCTAAACAATGGCATGCGAAATTTGACAGTAAAATATTGTCAAATGGCTTCCAAATTAATGAGTGTGATAAATGTGTTTACATTAAGAACACTCCAAATCATGTTGTTTGTCTATATGTGGATGACATGTTAATAATGAGTAAAGATATTGCTGACATCAATGCTACTAAGCGTATGCTAACTAGCAAGTTTGATATGAAAGACTTGGGAGTTGCGGATTTAATCTTGGGTATTAAAATTCACAAAACTCCTCAAGGTTTGGCATTATCTCAAACTCAATACATCAGAAATGTCCTGGAAAAATTCAAGTATTTAGACTTCAAAACTTCAAAGACTCCAATTGATGTTAATCTTGCCTTTACAAAGAATAAAGGACAAAGCAAGTCTCAACGAGACTACGCTAGAGTGCTGTGAAGTCTAATATACATCATGAATTATACACGACCAGATATAGCTTGTGCTATAAGTAAACTGAGTCGATACACAAGTAATCCTGAACAAAATCACTGGATGGCTATGAAACGAGTTTTGGGTTATTTGGAGTACACCCAAGACTATGCTTTGCACTATGATATGTATCCCACTGTTATAGAAGGATATTGTGATGCAAATTGGATCACCGGCTCAAAAGAATCAAAATCCACAAGTGGATATATTTTCACAATAGGTGGAGGAGCGGTAACTTGGAAATCATCCAAATAAACCTTGCTTGCTCGCTCTACAATGGAGGCTGAGTTCATAGCTTTGGACAAAGCCGGTGAAGAAGCTGAATGGCTCCGAAACTTCTTGAAAGACATTCCATTTTGGCCTAGGCCGTTGACACCTATATGTATACATTGCGATAGTCAATCGGCAATATCAAGAGCTGGGAGCCTTATGTATAATGGTAAAAATCGTCATATACGACGAAGACATAAAACCATTAGACAACTTATCTCTAGAGGAATTGTCACAATTGACTATGTTAAGTCAAAGGATAATGTATCGGATCCACTTACTAAAGGTTTAACTAGAGATGATGTTGAGAGATGTCAAGAGGAATGGGACTATGGCCGAGGACAAGTCGTCATGGCGGTAACTCTACCTAGAAGACTGGAGATCCCAAGATCTAGGTTCAAGGAGCTCAAACAAAGTTGTGTACAACCGCTCCAACATTGTCAAACAACTCAACCCATCCTCTTAATAAGACAATGTTTAGTACCAAGGATAAAACGTTAAAGACGTTTTTAATGATTATCTAAGTTTAATACGAGGTTTGTAAGTGTAGATCTACGAGATTACACGTTTAGAAATCACCTATGTGAGTGTGAAGTGGAAGCCGCTTCAAGGAGAATTCTGTAAGGCCAATTCTCTACACACTCATGAACCAGGCGATGTTCATGGCTGAAACGAACACAATAATGAGAACAAAAAATGGTCAAGGATTAGTTGTGTGACATATGTTGTCTAGGTATACACCAAAGTTCGACGGTTCAAAGATATCAAATCTACCGATTGACCGAGTATATCCGATATATGTTCACTACGGAAAGTTCAAAGGGAAGCCCACTTATCCAGATGCAATTAATTCTTACTTGCAAATCACATAGTTTTCTGCATGTTTTCTTCATATAGCCATTCCCCATTCTTGTGGGGGATTGTTGGGTTTGGAAGGAAGGTAAATTGGTGTGAATGGGAAATGAAATAAATATTTGATATGAAGCTGGTTTCGTAACGAAATTAAAAAGTGGACTATTTATGCAAATATTCCAAAGGTGGGCTGTTGTAACGTTATTCCAAATGAAAGGGTGCTTTCATTGAACAACCATTTTGAAGACTGCCTTTCATGAACAGCTACTTCACCAATGAAAAGGTTCATTGGACAGCCACCTTGAAGGCTGCCTTTCATGAACAGCCATTTCACCAAAAGACACCCATGCCTTTTCACTCCAAATCTTGTGGCTATAAATAGAGAGGCATTTTGCCTCATTTTTTTCATCCAAAAAATTTCATATTCTCTCTCTCTCTCTCTCTCATTACTTTTGCTTTTGTTTTCAAAATAAAGTAAGTTCTGAGTCAGTGTGATTTGCTACCATTATTTGAGTTTGATATTCACTGTGATTTGAATTACCGCTATCACAGTGAGGATAATTCCATTCTATCCTGGGAGAAATTAATCCACAAATCTTGGGTAACTGTGAGGGGATTAGATTTCTTAAGGACATGCAGTGTATACTGTTGGCTTGGAATTTTTCTACTTCATCTATTTCTGTTTTGGTCATTATCGAAAGTGCAGACATATAACAATTATAAGGTGTTAGAATGTACATATATATTTTTTTTTAGTGATAGAAGAGTAAACTGTTAAAATTAGCTAAATAGAGAAAGCATTCTTTTTAACAAAAAAAATATATGTACTTGAATGAATTTGATCCTTAAGAGTGGTGAAATTTGTATACTCCATGCATTGAAATTTGTAAAACAATAATATTAGGATCATATAAAAATAGAATGAATAACAAAGCTGAATGATCCCACCTAATGATGATGATTATTCATCTATACATACTTGAGAAAGACATTGAAATTTCAACTGCCTTTAGGGGGACATCTTTGAGATGTTTCTGATATTATTGAATTTTGTAATATAAAGTTGTTGCAATATTCGACAGAACATTTTCAATATGAATGTACTACTACTTTAAAAGCCCGAAATGTGTACAAGAAGAAAATTAGATCAAGAGCAATCTTCTAGATCTTCCGCTTAGTTCCAAACAAGTACTCCTTTAATCTTAATAAATCACGAAAGTATTAATTGTTCTTTTCAAATATTCTCTTCCTCTAATAAATGATATATTATGATTTTCTAAAAAAATCTTTCCATGCTTATTTTAACTAACTGTAAATTAAAGATGCAGTTTTAGATTAATGAGTTACAGTGGATGAGAGACTTATTAGTAATGATATAGTAATGATATTTAAGAAGAAGAAGAAGAAGAAGAAGAAGAAGAAGAAGAAGAAGAAGAAGAAGAAGAAGAAGAAGAAGAAGAAGAAGATGATGATGATGATGATGATGATGATGATGATATTAAATAATTTTCTGTATTGGTGGCCAAAATCAATCTTAGTAGAGGTTATAGACGTGAATAATTACTTTAGAGCGATTGCAGTAGCTTATTGCAAAACGAGCAATATATATTAGAGAGTCTTTGATTCCCCAAAACAAGCAAACTAAAATCTCTAGAAAGTTTTAGAACAGTCTATAGTTGGAGTATAAACTAATTAATTAATTTTGAAGGTCCTAATGGATCTTAAATTTGAAACTGATTGAAAGAAAAGAATACTACTAGCATTATGTTGAACGAAAGATTACGCATTAGAAACCAAATTAATCACATATAATCTGAGACGTCCATATAACTCTGAGCAGTTACATAAGTATCAAATTCAACTCAGCCTTATAACCACTTTCTGTCAATCGCAATAACCATCAACTCAAATCCCACTTCACAATAAGAAGAAATTCTCCATCATGGCACCCAAGAAAAGAGCAAATATGGAGACCAATATTGCTACTGTTCGTCAAGGCAAAGCCAAACTTGTCACTAGTACATTGCCTCATCATCAATCCAAAAAGGCCAAAACAAACACTATTTCTGATATTGGTACTACATCGAATATTACAAATCTTGAAGCCTCGCAGAATGTGGAGCCTTCCATCATGATTACTCGCAGTGCTAAAGGCAAAGACAAAATGGAGTCTAAAGTGCAAGCCAAGTCCAAGAAACAAAGTTTAATCATATCTGAAGGGGACACCTTGTTCTCTCCTGCACCAAAGAGAAACTCAGCTCGCAATGCCAAATTGGATTATAATTTTCCTTGTGCTGCTCATACTCAATCTGAAGACAGAACCCTCTTCTCTCCAGCACCCAAGAAAAGTTCAACAGTTGTGACTCCCAGTGCTAAACGCAAACTCAAATTGGAGTCTAAATTTCCTTCTGATGATCCTAAGAAAACTGAAAATGTGCAAACTTCTAGTGCCAAAGGCAAAGCCATAGTATTGGATTCTGAGTCCAAGAAAGCTAAAACAACCAAGAAAACAGAAAATGTGGAGACTTGTACAATGGTGACTAGGAGCTCGGCTCGCAGTGCTAAAGGCAAAGGCAAAGTTCTGGATTCTGAGTCCAAGAAAGCTAAAACAATCAAGAAACGTGAAAATGAGGAGACTTCTAGAATGGTGACTAGGAGCTCGGCTCGCAGTGCTAAAGGCAAAGGCAAAGTTCTGGATTCTGAGTCCAAGAAAGCTAAAACAATCAAGAAACGTGAAAATGAGGAGACTTCTACAATGGTGACTAGGAGCTCGGCTCGCAGTGCCAAAGGCAAAGGCAAAGTACTGGATTCTGAGTCGAAATCACAACCATCTAAGTCCAAGAAAATGGAAAATGTGGAGCCTTCCAAGAATGTGAATACTAGGAGATCGACCCGCCTTGCTAAAAAATGTTGAAGGTCATTTAATTCTTGATATCATTGCTAGAAAAATACTACTGAATCTTTCATTAGCTTTAGAAATTTTTGGATTTTGTCTAATTCGGAGTATGATTTTTGTGTAATCATTGCTAGAAAAATATTGGACCTTTCATTTGCTTTAGACTTTTTGGATTTAGTCTAATTGGAAATATGCAAACTTTTTTGGGAAATCTTGGTGGCAAATGCTTAGATATTGTTTAGATTTGATACAACTTGATGATGTAATTTTCCAGTTGTTTACAGTGGCCAAAGATTCTGTTAACTGTTTAGTATCAGTATCTAGTGTTGATGCAGATTAGTCAATGAATAATAAAATTCAAAGTTGTGATCAGCCAATTGTATTCAATCATTCCTCTTTTCAGTTGCAGTTTTGGGTATGAGTTGTGATATTCTGTAGACTTGCATAATTGGAATGTTTTGATGTTTGGTTACTGATTTGTTATGCTTATGACATTGTTATATTGTTAAGTATTTTATGCAATTGCGCATAGTAAGTATTTATATCTATTTTGTAAAACTTTCTGCAGTTGTTATGTATATTTGGATTCTTATAGTATTTATATACTGATGCAAAATTGTGCTCTGATCATTTTATGGTTTTAGTTTTTCAATTTTGGAAAGCAATGGTACTTTGAATTGTTGGTTTGGTGGTTCCAGTGTAGTTGTGAAATTAGGAAAATGTGACTTATTAAATCGAGCATATTTTATCATAATCAAGTCCTAGTATGTATAAATTTTTGGTTATAGATCCTTTGCTTGTGAGGGAGAAATTAATGAGGTTCTATAAGGATATGAAATTTTTAGTGATATAAAGAATTTTCTATAACGATATGAAAACTACCCACTCCTCTCCGGTGGCAGAATTATAGCTATCCGAAGTTGGTCAGACGACCACCGTTCACCAGAAAATTATACCGAATAGACATGTTAAATTTAACTATTTAAGAATAAATATTACGTTTTGAACATTCTTATCACAAGTGATAGTGTTAGCATAGTATTGCAGAGTGTTCAAACTTAACTAAACAATCGGGAGAGTTGTTGTTAGGAAAAAGAATAAACAGGACGATAATGTAATTACTTACAAGTAAGGGGTGAAACCATAAATCCTCCATGAGGCTTAAACCCTAACTAAACCCCTCTTCTCCAATTCCTTGTTCATCAAAAATGGGTGGGGGTCCACGTACATTTCCCGGTGGTCTAAACAAATGGCAATGGAAGCGCCTACACGAGAAAAAAGCCCGAGATAAAGAAAAACGACTCCTTGAACAAGAAAAACAAGTTTACCAAGCCCGAATCCGCTCTCAAATCCGATCCAAACTCACTACTAATGAACAATCCAATTCAGGCCCGGCCCATCAACACCAGCCCAATTATAACCCTGTTTCACCTCAAGACCATATTAAATCCTTAGCTGATCGGTTCATGAAACAAGGTGCTGAAGATTTATGGAACGAACACGACGGCCCGGTTGATAATAATAATACTCCACAGCCACTGCCACTGCCACGTGGCATTCATGAGCCTATTGATTTACGAAAACTTGCTACTCGTCGTATTGGTAATGTTTCGCGTAATTACAGTTTTGAAAAACCTAGACATTTTAGTACTAATGTCGTGGCGAATGATTTTTCAATGTTCGGATGGAGGAGGGTGGTTAATAATTGTGAGAATAGAAATGTATGTAATTTGTATAGTTTGTTGAATTTTAGGTGTTATTCTGTGGATGGGAGTATGGGGAATAGGTCGAGGAAGTTAGATTTTACTAGAAATGAGAGTTCGATGAGTAATGAGCGTAAAGCAAGATGGCCTAGGTTTCGAGGGAAGGGTATGGATTCATCGGGGGAAGATGATGATGATGAAGATAGTGAGGATGAGATTGTGGAGGAAACGCGGAGTAGAGGGAGTAGTGCTGCTTTAGGGAAGTATGATATGAAGAAAAAGAGAAGAGTTCCATTGAAGTTTGTGGAAAATGAGGATGATTTATCGTTACACGTGGAGGCGATAAGGAAGGAGGTTAAAGAACGGAGTGTGAAGAAATGTGAAAGCGAAGAAGAAGAAGGGGAGAAGGAATCGATACTTAGCTCGAAAAGGTAAGAAATGATTTTAGAGTTTGTTACTTGATGTTGTAAAAGGTTTATATTTATGACTATTGAATGACAATGTGAGCGTATGATGGATTAGGTTTGATGAATGTGATGTATCTCCTTTGACAGTCAAGGCCCTTACTGCATCAGGTTACGTGCAAATGACTAAGGTGCAAGAAGCAACACTTTCTGCTTGTCTCGAGGGTATGTTATTATTGATCTGCTGTAAATATTTAGTTTGTTCTTCACTAAAAGTAGTTGTCATGTTTCATTCTTTGACTTTTGGAGTGTTATTGCTGACCATAAATTCATTGTTATCTGTTCTGAGAAGATGATTCTAGTGTGTCTAGGATGTATTCTTTTAAACAAGTTTAACTGATCAGCTGTTTCATGATTGGACCTGCAATGTCTCTTTTGGATGAACTAGTTCTCGCTTTGCCAATTATTCACGTCAAATATTTTTCATGTTTCATTCTGTGACCTTTTGAGTGTTATTGCTGACTATCATGCGCCTTTAATCTCATAGGCGTAACACTAACCGTAAACTCATTGTTATCTGTTCTGAGATATGTTCCAATGTGTGAAGAATATATTCTTTTAAACAAGTCTAACTGATTAGCAGGTTTATCATTGGTGCTGTAACGTCTCTTTCAGATGATCTAGTTCTCACTTGTCTCTTTTGGATGATCTAATTCTCACTTTGCCAATTAACAGGAAGGGATGCTTTAGTTAAAGCCAGGACAGGCACAGGCAAAAGTGCTGCTTTTTTGGTAAATTAGCTCTTCTCTTATATGTTATTCCCCGTTGACCTTTTAGCATGTTTCACTTGTTCTTTTATTGCTGCTATTAAAGGCCAACAGCTTCCAGCTATTGAAACAGTTTTGAAGCCCTCAAGTAGTAAGAGCGCCCAAAGGGTCCCGCCAATAGATGTTCTTATCCTCTGTCCTACGCGAGAACTTGCTAGTCAGATAGCTGCTGAAGCTAATGTTTTGTTAAAGTACCATGAAGGCATTGGTGTGCAGACATTAGTTGGAGGGACACGCTTCAAAGAAGATCAAAAACGCCTAGAGTCTAATCCATCCCAGGTATATCTGCACTTTATCTATATGGGGACTCTTGCTCAGTTTATAATAAAAGCTGAACTGAATTTGGATGATTTGCTCAGAGGTGATTCATTGTGACTATGCTATTTCTGTAGGTTATAGTTGCAACACCTGGTAGATTATTAGATCACATTGAGAACAAGTCTGGCTTCTCTACCCGATTGATGGGATTGAAGATGCTTATACTTGATGAAGCTGACCACTTACTGGACCTTGGGTTCCGGAAAGACATAGAGAAGCTTGTTGATTGCCTGCCTCGGAAAAGGCAGTCTTTACTCTTTTCAGCCACTGTCCCAAAGGAGGTTAGTTCTATCCTTGTTTCTGCTTGTGGGATGTAGCAGGTTGTCCACTAGATTAGGTGTGTAATCTAGCCGATACCACCGTCATAAAAGAATTTGTAATGGGTTGACTGGTGCAGTGTAATCCAAGAACATAGGTCAATTTAGTCCGTGATAACTTGTAAACTTCCTTGGTGGTTGAAAGAATGTTACGAAAATGCAGGTCCGTCGAGTATCTCAGCTTGTTCTGAAAAGAGAGCATGCCTATGTTGATACAGTGGGGCTTGGTTTGGAGACGAATCCAAAGGTATGCATTAATTTTGGTTTCCGCTAAAGATATGAAATCACCTTGTGCTTCTTTCCAGAAAATTTTGGACCATCTGGTTCTTTGATTCAATATAATTGCTTTATTTGCATTTTGGTTATGCTTTTTAGTTTTATAATACAATCCCAAAATATGTGGGTTACAAGCAGGTAAAGCAATTTTATCTCGTTGCACCACATGAACAACATTTTCAACTTGTGCACCATCTTTTGACAAGGCATATCTCAGAAGTGCCAGATTACAAGGTAACCTGTTCTGAATGTTGGAAATTATTTAAATACTGAGTTTTTTAAGTGGCATCTGCCTTCTTTGGTTGCAACATTTATTTTCTCATAGCTATTTTGATGTTTTTCGACACTTCACTGTCATACAGGTTATTGTCTTTTGTACAACAGCAATGATGACGTCCCTCATGTTTTCCCTTTTCCACGAGATGAAAATGAATGTGCGGGAGATCCATTCCAGAAAACCTCAACTTTATCGTACTCGAATCTCTGATGAATTCAAGGAAACAAAACGTGTAATCCTTATTACCTCTGACGTGTCAGCTCGGGGGATGAATTATCCTGACGTTACACTGGTAATTCAGGTAAATGGTGATTCGGAGAGCTTATAGTGCACCTTGATATTTCTTAAAATTGAAATGTTGTCTTTGAATCTTATTTTGAACAGTCCGTTTGCTCATAAACAAGCTAAACTTCTTATTCTTGGAATAATTCTCTTGGAAACAATGAACGTGAAGAATGCAGCCAGCTGACAATGATCACTTGGTTAAACAATTTTAGGTTCAATATCTCTCTTAAAATGACTAAGAAAACTTCTCTGTGAAATATAATAATTTAAGGAGGTTGTCTTATCAAAACTTCTTTCATCAAAGCATTACTCTGGAAGCTCAAGTTATTTAAGCTCCTTTCCTCTCCAAGCTATCCACTGTTTACATCATTTTTCTGTTAAAGTGTTTCCTGTCTAAGTAAAAAGCGACGATCAATTTGGTGGTCTGGTAATCAAGGAGTGCATCATGTGGGAACTCATTTTCTTTTCTTTTTGGTGGTGCTGTTTCTTCTCTCCTTCCTCCATCTCTCACATTGGATTATCTACTGTTTATAAGGTTGGTATTCCTGTTGACCGGGAGCAGTATATACATCGGCTTGGAAGAACCGGGCGAGAGGGGAAAGAAGGAGAAGGTATCCTGTTACTTGCACCTTGGGAACACTATTTCTTGGATGACGTAAAAGACCTTCCCATGGAAAGTTGGCCAATTCCACATCTTGATCCTCGTGCTAAAGTCAAGGTTTGCCACTTCGTACACTCATTTACTGTTTCTCTATGTACTGATATGCCTTAGAAGTTAGAACCAAATACTCCCCATTACCCCACGAAAGTAAAGGAAATTGGTAGGTGAAAAGGGTTGTAATAACACCTTGGATTAGTATACTGGACTTTGAAAGGTTTTTTTTCTTGATTTTATTGCAAGCTACTAGCATTTAAGTTTGATATCCAGATAATTGTGATTGTAAAGTACTCATTATCAAGATGTGATTGTAAAGTACTTTATATTTTATGCATGACAGCTTGTAGCCTGAATTTGGTATTGTAGATGATCTTCTCCTAGATCCTTAACCTTTCACCTGTCCTCGCAAACTACTGAACAATGATATGACCCGTCCTCTTTTTGTTAGGGAGTATGTATACTTTTGTAGTACTACTGATGTTGTAGACCTTGCCAGGAGCCCCAGGAGTGCTATCCCCATCCCCAGCCCACTTGCCTACCTCTGGTAATTCATTAATTAGCAAATAAATTTTGATGATGTTAAAATTGCAGATTGAAGAAGCAATGGGAAAGATGGATACTAGTGTCAAAGAAGCGGCCTATCACGCTTGGCTTGGTTATTATAATTCAATAAGGGAAGTAGGCAGGGACAAGACAACGCTTGTCGAGTTGGCTAACCAGTTCAGTGAGTCTATTGGTTTGCAAAAGCCTCCTTCGCTATTCCGTAGAACAGCTCTAAAGATGGGATTGAAAGATATTCCTGGCATTCGGATACGGAAGTAGCAACAGGGTTCTCTGCTTTATGTTAAAAGATTTTTATGTCTGAAGAAATTACTGGCATCTGCAGTTTTCTGCGATTTAAACATGGTGAACAGAACGTGGAGAGTTGGTAGAAGTTTGAAGGTTTCTTTAACATAGACTAAAAGGCACCATTACCAGAATTTGTATTTGGTCTTTTGACTTTGTCTATTTAGATATCTCATGATGTATTAATTCTTCTTGAGAATGTAATTATTGGATTGCTGAACAAACGGACAGTACACCTCCAAATTCAACATATAGCGTATAATTTTACAAGTAGGATCTGAGAAGGATGAGATGTATGCAGATCTTACCTTGACCAAAGTGGAGAGGCAAGTACACCTCCAAAATCCAAGGAGGAATTCTCATAGTGCCTTTCACTTTCGTCATCCTCGCATGTTTGACAAATACTATATGTTATCTTATGAGTAGATGGCCCAAATATAATATAGAACAGTTTATTCTGCAAGCTAGACGTTCATTTAATCTCAAGTAACTCATTTATATCTGTTATGTGACTTGAAATCGTTTAAGCTTTCCAAAAGAGAATTGAACTTTTCATTTGAGATGTGCGAGTTTCTTTCTTGAATAGCTGATGAGTTGCATCTCCTCTCGATATAAACACTCATTTTCCGATGAATTTGTTATCTCTCAGACTTGATATTTACCTTGGTTCTGTATATCCTTTGAAAATCTGAAAAAGCTTTGTGCATTGAAGACTCAGTTCTAACGTTGGTTGTGTAGTTTGTTGAGCAGTACAGTAATATATATCGTATGTGCACTCTTGCTCGAGGGTCAGCGTATCAGTGGCCGAAAGGAGCACTCTCTTAACTTTGCAATTTACTGTATCAGCTTTCACCCTTCAAATTTTGGGAAAATACAGTATATAGTTCATTTTGTCTAAATTTTCTTCAAACTTCACGAGTTTTGATGAATCTACCAAATAGTATGTTGACGGTCATTCTATTGTGATAAGATTATTCAAATCTTTTAACGCGTCCATCAGAACTAGAAAATTAGGGCTATTTTTCTCAATATTAAGCAAAGCAAGCAAGGAAAACAGCACATAAAAGATTCAGTTTTGTGAATGTTAGAATGTCTAATATCCGCGATAACACAAGACACTTGCTAAATTTGAGAAGCACATACAAATGATTCCAGCCATTATTTACTGCACAATGGTTAAGTCCACAACAATTTCATACTAGATACTTCAAAAATGGCTGTTCAAGTGTTGTTCTCTGAATCTTGTTAGGCATTGATGCATAGTTGTTACAATCAGCACCTTTGATAATCGCAACAAAATTTAGTACTCCTATTCCCCTATATAAAAAATTTCAGACATTTAACCAAGTGTGATTTGTTAATAACTCACACCTAAGTATTACGAGAGCTAGCTGGAACTCGTTTATGTTAGCACTCAAATTGCTGTGTTCTGTAACGACAGTCCAAACCCAAGATCAATCCTTCATCTAACCCTTACTCAGAACTAGACAATGTTGAACTAACACTGTGATAAAGGATCCTATTACAAAGGTGAAAGTTGTTAACTTCACCTCAATTCAGCAACTCTTTACAGGTATCTAAATGACATGTTAGTCGGTAAAGTTTGAAAGAGAAGTACTGTTTGGATTTAATTTACAGAAACATATCTGATGGATTTCCACATTAACGAACAGATTGAGATTGACGATGTAGCCTAACCAAATAGTGAGTGAACAAACTAAGTTCTATAAAAGAAGTAACTACTCAACAATAGTAGCCGTTTGAATTATAAGTTTCCTAGACAAAATTGGACCAAATAGCAATTACAATCAACAAGCTCGACGGATAATAAGCATACCAGGCTTTTGTCCAGGCTATCAATACAGTTAATTTAGCCACCAATTCCAGCTATACTGAAAGGCTAACAAAGCAAGCTCTCTACATAACTGTGAAGAGTAAATAAATTTGCTACAGCATGAAAAACCTGACATTTCAGCTGTTTTGTTGCTCGCCAGGGCGTCGATAAGGCAAGTATCTATGATCTTTTGAAGCATTCTTGCGCCTTTTCTTCTCAATATACGCTTCCAATTTGCCAGATTCCTTAAGCTCCTTGTATTTCTCAACAAGCTTCCGTTTCCTAATTTCGGATTTTTTAAGATAATAAGGCTGTTTTCCTTGCTTAGCAGCCTCTCTTTCTTTCTTCTTATGGTCAATCAAAATCTCCCTCTCAATCTGTTTTCCTCCTGCGGATTTCAACTGCTTGTCAATCCAAGCAACGCGATTTTTCAATTCGTTCATCTCATCAGGGTCATTTGATTTCTTCATCTGTTTCTTAAGATCTTCTTTTTCTCTTGGAAGATCATTCTCATATAAAAAATTGTATCTCTTTTTAAACCCTTCATCATCAAACTGGCCAGTTAAAGACTCAAAACGAGGGTCACGGGTAGACTTTTTGGGAACTTGAATAATTTCCCTGAATCTAGTGACTGGCTTCTTGCTACTCATTTCAGCTGGCCTGTTTTTGTTAGCTCGGCCAGTTTTGGGCTCTGAATTAGGGTTCCTATACACTGTATCGGATCCATCAGAGCGTGCTCTTTGTAAATCCCCAAAGGTGACATCAGCAAGCTCTAGCTCAATCTCCTTCTCCACTTCATCTTCAGAAGAAGATTCATGTTCAGAAAATTTGATTTTAGTGGAACTTGTAACAATTGGCTTGTCCTTTTTCATCTTGCAAGAAGGCTGAGCTGCTACTGAGAAACCCTACCGATGGCGGTATAATGTCTTCTTTTCCTTTATATATCTAAGGGGAAACTATCATATAATATCTTATATGTCCCTCTTCTTTTATTTTACATCGTAATGGCCCCTACCTTTTTTGATCAAGTGTAGGATGGACTATCATCTTAATTAAGGTCATTTTTTGGTTAAAGAAACCTTCTTTTTTATTAAATAATCAAATAATGGAAGCATTGTATGTACTTACAATATACATGGGAATAATTTGTCATGTCGATGGAAATATTAATTGTTTGACTAGAATCTACGATATCATGTATCTTGTATTTTGTGTTTCTATCGTATCTTCTTATCCTATGCAAGAAATGTTTTAGGCATTGAAATTTGGTTGGAAATTGAAAAAAAAAAAAAAAAATTGAAGTTGAGTTGAAAATTAAATTTGAAAATTTGAAGTTGTGTTTGGACATACATAACTTAAATTTGCGCTTTTACCTCCATATATGAGAATACGAAGGCTTGGATAGATGAGACCTAGTATAGTGAAAAATAGTTGTTTCAATTTAAAAGGGCACAACTTCCAATAGTATTGTACTTAGCACAGCTATGACATTAGATCTTGTTGGAATTTAGTTACGCGAACTAGTATTTTCACACGATATAATGTTATGTTGGCTTATCAAGAGCACAGAGTTTGAATTGTTAATTCGAACGTCTACCCCCACTAGCACAATCTCACCCTACAGTACGGGCAATTGAGTACACTACTATCATGTATTTGTTTTGTTTTGTTATGTGAAAAAGCTTAAAATCTTGCGAAGCACGCACCTCAACCACCCTATCTGTGTGAATTGAACCTGTAATATCGTTTATGATGAAATCATTCAAAACTAGCAATGTGAAAGTGTTCTATCATAAAATTGTATAGAGAACTACATTTCATCTTTAAAAGTTTCCCCTTCTTTCTCCCACTTTCTGTTTTTGGAGTTTTCGGTATCCACAATACTTGTTTTCCTTTTTTTTTTTCCAGTCGCAAATGCAGCAGTGCGTTCAATGTAATATTATAAGTGAGATATGAGGAGTGCGAGATGTACGCAGCTCCTCCACCAAAGTAGAGAGAGTGTTTCCAATAAATCTTTGGCGAAGAATAATAATAAAAGGTCACAAATAATGAAAAGGAATAAAACTTGCCAAAACACAACATTTCTAATATTTCTAAGGATCAACACATTGGGATCGATCATCGACCACAGTTAAAATATGTCTCAAACAAAAATTGCAGCTGTTGAAAGGAAGTCTACTAGCTAGACTCAAAGCAGCCAGTAAGGTAAATTTTCTTTTTTTTGGTCGTAAGTGCTGTTAGTCAGCTAGCTTTTCGATCCATAAGATATATATAATGATACAGATGGAAAAACAATGTGTACTAGTATATCTACATAAGAACAAATGTTTTCGATTGGAAGTGTTTCGAGGTGAATCCACAGACATGACAATCTAGATGTCAGGCAATTAGTTATCTTGTACCTGTTGCAAGTAACACCAAGTTGAAATATTAGCCTTTTCCCCTATCCTGTGAGAATCTGTATGTCATGAGAAACACACAAACGATGCAAATTATGTAATTGATTTCCAAAGACTTCATCGAAGTTATGATAGACGCCATAAAAAATACTCCACTAATCACCACATAATGTAGTAGATGAGGCAAAGTTGAACACAAATACAATTTTAAGATATCATTCAGGGTAAAAAGGTACCTCCAGTCATTTAGATGCTAACCTTTTGATTGTCTTTGGAAGAAGGAGCAAAATAACAGAGACATGTTCAAAGCCGCAGTCAGACAAGATCCAAAATACGATGTTTAAACACCTTATATGTAACTCAGGTTAGGACAAGTGAAACCAGTACATGGGATGGAATTTTGCTACATAAGCTCTGTGCCCACTGGATCAACTGAAAAATGAACAGAGAGATGTTTTTGGACGATTGGCCGAAATTTGGATCTCCACATCTGGTTTCAATAAGGAACGCATTCAGAATTTGGTAACTAGTTCAGCATACCCAAGCTATTTCTAGCTTCTTTCAGATTTCAAATCACTAAACCGATTATAAACTTATCTGCTAAAGAACAATTATGTTCAAGAGTGCTTCCACTAACATATGTTTTGTGGCAAATAAAGCATCAAGAATAGTGATTCAAAGATTGGTCATAGATTGTGTTTCCTTACATTATTGTATTCTGAACTGTTCATGAACATCTGGAAGGCCTCAGCTGATAGATAAATGCACAGTTAGTTGGAAATATTCGAATTGCAAGTTAAAGGAAAGGGATGAGAGCTCACAAGAGCGAAACCGTGTCACTACTCCATGAGTATATTCTGCGCTGGATTTATTAAAATTTGAACCTGAAAATAAGAAGTGAATGTGAGGTTCTGGGGAACTGGCAGAGAAAATGGTACAGCGGAATAAGTTAGGAGAACAGAAAATGCTCATCTAATCAATGATTAACAAATGGATCGATAAAATCCCTTCACATCATTAATTATCTCAGAGCTCCAATTTCAATTTCCAAAGTAAATATACTTTCTAACGACCTTTAGCCTAAAACAAGAAAATGCAGAATGTCAATTTGTGGAAAATCTATTGATAAGAACATAATCATCAAAATATTCCAAGAATACCAATAGTAGCCTGAACAATCAAGGATGGGAACTCCATTGTTAGCTTTGACAAAGCATGCATAGCATCTTCTGCAGGAGCACCCAAAGAGCTCTCAGCAAATGCTATGAGAAGTATACGCTCCATACCATAGTTGAACTCCTGCCAGCGAAGAGACAGTCAATATCTCGCTTTGACACCAAAAAACCTACCACCACTCACTAATGATTGCTAGAAAATACTAAATGTACTGAAAGGAAAGACATCGATAGGTTGGTGGAGAAGTAATGGAAAACATACTTTTTACTTGAGAAAGCTGTCTCTTGCAAAATTTGAAAAGCACTATATAATACACATCTAGATTGGACAACTAATGGAAATGAGTGTAAAACTCACTGTTCGGGATGAACGATTACAAAAGAAGTCTGGTGGTTAGCCTAACACGAATCAAGTATATCAGAACATAAATAAATTGTATGGCCAAAAGGAATAACAACTCTTAAGAGCAAGTTCAAAACTTTCAACAAGATTTAAATAAGTTGATAGGTGGAACAACAACTCTAAGATAGCAAGTTGCAAACTTTTAACAAGATTCAAATAAGTGCATATATTTCAACCTCTCCTTTTCGGAATATCGGCAGTATGTCATCTTCTACTTCAGATTCAAAGTCAGCATTGGTAATCTCCTGTCACGTGTAATACTAAAAGGTTTCAGAATATGCAGAAGATTTGAAGTTAAAGAAGGGGGTGGGATTCCATCGGCAGGAGGAGCACAACTAAATATATAAAACAAAAGGCACAGAGGATTTTGTTCTTTACATGGTAGGGCATACATGGCAGTAAGGCACTACATGGTCCCTAAGGACTCCCACATAGAATTGGTTCTTATAGAACTTTAACAGATCCTCCTTTGTTTGAAAGCGCATATAGATAGCATGGCTATATTTATCATCATTCCCACCAGCGATGCGTCCTACAGGAGTAAATAGAATTTTAAACAAGCATTTACAGAATAACCTCAGAAGGTATAAATCTGCCCCTATTCATGCTAAACATACTTGAAAGGAAGACAGGACTGAAGCTTCTCTGTAGAGTAGCAAAAGCTTTAAAATTGTTCAGAATGAGAAGCAAAGGGGTTTAAACCAAACATTAAGTCAAATTATATAAAAAGAGTCTCCAAGAAAGTCTGCAGTACTTTGTATTTGCCCGGAAAAGAGTGGAAGTATTTAACTTTCCTGTATCTAAATGATTTCTTCAGTTTGCAACAGAACTGGAGAAGTTTAAACTTCTTTTGAAGACAAAATTTGTATCTTGCTGCCTAGGACTTGACCAAACTTTCAATAGATCTCATATTGTGGTTTGTCAACAAAGACAGCTAAGACCAGACATAAGTGCAACAAATTGAAGAACTCGAATAGATTTCCACAGAGCTTGAGTAAAGCAAAAACTAACAGCCCTTATTATTGGCAGCCAACTAAGGGTACTACTATTACCTAGTGAGATGGAAAGAATGCCACGCATTTGATATTGAGTTGTATAAAGATAATCCAACATATCCTTCTCTTGTTCTTCAGATAAGTCTTTCTTCCCTTTGAGCAGACACACATGTTCAACCACTTTTCTGCAAGCAACAAGCAAGGATTGTTTTTATCTTTTTTCAAAGAAAAACTCGAGAAAATGATATTCCATACATTTGGTGCATTAGTTCATGCAACTTTAACAAGAACTAAACTACATTCATGATTTGGAAATATGGGCGAATAAGATGCTACATTTCCACTAAGTTTGCCACAAAAGATCCGCGAGTCAATTTTTTATGGGCAGCCTAGTTGATTAAGTTCTGCCCAGTTTTACAAGAATTTATGTCCTCTCAAATGATCCTCATCTTTCTTCGTGAACATTCTTAAATGTGCATCACCAAGCCAAATATGAACGAAAAGCAACGGAAAGCAAATTCTAGACTAGGCTATGAGGAGATAAATATCATAATCAAGAATTCTCCAGCTAACGATAAGCAACTTAACACTTGTTAAGATCTAAAGATCCAAGGTAAGTGTAAAACACTGGGAGCTGTGATACAAAGAGAAATGTAGAATCTTTCAATTGTCATCAACTTAAAAGTACAATGTCATAGATTGTCATATTCCTTTTTAACTTTTTACTTTATGTACACTAGAAAGACTATTGCACATAACTAAGACAACTTATCCTTAAATGGAAAAAAAAAAAAAAATAGGCTGCCAATTTGCAGCGGAGTTGGAACAGGTGACGGGCACCAACAACATACTATTCTTTTTTCTCAGCAAAGTTTAAAAACTTTTAAGAATAGAGAAAGAGCAAGAACCTTTTTGGTTGAGAAGCTGAGCATATGACACTGACACTTGGGTTCTTCAGAACTCGAGGCAAAGCTGCAACTGCAGAGGAAACAAAGAATGCATTTTGAACTGAAGCCATTTTATAAGAAAGGATTATAGTGTTTGACAAGAAAATTACCATTGCAGTTGGGGTTGTTGATAACTGGAAAAGGAATTACATTGAAGGGCTTACGAGAAGAAGGTAGGATATTGGTGAGAGGACAAGTATGAATAATCTGCATTTTGTGGTGTGTGTGTGGAGTAGAGGGAAGGGAGCCTAATGCTAATTTGTAACACACTGCAGATACTGAAACGGGTGGACTAGGAAAAACTTGCCGCTAAATACTTTGTCTTGAGTGTTGTGAAAATAAAAACTGTAAAGTAAATAAAACAGAGAAACTGTAGAGAGAGACTGATATATTATTTCATTTCAAACTGATGTACATAATAAACTGAAATGACTTTCTATTTATAGAAGAAAAGAAGCTGTTGCATAAGCTACTTGTAAGCTATCTGCTTGTAAGCTACTTGTAAGCTGCTTGTAAGCTACCTGCTTGTAAGCTACTTGTAAGCTGCTTGTAGATCAAGCTTTTTCAGGAAGCTATGAGAGTAATGGACATCCACAATATAATATATTCATAACACTTCCCCTTGGATGTTCATTAATAGATAATGTGCCTCGTTAAAACCTTACTAAGAAAAAACCCTATGGGAAAAAAATCTTAGTGAAGGAAAAAGAGTACACTTGTCTTGTAATACACATTATCAGTTGTCTCATTAAAAACCTTTCCAAGAAAACCCAGTGGGAAAAAACATGGTTAAGGAAAAAAGAGTACAACGCGTATTTTACTCCCCCTAATGAAAACTTTGATCAAGGCGCTTCAGTTTTCTCATTCCAATCTTGTATACCATCTTTTCAAAAGTTGCAGGCGGTAAAGATTTAGTGAAAAAATCTGCCAGATTA
Organism: Petunia x hybrida; assembly: GCA_037355625.1. NCBI lineage: Eukaryota > Viridiplantae > Streptophyta > Magnoliopsida > Solanales > Solanaceae > Petunia > Petunia x hybrida. The sequence continues at coordinate 6,333,770 of JBBBVM010000048.1, read as the reverse complement.
TCACATGAACATATTTGTTGCACGTCAATTTCACCATCCCTTTGGAGATCATGTGTGAAGAAGAACTTTGGTGAAATGTGCTTTGTTCTATCTCCTTTTATAAATCCTTCCTTCAATTGGTTTATGCATGAAGTATTGTCCTCATATAAGATTGTGGGTATTTTTGTATCACACTTAAGACCACATCTTTCTCGAATGAAATGAATCACTGATCTCAACCATACGCATTCCCTACTTGCTTCATCAATAGCTATTAAGTCAGCATGATTTGGAGAAGTAGCACACATTGATTGTTTAGTAGATCGCCATGATATGACAGTACCTCCGCATGTGAAGAGGTAACCAGATTGAGATCGACCCCTATGTGGGTCAGATAAATAGCCTGCATCTGCATAACCAACAAGATCTGCACCATATTTGTTAGAATAAAATAAACCCATCTCAACAGATCCTTTCAAATATCGCAATACCTGTTTGATACCTTTCCAATGTCGATGTGTAGGAGCAGAACTAAATCTTGCTAAAACATTAACAATGCTATATCAGGTCTTGTAGAGTTAGTAAGATACATAAGTGCACCAATTGCACTTAGATATGGTACTTCAGGACCAAGAAGTTCCTCATCCTCTTCTTGAGGCAGGAACGGATCTTTATCTACTTCAAGGGATCGAACAATCATTGGAGTACTTAATGGATGTGCTTTATCCATGTAAAATCGTTTCAAGACCTTTTCTGTATAGGCAGATTGATGAATAAAGATTCCGTCTACTAAATGTTCAATTTGTAGACCAAGACAAAGTTTTGTCTTTCCAAGATCTTTCATCTCAAATTCTCTCTTTAAATAAACAATTGCCTTTTGGAGCTCTTCTGGAGTTCCAATGAGATTTATGTCATCAACATAAACAGCAAGTATAACAAACTGTGATGCTGTTTTCTTTATGAATATACATGGACATTTGACATTGTTTATATATCCTTCCTTTAGCAAGTACTCACTAAGGCGATTATACCACATGCGCCCTGATTGTTTTAAGCCATACAAAGATCTCTGTAATCTGATTGAGTACATTTCCCGAGACTTTGATTTATATGCTTCAGGCATTTTAAATCCTTCAGGGATTTTCATATAAATTTCATTATCAAGTGAGCCATATAGGTATGCTGTAACTACATCCATCAGGTGTATTTCAAGTTTTTCATGTACAGCTAAACTGATGAGATATCGAAATGTTATCCATCCATAACGGGTGAATATGTTTCTTCATAATCGACACCAGGTCTTTGCGAGAATCCTTGTGCAACAAGGCGTGCTTTATATCTTATGATTTCACCTTTCTCATTTCGTTTACGCACAAAGACCCATTTAAAGCCAACTGGTTTTACACCATTAGGTGTTTGGACTACAGGTCCAAAAACATCATGTTTGGCAAGTGAGCTCAATTCTGCTTGAATTGCCTCTTGCCATTTTGGCCAATCATTTCTTTGTCGACAATGTTGAATAGATTGAGGTTCAAAATCCTCATTATCTTGCATAATATTAAGTGCAACACTATATGCAAAAACATCATCCACCTCTATTTCTGATCGATTCAAATTTATTCCATCACCAGTAAAATTTATTAAATATTCCTCACTCACTTGAGTCTCAGGTTCATTAATTTCTTCAGGAAATTCAGGATTAATAAGATCTTGGTTCTCTTCAAGAGATTCTTTCATAGTGTCATCCTGATCATTTGTTATTTTCCTTTTTCTAGGATTTCGATCTTTGGAACCCAGTGGTCTACCATGCTTCAGGCGTGTTTTAGTTTCACTGGCTATGACACTACTAGATGGTCCTGCTGGGATATCCATCTGAATTGGCACATTCTCTGCAGGGATATGTGATTTAGTAATTCTTTTCAAATTAGTAAATGCGTCAGGCATTTGATTTGCTATATTTTGAAAATGAACGATCTTCTGGATCTCTTGTTCACATGTGGGGGTACGTGGATCAAAATGATATAATTATGGAACTTTCCACACAATTTCTCTATTTATTTCCTTTTTCTCTCCCCCTAATTGGTGGGAAAGTTGTCTCATCAAATCGACAATCTGCAAATCGAGCAGTGAATAAATCTCCCGTTAATGGCTCAAGATACCGAATAATAGAGGGCGACTCAAACCCAACATATATTCCCAGCCTTCTTTGGGGTCCCATCTTAGTGCGCTGTGGTGGTGCTACTGGCACATATACAGCGCATCCAAATATTCGTAGATGAGAAATATTCAGTTCATGGCCAAAAATTAATTGTGACGGGGAGAATTCATGATAATGTGTCGGTCTGAGACGAACAAGTGATGCAGCATGTAAAATAGCATGACCCCAAGCAGTAGTGGGCAATTTTGTTTTCATTAACAGCGGTCTTGCTATCAATTGTAGTCGTTTAATAAATGACTCTGCAAGGCCATTTTGAGTATGAACATAAGCTACAGGATGTTCAACTCTTATTCCGACTGATAAACAATAATCATTAAAAGCTTGGGATGAAAATTCCGCAGCATTATCAAGGCGAATAGCTTTAATAGGATTATCAGGGAATTATGCCCTTAATCGAATTATTTGTGCCAACAATTTTGCAAACGCCAGGTTGCGAGATGATAACAGGCACACATGAGACCATCTTGAAGATGCATCAATTAGGACCATAAAATATCTAAACAATCCACAAGGTGGATGAATAGATCCACATATATCCCCATGGATATGTTCTAAAACGTAGGGGATTCAAATCCAACCTTTGTTGGTGATGGTCTAGTGATTAACTTTCCCTGATAACATGCAGTACAAGAAAATTCATCACTTTTAAGAATCTTCAGGTTCTTAAGTGAATGCCCACTTGAATTTTCAATGACTCGCCTCATCATTATTGATCCAGGATGACCCAAACGGTCATGCCAAAGCACAAAATTATTTAAATCAGTAAACTTCTGGTTTACCACAGAGTGTGCTTCAACTGTACCAATCTTTGTACAGTATAAGCCAGAAGATAAAGTTGGCAACTTTTATAAAACATATTTCTGGCCAGAGACATTCTTTGTAATACAAAGATATTCATTATTCATTTCGTTTATTGTCTCAATATGATATCCATTTCGGCGGATATCTTTAAAACTTAACAAGTTTCTTCTGGACTTGGAAGAGAACAATGCATTATCTATAATAAGTTTTGTTCCCTTAGGCAGAAATATAGTTGCTCTTCCGGAGCCTTCAATTAAATTAGTATTACCAGAAATAGTAGAAACATTTGCCTTTCTCATTATCAAGTGTGAAAAATATTTTCGATCTTTGAATATTTTCGATCTTTGAATATCAAGTGTTGAATATTTTCGATCTTTGAAAAATATAGTTGTTCGATCTTTGAATTGATCTTTGATCCAAATAAAGTTTGAGGGATATCCATGTGTTCTTCAAAATAAAATAACATAGATAAAAACAGACGTCATATAATACATGCTTTATTATCAAAACAAAACTTTACTAATATTACTACAATAATATTAAACATACAAACTATTACAAAGGACATAACTTAAAACATATTTAAGTCTCTTTGGCTACAGTTGCATCACCAGTCAGATGATCTATTTGTCCTTCAGGGATCTGTCCTTCAGGGAACTGTCCTTCAGGGATCTCAAAGAAATCTGCTATGTCCAAATGCGTGAATTCCACATTATCTTCAGACATAAAGTTGGCTTCAGCATTATTTCCTTTCTTTTTCAGAGATGCTTGATAGAGATCAACTAGGTACTTTGGCGTACGACAGGTACATGACCAATGTCCTTTTGCTCCACAACGATAGCAACCATTCTCTGAATTTTTCGTTTGCACCGCTTCATGCTTTTTATCCTTCCCTTTCCACTGCTGGTGGTCAGGGGATTTTGGTGCATAACGATCATCATGATAGGAGTTTCTTCCTCGACCACGACCACGACCACGACCACGACCGCGACTGGGGCCACGCCACTTTCCACGTTTTTTGTGGAAATTCGTCTCATTCTCTTCTGGGAATGGAGCAGAACCAGAGGGTCGACTTTCATGATTTTTCATCAATAATCCGTTATGTTGTTCAGCAACAAGAAGATGTGAAATTAACTCAGAATATTTACTAAATTTCATCTCTCGATATTTCTGCTGCAGGAGCACATTCGAGGCATGAAAAGTGGAGAATGTTTTCTCAAGCATGTCACTATCAGTGATATTTTCTCCACATAATTTCAACTGAGAAATAATTCTAAACATAGCGGAATTATATTCGCTGATGGTTTTAAAATCTTGTAGCCTCAGATGGATCCAGTCATAACGTGCTTGTGGATGTATGACCATCTTCAGGTGGTCATACCTGTCTTTCAAGCTATTCCACAACATGAGCGGATCTTTAACCGTGAGATATTCCATTTTTAGACCTTCATCAAGATGATGACGCAGGAATATCATTGCTTTAGCACGGTTTTGATTAGTTGCTTGATTATTATTCTTGATGGTGTCTCCAAGACCCATCGCATCTAAATGGATTTCAGCATCTAACACCCATGAAAGATAACTTTTGCCCGATATATCCAGGGCAGTAAATTCAATCTTAGAAATATTAGCCATAAATTTAGAAAGTAAAATCCTTACCTTATACCTTTTCTAGATAGCAGAGCCTCGTGCTGATAACGTGTTGTGAAAATAAAAGCTGTAAAGTAAATAAAACAGAGAAACTGTATAGAGAGAGACTGATATATTATTTCATTTCAAACTGATGTACATAATAAACTGAAATGACTTCCTATTTATAGAAGAAAAGAAGCTGCTGCATAAGCTACTTGTAAGCTATCTGCTTGGAAGCTGCTTGTAAGCTACCTGCTTGTAAGCTACTTGTAAGCTGCTTGTAAGCTACCTGCTTGTAAGCTACTTGTAAGCTGCTTGTAGATCAAGCTTCTTCAGGAAGCTATGGGAGTAATGGACATCCACAATATAACATATTCATAACATTGAGGTAATATATGCAAATTATTTACTTTCAATTTATATAACATAGACTGATCGGTTACAATTTAAGAAATAAATAAAAATATTTAAATCTTGTGTTCTTAAACACATCATAATATTTGTATGACTATAAAAACTTGTCATTAAAAAATAAAATATAAGTTCCACTTATATTGTATTAGTTCTAGAAGCATATGGATAAATAAATAGGAGTAATTTGTTATTTTATATGTTGAATAGAGGGAGTACTCTACGTGACTTTAGTACACATAATACCCATTGAGTCACATACTCCTTTTCAGTCATTTTTAGAAGTAAATACTCACTACAGAATGTGAAATCTAAAATAATCAAGTTTCATTGTTTAAAATTACTGCATGCTAGTTTTTTCTCCTCACTCTCTAAAACCTCTCCTCTCTCCTAGCTCATTACTCCTCTTCTTCTTTTTCACATGGATCTAGACACCAATGAATCTCTTTCAGAGCTTCATTCTATTGATCCAAAGCCACCTGATAAGCCAATCAATTCTACAAAGCAATATTCAATAAAGGCTGACAAGCCAACTTACTCCGAGAAATTATTATCCTCAACCACATTGCAAAGTTCCAATGCGCCTACTATTCTACATAATCCTCTATCTACTCTTACCATGCAAAATCAAACTAGGCTTGAAGATTGTTTACTCGATCACATTTCTTTTTCACAGGATGAAAAACAACGTATTTATGCTCCATGGCTAAATTCAGTCATAATTAAGCTCCTGGGCAAACGTTTACATCATCAATACCTCTATGAAAAATTGAAATCATTATGTCAACTTACTGAAGAATTTCCCTTGATTGATCTAGAGGAAGATTTTTACGTAGCAAAGTTTACAAGACATGATAGCTTACATAAAGTTCTCACTGATGGACCTTGGTTTGTCAATGATTTCTTTCATTCAATCAGATGTTGGGAACCTAATTTTGTAGCAACTGATGCCAAACTTTTATCAACAGCTATATGGATACGATTACCAAATCTACCTACAGAATTTTTCGATGAAGGTGTACTAAGAAAAATTGGATCCTCTTTTGGTAAGTTACTCAAAGTCGATTTTAAAACGTCTACAGCAGTAAGGTCCAGATATGCATGTATTTGTATTGAAGTCCTTGTTGACACCCCTGTAAGAAGCTATATTTTTATTGAGCATCATAAACAAAAAATTATCTATGAAGGAGAAAATATCATGTGCAAAGTCTGTGGTCGATTAAGCCATCTTCAGGATACTTGTCCTTATGTCCAAATTGAATCAAATTCCAAACCTAATCCTGTCAATCACTTTCTTTTACCCCAACTCAAACTGAAAACAAAGAAGGGGGAGGATGAATGGCATACGGTAACCTTTCCAAAAAAGAAAAAGAGTGATAGTCAAAAAATATACTCTCCTAGCAATATTACTCATTCAAAAAAATTTATATAAGCTTCCTCATCAAAGCATGTCAAATCCGATCTTCCAGGTAAGTTTTCCAACCTTAATGTCTCTAAATTTTTTTTTATCACAAAAAAGAAATTTTTAATTATCCTAAAAAAAAAATTCTAATAGCTTTAATCCTTTATTATCTTCTACTCAAAGCTTACTTAATGATGCTGATATTTTGAAGGCTCAACAATCCTTACCAAAGGTGACCAAGCAAGAATCGATACAATTGATACTTAGTCAAAGAACAGTCAAACCATTTAATGACCACGTTGGCATTAAAGTAATAGGGCAACCCCCTCCTTCCAATATCGGACAAACACTACTAGACAAACCTATATCTCTCCAAAATTCCCTTCCCAACACCCCCCACCCACGAAATCACTGCCCCTCACTCAAACCCTCCTAACTACACTGACACAAACATGTATGAGATGAATCCCTCGTCAGATATCAATATTGACACTGATGAAAACCTTTCTTCTATTCCCATGCAAAATTTTGTTCATTCAAACACTTTTTCTAACGAATATAATCATAACCCTAAACCTAAAAATACTACATTGGAAAATCCTTCTTCCTATTTATTACAAAGCACTAGACATGAACAATCCGAACTCTCTCTCTCGAGCAAAGGAAAGGTTCAAGATACAAAAATTATTAGTGAAACATCGGAGGAAAAGGATCCACAAAATGAATCCAAACATTCAAAACTTTTCACCTCCTCCACCAATGATTCAACCACTAATCTTCACTGTCTCTCCTCCACAAAATCGAGTTCCAAAGTCATGGTTGGAATCAACATTATGGGGACAAGCTCTAACAGTGCCGATCACCATCCTAGGACAACAAGCTCATGTGGTCATTCAAGACCCGTCGTTTCTTGCTCTAGTTGTAAGTGAGGGAATGCATCTGACAATGCAAAACTATATGAATGCAATGTGGCCACATCTTATGAATGGAATGAATCAAATGGATTATGCTTTGAACGATCTCCCTTTCTTTCCTCCTCGTGTGTTGCCACCTCAAGTACCCATATTCACAGCTTGGGACTTGATTCAAAATCAACCATTACAGGTAAATCATCCCGTGAACAACTTGGAAAATCAACTTCCCCCAATGGAGCAGAATGTACTGCCACCCCAAGTCCCTCCCATGCCAATGGACATCCCACCTCCACCAGCTCCTCCCCCCTCTCCAGAACACCTTCTCAATCCACTCGCACAAGAGGACGAAGACATGAGGGGGCCACTAGAGCAACAAATCGCATTAAGAGGGAGGGAGAGTCGCACAGAGTTTCTAAACCTAAAAGAAATAGCAATCTTTCTATTCAAAGAAAGGCAAAATAAGAAGGTAATCTTTACGACCCATCACTCACTCTTCAAATGTTCCTTGGATGTGAGGGCTCCAGCCAACAAGCTAGTGGGAAAGTACGCAGTGGTACTAAATCCAACACTTCGAATTAATTCGGAGGAAGATGGTATGATAATAGAAAACTCTAATTTAAATATGAATAGACAACTTAATCTTATTGTTTGGAATGTAAGGGGTGCTAATAATCCAGAATTCAAAAGACATTTTGACATTATTTTAGAAGTATATAGGCCAGTGGTGGTTGCCTTGCTTGAGACCAAAATGGAAGATCATCATGATCTTAGGGCTCGTTTTGACTTTTCTGATTATGCTGAGGTTCCAAGTGTGGGTCGCTCTGGTGGAATTGCCTTACTTTGGAAAAATGATTTGGTTTCCATTACTGATGTTCATATTAATGGTAATGAAATGCATGCAAGGATTAAGGACATAATTCTTCTTTTAATTTTCCTTGGCTTTTTTCTACTGTTTACGCTAGCACATCTAGTTCTAGTCGTAATTTGCTTTGGAAAACCCTAGCTACTATATATGATAATTATAAGGGGCCATGGCTTGTGAGTGGAGACTTTAACCAAATCCTAAAACAAACGGATAAATCTGGTGGTCGACCTATAAACTATAAGAATGCTAATACCTTTTGGAATTGTATCAATTATTGTAATTTGATGGATTTAGGGTTCAAAGGTCCTAGATTCACTTGGTCAAATCATAGTAAAACCAATTCTGGTCTTATATTGGAAAGGTTGGATAGATGTCTAGCTAACAATGAGTGGGTCACATGTTTTAAAGATGCATCTATAGTTCATCTCCCTAAGACCTACTCCGATCATCATCCTATCCTTATTAGCCTTAATAAAAAAACTCCTTCTAGTAATAGTAAGCCCTTTAGATTAGAAACTATGTGGATGTCCCAACCAGACTTTAAAGAAATGATTAGACTAGCCTGGAATGAGAGGAATTTCCAAGATGCTTCTAAGTTCTTTGAAGAGCAAATTCTAGTTTGGAACAAATCTGTCTTTGGAAATATTTTTAAGGAAAAAAGAAAAATTCTTGCTAGGCTAAATGGTATTCAAGCTTCTGTAAATTATCCTACTAGCACTTTTTTTAGGGATTTGGAAGCTAAATTAATAGGAGATCTCAATGTCATTATGAAAAATGAGGAGGAGTTTTGGAGACTAAAATCTAGGATAAACTGGTTAAACTTAGGAGATGCTAACACAAAATTTTTCCATGTCTCTACCCTAAATAGGAGGAGAAGGAACTCTATTACTCATTTTCAAGATGACTGTGGTAACCTTATTTTTGATCAACAAGCTATTTTACATCATGTAATAGATTACTTCAATCTTATATACTCATCTAATCATGTGTCTAGTTCTTTTACTCCGATATCTCATAATAATAGTTGGTATTCTAATACAGACCTTTCTAGTCTAGATAAACCTCTCCAGTATTTTGAACTCAAACAAGTTGTTTTCTCCTTTAAACCATATAAAGCCCCTGGGCCAGATGGACTTCACCCTTTTTTCTTTCAAAAGTATTGGAACATCTTAGAAGAATCAGATACTTCTTTTTGCTATCAGGTTTTCTCCTCTTGTAAAATTCCTGATTTTGCCAATACAACTTACGTATGCCTAATTCCTAAATTTAAAAATGCTGTCCATTTAAGGATTTTTCGGCCTATTGGTATTTGTAACACAGTTTACAAAATTATTACTAAAATTATAGCCAACAGAATTAAACCATTATTGAATACTTTAATTAATCCATGCCAAACAAGTTTCCTTAAAAATAGAAGGGCTTCAGATAATGCTATTATTATTCAGGAAATTGTTAGCAAATTTTCAAAAATGAAAGGTTCTAAAGGTGAAATGCTCATTAAAATAGACCTAGAAAAAGCTTTTGACAGAATTGAGTGGTCTTTTATTCGTAAAATGCTACTCTTCTTTAAATTTTCCCCTAAAATCACAAGCCTAATTCTATCTTGCATCACCTCCTCCTCTATCTCAATATTAGTAAATGGTGAGAAAACTCCTTTTTTCAATCCTTCAAGAGGCATTAGACAAGGAGACCCTATGTCCCCTTATATTTTTATTCTATGTCTAGAACTCCTTTCTATCTATATTAATCACAATGTAGACTTGACTTTCTGGAATCCAATTAAACTATTCCCTAAAGGACCAGAGATCTCCCATCTTCTATTTGCAGATGACCTTACTTTTATGGCTAAAGCAAATGAGAAATCTATCCTTGCTATTAAATCAACATTGGATTTATTTTGTGAACTTTCAGGGGAGAAGGTTAATAATGCCAAGTCCCGGATCCTTTTTTCAAATAATACTAATCCTACTTTAGCTAAACATCTAGGATCCCTTCTTAATATCAATATAAAGAAATCCTTTGGTAAGTATCTTGGCTTCCCCATCCTCAGTCGTTCTCCTAGACATATGGATTATCAATTCCTTATAGATAATCTTCAGTCAAAACTAGCAAATTGGAAGCTAAACTTTCTCACTCTGGCTGGAAGAACTACCCTCATTAGATCGACTCTAAATACTATACCCTACCATATCATGCAATATCATGTCTTACCTTCTAAGACTCTTAAAACTGTGGATAAAATTCAGAGAAACTTTCTTTGGGGCTCCACTATTCATAACAAAAAAACTCCCTCTCCTTTCATGGGATATGGTCTCAAAACCAAAACAACAAGGTGGCCTCTCGATAGAGCTAAAACTAAAAATCAGGCTATAATTTCTTCCTTAACTTGGAGATTCCTTACCAATCATTCCTCTCTTTGGGCCACCATCCTTAGAAATAGATATCTCACCAATATCTTTTACTTGGAAGATAACATCTCTAGGAGTATGGATTTCTGCAACAAAAATACTTTTTGGATTATTGGAAATGGCCTTCATACTTCTTTTTGGAATCAAAACTGGCTTCCTAATAGAAAATCCCTTAGAAGTCAATTTATTGGTCCCCTTACTTATCAAGAGTCAAGTGCTTCTGTTGCTTCTTTTATTCAAGAAGGTAACAAGGATTTTTCTAAACTATTCTTTGATATTCCTAATGACATTAGATAGACTTCAAATGCAGATGACTCTATCTTCCTCTCTTCAAAATGATATGGATTACCCGGTTTGGAAAGCCACTAGCAATGGTATCTTTAAGTTAAGTTCAACGTATGCCTTATTAGATAACAACCATACTATCAATAAAGATTTTAACTGGATCTGGGACCTTAAGACTATTAATAAAATAAAATTCTTTTTGTGGCAATGTCGTCACAATCGACTTCCTACTCGTTTTTACCTAAACAAAATTGGAATCAATATTGATGAAAACTGCCCAATCTGTAAAAATAAAAGTGAAACTATGTTTCACATTTTCATCCAGTGTCCCATAGCTAAATTTTTTTGGAGCACTACCCCCTATGCTTTTACTATCAATGATCCCACTACTTGGCTTGAGACTTTGAGACAATTTGCCTTTAATCCAGTTAGTAAATATTCTTATTGGTTGGAATACTTACCCTTTGCCTTGTGGAATCTTTGGCTTAACCGTAATTTTAATAATGTCAACAATTTAACAAGACAAATTTCCCATCAAACTGTTAATCCTCATCTTTTAGAATTTTTGTTTCTAACCTCATAGGAAGTTAGACAAGAAGGTACTAGGAATATATCTATAGACTGGAAACCCCCGGAGAAGAAAGTCTTTAAGCTTAATATAGATGGAGCCTTCAATCCTATTACTAATAAAGCTAGCATTGGTGAAATATTTAGAAATAGTCGAGGAATTTGGGTATTAGGGTTTCATAAGAAAGTTAGTGGACTAAATGCAACCCATGTAGAAATCCTAGCTCTATATTATGGCCTCACCCTTGCTATAGATCAAAACCTAGTTCCTATAGAAGTGGAAACTGACTCCACTGATGTGATTAATTTACTACAGAATTCACATCCATCTTACCTTCCTATTATTCAAAAATGCAGGTCAATGATGCTCCAATTGCAAATGCCATCGATCCAGCATAATCTTCGTAAAGGAAATAGAGTGGCTCATCTTCTAGCCAAAGGAGCTCCTGACCAGTCCAATGAAGAAACTATCTATCATTATGCTATGCCCCCAAATTTTGTGCAACAAGCCTACATGGATGATCTAGGGGGCAAGACTTTTGCTACTATCATATCGGATACTAATTTCAAGCATTTAGCTAAATTAGGTTGTGTGTATGGACTAATTAAGATCCAATGCTGTTTCTACTTATGTTTGCAATTCAGACCATGCGGGGACTCTTAATAAACGCATGGTCTCTTTATGTAACCCTACGTAATTTAATCTATAATATATCGTACTTACCCAAAAAAAAAAAGAATGTGAAATCTAAAGTGGCATGTTCTCAAATCAATCTTTGCTAACTGTCGAGAATTCTGCAAAAAATGTTGAAGAAGGTAGGTGCTAAAATCTAATACGCGTCTAAGGTAACTACTTAGAAACTCCTGATAAAGTCAAATATTCAAGTATAGCACAAACTATTGACCAATAAATTAACTCGTTAGTCTAATTCGTCCTTAGCCTCCACTAAAAATCACTCCATCATTTCCTCTTCAAGATGGAGAGCAAGATTAGTTTCTTCATATACTTCCTCTCTGCTTTGGTCACTTGCCAACTTTTATCGACACAAGCAGTTACCACTATTGACATCAGAAACAATTGTCCTTTCACGATATGGGCAGCAGCTGTTCCTGGTGGCGGGCGACGACTCGACTATGGTGGAGTATGGAGACTCCAACCTGTAAATGACAAAGGTGGAAACCGTATATGGGGGCGAACCAACTGCAATTTTGACACATCTGGTCGAGGTCAATGTCAAACCGGGGATTGCAATGGACTCCTCCAGTGTCAAGATTATGGTGCAGCACCAAACACTTTGGCTGAATACAACCTTAACCAAATTAACAATCTTGATTTCTTAGACATATCTCTTGTTAATGGTTTCAATGTCCCAATGGAATTTAGTCCTACGACGACATCAACTGCTAATTGCTCTGTCAGGATCAGCTGCACTGCAGACATCATTGGACAGTGTCCAAATGAATTAAGGACTCCTGGAGGATGCAACGATCCTTGTACTGTTTTCAACACCGATGAATATTGTTGCCCATCTGCCAATTGTGGCCCGACCAACTATTCCAAGTTCTTTAAAGATAGATGTTCAACTTCTTACAGTTACACTCTCGATAATTCAAATAGTACCTTTACTTGTCCTGCTGGAACCAACTACAAAGTGGTCTTTTGTCCATATTTTCTTTAGTTGCTGCATCCAATTAGGACGTTTGAAATTTCTTTGTCGCTTGGTTTTCCCAGTAATAATCGCTATTTATCAAGCTGAAAATTCAAAAATTGTGAAGAAGATTCAATGAGAATATAAGTATCATCCCGACATTCATTCTTGTGTGCATGGCAGGACCATTCGCTTGTTTTAGACTGTTGTAGCTTCCACTTGCAATACTATTCTTTTTCTAATATGTTGATTTTATATGGCACTGTTATCATTTGAGAAGTCAAAAATACCCAACCAAAAAGAGGAAAAATCTAACCAATTTTGAAATTCTATCTTTGTTCCGGATTGAATTTGTTATGTTCTCAATTTGAGTTTGATTTGGAATTCTACCCTTAAATCCTTCTTCATATTCCTCCTATCTGTTCTGACTTCTCAAATTTTCTTTACACAAATAGTTACAATGATTGACCTCAAAAACAATTGTCCGTTCAAGAATATGGGCAGCAGCCGTTCCAGGTCCGACGACTTGACTATAACGGAGTATGGCGACTCCAAGTCTCCGACACAAAGATGAATAAACTGCAATTTTGACACCTCTGGCCGAATCAATGTCCAACCGTGGATTGCGATATGGACTCTTCAAAATTCAAGCTTATGGTACACATGTTTTTTCCAATGAATGTCGTGATAATACTATGAACGTTTAGCTTGATAAATATCGATTATGACTAAGCAAAACAAGAAACATAGAGATTTTAAACGTCATAATATGATACAGCAATTCAAGAAAATTTGTTGCATCCATTTAATTTTTGGACAGAAGACAACTCGATAGTTGGTTGTACGAGGACAGATTAAGCTATTAACTGCCTCATCTCGAGGGTAGCTGAAAGAATTTGGGCATCTTTCCTTAAAGAACCTCGAATAGTTGGTCTCACCACAATTACCAGATGTGCAACAATATTCGTCAGTGTTGAAAACAGTACAAGGATCGTTGCATCCTCCAGGAGTCCTTAATTCTTTTGGACACTGTCCTGTTATGTCTGCAGTGCAGCTGATACTATCATGAGAACACCGATCAATGAGTGTAGGAATCAACTTCATAGGGATATTGAAACCATCGACAAGAGATATGTTGAATTGGTTTAAGGAGTATTCAGCCAAAGTGTTTGGGGGTTTGCCATAAGTTTGGCATTGGAGGAGGCCATTGCAGTCCCCTGTTTGACAGTGACCTCTTCCCGTGGATATGTCGAAATTGCAATTAGTTCGTCCCCAAATGCGGACACCCTTTGAGGCATTGATCATCCATGTTCCGCCATAGTCAAGTCGCTGGCCACCACCTGGAACGGCTGCTGCCCAAACTGTGAAGGGACAGTTGTTTCGGATGTCAACTACTGTTGCTGGTTGTGCTATAGGAATATTAGTATTCGGGCAAAACACCACTTTATAGTTGGTTCCTCCGGGGCAAGTAAAAGTGCTGGTTGCATCATCCTTAGGGTAACTATAAGCATCTGGACAACGGTCCTTAAAAAACTTGGAATAATCGGTTGGACTGCAACTTCCAGAATTGCAACAATATTGATCCGTGTTGAAAACGGTACAAGGATTATTGCATCCTCCAAGAGCCCTTAGTTCATTTGGACACTGTCCATTGATGTCAGCTGTACAACTAATTCCGCGACTGCACCCATTGGAGGTAGGGCTAAACTCTGTCGGCACATTGAATCCATCAACCAGAGATATATCATAATAATCGAGATTATTGAATTGGTTTAGGGCGTATTCAGCCAAAGTGTTCGGGGGTTCCCCGGAAGCTTTGCATTGGAGGAGGCCATTGCAGTCTCCCGTTTGACACTTCCCCTGGCCCGAACTGTCGAAATTGCAGTTAGTTCGGGCCCATATTCTACCCTGTGAAGTCCCTGCAGGGACATTGATCATCCATATTTGGCCACTGTCTAGCTGTCGACCGCCGCCAACGGGCAATAATGCAGGCCAAACAGTGTAAGGACAGTTGTTTTGGATTTCAAATGTGGCTGCTTCGTCAGTGGATCTGAAGAGGAGCTGGGCAATGATGAGAGAAATGAAAATGGACAAGTTTTTGAAGAGGCTCATATTTAGGACAACCAACTACTGCTACTTGTGAATGATTACAAGAGAAGTGTGTGATTTGACATGGCTCAGAAAAAGATGATCAACATGGATAGAGTTGACGGCAAAATGAAGTCTTTGGCCCCATATATAGTGCTAAAAATCACTTTATTGAATTGGTCTAGCCATTCACGTACGCAAACTTTTATGAGATCATATGTTAATATAAAAAACACATTTTTGTAGGGTCTTACCAAAATGGTCTTGGATTTCTCCACCTCTTACCAAAATGGTCTTGGATTCGAGTTGTTAAATGGAGAACCTTTATGTTGCTTTACTACCTTAGTGGGTCTAACCATCACTAATTCGGATTAATTCAGGCTAATGCACTTCCAATATTAAAGATCTCTACTTTTTATTGAGTTAGAGTATATTAATAATGTAGTTTTACCTATCGAACAACATTCTAAAGTTTGGGGTGCCTTGACAGGCCACTGTGTTCTTTAGTTCCTAATGTACGAGTCAATATGTATTATTAAGATTAAAAATTTAACTAAAATAGTACTCCTATTATATAAAGATATGATCAGTTGTATAAAGGTATCCAACATGTATTTCTCCTGTTCTTTGATAAGTCTCCAACATGTTCAACCACTTTTCTGCAAGCAACAAGCAGGCATTGTTTATTCAAGACACACTACTAAAAAAAACTGAATCTGCGACTACCAAATCGGTCGCCGATCGGTCGCCAGGTCGACCGATCGGCGACCGATAAGGGTAGTCAGAAAATTCATGGTAGCAAATAGCCCTGCGACCGAAAAACGGTCGCTACTTCGACCACCATGCGACCGAATTTCGGTCGCACAATAGCTCACATACAGTGACCAAGTCTGCGACCGAAAATCGGTCGCACATCCTAGTGCGACCGATTTTCGGTCGCATACTTGGTCTCATTTGTGTTATTTAATGGAGACCAAGTATGCGACCGAAATTCGGTCGCACTAGGATGTGCGACCGATTTTCGGTCGCATAGTGGTCTCAGTTGTGACCACTATGCGACCGAAAATCGGTCGCCAAACCTGTAAAAACCTGCAATAAAAATCCTGCAATCAGGCACATCGCAACAACAAAAACCAGCACCTGGGCAGCAATAAAACAGCAATCCAAACATGAACAAAAACATCCAAACATTTCAAATGAGTTGCAATCAAATCATAAACATCCATACACCATTAGTTATATTCTAAAATTGTTAACAATACAACTTCACAAACATTTAAAAGACTACTGGGGCTCGGGAGAGGCTGAGCTAGACCCGGACTCGGAAGAGGAAGAGGAAGAGGAGTTGCGGCGATGCTTGCTCTTATGCTTTCTTCTCGATTTCTTCTTCTCCTTTTTGGCAAGGAGCTTTCTGATCATGTCATGCGTTTCTTGGTTTTCCCTCGACAGCTGTGCGATCTGCTCTCTCATTTGAGCCATCTCAGCTGGATCAACGGAGCTCGCCGGAGAAGAAGTAGCTGAAGAGCCCAATAAGCGAGAATGATGCTTATCCGGAGCATATAGCGATCCAAGACCATAAGCATACCCCTTCTTAACCCCTCCAACAGTATCGACCCATATTTGCTTTTCTTTCTCGAACGTCAATGGAGCCGGGGTGCTGCTTCCTGCGTCCGATGCTTGGGTCGATGTCCAGTCTTCCACGGCCTTTGTAGCCTTTTCCTGAATAACATAAATATAGTAATGATGTTAATAGAAAGACTAAACTTTGAAGGATTGAGGCGACTAAAGATCGAATTTTACAAATTTACCCATGCCTCTTTTGCGCGGGGCTCGACCCACTCTCCACCGCCCTTCTTGCCCCCCTTCGTATGCCTTATCTTGTGCAGCTCGAGCACAGGAATAGTGCGCTTTTCTTTCTTTTCCTACAAATTATAAAACATAATATGTTAGACAAAAAGCAACTGTTCAAGTAAATAATCAAACAATTAAATATACTGTACCAAGCGCATCTTTTGTGTAGCCGCGCTAATTGAGCCACCGGTATGGAGCGATCCACCCTTATCCGACGCTCGCGCAGCCTTTCCTTTCTCGCTCTTCGCCTCGAACTCGGGCGTGTGCCAATATTCATCCAGCTCCGCCCACTGAGGGCCTTGGAGGAAGCCGGGCCTTATACCTCTATGCCGCGCATTGTAAAGGGTTTGCTTGAATAGCGCAGCACATTTCTTTGGGAAAATGCTGCGAATGTTATAATCCAGCCCCTGATGCCAGATACATTTGCCCTGAAAGAGTATCAAAATAATTTCTTTAAACATGTTCATGGTTTAAAAAACTAAAATTAGTTTTAAACCAAATGCATATGTGTTACCTCAAAATCTATCAATATCTGCTTCTTTACTTGCTGGGGCACTTCGCCCCATGTTCGCCAAGGCTGGTTCCAGTGCGCTCTCATGCACGCAGTCAGCACTTTGGTGGACTCATCGCTTGGGCAAAAGCTACCAAAAAAAATTTACCAAGAGTTATTCATAATACTAGCAAATAAAATAGGAACTAATCATTTAATCGACAAGAACTTAAGAAATTAGGTAGCTTACCCTTTATCCGCCTCGGGGTAAATAATCATTCTGCCTTCTAGCCGAGCGCCAGGCTCACCAATGTAATAAGGCGAATGGGGATGATACAGCATGAGCTCCTGCTGACTCGGTGGGTCGTCACAACTATCTAGGGGGAATTCAGGGGGCTGAGTCTCACTGTCATCAGCCTGGGAGGGATCGCCCTGTGTGGGAGGGACCTGTGTCTCAGTATAATCAACGGTAGGGAATGTCCATTGCCAATCATGAGGCAACTGAGACGGGGTAATAAGTGGTACCTGATATGGGCCAGGGGGCCTGAAAAAAGCTGGATCATAGCCAGGTGGGGCAGCAGTAGGCAGCGAATGCGGGACCTGTGATTGTTGACTGTCACCACCCGCAGAAGCTGAACTCTCGCCCACAGGTCTCTTGCCAGGCCTTCTGCTAAAAACTTTAGGGCAAAACTTGTCCATACCTGTTGAAACATTCAAATGAGTTGGTACCAATTTTTAATAATCCTAGCCTTTTTTTGAATATCCATTGATCCGTTTGAATTCCATATTATCTAGTAAGTTGAATGCAATTTATCCGTTTGATACAATTTATCCGGTTTAGTCACAAGATGTTGCAAACATGAACAATCAAAACAACAATACCTAAACCCTAACTTTAAATGCATAACAAGTATTCCAATTGCCACAACCCATGACAAGACATCAACACATTGCAAACAACTCTACCAAACAATTTTCAACATATTATGCATCACATTATATAGAATAAAGTAATTATAACTAACAACTAACATGTTAACAACATATATAGGCTACCCATTATTTATAAATATATATATATAATTAAATTCGGATTATTAAACCAAAAAAAAAAAATTTACCTCTACTTTGTATTGGATCCAATGGCAAGAAAGTATGAGTTACCAATGTGCTATCCACCAAAAAACTACAAAAAAAAGTGCATTAAAAAGTCATTATATGAGTTTTAAAAAAATAACAAAAATTACTAAAAAATGAAATTTACCTTGAATTTGTAGGGTTAGATCGTGTTAAATGGTAATATGGAGGTAATAGAGTAGTAATTTAACGTTATATGGGGTTTATAATGGTGGAAAGTTGATTATGGGGTTGGGGGGGTTCGGTTTTTAGGGATAAAAATGGGTTTTGGGAATTTTGAAATGGGGAAGAAAGGGGTTCTGCCCCGTTTTTAGTAACAGTTATGCGACCGACATGCGACCGATTGTCGGTCGCATAGCTGTGACTAATTTTTCAGAGACCAAAGTGGCGACCGATTTTCGGTCGCCACTTTTTTTCGTTGAGTGTGCGACCGATTTTCGGTCGCACAACTGTGGCGACCGAAAATCGGTCGCACGATGGTGGTCTCAGATTCAGCATTTTTTAGTAGTGACAAAACTTGAGGAAACATAATTACAAAAATAATAATTGATACTTTATACCTTAGTTGGACCAGTGCTTAAAGAACAAAATCACGAGCAAGATCTAGAGTACATTCTAGGATTGGGATACATGCGAGTGAACAAAATGCTACCTCTCCATTATTTGACAACACAAATATACAAATTTCTATGGACTGGCTAGTTGATTAAGTTAATACTCGGTTTTACAAAAAATCCTGGAACTTCTTGTTTGATGAAAATTGTTTTATATATATTTATCCTCGTAATTTTTTCCCAAACATCCTCAAATGTGCATCACCAAGCCAAATATGAACAAAGACCAAATGAAAGATTTCGAATGGCATCAATCTTATTTTATTTAACCCAATATAGACAAGTAAAAGTATTCCTCTCCCTTGACTCTTCCTGATGTTGTAATTATAGTAATTACTGTACCAATTTAGCACCATTTATTGACCAACATAAGTTAATTCAATTGACTAATTCAACCTTAAGCCTCCATAAAAAATCTATCTCCATCATTAATTTTCTCCACTCCCAGATAGCGAGAAAACATGAGCGAATTCATCAAATTCTTCTTCATATTCCTCGTATCTGTTGTGATCACTTCCGAGCTTTTATTGACACAGGCAGTTACAATGTTTGACATCAGAAACAACTGCCCTTTCACGGTATGGGCAGCAGCTGTTCCAGGTGGCGGGCGACAACTCGACTATGGTGGAGTATGGAGACTTCAACCTGTAAGTAACAAAGATGGAAACTGTAAGGGCCTCTTGCAATGTCAAGACATTGGCAAACCTCCGATCACTATAGCTGAATACAACCTAAACCAAATTAACAATCTTGATTTCTTAGACATATCTCTTGTCAATGGTTTCAATGTCCCAATGGATTTTAGTACTACGACGACATCAACTGCTAATTGCTCTGTCAGCATCAGCTGCTTTGCAGACATCACTGGATAGTGTCCAAATGAGTAACTGCTGAATTCTGACCTAGAGAGCACCCATGTGTAGAGAGAAGTTTAGAGAGAGAAAGTAGAATGAGTTGTGTGTATTAACTGCAGTCACAACTGTATACAGATGTGTGTATATGTAAAGACTAACAACTAACTCACTAATAACTAACTCTGATCTAAGTTAGGTCCCCTTTAGCCATGGCAGACCCGAACTGTTTAGTGCTGACTGAATCTCTTCCTCGAACATATTATTATTCTTGATTTTCGTGATATAGGGAGCTATGTGATACTCAAGGTTGGAGGTCGTGTCGTAGTTCAATGATTCTGGCAGACGGAAGGTGTTTGAGACTATAAGCGACACGACGGCTCGCCTTGTAGGGTTGTTTAGAAAATTCTTTGTTCGTCCACCTTTGTTACCAACGACGGAGCGCCTGGTGTGTAACTCATTTTGTCGTGGAGTTCTCTCAATTCCTGACATAACGCATGGACGACAGCATATTCCGTCGTTGCTGGGTCGTTGGTTGCTGTTGACCTTTCTGGGGCTGAATCTAAATCAACCCCCCAGGCAACTAAGGCTAGGGTATTCCCTACGGGCTTCGATCCGCGAGGGGGTTCTGGCCTTGGGGCTGATTTGGTGAAAACTGCTTCTAGGTGTTTGATTAACATTTTCTATCATTATCTTCGAGTTCTGGATTGATTGCTGCTGCTGAGCCTCGAGGAGCTTGGCAAAATTTTTTGTGAATTTATTCTCGGACTTGGCAGGACTTCCTCGTCGTGTCTCGCTGTGGTCACCTTCTTCTTCTACGTCTATGAGATTCTTCGGCGGATCGGCTTTATGATTGGCAAGATCGTTCGGATCCTTCGCCATGCCAGCCGCTACTGTCGGAGCAGTGTTTTGTGGTAGTCCGTCATTGTCTTGCAACATGATTCGTGCATTTTCTTCGTAAAATTAAACAATTTCATAGGCCCCATGGTGGGTGTCAATCCATTTATGCGTAAAACATGCTCGCTATAGGTTAAACAGATAAATTTATAAGGGATCACAAGCAATAAAATATTTACGAGGAATAATGTAGAAAGGCAAGAGAATAAGAGTTGTACTGCTTGAATAATAGAGGAATCATAGCAGAATCTCGGTCTTTGAATACAATGAGGGAGAGGAGTATTTATAAGCTTAGACTTACCTAAATCCTTATTATGGTAAAATACTTACGTTATAAGCCTTTGCCTTATTGTGACGCTTGATACACAAGTCATTCCCAAGAAGGGGAGCTTCAAGTATCTTGGCTCTATCATCCAAGGTAATGGAAAAATTGACGAGGATGTCACTCATCGTATAGGAGCAGGGTGGATGAAGTGGTGGCTCACTTTCGGCGTCCTATGTGATAAGAAAGTGCCACATAGACTTAAAGGTAAGTTCTTTAAAGTGGTTGTTAGACCAACTATGTTGTATAGGATGGAGTGTTGGCTAGTCAAGAACACACACTAGAGAATGTTAAGATGGATGTGTGGGCATACTAGGACACTACTAGAAATCGATGAAAAAGCTACAAAAAGGTTGGTTAGAGAGGGAATTCCGTCTCCAATCAGTTCCAAATGACCGATGCAGCATCGTCTTGTGCTATCATCACACTTTCCTTCTTCACTAGATATCTAAGGCTACATCAATATATGAACAAGTGGATTCCTTCTCCATTGATTGTTTCAAGGACTTGCAGATGTGGAAGACCACTAAATCTTCATTAAACTAGAAAGTTAACTCACCATTTTCCACATCACATAGTGTTCTCTCGGTGGCTGGGAATGGTCAGTCGAGAATGATAGGGACTTCAAAGTCCATAGCACAATCCAAGATAACAAAGTCTGTTAGAAAACAAATATATCAACCTTCACTAACACATCATCAACCACCTCAATAGGCATTTTCAAGGACCTATCTACATTTGCAACTTCATCGAGGTAGGTCTTGGGCTTTTAAGCCCTAAAGTTTTATAAACATCATAGGACATAAGATTTATGCTTACTCCTAAATTACACTAAGCCTTTTCAACATACCTTCCTCTAATAAATCAAGAAATGGTAAAAGCACCCTGATCATCCACCTTATGAGTCGTTTGTTTGGAGACTATGGTAGTACATTGATGTATGATCTTTGATGGTTTCAAATTCTCCATATTTCTTCTTTGTGACAAGGTTCTTTATGAACTTAGGTACATCGGGCATTTGTCCCAATGCATTAACTAATGAAATATTAATGGAAGTGGTAGCTATTTTTTCCTATATCTTCTTAGCATGAGAAGTTTGCCTTTGCTTGACACTTTTTTGTGAGAAAGGAAGACTTTGTTTGGGAATAAATATTAGTTTAGGAGGGATTTATTTGGGTGGTAGAGCTTTCTTTGGATTAACTTTTTAGATAGTAGTGGTTTTGGAGATAAGTACTTGAGGCATTGCCTCATCATCAACATTTTACTTTTGGGAATAGCATCCCCTTGGCTCACATCCTCTTCGTGCCTTGCATTATCCAAATTATCATCACCATCATTCAACTTCACACCATTATCATCATTCTCATTTCTCAAAGGAACATCTTTATCACCCTTTGCTTTGGATCCTCCCATGTTTTACCACTTCTTGTAGTACTTGCCATCACTTGATTCTTTCTATTCCTCTTAGGATTTACCCCTTGAGGTCTTTGATTCACTTGTTTAGATAGATGGCCCATTTAGGTTTCAAGTGCTTTGATTGATGTAGAGTGAGAAGCCAAGATTTACTTGATGTATTTATATCTTTGAAATAGCCTTCTTGCATCTTTAAAATTCTACTCATCTTGTCTTCCAATTTGGAATTGTCTTACCTTTCTTGGTCACCTTGCTTGAAAAGAGCTCTTGGAACAAATGATTGAGAGCAACCATCTTTCCTTCCTTCTTGATTATTGTTCCAACCGGACCTTCCTTGACTTTGCCTCCACTGGACTTGTTGATTGTATTTGCCTTTATATCCACCTTGATAACTACCTCTTTGGCCTTGGTAGTTATAAATGTAACTGACCTTTTTTTCTTCTTGGACATTGAAGCATTGGTCTGACTAGTAGCCTTATTGTTTGTGTTAGGGAAGTGTCAAGGGGACACCTACGAAGTAACATAGCCCATGGGAGCCACTTGATGTCCGGTACTGGTCATTTAAAGGTTGTCTACCTTACTTTCTTCTCATTAGCCACTTGGCTCATCTTGGTATTATGGTTAAGAACCTCAATAAGAGGATTCTTGCAAATTTTTTTTCTTGTTCATCCATCCTCTTTGAAATCATCTGGTTCAAACTCCCTTCACCCATAGTAGGTTGAGCTCTAGATTTCTAGTCTTATGATTGCTTTAAGACTTTGTCAAGAATCCCCTTCACCTTATCATAAGATTTTTCCATCATGGCTCCCCTACAAAGATTGACAGCCGATTAATTCATAATACTCAAATCTTGGTAGAAATATTGGAGGAGCATATTATTGGAGAATCCATGAGTTTGACACTCAAGAAGAAAAACTTGAAACCTCTCCCAAATTTCCAATAGAGATTCCGCATTGTCTTGCTTAAACATGTAAATCTTAACCCGCATGAGGCTTGCTTTCTTTTTGGCCAAAAACTTTTCACCAAGTAATTCCAAGTATAGATAGAGTTCTCAAGAAGCTTATTTAACCATGTTTTAGATTTTCCTTGAAGGGAGAATGGGAAGACTATAAGCCGTAAAGATTAATTGTTATATTGGTCGATGATGTGTTGGAATTTTACGCTTATATTCGACTCTCTTGAACTAACTTTTTATGTCTTTTAGCCTTGTTATACGCACAAATCTTATATAAATCTCCAAGATATATATTGAAGACTTGGAGACAAGGCGGCAACAGAACTGGATGGTCCCCCGCTGAATGAGAGGCTAAATTAAAGAAGCCACCTGCTAGAGAGATGAGAGTTCAAGACAGAGGGAAGCCCCCGAACTGAATGGGTAGGATCCCGTTTACTCCAACATATGTAGAATAATTTGAGGAGTGTTGAAAGTGGCATTGCCTCTGATACGAGGCACAACTATAGAACTTGCAAAGCCTTCTACTTGAATCTCATCATCATCATCATCATCATCATCATCATCATCATCATCATCATCATTATCATCATCATCTTCAACCTCTTGAATAAGCGGATTGACATTTCTTCCACCTCTTTTATTTCTTTGGTTACTCTTTACATTCTGGGCATTTTTATGGTTAATATTTGCACCCCGGTTGTCATTGACACCACGATCACCTCGATTCGCATTACCTCCTCCAGTTGCATTATTTCCACCTTGGCCAACATTACCTGTAATGCTCTAATTTTCTTGAATACCATCAACTCCTTCAACTTCATCATTCACAAGTATATCATCTCTAAGAGAACTATCAACGGCCTCTAAACCATCATCGCCTTGATTATCAAGTCCCTCTTGGCCTTTACTGCCAAGACCATCATCAACGAATTGCTCTTCGACATCTCTTTTTTGGCCACCCAAATTTTTCCTAAAAGGATTATCATATTATCCATTTATGGATAGTTAGTAATTCGGGTTTCGATGTGCCTGATTGGGATTAAATCTCCTTTCAGCCATTATTTACCTACGTAAATCAAATCAACACCAATAGTACAATACTAGGAACCTGAACTAGTAAGCTTGAATAGCTAATGTAATAACAATCATGGTAGTTCCTTGGCAATGACGCCAAAATTTGATGTCGTCCAAGCTAACTCCAAAAGGTCATTGGTCAGAGAAAATATACCGGTGAAACCAAGTCAATTTTCTCAGGGGACTAGCAAAGATTCTAGTGTCGTTCTACAAATAGGTATTCAAGTTAGAGTAGATCATTGTCCTAGGAATAAATGTTGGAACTATATCTAATTGTAATGTTTTAAAGAAATGTAAAGACTAAGTGAGAAATTTAAGTGTTGTATTAATAATCAGTTAAAGCATAGGGTGTAAACGACCTATAGTAATTTTTATTCAATGGGCAACATCATTTCACTCACTTATAGTGGGTGTGAATATAGTCGAGTCGATCAAATATACCCTTTTAGAACTGCCAGGTATAGAAGAGGTCTACCTCACTAAGCTCGTCAGAATCATAGCATTGCGCATATTCTAACTCATTGACCCAAGGAAAGAGAACATATCCCTAGTGGACTCTTTTAGATGAGTTAGGCTTTTAGTCAACAAAACTCAAATCCTTGCTAAACTCTATTATCCTAAGCTAGGTAACTTCGCCAGAGTGATAACTAGTTAAATAGGTTTAAACCCGAGTGTCACGATCACCAAAGGTAAGAAATTAAAGCAATAAAGATTAGATAATAAAACCCAAGATAAATAAGTGAAACTAACAACTACCATCGAATTTCAACTACTTCAACATGTTTACACCCCCTAGTTATGAGTTTAGGTGCTCATACTAGGGGTTGAAATTACAATCGAACAAGTAAAGATTGTAATACTTATGTATTGGAAAGGAAAATAAGGAAAGATTTGCTTACAAAGAGTCAAATATTATTACTTGCCTCCCAAGCTTTCCAAAAGTGGACTAAGAATAGAATAATATGAATAATAAAATCCTAACCTCTTTCTATTTCTACTAACTATTTTTTTAAATAACAAGATTGCCTTTTTCGGATGGGGGCGGCGGCCTAATTACATTTGGCGTTTGCCCTTTGTGATGTGGCTTAACTTTATCTTTTGTCTTGTAGGTGAGGCGTGCCAAATCTTCAAATGGGGTGGCCAAGGGGACCTTGAGACGGACCAGGGTCATCTAAGTTTTCATCTTTTTGATATGATGTTCCCCCGTCTAATTCTCTCCTAGTTCCCTCTAAGTTTGACCTTTATCTTTAGTTTGGTTACCTTCATGCTCAGTCAGATTCTCTAAATCCCCAGAAATTCGTCTCTAGCAAGCCCAATCTTCTGTTCCTCATCTGTTTCCTTATTGGTCAGCACATCTGATTGCACACTTTCTTCTACTATCAGGGTTCTATTGTTAAACACTTTATATGCTTTGTTCTGTGAAGAATATCCCAAGAAGATAGCTCCATCACTCAGTGCATCAAACTTTCCAGAGGTTCGTTTCGATTGTTGTGCACGAAAAAATTGCACCCAAAAGCTTCAAGATATGCAATGTTAGGTTTGCTACCTCTAAGTAGCTCATAGGAAGTATTCTCTAGCAATGGGCGGATAGAGAAACAATTCAGCAAGTAACAAGTTGTGTTGACTGCTTCAGCCAAAAATGTTTTAGCCAAACTATTTGATAACAACATTGTTCTTGCCATATCTTTTAATGACATGTTCTTCCTTTCAACTACACCATTTCGTTGAGGGGTCTTCGGTGCATAAAAGTTATGATCTACACCATGTTCATTACAAAACTTTGCAAATTTTGCATTCTCAAACTCAGTTCCATGGTTAGACCTAATGCTCATAAGTTGAAGGCCCAGTTTCTTTTGAACATTTCTTGCCCAATCGTTGAGCATATCTCATCCTTGTTTGCAAGAAACATGGTCTATGTATATCTCAAGTAATCGTCAACAATTACCATCACGAAGCTCTTGTCTTCTTTGCTCCTTACTCTCATTGGACCATACAAGTCAATATGAATGAGCTCTAGTGGTTTTGAAGTTTAATCGCCTTCTTTGACTTGAATGAAGATCTTACATATTTCCCCCTTTACACTTTCATCAAAGATTTTGATGTCTTTCAACCTTTTGCTTGGTAACCCACGAACTAAGTCCTTAGACGACACAAACTTATTCATCTGTGATAGGCTGGCATGTCCTAGCATCTTGTGCCATAACTGTGTATTATTTTCAAGCACGTTCAAACAAGTCAAATTGAACCTAGTGAAGCCTTGTACACATTTTTTACGCATTTCCCATCCATCACCACTTCACCCGTTTGCAAGTTCTTCACTTTGCACCCAACAAAGGTAAATCTAATTTGGTTTCCTCTATCACATAATTAAGAGATACTTAGCAGGTTATGTCTTAAACCATTCACAAAATACATATTGTCAATGGTATGATTGAAGGACCTTCCAACCTTTCCAATTCCAATGATTTGATCACTTTTGCCTCCTCCAAAAGCCACATTATCCCCTTGGAAATGTTGTGAATGAGAGCAAAATTTCTTCAATCTCCAGTCATGTGCCTGGAACAACCACTATTTAGAATCCAGCTTGAGTTGTTTCCTCCTACTCCAGCCTGCAAAAGTAGATCAACGGTTAGGTTTAGGAACCCAGACTAGCTTGGGTCCCTTCTTATGATATAATGGATGAATCAAATCTCTTTTAGCTCAATCAGGTAAAAAAGACTTCTTATTT
The DNA here is from genome assembly GCA_037355625.1 of Petunia x hybrida. Lineage (NCBI taxonomy): Eukaryota > Viridiplantae > Streptophyta > Magnoliopsida > Solanales > Solanaceae > Petunia > Petunia x hybrida. Next base: position 6,306,219 of record JBBBVM010000048.1, on the reverse strand, counting down.
TTCATTACTACCTTTTTAACAACCATGCATGACTTTAATGTCCAGTTTTGTGACAAACAACGCACAACATATTATAAGGAAGTCCTACAAATTTTCTTTTAGGATTCCAGGCAGGTGATGATTTCATATAATCTGAGCCTCTTCTACCTTTATTTTGATATCAAGAACCCAATTCACAGCTTTAGAAAACTTGTTCCATTTAATAAGCCTGCTGAGTTCATAATTAGTTTGTTTTTTACCTTTTGCTTGAAGAATCTCGTTCTTCTCAGTTTCCTGAAATAGAACCTTATTTTTAAGCTTTGCTTCAAGATTGATTTGAATTTCACTGACTACTTGCTTACCACTGTTTTTTTTTTAATTTCAGATTTTTGAGTTCAAGAGCTTATAGAGAGTGAGATTATTTAATCCCGAAAGTATGATCTAGAATATCTCATTTTTAAACCAGACGAACCTATTTATATAAAAGATCCCTAATGCTAAACCCCAACCAATACCAAACTAGTCATTTTCTATTACCCCACCAGTACCTATCATTCAACACATATCCCATAACCAAATATCTAATCAAATCCCCTACGTAATTCACTCTACTCCAAGAACTCATCATACAAAAAACAAGAAAATGTCATCTTCAAATACACCATTACTAAGATCCGATACTAACAACAACAACAACAATGAAACATTTCACCAGCGATCACTCCGTAGATTTACACTTCATGAAGCTATTCGTTTTTTCCAAAGAGCCCGTAACAGAAGTGGGCTAATGATGCATGCACCATCTGATCAACTCAATGATGATAGGGAACGTAATTGGGCTTATTCAAAGCCCGTTATAATTATTGATCTTATATGGAACTTTGTATACATGATCGTTGCAGCTTTGGTTCTTGTTTTGAGTAGAAATGAAGAGCCAGAAATGCCTTTAAGGATTTGGATTATTGGGTATTGTTTGCTTTGTTTGTTTCATGTCGTTTCTGTTTTCTTGGAGTTTAAGATAAGAGGATATAGGCAATCTCCGTTTCCTGAGGAGGTTTTTGGAGGTTCGGATTCGGGTTTGAGTTCGAGTTCAGGTTCGTCTAGTGGTTATGTTACCTTGGCTGAGTTAACTCCCGAAAGAACAAGGTATCCTATTGTATCATATTGTACTGTATTATTTGTTTGGATTGATTTTAAGTCGTTCCACAATACCACATGTTAGCAATATGAAGTAGGGTAGGGTGGAGTTAGTAGGGTAATGCATACAATAGTATAATTAAATAGTACTTAATTTACTTAATAAATAAGGGCAAGATGAGAGCAAAAGAAAGAAAGAAAAAAGATAACAACGTGATCACACTAAATTGATCGTCACATCATAAAATGGAACGTTATGATACAATAAAATTTAGTAATTGACAGTCAAGACAAATATTGTGTTTAACTTTAAAGTAACAATGCGATACCATAAAACAAGTAACGATCATGAAAGCATAACAATATGCTATACTCCATGGATTTTATACTGCCTCCGTCCATTTTATGTGATAAGAACTTTAAAGTTTAATTGACGACAAAGGTAGTAAGTTCACTATGTGAGGTGGACCCATATAAAGAGTTTGAATTCTAGCTGGTGAACCAAGCCTGATATTTAACCATGAGTTTCAAAGTTGGAAACAAGAAATTTCACATAGATATGAATCTAATGTTACATTTAAAAGCTGAAGTCAAAATCTTTACAATGCAGTGTTGCCCCCTTTGTTTTATTTTAACCTCATAGCTGGTAGGAGTAGGATTATTCATGTGCCTTATGTTAAGACAGTGCATTGATTTTTTAGTTTACAATGCTGCTTCGTATAACAACTTTGTGTTCGGAAAAAACTTACAGTAATGTGTCAAAGTATATGGATTCTGCAAATACAATGTTATCATTCTTCTGGTGGATCATTGGATTTTATTGGGTATGTACCGGTGGGCAGCGAATGGTGCAAGAATCCCCTCAGTTATTCTGGTATGCGTGGAAAACTTTCTTTATCTGAGCAAAATGTATCATGCATCACCTTTAGTTTCAGTTTATTTCTCAGATCAAAGCTTTCATCTTTTATAACTTAATCTGAATGCAGGCTTTGCATTGTTTTATTGGCTTTTGATGTATTCGTTGTGGTCGTTTGCACTGCCCTGGCTTGTGTTATTGGTATCGGAGTCTGCTGTTGCCTTCCATGTATTATTGCTGTTCTATGCGCTTTAGCTGATCAGGTAATTCTCTCATGTTTTTTCTTGTTTTTCTTTTAAACTTGTTTGTGCATCCTCTTTTTTTAAAGGACTTTCTCGTCTTTCTTCTGGAATCTATGTAAGGAGGTAGTTCTTCGTCATATAGGTAACATTAGATGAACGATATTTCTATTGTAATTAGCTTGTTGTGGTTCAACCGCTGGAATGCTGCTCCTTGTGAAACCCATGTTAAAGTGCTCTTCCTTTGCACCTGTTTATCATAGATGAATTTCAAAGGAATTTCTTATCCAGTCTGTAGTATTTGACTTTTATGATGCGCTTAATGCATTTAAGAGCTAGAAGAAGACAAAGTCGGGCAATTAAGTGAAGCTTGGCTGTGAGCTGTGTAATTTGACTGGGTTAGTATCATGAAAATGTAGATTCCATTTGTTGCTGCTGCTGATAAGTTTGAGATGAGGCTTCTTTTAACTCGAGCTGCTCACATTTTTAGTTCAGCTGATTACCACAAGCTGCCTTGGTAGACAGAGAAATTAGAAAAATTTAATATTTCCTTTAGGAGTATAAAGAATTGCCTTATACATACTCTCATTTTCCTGAAGATATATGCTTTCCGTTTCCTGAAAGATGGATGCAGGATGCTCTTTCTAGAAGGGAATGGCATGGAAATTTTGTTACCCAAGTTATTTGTAAATATCACTTAACTGCTGGTATTCTCGGTGTTGACAGTTGCAGTATTCGGGTAATTGTGCTGACATAGAATGGTGAAACAAGTTAAATCTACTAATATTCCAAAACATGATTTGTCAAGAAAAGCTATATGTACCTCATTGCTCCAATTTGTGTGAATTTCATCAGTTCATTCAGTTGAAGATATTCTCTGTTTTTTCAATACATATCTTAATTGGTGATTAACATCAGGTCAGGGTTCTTCCATTGAGATTCTCCTCAAACATATATGTAAATCGTCGAATTATGAATTTCCTCTTTTACATACTAGAACTTTAGTAGTGTTTGTCTGTAATGTTTACCATGTTTTTCTACAGAAAGGAGCAGGCAAAGAAGATATTGAACAACTCCCTAAGTACATTTTCCGATGCCATGGTGGTAATGAGAATTCGCCTGGTGAGATCCAAGGGACATTTGCTGGATCCATGATCCAGTGTGGGACAGATACACCCAACGAGCACTCACTTTCCAATGATAATGCGGTATGTTGCCTTTTCTTTCTCTTTACCTTGTTCTACTCTAGTGTTTTACTGCTTAGATGAACTTGTTTATGCTGATGTCTATATTAATAATAGGAATGTTCCATATGTCTCTCTACTTATGATAATGGAGATGAACTTCGAGAACTTCCTTGTGATCACTATTTTCACTGTGCTTGTATCGACAAATGGCTATATATGAGTGCAACCTGTCCCCTTTGCAAGCACAGCATCATTAAGGGTAGCTGTTGCAGTGGAGATGCTTAGAAGTGAGTCATTAACAAGAATGCAGTTGTAGGATGGCGATCTTTTCCACGTGCTGTTATCAGTACACAGACTTTGTAGCTTCTTTGTCCTACCTACTATTGTTTGTGCAGCTGTATTCTTCTCTTAGACCCCATACTTTAGCTAAGTTATGTACATAGCATGAATAGATAACACTTTCCAAACATCTTTATACATATGCTAGTGCATATATTTACACATATTCCACTGGTAAGACAAGTTCAGGACTGGAATTTTATTCGGAAAATCAGTTATCTTCGTTCAGATTCGCTTCTTCTCTCGTCCGAAACGTAAATTTTGCCTTATTCTAAGTTATGTCTGCCCGGTCCCTTGTTACTTTTAATGCCTTATTCTAAGGTACTTTTGCATGCTTATACCGGAGGCTCTCACGATCCACCCATGTTTATTGCTCTCTTCTTTAAACAAAAGAAACTGAAAAGAATCAACAATGTTTAGGCAGGCCCAACGCAATGTTATGTGGACTAATCTCTGAAGCCTAATTTGACTACTAGAAATCACGCGTTTGCCGAGGGAGGTCAGCGAGGGACTTCCCTCTCCAAACGCGTGATGGAGAGGGAAATCCCTAGCAAGTGGTCCCTCGAAATTCGGCTTGTAGCAGAGCATTTTTGGCGAGGGAATAGCTTAGCAAGCTGCAGTGTAGGCCCAATTTTGTATATTGTGTCAGTTTAACACTGCTAAGGATTTCTCTCGCCAAATATGTTGGTTAGGAAATTCCCTCTCCAAGTATAAAAATTATATATTTTCAATTCACTTTGGCTAGGGAATTCGCTCTCCAAGTACAATAAAAATATTTTTACCATAACACTTGGCTAGGAGTTCCCTCGCCAAGCGTAGTATACCTAAAACACAAAAATCAGTAACACGATACAAAGCAGCACAACAACAACAACAGCATAACAAAGCAATTAAAGCAGCACCAAAACACCAAAATAATTCACAATATAAATAGCACAGAACTACACAACACCACCATTACAGTGTCACCACAACCTGTCTAACATACTAATAAAGCTATATCCGGGCAATTAAACAAGTATACACACTTATTTCATATCAACTAACACAAACAAATAAAACACTAAAATAATTCTTAAAGTACTAAACACGTCTCACTTTCAAGTTTAATTCGACACAAAAATAACAAACTACCGAGAATCATAAATAGTGGTATGGAAGAAATATGTCTAACATTTTTTGTATTGATTTCTTTTTTTCTTCAACATCTTCATCCAAGTCCAACTCCGGTAAATCAACATCTTCATCGAAGTCCGATTCCGGTACCATATCAATTGAATCTTCAATTGTATCTTGAACGATTTCAATTGAGTCTTTGATTGACTCTTGAGCAATATCAATTGAGTCTTTGAGGTTGATATCCATGATAGATCTTGACGAAGGGGCTGCAAATTTTGAGAAAAAGTTAAACCCGTTTATGTTTAAATTTTACAAAAAAAAGTGAAAAAAAAGACGGAAAAAACTTACCAAACTTACCTTGCGATGGGTTGACGGAGAAATAAAAATGGAGTCGCCGGAGTAAGTGGCGTCGACGGTGCAGCAGTGAAGGAGATGACGAGGCAGTGAGGGAGATGTGTTTTGTTTGGTGTGGAGTGTGATATATATTACTTACACTGAAGGAGTATAAAATTCTCTTTCCTGATTGGCTAAGGAAGTGCCTCGCCAAACGCCTGACAGATCTGCAGCTTTTGATTGGCTTGAGAATTCCCAAGCCAATCATGAAAGAGAATTTTTCTTGTTTTTGCTTGGCGAGAGAACTCCCAAGCTGTTTTTTTATTTTTTATTTTTAAATTTTGGAGAGGGAATTCCCAAGCCGTGTAGGAGAGAGAAATTTTAAATTTCTTTCATTGGCAAGGGACTTCCCTCTCCAATATCGAATTTTATTTTATTTTACTTTTGGCGAGAGAAAGTACTTGTTTGGAGAGGGAAATCCTTCTACATTTTTTTGCTTGGGAATTCCCTCTCCAAACAATCCCTCGGAATTTGCCCATTGGGCTACTCTATGCATACAATGTGAGCTTGGATTGATGGGGGTGCCAGTTGGTCCTCTGTGACTTGCAGGGGCGAAACTACATTGATGCTAGGGGTGTTACGGGACACTGCTCCATTAAAATTTTTTACTAGGTATTTATATATATTTTTGGAAAATCATAATAATATGTACAGAAATATATATTGTGACACTGCTTGATCATATAAGGATCAGTGGTCTGGTGATTTTGCGCTAAGCATTGAGCTTTGCTGTCCTTGATTCGAAGCCCGTTAGACACAGTATTTAGTAAAAGTAGCGCAATACCACTTGCACTACACTAAATTTTATTAGCATGATGTTTGTATAATCTTTTATTCATTTATTTATTTTTTAAATGTGACACTGCTGGGAAGAAATCCTGCATACGCCACCGGTGATTTGTAATGCCACATTAACTATCATAGTAACTTTTTCACATATTATACTCCTACCATTTTAATTTATATTTATGTAATAGTGACATGGCACGGGGTTTATAAAAGAAAAGAAGACTTGTGAAAATCATAGTAAAAAATAAATAATAGATATTTGTATGGTTATAAATCATCTCATTAAGTGTAAAAATGAGATGTTTATAGTTAAATTGTTTGCAAAATGTCATTTTCATTTAACGAACTAATAATGACATTTTCTCGTTCTTTTTTAAAAGGATAGAGTAATATTTAAAAAAAACCTAAACCTGTATGAGATTGGATTGTTGGCACATCGAAATATTTTGCTGCAACACCAAAATTAGGAATTGATGGTGTATATAACTTAATTTTAATGCAAATTAACATTCATAGTGTTTTTTCGTTTCTTTTATGCTAATTTTTTCTCGTTGGTTTCGAAAGATATGACAAGGAATACTTTTAATGAAGATAACATTAGAGGATGTGAATGCCATTTTGTTTGGATGCAGAAGATATTGTACCATGCAAAAGTGAACAAGAATATGTTTAACATCATATCAACTACAGTATAACCCTCATCAAATCAGCACAGTACAAACAATCACAATGTGTTAGTATCAACTAAATGATTTAGCATCAATTAAATGTTCTTATGAGTAAACTACCTTTTATACTACTGTCACTGCAAATAACTTTTAGTTGAACTCCTCTAATAGAGCATGATTGGTTATAATATGCTTGTTGAGTGTGTGAAGTTTACTTTCCTTGCGAATGTTGCCTTAGAAACCTCTTCCATTTTATTTCACAAACAAACTGGCCACCGGATAATGGTGGAGGGATATTACTATGGTCATATAGTAAGAGCTGAACTAAATACACTGTTCATATAAAATCTAAGAGCTGCAACTTAAGTTCCACTTCTAATCATTCTGCTTTGTGAATCCAAACATCAATATACTAATCCAGCTAAATAAGCGAATCATGAGAAGAAGGAAGAAAGATACCTAAAAAAAATTTTTGACTAGACTGAATGACTGATCGACATATTATGGGATTAATGTGAATATTATCATTATTCCCATCACCAACCTTAGCTTTCTGCCTCGTATATTTCATTTTTAACTTGTGATTATGCCACCTTTCAAATCAAAAGCAGTAGATCTGCAACTTGACACATCGTGCTTTGTCGAGTGTAAGTAATATTCTTTTTTTTTTTTTCCTTATATGATGGTACTAAAAATTTTAATAGTATTTGTAACAAAACATAATAAAGAAAAGCCATATAGCAAGAGGTTTTATATATTGTATGCGGCTCTTTCCCTATCTTTAATTTGATAGTACATAGGAGTCCTCACAGTCACTGCAAATACTTTTACATGAGCATATGAAGATATACCTTTATTCTGTTTCAAGCTGTGTTACCATTACTATTGGAAGAATTAGATACCTCATCTGTTTTATCTTATATTAGCCGTCAAGTTTAATAAAGAAAAAAGGAAAAATATCCTTAGAACTTGTAGTTTTAAATATATCCTGGCATTCTATATTTATAAAATCATATTATTAAGGGTATAATAGAAAGTGTAATGTTACATTATTTTCATGAAATAAGTCATTCTTTTCTAAAGAAAATCGATTAATAGAAAGAGATTGTGCTATAGTTGAAATATTATAGAAAAAAATCGGAAGGAGAGGAAAAATTAACGGTTAAATTTCAGTGGCTATATCTTTGTCAATCAATTTGTAATTTTCCCAAAAGAATAGAACAAGAAAACTTGACAGGCAGAATTTACAGAAACCTATCTCCATCACTACAGTTGTAGTAGCAGAGGTAGTGTCAATTTCATTATTCAAGCAACCTTTCAAATTCAAAGACAACTGATTGCGATGCCAATCTCTTTGTCGTGGATAGATATATGTTTCCGTACCTTTCTGATATTTTTCTCTTTTGTTCAGTGTAGATAGACAAAGCTTGTAAAAACTAAAGGTGTTGTTATATTTGACGAGATAATGCTGCAACTGCTACTCAAATCATATAATGTTGGAGACTGGAGTACTAGAAAACTATATATAATGAGATGTATGACAACCTCATCAAAATTTAGAAAGATTACATTTTTCTTCACTTAATTATAACGTGTCCATGTGAGCCTATTCTTGTTAATGCAATGAAACCCGATCATCTGACTCTTATTTGCTCTAATACCATCTTGAATGCAACTAAGATTAATAGTGACTGAAGAGCTGCAACTGTTCCCTCGACGACCTTATGCAATTTGCCTTTATTAGATATTCAAAAGTTGAACCAACCCTGATCTTCAAGGTAGTAATTAAGAACAATTAGCCAACTTTCAGTGTGCTAATCAACATACAATCAACATTCGGAGAGTTTAAAGAGAATAGCCATGACCGTTCAAACTTCAAGAAAATTCCACGGAGACTAGCTCAAAACTCTAGGAATTTTTCCGGTGGCTTAGTTCTCAATTCAACTCCGCCAGAGTTATCTAAAGTTTGAGTTGTTCAACTATTCTTCTAAACCGTTGTTTATTTACTAATTAATGCTTTAAAAAGTGATTACCACCTAAAAAGTTGTTTAAATTCCTTCCACTCCCTTCGATGCCTTGTTTGTTCAAAAAATTGACACTTTTTTATATTTAACTTTTCTTGCTAGTAGTAAAATAAACCGAGATACTGTTTCCATATTAAGGATATAATAGTGATACTAGATGTAAAATTTCGAGAGTACTTACACTTATAAATATTGATGATGATTATGATGATGAACGTATATGAACTTTTGTTATTTAGGGGAGTATTTAAAAATTATTATAGTCATGGTCGTACTTTATACCCGCCATACCTAATAGGAGTACTTGTTATCCTTCTCTCCCACAGAATCTGAACAAAAGTGCACGCGTCAAATCTCTAACATGCATCCAGCTATTCAAACTTGTCTTCTTTCCATTTTATTATCCTATAATAATAACACCATCCTCCATCCATTTTACAAAGTTAAGTATCAAAAAAATGGGCTCTTCATTATCTTTATTCTTGAATATTCCACGTGTAAACACCACCCCACCACCCAACTCCGGTCTTGGAGACTTGCCTGAAAGTTGTGCAGCTTCAATTATGATGTATTTAGAGCCACAAGAGATTTGTAAAGTCTCAATGCTTAATCATGCATTTAATGCTGCTTCTTCTGCTGATTTTATATGGGAATCTAAGTTGCCTTTGAATTATGGCTCTATTATTGATAGAGTTTTTCGTGGAAATGATCATAATAAGTTTCCTACCAATTGTTGTAATAGAGATATTTATGCTACACTTTGTCGTCCTAGTTATTTTGATGCTGGCACAAAGGTCCATTTTTCCCCTACTTATGTTACATCTCATTTATTATGGAAAAAATATGGGATTTTTGTGATCAAATATTCTGCATAATTGTTCAAATAGGAGTAGATTAATCAAAGCATTGTCATTAGTTTCTAAGATAAGTTCTGATGGTTTTATTGATTGGGATATATGCAGAAGGTGTGGTTAGATAAAGGCACAGGAAGAGTTTGTCTATCAATATCTGCAAATGGCTTGTCGATAACGGGCATTGATGATAGAAGATATTGGAGTAGGATTGAAACTGATGAATCAAGGTGAGGGGTTATAATTGTTTATCATTCTTGTTAGCAGAATGTATATTTGTATGTGTGTGTTTTATTGATACATGTGCTTTCAGATTGGGTGATCAAGTCCAAAAAGGTTCCATCTTTACATGGTTTATCTTGTCTAGCTGGTGGCTTCTTATTTGAGATGCTTGTCATCGAGTATATGAATTGAAGTTGATTTACTTGTGGCAGGGAAATTAGATGAATACATACAACCTAGCTTGTTTACTTCTGGTTTTGACATTGAAACCTGAGTGGTAAATTTATTCTTAGCAATATGTAATTCTGTTTTCAAGTCTATGCCCCTTGTTTACAAAATAACCATGTCTCTCATACTATCCTCAATCCAGTCAAATACTTGAGGAACCTGAAATATGCTTTATTTATCAAATACCATACACTAAAGAGGTCTTTAACTTTCGGACACATCCTAGTTCTTACTTACAACCAGTAAATTCCTCAAGATTACCACTTCCATTTGCATCTAAGCAAAAGCAAAGTAATGTGATCTCTTTTCGGTGAAAATTTCATCTGGCGCTGGCTTTTATAGTATGAAATACATATATTATGTTTCAGATTTATTGCTATGTTGTTGTAAAACTTAAAAGTAATTTATGTCTTTAGACAGAATACTTAAGGATTCTTTTTCCCTTTCCTTCTATGTAGGTTTCAGTCCGTTGCATATCTCCAACAGATATGGTGGTTTGAAGTCGATGGAGAGGTTGATTTCCCATTACCAGTAGGGTCCTATAGCATTTTCTATAGGCTGCAAGTGGGACTTGCCTCTCGGAGATTTGGAAAGCGAATTTGCAACTCAGAGCATGTTCACGGATGGGATAAAAAACCAGTACAGTTCCAACTTTCAACATCAGATGGCCAGAAAGCTGCAACCCAGTGTTACTTGAAAGAACCTGGAAAATGGAAATACCACCAAGTAGGAAACTTTGTTGTCACAGGCTCTACACCAACCATGAATGTTAAGTTCTCCTTGACTCAAATCGATTGTACACATACCAAAGGTGGGCTTTGTGTAGACTCTGTGCTAATATGTCCGAGCGAGCTTACGGAGAGGTTAAAGCGGTTTTAATTTGCTGATAACCTTCTCTTTAGGAATGAGCTTGTAGAAGAGTTAGTTAGAGGTAGCAGTATGATAGTATCCATAGTTCTGGAGAAGTAGCTGGGAGAATATTAGATCGAGCCAATATGTATATACGTTTGTGGTTGGCTTTTTCAATACCAACTAGTATGCATAAGACTTCTAAGAAAGCTTTCGAGTTCCAAGTAACGTATGAGTCGAGGCCACTATTGTAATGAGTTCTTAGTTTTCTTAAATTAGACTAGTCTTTCATGTGTGCTTTTGATCCTAGCAGCTGAACGGAAGCAAGATTCATGTGGGAGTATGAATGTAAATCATTTTTCTTTGAGGTTACTTCAAATGTGAACCGGTTCGCATCTTTGTAGTAGACATTTTAAATGGCAAAATCAGAACCTTCCTTAAATGGTTAGACGACTGACGGACTGAGTGCACTTTGCCTCTCTGAGTGTCCTCGGATTATCTTAACAAGGAGTACATATTAGGAGAACAAAGGATTACCTACAGTTCAAAGTAGATTACAAACTTAAGGTCAAATTGGCACCCATAGATATGTTATTTTATTAGAAGTAGATTACAAACTTAAGGTCACATTAGCACCATAGATATGTCATATTGTAAAGATTGTCATCTAATTCCTACATTTTAAAATAAACTTTGGACGCTAATGACTATGAGCCTAATCACATGAGCTGTTTTCGTCCAGATGTCGTTTCATTGTAATTTGTAAACACCTCAATTTGGTAAAAAGCATGAGATAGCATCAATTAGCAGTGTATCCCGCTCTGATTAGTTTCGTCGGTCCACTTTAAATGTCTCATTTACCTTTTGAAAATAGTTCAATAAAATATCACTTGTAAACATCAAGAATAGATTAATTATTGTGCCTTAGTTAACCCGAAAGGCATCACGAGCCACTCGAACACTCCATACCACTCTTTATCATTCCTTACTATTCCTCAATTCCCATCAAGTGTTGTCTTATTTCTTTTTGTACCTTGAAAGGGGGGTCCTCCTTATGATACTACGGACGGCTGTCCGAAGTGCAAGGGGTAAACTCGGCCTCGGATAGGATAGGATTGCGTGCGCCGGGCCCCTTGGTCTCATATTTTGGCCGAATTTACCGTACATCCGTCCCCTATGTTAGGTGGCCGTAATATTTGCTCCTGGCTTATATTCACATAGGTCACTCATAAGAATAAGACGTTCAACTCCCCAAGGCCTTTTTTCAAAAGGAGTAGGTAGCGAGATAGATGACTAAAATTAAAGCTAATGATCTTTGCCTCTTACTAGTAAAGGGAAAAGCCCTATATATCTGATTAGCTTCCTTCTAATGACCGGTATATCTATGATTCTTTTCTCCAAGATGAAGCAGCAGGCATCGGTACGTAGAACCTATAAAAAGGAGAAGAGAGAGGGCTCCAACCCTCTATAATCGAGGGATGGTGGAATGACCAATCCAGTTCCCTCAGGTTGGCTTTCTCCAAGGGAAGTTTTGTCCTGCCCCCTAGGACCGGAGACATATAAGGCAAGTAGTAGTCGGATGATTCCTTTAATTAATTTACTTTTTATATTTCTTAATAGCGTGTCTATTCTAAAAAAGACACGGATATCATTTCTGTCCTAAGGCAAGCTCCTGCATCTCTAGGGATAAAGGCTTATTTGTGACACCCATATGGTTTGTGTTTGACCCAGCATAGTGCTTTATTTGATTTAGCTGCGGTTACGTCGACGCGCACGGCAAAAACGCTTTCAGTCAAGTGTCAGGTTCATCAGAAGCCATCAAGCACGAAAGCAGCCTAGCGGACCGGAGGGAGCCGAGAATGTTATGTAAAAAGGACTAAGGAGGATTCAGGCGCTTACCCTCACTGACCAAGTGGACTAGAGATAGGGGGGTATTCCCTCTAATTTTTCTTATACTTCCGCCAAAGAAATAGATTATTCTTTTGCATTTCTCACCTGGTGTTGAGTAACTCGTTTTGAATCCCAATTAATTCAGACTCGTGTCATGTAAGATTATTTTTTTTAGGGAAATGCTTTCTATTAAAAATTTTATTTTTAAGGTTCGAAGCTATACCTCTAATTAGATTTAGAGATCCTATCCGTGAAGCCTTGGTGGTCTATAAACATAGATTCAGGAGCAGACCTAGGTATATCCCAGGGGTACCAATTGATACCCGTTCGTCCAAAAATTACGCTCTATATAAATAAAAAATTATTTTTATACGAATATATACAAGTTATGAATCCTCTCAGGAATAAAATATTGTCTTGCATAATAGTGAAGGAGTGTCAAACTTGTGATGGAGATCCTTAGTTCGAGTTTTATGCACAATAATTATAATTTTTGAGGCTCCTTGATAAAAATTCCGCGTCCGCCGTAGCAAAGATTGATGTCGGAGCCTCCTATAATTGGAAATGTTTAAAAACGCAGCCGCGAAATTCAGTCGGTGTCCTTGCATATGCTGATACAGAGTCCCACCATTGAGGCATTGACTGTGTCAGCGACAATGACGTGAGACAATTTATTTGTAAATTAGCTAAGAGATCTAAGAACGATTGGTAATAAACTACATTATGCACCCACAAACGACGTGACCAACATATAAGTAGTTTCTAAGAAGGAACTAATTTCTTAACATATACGAGCTGTGCAGATATACTGTTTAGGAAAACCATAAAATATCCAAGTGCAAATGTGCGTGTGTGCTATTTGCTCTAAGGCTTCAATGGATAATACTATTTGGATGTCAAAGAGAATATTTTTACTTTTAGGGAGTTCTTATGAAATTAAGCACGGATACATACACTCAATATACCGTCCAACGAAGTTTAGCCTTCTATCTCTCTTTCTTAAAAAAAAAAAAAAAAAAAAAAAAAAAAAAAAAAAAAAGAGCTACTGAGAACTTACTTCCAAAATTTTCTTTTGTAGCAATATTAGATTGAGCATGTTTTTTGAAAGAGGAATAACTTTTGATACATATCAAATAACACACATATTCATGGTTGTATACGTGTTATTATATTTTTATAAATATATATAAGAACATGTTATTTAATTTATAAATATAGTTTTAAAGTAACAGAATTTTCAGATTTAGAATGGAGTAACAAAGAGTATGTGTAATATAGGAAGTACCTAATTAATTTTCATACTCATAAACTTAATTGTGTACCATACGCGTACAAAACCTTGATTTCCTCAACCAATAACAAGTTTTTGTCCCATGCATGAACTCAATAAGAAATGAGAAAAAGACTCATTCTTCATGTTATATCCAATCACTACTACACGTGCTATAATCCCATAAATTTCTTATACACCAAGATCCATTATTTGACACAGTCAAGCTAGCCCACAACAAAAGTACAAACCCTTTTCTAGTTCCTTTGAGCTGCTCTTTTAATAAATTAAATTCCGTGTGCGTGTCTATATCGTATATAATATCTACGTGAACCCTTTGTTCTTTTCATAATCCAAATCTATATAAACACTTCATCCACAGATTCTAACACTTACATACATACTACAAACTTTATAATTTGCATTGTTTTATTATGAGTAACTCGACTACTTCATGCTCTTCGACTAAAACGCCATTAGTTCATGAAAAAGAAGCTACTCTTTTAGCTTCTAGCAAGCCAAAAAAGCGTGCAGGAAGAAAGAAGTTTAAGGAAACTCGACATCCAGTATACAGAGGAGTAAGAAGGAGGAACAATGATAAATGGGTTTGTGAATTGCGTGAGCCCAGAGAACAAAAACGTATATGGTTAGGATCGTATCCCACTGCAGAAATGGCAGCTCGTGCTCATGATGTTGCTGCATTAGCACTTAGAGGACAAGATGCTACTTTGAATTTTGAAGATTCTGCTTGGCTGTTGACAGTGCCAGTATCAAAAGATCCTAAGGATTTACGCCGAGCTGCTTTGAAAGCAGCTGAGACGTTCGGGCAAAGAGAGGCAGCTGTTGTTACTGCTTCTAGGGTTGAAAATAATGTTACTAATGGAGGGGTTATAGTGAATAATGAGGAAGTGAAGGTAGCCCTAGAAGAGAACGCAGCGTATAATAATTGCATGCAGAATGTTATGGTTACGGAAAATGTTTTATACGACAATATTATGGATACTGAAGGGTGTTTGTTTTCACCAAATCCATGCTTAGGGAGTTGTTTCAGCTGGGATGATGATGTGGAAAGTGATGTTGAGGTGTCCTTGTGGAGTTACTCTATTTGATAAGTACTCCGATTTTCTAGTTGCATCAATACGTAAATATTTTTTTTTTTTTTTAAACTTGTTATTGATTCCTGCTGCTTTGAGGTTTGCAGAGAAAGAATGTCAAACTGTGAGACATAACTAAAGTTTATGTATTAAAACGGATAAAACTACTTGAAAAATTATTTATAATAAAGTTTAATTACCCAAACGGTGTAAAAATAAATTTATGTTGATGCATTTTAGTTAAACTCTTCATTTATGGATCAATTTCCTGTGGTGGAGCTCATGTTGTTATTAATTAGGACAAGTTTAGCTCATTTTAATAAGACAAGAGTAGACTGACCCTAATTATCACTCCCTTTGTCTCAATTTATGTAGCATAATTTTTTTTAATTTGTCTAAAAAATATCATATTTCTATATTAGAAGCAATTTAATGCTTTTAGCCATAAAAATAGGAGAAGAAAAGTTAATGCTAGACTTGTTATGTAGTACGTGATTAACAATTTAGACCTTTTCCCCATTTCTTTTAAATGTAACTTCTTTTATTTGTACCCTGAGGTTGGTTTGTGCACGTACTAGTTATGCAATGGCTATAACGTTAGCCTTGTTATGTACGTGAATAACAATTTAGGAACTATAATGGTGAAATTGCTTAATTTAAGGAGTTTTTGTGTCTTTAATTGTTCTTACGCAAAACATATGTTGTATTAATGTTCCACATTCTATCTCATGCAGTATAAAATAATACACATATTTACAAAAAATTCTAACACTAGGTATGTTATTGTTATTCTAACACTAAGTATGTTGTTGGTATTTGTGCTTACGAAAAAAACATTTGCAATATTGACAATTGAGAGTTTAATGAACCAATAATTGTATTAAGTCATATGCTACAATGATTTTGTCTTGCAGGAGTATTACTTATGTGAATTTTTATGTTATGATTATTTTTGTTAACATGAAAACACCAAAATGACACCTTACAGTATAAAATAATTTTTTACATGTTCAGCGTGGTTCTAACTTATTGAAGTATGTACCTAATTTTTGAGTTATTAATCCGTGTTTATTATAATATATATTGTTATCCATTATAAACTTGATTTTCTTGTTACTTGACTATGACGAAAATGTGTGTTATGTGCTTTTGAAGGCGCATATATATAGCTCTAAGACAATGGGTTCATCTGAATTCAATAGATCAAACGAGGAGTACTGTGTATATATATATAATATATCATCAATTTGATAAATCCTTCTTCAACAGAAACTTGGGCTTGTAATTATTGCTAATTAGCAAGATATTTCATGCAAGCTACGTAGCTGTTATGGCTAAAAGAGTTATTGTTGACTTGTTCGTTGGTGGGGCAAATGTTTTGTCAGATTTTGATTATAAACAAACAAGGATCTGCAATTGACTCCGTCAAGTAAAAAGAATGTTTTGGGATTTCAATTTATAGCACGTGATTCCTATTAATTAAGCTCGTTTCTAACGTCATCAATGCATGGGACAGATCTTCCATAGGAAATTAAGGTTTGGTAAGCTTGTCAAAGTAGGCATATTAATCGGAAAAGGGTCATATTTGCCCCTCTATTTGCCCCCTATTATATTTTATTAGTTAACGTTAACTTCCGTTATACTTTTTTGAAGTTCTTGCCCCTGCCATTAACGAAACTCACATATTTGGCCTCCCTTTTGACGGAGCAATAGGTCCAGTCACAATCCTACAACATGGCGCCACGCCCATCCAAACAATAATCCATTTTCACCAAATTAAATCCAACACCAACCCATTCCCAATTTATTTGACCCAATCGAGCCATGGTTTCCACCCGCATCTCCATCCATATTCATCTAAAACTACCCATCGTTTATCCATGACAAAATCACCAAGCTTCATTCTAAAAAGAAAAACTTTTGTTGATGAGAATTAATTAAGAAGAAATTTTAAAACCAAAAGAACAAAATGAAAAGATTGAAAAAGTTGTACCTCGCAATTGTTTGAGCATTAACCACCATCACCATTGCTCTCTTCCCCTATTTTGTAAATAATCAGAATCCCTTCCTCTGAGTCTAATCCAATTCTTCTCATCCAACTCACAAATGCCACCAGTAGTACCACTGCATAATCGACCTCGACAAACAATGATTTGGGCTTGTGAAGCTGCCGTCGACAACTCCGATATGGAGTACAAATTGAGGAAATCCACAAATTATAATAAAGTCTTGATTACCCTGAGTGAGAATTCCTATTGTAATGATGATTTTTTGGATTCATTGATTTTAATGTCGGCACTTGATTATTCTTCTAATTATGCTTTTGAATAAAACAACTTTTACCTATTTTATTTTTATTTTTTCCAATAGAATTTTTTGTAATCTTGCCAACACAGGGCAATATGTGTGGAGTTTTGAATTCTTAAACATTTTGAAGTACATTTTTATTGTTTGTGCTAGTGTATGAAGCTTTGATTTTGCACAGGGTCGTATTTGATGGAGTAGGTCTGACAGGATTTTTCAAAGAAGAGACACTGAAATTAAAATTATATATGATGGAACATTTAGCTGAAAATTTAGTAGGATATGAAATTTACCGGGAAAAATGAAAGGTATGACTTACGAGATTGATGGAACGGGTTTGGATTTGGGTTATCTGGGAGTGGGGTTAAATGGTTTAGGGACCTAGATAGAAACCACGTGGCAAGGTAAAGTTGGGGTGGAGTCCCCGTTAGATTGGAGGGTAAATATATTAAAAATGTTAACGGCAGGGGCAAGAACCTCAAGAAAATATAACGGAGGTTAATGTTAACTAATAAAATGTAGTAGAGGGGCAAATATGACCCTTGGGACAAGAAGGTATGCAATGTGGAGATACGAATTAGTAATGTGGAGAAAGAATTTCAGGTTATTAGGTTGAAGATATGCCCAAAGGTATGCAATTGATTGAAAAAAAAAAAAAATCAACTTTCAAATAAAAAATATTTCCACTGCTTGTCACAAACAGTTTGCAGCTCAGTTGGTTGGATGCATCAATTTTGTTATCCGATTGAAAAGTTATTTCCACATCGACGAGGTCACTTTTTTTTAATTCTTTATTTAATCAAGTTTAAAATATTTTCCTAAATTAAAATGATATTCCTGCGTCTATATATACTAGTGAAGGTTGACCCATGTTCCGCATGGGCTCAATGGATGTATTGCGTGATCCGAGATTTTCTTTTACAATGTGTTTTTGGTTTTAAATATTTTCCTAAATTAAAATGATATATTCCCTGCGTCTATATATATGCGAAGGGTTTTCAGATTTTAAGAATCAAGTGTCTTTATTTTAACGGTCAATTTGGACATAATTTTTTTAAAATAATTTACATATTTAAAACTTACTTAAAAAGTACTACAAAATCACAATAATTTATAATTTAAAATATTAAAAAAGCATATGAAATAATCATAGTCAAAGAAAATCTCGATTGACTCTCGAGAAGCGAAAATGCTCACATAAATTGGGATGGAAGAGTATATTCTATATATATAAATTTGATTAATCAGTCCCTAATCATTACAAATGACTTATATTTGAACCTTATTTTCGAGCTGCGATGATTAGAGATTAATTAGTCATTTAAGTGGAAACTCGCACTTCGATTTCACAATTCATTTCAAGGATTTGCCAAAATTTCACGTGTTGCTATTTACCAAGATTTCAAGAATGTTTAGTTTGACATGATTAGAAGTGTCGATGACATGTGTTGTCCTATCTAAACTACAAGGGGGTTTAGTTGGAAAGGAGGGTGAAGAGGTCAAGGACAATTGTTGTTTATTTGCACAAATTTTGAGATAATTTAATTGGCCACAGTAGAACAGGTCGATGACAAGTATTGTCCTCGCAAGTCTCCAAGGCATTTATTAGAAGGGGAGGAAAGGAGGGTGAATGTACATCATTAATTAAGTGTTGAAGGGTATTTTCGCATGAATACTATTCATTAAATCAACATAAGGTCATTTTCACTACAGCCTGTTAAACAAGGTCAAAATTGCAAACCATTTGCGTACGGGTTATACTAGTAAAAATTTCGCGCAAGGGCCTGTTTAGTGCGTGCTAATTGATCTATAACCATCAAAATAAATTTACTGAGAAATAGTCACCTCCGGATAAGTCTTAGTTTTTATACTGGGACTTTGAACAACATGTTCAAAATCCGCAATATAAAATACTGGGATGACTTAAACACTAGTCCCAGTATAATTGAACATGTTAGTTCAAAGTCTCAGTATAAAAGTATAAATACTGGGACTAGTATTTATGTTCAGTCCCAGTATAAAATATTGGGACTCTGAGCATGTTAGTTCAAAATCTCAGTATAAAATAGTGGGACTTATAAAGCTCCAGGTACATGAATTCCAATATAAAATACTGAGACTAGCTTGGGGTGTTGGCCAACGCTAATGGAGTGTAAATGTGCGTACGGATCTTTGGCTATTTCTTAACAAACCCCCATTTACTATTAGGGAGAATTACACAAATATACCATCCTAATACCAAATTTACAAAAAATACCAATACTATACCATTTTACAAAACATACCAATACTTTTTTTACAAATCATATACAACTTCCATTAAAACCATACAAATGAAGGTTTTAAACCCTCCCACTCCCACTGCTCCCCAGTCACAGTGTTGCCGCCGGTGGCCAGTCGCCGGCCGCCGGTGGTGGTAGCCGGATTTTTTTAAAAAAAAAATTTGAAAAAAAATGTATAAAAAAGTATAAAAAACATACAAATTACACATTCATACAAGATATACACTTTTACAAAATAAAATATACAAAATATACACTTCAATACACCCACAAACATATAAAGACATAAAAATAAATTTGTGGATATGCAAAAAACTTATTCATATACATATGAAACACACATACACATAAATACCAAAAATCTACAAAAATATACAATATACAAAACCACAATTTTGCCAAACATACACTTGAAAATATAAAAATACATAAATATACAACAATATACAAAGATATTAAAAAAAATTAATGTATTGATGTACCAAAAACATACACATACACATAATACAAAACTTATACATGTTTATACAAATACAATACACATACAAAACCAAAAAAAAAAAAAGAAGGATGGAGGAGCAGATCGGAGCACAGTGACGGAGCAGTGGCTAAGCCGCCGTGAGAATAGCAGCAGCGATGGGGTGGTTGCCGGCGAGGGGGAGAGGGACGGCGGGGTGGGTGGATAGGGGAGGAGGGAAGAGAAAGAGAGAGAAAGAGGGGGAAGAAATTAGGTTTGAATTTGGGGGAGTGGGAAATGAAAATGGTATGTTTTGTAAAAATGTAGAAAGTATTGTTATATAGGGTAAAATATTTAAAAGTATTGGTATATTATGTAATTAAGCTATTAGGGTAGTTATATAGTGTAAATTTTCCTTACTATTATTATTATTTTTATTACTACTATTATATATTATTATTATTATTACTATTATTATTATTACTTTATCAATTTATTATTAGTATTTTATTTTCATTGGTTATTACGCTTTATTATCGTACTAATCCAATTTTATTTTGTTTGTTTTACGAGGTACCTTTGATTGAATGAATATGCCGCCCCGGGTTCTACCTTTTGAACTTATTCTCATTATTTATGTAGTTAGACTTGATAGAATTTGTACAATTACAAATGAATATTTGATTATATATGATTATTTGATTGATTGCTTTACTTTATGTTCATTGCCTTTTATTTTAAAGTCGTTATTTAATTTATTGCAAACTGGGGCCAATTAGCAAAATGCGTGAAAATTAAATATTTTTTTTTTATAAACAAGTTTTATTTCAATTAATTATTTTTTAGATAAATTTTCTAGAAAAGCATATTTTGCAAATGTTTTGGAAACCTGTTGGATAAACCGTTTTAACGGAATTTCGGAAGCGCCTTAAAAACCTTCTTCCGAAATTAATAAAACCTCTTACTTAGAATCTCTGAAAGACCGTCTTTTTCCTAAAACGGAGTTTTGCACGCATTTGTTAATTTGGTTCCCTGTTTTTCTTAAATTGGGTGGTGACTCAAAAAACTCCAAAAGAGTTAGTCCATTCCGTTGATATTCCTAAATATAGCCCTTCGGGGTTATTTTTTTGGGGTTCAACAATAAGTTGAAGTTCAATCTCTTCCAATATTCTCCCAAATAACTTGAAGTATTATCAAGACTCCACTTGTTCTTTGACCTCTTCCTAAGAGGCAACACTTATTAATTAACTTGAACTGTTGCCTAAGGATGAAGCGTAGGTCATATACTAAAATCATGGTAAGTGGAGACAAACACTCACAACAATTCAATTTGGACACATAGTGAATTTTTTTTATCTGAGTCTGACTGTTCTCGTGCAGTTATTTCGGACATAAAAAGCAAATGATAGGTTAGTAACTTTGCATTCATTCCCATGACATGGGATGCAAGCCATAACTGCTTTTCCACGGTAAAACTTGCTTGTGTCAGGTATTTTTATCAAATCAATGAATACTTGATATGTATTAATATACATGTTTCTTGCACTTAACCAAGATAAACTTATGTGGTTTGATGTAAACATCAATGTGAACAAATTTTTACCGTACTTGTACTTCATGTTTCCCAACATTAGTATGATTATTTTTTTTGGGAGAAGAATTAGTTTGGACTCTTAAACTTTAGCCTAAATTATAGGAAAAGTGCACAAATAGTCAGTTTTTGGAACTTCAATTCTTCTGGGCTGAACTTCAGACTTTGTGAGCTGAATTTCATACCTAAAGATATGAAGGTATGAAGTTCAATTTCAGCTGAATTTTTAGGCATAAAATGCGTAACTTCAGTCCTTGTGGGCTGAAGTTAAACTTCTTACCTTAAGGTATGAACTACAGCCCATAAAAATTCAAGTTACAAAAAGTGGCTTCTTTTGCACAACCAAGAAAAAAGTGGCATGAAACCAAAAAAGCGGTGGCCAGCGTAGCCCTTGAACAAATTTTTTACCAAATTTTCATCGAACTATGAAACCCAACCCAACCTAATCTACTCTTAAGTTCCTTAGTCGATATTTTGGGCTGAGTATTGATCTGCTAGAAGGCTGATTTGCAGAAATATGCTACCGAAACAAATGATTTGCCTTTTTGTCCGCGCTAACAGATGTTTTGCAAAAAACGCCCGCGTTAAGGTTTAATGAAAAAAATTCGGACAGAATATCCCTGTCAAGTTTTTAGGTCCGGGGCAAGACTTACCTTTATATCTCTCCGCTTTTCAACACTTATCTCTTCAAGTGTTGGCAAAAGGAATACTTGCCGCACTTGGTCGTAAGTCTTGGCAAGACATGCCTTTGGCCTCTCTCTATTTGCCAACACTTCCCCTTAAAGTTTTGACAAAAGGCAACACTTGCCGCACTTGGTCGTAAGTCTTGGCAATTGCCAAAACTTACTCCTTCCAGTCTTTCCCTGCATTCTCGTCATATAACTTGAAGTATTGGCAAAACAGTACTTGCCTTTGAAGTTTCGGCAATTGCCAAGACTTACAAAATTTTTGCCTTGAATTCTTGGATCCGGGTGAAAAAAAAGTATTTTACAAAATATTTTTTAACACGGACATTTTTTCTAAACCACTCCTTATGGACACCTTCTAGCGCCCATCAAAGATTAAGAAATTTTTGTAAAAGTGGCTCCATAACAAAGTTCCTGACGACTTTTAGAACATTCTTAGAAAAGACTCGAGATAACGAGGAGCTTCCCTCTGGCCCTTACCAGCAACTTCATGCATGCATGGATTTCTCTGGTTTGTGTCTTGTAATATTGTCCTAGAAGACTCCCTAGTATTTTTTTCTGAGTATCGTGTTAAAACCTTAGAGCAAGTAGTCGAACAATTTGCAATGTGAAACTACGAGAATTTTTAATTGAATGAACGACCTGCATATTTTATTTATCTTGTGGGGGAGTGGTGTGCTGATCACAAACGTTAAGAATCGACGACCTGCCATTTTGTTTGCATTTTATTTTAAGTCCCAACGTGTTGGCCTTATTTGTTCTTGAAGAGTCACTTTAAACTAGGAAAGCAACAGTTCCGAATGGTTGTTTCCGTGCCAAAATCAATGTCAGTCCATGGACTATAAAACGCAAAGAATTCCATTGCTTTTATCCATGGTTCGGTAGTCAACACCCTACTAATTGTAGCAGTAACAGTGAATATGAATATAAAGAAAAGCATAAATATCTTTGCTTTCGACACATTAAATACTTTGAGCAAATGCAATTTGTTAAAGCGATCAATACACCGAGCCGGATCTAGAATTTTAACAGTATATATTCACTGTTAAGAGTGAAGTTAAAGCGTCCCAAAAGTAATCGGTGAACGATCTTTGTCGAAAAATTTATTATTTATATAGGTTAATTATCATTTTATATGATGAGATATTGACGAAAAAATTATTTAAAGACGTTTAAATGAGGATTGATATATATTTCTATATGTAGTGAACCAATGCTTGATCAAATGAGCTATTTAAGCTTTTATAATATGAGTTCCCAAATATTATGTTAGATATACTTGTATAAAATATGTACATAATATACTTAATTTCATGGAAGGAGTATGAGTTATTTTAAGTCATATAAGTCACTTTTTGAGTTTTGACATTTTTAAGCACACTTTTTGAGGTTTGCTTTGACTTGTATAGCTGCTTTTAATGACTGGTATACTTGCTGATGTGCTGACCAGTAATTGACAACCATACAAAAGTTATTAATTATTGCTAATATGCGATATGTGTAGAGGAATATACTATGATCGTATTTAAATATAGTCTAAACTGATGAAGCTGAGTCATTTGGAATAGACATGTCCTCCTCATATTCTTCTTATCTCCTATTGGCTATTAAGGTCCAAATCATATATTTCATAAAAATTTCATGCGTTGATGTGGTCACGTGGATACAAAATCTGAGCGTGATATTAAATTTTGATTATTTGCTCTTAAGAAATAATTAGATGAATTAAATGTACTTCAAATGCCCTCTAATAGGATAGCTTATTAAACTGGTTTTAATTCTTGCAAGGCCTGAAAGGGCACTACTCAGTCACCAGCTATAATTGGCTTGCATTTCTGCATATAAATTCTGATTTTCCTTTTTATAGTAATAATTATGCTTCAATAATAAACAAGGGTCGATTATATGAATTTTACTGTCATGTCGTCCTTCCAAGTTCATATATGTGTCATTTTGTACGACACATTTTTAATTCTCTTAAGGAGAACGACACTTTAATTTATATTTAAAAGTTCTTAAACTAAAACTTCTCATACCTTAAATGACATGTTGTTGTACACATATAAAGGTTACAATATGTTTAGGATGGTAAGTTTTAACTGTAATCGTTGTTGTTCATTGGATTCCAGAGGAAATATTTGCATGCGTCTTAGAATTCTTATTTTTTTAAAACCTCTAGTTTCAAGCAAACACCGCCATATAAAATGAAATCAAGAAAGTATTGAAATTATTTTCTCAATTTAAAAGTTGGCACGTTTACTGTAATTAGTCTACAGAGAACGGGTATAGTCAATTATGACAACAAATTGAGAAAATGTGTCACATTATTGTCAGTCACTATCAAGAAAGCTTCAAGTCTGTATTATTATAACACCTTCTCTGAATTGCTCTCAACTTTTTAAGTGATGTGAAGATGACATGATAAGTCAACTCAAAATCCAAATTCATCCATGCTTTTGCTGATGCATGTCTCTGTGTACATATAAAAAGATTTTGATTCCTGAAACACAAGCAAGTACTTGATAACTATTCTAGTTTCTCAGCTGTGTTAATAACAGTATTGTGACAGGCTGGGATTTGTATGATCACTTTCTTAAACCACAGTGAAAAATGGTTGCTTTTGGGAAGAAGTTGAAGGAAAGGCAAATTGAAGAATGGCAAGGGTATGTCCAAAGTCCTCTGAATTTTTTCTTTCATTTCAACTTGAGATTGCATTAAATTTTATTCATTTGTGTAGTGGAGCTATGCAGAATTAATTTCCTAGAATCCTATCATTTGTGCATGTCTAGATTTTCATCCAACCTAGCTCTGTGTGTGTGTGTGTGTTATTTAATGCTAACTATACTTAAGAAACAACATGTTGTGAAATCAAGAAAATGTGTTATTCCTCTTAAGCATTATAATTTTATTTGATCTAATATTAAAGAACAGAAGATACATTGCCTCTCCAAAAAAGAAATCTGCTTCTGTTTGTGTGCGCTAGTAAAAGAGATAAGGATTAACTTTCCTCAATTCATATGAGCATAGTGATTAAGCAAACTGAGAAAATCAAACATTGCCAGTGATGAATGGAAAGAGAACAAGAAAAGCTACAAATAGTTTGAATTTCCACAGTTATATTGCTTGATAAGCGTCATGTTGAACTTTCAGATACTATATCAATTACAAATTAATGAAGAGGAAGGTGAAGCAATATGAGAGCCAAATCCAGGCTGGATCGCTCAATCAGCGGTATGTCCTTAAGGATTTCTCAAGAATGCTGGATAAGGAGGTATGGATTAGAGAGTGATGCATTTGCACATTTGCCGTGCTTAATAAACTACTCCCTTGATCCCAAAATTATTTGGCGCTGTTACTATTTGGAGAGTTGAAACCAATTTTCCTTTAATCTGTTTGACTATAGAAAAGTGTACCTATAGTACTTCTATTCAATTTCATAACATGAAATTTTATGTATCGACCATCGTACCTTGAACACTAGCATAACTTTTGGAGAGAGTGAATAAATCTTATTGTTAGAGTGGGTTAGAATTCCACATTAGCTGGGGAACTGACTGGTTGTTTGCTTATATGGACTTGGTAATTCCTATTGGGCTTGAGTTAGGCCCAAGGTTCATTTCTTGACACTTGTTAAACATTTTAATTAAAGAGATGTGTGGCTCGTGAATAGGGAGAGAAGGAAGGAAGAAGAGGGGAATGCCCTCTCGTGTAGTCCGAATCGTTCAGCTAAGTGGGTGAGGGTGGAACTGCAACTATTAGGCTGCATGTCCAGTCTCAATCTTGCTAAACATTCTTCCTCCTGAAGTAGTTTATCAACTATTGCTTTGTTGTCAGAGATTCTTAAGGATGTTGTAGTGATAAGAATTGAGAGTAATTTTGACGCGCATCAGCAGATTATTGTTGGAGATTCGGGTAGTGTTTACTTGAAGAGATATACATGCCTTGTTCAACTTGATCACTAAAATAATTCGCTATGCACGCGAAATAGCTGCAAGTACTCTTGAGTAGCAGAATAATCTTCTGTTTGCTATATCTGTTGTGTGTTAGAAGAAAAAGATTCACGATTCAATTGATTATTTCTCCTGCCACATATAGCTTTTGTTTCTTACTGTTGCATAATTTGTTGCTCTCTGATGTAATTGTAGGGGAAGAAGTTTCCTGGTACATTTTCGAGTAGTATGTATATGAGCTCAATTATCTGTCTTGGTAATTTTTGCAGATTGAAAAGATTGTTCTATTTATGTTGGAACAACAAGGAGTACTTGCAAGCAGGATATCTGAACTAAATGAACGGCAAGATTCTCTTCAAGATGAGCCTGATATATCCAAAGTAACTCAGCTACGAGAAGCTTATAGATATGTGGGTCGTGATCTTTTAAAGCTTCTCTTTTTTGTTGAAGTAAATGCCATTGGATTGCGGAAGATCCTTAAGAAATTCGACAAACGTTTTGGCTATAAATTCACTGATTACTATGTCAAGACCCGAGCAAATCATCCATATTCCCAACTTCAGCAAGTCTTCAAGCATGTGGTAATATGCTAAACTCAAATAATTTGCGTCTTCCTCCTATGACAATGCTGCTGTTGCTATTGCTTCTACGACAAAACTATTAGCGCTAGTACATTTTAACTTGGTTATTACAGCAGCGTTGGGTCATAATACATCAATGAGAAAATGCTGATTGCCTTAACAATATTGATAGTTCTCTTTGCCCTAAAGGAAATCGTCTGTGTCAGTAATCCTGCTGGGTGTGACTGACCATTAATGATAAATGCAGGGATTAGGGGCAGTTGTTGGAGCAATATCTCGTAACCTTGCAGACCTTCAGGACCGTGAGGGAAGCTACTTATCAATTTATGATCAGCCTGCTCTTCCGCTTCAGGTTTTCGCTTACTTCCTTTCATCAACTTTTAGGTATATGTTTAGGTTTTATCGACATTATGTTTTCTGGATAGTAAGCTTTTAAAAATTCTGGATATGCTCTATTATATTCTTATCTGGTATAAAGCTATTTTGCAGGATCCTGTAGTTGACTCAATGGAAGCAGCTATTGATAGATTAGGTTATACAACTACCTTCCTTAACTTTTCAGTCCAACGCTCACTTATCATGCTAGAAGAGTTGCCTACTCCTGTTGAGGAACATGTTGGTGATCAGAGATACCATTTTATGTCACTCCTCTTGAACCTGGCAAATACGTTCCTTTATATGGTCAACACATATATTGTTGTTCCAACAGCCGATGATTATTCTATGAGCCTTGGTGCTGCTGCAACAGTTTGTGGGATTGTGATCGGGGCTATGGCTGTTGCACAGGTCTTTTCTTCTGTGTATTTCAGTGCCTGGTCAAACAGGTCTTACTTCAGACCTCTGGTCTTTAGCAGTATAGTTCTTTTTGTGGGGAATGTTATGTATGCATTGGCCTATGATCTCCACTCTATACCAGTTCTCCTTCTCGGTCGTATATTTTGCGGGTAACTCTCTCTCCACCACCTTTTATGAGTATACACGTCTGTGCAAGTTTGCATGTGTTGGGCCGACAGTTTATTGTGTCTTATTTTTTATGCCTTCTAGGATCACGTGTGTGTCTAGGCATATACTACCATTTTTAAAGAAAAGTTGGACTATAGTTGATGAACTTCATTATTCATTGATTCTTCCACCTTGATTAGAAAATGCTCCTTATGCATCCAACCAGCCGATATAAAAGATGTCCATCTTTCAATACTGCAGCCAAATTTCCAAGATTCTGATCTAATTGTTAAGGATAGAAGTTAGAAGCTACTTTATAGCAACTATCACTGAAATACCAAAAACAGAACTAGAGGGAATTCCTTCTACTTTTTGGGTGATTTCACATCGAGGACAACAGTGCTAGAGTGTTTTTGGGGAGTGGACAGTGGACCTTTAAAGAAATCTCCTGGTAAATCATTTGCACTACTGAAAAGATTTCAGTGGGCAACATTGGCCAAGAATTTGGTCAATTCTTTAAACTTTCCTTTGGGTTCCCTGAGTAGCAACTAATCTCAATAGAATACTGGAAGATCGTACTGACCAGTAAACAAACAATAGGAATAGCATCATCTGCTTTATCATCTTTATAACACAGTGCAGTATTCTCTCTGCTTTTTGCAGTTTCTGTGATTTTTAAATAGCAATTTGCAGTTGAGTATAAGTTAACACAATTGGCCTTTTCCCATCTCTTGAATTGCAGTTTGGGTTCTGCCAGAGCAGTGAACCGACGTTACATCAGTGACTGTGTGCCACTTAAAATCCGGATGCAGGCTTCAGCAGGTTTTGTAAGTGCTAGTGCACTTGGAATGGCATGTGGCCCTGCTCTTGCCGGATTACTTCAGACAAATTTTAAGATTTACAACTTAACTTTCAATCAAGATACTTTGCCTGGTTGGGTTATGTCTTTAGCATGGTTGATGTACTTGGTATGGCTGTGGATCTCTTTTAGAGAACCTGCTCAAGAGACTGAAGTAAACAATGTTCCTCAGAAATCTAATGCTGGTATGTTCAACTTTTTGTTTTTGTTATTAATGATGTCATTTGGTGGTCTTAATTACAAAACTGCCTATAGGAGTGCTAGTAAATTTCCTTTCCATATTCATAGACCATGCTTCATAAGACAAGGGTTTTTCTTTAAATGCTTCTGATAAAAATCTTTTGATACCACTAGAAAACGATGCCCTCGAAAAGGGTGTTGTGCAACCATTGCTATCAAAACCAGTGGGAGCTGAACAAGACAATGAGGGTGACCAATCATGTGATGGAAGTGAAGAAGCTCTTGAGGAGTCTCGTGGTCCAGCCAATTCCATAGTAGCAGCATATAGGTTGCTGACTCCTTCTGTGAAGGTATGTGTAACTCCCTTCTCTTTCCAAGTTTCATAGGAAAAGAGTGGTCCTATGAAATCAGTTGCTTTCACTGTTCAATAGCAATTTGTGTTGCTTGGAAGCTGCAGGGTGAGATTGAAATATTGAAAATCCAGTTAGGCATTGCCAACATTCCCTTAGCACCACCAAGAATAGGGAAAAACGAACAAAGAGGATGGACCAGCTTTTATATGCTGCCAAACATCACATTATGTATCGTTTGGTTGTGCTATTAGAAAAACACTAGCTAATGACCATTCATGTGACTCTTTGATGCAGGTTCAATTATTAATCTATTTCATGCTGAAATATGCTATGGAGATTTTACTTTCAGAGTCTAGTGTTATCACGACTTATTACTTTAGCTGGTCAACGAGCACTGTCGCAATTTTTCTTGCATGTCTCGGCCTCACGGTTCTTCCAGTAAATGTTGTTGTCGGGAGCTACATAAGTAACATCTTTGAGGACAGGTAAATTCTCTTGAAACATAAACCTGTTTTATAAGCTTATTTTCTTGAGAGGATTCTATAAATATGTCTATTTGAAGTCTCTCATGAAAATTCACAATGCTCTATCATGTCCAATGTTCTGCATCAGAACTATTTTCAATGCTTTATTAGATGTTTGCCATCAAAAAATGATACTAAGTTCATGTTACTGCAGGCAAATTCTGCTTGCATCTGAAATCTTGGTTTTTCTTGGTATACTCCTGAGCTTTCAAGTTATAATCCCGTATTCAGTACCACAATATGTCTGCTCAGGCCTCCTAATGTTTGTATCTGCTGAAGTATTAGAAGGTATGATCTCTATTTTCCTCCTTGAGAAGCATACTTGTTACTTAATTCACAACAAACCTATCATGATGATACAAAAAGGAATAATGTATGGTTTAGATAAGCAAAATACAAATGCTGAGAACAGTACTCATATTTGGTGCAAATACTTGCTAACCCCTTTGACATTTAACAAAACTTGATGGTGAAATTTTGTTGGTTTTACATTTTGCATTTAAATTTGGCCGATGACTTCAGGTGTGAATTTATCTCTCCTCTCTCGAGTGATGTCATCGAGGCTTTCACGAGGAACCTACAACGGAGGTTTGTTGTCCACAGAAGCTGGCACAATTGCTAGGGTGATCGCAGATGCAACAATAACACTTGCCGGGTATTTAGGGCAGAGTAGCCTCTTGAATGTTACTCTTCTTCCTTCACTTTTGATATGCATAGTGTCCATTTTTGCAACATGTCGTACTTACAATTCTCTTTACTGATTTATTCTCTTGTATGCAAGACAATGATATAGTACCCCTCACTATTCTTTTCCTGCCATTCTTAGTTCATTTGTTTGTTATACCTTTTTTTTTTTTCCTTACATAAGGGTAGGGCTCTTGTACCATGTTGAATGTACCTACTTTTGATTGAATTATTGTTGTAAATTTTCATATAAGAAGTTCATGGATTTCTTTGCATCAGCTGCTTGCTGGTGATCAATACTTGGTTGTTTGTTCTATGGAAAATGGAAGCCTTAAATTACTTCTTAGTACACATTGCAAAGAATATGGTTATGTTTGTTAGCTGCAATAAAAGGTAGAGTCTAACTTTGATCCGGTATAATAGCAAAAAGTTTGTTCACATTCTCTACTTGCATTGAACCAATAAATGATACTCCATCCGTTCTAGTTTATGCGGCATCATTTCCTTATTAATCCGTTCTAAAAAAAAAATGATATCATTCTAAATTTGATAAATTTTAAATTCAAAATTACTGCTTTATCATTCATGAAATGATTTACAACCACACAAACATCTATGTCTTATTTTACACCATAAGTTTTAAAAGTATTCATCTATTTCTTAAACTTCAAACTATGACACATGAAGTGAAATAAAGGGAGTATGATTTTCGAGAGATTCCGCTATGAAATTTTATACCATATATAAACTTCTGAACATGGAAATTATATGTATATACCATAAAAAAATTAATCAATAATGGACATTTGATCTAACAAAATTGATATATACACAGAGGTCTTTAATGAACAATTATTTCTCACTCTAATAATAGAAGGAAAAAATCCCTTGGTTCTTCTTAATCCATTTTGTGATTTCAGTCCTTCACAACGATTATCTCCATTTTGGAAATGCATTAAACTTATATATATACTTGATTGAATTTACCTACTATAGCAAATTAGATGCCTTATTTATCAAGTTAGTGATTATTTTTCTAAAAATACATTCGAATAGATCACTTTATAAACCAACAATAAAAAAGACTAAACAAAAGAAAATGGCATCATCATCATCATCTTCTTTTTCTTCCTTACGTTCAACACTAATTTTATGTCTAGTACTTGGTTTTTCCATTAGTCCAAGTATAAGTAACCCTTTAGCCGATGTATGTATAAAATCCAAAAATCCAGGCTTTTGCTTAACTGTCTTGGAAGACTATTCTAGTCAAAATCTTCATGAGTTAACAGAAACATCCATCAATTTAGCAGCAGCAAATGCTACTGATACAGCTACAAAGATCAAATTGTTATTAAATCAAACAAATGATCCAAATCTTGAAGTGATATATAACTTGTGCGCAACTTATTATCATGGAGCAATTAAAACTTTGGGAGATGCTGAACAGTATTTGAATATGGGACAAAATAACAATTTAAACACAGCAGCCAATCTTGTTGGACATCTTGCATTTAATTGTGAGACTGCATTTGCAGTGACACCTGGGTATGTTTCTACTATTACAAAAGAAAATGAGAATCTTGAACTTCTTGGTAGCATTATTGTAGCTGCTGCTAATCTTATAATTTCTAGTCCCCCCTCCCCCCCTCCCCCCCACACCTCTTAGGAAAAATGTAATTTGAGACAGTGCTATAGAATAAATTCTATTCATTGAAATGCGAGATCAGCAAGATTACAACACTACAAATATTGCCATGTCATTATATGTCCTCTTTTTATGTATCTATTCATCCGAATAATCCAATTATGCGCATGCTAAAGTGCTCTCTATCAAGTGATTTATCTATATTTAATATTTGAATTCGGAAACTCTGAATATATAAGGGTAAAGAAATACTAGTTATACAATGATACCGTTGGGTGGTAAATGTCATATCATGTCATTATATATCTCGTGTAGGAGAAGTTTATTATCTCATATCATGTCATTATATATCCAGTTGTTTATAATGTAATAGGGGATATACAACGAAAAGAGAGGCTAACACCAACTTTTTCCACAACTGAGTTAATTAGCAGAAATTTAAAGCCATAAAAACTATCCAGCTATTGTTGGCAAAAACGAGTGTACTTAATGATTGCTTTTGGAAGATGAAAAAACGATAAAAATATGAGCCTTGCTAATCTATTGTACATAATTATCTTAGGTTAATATGATATCTATCTTTTGGTTCTCCAGATTATCATGCTAACACATTAAATGGAAGGACTTTTTGTCATTAACACATAATTTAAAGTGTAAGGTTTAAGTGCCCAGCCTATTCTTGATTTCTTGTAGTAATAAGCACCATTAAAAAAATCAATACGCTTAGGGTTAATTGGTGTTACCTTAATCTTGCAGACGTATAGCGTTAGGTTTATTCCTTAATAGTGTAGTGAAACAACTTTGATTTGCCTAATTCAAAAGAAAAGTAGTTCATAAACGTGCTTGCCATTTTCCACATAAAACTTTTGGATGACCTTCAACATTATATTGGTTGCTACACTGAGTCTGCCACTATGCTTTGAGCTGCTATACTTGAAGAGCAGTACTGTATTGACCTTAATAATATACGAAATAATACTCTTGAGACGAGGTGTGAAGTTTAAAATACTAGTTTGACTTGTATCACAAAAACAGAAATAGCTACTTAAGAAATAGCAATACTTAAGAAAGATAATACTGTTGTTATATTAAAGTAGAAATCACAGATTATAATAGAATGATGTAGCAGTGGAAGAAATCTAATCTTATTGGCTTGAAGAGCTTACATTTATAGTACTTGGACTAGCAGAATAATGCAGTAAAAAAAGGATTTCACTAACATCTACTTGCCAACTAATTCCTAGATAATAGGAACATCTAGCTAACAAACTTTTGACTTATTCAACCTAAAACAGTAAAATAAAATTACTGCAGTCCAAAAGCATTTTCTAACACTCCTCCTTGTTTTAGGAACTGCAAACTCTAAGTTTTTGTCTTAGAAGCTCGAATTTGCTGACTGATAAAGGCTTTGTGAATATATCAGCGACTTCTTCTTCCGTCTTGCAGTAGACTAGAGTTATAGCTCCATCTTTTTGCACTTCTCTCAAGAAGAAAAGCTTGATATTGAAGTGTTCAGTCTTCCCATGAAATACAAGATTATGAGAAATAGCTATTGCAGCCCGGTTGTCGACGAACACTTCAGTACTTTTTCTTGGTTCCATATGCAGATCAACCAGAATTTTCCTCAACCATAATGCTTGATTTACTGTTGTTGTAGCTACCACAAACTCTGCTTCTACAGTAGATTGAGCCACAATATCCTGCTTTTTTGAACACCAACAGAACATTCCCGAACCAAGACTGAAACAGTACCCTGAAGTACTCTTCATATCATCAAAGGAACCACCCCAATCACTATCAGAATACCTAAACAGCTCCATATTTTGACTCCTCTAGAACTTGACTCCATAGTTGATAGTACCTTTGATGTATCGCACAACTCTTTTGGCTGCCTTCAGTTGCACTTCACTGGGACAATGCATGAACCTTGATAGAACATTTACAGCATACAATATGTCAGGTCTTGTTGCTGTAAGATACATTAGACACCCAATGATACTTCTGGTTTAATCTCCATTCCAAGAAAATATGTCATTAAACCAAGATCAGTCATTTCAAAAGCTTGCATCATATCTAGCTTGAACTCATCAATAAGCTTTGTATTGCTCCCTATAATCAAAAGGTCATCTACATAAAGAGAAACAACAAGAATATTGCTGCTTTGTTGTTTAACATAAAGCGTAGATTCTGAAAGACTTTTCTAAAAATTCAGGTCAAGCAAATAATCATCTATTCGACTGTACCAAGCTCTTGGTGCCTGTTTTAGGCCATAAAGAGCTTTATGTAGTCTATAGACTTTATCTTCTTTTTCTTCTACAACAAAACTCGACATAAATTTCTTCTTTAAGAATCTCATTAAGGAACGCTGATTTGACATCCATCTGATGCACTTTCCAGCCAAGTTGTGCAGAAATAGAAAGAAGTAACCTGATTGTATCGAGCCTAGCAACTGGAGCAAAAGTGTTAGAATAATCAACACCAAAAATCTCTTTATGCTTGTTAATTGAACCATCAATATTTAACTTGGTTCTAAACACCCATTTTACCCCAATTACCTTTCTGTCGTGAGGTTTATCAACAAGCTGCCAAGTTTTATTTTTCTCGATCATGAACAGCTCCTCCTCTATTGCATTCTTCTACTTGGGGTCTTTGAGTGCGTCTTCAGTGTTAGCAGTTTCGCATATTGCAACATTGCATTTCTGATATATGTCAGAAAGCAGTCGAGTACCTGGCACTGGCGGATCATCCTCCCTTTCATCTATCCAAGAACTTGTTTTCTAGATAGAAGCCTTTGAGTCTTCCCAGACCCATTCTTCATTTTCCATGAATTGGACATCTCTACTAATAATGATCTTCTCAGTTTCTGGTTGGAATATTCTATACGCTTTTGACACAGTACTATATCCAACTAAAATTCCCGGGGCTGCCTTTTTGTCAAGTTTATCTCGTTTGACCGGAGGAATATAGGTAAAACAAAGACAACCAAACAGTTTAAGAAAATGTAGTAGAGGTTTATAGCCATACCATGCTTCAAAAGGAGTTTGATCTTTCACTGTTTTTGTGGGAAGTCTATTCTGCAAAACCACGGCTGTTTTTACTGCTTCGGCCCAGAACTTCTTTGGCAAATTTTTCTCGTGCAACATGCATCTTGCCATCTCCATAATAAATCTATTTTTTCTTTCACTAACTCCATTTTGTTCTGGAGTATAAGGAGTTGTAAGCTGACGCTCGATCCCTTCTTGCTCACAAAATAAAATGAATTGATTAGAGATATATTCCTTTCCATTGTCAGATCTTAAAATCTGAATTTTGCAGCCACTTTCATTTTCCACTTTTGCTTTGAACTTCCAGAAAATGCTCCTGACCTCTGATTTAAACTTTAGAAAATAGATTCAACACATTCTGGTCAGATCGTCAATAAAAATAACGTAGTAAAGACTGTCATTAAGGGAAGGAGTCCTTTGAGGTCCTCCTATATCAGTGTGAACTAGCTGCAACTTTCTTGTGGCTCTCCAAATTACCTTCGGGAACGGAAGTCTGCTTTGTTTCCCAAATTGACAAGCACGACAATCCGTAGAATTCACTTCCAGATCAGGTAAGTTCTCCACCAGCTTCAACTTTTGCATTTTGAGAAGTCCTTGATAGTGATAGTGCCCGAGTCGTCTATGCCATATCTCAGCAACATTTTCCTATGCTGAATACACTGTCTGCTCTTCCTCCAGTGGATCTAATGAGAAACTTTTGCCTCTCATTTTGACTTTAAACAAGTCTTGTCCCGAGGTATCCTTAATCAAGCAAAGTTTATCCTCAAAATGCACCTTGAAACCTTTTTCTAGCAATTGACCAACACTTAACAAGTTTTGATCTAAATCAGATACATAAAGCACATCCGAAACCATTTTCGTACCTGATTGTGTTTCAATTGCGATTGTTCATATTCCTTCAACAGGAATATAGCCGCCATGACCTATCCTGACCTTTGCAACTTTGGTAGGCTTCAGTTCTTTGAAGAGACCCTTGTCATAAGTCATGTGATTTGTGCATCCGCTATCAATCAACCAAGACTCGCTTGAAACATTGCTTGCAAAACAGGATGCAACAAAGAGTTGATCCTCCTCCTATTCATTAACAACTTGAGCGTCTACATCTTGCTTCTGAATTTTATTCCTGCAGATGATTGCTTCGTGCCCAAACTGGTTGCATTGGCATCAAGCCTTTTCCAGCACCTGTAAGGTGCGTGTCCGTTCTTGCCACAATGCTTACAAGGAGGGTAACTTCCCTTGGAGTTTCCTGCTTTGCTTTTGTTGATATTGCATGCTGCACCTTCTCCATTTGTTGGTTGGTTCATTTTATATCTTCCACCATCTTCGTGTTTGGCTGGCATGGCTCCCTCTCTAATTCCATCCTCTCTCATAACCCTTCTTTGTTCTTGTGCATGCAAGGAATTTAATAATTCTGCCAAAGTAATTTTGGACAGATCCTTGGTATTTTCTAAAGTAGTTATGGTGGCTTCAAATCTTTCAGGTACAGTAACCAAAATTTTCTCAACAATACGAGAGTCTTTAAACTCAGAACCAAGTAACCTTACTCTGTTTGCTATGTCCAAAAGCCTATCAGAGTAGTCCTTGATAGTTTCCGACTCTTTCATCTTCTGCAACTCAAAGTCTCTAACAAGATTCAGCAACTGCATACCTTTGATTCGATCATCTCCTTCATATTCTGACTTGAGATATTCGCAGATTGCTTTTGATGATTTTAGAGACATAATGCGAGTGAAAATTGTTGATGACATAGCAGCAAAGAGGCACGCCTTTGCCTTAGACTTTCTGGTTTTCCTCTCCTTATGATTCTTGATTTGAGCCATTGTTGGATTGCCGGGTAGTGGAGGAACTTCATAGTCCTCCTCAACTGCCTCCCAAAGATCTAAAGCTTCTAAATAAGCTTCCATCCGCACAGCCCACATGTGAAAATTTTCACCAATGAATATTAGGGGTGACATTGCCGAAAAGCTTGAGTTTTCTTCCATACTTGAAAGTGTGGTGTTTCTGCACTCACTTAAACACTCTCTTGAACACTCACATATCACTTTAAAGATATTAATCATAGATCCCGCAAGAAGAGGGCTCTGATACCAATTGTTGTTATATTAAAGTAGAAAATCACAGATTATAATAGAATGATGTAGCAGTGGAAGAAATCTAATCTTATTGACTTGAAGAGCTTACATTTATAGTACTTGGACTAGCAGAATAATGCAGTAAAAAAAGGATTTCACTAACATCTACTTGCCAACTAATTTCTAGATAATAGGAACATCTAGCTAACAAACTTTTGACTTATTCAAATTAAAACAGTAAAATAAAATTACTGCCGTCCAAAAGCATTTTCTAACAAATACATATATTTGAATATTTGTTGAGATAATTTTATCAATATAATTAATGTGATTTATCAGAGTTTTATCAATAGAATGAGATATGAAATATTAAATCAGGTTTCCTCGGCCTACCCATAAATCCTTTTTTTTTTTCCTTTTGAGTCATGTTCATCTTTAGATGAGACCCTGGAAGTTGGGTGAACATTAATAAATCAAAGATGCCAGTAACTCGATCTTGTCCTGTAAACTGAGAAGTAAATATTACAATTACAAATATATTATTCCATGAAGAAGAGTCCAAACTTTGGCACGAGGAAGTGGGGACTTTGGAGTTAAAAAATTACTGACACATGTCAGCTAACAGTGTAAGCAAATGCTTATTAAAATTGATGTAAAGTGAGCAGATTCTCGATCATATCGACTCACAAATTACCAAAAAGATAACCAAACGACTTCCTAAAACGATGCCCTCTTTGAACCTGACGTTTGAAAGTTTAAAAAATTTCTCAAAGATGAAATAATATTAAACATTTTGGGTCGTCCCAAATTAAGAAATTCACACAAAGTGAGACTTCATTAAAAATACGATTAAACATATTGCCAGGATCACTAAACGTTTTTGAATTAATCCCTCCGTTCCATTCGATGTGTCTTGATTGTATATGGAGTTTAAAAAATAAAAGTAAACTTTCTATACTTATACATATACAAATGAGTTTGTCTTTGTCAAATTATATTTATATTTTGGGAAAAAAAAATGAGGGTGGTCACTAAGTGTATATATATGTAACAGAAATATGTGAGGGTCTCCACACAACACAAGTCATTCCACACAAATCAGTCACGCATATTTTCTTATAAAACAAACATTCTCTCCTAAAACATTGTTGCGTTTACGGTTTACTAATTAACAACAATGGCAAAGAAGAATGTTGGAATTGTGGCCATGCAAATTTACTTTCCTCCTACTTGCATTCAACAGGTAATTCACACATTTTGTAATTATGATTCTATGTTGATCCACGCAGAAATATATGCTTTTTTTTATTCTCTTGCAACTGTTATCATTTTATGTTTAAAAGAGAAATCGCTTGTGTTGTTGAGATATTAACAGCTAACTATGCCTGCATGTCATACATTTTGATTGCAAACACTTACTAATTACATGTATAAATTGTTGATTAAGCTAGTATGCAATACAAAGAAAATTCGAGACATAAAGTTATGATCAATAGCACAATGCTAAAGTATGTTGTCCAATTTGGAGTTCTTGAAATTTCATACTTTACCAGTATACTTACAAGTGTCTGATCAGATTGAAAATGACTCTTGGCAAATGCTGAACCAAATGTAGTGTAACAACAATTAAGTTTTAGTACAAAATCGTTGATAGGCAGAGGAGGATCAAGTGTAGTTCTAACAGATACTAAGTATTGAGCCAAAGTTTTCAAAAGTGTAATGAGTTCGGCGTGGATAAGTAAATATTCAAATGTTAATCTTGAATCTGCCTTTACTATAGGTCTGTTGCTTCCATTGATTTCGGCTTTTGCTTTGTTCACATTGGTTTCAAGAGATTATAGGTCGTTTGAGATAATTTTAATCTATGTACATTTATTGTCTGCCCACCCCTTTTAGCAGCTATGTTTTTTTTCCTCTGCATTCTTCCCCGTTCGTATTGCATTGTTTAGTTCAGGATCAGCTCTTCTCTAACATTATTAATGTGATGTAATGCTTCGTTTAACAAATATGAGTATGTTAAATCAGCTGCTAAAAGCTGCAACATTAGACTTTTGATTTCTTCAATTTTCTTGTTCCTTTACTCAATGCATAGGAAGTATTGGAAGCTCATGATGGAGCAAGCAAAGGGAAATACACAATTGGTCTCGGACAAGATTGCATGGGTTTTTGCACTGAGGTAGAAGATGTGATATCCATGAGGTATTG
Source organism: Petunia x hybrida (assembly GCA_037355625.1). Taxonomy (NCBI): domain Eukaryota; kingdom Viridiplantae; phylum Streptophyta; class Magnoliopsida; order Solanales; family Solanaceae; genus Petunia; species Petunia x hybrida. Next base: position 6,266,726 of record JBBBVM010000048.1, on the reverse strand, counting down.
CCTCTATCGCTGATGACTTATGTTCACTAGCTTTAGATGCTAATTCTATATTTTAAAGTAGTTAGGCTCCTTATGCTAACTATGGCAGGATAATTTGATTCTGATGTCACATAAGTATTCTCATTAAATTGGTTTCTTCAGTTTGACAGCTGTTACTTCTCTTCTGGAGAAGTATAATATTGATCCAAAGCAAGTTGGTAGACTGGAAGTTGGAAGTGAGACTGTTATCGATAAAAGCAAATCCATCAAGACGTTCCTGATGCAAATATTTGAGGTAATGGTCTAAGTTCTTAGTCAGAAACGGTTTAATAAATTGAATAGCCTCCTCTTACCTATTTTATGTTATGGTTCAGTTCAAGCTGTGTCTTATCCTCTACTTACTGGGGCATATCTTAAGAAAATGGACTGAGGTGTCCATAGTAAATGAGAAGTAATTACTCCATTGTTCCTCAGTCAGTGTAGTCCAGCACAATGATGCGCAGCCAAAGGAACATAAATTTTTTTAATTCACTTAATGCTGTAAATATGTTACAACTCATTTAAAGGGTCCAAATCTGCTTATTCATGTGTTTTTATTTATTTATTCCATAATGAGTTTTTCTGGCTTTTCAATCGCACTGTCCTTAGTGAACAGGCTTTGATTTCTAGTTCCCCTGTTAAAGCTTTATATTTAGTAATCACATACTTTGATTATAATGTCTCTTGTTTTCTGGCTATGTGAAACATGCAGAAATGTGGAAATACTGACATCGAAGGAGTTGACTCAACTAATGCATGCTATGGTGGAACTGCTGCATTGTTCAACTGCGTGAATTGGGTGGAGAGCTCTTCATGGGATGGGCGTTATGGACTTGTTGTATGCACAGACAGTGCGGTAATGATTATCACCTGATAACATTTCTATTCATGTGATTGTCTATTGACTTTTAATACACATTGTTTATTTGCCACATAGCTTGAAATAGACTGGTGCCTCTAAGGTGCAATTATATGGTTACATTGAACCATGTTCCACTAAATCCGATACATGGGTATACCTGTAAAATTATATCGTATTCTTCCATTAGATGTATTGTATTCACTTATTAGAGATCTTCTTATAGGTCTACGCTGAGGGACCTGCTAGGCCAACTGGAGGAGCTGCTGCCATTGCTATGCTAATTGGACCTGATGCCCCTATTGTTTTTGAAAGCAAGATCAGGGCTAGCCATATGGCTCATGTCTATGATTTCTACAAGCCCATCCTTGACAGCGAATATCCAGTAATTCCTCTAATCCTTGCAAGTCTGAATAGTTATCAGTTTTCACAAGCATGCTTGGTGGCTGTTTTTTCTTCTGTCAACAGAACTTCAAACGAAATCTTTAGAAGATTCATTTGAGGTTGATTGATGTTCAGATTATATTTTGCACTAGTTGATTACAGCTTTCAGAAGCTACCGCTGGCTATTTTCTGATTTGACAAGGAATACTTGTGTTGCATGACTATCCATTTAACTTTATCAATTAGTCAAGTTCCTATTGTACCTATATTTTCGCGTGCTTGCGCTATCACGATTACTGAAGCTTCATAAATTTCTGCACTGATATCTTCCATTCCGATTGTGTGCAACTATTGAAGTACAAAAATCTTGTGCAATTATAAGCCACCGTCTTAGCTATTTAGTCTCACACTGGTTTTGAAATTGTTCTTTTTGGTCGAAAACACTTGTTCTTGTACAATAGATCTCTCCGTACTTCTTCTTGGAAATTTAGTCTGGATTGATGATGGATTGTTCAGGCTGAATTATATAGAATTTTTTGTGTCTCTTTGTTGTTCACTTTGTGATGAAAATTGTTAACTGTAGGTGGTTGATGGCAAGCTTTCACAAACTTGTTATCTCATGGCACTTGATTCTTGCTACAAGAGCTTATGCAACAAGTAAGCTGCTCATTAAATGCGTTTTCATATTTTAAGTAGGTCTCTCGATTATCTTGTACTAATTGTCTTGCTGCCTTTCATGTTCTAGATATGAGAAATTGGAAGGCAAGAAGTTTTCGATTGCTGATGCCGCGTACTTTGTATTCCATTCACCCTACAACAAGGTAGTTTATTGAGTCTATTGTGGATTGATGGATTCATTCATACTTATTCTTTATATGAAATTCCAATGACAAAACATTGTATTTAAATTTTGCAGCTTGTACAGAAGAGCTTTGCTCGGTTGCTATTCAATGACTTTTTGAGCAATGCTGAGTGGGTTACAAATCGTCTCTTTCAGAGGATTTTCCTGTTTATTGTTTAAAAAGAAACACTGGTGACAGAATACTTTTGTTTTCCATATGCAGATCTATTGATGAATCAGCTAAAGAAAAGCTGGCCCCATTTTCATCCCTAAGTGGTGATGAAAGCTACCAAAGCCGTGATCTTGAGAAGGTTCACTCTTGAATTATAAGCCCTTTTCCTTGATAAACATTTTAGCTCATTTTCAAGTGACCTGAAATATCATCCCCGCATCTATATTCTTTGAAATGCTAAAAATTATGGCGCAAGTAGGATAAGTTGTTGTCAGAGGTATGTACGTTGTGATTGGAACTAACAAGGGATTATTATACAGGCATCCCAACAAGTGGCAAAACCATTTTACGATGAGAAGGTGCAGCCTACCACATTAATACCAAAACAAGTTGGCAACATGTATACCGCTTCTCTATATGCTGCTTTTGCATCACTCCTTCACAATAAGCACAACACATTGGTAATCAAGAATTACTTTTTCCCTTTTGGACCTTATGTTTGTTCAGTTCCATTATCTACTTGTTTGCTCTAGTTTCTGAACGATTTGTTACCTCAGGCTGGACAGCGGGTAATTTTGTTCTCCTATGGTAGTGGATCTACTGCGACAATGTTCTCACTCAAGCTTCATGAAGGTCAACATCCTTTTAGCTTGTCAAACATTGCAAGTGTCATGAATGTTGCAGAGAAGTTGAATTCAAGACACGAGGTATACAACATTTTCATCTATAATTAGTTAGAGGATTTTTGACAATGTTACCGCCTCTAGGCTCTAGCCAAGCCAGAAAACCAACTAGTTGTCTGTGACTTTGTAGCTTGCATATCTTCATTTATATCCATTTTTATCTTTTCAACATAACCATTTTTGTCAATCAATCTTCTATGACAGTTCACTCCTGAAAAATTCGTCGAAATAATGAAACTAATGGAGCACAGGTATGGAGCCAAGGACTTTGTCACAAGCAAAGACTGTAGCCTTCTTGCTCCAGGAACTTACTACCTCACAGAATGTGATTCCAAGTACAGAAGATTCTATGCCAAGAAAGCTGCTGAGAATGGACTGGTGAATGGTCACTGAAGATAGTCCCAGCACTGAAAGTGTAACACCTTGTGCTCTTTCAGCGTCAGCTTAGGAAATAATGTCCTAGTAAAGTTGCTTCTATTTACTTATTGTTTCTTTTCCTGATTATATTCTAAGCCTTTCCTACTTTTTTTTTCGTTCTTTTTCTCAATTAAACTTTAGACGAATTCAATGTAACTTGTGTTTATTTGTAGATGATTGACAAATCATCAGTATAATCTTGCTTGATATTCATTGAGCAGATTTTCTGACCTCTGCACTCATAAACTTATTTGTTCGAGCATGGATACATCAGTAACTAAGGGACTTTAATCGGTAGAGTCGCGCAATTCCAGCCACTTTGTCCACATTAAGTTCAATTGGTCATTTCCGGAATAATCAAAATTCTTAGGTCGAGACTAGAAGAAGCTCCATTTATATGGAGACCTCTTTTGGAATCCTAAAGCCACAACTTCTATTGTATACTTTGGCCTGAATGATAATTGGTAAAGAGAAAAAAGAACTATCAGAACAATGAAACGAGAAAAAATGAAAGAAAAAGACAACGTTTACTTGCTAATATTATGAACTCATCAAGTGAACACTATTTGCAATGCTTTGTAGGGAAACTAGCTCGAAATAATCCTCCTTAGTGCATTGGCGATCATGGCATTTGAGAAACATGTTAATGTTCTAAAGTTATTGAAATATTGGATTCTATGGCACTTCCAAGATTCTTCGTTGAATCAGGAAGTACAACTAACACACATCTACACAAATTCAGATACTGACCTTCTCCCTTAGAGATCATATTTATTATATCTTTGCAATCAGCAAGGCAGTTATGTTTCTTTCAATAGCTAACTTTATGCCATATTATAGCGCTAACAATATAATTCAGCATAAACAGCATTTGAAATCGGAATGTATTTATTGAAATCCACGACCCAATTCCCATTCCAGTCTCTGATCACCCCCTCTATTCTTCCCTTACCCGATTTCTGGTCATATGCACCATCCATATTTAGCTTAAGAAGGTTCAAGTCCGGAGGCTTCCATTTAATACTCCATTCGTCTCACTTTATTTGTAGTACTTTTCTTATTTATTCACACAAAAAAATTTGTCATATTTCTAAATATATATGACTTATTTTAGACTTCAACCTTCTCATTTTATTCATTTACAACTATATCAATATATATGACCTATTTTAGACTACAAGCTCATTCTTGAAGTAAACTTGGTGCAAGTTAAACTATGATAATAAAAATGGGATGGATGGAGCAATATCTTTCCACTGGAAAAACGTGAGGTATGATGGTTTCACAGTAAGAGGCTGACAATATCCCAAAGAGGAAAAGGAGAGAACAAAGAGAGGTCTATGAAGATGATAATGGGACTGGTGTGGGGATACTTGTGAAGTGCATTTGCTGTTAAAAGGAGGAACACACGCTCATGGGCTAAGAATAGTTTGAGCAGTTGTTGTCGGATTTTCATGGTCCCAAATTTGGCACTAGATATTATTTCATTGTTTCAAATGATAGAATTCAACATTTGCAAATGCACAAGTTTGATATTATATTGGAGGTCTTTGATGCACCGACTTCAAGAGTTAAAAAACATCGAAGGATGGTTTGGTTTGAAAACAAGTTAAATGTAGGATTAACAATGTAGGAATTATTTATATAAAAATTTAGCTATGCAGTAATTAATAATGTATGAATTGGTTAAATAGGGATTAGTTATATAGGAATTATGTGGGTAAGTACTTAACCACATCGAGTGTTTACACCCAACCAATTTATTTCAAGTCAAATCACTTCTTCTCGAGTGACAGAAATGTCAAAACAAGCATAAACTTCTAAATGCTTGTTTGCATATTCAACTTATAATGCTCTGAGTTTTTAAAATTTAACCAAATATTCTCCAAACGCCCACGGAACAAAACTCCATAGCTAAAGCGAGGATTGTAGTGTACCTAAAATTTGGGCGGGCTGACACGATCCGGAATCCGGCTAGGCCGTACGGGCACCGGACATCCTCCCCTACACCCGTCAGGCGAACCCTTACCAATTAAATTAGAAAAATAAATATAATTCAATTCATAAATTAGGACAAGACTTAAAAAAATACAGACATATTGATACCTCTAAGCTATACAAAAGAAATTACAGCTGACTACCCAACATACTAGATTTAGGGCTATCCAGACTAGACATCTAAGAGTACAAAAGAAGACAAATACCTCCTGAAGGGAGCAAAATGCAACTGAAATAATAACCAATAAACTGGTGGCCATCCGGAATGAAAGCTGGCTCACCCTGACAACTGAAGTCATCTTCGCTCCTTCACAACGTGGCGAACTCAATCCTGGAGCGAACCTGCCGAAATGAAATAGATAGACAAGAAACAAACAACAAACAAGGGTGAGTCAAAAGGACTCAATAAGTGGGGCAGACTAGCCACCTCAAAGAATATGATAGCTAGCCAGGGAGAAGAAACAGATAAACCAAATTTCTCTTATTTAAATTATGAAAAGACAGAGCTAGATAATAACTAGAAACACGTATGGAATCACAAACTCATCAACAACCAGGAACGTAAGATAGCCAGAACATATAGATATCCCGAACACATCAACAATCAGAAACACATCCTGTTGCGGCGTGCAACCCGATCCATACATTCATCCTGTTGCGGCATGCAACCCGATCCATATATTCATACTGTCGCGGCGTGCAAACCGAGCCATATATTTATACCGCTGCGACGTGAAACTCGATCCATATATTTATGCCGTTGCGGCGTGCAACTCGATCCCCGCAATCCAGAATACGAGCCAGAAATATATAGACAAATAAGCAATGCACGTATAAGCAAAACAGTAGTTATGTACCACAAGTCTACACAATGATATGAAATGAAATGAAATGAGATGAGATGAAATGAAATATGATGCAAAGGGTTATATGTGCCCGTAATCCCATCTCGAAGCGGAATACTCCTGCATTCGAGGGGAATCCAATCTGATAACCAACTGGAGCGGAATACTCCTGCTCCTGGGGCGGAATACTCCTGTACCCGATATAACATAAACCAGAGGCGGAATACTCTTGCACTCTCCTGGGGCGGAATACTCCTGCACCCGATATAATGTAAAGCTGAGGCGGAATACTCCTGCACTCAATATCTGACGTAAGAGCGGAATACTCCTGCTCTTGGGGCGGAATCCTCCTACCCTCAATATGATACAATGGAGCGGAATCCTCCTGCTCCTGGGGCGGAATACTCCTGCACCCAATATGATATGCAATGTAATTCATATGAATGACATATAATGCATATGAATGCAATATGATGCAATAATAACCCTTCACCGCCGGGGGACTCTCATCGACAACCGGAAAGTAGATGCCAATTCAAAGCCAGAGTACAATGCTCAGATCCTCAATGCAATACTAACAACAGGACATAACATATAATATACAATGTAAATCCAAAGCTAAGGCGTAATGAGTACGCCTATCGGCAGCTACACACGTGAGGAACACGTGGTAGAAAATCCACGAGGCCAGGTGCCTCCAAAGAAATGGATATAAACACTTACCTCTTCCAAAAGTTAGTATTGCTAATCAACAACCGCTTTATCCTTTGATTTCATTGCTAAACGATCCCACTCTATTCAATAAGCAGAAAAATATATCAAATTAGGCTAAAGGCTTCATTCCTCACATCTTAGGGTAATCCGGTTAGGAACCTGATACCCTATTCGCATACGCAATACGCAGGTCAGGCCTATGTACAGGGTTTATGGTCACATAATCAAATCCTAAATAAATTACATTTATATGTTGCCCATAACTCACTGAGTACTAATCAATTCTATTATCCGGGTCCAATTGACCCTTTAAACTATTAATTGAACTTATTAAAATGATGTATAATATTCCAAGTTTTACTGTTAAAACATATTCAAACACACGTAATAAACTCAAATAATGCATTAAGATCATTACCTGAATGTTTTGGGGTAAAAATTCTACTATTTTTCCGGCTCTTTTCTCATTTTCTGGCATTTTTCTCTTGGTCCCCAAGTTCTCCTTTATTTTCTAATTTCTGTTTCTGTACGTATGTTTCTGTTTCTATATATGTTGGTCGGTCCACAACCTCCACCGCCTTAGTTTCTTTCCCTTTTTGTCTTTTCCTTTTTTTTTTTTTTGTCTATTCTACATTTTCTTTTATTTTTTTTACTTTTCTTTTCACGACGAAAATTAAAACGGTACTCTACGATATTCGAAATAATTCCAACTTTTGCATACAAGTTATACAAAATATATGTAACATAATCGCGAAGGCGGATCTCAAATCGGACTCCCGAAACTCAATATGCAAATTAAATGAAAAAAGATCAAATTATTTAACTTTCGGCATTTTAGCGGAAACTAGCCGAACAACATCGAAATTCACTTTCGAATGTTCATAAAAGTCACAAATAATCATACGAACCTAAAGGCGCTTTTGAATTTCGAATCGGAGCTCATTCGCCAAAACCGAGATCAAAAATCTCTTTTTAATATTTATCGACAATAAAAACTGAAACCTTCTTACGATGCCTACCAAACGAGGTCTGATTTAGCTCAAATTTTACGGATAGGTCCTAATAGACATTATGAATATTTTAAAATTATCGGCACGCCAATCGAAGTCCTAACTTCCGAAATGACTAACCGAGGTCGTTTCATGGGTCCTTCGGACTTAAAAGTTTCATACACCTCAAATAATATAAAAAAGTTTCAATCGCTTTACATTAATTCTTAATTGGCTTTGGTGCTTTAACATAGATAATCATGGTACTTTTCTGCAGCACCATTAAGCTTTGTCAAGCTATTTGATTGACAATAAGATCATTCACTAGGGTAGTTGGCCATATAATTAGGTGCTAAAACAAATTGCCATAAAATTGGCCTTCATTACTTTCTTGTTTTTCAACCGGGGGAAGTGCCAGTTTGGAGAAGTAAAATTCTTTCCACCGACAACTCCATTTCGGGTTCGAACTCAAAAATTATGATTAAGAATGAATAGATACTTAACATAATTTAACCACTAATTTGCTTGAGAAAAATGTGTCGACTCAATAAACCGAAGAAAAGAATTGGAGATAAATATATAGAAACATCAATTAGTAGGCCCATTCTTTTTTTGTCAAGTCAGCCAAATTTAAAAATGCATGCACAAAATACGTGGATAGATTTTATTGTATAATATAAACCAAACACATATCCGTATCCGTATGAAATCAAGTGCAGTAATCTGATGACCATAGCTTTGAAAAATTGTAAAGGAAGTTTGTAAAAGTCTATCAAGACGATAAAATCGTATATAACGAATTAAATTAAATTAAAATATCCTACTTAAAACGAGACGTCGACCATTAACAACCAAACCACTATCTCACTATTTATGTCACAAATCTTACCCTAAAAGATTAGGCATGATTCAGCTGAGGTTGAAGCTTATATACTAACAATATTTTTCTGATTGCTCGGTTTTACATCACCTCATTGTGTTGCTTTGAGATGTTCATTAGTAAGATCTATACATAGTTGGTCCGTCATATGGTAGTGATTCTCGCATTTTACAAATAGAAAACAATCATATTTGCCCCTTCTACTATCAAACCTAAGTTAACCCTACCATCAGAATTTGCAATTTGTTCCTGTTGTCAGGGGCAGAACTAAGTGGAATGAAGGGGTTAGTTTTTTGAAAAATTACATTGCAAGTAAAAATGAATTATTTGGTTATACATATACCATTGGACTCTCTTGATATAAAAAAATATGCTAGTGTAGTAATAAAAGGGGTTAAAAAATTACTCGTTAGATCACATATTTAAATCTTAAGTGTGACATTCTAATATTTTTTAAACTCCTCGGATAACTGAGGTTAGCTCAGCTTACATTTGATAGTAATTAAATGGACATGTTATCTTTATCTGTTTTGTAAATGTCTATTTCCCTGCTTATGTGAATGGTAAAAACCTTGGATATGTGTGCAAGCTTTCAACAAAAGAGTCAAAATAGTTAATGGCGATAGGCTGTAGTAAAATCATGTCACGGATTAACCCACATGAAGACACGTGATTTAAGATTAGTTGGCAAAGTTTTATTGGCTGCTGATTTAGCATTTAGTACGGACTGGATATAAAAAATTTGTACGGACAATCCATATTAAACTCTGCCACAGCCAGGGATATTAGGGTATTATGTCAAGTTGCATGAAAGTTGAAACTCAAGCGCTAACGATAAACTCAAGTAAATTTAAACACAAAAATAATTAACTAATATACATCGACTTTACAGCGTTGGCTAATTTAAAGGTTATAACATATAAATTTTCAAGTGTTCTTACTTGTTTTATTAATATTTAAACTTTAATTATACTAATGATTCGATTAAGTCGGTGTCCTTATATTGTCCAAGATACCAACTATATGTTAGTTTTTGCTATTGTGATTCTTCAAAGTCAATTCTTTAATTGTGACTTCATCATTGATCAATTTTCTAAGCTAGATTAGCTATTTAAAAGAAGTATAGACATGAGAATATTAAAACAAGTAAAAATGCTTGAAAACTTACATGTTAAAGGCTTTAAATTAGTCAACAGTGTAAAAAGAGATTTACACTATCGGTATATATTAGTTAAACTCAACATAATTATTAGACGAAACCTATTTGGTTATGCAGAACAGCGTATGAATTTGTATCCCCGGTCCCTACTAGTCATGTAATATTTCATCATTTCATATTAGTTGGAATCTGAAATGTAAAATTATGTTGTGCCTGCCTGTCGTGGTCCCTAAGAGCGTCTTCACGAATTAAATACTCATGATTCTCTCTTGTTGCCAACCATAGACATATTTTATTCTTATCTTCTTTTCTTTGGAACTGTTTTTAGTACACCTTAGTAAGTTTACCAAAAGAAGAAAAAGACATAGGAGGGTTCTTTCCTTAAATATTTTATGCCTTTTATATACATCCACTGGATAATACAGTAAGTAGAAAAAGACTAACAAGATATTAATGCTCTTCATTGTTTGCCTGGCCAACAATATTCGTCTTTAGGGTTTTCTCTTATACAAACTCTTGATGAGCATCGAGTCTATACTCTCACCTACCCATATTTTCTTCCTTTTTTTGCTCATCTTTCAGATCTGAGACACCCTATAAAAGGTTGCTTTGTCTAGCTTTCCTCTTTTGGTGTCAATCAATTTTATCCATTTCTTGATTTAGAACTTTTCTATTTTTGGAAACATTTCATGAATCTTAATTTCTTGAGAACACAAAATTAAGAACAGCAAGAAGAAAGAATGGTGAGGGGAAAAACTCAGATAAAAAGGATAGAAAATGCAACAAGCAGGCAAGTGACTTTCTCTAAAAGGAGAAGTGGACTTCTTAAGAAGGCCTTTGAGCTTTCAGTTCTATGTGATGCAGAGGTTTCTCTTATTATTTTTTCTACAAAAGGGAAGCTTTATGAATTCTCAAGTTCCAGGTTAGTACAATATTTTTCATGTCTTTGCTGCTAATAGAGATTATTCCTTTTCAACTTTATTTTTTTAAGATAATATAAACTACTAGCATCTTTGAAAGATCCTTGTGAACTCACTGCCCTTAAGGATTTAATGCAACAAGTACCAAATACAATGATCACAGACTTACCGTGCAAAAGGGCCCCTTCTTCTTCTTGTCCTTGTTGCTTTGAGTGAGTTTATGTTAAGAAAAAGAAAAAGGAAAGGACAAAGGAGGGACACATGAACTATTAATCTATATACTACATAATGTGTAATTCTTGATTAAGCTGTATTTTGTATAGATTCTAGATGATTTTCTGTACTAGCATACTACTCTTAAAACAAGAAAGCAAAATGTTGAAGTATGTGACAAGATGCTACTTGTAAGCAAATGGTGACTTTGTTTTTTGGCATATAAAATGATTAAATCTGAAGGGAAGTTGTACTTGCAATCGTTAATTCCAATACCCCACTGGCCACTTTTGCCCGTTTATGACTGACTTTTAGTGCTAAACCGCTGTGGATATCACTTCTGCTAAATCTTTCTTTTCTCCAACTTAAAGCAGTGATGTTCTCAATGGCAAAACACACCTTAATTATATGAATTCAAAGAGGTGTCATTATCCGATACCGAATTATCAAAACCCTCTACTACTTAATACTCACAATATATATAGAGTGTAATATTTTCCAGTCTAAAGGTACACTGATGCTGCTTGAAAATAATGCAAATAAGCTTCAATTTGGTACGGGAAGTAAAATTTTAGAACCCCACAACAATTTGTACAAGTCGCGTTATGACAATAGTTAAATCATTTTTACACTAAAACTTTCATACACTACTGGAGGTCGTCCTCTAGTGGTAGTAGTTGAAGAGAATACACCTCATACTTTCTTCACTAGTATTTATTACTCTTACATTTGTTTTAAAATATCAAATTTTTATCTAAACCAGAATTAGGTAATTAACTTGCCTCACTGGTACGGAATGAAATGCATTCATTTTTGCTTCTGTTTGTATGCACATAGCTTGTTTAAGTATCAATTGCTGTAACTAACTAATCCTTAATAATCCTTCTTCTACAAAGAACTTCCTCTACTGAGTGATGAAGACTACACCTCCCTCATCATACTAAAATTCTTAATCCTAGAGCTGAAATAAATTCTGTCTTTTGTTTTTGGAAAAAGAAGATTTGTTTTACGTACTAGCCAGTGCGAATACATTATTGTGTAGGGAACAAGAGTGGAGCTACTTTGTAAAGGAGTATCTTATCACAGCTAATTGGAAGAAACTAAAATCTAAAGAATTTCCCATGCATGTTTTCTGAAGTGTTGCAACTTCAAAGATCAGTTTGGTTACGGATTATTTCGTTGAGGAGGATTTCCTTCAAGTACATACAGCTCAATTTTCAAGAGAGAGAGAGAGAACTGTTTGAGGATTCAAAGACTATCTAGAGATGCACATTACAACAATATCCAACGGGATATACATCGTAACTAATGTTAGAAAACTTGGGAGAGCAAGACAACATAAAACAACACTCAAAACTCACAAAGAAGAAAATTGAGGAAAGGAGGATTTCTATTCAACTTAACTTGCCCAAATGCTAGGAATACACGGCTATTTATAGAAGAATTCTCTCATATATCTAGCCTACACTACATGTAAATATATTAACTTAGTCCATACTTTACCTCTCCAAGATACATGGATGACACTAATATATAGATGAATTCACAGTCTAATACATGTACTAACTTAATATTCTTGTTCATGAACTAATGTAAACACATGTAGACAAATGTAAACTAATGTGAACTAAATGGAAACAAGTTTATTTTTTTCATATTTCAACATCCCCTTAAACTTGTTTCATCACTCTAAGTATCATCCTTAGCTTTTGAAAAAGCTCAATCTTCAACGGCTTGGTGAAAATATCCGTAATTTGATCTTGCGACTTCACGTGCTCAAGCTCCAAAACTTTATTAGATATGAAATCTCTAATAAAATGATATCTAGTATCAATATGCTTGCTCCTTTCATGAAACACCAGGTTCTTCGCCAATTCAATAGCCGATTTGTTGTCAACAAAAATCTTTGTTGCATCTTCTTGTGATTGGTGAAGTTCCTCCAACAAACTCCTTAGCCAAATTGCATGACAAACACAAGAACATGCTGCCACATACTCCGCTTCACAAGTTGACAAAGTCACAATTGGTTGCTTCTTAGAATTTCATGTAAATGCGGAATTTCTAAAAAAGAAGACAAACCCGGTAGTACTCTTTCTATCATCAATATCACCAGCCAATCACTATCACAATATCCAATAAGCTTGGAGTCTTTGGATGACGAATAAAATATTACATAATTAAGTGTACTTTTGATGTACCGAAGTATTCTTTTTGCTACCTTCAAATGGGAGGTAGTAGGCTCTTCCATAAATCGACTCATAAGTCCAACACCAAAAAGAATATTCGGCCTTGTACATGTCAAGTACCTTAAGCTTCCAACGAGACTCTTAAAAAGTGTGAAATTGATCTTTTCTCCATCTCCATGCTTGGATACTTTAACTCCATATTCAACGGGGGTGCTCACCGGATTTCAATTCTCCATATCAAACTTCTTGAGAATTTCCTTTGCGTATTCTTCTTGAGAACTAAAAATTCCATCATCCCTTTGTTGCACTTTAATTCCAAGATAGTAGGATATTAAGCCAATGTCCGTCATCTCAAACTCTCTTACCATAGCCTCCTTGAATTCTTCAAACATCTCTGGATTATTTTCTGTAAAGATCAAATCATCTACATACAAGCAAACAAGTAATATGCATCATTTTTAGCAATCTTGATATAAAGAGCATGTTCATGTGGACAATTTGAAAAATCATTTGCTTGAAAATATTTGTCAATCCTACTATTCCAAGCCTGTGTGGCTTGCTTCAAGTCATAAAGTGCCTTCTTCAATTTTGTCACTTTGTCTTCATGTCCTTCAACCTTATAGCCCAAAGGTTGATCAATGTATACTTCTTCCTCCAAAAAACCATTCAAGAAAGCAGAATTGACATCTATTTGATGGATTTTCCATTGATTTTGGGCTGCCAAAGAAATAATAAAATGAATTATTTCCAAACGAGAAACCGGCGCAAATACTTCATCATAGTCAATACCGGCCTTTTGCTTGTATCCCTTGGGCAGCATCCTCATAAGTTAAAGGCTAATTATCCACCAACAAACAAAAGTGAGTCAAATCATATAAATCTTCTCTTAGCACTTTCGTATTTTCATATAAGTCACGTAGACTTCTAGTCTTTTGAGGCACTTCACTTGAATAATTTGGACTTGACTCATCTTCTTCTTTATCTTGTGCTGGAGGTGTTGACGGTAGTGTGATAGGCTGCTCCCCAACTTCTTCATCACCATCTTCATTAAAAAAAGGACTAAAAGAGTAATCTTGCTCTTTAGCTTTCCGTTCCCAAGCATTCTTTTCATCAAATTCTACATCTTTACTTATGATGACCTTGCCGGCCATTTCTTAGGTTATATAATTTATAACCTTTAAAATTTTGATCATAGCCAATGAAAACATACATCTCACTTTTATTATCAAGCTTGGACCTCTTTTTATCCGGCACATGTGCATAAGCAATGCTCCCAAAAACTCGCAAATGAGCATTTTTAGCTTGAAACCGCTCTAGGCCTCTTGAGGTGTTTTGTCACGAATACTCTTGGTGTGACATTGATTTGAAAAATACACAGCACAAGCAACTGCTTCAGCCCAAAACTCATTTGGCATATTCTTGCTCTTCAACATACTCCGTGCCATGTTGAGAATAGTCCAGTTCTTTCTTTCCACGACGCCATTTTGTTGTGGTGATATTGGAACTGTCAAAAAAATGACGAATTCTTTTTTTTTTTACAAAAATATTTGAATTCATTTGAAGTGAATTCTCCACCATTATCAGACCGGAATGACTTCACTTTGTAGCCACTTTATTTAATTTTTCCACCATGCACTTGAATATTTTGAAAATTTCAAACACCTCCGATTTTGCCTTCAAGAAATAAACTCGAGTTTTTCTAGAAAAATCATCAATGAAAAGTAAAAAATAATTACTTTTACCAAGTGAAGATGTCTTGATTTGTCCGCACACATCCATGTGAATCAACTCCAATGGGCATCGGGCTCTAGTCAAAGACTTTTTAGAAAATCTTTTCCTTGCTTGCTTTCCAAAGAGACATCCTTCACAAAGTTGGCTCGGATGATCGATAGTTGTCAATCCAATCACCCTGCTCTCCTTCTTCATTAACCTTACACTATCAAAATTCACATAACCGAATCTCATATGCTAAAGCCAAGATGAATCTTTGGCACAGGATAGCAAGCATCTTAGAACATCACTTTGAAGATTCAAAATAAACATTTTATTATTAGCCATATGAACTTTAGCTAACAATCTCCCATTTTCATTTCGCATGAACAATTTTTTATCTTTCAAATGAATATCATAATTTTTCTTCAAAAGTTGTCCCAAACTTAACATATTACTTTTCATCTCCGGTACATACAAAATATTAGAAATTAATTGGTGACTACCATCTCTCAAACGAATTAAAATTGTATCTTTTCCTTTGACTTTAACCCGTGAAGAGTCTCCAAAGGTAATGTTGCCACCATTCAACTCTTCAAGCTCCACAAATAAATTCTTCTTTCTACAAATATGACTACTTGCACTGGAGTCAAGGTACCATTGATTTCTCTCTACACTTTCTTCTGCTTTGCAAGCAAAAAGTAAAGTGCCATCTCCATCTTCATTTTTACTTTCCACAAAATTATTTTTCTCCTCCATATTATTTTTGCATTCTCAGAAAAAATGACCAAATTTATGACAAGTATAACATTCAATATTTGACTTATCATACCTTCCTTGATTTTGCCTCCATCCTCTACCTCTTCCACGGCCTCTTCCTTGGTTATAGTCTTGGCTTTTATTCTCTTTGTTTGGTGGTTGACTAGCACCTCTTCCTCTTCCACCACGACCTTGTCCACGTCCACGACCTCTTTGTTGTGAGCCACGCCTTTCATCTTTCTCCTTGAAAGAAAGTTTTGCTTGCAACGCTTGTTCAACCGATTCTTCTTTCAATTTCTTCAACTTTTCTTCAAGTGCTTGCAAAGAACCCGTGAGTTCTTCAATGGTCATAGTGTCCAAGTATTTAGACTCTTCAATAGCCACAACAATATAATTAATTTTTGAATCAAGTGATCGTACCCTATCATCACTCAAGTCTTCACCATATCTCTTTATTTGATTGACAATAGCCCAAACTCTTAAAATATAATCCGAAACGGATTCGGATTCCTTCATATGCAATGATTCAAATTATCCTCTTAAGGCTTGGAGACGAACTCTTTTAACATTGTCCAAACTTTTAAAGGAAGTTTAAAGAATATCCCATGCTTGCTTAGAGATGGTTGTATTTACAACCTTCTTAAACGTCTTGTTATCCAAATTTTGATGGATGAGAGTGGGCGTTAAAAGTCTATCATGTAGTTAGGTTAATTCCGTAACTTTATACCATCTCATTTTTTGTTCCATTATATTTCTTAGTAACATGTTGGAGAACTAATACTAGTTATTGTTTCCCATTTTCCTCTTGACAGTACTAACAAGACCATAGAACGTTATCAGAAGAATGGCAAGAATTTGAGACTTGACAATAAAGTACTTGAGCAGACGGCAGAGGTTAGCATTCAGTTAATGGTTTATGTCATGTTCATATACATACGCTGCACATACTTTCCATCACAATTTTATAAGGAAAACCATGAAGGTTTTACCTTTCGCGTGAACATCTATATATGTGGAGCTTATCTTTTCATAGACCTATTTCTACCTTTCTTTTGTCGTGTTGATCGTGTATTGTTACTTGTTAGCTTCTGATTTTCTTCTCTTCTCAGTGCGATGGTAGAGTTTGCAATACTACAGAAACTGATGGATACTGAAAATAATCGAAACTAGAAACATAAAAGTATCAGGACCCTAACCGGACAAAATCAACTGACTCTGGAAAAAAAAATTTAGCATGAAGATATCAACTAATTCAGAAATAAATATAGAGAATTTCTAATGTTCTTAACTTTAATTTTATCCTCTACAATATTAGTTTGCAAAGAGCTTAAATGGAATCTGTGAATATACATATAGTGGATATCAACTTGCTTGAGATTGAGGAGTAGTCGTCCCTTGTGGAAGAATTAAGGTCACAATGAGCCGGAATGATTGTTACTAAGTGGTATTTTATTTTTTATGTAGCATTTAAAAGAAGAGGTTGTTACCATGAGTAGGAAGCTGGAGCTTCTTGAAAACTCTAAAAGGTTCTCTTCTTTTTCTTCTACTACTACTACTACTACTTTCTGATACTATGTTGCATTCAATTAAGCTAAGTAAGAAGCTAACCTCATCTCGATTTGCAAATTTGCAAAACAAATTAGCAGATGATTCTGAAATATTTCATGTGTTTTTCTTGTTAATTCAAATGCAGGAGGCTTTTAGGAGAAGGTTTAGATTCTTGCTCAATTGATGAACTTGAACAAGTAGAAGAACAGTTGGAGAGAAGTTTAAGAAATGTTAGGGCAAAAAAGGTAAGATTAATTTATCTATTCCATTTCAATTTATGTATCTTAACTTGACTAGACACACATTAAGAATGTAAACTATACTATGAATCGTGTGGTCTTAAACTAGTGATGTGTATAACATATTGAATCTTGAGATATCAAATATATAATTAATGAATGAGAATATTAAAATATAACACTTAGTGAATACATATAGCAATGTGACCTTCTATTTAGAAAAAAAAAGAAAAGAAAAAGACAGACATATAGTTTGATAGAATGCGAGCACTTATTTTTGTAGTGTATGAATTCGACATGTATCCCTAACTGGAGCTTAGTTTGACAAGGAAATCTATGCCATGTTCCTTTGTGTTATTTCAGAACCAGCTATTCAGGGAACAGATTGCTCTTCTAAAGGAAGAGGTAAATGCAATTAACGTATGCTATGTCCATATAGAAAATCAAATCATTTTTAGTTTTATTTACATTTTCAGTTGATCATTTCAAATTAAACAATTGAGAAGAAAATATTGTAAACTTTCCTTGTTCTCTTGTCACAGGAGAAGGTCCTAATGGAGCAAAATGCAGATCTGCGGAAAAAGGTAAAGATGTTAACTTTAATTATAGTGAACAATGACACTACTAGAAAAGCTGTTGCCAGTTCCGTTGGAAACACTGTCGGAAAATCTTATTTTGAAAGAAATTTTCACTTTGCACTACGATAGAAGTGACATATATATGAATTGTATAAGTATCTTGCTAGAGGAGTAACTAAATGCCCAAATTTCCGAAAACGCTACACTCTTTGGTCTATTCATTTTTCGCATAAAATGTGTAGACTTCGCGTGCCTAGATTTATTCCTTAAGTTTTTTCCTATAATTTAAAATTACTCTTAGATTAGAGCTCTGTTAAAGGCCAAGGATGATATTAAGATTTTTCACTAGTATTATTGTGTCCTATACAAGTAATTTAGTGATCACTTATTTCAATTTTGCACCAATGCTATTTAATAAATATGTAACAAAAGCATTAATTTTATTTTTTTTTAATAAAATCCTCTGCATTCTTCAGTATGAGGCCCAACCACTGCCTTTATTTATTGATCGACAAGAAAAGGAAGAACCAATGGACGTAGAGACACAGCTATTTATTGGACTTCCTGAAAGACGAAGCCCCCTTTAATTACTTTACAGAGGAAGTACAATAATTTTCAACTATATTTTTTTGTCAAGTTGATCATGGCTGAAGCAAAAACCAAATGTTATATGTTTTTCTTTTTCTAATATTCCTGAAGTAATTGTAGTATATAACATTTCTTTCTGTTTGACATTGTTATTTTAGGGTTTGATGTATATTAAATGTCGTATTCATTTCCCTAATTTGTCTTTTTCGTTTTCATTTTTCCATCTTTCTTATTGAGTTTAGTCTATTCTACTCCACCTAAATTTTTGACCCAAGCCAGCTGAGATATTTTAGTAGGATTTGCGTCCAACTAAGTTTCAGGTTGAATACACGTAACTGTTTATGTAATGAACTCCACTGACGTTTGGATTTTGATTGTAACTTGTTGGAATCTTTTATTTAAGTCAGAGCCCTTGCTACATTGCTAGTATTAGTTGTATATATTATGTTGTGGTTTTGTTTCTCTAATCTTTTTCTTTCTTGTTGGTTTTTGGAATGAGAAGTACAGCTTATTACAATAGTGCAGCTTTATCCCCTGGCAAATTATGAAGAGCAGCATAAAAAAATGGGTAAAAAACTAGCATGGCCTATACAAGTATTTTTTTTTTCAAAACACACCCCTTCCCTCCCTCGGAAACAAATAGCGCTCCTCAAACTTTTTGCTCCTACTATGACTCAAACGCACAATCTCTTAATTGTAGGTGGATGGTGCTTACTATGAGCAACCCTCACTTGTCAGGGCCTATACTAGTTCACAATTTGGAAAATGAGAAAAAATCTTGCATTGGATCCAATTGAGCCCGACCCTCCAATTATTGTCTTTATACTATACATTTCAGAATTATATATTTCCAGTGTAGCAGGTGAGGTTGGTGTTTCAGCCTTGCAATATTTAGGCATGGACATGGAGTGTTGTCAACAATCAAAACAATTCCATCTGTCCTATTTTAGTTACCGATTTTGTTCAAAAATGTTATTCCAAAATACTTGTTGTTTTAGAAATTTAAGAATAAATTTGTTAATTGTTTTCACTATAATGTTTAAAGAAGTGGCGGAGTAATTTCTTTTTTACTGCTCATTCTCAAAAAAAATATTTAATGAGGTAACTTAATAAATATTTTCTTAATGAACTTAAGAATATCTAAGATTCCAAGTAAATTATGACATAATGAGTACTGGATTAATGACCATAATGATTGATTGTTGATAACGATCGAGAGTTACAACTTGATCAGTTCACACATGTAATAATTAAATATATTTCAACTTAAATCCAAATGAATCGTACTGGACATTATATTCTTCAAGGTTACAAAATAGTACTAGTATGTTGTAGTATTTGAAATTTGAAAGAAACGAAAAGGAAATGAGATACAGAAAAACCACGTTTCAAAAGTGTTCAACTGGCTAGGTCCTATATATTGGCAGTATTTGATATTTTTGTCACTAGCTAATTAAATTTTGAAAGAAATTTGTGTGGCAGTGGAAGTTTATTCAAGAAAAATTGAATGGTAACCATAACGGTGCAACATCGGTTTAGCAAAATGTTTAATTCTTTCATGAATGGTTGAAGTATAACAGTCTCATTCCGAGATGTGAACATTTGAAAGTTATTAATGTTCTTCATGATTGCATTAAATGTAATAAGAACATTTGAAAGTTAATATCAAAGTTTCATGAATTGTTAGAAGTCTAGGGTTATACCTGTAATGAGAACATTTGAAACTTACCAAAGACAGCTAAAGTCGTTTTCGTTCCTCAACAATGTGGTAAACTCAATTCTGGAGCGAACCTGCCGAAACGAAATAAATAGATAAAAAAAACAAATAGAGGATGACTCGAAAGTACTCAGTAAGTGGGAGTTAAACGAATTAGACTGTGTGGGAAGGTCAAATAGGAAACCGTGGACGGTACTATTTCTTGTCATAATTATAAACCGCCCACGTGTTAATAACTAAGCCGTGCACCCAACTCCTAATTACCACCTTAGAAGCTCCCTTAAGCAATATATATTCTACTTTTTTATTTGTTATTCTAATGTCAAATTATATGACTAAGGATTGTATTGGGAAAACTCAGGTTGGAGAACATAATAGAAAGTGCAATATTCTTAGCACCTAATTAGAACTATAGCTCAGATGTTGAAAATGTTAATGATATCATTAAGAAGAAAGGCTAATGTAGGTTTCTAATGTGAGTTCTATACGTGCTAAAAGAAATCATTACGTATAAAAATTAATTAGAACCAAGTTACATCACTTGATAATACTATACTAAACTCCAAAACCCATAAAATTGTCTACCTTTACAAGTCTTCATTTCTCTTTGCCTTTTCCACAACACACTCCCTCTCTCTTTCTCACATACACGTATGAATGCAAATCTTCGAACTAATTAAGTCTATAAAACCTTAAAGCAAAAGTGACTAAGCAAATAAGAAACCAAACCAATCCAAAGAAGGCAAATTCTTCAGCTAACTTTTCCTACACCTAACTTGTTATACTATTTTTAAATATTCCCTTCATCTAAACTTGAAATTTGCCTTTGAAAATTTAGAGCTTAATTAATACATCCTCATCTTCTTGATATTCAATTATAGCTTCATCATCTTCAGGATCAAAGTCTAAGAGTCTTAGAGATGAGCACTTTGACCACTTCTCTTGTGCTACCATCAAAGCTCAACCTTAAAAAAGAAACTTCTCTTTTTATTTACAGAACTAGAAGAAGGTCCAAAAAGAACCAATCCATAGTTCCAGTAATATTCAGCTCCTTAGTTTAGTTTTATAGTTTTATTAAATATAATTGACATGCACGTGTTAATACTTTGTATTGATGAATATGTGATTAATGATATATCAGGTGGCAAGATTATTTGGACCATCAATTTTTGAAGCATCAAAGCTGAAGGTTTATTTCTTAGGTGTAGATGAGAAAAAACATCCAGGAAAGCTTCCAAGAACATACACACTTACACATAGTGATATTACCTCTAAAATCACTCTTGCAATCTCTCAAACCATCAATAACTCCCAGGTAATTTCCCTTCATTTTCAGCTATTAGCACAACTAAATTCGATTGTTTAGTTGCAAAATTAGCATATTCGATTGTTTCCCTGCATATCTGTTTTCAATTGAAAATGCTATGAGAAATCAAGAAATGTGGATTTTTGATCTGCAGTTACAAGGATGGTATAATAGATTGCAAAGAGATGAAGTGGTTGCAGAATGGAAGAAAGTTAAAGGAAAGATGTCCCTTCATGTTCATTGTCACATTAGTGGAGGCCATTTCTTGTTAGATTTTTTTGCTAGGCTCAGATACTATATCTTCTGCAAGGAACTCCCAGTTGTAAGTTTCAATCAAAGGCTTTTTTTTTGCTTTTACTTATTTTTTTTAACGAGTTTAAGTTACGTGCATTGACATTGTATACACTTTGTAAGCTGATGGTAACCTGAAAAATAGAGTAGTAAGTTATTTTTGAATATGCACCAGGTGCTAAAGGCATTTGTACATGGAGATGGGAATTTGCTTAAAAATTACCCAGAGTTGCAAGAAGCATTGGTTTGGGTTTATTTCCACTCAAACATTCAAGAATTCAACAAAGTGGATTGTTGGGGTCCACTCAAAGAAGCATCTTCACCCTCTTCTAGTGAATTAGGTGACATCCAAATGGCTAATACAACCAATTGCAACTTGGATTTGGATTTGAATTTACCACAACCTTGTCAAGACTCTTGCACATGTTGCTTCCCCTCAATGAGCTTGATTTCATGGTCCTCTTCATCTTCTGATCTCTCTGGTTAAGATGATGTGCTGAGAGCCATCAAGCCTTGCAATTGCAACAATCCCAAGGAAATGATGTTGGTTTATAGATTTACATGTTTGACGTATTTTAATCATTGTAGGAGTGTAAAAAGATAAATTCTTTATTACAAATGTAAATAACTCAATTGTCCTCGGATAAAGAAAAAAAATTGCATATAGTTAAAGATGGTGATATATATCATATTTTTTTGTATCAGAGAAATTTGTTGTGGGATTCTGGCCCAACTCCAGTTGGCGCATAAGTTTGAAACTCGATGGAATATGAGCCCGTTCCCCTATCCAGCTCCTCCCAATTGAAATACCACCGAACCAAAAGGCCTAATTGGCCGATAGAGATGGTGATATACATTGTAACCATAAAATTGGGATGTATCTGGACTTGCAACCATAACACGTTTCGTTGTCATGATTTTTCTTCGATATTTATAGAAGTTCATCAAACAACAGTTGCATATGATAGAACTGTGTACCCAATCAACTACCAGGGAACATGGACAGAGTAGCAAATGAAGGTTTGTTTGCGATGAGGATGTGCAATAAGAGTGTCTTTTGTTTCTTTCTTTTGTCTTCCATTATCTGCTTTTGCTTTCATTTCCTTTTCTTTCACATCTTTTTCTGGCTTTACTCTTTCAATAACTAAAATAAGGCAGCACAGATCTATGTTGGTATAAACCATTTTGGTGCATAAGTCAAGAACTCCCTAGCTCCCTCTCTTAATTGTTAGTGAGAATTAGAAGAACATCTCCAAATTGTTTTGCGTGCAATATATTGAGAGTTACTATATATTTCTACATTAGGCCTTTATTCACTTGTTCAATTCCCAATCCCCTTGTCGTCCAAACTTTCTTACTCCTAAAGTTCTCATTTAACTCTCGACACCTTCATTTCAATTCCAGCCTCATAATATAACAATAATTCCACATTCCAGAACATAAATTCAAGTATTTCTCAGTTGACATCTAATTATTTCAAGTCTTTTCTTCTAGAGAAACCATCTTTTTATTTAAAGGAATAGTCTACGGTGTTAGAAAAGCTTGAGATGAATGTGCTAAGAAGAGCACTCAATCAACAAATAAGATGAAACAATTAACAATAAAAGAAGAGTAAAGATTTGAATGTGAATACTCAATTTGAATCACGCTCCGCAAGGCGTTTTCTTCATAGTAGAACTCTGCCGCTACCTTGGTACAAGTAGCAAAAATGATGCACTCAATATTAAAGATTTAAAAGAACTCTTAAATCTCTCTCAAAATCCTTTAAAGGAACTTAGAATGAAAGGGAGATTAATTAAGGGGGAAATTGTAATGATCAATGGAAGTTGACCTTGGCTTGGTAAGTCATACCTACACGCCAATTAGAGGGTGCAACATTAGAAGCAATAATAGTCTCATGGGATGTGTAGGAAGTGAGTTTAAAGGAAAGAGTTTGGCCACTAAGTGTTGCAAATGCCTGATATGAAGCTCCCCAGTTATGACTCATACTCATCCACCCTGTTTTACTTCCTTTCACCCACATGCTCGCTACATCACCCCCTCCACCAACGTTCATTACATATACCAGTAACCAGTAGCCATTTCCTTGCAAGCTGAACTTTATCCCACCTTTTGCAGCACAAGGTACCCTATATATAATCAAGAAGCAATGGAGTACATTAGATTCAACAAAATTCGGAGGGGCATTATTATACATAGTATGTTAAATGCTGTAAAAATTAATGTACCATACCTCCGATACGTAACAGGAACAATGCCAGCCTTCCACTGAGCAATCTTCATGAAAGCAGGTTTAGCCATGTCAAAGTGAGTTCGAGGTGCGTTGCACCAACCACCTTTGTTGCTATCCTTTGACCAATCGGGTGGGCAAAGGTTAGTTGCTGTGATGGTAGCAATTGGAGACCCTTTAAAGCAATAGCTTGACTTCACACAACGTATTTGGAAACATTCACCACATGCATAACCATTCTTGAATAGTACTGAACTCAACGCTGCTGTGTTTGTTCCATAGCCAGATTTGAACAAATTCCCATATCCACATGCTCCACCTGCAAAAACAAATAAATAAAACCATTAGCCATCATCCTTTTAAAAGATAACTTCCTTCTAATAACCAAATGAACATGTTAAATCTTAGATTTTGTTAAGAATTTGCTCATGAGAATTGACCAAGATCATATTTACATATAGCAAAAAGGTGACTTATGAGGAAAACATTTGCCTGATAAAATCTCATTCGCTCAACCACGTAGAACACTTAACAAGTTTGATTAACGCACCCATTGTTTCAGAAGCAGTCTCATCTCCGTAAAATGTGGCATGAGCAAGCTTCCAAGCTGTTGCTTGAAACTTAGGAGTAGAAGGAGCTGAATAATAGCTGGCTGCTTTTGCTTGTTTCATAAATGCCAGTGTTACAATGAGGAAGAATGTCAAACTCCATCTATGGTGGAAAGAGGCCATGGTATATGTATTATTGTTACTAGCTCTATACAATTTGTAATGCCTGAATTCACTTAAATATAACCTTTTCTACGAGAAAACTTAGACTTCGTGCCATCACTAACATGTTAAGCTTTCAAGTTGACTGCTATATTTTAAATGTTAATACTACTATGTACATAGCACGAAGTCAAATTTAAGGGTTTCTGAAATTTGTTTATGTATACGTGCGTGCAGGTTATGTATCATGCCGTACTGTTTGTACCTTTAGTCAAATTCAAATGATTTAAGAATGTAAGCCTAGCATTAAGAGAACTTGAATTTGATCTGAAGTTATCTGAACCTGGTACTGATTGGCCGTGCCTGTTCACAAAACATTTCATGAAATTTTAGAAGAATATAGAAACAAAGTATAGGAATTAAGATTTTAAGTTTTTTGACGCGGTAAAAGGATAAAAATATAAAATGCTGCTCACAGCTCTTAAGCCATGAATGTCAAGTAAACAGCAATATGTATATAGGTTTAAATAGTTACTCCATTCGTTTCAAATTTATAATAAGTCATAGCTTGGCACAAAGTAAACAAAAAAAATGAAGAGTTCTGAAATTTGTAGTAAAAAACCAATAGACTAATGGAATGAGTATATGATGATTCGTATCGCCATTAAGATATTTTGACTTCCGCGGCAAGGATTAGGCACCTTCTGGTGACAATTAAAATACGTGTACTAACCCCAACCATTCAATGTGAATAGGCATCTCTTCAAATCATCACATATGCAACCAAAAAGGCACCAAGCCTGGCTTCTATAAATGTTAAACGTCTGCACAACAACAACAACAAGGCGAAACAACAACAATGCCTCGCAGAGTAAGGCACCCAAGAGCACCAGAACATGATAGTGGAGTTCCAAGAGCTAGTAGGTTCACTGAAATCGATCATGTCCGTGAAGATATTGCATCCTTGACCTCAGATGTTGATCAGCTTGCAGTATATATAGGAAATGTGGAGGATCATGTGACGCGATTAAGGACTAGATTCGATGAATTCTGTGAGGATATGAATCTTATTAAGCGTATGCTTCGTGGTATTCAAGCTGCACTCAAGATTGACCCCCCAAAACTACCCTTCACCACCACGTCCTCCAGCGGCACACATGTGAAATGAAGAAATAATCTACTTTCAAGTCTAGTCATTTAAGAAGATTTTCTATTTGTTTTGAATGTCGTGTTTTGAAGTGTACAATTTATGCATGTTTTGAATATTTATGAATGTTGTTTTGCATTACACTGAACATCCTGTTTGCAGTATTAGAACATCCGTATGATGATCAATTTGAATTATATACTACAAAAATAATAGACATTTGGAACGCCATTGATAAATTCTCGAAACATTAAGTTAAACGTTCAAATATATAAATCTTAGTAGTACTAGATGAACAACAATTGGTATCAAATAAACCTAGCTACTATGAAACCAAAAAAAACTGCCCAAATCAAATAAACCTAGCTACTATGAAACCAAAAAAAACTGCCCAAGACAATAAGAAATACATCTTCCACCATTGCAATATAGCCTCTAACTTATTGATCTTCAATAAATTTGTAGTATTATAAGTCCCTAACTTGTCAACTTCCTTCACCAAATTGGCCATTTCTTCACAAACTTCATCCAGTGACATTTTCAACTTATTTATAACTAATGTAGTAGGCTGGGGATACTCCTCGTCACACCATTCCCAAAATCCACAATTGCTAATACCCTTGCGGGGACACTTGCAAAATTTTCGTCCAGCATTCGATTGTGTGCCCGTCGTGAATTGTATCGCAGGTAAGCCACACCAACATCGACGATGTTGAGAGGAGCTGCGAGAACAAGTTGATCCTTGAGACATGGTCTGGTACTTTGCTGGTTGAGTTAAGAAGAAGAAGATGTAGAGGGGGTATAATCTCCAAAACTTATATTTCAATAATGGGGGTAAAAAGGCCTAATTAATTGAACGGTTGGGCTTATTCCACGTGTTTTAAGGTAATAATTCCGTCCGGAGCGGGTTAATAGAACGGGTTGGATTAATGTAAGTTGTGGAGCAGGTCGCTCCACGTATTTAAAACGGGTTGCTCCAATTTTTTTAGCATTAGAAAACCATGTTTGGCACGTACAAGAGATTGTTCTAATATCTCTAAAAAAATGTATCCGTTGTATTAGTAACAAATACCAAGAGACATGCTTGGAACATGTAAGATTGAATTGTTTAAGATTGTGTGTATGTATTTCTGACAAAAAAATGTATGTATTTATAGAGAAGTTTTGAAACCGTCATTTTTATTTCTTAAATTTCCAAAGATTGATGCAAAAAACATCTAATTTACGTCACGAACATGGGTTTGTATGTTCAGTTCAAATAGGTGCCTATTTTAATATATAGTGTTCTAACCTTTAATATGATTGTAAAAAGAAACTATATAACATGAATAGATTAATAAGGCTTTATATTTAAGGTTAAATCATCATTATATAGATTATCCACTTAGTTACAACAACATCTAATGAAATCCTCAATAACTTAGTAATCGCTTTCATTAGATTTAACTAAGTAATCACTTTCAATAAATATAAATGAATATAATTTAGTAGAACTTTTATGAGTAAACACTTTCAATATACATACTATTGAGTAATCACTTTAAATACACATACTATTGAGTAATCTCTTTGAATAAACATAAATCTCCAAAGATTGATGCAAAAAACATCTAATTTACGTCACGAACATGGGTTAGTATATTCATATCATAATATGTACCTAATTTAATATGTAGTGTTCTAACCTTTAATATGATTGTAATAAGAAACTATATAACATGAATAGATTAATAAGGCTTTTATATTTAAGGTTAAATCATCATTATATAGATTATCCACTTAGTTAGAACAACATCTAATGAATTCTCAATAACTTAGTAATTGTTTCATTAGATATAACTAAGTAATCGCTTTCAATAGATATAAATGATTATTCACTCTAATAGAAATTTTATCAGTAAATACTTCCAATAGAAATACTATTGAGTAGTCACCTTAAATACACATAAATGATGTATCACAATCAATACTTGTATGATTTGAAGTCTTAGTTGTGGTAGATACACGAAGAATGTCTGTAATTTGTGAATGAAATTGTATATTTGTTCAAATAGATTAGTAATGTGTCTATCTAGTGATATAACGTCCAATCTATGCTACAATTCGTTAGAATACACTTCTTAATGATTAAAATTGTTAGTTGAGCTAGAATCAATCCTACACTCCTTATCCAAATAACTTAATAATTACATTTTGGTATAATTAACGACATATATTTTGGTTTACAAATTGCTCTGGATTCATCCCTTGTTGGAGAAGGAGCCCCAAAAGCATTCTTTCAATACGCTCCGAGCGCTAAATTAACACTTGTCGTATACTCCATATATCAGCAAATAAGCGGTCCACAGCATGGTTGATTGCAGTGATGTCAGTTTGTATTCTGGCAATATTCCAGGGGATGTTTCCATAATATTCGTTATGGTCAGGTTGTGCTGGGGCATAGTGGCCATTAGCGACAACTTCGTTTTGGTTATTTTCCATTTGTGTTTGTTGTCTATGAAGATATTTTGATAATTCAAGTAGGAGGATAATTGTGTGTATGGCTGAACAAGAAAATATATGTATTTATAGATGAATTTAACAAAAAAAATACCAAAATGCGTGATATGAACATTGAAAAGACGTTCACTACTCTCTAGGTGATGTATCTGGATTAATTAATGTCTTTTCTCGCATGCAGGTTTTGAGGGATGCTTTCATACCTTTTAATTGCACAAGGCAACCCTTTACTTGAATCAGCATGACTATTGCATTACACTGAACATCCCGTTTGCAGTATTAGAAAATCTGTATGATGATCAATTTGAATTATATACTACAAAAATAATAGGAATTTGGAACGCCATTAATAAATGCTCGAAACATTAAGTTAAACTTTCAAATAAATAAATATATAAAACATTAAAATTGTTCAAGATTAAAATTCAAAAGGCAACACTTTGAGTTTGGGAGGATTGTTCACTATCCACTCGTTTTGGGCAGGTAGTTTTTTTGTGGCCTGACCTTTTGCAGATGCTACATTTGTTTCTCCTACTTGAAAATACTTCACCAAGTGATGGTATCCGCTTTTTCCTTCGTCTACCCTTACCCACGTCGATGAAAGGAGGCAATATTCGTCTCTCAAGCAGCTCAGGAGGAATATTCCAAAATTCTTCCGGTAGAACAGCATTGATCGGTTCTGCATAAGCAAGCATATATGACTCTAACTTGTAATATACATAAGTGAATTCATAGACGCACGCTCCATAGTCTTCTGGACGCAGCATTCTGATAGCTGTCATAGCATGTTTACAAGGTATTAAGTCAATTTGATACTCTCTGCACGTACAAGTTCTGTTGAGTAAATCGACTTCTGCTCCCTTGCCTGGACTGATGATGGTGAAACCATGCATACCTTTTTGACTAATTACGAGTGTACCCCCTTCCTCCAGGTTGAATCTTATTTTTCCTTCAATTAAAGGGACACACTGGTTGAAACCTCGAGGAACTCCGTAACTCTCACATGGAATTTTTCACCAAATATCCGATTAATATGATTTAATAGGGCAACAATAGGATATTCTCTTTCATCCCTCAACATTGCATTTGTGGACTCAGCAATATTCGAGGTCATCACTGCAATTTTGAAATTGTAACAAACAAAGACCTTAATGCTAAATACGTCTAATCCAAGTGCGAACATTAAGCATGCGATCGGAACATCAATAATTACATTATACACATCATTGGTACTATTTTGAACGTTAATTAGAATGTTCTCGGCTTGATTGCCATGTAAACATAGAACATTCCAACTCAAGGTTCAGAACATTTAGTATGAATGTTCATAGTCGTGTACCTGTGCCCAGGGAAAAAGCATCTGCTCCATTTATGGAACCCCACGTCATCTTGAAGATATTTGGCAACCCTTGAATCGATGTCTTCGATTTGCTTAAACTGCATTCTGAAATCTTCCACACGATATGCATCTGCTGCCAAGTAATAGGACCCCAGGTGGCCTCCAAGCTGAAACTTTGTACGGATATTTTCAGCAAAGTGCCTCGTGCAAACTCCGTAGTGAGCTTGGGAAAACCACTTGACAACTGATTTTTCTATGCTTTTATGCCTGTCTGAAATGACGCTCAACTCATCTTTGTATTGGGCTATGTTATTGTTCGAAAAAAAAATCATAAGAAGCATCACATTATTTATCCACAACGCAGAATGCAATAGGGAATATGCGCTTCTCTGCATCTTGGGCAACGGCAGACAACAGCACACCACTGTACTTGCTTGACAAATGAGTCCCATCAATAGCAAGGACTTTCCTCATATACAGAAAACCCCTAATCCAAGATCCGTAAGATATAAAAAAAATACTTAAACCTCCCACAACTATCAAGATTCAAAGCTGTCTTGCTTCCAATATTTTGGGACCTTACCATATAACTGTATGCCACTAAAATTTCATAACTGTGTTCATGTGTCCCTCTTGCTATTGCCTTTGCAATCTCACATCTCTTTAAACTTTTTCAATAACTAATGTTGCATCCCAATTCTCTGTTAAATGCAACTCTGATGTTTTTTGGTGTTATTCCTTTCTCCTCAATGTACCTATCTTTCATGTATTCACCAACAACATCAGCTGTGGCATGTGTATGGTGGCTTTGCAGGTGCTGCACACCACACGTGTGCTCGCCATTGTAGATTGTAATATAAAATGTATCACTACTATAATACATAAATGCTCGAAGCCACCACTTGCAATTTGCATCAACACATCGAGCATAAAACAACTTTTTTGTATTCTTCACAGCTTTGAAAGAAAAAGACTTCCTCACTGCAGCAAGCCTCAACTTCACCACTAATTCTCGCTTGTTCTTGAAAGTCATACCCTTTAAAAAACCTGTGTCGTCTTGTCAAAAAAAATCGTTGTGGCTGCTCTGTGATGGTACTCTTGCTAAAGGATTACCAACTACTTTTTCACCTTCTTCGTTTGCCTCTCCACCTTATTTTAATTCATCTTCATCCATCTCAACATGCATA
Source organism: Petunia x hybrida (assembly GCA_037355625.1). Classification (NCBI taxonomy): domain Eukaryota; kingdom Viridiplantae; phylum Streptophyta; class Magnoliopsida; order Solanales; family Solanaceae; genus Petunia; species Petunia x hybrida. The sequence continues at coordinate 6,235,600 of JBBBVM010000048.1, read as the reverse complement.
TTTTGTTCATTTGAACTTAAAATTCCTTCGGCCTTGGAATCACACTAACCCTTAGTGTTGGCCTGCCCCAGCTGGGTCTACATCAGCCATATAAAGCTGAACATCATCATCAGTCCTAATTTTAGATGGAGCAGTCTTTTGCTTTGCGGCAACACTCAGCATATATGAAATGCAAAGATCCCTAGGATCATTACTTACCCCCCAACTGCGTATGATTTTGTTGACAAGTTCATCATATGTAACATTCCTACTCACAAGGATAAGTCTTGTCTCTTTTACCTAAGGAATACAAGCATAGCATTTCGAACGCTCAACCCATTCACTGAGAAAATCAACTCCTAGTAGTATGTTGTCTCCCATTACTTTAACGATATCTGCAAGATAGGATAAACATTCATCAAATGTGGTCCAGGTAGCAAAGGATACTAGAACATCGAAAAACAGATCCGAACATACCAAAGGATGTTTAAGAATACAAGCATATCGATGTGAAACATCTATACATCAGTTCCGACCATCTACAAAAATGTTCCAACATTATGAATAGCATTTACTGAACATGCTGTAAGATTATTCTGCCAACCAAAATTATGTTCCGTAACTCTGACTAGCACAATAGGAACATCAAAAGGATTATCCTGAGCATCTAATACAATGTTCCATAATTGTGACTACGTTGTACGAGTATTTATAAAACAATCTATATGATGTTGTGATCGTCACAGTAAGATGTTTCAAAACAGCAACATACTGTTTAAAAGGATTTTTACAAAAATTAGAAAAGTAGAGATTAGAAAGACGGAGGTTTACACTTACAGGAGATATGGGACTTGTCAAGCTTTTCAGTTTGAAGTAATGCCCAACGTTATTCAAACAATTTCAACGACAAGTTTTCTAATTTGAAGTAATGGCCAACAGGTAAACATTATTCAAAGTATTTCAACGTCAAGCAAACCAATTAAAAGTAATGCCAACCAGAAATTGTTATTCAAAGAATTGCAGCGTATTTTCCCAAATTATTTTTTCAATTAGAGTCAATAATATCTAATTAACCGAAAAGGATTTAGATCTGGCAATATTTTGTATTTGGGAGAGTTGGAATGCAAGAATAATAGCGAAAACGAAGAGAGATTGAAGAAAGCAGATGCGCAGCAGCTATGGTGTTTTCACGTCGCGAGGGAGAAGAGAAGAGAGGAGAGAGAGAGAGAGAGAGAGAGAGAGAGAGAGAGAGAGAGGAGGGAATAAACGGAGGGAAAAATATTTCCCTAGTTTGACAAATTTTATTTTTTATATATGTGAGGACCAAAGTGTTATAAATAAAACTTTAGGGTGAAGGGAAGTGAAGGAAAGTTATGTTTAAGAGCCTTAATCAGATGTGTCCCTTCTATTACATTAATTAAGACTTTGTCCCTTTTACCTATTTATATTCTTGAGTGTCCCTTTTAACCAAATGAACCATTTGCCCAAGGGTTGAAATGTGAATACTACACATAGATCAATGACAAGTAGCTAGGAAAAGAGGACTTTAATTTATTCAAAACATCTTTTCTCAAAACGATAGACAACTGAATAATCTCTGGTATCAAATTCAAATGCACAACTACAACAATCTTAAGTGCATGAAATGTAAAAAATACTACTAACATTATTAATTAACCAAATCAACAGACATAAAAAAGAAACCAACATGAGCTAACTGCTCCATTCTTAAACTTTGACAATCAAGAACATGGCAAAAGCAGCAACCATCAGCGCAAAAAACTTAGAATTAGGACTAATTCCAGAAGCAGCTGAAGAGCCAGGGGGACTTGGAGGTGAAGTAGAAGGAGAAGGAGAAGGAGAAGGAGAAGGAGATCCCGCTTCTGATATAACATTAATGGCAACTTTCATCCCTTGTGTACAATGGTCTTTTACACCACAAAAGTACCATTTCTTCCCGGCAGATTTCAGCTCAATCACATCATTTCCAGAAGTGAGCGGTTCAACATTAGCATCTGGCTTACAGTTTTGGAAGGCACTCAAGCTTGCTTTATACACATTGTGAGCTTCTTTCTTGTAGTTGAAAACTGCACCACACAAAACAATTCAGGTCATTTAAAAATCTATTACAAGTAAATTTCTATAACAATTAACATGCATTGTTCGTTAACCTGCAAATTATGGTAAGTATAATTTGTTACAACATATAAATTACATTGCTAATGTCACAATCTTTACGCTGTTAGTGTATATAATTTATATTTTGATAACTATTAAAGCAAGTCATTAAGGATAAAATAAAAAGTTTAATGTTCAACAGTTTCTAAAATAGAAATGTACTATTTACTCTTTGTGCCGTAGATTAAGAATAAAGAATAATGTCGCATAAAATTACAACATACTGAGCTTATCTCCAACCCGGAACTCTTTGCTTTCTGCCCATTTCTTGTAGTCAACGTTGAGCTTCCAGCCTTGATCATCCCCAACCACATGATCAGTTGCCATAGCTGGAGCAGCTACTATGGCAACAACAAGTGCAATCAAGAAAACTTTCAAGGCCATTTTGGAACTTTTGAAAGCTTTCTTAGATTTGGCTATCTGTTGTAGAATGTTGTTTGTTAAGCTGGATGTTTTGAATGTAAGCATACAATGGACGTATTTATAGGATGTTAATATTGTGAAGCCAGACGGCTAACGTTTGGATTATTCTTTGGTCTGGCCAATTTGGTAAGGCCATTTGCCTAAAGAATAACGACGAAGGTTTAAAGAAAATATAAATATATAGACAATGTGGTTCTGATATTGGAAATTTTGTAGAAATGTGCACAATGACTTGGTCAAGTGGATTATGTGTTTGGCCATTTTTGCCGAATACGGCCTCCTCATGCACAAAATGCACAGACAAAAATATATGAATCGGTTTAACTTGATTGGCTAATTTCTTTATATTTAAGGGGTTTGTCCATTAGGCAATTTCTCTACTACTCCTACTGTTAATCGCTTTGTTTACTCTAATCCTTACAACTTAAATACCATTTAAATTAGTTCACGTTAGCCTAAAAATAATTTTGTAAATAGCATTTTTTTTTAAAGAAGCAAGCTTTCAATCGTACGTAATCTAGTCGAGACGATTTTTTTAGTATTTTTGGTAACCGTGCATACAGGAGAAGCAGAGTCACATTATGCATGCTAATCGTTATATCTTAAATTTGGGATATTGTCTAGAAGTGAGGATTTGGATTATATTTTTCAGTTGCATTTTGTGCATGATGAGGCCGTATATAATTGGCCAAACACATACTCCCCTTGACCAAGTCATTGTGCACATTTCTACATCTCCAATACAAAAATTACATTCTCTATATACTCCATCCGTAAGGCTTTTGCAGCTACAAGATGGTGGAAATTCATGAATGATAACAACTTGTGGTCCAAATTCCTGAGAGGAAAATACTGTCAATGGGCTCATTGTGTAGCCAAGAAATCTGCTGGTAAGCAGTCAAGCATATGGACTGATTTGTTAAGGATCAGACCACTAGTAGAGCCTAATATCTTATGGAAAGTCAATGAAGCTGGAATAGACTTTTGGTGGGATAATTGGTTGAAATCGGGGCCTTTGGCTAAGATCTATCAGCAGTGAAATTGGGCAAACTAAGTTTAGGGGACTGCATTGAAGCAGGTTGCTGGGACTCTGAATTCATCAAAAAACTGGTACCTGAAAGCTATGTGGTAGAAATATTGGAAGTAAAGATTGAAGATAGGCAAGTCAAGGATCAGCAGGTTTGGACCCCAACCAGTGATGGTCAGTTCTTATGTGCCTCGCCTTATCAATTGCTGAGAAAGAAGAAGAAACATCAAGTGAGCTGGAAGAGAGTATGGATGAAGGGAATGCAATTCAGAAAATCATTCCTACTATGGAGAGCTATCAAAAGGAAACTACCAGTGGACTCAGTGGTGATCCAGTTTGGCCAAGCCATTGTATCAAGGTGTTCTTGCTGCAGCAGCCCAAAAGAAGAGATAATAGACCATATTTTTATCCAGAGTTAGTCTGCATCTCAACTGTGGGAAAAGTTTGGCTCATCAATGGGGATCAGGATAAATAATCAGAATTACTTGCAATGCTGATCTCTTGGTGGGAGCACAACTCTTTGAACAAGGCAAAAAGAGTAGCTGCTCAAGCTATCCCTATCCTGATATGTTGGGAACTGTGGAAGTCAAGATGTGGAGCTAGATATGGAAAGGGCAAGACCAATTTGTACAAGATGAGCAGGGAAATTATATTTCACCTGAGCATTCTTTTTGCCAAAAACAAAATTCAGATTGGTGAAAGATACTCATGGAGTCAGCAAAGAAATTGAACAGATCAGACCCAAGATTACATGCATTCCAGTTTAATGGGATCCTCCGGAGGAGCAATGGGTAAAACTAAATTCAGATGGTAGCAGCAATAGTGCGAACAAGACTGCAGGAATTGGAGGTGTAGTTAGAAATAGTGATGGTAGCAAACCTTGAATATTCAAACCAGCATCCTCAGAAAAGAACTCCCACACTTCCCTTGCAACAACACTAGTAAGGAATATCACTACTAGAAATCGGGTAAAAAGCTACAAAGAAGGTGGAGACGGAATTCCCTCTCTAATTGATTAGAGAAGGAATTCCGTCTCCAAACACTGTAATTCCCTCTCCAACCACACAACGAATAAAAAAATAATAAAATTATTTTGGGTTGGAGACGGAATTCCGTCTCCAACCAAAAAGTAAAAAGTGTGTCAGTGATTGGAGACGGAATTCCGTCTCCAATCAACTGACACACTTTTTACTTTTTGGTTGGAGACGGAATTCCGTCTCCAACCCAAAATAATTAACCCGCTCCACTTCTCTCTTCTACATTCAGTTCTCCTCTCCAAAAAATTAAAAAACCCAAACCCCCCCCACGGCGAACTCGTCTTCACTGCTCCGGCCATCACTGCCTCCGGCGAACTTCTTCCATCCCCGGCAAAAACATCCCCAACTTATTCAAGTAAGTGTTTTCTTCATTTTCCCCATTATTTTTAGTTATAATTCAAATTATTTTTCCCTCCCCATTTTTTCTATCCATGAATTCGACCCCCATTTTCCCCACCCCAATACCAACTTTGACACCCCAACTATCATGTTTGTATACTTGTTTAATATTTGTTAGATTGAATTATTAGAAATTAAATGTCATTAGTTCTAGAAATAGTTAGAAAAATAATATAAAGTAGATAAATTTAATTCAAGAATAATTAGAAAGAAATAATTAAGAACAATGTTATTGAACATGACAAATAAAATAAATGTAGGGAGTTTGATTTAGTTAGTTAATTAAAAAATTAATATACAACATAATTTAACAATAATGTTATACACCTATAGTTTGCTAGAAAAATTGCTATAAGTTGTTGCATTGATTTAAAATTGCTATCATGTTTGTATACTCGTTTAATATTTGTTAGAGTGGATTATTAGAAATTAAATGTCATTAGTTCTAGAAATAGTTAGAAAAATAATATAAAGTAGATAAATTTAATTGAAGAATAATTAGAAAGAAATAATTAAGAACAATGTTATTGAACATGACAAATAAAATAAATGTAGGGAGTTTGATTTAGTTAGTTAATTAAAAAATTAATATACAACATAATTTAACAATAATGTTATACACCTATAGTTTGCTAGAAAAATTGCTATAAGTTGTTGCATTGATTTAAAATTGCTATCATGTTTGTATACTCGTTTAATATTTGTTAGAGTGGATTATTAGAAATTAAATGTCATTAGTTCTAGAAATAGTTAGAAAAATAATATAAAGTAGATAAATTTAATTGAAGAATAATTAGAAAGAAATAATTAAGAACAATGTTATTGAACATGACAAATAAAATAAATGTAGGGAGTTTGATTTAGTTAGTTAATTAAAAAATTAATATACAACATAATTTAACAATAATGTTATACACCTATAGTTTGCTAGAAAAATTGCTATAATTTGTTGCATTGATTTATATTTATTTGTGTGCAACTTTTGTAGATGGAACATGATGAAAATCGTAGTTGGATGTACAATATGTTCTATGAAAAAAGTGGTTTGAGGAAAAGTTATGTAGATGGGGTTGATGGGTTTATTGCTAAAGCTAAATTACTTCCTGAATATATACGAGAGGGGTCAATCAAATGTCCTTGTGTGAAATGCAAGTGTAGCCACGTGCAACCAATTGAAAATGTCGTGTTGCACCTTTATAGAAAAGGATTTATGCCAAATTATTTTGTGTGGACTGCACATGGAGAGTGTAACCCTAGTGTCCATAGGGAGAACTTCCAAAATGACTATGTCGGGTATAACTATCCTATGAATGAGATGTTGAATGATGCGTTTGGAATGTACCAAGGGGAACCCTCTCAACCGAATGTTGAGGAGATTCCCAATAATGAGGCGAAACTCTTCTATGAACAGTTGGAAGAAGCAAGTCGCCCATTTTACGAGGGGGCAAGTCATTCAAAGTTGTCGGTGGCAGTTAGGTTGCTTAGTATTAAATCAGATTATAACATATCTCAAGGAGGCATGGATGAGATCATTGGACTTTTGAATGAACTAAACATAAGTAACTTGGGATTGCCTTCCTCGTACTACGATGCAAAAAAGTTGGTTTCGTTTTTAGGGCTATCTTCAGAAAGAATTCACTGCTGTACAAAAGGTTGCATGTTATACTACAAAGAAAACAAAGATAAGCAATTTTGTACGTTTTGCGGTGAGGCTCGCTACAAGCCAGTCAAAAATTCTAAACAGAAACAGGTCCCAGTAAAAGCGATGCATTACTTACCTCTTATACCAAGGTTAAAGAGGTTGTATGCATCAATGAGTTCTGCTCCTCATATGAGATGGCATCATGAACGTAAACGACAATCTGGTATTCTATGTCATCCGTCTGATGGAGAAGCATGGAAGCATTTTGATAGAGTGTATCCTGAATTTGCAAGTGAACCTAGAAACATCAGGTTGGGTTTGAGTTCTGATGGGTTTACTCCGTTTGCTGTCTCTGCTGCACCATATTCTTGCTGGCCTGTATTCGTCACACCGTATAATCTACCCCCAGAAATGTGTATGACAAGTCCATATATTTTCCTGACTTGTATTATCCCTGGTCCTAGTAACCCAAAAAGCTCTATTGATGTGTTCTTGCAGCCTTTGATTGATGAGTTACAAATATTGTGGCGTGATGGTGTTGTAACATATGATTGTTCCTTGAAACAAAACTTTAGATTGCATGCTTGTTTGATGTGGACAATTAATGATTTCCCTGCATATGGCATGTTGTCTGGTTGGTCCACTGCTGGTAAGCTATCTTGTCCTATTTGTATGGAAGATACAAAAGCATTTTATTTGAAACATGGGCGTAAGCACACATGGTTCGACTGTCAGCGCCAGTTTCTGCCAGATGACCATCCATTTAGGAGAAACACTACTGCATTCATGAAGAATAAGGAGGATTTTGATGATCCTCCACAGAGGTTGACGGGGCATGAAGTTTGGTATCGGGTTCAGGGGTATCCCAAGGCAACGGAGCAGCAACCATTGCCTAGAATAGCAGGTTTTGGTGTTACACATAATTGGACAAAGCAGAGCATATTTTGGGAACTTCCTTATTGGAAGGACAATCTTCTTAGGCATAATCTGGATCCAATGCATATTGAAAAAAACTTTTTTGATGCTGTCTTTAACACTGTGATGGATGTCAATAACAAAACGAAGGACAACTTGAAGGCAAGGTTAGATGTTCAGGCATATTGTCGACGACCAGAATTGAACCTACAATCAGATGGGGTTAAGGTGCGCAAGCCATCAGCGAACTACACTTTTGACTTGGAGGAGAGAAGGATGATTTGTGAGTGGATACAGAATATTAAGTTTCCTGATGGTTGCGCATCGAATATATCCAAATGTGTCGACATGACAGAAGGTAAGCTTACGGCAATGAAAAGCCATGATTGTCATGTTTTCATGGAAAATTTGTTGCCAATTGCGTTCAATGGCTTGCCTGATACAATTTGGAAACCACTCACTGAAATGAGTGTGTTTTTCAAGGACTTGTGTTCTAGTACATTGAGGGAAGAAAATCTACAATTGATGGAAAGTAATATTCCTGTGATCTCTACCAAATTGACCAAGATATTTCCCCCTGGTTTCTTCAATGTTATGGAACATCTGCCTATGCACCTTGTTGAAGAAGCAAGACTTGGAGGCCCGGTTCAGGGAAGGTGGATGTATCCTACTGAAAGGTAATGCATATCATAGATTTCCTCCTATATTTAATATTTTTTAATTCACCGTATAATTATATGGCTATCTATGTTATACAGGACTATTGGCAAATGTAAGCGGACTGCAAAAAATAGGAATAGAATTGAGGGGTCGATATGTGAGGCTTATCTTGTTAGGGAAACGTCGCATTTCTGTTCTTATTATTTTGGGGCCGAAGTACCTTCTCTAAGTCGCAGGCCTAACCGACATGATGATGGTGGAAGCGGCAATTCACTGTATCCTCATTTTTCCATATTCAATCATCCCGGTCGAGGATCAGAAAAAGGTTGCACAAAAACATTCAGCGACATCGATAGACAAGTTGCTACGACACATGTACTGCTGAATTGCCCAGAAGTGCAACCTTTTTATAGGTATTTGTCAGTTTCTACATAAAAAAAAAAGGTTAATACATATATTAATTTTTACACCCTAAATATTGTTGTTGTGCATAGCAGTTTATTTGTCAGTAACTTTGGGCACGATGCTGTGACGACCAAATTTTCAGAGTGGTTTAGAGAATATGTAAGTATTTTAGTGGCACATATCCCGTTGGTGAATACTTTATGCAAGTATGTTTTAACTTATAAATCTACAATTGTATGCATGTTAGGTGAACAACCCTGAAAACGGCGTCAATCATCCATTGTTTTGTGATTTATCATTGGGCCCTATTTATAAGTACAGACAAATGTCTAAGTACTTCATCAATGGCTATAAGTTTCATACTGAAGAATGGTCCATGGGGAAGAAAACATATAACTGCGGAGTGTGGGTGAATGCAGGCACTGGTGATGGAGAGTTTGACTATTATGGTGTAATACATGAAATATTAGAGCTAGAGTTTAATGGTCATCCAAGGAAAAAGTTGGTGCTCTTTCGGTGTAAGTGGTTTGATCCAACACCACTTCGGGGTACAAAGGTGCATCCAGTATATAAAATAGTTGAAATCAATCACAAAAGAACGTATGCACACTATGATCCATTTATCATTGCTCAAAATGTGAAACAAGTGTACTACGTTCCTTATCCAAAGTGCAAAAATAAACTGAAGAACAAGGCAAAAGCAAATTGGTGGGTTGTTTTGAAAGCCAAACCGGTTGGAAGAATTGAGGTGGATGATGCATTAGATGAAGCATACCAAAATGACATTTCAACTGTCCAAGAAATTGTAGATGAAGAATTACCCGGCGAGTTGCATCAGGGTGTGGATTATTTTGAAGAATTTGATATGTCGGTGCTCAATCAAACCATGGAAACGTCGTTGGGAAATGAAGAAGGGGAGTACATAGATGAAAATGATACCTCTGAGGATGAATTGCTTGATGAACTAGAAGGAAGCGATGATGATTGATGTTAGTAGTTGAATATTTGTGCGCTACATTTGTTGTTTGTGGTATTTAATTAACGATGATACACTTTATTAAATATCTAATTCTATTGAATTTAACATTAATTTGCAGATATGTCCGGTCGAGGTAGGAAAGGACCTAAGACCCGTGGTGGCCATACTTCCACAGGTCATACTACTCCTCCACTTCCGGTGATGACCCCTACGGCTGAGTTGCTCTCACAGCTAGGTAATTATCCGCCTACATTTTTTGCTGGTCTCCCTAGTAACCCACTATTCCATCAGCCACAGGCCCCTAGTATATCTGCACAGACCATGCCACATATGGGGCAACACTATCAGTTTGGCCAGCCTGCTGGTCCCTCTTTCCATTCCATGCCTATGGTAGGCACATCCCCTCAGTCTGTGCATGTACGGGCCCCTACATTTCAGCCATTCGGCGCACCGGGCCCTTCACAGCTGATGATGATACCTACTCCTAGTATGCATCCACATAGTTTGCCATCTGCTACACCTTCCATTTCGAGTACTGTTCCATCTGCATCATCATCGGCATGCCCCAGTTCGAGTACACCCGTACCAGAGAGTCAGCCAGGGTCCTCTCCATCTGTCACCACTACAGCGCGAAAGGGTAGGAAAAAGCGTACTAGCGCTACAGTTCAGTTGCCCGGTGGTATTGGATCTCTCGATGAGTCTGGGAGGTTGATTATCATGCCTGACAGCAAAGAAGGGTAAGATTTATTCATTAACCTTTAAATTATAAACTTTTGAATTGAATGCAATATATATTTATCAACATAATTTTGTATGTTAAATTTAATGCAGGTTTCTTCCATCGGACAAGGCAGTGAAACTTGTTGTTGAATCTATGACACCACACTTTACTGATGGTTGGCCGACCTGGGGAAAGGTGCCAGTACCTGTTAGGAACCGCATGTTTGAAGCTTTTACGGTATTAACTATACTTATGAAGCTTTTGTCATTTGATTATTATATGTGTTTTATTAGTTTTCACCTAATATATTGTTATTGTTTCAGAACAAGTGTTCGTGGGATCCTATATATGATGATCAAGTCCGAGCAGTTTTTGAAAAAAAGGCGGCTAAAAGGCTAAGTGATTCCCTATCAAAATACAGAACAAAGGGTAAAGTTCCCAAATGGATTTATCAACAAAATTGGGATAAACTCAAAATTTATTGGGAAACACCTGAATTCTTAGCCCAGAGCGAGCAGGCTAAGAAAAACAGAGCATCCGCAAGGGGAGGATCGAAGCACACTTGTGGTTCAGTTAGTTTGGCCACCCATCGGGCACGATATGTAAGTCAATCTAATTTTTATTTAAATTAAAAACTTAAAACCATTTTGATTTAGCATTAACAAATTTGCATTGTGTAGGAAGCGGAACATGGAAAAGTTAGTGATTATGAATTTTTCCGTTTGTTCCATTATTTATATGACGAACAAGGAAATGAGGTGGGATGGGTCGAGCCACGTGCACAACAACTAGAGGTGAGATATCATAAATAATTTTATTTTTTTAAAATTATTTTTTAATTAATTATTCTAATCGCGTCGTGTATTTTAGGAGAACTACAAAGCTTTACACCAAGAATGGCTTGAGAGCCAAGGGTCACAAGTCGCTGAAGGCTCGCCTAAACCCACCCTGGAAGAAGAAAATGCAATGTTCGTTCAGGCGGGTGGTGGCTATACTAGCAAAAATCGAGCCTATGGCCTTGGTCCTTCGAGGTACAAGAAGCCTTCTCGTGTAGGTATTGTCAATGCTAGTTGTTCTTCTTCTTCTTCACATGCACCACAAGCTGGGGATGATGAGTTGCGCGCTAGATTGGCGGATATGGAGCAAAGGCTAGTAGATAGTGAAAGGCAACGGATGGAAGACCGTGAGAGTGTGAAGAAATTAGAGGAAATTGTGGCAAAAATTTGGAGAGATAAGGAGCAAGGAAGTGGCCCGTCCCAAGGAGCGGATTAGTACTCTTATGGTTTGTTAAGTTGTGAACATCCTTTAGTTTTTATTTGTGTTGAATGGTTAATGATGAAACAATATGCATGTTGAATTGTTTTATTGGCCGTGGTGGCTTTGTTTTATGTTAAACAGGTATTTTATGTTAAACAGGTTTTTTTGGTATTTGGTTGCTTTGTACCGAATTTCTAATATTTTTGTTTAGCAGGATTTGTATAGTTAGAGACGGAATTCCGTCTCTAACCAACCAAAAAAAAATTAAATAATTTTTTTAGAGACGGAATTCCGTCTCTAAACAACAAAAATAATTTTTAAAATTTAAATTGGAGAGGGAATTCCGTCTCTAAATAATTAAAATAATATATATACTTTATGTTTGAGAGGGAATTCCCTCTCCAAGCATTAAATTAATTTAATTAATTTAATGCTTGGAGAGGGAATTCCCTCTCCAAGCACTAAATTAATTAAATTGATTTAGTGTTTGGAGAGGGAATTCCCTCTCCAAGCACTAAATCAATTTAATTGATTTAGTGTTTGGAGAGGGAATTCCCTCTCCAAATACAAAACTTCACGCGTTCTGACACAGTCTTGGAGACGGAATTCCGTCTCCAAGAATGTGTCAGTGTGTCAGCAGCTTTTTCATTTGGAGACGGAATTCCGTCTCCAAGCAGTCCAACGACGCGCTAAAAAGCGAAGGACGCTCAGAGACGGAATTCCGTCTCCAAACACCGTTTGGAGACGGAATTCCGTCTCCAAACTTTGACGCTGAATGATTAATTTCTAGTAGTGTATGTGGCTGAATGTTTCTTGCTTAGGAGAACTAACCTAGGAGAACTAACCTAGTTCTCCTACTAGTTCTCCTAAGCAAGAAACATTCAGCCACATATTTCTTACTAGTGTTGTTGCAAGGAAAGTGTGGGAGTTCTTTTCTGAGCATGCTGGTCTGAATATTCAAGTATATAGGTTAGGGAGATTTCCAAGAACAAACCATGTAATCAGTATAAATTCCTTCTTGAGGAAATCAGTAACGGTAAGCTAGTTCTACCTTCCCACTAGCAAGGACTATAACAGTAATCCGGAGTATACAAGGTGCACCAGGTCTAACTTACCCGTCGTTAGCTACGGGGTCTGTCAAGGCTCATCCCAAAAATATATATATTCCCTATACCAAGTACAGGGCATTTCGAGTAACAATTCAATATTTCAGATGGCGGTAAAATATGTCAAGTAGCTGTAAAAATCAAATCTTGTAACGGTAAAATAATTTAAATAATTATTTCGGTACATATCTTGTAAAAGGACTTGTCCCACATGCAGTTTAAACATTCAGTAACACATTTACTTCAAAATCAAGTAGAAACCATGCAGGTTATGGAAATACAAATTGTAGTAAGGTCATCACTCGCAGAACAAACATGTGCAGCTTAACCATATCTTCCACGAGAAATCCACCACCTCGTCCGGTCAATCTATAATCACATTGTATCGATCTCGTGTTAATTTTTTTGTTACGCCTAATTCATAATTGATCTAAGATACTAGATCCTCTAGTTATCATATTTGACTCGAAATTCGTCAAATTGTATTTACATACAACTGTGTACTCTTCTATTTATGTGGCAAGAGCCATACTCAAGTACTCATATATTGGTTCATGAGCAGAATCCATCAAGCTACTTATAACCATTTCTTCGCTGAAATTTCACCATTCTATTTGTAAAAATATTTATAAAGTTCCTTTACTGACTTTACTGTGACTTTACAAAAAGTAGCAAATACTAAATTTACATTCCCATATATTTTTAATTGTTTTCACCCGTACAACGGATTAATGTATCATATATGTTGCTACACCGAAAGGTACCAATGTCATATTTAACATTAACCCTGAAAATTAACTATACTATGTTAGACAAGGTTAGAGTACATTAATACCTGTAATTTCTTTTATGAATTTGCTTGATTCTTCCTTAAGTTAATGATGCTGCCAGAACCTTTGTGGAAATCCCTTTCAAATTTTGCTTACTTTAATTATTTGCTTGCACCTGTTTTTCCGCCAGAAGAAGCTTTGAGCTTCTAATCCCTTCCCCTAATTCCCTTTTGTATTCATGCTTGGACTCTGCCAAAGTCCTATTGGGCTTTGGATCTATTAATTTTTTTTTCTTTTTTTTTAAATTTGTGAAATGACTAATTTGCCTTTATTTTAAATAAGGTATTACAAACCTGATACTGGATATTCATGATATTGTTCAGTTCCATGTATATGCAGATCTTCCCTCCAAAGGAAAACAACTATTGAACATGGACAAAGGACAAATTCCTTCAATTAGAATCATATATTCAAAGCACTTATAATGATTGTAGACATAGTAGGAGTTAGCATCATAGCATTTAATTTTGTTTTTGCTAGCTGAGACAATACATATTATTGGGATCGAAATAATAAGGCGTCATACGGAAACTAACAAAGCCAATATTGATTGACAATAAATCAGATATAAAAGAAGACATATATTAAAAGATATTTAAAGTGGTTTGGCCAATCAGCCTACATATTTAGGAGCGAAGTCTCCCTATTTAAAATTACCTAACGACTACGTTGTGAAATTTTGGTAAATTACACAACTGCCTCCGAAATTACAACTTCATGGCAATTCGAGCCGCAATCTCATCCAAATTTCACTCTCATTTGCATTTACATCCCTCTATAGTACTTATTCCATATTTGTCTCTCTGTCTTTTTCCTCTAAATATTGTTCTTCCTACCGTTTTCTAGCGCCTTCTTTTTGCTAACAACAAGTCTTCTCTTTACTCACTACTCATCAACTCTTTGCTTTTTATCTAAGGTATGCTTCATGATCAATTCTCTTTTCTTGTTTAACTTTTTAAATTTTCGAATATTTTCTGTCTTGTTCCTTGTGTTCACTTTCATGCACCCTGTCAACTTGTTCTTTGATCAACTTGTTGCTAGTAACTGATATATGGGGTTCTTAGTTTTTATTTGAAACTCTGTTTGAATGATCCGTATGTTTGATTACATATTTCTTGAATACTACAATAGAATGGGATGGAGGGAGTATATTTTGACAATAAGATTGGGAAAAAGATTACATTTTTTTGTTGTTGAATGAAAATGATCAAGTCTTACACACGGTTATTCCCGCACCTCTAGGATAAGAAAGGTTAAATAATCAAAGCTGAAAGTAACTATCAGGATAACTTGTGTGTTGCATCCGCAAGAGTGTCTGAATGAACTCCAACTGCATTGTTATCCTTCTTTCTCCTACCTTTTGTGCTTTTTCACTTGAATCTTAGTTGCTCTCTGATATGTTGTTTTTGTTCTATGTTCTTCGCCTCGTCCGTTTAGAAGTAGAGTGGTCCTTTGCTTGTAGTAAAGGTGCTTTCTTTAGAAAGGAAATTGATCCATCTTTGAGCTTAAAAGAAACTGCCAAGAGCAGTTGGTAGGGGACGTAATTTTCATGACAAAAGCTTTCGCACAGATTGAGCTGACATTTCTTTACATTCTTTACTTTGGTTCTGCATTTGTGCTAGTGATATCTCACCTACACTGTACTTATATTTTTAATATTTGTAGTCCTTAGAATATGGCCGAGGGTGAGGACATTCAACCACTCGTCGTTGACAATGGAACTGGCATGGTTAAGGTTAGTTAAAAATGTTGCTTGCAATTTTAGCTTATTGTTCACAAATTATTGTGTTACTATGTGACATGCTAATGTATTTTGACTCATATTCTTATTTCAGGCTGGCTTTGCTGGAGACGATGCACCAAGGGCTGTATTTCCTAGTATAGTTGGTCGTCCTAGACACCAAGGAGTAATGGTTGGAATGGGGCAAAAGGATGCATATGTTGGTGATGAAGCCCAGTCTAAAAGAGGTATTCTGACTTTGAAATATCCCATTGAACATGGTATCGTCAGCAATTGGGATGACATGGAGAAAATTTGGCATCATACATTTTACAATGAGCTTCGTGTTGCTCCTGAGGAGCATCCTGTTCTTCTTACTGAGGCACCACTTAACCCCAAGGCAAATAGAGAGAAAATGACCCAGATCATGTTTGAGACCTTCAATGTCCCAGCCATGTATGTTGCAATCCAGGCAGTTCTTTCTCTGTATGCTAGTGGTCGTACTACAGGTAAGCAGAATAGCTGTTATCTTCTGGCTCTTTGTTGCTCGATAACGTCACTAATTAGATTGTTGTGTTTCAAAAAGGTATTGTGCTTGATTCTGGTGATGGTGTGAGCCACACTGTCCCCATCTACGAGGGATATGCACTTCCCCATGCCATCTTGAGGTTAGATCTTGCAGGTCGTGATCTTACTGATTACCTCATGAAGATTCTCACCGAGAGAGGTTATATGTTTACCACGTCTGCTGAGCGGGAAATAGTTCGTGATGTCAAGGAGAAACTTGCTTATGTTGCAATGGATTTTGAACATGAGCTTGAGACAGCAAAGAGTAGCTCGTCAGTTGAGAAGAGCTATGAGCTTCCTGATGGGCAAGTCATCACTATCGGTGCTGAGAGGTTTCGTTGCCCTGAGGTCCTCTTCCAGCCATCGTTGATTGGAATGGAAGCACCTGGCATTCATGAAACAACCTATAACTCTATCATGAAATGCGATGTTGATATTAGGAGGGATCTATACGGAAACATTGTGCTTAGTGGTGGCTCAACAATGTTCCCTGGCATAGCAGATCGTATGAGCAAGGAAATCACTGCTCTCGCTCCAAGCAGCATGAAGATCAAGGTGGTTGCACCACCCGAGAGGAAGTATAGCGTCTGGATAGGAGGATCAATTCTAGCTTCTCTTAGTACATTCCAACAAGTTAGTTTTCCTTCTCTCTATTTGACTTTGAGCCATAAAAAGAAACAGATTTTGATTGTAAATTTCTTGTTAACTCTTTAAGCTTGAGAGTAGCACTAATTGCTAGTTGCTATGCAGATGTGGATTACAAAGGCCGAGTATGATGAATCTGGTCCATCAATTGTTCACAGGAAGTGCTTCTAAGGTTGGTGAGAACTTTCATTCGTTATTTCTTTAACTAACTTGTCATTTTTTATGCCTGCACATCTCTCACAATGACTTTGGAGCACCGAAGTGTTTGTCCTGTTTGGTCGTTTGAAGTGATTCCTGATATTATTATGAGCAGTAGTATCTTTAGTTTTGGTCTTTTTTCTGGCTGCTGCTTTGTTATGTTGTAGTTTAGCTTGGTAGTGCTTTGTGCTTCTCTATCGATTAAATGTGCTATAGTAAGCCATTAAAGAGGATGATTTGCCGTCTTAAGATAGGACTAATGCCTGTGTTTTGTTGCTTTTCAGGTTGAGGATAGTTGTGGTTATATTTCTCATGTACTTTCAATTGTGTGGAGGGTCGATGTGCTTGCAGTTTTGAACCATGTTTACAAGAAAATACACCAGATGTGATTTTGTAAAATTTTAGGTTCTATGTTGGCAACTGAAAGGTAGGTTTGGTGTCTTAGTGCTTAAGATTTCAGTTTGTGGAGATTTGCTTTCAGTGTAGCTTTTAAGATGTTATGTGTGATATATATGTTCATGTAATGGTATTGAAGAGTAAGAGATTGGATTTCTTGCTTTTAACATTCTGTGAAAGGTTTATAATTAGGAGCTTTTCCGGACGGGCTAGAAATATAAGACTTATGGGGGACATAGCAGCAAGGATGGTGCATCGCCTATTTATCGTTCTCGCTTGGGAACCAAAACGAACACGCCTGCTACCTATTGGGTAGGTTTGAAGATGTGTTGCTTATTGGACAACAAATACCATTTAAACTATAACCCACGACCACGAGCTTAGTTACGCGGAATCAAAAGTTCAAACCAACGCATAATATAGGCTCAACTGTAGAAATATGGCGCCATAGGCAATGGTTTGCCTTTTAGTCATATGACATTTGTTTAGCAAAAAGGTCCCTAAGTTTAATAAGTTCTCGATGAAAATACTTGTATAAATCTTATAATGATGCTCTTATTTCCGTCCACTCTTTTTCTGTAAGTACGGCTTAATATGGAATACGTACCACTTGAATCTCACAGAGAATATATTGTCTGTGCCGTGCTTGCCTTTGACTCATCTTTCATAGGCTACATTCATCCTTTAATCTCGTATCTCCTAAAAAAAATATTGTCTGGGTAGTTCTTGCCCTTCCAATCTCTTCCTGTATTTTCCCAAATAACTTGAAATATTGCTTAGACAACACTTGCCACTTGACCTCTTCCTAAAAAGTCATGTGTTTGCTTGAAGTATTGATTCCAGATCATAAGAGTATTTTTTGCTTAAATGTTGTTAAACGGAGACAAATTCACCAAAACAAGTCATTATGGAGGGCACGCAATGAAATATTTTACATAATATATTATTTTTTCGTAAATCACCCCAAAACAAAAAATAAGGGCTAATGGTGAAGCCACCTTGGTGGAAAAGTGGTCCTGCGACCACCATTCGACGAAAATGATACCACGTAAATAGGTTAAATTTAACTATTTATGTCTAAATATTACTTTCTGAACAACCTTGGCACAATTAATAGTGCTTGTCTACTGGTGCATTGTATTCAAAATTAGCTAAACGGTCTAGGATCAAGTCCAAACTTATACATTTTGAACAAAAAAAAAAAATCTTCTTTGAAGCTCGAAGGCTCGAAACTTCTCAGCAATTTTCACATTTCGTCAAAAAATTTCGAGAAGATTTGGTGAATTCGTCAAGTGTAGTGTTCATCATTCTTT
The DNA here is from genome assembly GCA_037355625.1 of Petunia x hybrida. NCBI lineage: Eukaryota > Viridiplantae > Streptophyta > Magnoliopsida > Solanales > Solanaceae > Petunia > Petunia x hybrida. Next base: position 6,217,203 of record JBBBVM010000048.1, on the reverse strand, counting down.
ATGGATTCTTTGTTTTGATGAACTCATCTGAACTTATGAGACGTTGTAAAAGAATAGGATTGTTCTTTCATAATTGTCAAACACGTCTAAAATTTATACAGCCAGCTTGAAAGATCTATTTGGTGAAAAATAATGACAAAATTTGCTATACCACTATCAACTGGTAGGTCGAATTTATACTAAATAAAAGATCAAAGTATGACTATTGATAGTGACTTAATTATTAACTCCTTTTGTACTATTATAATTATCAGAATAAAAAATTAGAGGAATAGCAGTTACGCAAGAGTTGATGGAGAGTGCAGTTCATAAATCCAGTGCATTATTACCTCCAAGGACAATCACACACAAATTATTGCGTGAAAGTTTGTTGCAACACATTCATGCTTATTAGCTTGGATTTGGAGCATATACTTTCCGTAATTTAAATAAATTTTCTGTTAAACAAATCATGCTTTTCTCCTTCTCAAATGACTTGTATACTTAGCAAATGTGTTTGGGTGACTTGAGCTTATAAGTTAATATGCTTCCTCAGTCTTAATCTATAAGTCATAGTTTGACTTGAGAGAAACAAACTTTGAATGAATTATAAATATTTGTGTGACTATAAATTATTTCGTTAAGGGTAAAGTAAAAAGTTTGAGATTAAATAGTTTCTAACTCTAGAAATTAAACGTGTAATTCTTTTACGAACAAACTAATAAGGAAGTTGTATCATTCTTTCTGAAACAAATTAAGTATATACATGTGTAATGCAACGACTTTTAAATCTACAAATGTGTCATTCTTTTCACAAATGAACTTGTTAGCTTGAATAAGCTTGGAAGTTTTGACTGATGACTAAGGAACAGATCCAAGGACGTATTTCGTTAGATCACTGCAGCTGAATAAATAATTATGTAAAATTATTTAAGCGGAAAAATTAATTATTATCCTAAAATCTAATGTTTATCTTGATAATCATGCAGAAATGTACAAGATATAAAAGATTGCATAAGATTGGGATAAGGCTTGAAGATTTCGGCTATCAAAGCAAGGAGTTCAATTGGGACTCAAACACTTGAAGGACTTTGGAGTTCTAATTGCTCCAGACTTCTCAAGGTTTCAAGGCTATAAATTGAGAAGCATTTCAGCTGTTGAAGGCACACACAAACACAGAGAGTTTAGGGCTATAGCATTGAAGTTATTCTAAATTGATTTGAGCAGTTGTCTAGCTACAAGGAACTAAGTGAAGAACCTGTTCCTTAGGATTGAATTTATTGTTCTCAGTCTTAGTTCATCTATAATAGGATCTATTGAGTTGTATAATTTACTTTTATAGAAGTTCTGTAAGAGTACACATCATTCAAGTCTTATACTTGGAGAAACTTCATTAATTGTGAAAGGAGTCGCTATAAGATTAGAGTTAGTCCAAGGTTAGTAAGAATGAAGTCTTGTAACCAAGTGAACCTTTCAAATAGTGAAGTTGAAATCCTGCTTGAGAGAGTAGGTCGTGGTTTTTTCATCCCAAGTCAAAGGGGTTTTTCTACGGTAAAATTCAGTGTTCATTTACTTATTTTTACATATTCTGTACTTAACTAGTTAAGGAACACATAAAAGAAACTAGTCCTTCAGTAGTAGTGTGTCTTGGGAATTATCAGAACTAATAAAAAAATTGTGTCATTCTTTCTAAAACGAATGGAGTATATACTTGATCTAATCATAAACATTAAAAGATATAACTTATTAGTAACCGTTCAATCGGCCAAATATTTTCGACATAAAATATACTCCCTTTGTTCCAGCTTATAACAACAACAACATACTTAGTGAAATTTTATTAAGGTGGAATCTCGAGAGGTGAGATGTACGCAGAACTTACTCCCACAAAGATGGAGAGTTTGTTTCCGATAGACCCTCGACCAAAACAATGACATATTGAAAATATGTTTGAGATAAAACAAGATGGAACTATCGGAATTACTTACATAAAAGCTAAAAAAAATACCCAAAATATCTTTGTCTTAATTTAGACCACAAATTTTAAAAATCTTTCTTTATTTTTAAGCTACATGCTGATTCAAACTATGACAAAATAATGGAACGGATGGAGTAATGATGTATGTGTAAAAACTAAAATTTTAACAAATTATATTATAAACCCATAATTTCAATATACAAGAAGTTCATTGAGAATTAAATGCTGCCCCCAAAGATTTAAAAATGTTGTGGACAAGCGGTTGGAGGCAGAAGACAGCCTCTGGAAATTTTGAAATGGAAGTTAGTACTAGTAAAAGATGCTTTCGTACAATTAACTGAATTTGGTACCTTCAACACATTAAAATTTGTACCAACGTCCAATGACTCTCAAAGTAGTGAATAGTTTGTCGTGCTAAGGCCCCCACGAACTTCTTTTTCAAAAACACTTATTCAGTAATTTTTGCTGCTAGATTCTCAAATATCTCTTTTTCTAATAGTAGTACATTAATCTATTAAGTATTATTGAATTAAAAGAACAGCAATTTCAGCTGCTTGATATGTAAATATTACTCAGTACTGTATCAAATTGACATTCTCCATGATGATGTCAAGTAGTGAAATCTAGGGTAAACGTGAACAATTTAAGAAAGAAAGAGAGTTAAGAAAAAGACTGTTATATACTCCACATTTATCAAAATTTTCTATTAATGGAAAGCTAAAGCTGATTAACACTCTAGTACTGGACTTCAGCTTAAGCTGTCATTTTCTCTTGCAAGATACGAAGCAGAAAGCAGGAAAACAGATCCATAGTCCCTTTCACCAACTCAACCTTCTGTTGCACTTTTTAAGTTTGATCTGAGTCTCAATTAAGTCAGCTTTAACCCCTTGCTAATGTTCAACACCAACAGTTCACTTCAATTCAGCTACTCCTTCCCTACTTTTTTTTTTTTTTTTTTTTAGCAAAGGTCACTAAGCAGGTTGCTTAGTGACTAATTTTATTGATAATAATATCACCTCAACTAGAACAATACAAATAAGAGGGGATAGGCCTTTGTTCAACGTCCTGCCCTCCATTAAATATACTGTCTTTCCCTTGAATTGGTTGCTCCATTAGGATCTCAAAACCATTAGTTGTTTGCAGTGAATGCACGTTGTCTTCCTTTACTACAGATTGTTTTTGCATAATGATTTGTTTAGTTAAAGCCTGGGTATTTTTGGCTTGTTCTTCTTGTGACTTATGCTGCTGAATACCACGAAATTTGCCCCCTTTTTTGTTAGTTACAGCTTGCCAACCTGTTGTTTTCTCCTTGCTTCCACGTATAGAATCAGTATGGTAAGAAATGGTAGCAACACAAGGAACCAATATTACTCCTGAATTGCACTGTTGCTTGTTAATACCATTAGTAATTGTCACTGCTTCCACCTGTAAAAGACCTTCATTATGCTGCCCAGAATTTAAATTCAAAGTCAGTGCAGTCCCCCTCACACCCTTAAAAACTGTATCACGCTGCCCATTCTCCTTTACTGCAATTATACCTCCTCTCTTGGCATTAAGAATTTCCCTTGCATCTCCTTGGTATTTTTGAATACTCAATTTAGCATGTTCTTCAGCGCCTGCACCCTCATTATTTGTGTGATTATACTTCTCACTAATCAACCGACAATCATCCAACTTATAACCTTGATGTTTACGAAAAGTACAATACGAAGTAAGATTATCATACTCGATCTTTTGCAAGTTTTCTACCACCTTTCCTAATTTTTCATCAATATACTGGAGCTTAACACAATTAGGAAATTTATCAAGAATATCAAGTTCAACCTTCACCCGTACTACACTAGGTCTTGATCTTTCTTGTATTGCCTTATCAATAGAAATTGGTCTACCTACTGCCGAAGAAATAGATAGCAATGATCTCTTAACAAAAAATTCAGGCAACAAATTAGGCAAAGAAATCCAACAAAACACCCTAGAAGTTTTTTCATTAGGGTTAAACCCTCTAGCATAAGGGAAAATCCTATATTGATAGTCTTCACCATTACACTGCAAGAAACTAACAATTCTAGATGCGGCTAAGACATAATCATCACGATTATCAAAACGTATCAAAATATGTCTCCTAGCAAGCCATCCAACTAAACAATGACCGACCTTGAACACCGAGATGATTTGGAAGTAGCTTATGTAACTCTTACATTTCATGTTGTCCATAAGAAAACTTCATCACCAAAGCTTGATGCAATCCTTCCTCTTTCTTAAATTCTTCAATCTCATCAAAAAAAAATTTAATGTTGGAGTTCCATGAAAAATTTCAATTGGATTTAATATCAATGGTGTATTAATATGAGCTGTTTTTTATTGTGGTTATGGTTTAGAAGCAAATGATGCTGTTAAGGGAGGCAAGGCAACCTCACAAGGAGGGTGCCTACCGGTGGGCACAGCCATGGCTGCTACAGGATGAAAATCGCCCTAGGCTAGAGAGAGTTTAGATTTAGGGTGAGCGTTTTTAAAAATGAACTTAGTTTTTTTTAGTCTTTTCCGAAAACAATGACTCTTTTTAAATTAGGAAATAATTTTACCAAACTTATATGTTTACCTTAATGAGATAATTTATAATTAGTCAAATACAGGGTTAGGATTTCTTGGCCATCTACTAGAACTGTAAAATTTTTGCCCAGCGGCCACTTTTAACACCGGTATTTGGTTTGAGGCCACTATTTTCTTTGGTCTTGCACTAGAGGCCACTTTTGGGCCTTTACTAAATAAACATTGACTGAAGTTCATTCCATACGGTCCCTTGACTGAAGTTCCATCTTTAAGGACTGAACTTCGGTCCATATGGCCCTGGACTGAAGTTCCATCTTTAAGGATTGAACTTCAGTCCATATGGCCCTGGACTGAAGTTCCATCTTTAATGACTAGACTGAACTTCAGTCAACATGGCCCAGGACTGAAGTTGTATTTTTAAGGATTGAACTTCAATCCTTATGGCCCTGGACTGAAGTTCAATCTTTAAGGACTGAACTTTAGTCAACATATGGCCCTTGACTGAAGTTCAATCTTTAAGGACTGCATTTCAGTCATCATGGCCCTGGACTGAAGTTCTGTCTTTAAGGACTGAACTTCAATCCGGCCTCTGGACGGAAGTTCTATTTTTTAAGCGAAAGTGGCCACAAACTAAATATTTTGGTATTAATAGCCTGTGCCCAAAGACCAGTGGCAAAAGTGGCCTTTCGTGGACTTTCCCCTTTAAGATGATCCGCCAACAATGTGAACAAAGTAAAAAGTGGGCAAGTCAAGTTTTATCCATCGCCAGAACTTTCGACCCGAAAGATCTTTTTGCAAAATTTACTTTTACGTGGTCAAAACTTAAACAGTGGGTCGAAATTAGCCTGTTTGTGCAAATAACCCTAATTAACGTAAATGAGGGCTGATTTGCAAAAATATGACACGGATAACAATGGTTTGCCTTTTTGCCCGCGCTAAGAAATGGTTTGCAAAAATTCTCTCGTTAAGATTTAATGAAAAAAATCCGGGGCCAAGACTTGTCTTTATATTTTTCTGCTTTTCAACACTTATCCCTTTAAGTATTGGCAATAGGCAATACTTTCCGCACTTGGTCGTAGCTTCTTGCCCCTTATTTCAAACTCAAGGAAGGAAAGATTCAATCCAGCCCATAGGGGTTTCCCTACGGCTACAAGTCTTGGCAAAAAGTCAAGACTTGCCATTGACCCCTGCTCGATTTTCCAACACTTGAACGACAAGTGTTGGCAAAAGGCAAGACTTTCCGCACTTCGTCGTAAGTCTTGGCAGACTTGCCCATTCAAGTTTTCCCTGCATTCTCGCCATATAACTTGAAGGATTTGAAAAACAACACTTGCCCTTGAAGTATAGCCAATTGCCAAGACTTACAAAATGTTTGCCTTGAAATCTTGGCTCCGAACTAAATAAGAGCATTTTGCTAAAATATTTCTTAGCGCGGGCAATTTTGTAAAACAATTCTTTATGGAGGGCATGCAACCTAAACATGAATAACATTGTATAACCTAAGAATAAGAACAAATTTGTCTCTAATCATACGAAAAAGAAAAGTCTAAAAAAGACACTAGGCCTAACAATCAAAAGCTTGCTCAAAAATAGCCAAAGCGCTATAAGGACAAGATAAAATCAGATCAAAATTTATCTTACTTATCATGATTAAATGATTAATGAAATAAATATAAATAAATTAATCATAATAGTATAATAAATATATATTTATCAATACAAGACTTACATATATCTATTCAGTGTAACAACATCTAAACTCCTTCCAAAAGTGTTAGAATACTTTAACACCGACTAGCTAGGTTGGAAATTAGGGGATTGAAGTACCGTACTAGCTTTCTCTGCCCTCATAAATAAGAAAATAACCTTAAATATTTTACACTACTGCTCCTTTTGTTTCAATTTAAATATCTATTTTTCCTTTTTAGTTCGTCTAAAAAAAATATTTTTTTCTATATTTAGTAATTCGTTAATTACAAAATTTATTTTGAACCATAGATAGTTTGCGCTTTCAGTAGCGAACACATGAAAAAGAGGTAGGCGTTGTAAAGAAAAATGGGGCTAGTTCTCAGTTTTTTGAAAAATTTGATAGTTCGCACTGAAGTTGCGAACTCTTCAAAAAACAAAAATTCGAAATTTAGTAGTGAAATGCTATAAAAAGGGATAGTTTGCGCTTTCTGTAGCGAACGTATGAAAAAAAGTTAGGCGTTGTAAAGAAAAATGGGCCAGTTCTCAGTTTTTCGAAAAATTTGATAGTTCGCACTTTCTGAAGTTGCGAACTGTTCAAAAAACGAAAATTCAAAATTTAGTAGTGAAATGCTATAAAAAGAGATAGTTCGCGCTTTCGGTAGCGAACGTATGAAAAAGATTTAGGCGTTGTAAAGAAAAATGGGCTAGTTCGAAGTTTTTTGAAAAAATTGGTAGTTCGCGCTTTCTGAAGTTGCGAACTGTTCAAAAAATAAAAATCCGAAATTTAGTAGTGAACTTCTATAAAAGGGGGTAGTTTACGCTTTCTGTAGTGAACGTATGAAAAATAGGCAGGCGTTGTAAAGAAAAATGTACTAGTTCTCAGTTTTTTGAAAATTTGATAGTTCGCACTTTCTGAAGTTGCGAACTGTTCAAAAAATGAAAATTCAAAATTTAGTAGTGAAATGCTATAAAAAGGGATAGTTTGCGCTTTCAATAGTGAACGTAAGAAAAAGAGTTAGGCATTGTAAAGAAAAATGGGCTAGTTCGCAGTGTTTTGAAAAAAATGGTAGTTCGCACTTTCTGAATTTGCGAACTGTTCAAAAAATGAATATTCGAAATTTAGCAGTGACTTATAATTTTAAACCATATAATATTTTTATTTTTTGAAATTATATGTCCAATTAAATTCAGACACTTAAAATAAGACGAGGAGGTACTAGTTATTGAGAATTGAATAAGAGTAGGTTAAAGTTAAAAGGAGTAGAAGATAAGACTTTGAGGTTGAGGGGTGCAATTATGATAGCAACATGAGGTAGCTGGTGCTGTGGTTGAGTGGCATGCCTGCATGTGTGTCTATTGTCACACACACGTTCTTCTTCTACTACTACTTCTTACTTCATTACTGTTACAGCTCAACAGTGTTAACTCTTTTTTGTCCATTCGTGTATCCCTCTTTATCTTGAACGCACATTTTCTGGACCCCCCATTTGCATGAAGCCAAATGGTAATAATTTGCAAACTCAAACTTTGCTGCGTAAATGATGCTAATAATTTGCTACAATGTCTTGATGATGAATTGACTATATAAGATAGCTAGACACTGATCTTCTTCTTATTGATAAGTTGAATACGAGCCGTATAACGTTATAAGGAAGATCTATTCAAATATGACATTCAGTTAGGTACAAATGCCACGAAATATAAGCAAGAAAAAACAAGAAAAGAGAAGTACAATCAACCTAAAAATCAAATACAGCAAAAGCCGTCTCTCCATTAATTAGACACCCTAAATAAAAAAGGAGTCGTAGAAGAAGAATAAATAGTTACCTAAATATGCATTGCCTGCTTTTTTAAGTTCATCAAATATTGAAGTTTGCTAGATCGACTATTTGCTCACCTTAGAAGCCGTTTATGAGGCAAAACGCTCCCTATCTAAAATACGTTTATTCCCCTATTATTAAATTTTATTTTCTAGTCACGTTATCAGTAAAAGATTTGCATTTCCACTTTGATGGTTGAACAAACTAGCTATAAGTTATAAAACAAGAAATTAAAGTGAAAATAGATCAATTTCTTTTAACCCTACGCTTGATGTGGGAAGAGGAAGAAAAGCATCACCATAAACTCGACAACTTATATCAATAATTCTCTTCTTTTTAGCACCATCCATTATCATCATTATTATTCTATCTTTTTCCCCTTCTTCTTAAGACAACATTTGTGGGCTATGTGAAAGTCAACACTTGAATGAAAATTATGCTCATTTCACTAGATTAATAAGTTCTTGGAACCCTTCATTGGAGTTTCTACGACCCCACCTTGCAATTAGTAGCTAGTATTGCCTTATTATTGGTTGCAACCCCCCCCCCCCCCCTTCCTGATTTTTTAACCTCCAAGTTTATACATAGACAATAATGGCTTATTATACAAGTTTTGCAAACATAATAAGCCCTCATCAATAATAGGTGTACGTAGACTCAGTTATATTGTTCTTATCTTTGGATAAAAATATACATAGTATTTGTAAACTGAAAAGAAATAAAAACACGACATTTCGATAAATTCTGATGAATAAATAAGTTACATTAATAAAATTTCAATTTTATTCTATGATCAGATGATAAGGGATGCAACAAAGAAACCAAAATAAGTATATAAATAATTTAAGAATGAAAAAAATACTATATAAATAACGAAACAAGTGACACTATCTAGAGTAGATCAAGTACTAAAAGTTACAAGGACAATTTTTTATTAATCTTTTTTATTCTTTCCTTTCAGTTATAAGAGGAATCATAATAAGTACACAAATTTTAATAGCTGTATTTTCAATTTGCAACTTGTGTAGTACTATTTTCTTTAATATCAGCTCACAAGTTGGTATGTGGGTATTATTCTGTTCCTTCAAGTGAACTAACTTGCTAGACTTATATTATTTAAATATTTCAATGTACATATATACAACACCTGATATAACTTGATCTATTGAACAAACAATCATGATGAAACCAACATTCAATATGATTAAATCATCATCATTCATTGAAATAAAAGGACAAAAATACAGAAAAGAGAAGGAAATTATAAATGTAGTAACCATTTTCTCACATTTACACCCCCACAAGAACAAAAAAAGAAGGAAAAAAAAGTACTACAAACATTATACCATCATTTATTCCTTTTTTTTTTCTCTTCCCTCCCCATCCCTCAATAAACTTTATTTTCCCCCAATAATAAATAAATAATGAAAAGTGAAAAACACTTGTACAACATAAAAAAACTTAACTCTATACCCCTTACCAAATACCCAAAAGTAACAAAAAAAAAAAAAAAAAAAAAAAAGAAACAAAAGAAAAGTAAAACCCAAAGTGTGTAAAATAAAATGCCTTTGCATTTTCCAAATGATATTTTTTTTCACTGTCACCGTCTTACCTCACCAACAAGAATTTCTGAATCCGACAAATTTCTGCAAAATCTGTTAGACCCACTTTGCAATTCCCAATGCACTGTCACTTGCCACCATTTTTTAAATTTAAACTGTAGCAGTAGCAGCCGCAGTAGTCGTGGAAGCAGCCATTGATGATGGTTGTTTATTTGTCACTATTTCATAAACATTTCCTTCATCGTCGTCGTCGTCTTCTTCTTCTTCATCTTCATCCATGCTGTCACTTTCATTGTCATGATCTGGCATATTGTTCAGAGCTTGATGATGAACCTGTTGTTGATCTAGACCAAGTGGCTGCCATTGTTGCTCCGGTTGAGCCATGACTGGAACCATTGAAGGGTTGTTTTCGGGTTTTAATCCGAATGCAGTTGTAGTAATTGGTACAACTTCAGTCTTGGCTTTTTCCTTGTACAATGCTTCCAGCTGGTGAAAATATGGGCAAGTCTTGGAATCTTCTGGTCTTTTTTTGTTGCTTTCTTTAACCTTCTTGTAGTACTTGTTAATATTCTCCCATTTCTCTTTGCATCTCTTGGCATTTCTGTTGTATCCAAGATTCCTCATTCCAGCTGAAATTTCCTCCCATAGTGGCCCTTTTGGTACATTTTCTTGGTACTTCAGATCTAAGCAAGTCCGCAGCCTAATCAATGCTTCAATTTCTTCTTTTGGCCATCTTGATGAGCTTGCTTGAGTAAAATTCTCGCCACCATTGTCGAGTTTTGCAACTTCCATGGTTCTTGCAGGTACTGGTACTAGTGCCTGTGTGGGTAATGGGGCGGGTACTGGCATCGGTAGTGACACCGCGATAGCTGGGGCTGGTACTGGCATAGGTAGTGATACCGCAGTAGCTGGTGGTGGTGGTGGTGGTGGTGTTTGTGTTTGTTTTTGTGGTTGAGACTGCGGTGGCGCAACTAATGGCTTTTCTTGTAACTGTATTTGAGTTGGAGAAGTATTAGTAGTAATATTTGGGATTTGTATGTTTTGTTGACCAGTGATCTTTTGCAAGAATGCGATGATTGTTGCATCTTTGGCTGCTGCCATTGATCTTTCTTGGACTAAAAGATCATGTTCCCTATTCATTCTGGCCATCTCTTGTACTCTCCAAGTCTCCTCTCTCACCAGCCTTTCCCTCTCGCGCTTCTCAAGTGTTTCCAAGAACTTCTTCTGCAACTCCTCTTGCTTTTCAATCACATCCTTCATCAACCCTTCAAAGAAATCCTTCCACTTCCGCTTCTTCCCATGCCGCCTTTGTATGTCCTCGTCTGATGAAGTTGAAGAAGAAGATGTTGAATTTGATAGAAAGCTAGTATTACCTTGAGCCCGATTTATCTGGTTCAAGGTAATATTCGGTTGTGCTGGTGGTGGTGGTTGTGATGGTTGCGACGATACAGGCAATGGGGACACATTATTATTCAAAGGATGATTAACAATCGGAGTTGCTGCAGTCGGAACAGTATTTTGAGAAATAGTAAAAGGTATTTGTGTGGATGAAACAGTAGTTTGTGACATTGGCATTGGAGGATTATTCATAGTAGCATTTCCTCGCATTGGCATTGCCATTGTAATTGGAGTAGCAGCTAATGGAGGTGGTGGTAAAGAATGAGATGGATTGGTTTCAAAAGCTTCTAATGCTTCAAAGAAACGATAAGTTTTGCCATCTGATTTAGAAGCTCGACCATCTTTGGTTCTTCTATGATACTTGTAAACATTCTCAAATTTCTCTTTACATTTCTTGGCACTTCGATGATAACCAAGATCCGCCAATTTCCTGATAACAATAGTTGAATTTAGTCAATTGGAAACAAAACAAATGATCCAAAAACTTAATACTTAAACTCATTAATGAAACAAAATCTCACATTAATGTTTACCACATAAAATAAACATAAGGATTAAGAAGTCATTAATCCAAACTTTTAAGTAACAAAGAGAAAAAAAATGAAAGAGTCTATAAATAACCACCAATTCGGTTGTGTCAGTCCGAGATTGGTCAAACATTTTGTTATGAGCTGGCTGGATAAAGATGGATTGAAGCTACTGCTCTTCAATTCTAAACGAGTTGAATTCGATTATACGAATCCAAATCTATCAAAATCACTAGCTAGAAGCACATTCTTTCATGGATAAGAAGATGAGATAGGAAAAAAGAATATAATCATTGTGCAAGATCTATTAAGCTTTGTACTATAATTCATTTCTATCTTTGGTAAAATTAATTTCTCTAAAAAAAGAAGAAGCACAAAAAGTGTTGATGAGGAGAAGTGGAATATAATTCTAGAGAGTGAATAATAACCATGCTAAATTTGTTGCTGGATTCAGCCAAAAAATGGCAAAACAGCCAAACAGAATAACCAAAAAAGCTGGACACTGAAATCCTCAAAAACTGCTGAAATTCTTGATAAATGAACTGAAAACAATGACACTTTATTCATCAAAAAGCAATAAGTACTTAGTTCAATGGAATTTTATATCCAATATAGATCTCCTTTAGTTTCCCAATGAAATAGTTAATCTTTTTTATTTTTCAAAAAAAGATTCTATTACAATGAATCCTATGCATGACCATGATGAGCAAGTACTTCATTAGTTAGCTAAACAAAAAAGAAACAAAGAATTATGTATGTATGTACCTTGAAACTTCTTCCCATAAAGGTCCTTTAAGACTTGAGTCTCTAAACACAACATCCATTTCAGACCTTATTCTTAATAAAGCTAATGTTTCTTGTCTTGGCCATCTATTGCCACCTGAATTTCTTTCTCCTTCTTCATTAAAACCACCACCAACTGTCATATCTCCGCCACCGCCGCCACCACCTTCACTACTTCCACCACTTTCAGCCACCGTTGCAGCCAACGGTGGCTGTTGTGATGCTGCCTGAGTACTGGCAGCACCATCAGCTGAAGTAGTGTTTATTAAGCCTGAAGAAACACCAAGCATCTTTCTTGCTTTCTTATTCTTGAGGAGTCACCCCTCCTCTAGAACTTAGCAGCAATTACAGCTGAAATTATAAATAAAAATATATATCAACAACAAAAAAAAGATGGTGAATTCTGTGGGTTTTATGAAGATGAGGGTGTGTGGTGAATTTGTTAGTATAATTTATTTCGGTGGGATCTGTCTGTCAATCTCACACCCTTTAAAATACATTGAAAAAGTGTAGACAGCAGAAAGAGAGAAAAAAGAAAGTAAATTTATTTTCTTTTGTGTCAAGATAACCAGATGGACATATTTATTTGTCGCTCTAGTCTAGTAGTAAGAACGTAACATATCGATTAGTTTGACATGTGGTGAGTACGGGTGTATCGGTTATGTAGGTATAAATATCTCAAAAATAGATGTTTACATTACTTCACACCTAGAATAATTAGTATACCAATTTTAAATTTAGTAGCATCCCGCTGTGCTCAAATACTAGGTCCGCCTCTAACCATAACGATCACTTTGCTTCAATCAAGGTAAAAATATAAACTAAAAAGACAACAGTGATAAATACGTAATGAATAATGTGTATGTGTAGGTTGGCGTACATGTATTAGGTATAGATTAAAAAAAAAGGAGACATAGGGCATATGTAGTAGTAAATAAATTAGTAAAAAAGTGATGAAAAGAAGAAGCAACAACAGCTAGCTGCAGATAGGGACGAAGGAGATAAATAAGTTAGTTTTTGTCTGTCCAGCTAAATTTAGTTAAAAGCCGGCTCTAAGTAGGTCATCTTTGCTTTTTTGGCATTTTGGATTTCAGTGGCTGTTGGCTATACTTGTAAAAAAAGAGGGGGGGGGGGGGGGTAGATTGGGCTATGAAAAGGCAAAAATATCCCTAACATGAATCCCATTGACCTTTTAAATCGTAGATGCTAATCTGACTAATTTTATATTACTTCACCTGATGAATGATAGAGTACTATGAGATCTCTTTGTTATAATCTTGATTAGTTTATATCTGTGAATTTCCTAAAATATTCCTTGAGGGTTTTTAGGAAGATGATGAATTAGTGGAACTAGGTCGGATTTAAGTTATTACACCGCTAGTGTAAAAATAACTATTTTATTAATACTCCCTCCGTCCCAAATTAGTTGACACTTTCAACTATTGCACGCCCATTAAAAAAATCAATAAATAGGGTATACATTTTACTATGTTACCCTTATTTAATATATAACTATTAAATACTTTTTGAGAATATCATTAATAATTGAGGGTATAGTTGGAAATAATTGACAAAAATAGTCTTGAAATCCTAAAGCGTCAACTATTTTGGGACAAATAAATCTTACTAAAACGTCAACTAATTTGGGACGAAGGGAGTATAATTTAACTTATTATAACAAGTAAGTTATCATTTTATCATATTACCAACTAATCATATTATGAAAGAGCTTAATTATTTATAGTTAACTTTTAATTGGCCTAATTGTGTAGATCGGAGGGAGTGTTGTTCAATGAGCTCAACCAAATTAAGAACTTTTTGCAAATAACATAGATGCATACATATGAGAAATAGAATTACTAATTCTGCTACATATCATATCTGAATCCACAATTTCAATAGAATAATTAGTGATTGTTATATTTTATAATTATTGGCATAAAATTAGACTTATAGAACTAGCTACTTTCAATTGCAATTAATTAATGAGGGCTCTAGTACTCTTTATGTTTTCTACTTTTGTTGAGTAAGTAAATTTGTAATACTGTGGTGCTTGTGCAGCCACGTGGGTATAGGGGACACTACAGTTGGAGGGTGACAAATATAGAGTTTGACAAAAACTGGTTATAATGAGTTGTTAAAAAACCTAAGGGAAATTTTTTTTATATATATATATAAAAGAAGTTAAAGAAAAAGACTCAAGTGGAACTGATGGAAAGTCTATTAAAAAGGTGGGATCCATTTATCGAATTAAACTTGTAGGTCATTTTATTTGTCAAACCATTTGAATATCTAAATTAAGTAAATACTGCTGTCCAATTTCAGTTAGGCCTGCAACCTACCGTAATAAATGGTAGAAAAATTTCATAAGCAGCGAGTTCTTACCATCTATGGATTTATTATTTGAAAATCTATTCTACAACTAGAAAGTAAACGATAAATTAGGGACCATCTATTGTGTATCTACTTTTGTCTTTTTATATGTATTTAAAATAAATTTGATTACTTCTTATTAAGTAGGGATAATTATCAAAACAGCCAGTAAACTTTATCTCCTTACTTTTGACTAGCTCTTACTTTTTAAAGTCAGCATACACAAAAACGAATACAAGTAGTTTATAAACGAAAACATAGGTATACAAAAGGTATCCTAGTGTATACTAAATGTATACATCCAAAAATATCGTGTATACAGTCAGATTTATCGGATATACGCAATGTATAAATACGCTTTTCTCGGTTATTTTTAATGCATACACATTTTTCTTACAGTGTACACATTTTGAAAATAATGAATTTTGTATAGATACATTATTCCCAAAAAAAAAAAAAAAAAAAAAAAAAAAAAAAAAAAAAGGAAAGGGCTTGACATTAGTCGTCGTGGTCGGAGATCCGGCGACAGCACATCAGCAACCGGCGTGGGAGAAAGGCAGCAGCTCTGGGGGAGGAGAATCGCAGCAGCGGCGATGGTGCAACAGCCGACCAGAAATTTCAGATCTAGAACAGGGGAGGCAAGGGAGTGGCCGGAGAGGGAGGAGGAAGGGGTGGCGGTGCTGATGGAGTGGAGAAGAAGAAAAAGAACACTAAAAAATCTAGTAGCTACAAAAAATAAGGGAGATGGGCTAAGAGTTTATTTACGGTTATTTTGAAAAAAGAGAACTAAAAAATATATATAGAGGGGGTTAAATGTATACATAGTATTATTTTCCCTATTGAGTATACATTATAGTTTCTTATTACTAGTAAGTAGTAACTGGATAATTTATACTGTAATTTTCCATTTCGCATGGATAAAATTAAGGAAAATTTATACAAAATGACTACCCTAATAGCTAAATTATAAAAAATATCGATACTTTTACTATATTTACAAAACATAACAATAATATAACAATAGTTTCTCATTTTTCCCGAAACATAAACTCTAATTTCTCCCTCTTTCTCCTTCTCTACCCTCCTAAACCCATCCACCATCCATCCACCACCGTCCCCTTCCCTCTCACCTCCAATACTGCTGCTACCGTCCCCCTCCCTCTTCCAACCACCGTCCCCCTCCCTCTCGCCACTGTCTCTGCTTCTCGCACCGCTGCTACCGCCAATACTTCTGCTACTGTCTCCGGTGGGTTTTCCGATTTAGTCTTTTTTTTTTCTTTTTTCCTTTTTATATATGTATATATGCATATGTTTATGTATAAATTTGTATTTTGTATATATAATTTCAGATCTATTTCTTTCTCTTCTTTTTTTTTTATTTTTTGGTTTTGTGTGTATATTTATTTGTATATACATGTATACAATTTTGTATTTATGTGTATGTGTATGTTTTGGTGTATAAATACGTTAAAGTTTTTTTGAATATCTATTTGTGTTTATTTGTATATTGTTGTATATTTTTGTATTTTGTACTTTCAAGTATATGTTTGGTAACTTTTTGGTTATGCATTTTGTATAATTTTGTATATAGTAGTATTTATGTGTATGTCTTGTATTTGTGGTTTAAAGAATTTTATGTTTTGTATTTTTCTAGATTATGTATGTTTATGTATTTTCAATTTATATTTTTTGTATGTTACAAGCTTTTTTTCAGATTTTTTTTTTAAGAAAATTTTGGTGACTGCCGCCGGTGGCTGGCGACTGGCCGGCGGAGATCGGCTGCCAGTGGCGGGCGCCGACACTGTGACTGCTCAGTGGGTGTGGGAGGGAGTAAAACCTCATTTATAGGGTTTTAATGGAGGTTATATATGTTATGTAAAAAACTATCGCTATGTTTTGTAAAATATAATAGTATCACTATTTTTTTTTTTTTTTGTAAATTTGCTATTAGGATTGTATATTTGTATAAATCTCCCTAAAATTAAAGTCCATGGTGCACTTTCAACAATGAGTTCTATCAGGGGCCATATTGAGTGGATGTGGGAATTAACATAATGACTGTTTCTATGAGCTATTTTTTACTCTTTTTCACAACTCACGACTCACGAGTATTCTAAAACTATGAAAGTAGGAAAAGAATTGTCACATAAACGAGTATCGAAAATTTTAAACATCCAAAAATATATATTGTACGAGTACTGCTAAAAGAAATGGAAATTTATGCAAGCATCTGTGTTTATCGTAAAAGTAAAAAAAAAGGAAATGAAGATAAAAATTGAAAAAAGGCTTGTTCGGTTCTGATTTCAAACAGCTCAGGACTCTTGTTAATACATAGAATTAAAATTTACTAATTAAAAGGATTGGAGTAACCAATAATAATGCAAACTTGTGGACCCTATCAAGCAATAATGCAATATACAATAATTACACATATATATAATCGGACCTCCATTTAATATGCACAGCAATGCTGAAATAGATACATATTCATCACAATATGTAAAGATACATAATCTTGATATATATTATGTTGCGTGAACAAGTGAATAAGCACGAAATTTGGTTTGTGGGGTTACGGCAGACGCTCAGAAAATTATCCGTAGAGTTTAAACTATATGCATCGTCATTATCTTTATACTACCTCCGTACCATTTTGTTTATTATAGTTGAGAGTCAAACGAGTTTATCTTTGACCGTAATTTTTATATATATCTTTTAAATATTTTGAATTGTGATTTATTATGACTTATAGTACTGTTCATGTAGTTTTCAAATACGTAAATTTTATTTAAAAAAGTTGAAGATTTTATATCCTAATCTACGATTTTAAAAAATTTACTCTTAAAACAGTAATTATGACAAACAAAATTGGACAGAGGAAATATATTGTAATATGTAATTTCCTTTTAATTTAAATATTGCAAATTTACTTTTTGTAGAAGCTTACTTATAGTTTGTAGATATACATTGGATTACATGATAGTATAAAAACTTTCGCACTTTAATCGTGTATATAATTTAAATATTTATCAATAATGCATCAATATTATATTGGTAATTTCAACTAAAAAGTGATTTATTACTATAAAATAAAAAAGGGATAGATGAAAGGATATAAAAGTGAGACAATACAAAAAGGTTATGGGGCACCGTTCTTTTATTGCCTATAGTTTTAGAGAGAGAGGTGAATGGCACGTTATTGATGATGAGAAGACTAAGCTACCACAATTTATTTCACTATAGTTGCTCTATATATGTCCTGTTACATTTTATATAACAATGTTTGCTTAATTTTATTACAAACTTCAAAATAGTGACACGTGGTATTTGCTCGTTTTACGTTTTTTTCTTTTTTGATAATAATGACTATTAGCTCGTTTTATGTTGGGACACCATCGAGGGTGAGGATGAATACGGGACAATTTGTTATGAGTAGTACAACCAACATTTTCTGAGCATTTTGATTTTTGAGAAATAGGCTAAGATCAAATCAAGTCAAGGGAATTCGACATTTATCATGTAATATAATTCATATATAAATGGTGAAATTTTTTAGGAAGAGCAATGGAGTATCGTTTGAACTTCCTTTCTTACATGTGGCTCCGCCCTTGTTTGTGTCGACAAGAGTATGAATGGAATAAAAATTTAAAAGACAATCGAAATACTGAAATGATGATATAGAACAATATATATTTAACATCGATTTCAAGAACTATATATATTATGGTGAACTACTGTTAAGAGGATGACTATATAGACAGTGGCGGAGCCAGATGGGGCAAGGGTGATCAGGCACTTCACCGAAAAATAATACCGTGTATATTGGTTAAATTTGACTATTTATGATTAAATATTATATTTTAAACACCATTGGCACAATTAAAAGTGCTAGTCGAGTGATGCATGGTGGTCAAATTTAAATAAACAACCCGGAATCAAAATCCAACTAATATATTTTAAAGATTTTTTGTTTTTTTTGTTTTTTTTTTTTTTTTTTTGAAGTTTGAACACCTTGAAAAAAGTATATAGAGATGTTTACATATACATGAGTAAAGAGAAAAATAGTTGTGAAATTTCTATCCATGTCATTGCTCTATTTTGGATCATGAAAAAGAGGAGAAGATGCTGGTAAGTTTTAAGCCAATAAACTTAGGCATTCAATGAGGAAGACAATGATATGCTTCATGATAATGTAGATAAAGGTGTAAGGTAGACTGATATATAATTGATGCCAAGCACTACTTACTGTCAATTTATTTGTGAGTAAGAAAGATTCTTCTAGGTGACCCTTATTAATTTAGTATTTAAGTGATTTAATCTGAATTAGAGATCCTTCATGACAATGTGATAATGGCTCTTTGTTGGCATATTGAGTTTACTTTTAGAAAACACAGAATGAAATAGGTGTTGTGTTCATGTTAATAAGAATATTACATGAGATTGTAATCATTGTAAATTTAATATACTTCTCTAACTAGCTCCCCCCCCCCCCCCCCCTACTTTGAAGAAGTTAATGGTATGAGTTGGATGAAGATGATATGTCAACATCCATTTTTTAATTAAAAAGACACTATGATTTATGTGTACATCTTTTGTACAGTTGTAAATCAATTTGTTTTTATTTTTAACTGAATCACTTACCGGTGATTGTATTATTTCAACCCCTTGTTTTAATTGATTAATTATATTCCCACGATAACCTTGCAGCTATTTTTTTGGATCAAAAATTTCAATTTGATACCATGAGGCGCAGTAGTGCTTACCTACCATATATAGATAATTAAAGTAATAATATTGGTTCACACTACCCTATATTTTGAACTTTTAAAACTCAAAATATGTAGGTAATTTAGAAGAATTATTCCACGCGATCGGCATCTTACGGCGGTGGAATACTTAATAAACTTTATTACTATGTTACTTTATTTATTCTTAAAATTATTAAGAAGAAAAGGTAAAGAAAACAAATTTAAATAATTGAATATAGTTAATTACTTTTTCTATCCGTAAAATAATAAACTTTTTATTAGTGGAGTCAAATGGTTCTTCTCTAATATATAAAAGTTTCGAGTTTGTAAGTAGTACGACCAGTGTGGTGGATGGATGTGATCCACTTTTACGCAATAACCTCAAATTCGAGTCTTGAAAATATAGAGTATTTTTATAGGTCCAAGGCAACACAATTTCGAATTGTCGGTCCATACCGGTGAATTTCATGATTAAAAGTTAAAACAAACAAAAAAATTGTTTAATGTACTAATAATTAAACAGATTCAAATGGTAATTCATTTCTTTTTTAACATGATAAAGAACTATTTTGCATAAATTCCATATATACAGCACCACATTATGGTAGGGTCCTTCACCTCTGTACATTGTTAAGTTGCCAAAAGGATATGCACTAGTAATCATACATGTAAGTGAGGTTTAAAATTTTAAAAGTTAAATTGATTATCTTATACACAGTATAAAAAAATATCTCATAATGTATCAGCATATAGAAATTGAACTCATGTATAAATGGACATGGCAAGGGCTGTTAGCTACTCCTATTGACATCAGAAAGAGGCACTTTTTCAAAACATGCATGATTTTGTCTTTTTATTGCAAAATGCTTTGAGATGCTCTAGCATTTCCAGTAAAAGGGTGCCTTTCAGACAGCTCCCTTTCTAACTCACCAATGTATTACACCTATAATTAACTCATGTACATCCTTAAGACAAGTCATGCTTGTGGACCTAAGTTTAAATGGATTTTCCCTAATCTTTTCTCTTTCAGTTCTATTCTTAATGTTTTATTTCACTCTTTTGGCAACTTTAGTTTGTGGAGTGTCTATTATTTCTCTTTCCTCCACCAAAGAAAATGGAAGTTAAAGAAAAGGAAAAAGATTAAGAAACATAGCTGAGAATTCATCTTTTTTTTTCCTCTCTTTAGAGTGAGATTCAATCTTCAGAATTGTGTTTGTCATACTAATTCTTGATTGATCAACAACAACATGCCCAGTCTATCGCATAAGTAGAGTCTGGGGAGGGTGAGATATACGCAAACCTTATCCGACCAAAGTAAAAAGACTGTTTCCGAATGATCCTCGGTTAATCTTGATTGATCAAGAAAGAAAAATGAGAAGGTGTAATGTTATTAGAACAATTTAGTTGGTATTAAAATTTTGGAGTTATTTTATTTTGAAATTATACACTTTATCACCCAATGAAAGAGAGAAACCAAAGGGAAAAAGAAAAAGGAAAGACCTCTTGTTTGATAGTAACTTGGTGAGAAAATATTAAATGGTGAGTGGCAACAACTAGTTATTAAGTATAAAGACTTTGTGACATGGACCAAAGTGAGCTGTCTGATCTAAAGACTTGGTTGGACCCATATGGAAAAGTTACATATACACAAAGGTTTAATTGAACATGGCAGGCATGTGAATATAGACATAAACCATGTGTCATCCATGTGGAATTTAACCCTTTCAAGTTTAATCTGTCATTAGCTAAGCAGCTACCCTAGTTGATTTTCCTTTTCACCCTCCAAAAATAAATTTTACTACTGTATTTGGTAAAATATAATGATTGATTTTGGTAAATAAAAAACTCAATAAACCTTTTAAATAGAAGTAAGGATAGAGTTATTTGTTATCCACATTCTTTAGGTACCCCACCTTATGGAGAATTTCGAGTTACTATACTATATATATATAGTTCCCTTCTAAAAACTGTACAATTAACTGTAAGAATCAACTGTTTTGAAATTTTCAATGCATAAGAATATTAATGAAGGAGACCTGTCAATGAGGGTTTTAGCCACCCTTTGATGTAGGTTATTCAACAAGAATGAAAGGTTTTCTTTACTAACATTAATTATCTTCAATGTATTGTGATTTCTACTCATAACCATAAGTTGTTTCCTATTAAAAGATTTCATTTTTTTTAACCATTTAGTATTTGATGTTCACTAGCATGATTTTCTATAGAGGATAAATATGCACCTGACCACATGAACAAAAAAGACATTGGATTTATAGTTTTTTTTTAAAAAAACCAAACCCTAGAAGTGAATGCAACCTAAATTCTAAAAAAGACTAGGCCGGGGTTGGGTAGAGGGGGGGATTAGAGATGAATAAACAATTATAGTGTGATTAGGAAGCTAGACAAGCATGTGAAGAGATTTAATTGCAATCTAAAATAGCTCTGTGGGACAAAAGCTTTAATAACACACATGAAAAGATGTTATAATTGCTTAATTTGTGTAATTATCAAATCATGAAACTATTTAAACTTGTACAAGTCATCATGTAATCCACATGGCTTTGTTTACTAACAATGTTGTATATCCACATGCCTCAGACTAGAGAGAATATATTGTCAAATGGTTAAATCACGAATTTGGTAAAAGGCATTTCATTATATATTCATCCCCTTTTTTCCATTTTAGGGATCATTAATAATGGATTCGATTCTTAGTACTTTCAAGACATTTTATTTTTGTTAAATCCACTAGACCCCCTTCATTTTTAAGATTTGAGAAATAACACCCCCATTCACCCATTGAAATGGACTGGTGATCCCTTTGGGAAATATTCTCCGGTAATTTGCACTTTACCCCCCATAACTTTAATACTCCCTCAAGTCCATTTTATTTGATTTTTTAGCCTATTTTTTTTTTCCACAATATTTGATCTTTTCGAAAATCAAGACACAATTTTACAATGTCACCCCTTGCTAATAAATGATTTTAAACACAATGATAAGTAATAATAGCTTGAATAAGGGCTATTATAGTCAATTATATTGCTAATTAATGCTAAAATGTGATTTTCTTAATATGCGTAAAAATACCCAAAAAAACTAAATAATATGGACCGGAGGGAGTAATAAAAATGATACATCCTTCTAACTTTTGAATGGAAACCTTGATCTATATTTTCTAGTGAGACTTAAAGTTTTAATATTACAATATATCATTTTCATTTTTTTCATTTTAGATAATTCTTAAAATTAACAACATTCCAACTCAAATTAAAAAATTAACTCAATTATCGCATTCTATCTTTGTTCGAATTACCCTTATATTTTCATAACTTAAGATGGAGAAATATAATTTATATCATTCAAACATACTTTTAAATTCATATTTACAAAATCTCTATCTTTCCATTCAAATTCAGATTAATTAGACTAGATAAAAAATATAAGAAATACAAATATAAGTATATTATTATTAAAAAGGGCATCCCTGTTTACTAAACATATCGCGCATTCACGCATATGGTTTAGGGAAGGACTGCATTCTAGTGGTGTGATGTACGCAGCCTATCCTGATACAAGGATTAGTCTGTGTTTTCACTGCTCAAACTGTGACCTATAAGTTACACGGAGGAAACTTTATCAGTTGCTCCAAAACTCCCATTCTCTTTCAAAATATTATTATTATTATTATTATTATTATTATTATTATTATTATTATTATTATTATTAGAGTTTTCTCTTTGTTATTTTTATTAGCAAGGATAGGAGATATTATTTCAAATTTCAAAAGAATATTTGTATTTCCTTTCAAAGAGTTTTATGTACAAAAGGTATGTAATACTGTAGTAATTGAGTTGTTTATTGCGATTAGCACAATATAGAATACACGAATCATATATAATCATGTTTTTCTTTAACCAAAATATTTAGTCTAACGAAAAAGAAAAAAAAAGTAAAAGAGTATGAGGATTCTAGATATTAAGAAAGCTAATGTAATGTAGCATTGATCCATGTTATTAACATTCTAAGATTTTCACCAAAAGTAAAAAAAATAAACTGAAGTTTTATGATCTTCAAAGCATCTATGTTTCTCTCCTTTATAAATTAGATTTATCAAAGCAAAGCATAAGCTTTTCTCTGATTCAACCAATATTCTTAGTAAAATAAATAGGTGGTTAATTTTCCAATAGGATTATGTTTTTATAAAAAAAAACTTAATGCTAGTGTTATGGGATCCTCAAGTATGCTAATGAATGTACTACAACTCAATCCAGAATTTTCTATGCAAGAATGCTCATAGAAATGAACATCACTAAACCTCTACCTTCAGAAGTTATAGTGGTGGATCTATCTGGGAAAAAGATACAGCATGCAATAATATACGACTAGAAACGTGAGTATTGTGACCAGTGTTTTCAAATAGGACATGTTTGTCCACCCAAAATTAATGTAAAACTAGACAACAAAGGTCAAAATAGAAGACAGCAGAGACAACATATGCCTGTGCAGGAATGGAAGAGTAAAAATCCTACCATGCCAAGCATTGCGCCTCTACAAAACGGACCTAACACTATGATAACGAACGGAAAGAAAACGGCGGAAACAAACAAAAATGATTGGAAGCTAGTCATTAATCCTATTGAGATTATAGCACTGAGTAGGATGCTTAGCACTAATCTCCTCTATAAAGCAATAGGATTAATACCTAAGCTAACAAAGACCTCAAGAGATTGAAACTCTTGCAACCTTTGGGGCAATCACAATGCAAAAGAAGATTCACCAAGAAACTCTCTCAATTTCATTAACTAGCTAATCATTCGCTAAACAATAATTAAAAGCATTAAAGATAATAAAGAAGCTCTCAAGCTTTGTTTATTCAACTTCGTCTACCCAACAAATGGGAGGAAATATTCTATTTATACTAGTTTAATAAGTAGCTTCTTTTTGTAGCATCTCTTAAGTGGGTAGTCTCTTTCGCTTGTAGCCTCTTGGTCCTCCATCCACTCTAGCAATGTGATGCCTCTTGAGGTTGTTCTTTGCAAAAGATCTATTGAAGCTTCATACTTCATCATGAACAATCACAATGCTTGCAACTCCTTGGCTTGGCTTTGAGTGAAGGGTCTTGTAATCATAACCTCGGGCTCGGGGTTATCATCCTCCCCCCTTTGTGAAGAATTCATCCTCGAATTTGGATCATAAACACCTACATCAAATTGAGTCAAGTCAACAATATTGAAAATATTATGAACTTAATACTCACTTGGCAAATCAATTTTGTAGGCGTTATCATTGACACGCTGAAGGATTTGGAAAGGTCCTTCTTCTCTAGGTGACAACTTGTTCTTTCTCTTTTGTGGAAATCTATCATTTTTAAAATGAATCTAAACCCAATCTCCGGGTTCAAAGATCATCCTCTCCCTTCCTTTGCTGGCACTTGAAGCCGCCTTTTGAGTCATCTTCTCAAGTTGAATTCCTGCCTTCTTATGAATCTTCTTCATCTCTTGGGCTCTCTTCTTGGCATCTAAACTCCACCACAACATCTTGTGACAAAGGAGTTAGATCCAATTGAGTAATGAGATTAAAACCATCAACACACTCAAATAGAGTCATACCAATGGAAGAGTGATATTAATGATTGTAAGCAAACTCAACCAAAGGTAATTGTTCCTTCCATGAAGTAAGCTGACCCTTAACCAAGACCCTAAGCATATTGCCCAAGGACCTATTGACCACTTCAGTTTGGCCATCGGTTTGAGGGTTCATAAGATTGAAAACTTAAGAATGGTGTCAAGCTTACTCCACAAACCTTTCCAAAAGTAACTCAAGAATTTGGAATCCTCTATAACTCAAAATGGAGCGTGGGACTCCATGCAATTTAAGCACATTGTTCACAAACAAGTCAAGTACATGAGTAGCATCACACTTTTGTGGCATTGAATAAAATGTGCCATTTTTGAAAATCTATCAATTGCCACAAATATGATATCACTTCCTTTCTTTGTTCTAGGCAAACCAAGCACAAAATCTATGGAAATATCAAACCAAGGTGCATGGGGAATGGGAAGGAGTGTGTACAAACTATGTGGATGTGCTTTAGATTTAGCATGTTTGCAATCAACACAAGCATCACAAATTCTTTCCACATTATGTTTCATTTTAGGCTAAAAACAATGTTCTTCGAGAATTGCTAATGTTTTGGGAACACCAAAATGTCTCATCAAACCTCCACAATGAGCTTCCCTCACTAACGACTCCCTCCAAAAAGATTGAGATACACAACCTTTACCATCTCTAAGGAGAAAACCATCAACATTTGAATATCTTCTTTGCTCACCAACTCGTGCTATCTCACTCTTCTTCTCTAGAAGCTCATTTTCATCAAGGTACTCATCTTCAAGACTACATACTCTCCTATTAAATTCTTTGTATTCCAAACTAGGGTAGTTTGGAAGGGTAGCAACAGTCTAGAATTGTTGTGTAAGAGCTTAGAGGTAGGTCATTTGTATTACCTTTGTAATCTGCTTTTGACTCGTGTGTTTAGTGTATTGGTTGAAATTTCCACAGGGGTGTAGGTCATGATTTTTTACACCTTTGTGCCAGGGTGTTTTCTACGTTAAAGTAGTGTGTGCCTTGTCTACTTTTTCTCTTTTATTACCTTGTTAAACTGCTGTTGGAACACGCATTGGAACAATTTCAAGTAAGTTGTTCTAACCATTGAAGAACTAAGTCTAAAAATTAAAAAGAGGCAAAATCGTTGTCGACCCAATTCAACCCCCTATTTTTGTGTCGAGTGTACTCTAATCTAACTGATATAATAAAGATGCATAAGAGCACCACCAATACTCCCGTCTGCACCACTGTCGGAGTTATGATGGATGCAAGAAGTTCCATATCTAGAAGCTTTAGAAACTCCAATTAGACCTGCTGCTCCGATCTGCCCCACCACTAGAGCTATGATGGTGAAGAGAAGCTCCAGGTCTGGAAGCTCCAAACAACGGCTTTTTATCTCCAAATTTGGAAGCTTCAAACATCATTGAGAAGCCTTTCTTCCAATCTAGTCATTATTTGAGTAACACACCACTGATTATGATGACAATAGTGGTGCCATCTTCGATCAAGACGTCTTTTGATCTACTTGGATAGCTTAAAGAGAAACTTAATAATGGGTTGAAGATGGTGAGGGAGAGGTCGCAGTGGAGATAGGGATGTGGCAGGACGGTGGCGGTAGCGGTAGTAAAGGAAGGTAGAGGGAGATAGATAGAGACTGAAATTAGAGCTAGGTGGTACAGAAAGAGAAACCAAAATTAAGGAAGCCTATACTTTTGCCACTTTTGCTATGTTTTGTAGCATAAATAAAGTTTTATATTTATAATGACTAAATTATCTCTATGAATTGTAATTAAAGTTCATAAATCATCATACAAATGCAATTTTCAAAATGCAAATTGAAGGAATCCACTTTAACCAATTAAAAAAGAAGTGGAGCAAAAAGGTAAAAAGCACAAATTACAAGTGGATAATAAGTTGAAACTAAGGCCCATGAAAAGGAAGGTACATGTTAAATGTCACTATTACTGGGCCCATAAGAAGTGGATCAATAGTAAAACACATGAAAAAGCCCACAATCAGCAGCTGTGTATAAAAGGGACGTTGCAAATGCTCATGTTGGCTTCTAATGACAAAGTTCGATTGAGAAAATGTACGAAAGAAAAGGGGAAAAGGAGAATTTGTGGGCATATGACTAACTCTCATATATATTATTGTAACTTTGGTTTTACTCATGCCCACTTCCATTTGATATAAAAGAGGATATAACTAATAGTGACAAAGCTAGAAATTCTAACAAATATCCATAGTTCTAACGACGCTACAAGCTTACATAATCAATTTATCGACTAAGGGAATTCAAATGAACCACTTTCAGAGTACTTAGTTCCGCCCTTGTTCCCAACACTTCGTTAATAATAATGGTGTATGCAATGCCAAGTTATGATGCACTTGTAATTCGATTACATCTGATTTTATGCTTCTGAGTTGTAGAGAAAGAGACTTAAAACTACCTTGAAGGTCAAAGTACCAAAGTTAAAGAAAGTACAAAAGGATCTAATATTTTGACATTTCTTTTTCCTTTTGAATCATTAAGTTCCGAGTATAAAAGCTTGATGTAAAGACAACTGCAAGTAAGTTTGTTTTAATTTTTTGGACTCAGGGTAAAGAGGATTGGAGTTCCTCTATGAGATAGAAGATCAATAAAATCCTCATGTGCTGTATAAACCTTAACGTACTCCCTGATGAGTATATATATGTATGTATAAACTAATTACTCTAATATTCTTAAAGGAATGTCTAATTAGAGGCCGAGATAACTCGAGGACAAATGGGATCATATTCTTGATTTAGGAAGTTAATTACGGCTAATTATATGCTCTTGCACATCAAACAACTCTAGACAATTGAATTGTTATTTGATCTTACGAGCAAAGTATGATTTGTCCATGTTATGGGAATATATTTTTAAGCCGGAGGTTGTAGCATGTACATATGCAATTGCACATGATATAACTTTATATTTTTGAATATTTATATTTTTCATTACTTTGAGAATGTGGTTACAAGTTTAATACACCTATTTCCTTTATATTCCAAATGCTCAATATAACGAATCTCAAAAAATAAAAAATGATAACATATTGCACGAAAGCTCGAAACCTTTAACATCATCACTAACTTTAAAAAGGATGCACCATTGCATGTACAAAATGACTAAACAGGAAAAATTGTGAGCAACTTTTCACAACTTTGTGGCAAGAAAATGTAGAAACTGAATGGGTTTTTCAAGACATCATATTTCCCATAAAAGTAAAATTCCTTGCTTTCCCACCATTATTATGCTGATTTAATGAAGACCAATCCTTTCTCCAGGATCAATATTGAAATCCATAAAAGTCCATGGCCCAAGCTAAATTTGGATAGAACAAACAACTGCAGGATACACTTGCACATTAGTTTGTAAAATCACTTGTAGTCTTTGTGTTTTATTTATAACTAAATGAAGAGGCTTTCCAACTGTGCATCTCAAAATATAGACGAAAACTGGAACACTCAAACTATCAATGATCTTACATCCTTGATTGATACTATTAAAATCAAGTCATCCTGGTAAAATGTATGAATTATAATGAGGCTTGTGACTATAGTTAAATTATCAAAAAAGTGGCTCTCGTCCAATAAAAGAACGTAAACTTACAAGTATAATACAACTGCACAAGCATTTAGGGAAAAAGACTGCGTGAAAAGATGATGGCTACCTCTAATTTATCGGCGTCTTTGCTTGGAGTAGCTTGGTGGTCCAGTATTTTGAGATCCTCTAGGAGAATCCATTGGTCCTCTAAAAGAAGCATAAGCTGCTTTTGCTGATTCCGGGACAGAGTCTAGAGAAATTGATTCCACAAAACAGGCGGTATTGATCCGAGTCCTCTCAAGTTCAGATTGAAGTAGCTCAGAACTATACTGCTGTGCAAGAGCCTGTGGAATAGGGAACAATTCAAAGGCATGTAAGAGAAGGGTGGCTCAATACTTTAATGATGATGTCTAGGCCAGATAACTTGGAGCAAGATGATATCAGTGCCAACAGCAAATTGTTTGGCTGGATTGATCACCATAATAATAAACATTCTGTCAGAAAATGTATGGCTAACAGTGTCTAAAACACAATGCATAGAGAAAAGCATTTCAAAATATACGAAAATAAAAAGTTGATCGATAGGGAGTACTTACAATCAGGTCATCAGGTGATACAGTCTCCCCTTGCTGCCTTTCATCCTGAAGTACGTCATCACTTCCACGAGTTGGCCGACGGCTATGACTTGGAGTTGCAACAGTCTCTATCACATTCTCAGATGCTTTCTCTAAGAGGACCCCTTGTAATGTTTTCAGAGACTCCCTTGCTTCATGTGTGAAATAAGGGTTCAATATGGTCTCAAAATAATCAAGCTGCAGGACAAGCAGACTATCAGAGTCAAGCTAGCTTCTTAGTATAGGAGAGCATAACCTTGCCATTTTAGTTCCCTGTTTTATTCAATCAACTTTTGGTTATCCATAAAAAGCTGTAGAGAAACAAACGCAAGAACACCGAATCTAAAGCTCACTCTCTGCATTTTTGTTTCAAGTATTTTTCAGGCTCTACCTTGTCAGCAAATGGCATAGAACCTAAAGCAACATAACTAAAGAACCGATATCTATTTAAACTATCAATACATAAGCTGTCTAACAGCAGAAATGTGATTCCTGAAAGCACTAGCAGTTTAACTGACCTCAAGCATAAGCTGACAAAAGCCGTTCACATCTAATGCTGTAAGATCTTTGTCTTGGTTTTCATGGACAAGGCTCAGGAAAGTGTCTAATAGGCCCTCAACAAGAATACCAAGTGTCTTATCCAGCAGCGGCTTACAACCGGCAAAGACCTGTAATGAGAAAAACCAATTAAGCAGTGCTGGAAACTTCAAAGATAGACCACTTTTCACTCGGCAACAGAAAATTCAAATTTACCTCTGCATGTACAGCAACTAAAGTGTGTAGCAATTCCACAGCAGCATCTCGCACACCCTACAACACATAGAGAGTCGTGCTATCATTCCAAGTAGAAAATGCTTTTTGTTATAGAAAGCCTAAATGAGAAAGAGTTCTCACCTTAACAGCTGGTGCAGCACCCCATTGTACACCACCATCGAACAAGTAGTTTTCAGCAGCTGTTCTGATCAAATTTGTCTAGCAAAATATCCCCACAAAAATATAATTACGGATCCTTTAAAAGACAATCTTCTGTTCTTTTAAGATTACTCCACCAATATCAAGCACGAAAATCAATATATCCTTTTTCGGGTTTTTCAGGTTTCACCTCCATAGTGGGGCAAACACACATCAGCTAACTCACCTGTCTCCCAATTATCCTGAACAAAGTCATTAAGGGCCTGGGAGATAATATAGGCTTTGAGGATACTCAAAGAGTTAACATCTTAAAGCCACGTCAACAACAACGCGTCAATCCCAAACAAGTTCGGGTCGGCTATATGAATCCTCAGTGATCATATTTTTACAATTAAGATCAATTCATATCAACATGCAACTAGTAGATATCACGTATTGTGCCTTATCTTTAGGTAAGTCTGCATTAATTAAGGAGAATACTGAAGGGAATTCAAGCTTTCAAGCGACAACAGGGAGCATAAACCTTTTGTACATATGAAAGAAAGAATGTCTTTAACCTTTATTTCAAAAGGCACATGTATATAACTATATAACTAACAACTGGTGCATATTATAGAGTGCTTTGTGCACCATTGCAAATTTGGAGTTCCTAAAACATGTACCTTAAGAGTTCTCTCTATAAAAATAACTAGTTGACAATGAAACAAAGCAGAAGGATGTCTATAATAGATGGAACATTGCCAACTTTACATCAAAATGTATGGTTCTTAGTGCCTCTTTAACAGTTTTTGTCCTACCGAAGATATGAATCACTCATACCTTTGCCAAAGTATACTGCTCAAGAACATTCTCTTCGAGCCCAGAGAAAGACATAATCAGATCTTGCATATCAGCATCCTCTTCTTCTTTACCCCTAAGGCAGATTAGCACTTTAGTATCAGTGTTAGCAAATGTGGAAGTGCAGAAAAGCGCCAAGCTTACTAAGCGAGAGCTAAAGTAAACAAAGACATAGAAGAACAAACTGTATGTGTGCATATATAAAAAATAACATATATTTATATATATTCACGCGCGCGCACACACACAGGTAGATACGAAAGGATGTATGTGTGCGTGTATGATATTCAAAAATGATATGGACCAAAGGACTGAAGAACCATAATAAATTGGATAATATGAAGAAACCGTGTCAATCAAGTTAATAAATCATTCAAGTTTCCAGTTCAGATTAGAGACTGTCTTTTGTTGACTAAATTTCTAATTTCCTATACTGAACCACTGAAATACCCATCAATAATGTATCCTTAACTAACAGTATATTAAAAAATTACTTCTCCATTAAAAAAGTTAAAGAGAGACAAGCCCTGAAAACTAGAGAACTTAGTTGCCATGGTTATCTTATTGGAAGTATGAAATAGCAGTGATCAGCAAAACATACAAATTCCTGTTTCCCATTTAATTGCCAACTCTCTAGGAAACCAACTTGGAATGTAGTTCTAGAACATACTGATATAACAAAGTACTGGCAGTCCTGTCGAACCTATTGAGTGGATTGTGTCCAATGTTCTCACTTTATATTCAAGTGAACAAGTGCTAGAGAGTTATTTTGTACTGTTTAAAATGATTTACAAGCTATAAGGTACCAGAGAGCTATTTTTGTACCTAGGCTGCAGCCAAGTTCGTCTGTACTTGCTGTACAATTCATGAGCAAGTTCATCTTTCAAATATCCGATATTACTTACGACCATCAGCAACTGTCGATGTGGATCAACAATACTTCCAGGAAGAGGATCAGATGATTTTTCGTATGGTTCAGCACCGTTTTGAAAATGTAAGCTTTCTATATTAGATTCATTCAGAAGATGATTGCCAGTGTGCGCCAGCTGACCTAATTAGAGTGAAAATTTTGTATTATATTCCAAAGTCGATCAGCCACTAAGATGATGAGGTATGAGCTGGTTTACATACCAGAAAAACTAAGCAAACAGTTCAAAAAGGCAAGCCTAACGGATTCCTGAATTTCTTGAAGCTGCAAGAATATGTCCTCTGACTTCGTGGCCTCATTCCTCAAAGACTGAATCAATCTGGAAAGAACGAAAAATTCAGAAATGAATATGTAATAACTGACTAACTGTTCCAGTACTTTGCAAAACCACTCCAAGTAACAATTTCAAGTCTGTTTCCTGAAAGGCCTATATTATACTGCCTGAACAAATTAAGAAGACAAGAGGCACTACACTTTTGCGAACACGAAATTGTTTGCACTGTAGTATTCAAATCAAATGAAATCCCCTACTATGTGCCAGCCCGTATATACTTTGATGCACAGACACACACAGAAACATGAGTAGACAATTATGCAGGAGGATTAGATCATATGTACAATTATGCAGAAAATATAGACAGCAACATCCGGGAGACAGCTTTTACTTACGTATTGATCTGATCCATTGCAAATGTGATAACTGAACGAAACGCCAGAGGCAAGGAAGAAATGGTATATGGAGATTTGTTCCTTTCTAAAATAGATACTGGGATCCAGGATTCCTCTTTTGATATCTTTTCAGTTGTAGTCCGCATCCAGGAACAGAGCCTCAATATGTAAATTTTTGTGACCTCAGACTGAAGTGTGCGCAATGCTGTAACTGTTAATCACAGGAGAAATCACTCTGGAAACATTTCACAGATAATGGTGTATCTCAACTTGGAAAATTTATGTACCAGCAACTGGAGGCGCTGATTCTTTGGCTTCAAAAGCTTGGCATGCATTAGATATATCTTTTATGGCATCACTCATGTACGGGCAAAGAATATTTGATTCTTCAAGATCTCGAAACGCATTCTGAACCTGAGAGAGTAGTTTGAACATTCTATGTGATGCACCAGGAAGAAGGATGAATACATACTAAATCACAAAAACTTTGTATCCAATTCACTAAACAGTTCCAAATCTATTCAAAGCCAGTGTCAGGTAAAACAGACTACATACTGGCGGACCAAAAGAACCATACAAGGTGCGGGAAGAGTTTAAAGTCAACAACTTACTCTCCTACCATCAAGGAGGCATTTACCTCAGATTCATAAGCTGATAAAGTACTCTGCAACATCCCAGAAACTTCATCAAGAGAATGACTAGAGTACTTTCCGTCTCCAACTTTTTCTTCACCTTTCTTTGCAGAGGCGTTGACATTCGAATCAGAAGACACTTGGGAAGTCTAAGAACAGGAAAGAGAACCATTAAAATAAAAGAAACTAGCAGACTGAAGCAAATAATAAGTCTTCATAGAAAAGACTGCTAAACTAATGCACAACCCAAAAATCGAGAAGCAAATTTCTCTTAGTAAAGGAGTAAAAATGGTAATTATCTTGACCTATCACTAAAGATATTTGCACCAACCTGATGAATAGGTTAAATCGGCTAGGAGAGTCTCCTTACCTTAGCAAATTTCCCACTGAATACCGAATTAGATACTTTCCAGAAGGCAGGTACATGATGGACAACAACAGCAGTCAACCGGCGTATATATCTTCCTCTAAAAGCATCAGCTTGTTCACCGGTTACCTCTAATGGTAGTGAATCACCCGAGTAGTCAATGTCTGACTGACCAGCATTTGTAACACACAATGAGAAACATTGATTAATAGTCGAATTACTTATCAACGGCTTTCTGATAAGAGGCACTGATGCTTACGGAATGGTTCAGATCTTGCTGAATTTGCCTCCATTTTGCATCGGATAAAGCTCTTTCCGTCATCTCTTTCTGTAAGTTTTCCATCCTTGCGTCATGATCTAACGAGCATTTCTCAAGCAAGCCTCGAATTCTGTGGTTCTGCCGAACAAACAAAAGTAGCAGAATGATGTCCATAGTTAATTTTTTTTGTGGATAAGCCAGAATTAAGTATCATTCATAAAGCTTATCTCATCAATTAGAGGTTGTTCACGACCTATCCTGGATTTTCTTTTTATATAAGAATTAAGCATGTAAAACCATATTTCTCAAACATGACAAGCATAGAAAGACGGAGGAGATAAATCAAAAAGAAGTTAAGAACGACAGCTACAATTACTCTTTCCAATATGAATTACTATTGATAAGTTAGAGTTATGTATTCTATCATACATTACATAGAAGGGAGGACAAGATTTCTCTCAGTCGTCAGTGTAGGTCGATGAATAGTAGGTAACATAAATATATGCTGCATAACTTCGCTTTCAGGAGGTAAAGGAAGAGGAGTAAAGCTTGGGAACTAACCCCTGGGCACTTATGTTGGCAATATCAAAAGAAAAAATATATCGAAAGAAAAATCTGCATGCATTAGTAAAGAATAATATATACGAAATTCTCCCCATTTTTGTATACCTCTTTTACATGAAATTCTCTGCATTAATTTGCATCAATGAATTAATACTTTACCGACAAATAGTGACAGGATTACTTTGCCTTTGAGGCCCCAGATTTTTTCGAGTGCCAATGAATCATGGACTGTGACAGAATCAACTAAAATTAGGCTTCTAAGAGCCAACAACTACAAAGCAGTTTAAGGCCCTGGGAAGGGTGTGCCGAGGGGTCCAAAACTAACACCTTCCAGTAAAGGGGATACTGGGAGGATCTTGGGGGCATTGAACACCCCCCCCCCCCCCCCCCAAAGGCCAACTCTAAGCATAAAGCCATTATATGTAATAAAAAAGGATGATTTCGGAATTAGAAAGCTCACCTGCATATTTAAGTAGTGCCATACAGGATCTGATTCAGGTTCCAACTCCAACAAGAGCCTCACTATATTTTCAAGCTACAGGAAGCATTAAGAAATCCCTCATGAGAAAAAAGTAAAGTTTGAGAAACCTCAGACGTTTTCCGAAACTAATACATAAGTTAAGTTCTCAGCATTTAAAAGGTTGAACTCAATGGAGATGAAGATTGCAAAGGAACCAATTCTATAAGAAAATCTATCATTCGCAAGTAGGGAAATGGTAATATTAACTGCTTAGTTTACCCCTTCCAGCTCCTTCCCAATTGAGACCTGACCGCTTTAGCACTAGCAAGACACTGAATACAACTACTACACTTCAGTTCCAGTCAAGTTCAGGCGGGGCTATATGAATCGTCACTGCTCATGTTTCTCCCTTTAAATTCAACTCATCCAACGTACCAAGAAAATTAATACAGAATTATTGAATCTTCCTTCAGGATGGCTTACATTTGTCAGGTCAATATGAGGATCTTCCAGAGACTTGTAAAGCATGCCTTTAAACTCTAGCATAACTTTTTCAACCTCCTCAAGGACACGCTTCAAAATTCCTACCTGAAGAAAACTCACAAAATCAGTAGTGAAAGAATCAAAAGAAAAACGTCTGGATAATGATGACAAAAGTAGTTAAAGAAAGACGAAGAATATATGCAAATAAGTACAAAACTAAACGGAGAAGCTCAAGTAATAGTCAGATATATATCCTCAAGGTGTCAAGCATCATATAAACGTCAACTGGGCATGCTTACTACTAAATCAAACTAAACATCAATAGCATGGAACTCTCAAGTGATCTTTTCCCATGTTTATCATACCTACCCAAAGGATCTACATTTCAACGAGCATAAATAACCTGCACTAGTTAGAAACAAGGAAGTGCTTAAATTTTATTCTTTTAACAAATGTGGATTTATTAAACAAGGCACCCATGAAGTTGCTATTCCTGTACATGTGAATACAATGGGTTAAGCATAAAATTAAATAAAATGAATCCCAGAATAGATATCATGAAGAGTAAGCATTCGCTAAATGCCTTCATCGGAAGGTCCTAGGTGAATATTTATAGAAACTCTATAATGATTCTTATAGCCAAGATTTGCCTACCAATAAGTACTAGAGTTGGGCATTGCCAACAGGTATGTACAAGCCTGGAGTATCCTATGTTATTCATGACCACAAGGTACCTTGGATTAATTGATTAGTGAAACTGGGAGACACAGGACCTCATACTCAGAGAGACATGTTCATGTATCACTGCAATAAACTTTGGAATATTCTTGCGTAGGTATATGTTTGCAGGATTCAGTTCACTTTCAACAGTTTCAAGCAGAAAGCACAATCAAATACTGGCAAGTAGGAACTCATAGAACAAAGAAGTCTTCCATACATGAGAAGGCAGAACAATTGACTTTGCTTTCCTGTACTCCCTGACTGCCAGGTCATATTCACCCTTACTGATACTCTCACGAATGGTACTCGGCAAGTTAAATAATGTTCGGAACCTCTGAAGCATTCCTTGAACAGTTCTTATCTTCTCAGCTTGAGCCTACATGGAAATGTTTCTATTTGTTATATACTAACAAAAACAGAAGAGGCAAAACATTGACACTTACACAATAATCGACATCACTCAAGTGGATTGAATTTTAAAAATACCGAATCACATTCTACCTACCTGTCTCTCAAATAGCGACTCAAAAGCACGATTGGCAATTGAATTGACTCCTTGCATACAATTATATAAGTGAGAAGCTCCAGAACCTTCAGGATCTTCCTCAATGCGTCTCAACTTTGATTCAATATCTATAGTAAAAACATCAGCTCAGAATGAGATCTTCCTATGGTAAATCAAAGTGAGGCCTAAACTTCATGTCAAACAAGATAGTGAAGCTCACCATCAATTGTTGTTTTGCAAGATACAAAGCAATCAAAATTCTCCTTGACCAACTGTTTTTTCTGTTGCATACGTCCTTTAAGATCAGTCTTCAAAGACACAGCACCTGCCTCTAAGTCTGCTGCACTTGTATCTTGGTGGATTCGGGATAGAAACAACTTTGGGTCAAATTTCTCAGAAAAATAATTCAACCGCTCTGCAAAATTGACAAAGTACCTTGTAAGAATTTCACTTTATTACAACAAAAAATAACTTGACTGAGATTGAGAAACTAAAAGAAGGATATTAGAGTATTACATAGTTAATCAAAATGATCATATATTAAAAGCAGTAAAAAAAAAAACAAAGAAGCAAGAAGTTTCTTTGGGCTTTAAGCAAAAAACCGCGGAGCAAGGTGCATGCTTCTTAGACATAAAGCACTTGATGTACAAGAATCACTCAACATATATGAGTTTAGTAATTATATGATCACAATGCAATTAAAACTACTAATTTCAGCATCCAATGTACAACAATTCCTATATTAATCCACCATCTCAAATGTAAAGATCATTAACACGTAATTCTAACAAGGCCACAGAGAGATAACTCCAGTCCTAGTTTCCAATAGACAGCCATTAAATGGACTAACTTTATACAGCTTTAGTGCACTTCTTGGGGTTCCTGTCCACCACCAAACATATTCCCAGGAGATCATCACAAAGGGATTGCCACCAATATAACTTGAGAGAATAATATAACCCGGAAATCCTCCCACTGTATTCATTTGTTAGGATTGTCTAGCAATCCAATGCCATATTAGTGCACATACTACTGCAATACTGTGACAAAAGTTTCAGAGATCACTAGAGCAGCATCCCCATGCATTTTCCTAGATGATTGTAATGAATAAGGAGAGGCAAAGAAGCCCTGATAAAATGAAGTAATTGTGGAAGAATTGATTACCGCGTGTTTTGGCGTCTACATGATCCCTGTCACCTACAGATGGGGAACTTGATGAGTACTCACTGATCATCCTTAATGTTCTGTTGTCAACTATCCTGTTGGTACAAAGCAGCATCGCAGTAAGCACAAGACATTACCATTGAACAGTTTGAAATACATTAAATAAAGCAAGTAGAAGTAGAAGTACCCCAATCTTAAAGGATCTATGCATTCCATGCCACGAGGGAATGACTGCAATGAGGTAAGTGCCTTCTTCGCCAATGCCATCTTCTCCTCCTCAGCCTTGAGTTGAGTGGCTGGAACTGCTCTAGTCTCCCTCATCTCCCGAACATGACGTCTTAGCTGACAAAGTTTTGATCTTTAAGTTCAGCTTTTGATCAAGAAAGCTTTATTCACTACTGGTCAAACAAAAATTTCATGCACACATTCTAATTTACAATGACAAAGAAGACCATTTGTCTTCTTCCACATGGAATGTAACATGAAATTTATATAACAATACCTCACAAAATGAAACTGACTAACTTACTTAGATGAAGAACTCTCACATGTATGTGATGCAAAGAATATCTCTATCAGTAAATAAGCAACTGTAGTGCTAACAGGTAAATACCAGTAAAACAAAGTCGCTTTTGGTATTGAAGATAGTTTTTTCAGGAACAATTAATTTTCAGCGGGACTCATTTTCTTTACCAGTATTCCTACTCTTACTCCACACTGCTTGCTTCAACTAACACACAGACACCTTTCTAAATCTAACTAGTTTCTCGACACGTGCGATGCACGTGAAGATCAAGTCTTGTAATACACGGTATTGTACAATAATATTAAAAAATATTGAATAAGCAATTATACATTACGGAATAAAGTACAAACTTTTTGTGAAATTTGAATTTAATTAAATGTGATGAGAGTTTGGAGAGTATGTCATGACCTCCTCCATCACTCCGTAGGATCTTGATTTTATGTATCAATTCTCCAAGCAATGGTTCATAATCCTTTCTCAAAATTGATCTTTTATTCCAAACAAATATACATTTGATTTTCCCTAGTATATTTCCTCATCATGTTCTAAAGAGTAATTTTAAGTATCAACGCAAGCCTAATTCATATCTTGCTACCTTTAAAAAATATCTTTCACATAATTTCATGTATGCTATCAAATTAATACCAACAAATTGCCCCAATTAATGAGTATTAAATAGTAGAAAACGTAGAACCCGATTTTTTGTGATAATCGCATAATAATCTACATTAATATTTGTACAAATTAAATTTCAGCATATATATCACAATGAGAATTAAAAAGTAGAAAACGTAGAACCCGATTTTATTAATATCAGCCATTCAGGTTTCTCCAAGTACGACTTTTCATTTTCAAATACACGCTGCTATTGCTTTCTCAATCATCACATAGAATTAATTTTTATTGGGTTTTTAAGTCTCTCCCAAATGATGGCTTGCCCAGATTAGTCTCTCAAGCAACTTATTATTAAGACCTAGTAGGAAGTGTATATTCACAAATAAAGTGACGTCTATTCTAATAATCTGAAAGATTACATCCCATAATAATCTACATTAATATTTGTACAAATCAAATTTCAACATATATATCACAATGAGTATCAAAGGGTAGAAAACGTAGAACCCAATTTTATTAATATTAGCCATTTAGGTTTCTCCGAGTGTGACTTTCCATTTTCAAATACACGCTGCTATTGCTCTCAATCATCACATAGAATTAATTCTTATTAGGTTTTTTAAGTCTCTCCCAAATGACGGCTTGCCCAGATTAGTCTCTCAAGCAACTTATTACTAAGACCTAGTGGGAAGTGCATATTCACAAATAAAGTGACATCCGTTCTAATAATCTGAAAGATTACATCCCTTAGCTTCAAATAAACTTGATATTTTTATTTAACTTTTTTATACGTAGGGTATTTTTAGTTTTTGAAGGGGCATTTTAGTAATCTGACTTTTAGGCTTCTTGAGGACATGCTTTTATAGTAGTATATGATGATATGCTGGGAGGATTATAACTTTTACGGATGATTTTTCAAAATATACTTATGTATATTTGCTTAAAACAAAAGATGAGACTTTTGAAAAATTTAAAAATTTTAAGGAAGAAATAAAAAATAAGACTAATATGAAAATCAAAAGGATTAGATTCGATAGAGGTGGTAAATTCCTGTCAACCGAATTTATTTCATTTTGTGAAAATTAGGGGGTGTTCACGGTTTGGTTTGGGTGGTTATTGCCATAACCAAACCGTTATATTCGGTTTTTAAATTTTTAAAACGAAACCAAACCAAATAAAATTCATATCCATCGGTTTGGTTAATCTCGGTTTGATTTGGTTAGTCGATTCTTTTTTTTTTTAAAAACAAATCACAGTGACTGTTGGATCTATTATTTATTTGTATATAGGATTGATCATTGACTAGCTGGAATATTGTTTAATATTGATTACAATATGGGATAGATAAGTGTGCATAAAACTATGGCTTCAATGTAAAAAATAGCAGTAGTGTGCCAAATTGCAAATCATACAACAACTTATTACTAACTGCTAAGGTTTAGTTCACCATTAATTGTTGGACTTGAATCTTCAGACCGCCTAAGGTACGGGTTCTCCAAGACTGTCACGTTTACTCCAGTCCAGACCATCTAATTTTGTGGGGAATTGAGCAATTTTCTCAACAATTTCCATGTTCTCGAGCAGCATACAACTGAACATCGTCTTACTTCTGGACAGAAGTCAAAGGGAATTGGGTTGAATGATGCTCCTTGAGCATCAGGAGTTCCTTATAACAAAGCTCACACAATATCTCATCTAAGTATCTTTCTAGAAAAAAGTAATAAATATCTCATTGAGTATAAAAGAAGATTCGAATCCTGGTCCAGAAACTAGTATGTGCTCTGACAAATAATGTCTCATGAGTAAGCCTAAATCTTGAAGGATCTACAAAATCTATAGTCAAGGAATTAGTTCTCATGAGATATTTTTGGGTTGGATAAAGGATTACTAAATGGATCACAGACTCAACACTATGACTACTTTATAGTTACTAGTTAGGCTTAGGCCCATTTTCATTTGTATTTAGTCTAGTATAATTTATAAACTATCATTCTAATTTGAAAATATATGATAGTTTATATTAGATTCCATATTTTCATTCCATATTCTCCACCTTGAATAATAATCATACGTTCCTACTTTACATTGAACCAAACACTGGAAATAATCCAGAAAATGATTTCCTATTTAAAATATTTCCCTCCAAACGAAACATGAATATAAGGACTCCGCTCCATTAGCCCACCGATATGGGATATTTGACATCCCTCGCAGGCCCAGTCGTGGCAACTGGAGCATGGATAGTATAATATTGGTTCGAAAATCGGTAAATAATTAATTGGGATTGGCCTGACTCTGATATCATTTTACCTCTTATACCATTTTAAGAAGACCGAACTCAACCTCAAAAGGTAGCTCAAGAGGTGAGAATTATCTAAGATTATTTTGTATGAAAATTGTGGTGTATATTAAAAGATGTAGATAAATATCATCCATGCAACATAACCTTGACAAATCATATCGAGGTAAACAAGTGTCATGAGTATTGGAAAAAAATAACAATCATGCAAGAAAGGACTTCTACTCATGGCAAAACCAAAAGCAAGTGGCCATTTGCATGAATTACTTTGGACGAGCCACTTGTCATTACTACAAGCCTATGCCACCCATAAAAGTAGCCATCATTTGATCATCATGAGCAATCAAAAGGTGAACTTCTCCATTATCCAAATCATTAGCTATTATCAGAAGCATAACCTGATCATACCACTGATATAATTATTCTTGTACTGCAAACGCTGGATGCTTTGTGCACCGAGCTGTCTTTTTTATTCATATACATTTTATTGTATTCAACAATATTTTCGTGTATAATATTATTGTATTTTCCTATTGTTTCTACACATAATATTTTTTTACACTGTCAAGTTACCCAAAGGATATAACACACTAAGCCTCCATCAGTGGCGGAGCCACATGGGGGCAAGAGTGTTAAAATTAATGTAGTGTCCTTGTAGTGTGAATGAGCTTAGTCTTGGTTCACTACAAATTAATTAGTCAACTTAGAGTATAACAAAGGATTCTAGGGGAGTGGAAGAGTTCCTTGAGTAGTGAAAGAGATAGATGACAGTGAGTCTACATTGTATCTATATAAACAACCATGTATGAGATGAAATGATCATCCACAAATATACACTTCATCGACATATCATCTAAGAACAAATACAAGACTGCTGAAATTACAAGCAGCTTGTTTACCAAAACTCAAGTTGTTCTTTCTTAAATTGACTCGAGGCCGGATATTATGCTTGCTACTAGCCTATTGTCAAGATTCATGCGAAGTCCAAGCCATATTCACCTTGGAGCTGCCTAACGAGTTCTTCGTTAAATAAAAGGAACCTTGGCTTATGGCATCAAATATTTGAAGGGTGAAGAGTTAACTTTGATTGGCTTTTGTGATAGCAATTGGGCAGGTTCAAAAGATGATATGAAAAGCACAACATGTTTTGTATTTTCACTTGGTTCAGGTGCATTTTCTTGGCAATCAAAAAAGCAAGAAACATTGGCACAATCATTAGCAGAAGCTCAATATATTACAGCTGCAATGGCAACATCTCAAGCAATCTAGCTTAGAAGAATTTTGGAAGATGTTGGTGAACAGCAAGACAATGCAACAAAGTTGTTTTGTGACAACAAGTCAGCCATTGCAATGGCTAAAAATCCAATTTACAGCAGCAGGACAAGGCACATAGTAGTAAAGTTTCACTTCATCAGAGAAAAAGTTGAAGGAGAGATCGAACCAAAGTTTTTCAAGTCGAAGGACCAAGTTGCAGACATTTTTACTAAGGCGCTTTCTAGGGAGAAATTCTGAAATTCCGTGAGCTTTTGGGAGTACAAGAACAACACATTAAGGGAGAGTGTTAAAATTAATGTAGTATCCTTGTAGTGTGAATGAGCTTAGTCTTGGTTCACTTAAAATTAATTAGTCAACCTAGAGTATAGCAAAGGATTTTAGGGGAGTGGAAGAGTTCCGTGAGTAATGAAAGAGATAGATGACAATGAGTCTACATTGTACCTATATAAACAACCATGTATGAGATGAAATGATAATCCACAAATATACACTTCATCGACATATCATCTAAGAACAAATACAAGACTGCTGAAATTACAAGTGGCTTGTTTACCAAAATTCAAGTTGTTCTTTCTTAAATTATCTCTTTGATTACTAATCTTCCATCCTCAAATTCAACAGGTGGTCAGGCGACCACCCTTCACTATATACGTAGGTTGTATTTAATTATTTATGACTAAATATTATATTTTGAACACTTTTGACACAACTAATAGTGCTAACCTAGTAATGCAGGATGGTCAAATTTTGGTAAACAATCCGGGATCAAATCCCAGCCACTGGCCTCCATATGATTATTAGTGAGATTTGTAATTAAATCCATATGATTATTAGTGAGATCTCTAATTAAAAAAAAGGCAGGAATAAATCCCTATGTACATCCCTACAGATCAACCATATATATCCTAAAGATCTGCTATTTAATTCCTAACAATCAGCTATAAACATCCCTAAATATATTTACTATAATTACAAAGATATGTGCATCTATTTTAATATTCCTAAGATTACATAGAAATAGAAGGAAAGTATTTGAGC
Source organism: Petunia x hybrida (assembly GCA_037355625.1). Taxonomy (NCBI): domain Eukaryota; kingdom Viridiplantae; phylum Streptophyta; class Magnoliopsida; order Solanales; family Solanaceae; genus Petunia; species Petunia x hybrida. The sequence goes on along the minus strand of JBBBVM010000048.1, from coordinate 6,173,748 downwards.
AGCTGTTCATCATGCTAACAGTAAATATATTAGGCAAGTAAGAAAAAGTAGATATCTATATATATACCTCAGCTTCATCAACACGTTTCCAGCAATCAGGTTCACCACCATCCCAATGTTCATCATCATCTTTACCACCAACTGATCTTCCACTTGCACCCCTTCTTTTGGACACATTACTTTTAGGATCCTTAGATATTGAATCTTGATCATCACCTGATGAAATGCTAAGCAACTCTACGTCTGAATCATCCTCATCTTCCTCTACTCCTTTCTTCTGTTTCTGCTGCATGGCATTGTTGCTTTTCTTGTTCACTGTCGTTGCACTTCCTGCTCCTTTGCTACCGCTCCTCGAGTTCCGCTTTGGTGGTTGTTCCGATGGTTTCTTGCCTTGTTCTTGCAATGCCATTTGTAACAGCTCGTCTTCATCACTGTCACTTGACATAGTTTTGTGTATGTAATGACTGAGTTTGTGTTATGAAGAATTACTAAAGAATATGAATATTTTGGAGATGGTAAATTGATTGTATATTTGGTGTAAACGGGGAAAGTATAGAAGGAACTTGCCATGTTGATAGACGTATAATAAGGCGGAACTTTTTTCGTCAATCTTGTTTTAATTGGTGGAATGGGTGAACCGTAATTAGAGGACATGCAAGACCTTTTCTCTAATTTGAATCTTATGTCAAAGTAAATTCAGATAATTTTATATATGCATCCATTAGTATTTGGCCAACTTTTTTGGTTATATAAGTGTCTTTGAGGACTTATAAAAGCTGTAATTCATAGACATAAGGTGGAAAAAAAGTAAGCTTCTTGAAAAAAATAAGCGAGATGATATTTTTAGGATAAGAATATACATATCAAAATATTCATATGTACCAAATTATAGTACTAGTAACTTACCAGTTTTTAGAACTATTCATTACGTAAATTGTTACTATAGTGGAGTATATACTTATTTTATCTATGTTATACCAAAAGTAAGAGATATGAAAGATTATATAGTAGGACCACACGCATTATTTTGTTGGAAGTAGGATTTGGTTCTTACCAAATAGAAGGTAATTTGTGTTGACGTCAAAGAAACAACTACTAATGCTTGCATCAGAGTAGGCGGCATACATCACACCTCTTAGAATGCGATTCTTTTCCGGACTCTGCGTGAACATAATGCTTTGTGCACCGGACTGCCTTTTTTTTCCTTTGACGTCATTATTATTATTATGATAAGGCCATTAACATTCTTTAACCAAAGCTTTTGCAATTATTAAGTTTCTTCTTTGTTAATGAAACATGGGGGCATGCCTCTAAATAGGAAAATGTGGAGGCTGAGGATAAGTGTCGAAGGTTAGGCAGTAGTCGTTGATTTTCGCCATATTAATAGTAGTATTATTCCCGTAAATACCATTTCTATCTTCTTTTTGCCTTCTTTGTTATTTGTGTTTTTTGTTTACAATTGGTTTCCTTTTGTTTTTATTTTTATCCCTACTTTGCTTTAATCTTGTTTCCGCTAAACATGTTTTCCTAAATTATTGTTCTTTAGCCGAAGGTCTGTCGAAAAAGCCTCTCCAGCTTGGTAAGAGTAAGGTCTGCAATCTGCATACATCTCACCCTCCCCCGCCCCCACTTGTGTGAAAGAATTGGGTATGTTGTTGTTTCTCGGTTAATGAAATCGAAATCAATCGAAGAGATCAAGGTTCAAATTCCAGTATGAGCAAGAAATGCTAAATTCTTTCTATCTGTCTAAGAATTATTTTTCAATGTGCAGATTGCACATGCTCGCTTATATGCACGTATTATTATCAGAGTAGCTAACAAGCTATTGTGCAACTTACATCTGTAAGTGATAATTGATCATTTTTGTAACTATAACAACCAGCAATTTGCTCTACTTCAACAAATCATTAATCACTAATCAGCACCAGCAAGAGTTGTTAAATGAGAGAGGTAAATATGCTTCCATTAGTTTTTCTCTTCATCAGCATAAAGCCTTTTGATTTCCTCCACATCATCATAACTACCAAGGAATATTGGTGCCCTTTCATGTATCTTCTGAGGAACTAAGTCAAGGGCCTGCATAAAAGTACTATGAGTGGTAGTCTAAAAAGTACATTCATTGATATTAGTCAAAGTTCATTTTTTCTTCGTTTTTTATAACCGAGAAATCCCACAGTATGTATGGTGCACAGTTCCAAATTCGATATGGATGGGTCCTCCCCTCTATCCTTCTCCATTTAAATACCAGGATTTTGTCTATGGCAAGGTCCGAACCCATGATGTGTCGACACACACGACACATCATGTGTTGCGCCCTTACCACCAAACCATAGCCTGCTGCGGGCAGTTCTTTGTCCCGCCTTTATTGTTAAGAAGTTTTTATTTTTTGAAGTTCAATTTTCTATCCTAACTTCAGTTCTAATCTTGATACAGAAAACAAAACAAAAATTGGCATCGCGAGCACTAAACTAGAGTCCAAAAGAAGAAAGCTTGATAAAACAGGAGTGATAATATCAGCTCACCACACTTTCCATTTTCCTGGGAATTTTTTTTGGCAAAGACTAAAAAGTGAACCAAATCACTTCTGCAGTTTGAGTTCTATTGAGATTATTCGAAATGTTTAGAAATCTTACCCGCTGCTTTCCTGTAAATGATTGGCCTCCTGCTTGTTCCATGAGAAATGACATGGGAAATACTTCATAGAGAACCCTGTTTCAGACAATTTCCGTTGCAATCTTTCAGATATTTATAGTTGAGAAGTTCCTTATGCGACTCAAAAATGTACATAACTTACCTTAGCTTCCCGTTGGGGCTTTTCTTATCGGCTGGGTACAAAAAGATACCTCCATACAGTAATGTACGATGAACATCAGCTACCATGCTGCAAGTTGCAGTCCATATAACATATAAATGAGGTGGTGATAACTAGTTAACTCCGGTAATATGTAGCACACGCACTAGCTCAGACAATGATTAGTTCATTCAATCAGATTTTGTCTCATGGAAACAAACTGCAATTCCCACCACAGCAATCCATCTTGGGCATTTAATCAGGTTAGTAAGCATGACTCCGAGCATAGAAACGAATTGAATAATTATCGATTCTATTGTCGATTTACAGAATTCACAATAATTATCTCATGTATCAGTCAAAGATATAAGGAGCTATTCGAACCAGCCATCCGTCTAACCAAACCAGTCAAGAATTAGATGCTAAGTGTTCGAGATACATTCAAACCTGATTCTTGACCTCAGATTAATCAAACTTCTAGCTAAACTATAGGAAGCTTGACCTCTCCCATGTCCACTAAGATCATAGATAGATCATAATCACCTGTTATGAGGAGCTCAGCTTCAGAGTTCAGTATATGTTTAGAATTCAGCTTCACAGTACGTCTAGAATACCACAGACGAACATTAATCTATTGCCTCGCATGTCAAGAGATTGGCAATCACATCATGATGGTCAACTGAATATGATGCCAGGACAGGTGAATTAGTTCATATAAGATTCCAGCATTTATGATATGAGATGTCTGGTGAAGATCCTATTCACTCTGATATGACCACAAGACCATCGTTTTTCATCTCAATTTTCTAAGTACATCTAAGATAAGTTAAGTTTATGCCTGAACAATGAATTGGAAGTTGCAAAATTTTTGATGGAAATGAGATCACAACAGCTAAAACCCACAACATTAAGCACAGAAACTAAGCAATTCAAGCATGAGAAAATGTTTGACAGTGCATTGTTCAAGTACCTTCCGATGTATCTTAATGATTTTGGGGAAGAACCATCCTTGGGGTACTTGCAATTCTCCACATATCTGAATTTGAAACACATTAAGACATCATAACGACTGGAAACAATGTAGCTCACACTCATTATACATACTTGGACGTTGGACCATCCCAGTTCTTGACATTTCCTTCATTCACCGAATAAATCTTCCCTTTTTTAGGAATCTGCATGTAGGAAGCAATGTAATGATCTTGCTAATGGAAAGAAGCAACATCAACCCAATTAATATGAAAGAGGCAAATAGGAAATTCTAAACTGGAATGTAAAAAACGGCTAGAGAATATTGTCAAAATCAGACAAGCTGTCGAATATGTGGAGAAATATCTCTATGTTTTGGATAGATCTATATATACCTTGATATCTGGATGAGTTAGAATAAACTCTCCAAGAGAGGGGTCAAGCGTAAAACCATTAACACCAGTTCCAACGCTCAAGACAAGCTGCAAATAATAATGTCACGGGTATTAGTACAGTTCACACTTCAAAATACCTTCCAACAAGAAACAGATAATAATTCATATAATCTTATAACTTTTGTGGAATCCAACAAAACTAACCAAACCCATTACAATAAAAGGTCGTTCTCATACCGTGCAAGAACTTCCATACATGCAGTATCCTGCTGCCAACATATTTTTTCCAGGTTGCAGGACATCATCTAGTGTTGGTTCATGAGCATCTTTCATCATGTAAATCCCAAAGATCTAGATAAAACACGTGAAGTTCTTCATTGTGCCATCATTAAGGACAATATTTTATCAGTTGAAAGCCTATGAGAACACTTAATCGCTCAAAGTGGAATAATACCGTTCCAATAGAAACACCACAATCAATGTTGGAAGATCCATCTAAAGGATCAAAAACTACGCAATACCTGTTTTAAGATAATAGAAATGCAATCATGTTAGTGATAGCCCAGATACAAATCACATTAGTACTCAAAACTTGCGAAAACACCAAGTATGGACAGCTATATTACTCACTTTCCGCGCTTAGCTGGCTCCACAAATGTAGCTTCTTCGTCTTCCTCAGACACAAGAATACACTGTGTAATTCAAGATCTTTTAGGTTAAGACACTACGTATTTTAGCACAATAAACTTAAACATGAGTGTCTTGGGTCTTACTGTTCGGCCACTGCTGACCAGAGCCTTGATAAAAACTTCGTTTGAGAGAACATCCAGTTTCTTTTGTTCTTCGCCCTTCAGTTAGAAATCAAAATATAACAGCACTCTCATAAGAAACACAGAATTGAATGCTTTAACACTATGATTGCAGCATTTTGAAGAACTTGCCTGAACATTTGTCTCACCAGCAAGCCCTATGAGTTTGGCCAAACCTGCCTGCAAGGATACATCCACAGGTAAATACATCAATACCTTCGAGGAAAATAACAAACAAGGTACAACTGGTCTGAAGTGCAATGAATTCTGAAATTCAACTATCAGAACCAATTATCATATCGGAGCGTTCTCTGCCTCAACCATTCAATATAATTTGAGCATAGAGGAGAGGAGGAAGAATTATCTTACTCCCTTAAACAAAGTGCTACAAGGACATCAACTTTAGCAAACAAAAACATAATATCTTGAGATTGAGCTTGCAGCTTTCTAAGCTTTATTGTTACATATTCTAGTTGAAACGAGTCTCTTTTTTTCCTCATTTTACAAATACATAAATTATCTCAAGCCAATGGATTAGCATTAGCTCATCCAGTCAGCATATAAATCACATTACCACAAACTCAAAAGACATTAATGAGAAAACTTGAAATCAATTCCGCAGACACAAAGTATAATTTCTTAATCTCTTACCTAAGCAGAGAAGTCCTGATTTACAGCAAATTGTCAACCCGTCATACACAATATTTAATAATACTCAAAAACCATATTCTAGGTTAAAACCGATGTTGATTAAATTAGTTGGGATCGGCTATATAAATCATCACTATCCGTTCCACTCTATATACACAAAAAATAAAAAAATAACCAACCTTGTTAACAGCAGAACAAACAAATTTGCAGCCAAGAACAATATGACTGAGCAAGATAGTGAAGTCACCACGTGATTCTGGATATTTACTCTGCTCATTCAACACAAACCTTGTAATTGTCATCAAATCAGTCCTATGTGCATCTGCTGCATGATCCATTGCTCTTTCTTGTTTCTTTCAACTCTTCAGCAAAACAAAACAGTAACAGTAATAGTAATTCAAGAATTTATAAAAATGTTGGCACGCACTTCAATGCTGACACAAAGATAGGGAAACACTGTACTTGGTGAAATATCTGATGACACGTGTAAAGACAAGCGTGAGTTATGGTCCTAGTTGTTAGCAGAAGATAATGAAATTATTTGTACTTGTGCTTATTTAGTATTGGCTCTCCTCCAAGTGTAGTTGACTTATTGTCCAACAATTCTGGTAAATTTTGATAAGAAAATTTTTAGTAGTAGCATTTAGAATAAACTTTCCCTACTAAGTACCAATGAAGTCATTAATAATAATACTTTAAGTACTATCTTTTTTATTTGTAAAGTACTATATATTCGAGATCGGACTAATTCAAATTCATGCTAAAGTTTCGGAATACAGAAATTGTATATTTGTACTAGTACTCTTTTTTTTATTTGTACTACTAGTAGTTCATCATTCCCATATCTAAAAGGTGCAACATTTATTAACAAATTGACTATCAATTGTTACTATGTAAATCAGCAACAGTATTAGTTTTTACTATGAATGGAAGATTCAGGTCAGCTCCCATTGTCTTTCACTCCCCATTTACTACTATTTGTTTAGAAATGTATTGGAATTTTACCTTATTAGCCAACAAATTATCTGTCAAGAATCTAAGTAGGAAAAAGATCCATTCTTGGTGTATATTTCAGTGTAATTCTACAAAATAAAGTAATGGAATTTTCAATCTAAGAGGTAACTAGAAAATGGCAACTGGAATTTATGTGACAAGACTAAAAAATGAACTTTAACTGTGTAAGCTTCTCTTTTTAATGTTGATATTAAGAGGTAATGTTCTTTTCGTCACTGACGAAAAAAAGGCAGTCCGATGCACAAAACATTCCATGTTCATGGAGGGTCCGGAGAAGGGCCGCACCCCAAGGGATGTGATGTACGTATCCTAACCTAATGCAAGTATTAGTGGCTGTTTCCACGTCATTTGTCAATGACGAAATATCCAAATCTTCTTTGAGGTAATGTGGTTTTTGCTGTAAATATGAGTATCACTATGAGCTAAATGAATAAAATTGAGTGTCCTATCCAATAAGGAAGACCCTGATCTTCAATTTGCATTATGTTAAAGCTATTGGTGGATAATGAATAAATAGATAAGAACATTATCTTGAGATGTCCTAACCCCATTGCGTTATTAAAAATCCTTTCAAAAGTTCCAAGACTCTTGATCTTCAACGCAAAGGTGTAATTTTGCTTAAAGGTACCCTTGTTGAGTCTTTGAGAATCTATCTTGATAATGATGAGCATTATTGTAGGCTAACGGAAAGAATAATGCTTTTGGTTGATTAGTAAGAATCTTTAAAGCATATATGTAGGACCATATATATTCAGTTGACTATAGGAGATGGAAGTAGCTTCGCTCATTTGGTGTTCAGTGTCACTTTCTAAACACAGGTTCTTTATGTGGTTAGCTGCTCAATGTAGATTCCTCACTAAGGATAGACTACTGAAGATGAAAGTAGCTGTTCAGAACCCTCAGTGCTGTCTATGTGATGATGCAGCTGATGAAACTCACCAACATTTGTTCTCATATTGCAAGTGGATCAAGAAAATGAAGCATGGAATACAAGCCTGGCTGAAAGTGTCCCTCCACAGCTTGGAGTAATGCAGAGTCTGATGTGGATTAAGATCAAACATCGGAGAAAGTTAAAGAAAGAGGTGGTAGCTGCAGTCGTAGGAGCAATGCTATACAGTACCTGGAAAGCTAGGAACTTGAAAATCTTCAAGGAAGAACTGTAGATAGGCACCAAATGATAGCTCAGATACACAGGGATAGCTAATGGTGTAGCCATCCATAGCTAAGGTGCTCTTTAGGTGTATTGATTTTTGTTTGTTAATGATAATTGTATCCAAGATAGCTCTCCTGAGGCGCTGTTTGTCCATTTAGTTTGCAAAAGTTTCCTTCTTGTTGTTGAGAGATTATGAGACTTTTATAGCTTAACTTTTCAGTTCTCAAGAAACATTTCATTATCCTCTTATGTTATACAACACAATTAGTGTCAACCCCTACATTATACTCTTATGGTTGCTCATGGTTTTGGTCTTTTCTAACTTCCCATAAACAAATAATGATAAACAAAAAGCAGAAACATTTGCTTACTAGTAACATGGAAAGTACATCGTTTTTAAACTACCATTGTTAACTATGCGAACCAAAGTAAAAGAGAGAACGTAGAAACTACATTAAACTACTCCACATGATTTGACCTGACTAACAAGGTCATGAGTTAATTAGACCTTAATCAGATATACATATTAAGCTAATTAAAACTAACAACCTACGTAACTTTTAATAAGCCAAAGCAGTTGATTTTCTCTCAGGAAATTGGATTTGACTGCTACTAAAAACCCTCTCTTCAGTAGCAGAAACTGGATTCACCTGAACAAGATCAGAATGTTGATAATATCTATAAACACATGCTTGTTTTGGTTCTTCAACTGCAGCAACCCTTTGAGGACTAGAAGAAGAGGACCTTCGTAATTTTCTTCCTTCCAAAAGAGCAAGTCCAAAATCCCTACTTATGCTCCTCATGAACTCTATTTGAGGTGCCATATATCGATAAAGTTACGTTGATGGAAGAGTGTATAAAGCAGATAATAATTTAGTTGGTTTCTATTGATGCATTGATATATTACAGACCCTTTATATAGGCATTGAAAATGAGTAAAATGAAATACTATTGTAGAAAAGTTCTTAAGAATCTAAAAGGGAATTTGCCTCCAACTTGTGATCTTTTAAGATATTGATATTATTCGGATAAGGAAATGTAAGGGACTTGTCATCGATCAGATGCTTTAGGATGTATTCATTTCATAGACTTGAGTACTGAACTTAAGTAATATACGCAAAAATATTTGAAATATGTTAAGGGTGTCAACTTCTATTACGTAATTAGGATGGGATGATATGATAATATTGAGGGAGACTGTTTAAAGTGAAGATTATGACTTCAAATATCTGCAAATTTTGAGTCAATTATTTTTCATAATATATAGGAGTATTACTTGAAATAACAAGTGCTCCTATTGAATTTTTAAATTGGTATATCCAGAGGCAGACCTATATATATCGGCAGAAAATTTTAAGATTGCTGTAAAAACAACAACATATTTAGTATTGTCCACAAGTGGAATCTGAGGAGGGTACGCAGACCGTAGCCCCACCAAGGTAGAGGCTATTTCCGGTAGACACTAGGCTAGGAAAATATTTTACAAATATTTTGAAAACAAAAAAGGTAAGAAACATCATGATAGCTTGAATACTCGCAAAAAAATCTACAACAACCAGCGCAAACAGAAGATACCAGAAGTATTTTGAAAACATGTTTGAAAATAAACAAGGTAAGAAACGCCATGATAGCTCGAATACTCACATAAAAATTATAACAACTAGAGCAAACGGAAGACACCAAAAGCGAAAAGGATGTAGGGAAAGATAAAACTACTATGTATAAAGAATAGTAAAGCTAATATGTCAACAATCAATCGCCTAATACCTAACATTCTACCATAATTCTCGACCTCCATGCTTTCCAGTCAAGAGTCATGTCCTCGGTCCTGTCGAATCATCTTGCCCCAATTCTTCTTTAGTCTATATCAACCTCTCCGAAGACCCAGCACTGCTAGCCTCTTGCACCTCCTCACTGGAGCATCTGTGCTTCTTCTCTTCACATGGCCGAACCATCGCAGACTCGCTTCTTGTCCACCACTGAGGTCACTCCTACCTTGTCACGAATGACCTTATTTTCTAATCTTATCCAGCCTCGTATGCCCACACATCCATCTAAGCATCCTTATCTCTGATACGCTCATCTTCAGAATGTGTGTGGTCCTGACTGGCCAACACTTTACGTCGTACAATATAGCTTGTCTAACAACCGCTTTGTAGAACTTACCTTAAGTCTAGGTGACACTTTCTTATCGCACAGGACACCGAACACGAGTCTCCACTGAAAGAACATATACGCAGTGGAAGAAGTTCTATTATCTATACTTACATGTATTCTAGACAAACTAGTAGCATGGTATAGAGTTTACATGCAATAATATAAAATGGATACATGTGTAAGAACTCACAAAGACCTTCAAGAATCCCATTGTCCAGTCGTTCCAGCTTTCCACAACGTCTGTCATGTACCGGAAGAGAGATATAGAAAAATTGTGTTTTTCGTGTGTAGCATATGGTGGCCGAAATTATCCTTTAAATATGCTAGGTTTGAGAGGTAAAACCGTTCTCTAAAACCTGTTAGGATTCCTTTCCCACCAAGCAACCTTTCTCCAAGTCCAAAATGGATTCGATGACAACACGGACCACAGAATCAATTAACAAGGCTTCCAATTATGGAATTAATTCTTTTTCTCTGGAATTAACCTGTCCATAATAAATTATCAATTATTTTCACTAGAAATTCATTGCATTCCTTAGTTGAATTTTGAATTATTCCATCAAATCTTATTTAACTCCCTACGTTACGATTACAGACACCAATCAATTAATGTTAAACTAGTGACAATTTAATATATTGACTAAATAAATATTCTTTAGACTTTTTCTTAACTATTCCATGTGCCGGATATAAAATTCACTAGCTAGATTTACACATAGGAACTTATAAGTTTTCATAAATAGGTGTCATCAATCTCTAATCTTTATACTGAGACATGGATTCTATCAACTAGCTATTACTTCGCAAATGCATATTATCGCTATACAAAATTTGACCCAAGTATCCGGACCTCACCTACTGATATATCAAAAAAATGAATAATATACACCACTAATAATTGCTACATCAAGATTAAGAGTATAAATACATTTGATGAGCTAGAGAGTTTGTTTTATATATATATAATCAGTATAAAAATACTTATTTCTACTTGGTCCGTTCAATGCACACAAAGCGCACTAGAACAAGAAGTTGGAACTATACCTTTCTCATAATCTAGATAAATTATATATATAATCGTGTGCTACAATCATACTGATGGCTTTGTCATTTCCATCTTAGATTGTGAACACTACTTTATTATTTATAAGAATCGATGATTTAATCTTCCGTGCATAAGCTTGGCTCGACACATTAAACCATGACATAATTGATCTAACTAAATAATACTTTAGTATATTTAATAAATGTATAAATTAAATCAAAATTGTTCGACAAGAGATAATCTAACTAACAACCGCATGGTTATTAGTATATTTTCTAACATCTACTTCATCCAGTTTACCCCTATACGATGGGTGGCATCATCATCAATTTTTCTATTACCTTGAATGATTGATACAAGCTAAGATACTTGAAGCTTCTCTTTAATTTGGAGAAAAAAGGTATTGACATCCACAACAAGAAGTTTCTTGAGATTTCTCTATTTAACCCTTGTCACCTTAATGAAAAATCTATATTCTTGATCCACCTATATATTCGATTTTCCATAATAAGATATTATAATGAGCATATATACTGTGAAAGTCGTTAGTTTTTTCTTATTTCTGCATAATGTTGAGAAACTCTTTTCGTGTTATCAATTCGACGAGACCTTAAAGTTGTTTTACTTTCACATAACGAATATTATATGGTAGGTTGGAATATAATATATCATCAAACTAGCACTGATTCATTGTGTACAGTGTGCAGTATATTAAATAGTAGCATGGACCACGTAGAAGTCAAAATATGCACATCATTATTCATATTGATTATTCACCTTCAAGAGGAAGATAGATTAGAATAAATATTGCTAATCATAAGAAAGAATAATATTGCAAAGTGATTGGTAAAAGTGAAAATCCAAATTCCGAAGTGACCAATGTACTGATTCCACATGCATGTCGCAAGGACAAATTCTAAAAGTTTTGGCTTCATGTTCAAGATATAAAAAGGAAAGTATATCTTCAGGATAAAACTTGATATTTATAGGAGAATGGTGTAGTAACAAGGCCTCAAATAAGATAGAAACCCGATTTTATCAAATTAAAAGTATTTTAACGGGAAAGCACTCCATTAGAAGCTGCATATCATCAATCTTACTTTTAAAGTGAAAAAAATAACCTACTTTTTATCATAACCCATCATAAAACAGGGAACAAGACAATGTTCCCAAATTAAATGACCAGATTTTCTCATTTTCTATTTCGATCAGAAATTGATGAATGAAGGATTAAGGTATATGCTTGGTACGAGCAATTTTAATGCAACTGGCTATTTACACTTGAATACAATTTTGAAGTTATAATTATAAATAAAAAAATAGCAATATTATTTATATTACAAAACATAGCATTATTTCTTATATACAAGTTACTACAAAAAATTAGAAATGGAAAACCTTAGCCTCCACCTCACATCCCTCCCCTGCTGCCTCCTCCCCCCCCCCCCCCCCCTTCCGTCACTCGTTGCCTCCTATCGCCTGTCGCTATCCCTGGACGGCAAAAGAAATACAGGAACAGTCTGAAACAATGTTGAAATAGTCTGAAACAATGCTGAAACAAAACAGAAAAAAAATGTTAAAACAATGTGAAACAATACAAAAAAGGTGAAATGGTTCAAAAATAGTGAGAAACAGTATGAAACAATGTTAAGACAGTGGGAAAAGTGTAGAAACATTGTGAAAAGTGCAGAAACAGTATCGATATAAGTAAAAACAACAAAAATAATAAAAATATTTGAGATTTAAATAGAAACAATGTAGAAAAATGTAAATACGGTAAAGAAAACGTTAGAAAAATATTTACAACAAAAATACTAAAAATGGTGTGGAGAAAAAGTGTAGAATCACGGTAGAAATAGTGTAGATACATTAAAAAATAAAGAAATAATTGATAATAAAATACTAAGATACATAAATAATATACTGAAAACAATAGATACAATGCAGATACGATTTTAATACAGTGTCGATACAATGTCAATACAGTGAAATAAAAAGAAGGAAAATAACATACCTGATCTGAAACGTAACAAATCTAACCAGAAACACTACAACTGACTGAAAAACGTAAGTTCTTCATTGGAAATACCACCTCTTCATTAGAACCATATTTGAATGAAATAAACCAAACTTGAAACAAAATCATCATTATCTGGTAAAAATACCACAACAGATCTGACCGGAAAAATCGGCAACAACAATGTGGACCGGTGGTTGTGGGGGAGTAGTTAGGGAAGGACGCCGGAGCTCCGACGATGAAGGTGAGAAAGATTAGCGGCTTGTTAGGAGAGGAAGAGAGAGAAAAGGGAAGAAGTGGGAGAAGAAGGCTAGGGTTTTTCTTTTTTGCTATGTTTTGTAATTAGGCCCTTACTTTCTCTATATTTGTAACTGTGCCAAAATATCTCTATATCTGTTATAAAAAAAATGGAAAAGGGCCAAAACTGCCCTTAACCTATTCGAAATGGCTTAAAATTGCCCCTACCGTTAAGTTTCTGTAAATTTTGTCCTCACCGGTAAGTTTATGGCTCATTTTTGCCCTTACTACTAACGGCTCTATTTTAATTTTTCTTTTTTTTCTTTTAAAATACGTGGCGCTCTATAATTGGTCCGTCCGAAATAAATATACCCAACTCATTCTAATACCCAACTCGTTCATACAACCCGCCCCAAATATATATAACCCATCTTCTTCATAACCCATTTTTCCTCGTTCAAAACAATAAGCTGATTTATGAAAAAGAAAATGGAGAAGTCCATGAAAATTAATTTATATACAGTTGAGATCTTAAATAGTAGATATCGGAAAAATTATCTTCTAATGAATGAAGCCTAGAGCCACACCAAAATTTTAATTGAAATAATTATCAATATTGTAAAAATTTCCGTGTAGTCTTATTTTAATAGAATCCAAGTTACTTACAAATTACGTATATTTATTTTTGCTGTGGATTTCAAGTAAAATATAAATATAAAATTTTCATTTATATATGTAGCTATCTTCAGTTCCATCAATAGTATATAAAAAGATAATTTTCCCGACATCTACTATTTAAGATCTCAACTGTATATAAATTAATTTTCATGGACTTCCCCATTTTTTTTTTCATCAATATAATCAGCTTATTGTTTTGAACGAGGAAAAATGGGTTATGAAGAAGATTGGTTATATTTATTTGGGGCGGGTTGTCTGAATGAGTTGGGTATATTTATTTGGGACGGGCCAATTATAGAGCGCCACGTATTTTAAAAGAAAAAAAAGAAAAATTAAAATAGAGTCGTTAGTAGTAAGGGCAAAAATGAGCCACAAACTTAACGGCGAGGGCAAATTTTACATAAACTTAACGGTGGGGGCAATTTTAAGCCATTTCAAATAGATTAAGGGCAGTTTTGCGTAAAAAAAAAGTCCCTAAAGTGTACTTTGTGTAAATTTTCCTTTCATATACTTCAGCACGACTATTACATTTATGTCCCTCCATCAAAAATTAATTTGAGTTTTGGTCCCATACCAAAACTTAAAGTATTGTCCTGGAAGATCGCCAGGAATTCAATTCAGAAAATTCCTGGTGGATCAACATAAGAGGTTACAATTACACGACTTTTTTTCCCGGGCTAAAAGTTTAACTCTGTCACCCGTCAGGGCAACTGGACGATATTTTTTGTTCATATTCATACGGTGTGATCATATTAAAGAGATAATTAAGTGCTCTATACCATAGACTTCTCTTTTTTAGCTCGAATTCACGATATTTCTGGTTAAAAGTGGGGAGATTTCATTCATCATCCCACAACTCCCATTGTTGATAACTTACACTTAATCATATCATTGTAAATTGTTCCTTATTTCTTGATACCCAAAAAGGAAAAATCAAAGGTTGTAGGGTTGTGCTGGGCTATGAAGGGATTAGGTTTTCTTTGCAATAATATACTTAATGCAACGATTCTAAGTCATTTGCCTTAATTTTAAAAGGAAGTATGTTATGCATGATTCTCATGAGAATCATTGGTCTAAGAATCTAGTGGTCCTATTTATGACTTTAAGCCTAGCTCAAACAAGAAAGCTTAACTAACCCAACAAGTATAAGAAAGCCTTTATGAATGATGAATCAACCAGTGATATTCACTGGCTTAGTGACTCAACTAATTAATAAAAAGAGAATAATTTCCAATTTAGACATGACAATTATTGGTTAAGGTGAGATTAGTTTCTCAGTCTTTTTCTATATGACTATTCTTGAACCAACACCATTTAATTTAATTGTAATGTCACAATAATTAGCACATACAAATTGCAAACTCGCGGGGGAAGTTGCTAATCACTTGTATTATTTTGACCCTTCGGAAGACATTGAGATGGACTTTCTCATATATTTTAGAACCCCATAAGGAAAATTTCCTCTTATTTGCTTTTGGCACTGAGATTAATTGAAGATTGATATTAATTCTTTTGTAACTTTTGTAAATGAGCTATTTTGCCTACCCCAATTGGGTCGGGACCCCCTTGCTCAAAATCATCATTGATAAATGCCATTTTCCACCCTAAACTTAAGTATTTGAGATCCCTTTTTGGCAGGAAATGGCATCCATTAGCCTTTTGATTATTTTTTATTTAATTTTATCTTTTAATATTAATTACCTAGCACAAAAAAAAATCTCAATCATTTAAGTTTAGAATAGCGGCATGACATTAATTATTAAAATTGTGATATTGAATAATAATGGATAAAAAAGTAATGGAGGATCCTACCTATTTCGATTATTCTCAATTGTCAACCAAATGCTACTCTTCTACTTTTGGCTACTGTTATCAATTGTGAAACTTGAAGATATCTATTTGAAACAAAGTAATCTCTGTTGGAAAGACACATTTTTCTATAGATGACTTGAATTTGCCTAATAGTCTATTGTTCATTGGCTAATTAAATCTCTTTAGTAGATCTTTACAAGCCCAATAATGTATTGTTACAATAAGGGATTCCTCCCTTTTGAGATACTAATATTATTCACAACTTTTCTAACAAGCTGGATTCGGTTCTATTTATCTTTGTGGTCATAGATTTTGTCACTTTTTTTCTTTTCAATTGTTGGTATCATAGGGTTTTTTTCCTACAAGAATTATCTTCTGATGGAAGCTAAGAGAGATACATACATACTGAACCAAATATTTACTGAACAGACGTAGCCAGAAAGTTTAAAAAATGACTAACAGAAAGTTTGTATCATGAGCTAACAAAAATTTAAGCTTTATGTGCTTCAAGATTGACAATAACAATTATATGATTTGGTGCCTAACTCGATATTGTCTAAAAATGACGAAAAATAACAATTATATGATTTTGCAACTATTTCCTAAAAAGACTTCAAATATTTTGTCATGAAGCTGAGATAATAGAAGACCCAAACCTGATGTTAGACAAATATATGGAAAACTTGAGGTTTTCTAATGCCAATAGTGAACTGTTTGGCAATGACAGATATCTGAGAAGTGAGCACTTTGTGCTAAATATTTGAACTGAATTACTTTCAATCTGCAGTTGAGTTCTTTTCTTTAGTTGGACTCTTCATTTCTCTTGATGCACCCATATTGCATATCCAAAACCCCGTCGGAGTCGATTCAACTGAATCCATTGCTTTAATTTGACTTTAATTATATGTACATTTACAACAAACAAGGAAAAATTATACACGTAAGAAGAATAAAATTCATTCTAAACTCACCGACTTTAAATCATATTAACCTCTGGTTTTGATTTCTGATCAGCCTTCAAAACATAGATTAGATAATGATCTTGTAAAGCAACATAACATGACAACTTAAAATTTGCAACTTCTGTGTGTGTTTAATTAGAACTATGATGTAGCTGGCTAAGTGGCTTCTCCATATTTGAGAAGACAAACCAAACTCAAATGATTAAGCCTTAATCCCTTATAATATATATACACGTAAAGGGAGATTAATAAATGAAACTTTTAACTTAGTTAACATCATTGCTGAGATCATCATCTTCTTGACGGCTTATTATAGATAATAAAAAATAACATTTTAACTAAATCCTATAGTTAAAAATTTACAAAAAAAATTTGTTGTGCCATTGTGGACTGCGGCTACTTTTTACTCTAGTATTTATTTATTCTCAAATCTCAACTATGCTTCCATTCTTGTTGTTTTCTTTTGGGGGGGTCTTTAACATTGATTGGTAGAAAAAAAAATCATTAAATACAACTGCCTGATCATAGGGATTTAATAATTATCAAGATTGAAACATCATTGGAAGAATCTGAACAACCTTTAAAGTAATTTTGTTAATTGTGTAATTATAGCTGCAGTCATGGTCTAGTCTGTTTTGTTGCTTTCCTGGTTCATCTGACTAATGTGATTAAATATAAAAGGAAGCCAAAACTAATTACCCCTATCTTTTTCCTTCATTTTATATGAACATGCTCACTTCTTTCAAGAATCACATGCAGGCCAATATTGGCAACTTTGGTGCAGGCAGGAGAACTAGTAGGAAATGTACACACAAGAATAAATATGACATGCTATGTTTCATTCATCCCTAGTGTTTGAAAATTTGAGAATAAATACTATACTATACTATATTCGTTTTAGTATATGTATCAACATTTTCTTATTAGTTCATTTCAAACAATATGTCGATTTTTATAATTCTATAGTTTTTTTTTTAAATACCGTACAGATTCAAACTATGATATAAATATTGAGGGTTTGGTTCACTTGGGTAGGGGAGAAGACAGAGGCGGATCTAGAATTTGAACCTTATGAGTTCTAAAATTTAATATAATGATTTCATGTAAAAGTAAATGGGTTCTCGATATGATATTTGAATATATTTAATAAGTTTTTAAAGACAAATACATTGTATGCGTTAAATTTTCTGGGTTCGGCTCGTATGATCTACATCCGTCCCTGGGGAAGAAGGTAGGGATGGATGAATGTTAAAATAAGAAGAAAAAAAGTTGCAAGAGAATGGGGATGCAGTTGGATTCATAATGGCCACCAAACTTTTTGAAGATTGAACAGTATATTTAATCATTGGAGGATATATACCGAAAGTAATCCTTTTTAAAAGTGAATTTACAAGTGGCCTCGCATATCCTTTTCGTTTTATTCTTTTTCAACTTTCGGAGCAACCCTCCAACCTGCCTTCGGGGCGACCGCCTATCAATTTAAATTGGCGGACACCTCCTCCCATACTTCTGTTCGTATTTCCATAAAGGTTTTCAGCAAGGTGAAAGGACATGCAAGTATTTGATAATCTAATTAACTTTATACATATACTCCTGTAGTATGGAAAATTTTATGCGATTAAATATCTGAAAACCAAATGTAAGTGTCTGCGCAAAAAGATGGGTAGCTACTAACATGAAAAGACAAATGGATATACGAACGAGTGAAATTACATTAAACTTAGAACTCGTAAAGTATAATTTAAATGGTATACCCTCATGATAGCATAAAACTTTCATTATCATGACCAATTTTATTTAAATTGTTTTAACATATAACCTATCATTTTGCAAAATAGAATTAATATATATGTTGGATAGAGAATATTTCTTAAATGACTTACTTAATAGCATGATACTACAATCGCTATCTGGGGAAAGTTGGATGTAGGTGACTTACTCCCCCATTTAGTTAGCAACTCATTAATATTAACTATAGTAGCAGTCACTTTCCTAACAGCAATAGATCAATTTAAATACGACATAAGTCGTAATACCTAAACATTTAATAATTCATTTCTCACTGGCTGGAATCGTACTTGGGATATTTATTAAAAAAGTTTTACTCAACATACCTAGCTAACAGGAAGAATATTTTGCCCTTAACTTGGAGTTTACTACAATATATATTACAACCCTTAGCTTTCATGGGAGCCATAGAGCCATACAGAAATATTGCCATAATTAAGCAAGAGATTACAGAAGGACAGAATTTTATGATCTATAAACTCTCAAAAATATTAAAATTACATTGTGATTAGCAGAGAGATTTGTGTACCCAACCATGCCTTTAAGTATATCATTATAGAGGCTTCATGCATCAGTAACTTCATATTTTTGAAATAGCAATTTGCACGGCTTGTTATCGTATGTTAATTAATATTTGAAAATTACTGGAAAATTGTTGATGTTATCTTGGTCTCCTTGGCATTAGAAAATATTTTGAATTCAAGTGGCGATATTGATGTGTTTCTTCATTTATTTTCATTTTCTTTTTCCTGTTTTCTATGAAGAGATCAACTGTTAATTGGTAGCTATTTAAGATCATTTCAAGAACGGAAAAGGGTCATATCTACCCCCTCTACTATTAAATATTAGTTATAACTAACCTTCGTTATACAATATTTTGGTATCTTAACACTGTCGTTAATAAAACTCATATATATATCTACCCCTCATTTTAACGGCCCCAAAAAGGCCCACCAGTGGCAGCCATCTAGGGGGTAAGTGCACTAAAGGCCACTTTTGCCACTGGTCTTTGGGCACATGCCATTAATACCAAAATATTTAGTTTGTGGCTACTTTCGCTTAAAAGATAGAACTTCAGTCCAGGACCATATGGATTGAAGTTCACTCCTTAAAGATAGAACTTCAGTCCAGGGCCATGTTGACTGAAGTTCACTCCTTAAAGATAGAACTTCTAAGGAGTGAACTTCAGTCGAGGGCCATGTTGACTGAAGTTCACTCCTTAAAGATAGAACTTCAGTCCAGGGCCATATGGATTGAAGTTCAGTTCTTAAAGATGGAACTTCAGTTCAGGGCCATATTGATTGAAGTTCAGTCTTTAAAGATAGAACTTCAGTCCAGGGCCCTATGGACAGAACTTCAGTCAATGATCAGAACTTAAGTCAATGCTTATTTAGTAAAGGCTCAAAAATGGCTTCTAGTGTAAGACCAAAGAAAATAGTGGTCTCAAACTAAATACGGGTATTAAAAGTGGCCGCTGGGTGAAACTTTTACGCCAGGAGTAAGTGCACGAAAGGCCATTTTTGCCACTGGTCTTTGGGCACAGGCCACTAATTCCAAAATGTTTAGTTTGTGGCCACTTTCGCTTAAAAGATAGAACTTCAGTCCAGGGCCATATGAATTGAAGTTCAGTCCTTAAAGATAGAACTTCAATCCAAGGCCATGTTGACTGAAGTTCAGTCCAGTCTTTAAAGATGGAACTTCAATCCAGGGCCATATGGACTGAAGTTCAGTCCTTAAAGATGGAACTTCAGTCCAGGGGCCATATGGACTGAACTTTGGTCAATGATCAGAACTCAAATCAATGTTTATTTAGTAAAGGGCAAAAGTGGCCTCTAGTGTAAGACCAATGAAAATAGTACCCTCAAACTAAATACCGGTATTAAAAGTGGCCTTTGGGCAAAGTTTTTACCATTTTTGGATGCCCTTAGTGAGTTTCGTCCACTATTTCGCAATAGCCAAATTATCTCCCCTCTCCCCGCACACTTATAGCCTCTTGGCGTTAAAACAACACTTATACTAGCCACAGAACAAATACCTGAGACTTTATCATGGCAATCATTTAATGAGTTCGCACCTGTAGACAAGTAAATTTTATTGGATTTAAATCCATGAAATAATATGGCTTTATATTAAATTTAAAAATATATTGGTCCAAATAAGTATTATGAGCTAATATAATTGGGCTAATTATTTAATATAATAAAAGTCCAATCTTGCTAGGCTAGCCCAACTAGCCTATGGCCCAATTGATATAAGTTTTCCTAAAGGCCCAAGAATGTGCCACATGGCAAGTGACGTGGCGCCAAGTCAAATGAAATAGCCAATTGGATCATGCCACACGTCAAATGATGTGGCAATCCAAGTCAAACCCACAGACCAATAAAAATACGCCATGTGGACATGTGACATATTATGGCCAATCAAATATGGCCTAGTCACTGCTTAAATCTGATTGGCCGGTCCACGAGCCAAGGTCCGTCAGAGTTTCTTGGTGGCTACTCTACCCCATATCTATATAAAGGGGTCAAATCTCTCATGTGAAAAAAGAAGAAATCAGAAGCAAGAATCCATCACAAGAAGCAAGAAAGTTCCCGTGGATCAAAGCAAGAGATTTGTACAAAAGCTGCAAGCACTCAAGTATTTCTCTACAAGTTCTAGAGATCAAGACGAAGATTCAAGATCAAGCTTCAAGCCCTTGAATCCAAGTACAAGTTCAAGATCAAGATGAAGATTCAATATCAAGCTCCAAGCCCTTGAACTCATCAAGTCAAGATCAAATCCAAATTCAAATCCCAACTTCAAGATCAAGCTCAAAAGCCCTTGAAGTTATTATTTTGAAAAGACGAATCAGAGGAATCATAGAAATTGTAACACTCATATTTTGATAAATAAAATATATTGTTGCAATATTTTCCTGTCTCGATATTTATTTTCTTGACGCGAATTTAGTTGTTACACCACCATTCTCGACTTCATTTTTGGTTATACAGCAAACGTTGGAAATCTAAAAATAATTTTTATTATAACTATGTGGCATTCGATATTCACTAATTAATCACATTGTGTAAAATACGTTAAAGGAGAAAACATTCATAGCAAAGATTTTCGCATTCCAAGACTTTATTTTCAAAACTAAGAGCTTGTTTGGACAAATTTCTAAAAACTACTTATTTTGAAAAATATTTTTTTTCAAAAACTTTTTTTGTTAAAATACTTTTGGAGTTATCAATAGTTAAATAGCCATTTGTGTTTAGCCAAACTTTTCAAAAAAATATTTTTGAATATTAAATTACGAGTATATCAGAGAGAAAAAGAATAAGTTAGTATTTATAGCTGATAATCATTAGTTTAAATACATCAGAGTTCGGTATTCAAATATTTTTTCAAAGGATATTTTTTAAAACAGTTTCTGCTTCTGTTTTTAGAAAAAAATTATTTTTCTATTTTTCTGCAGCAGAAAAACAACTTCCGCTACAAGTCAAAGTCACTTATTTTATGTCTAGAAGCTTAGTCAAACACTTTAATTTTTTTTGAAACAAACACTTTTTATAAAAATAAAATAAGCATTTCTGGCCTCCAGAAACTTGGCCGAACATGCCCTAAAACCCGATAAAGCCTCTTTAAAATGTGTAAGACTGCAGTCCATGGGAAAACTAATCGGGTATCTATACATACACTAAATCATATGGATAAATTTAGGTAACATATCACTTATTTGTAGTTAAACATACTATACTTCTATAAAATTTATTTACAAAATACACGTTATGCACTAATTAATTTGACGTAGGACCTAGATTCCTATCAATATTTTCCAACCACACATCTTATCTCTCCCTTGTCCTCTTCTCCGGACATCACCACATAGTACAAAAACTTCAAGTCATTTTTTTTGGATTTTCTGCAAAATTAATGCATTCATGAAGATCCGAGTCCAAGAAGTCAGTCTTCTATGGACTAATAGCAACAACATCAACATAGACGGACTGATGATAATGAAATCTATCTATTTCAAATAGGTGCGATTGTATCCTGAGTCAAGTTGTGATATTAGTTGACCTTTTGCTGCAAAATATTCATGAGTGGTGGTTGTGTGTGTTGTGACATTGGCATTAACTATTAGCTTTACATGCGCGCATTATATTTATGTTAGATATTTGGGAAAACTTTGGAGTTCTATTTTTTCAACTTGTACCTTTTCGTTGAGATTTTGTGAGTGGAAAAAGAGATTTTTGAGAACATATTCGATCTTTCTTATTCAAAAAATGTTTTTTCGATAAAAAAAAAAACTGTGTAAAATTTCAAATATTTTCCAAATAATTGCTAAGTTTTGCAGTATGTGCTTTAACAAATATAGTTGTGAAAAAAAAAACTAAAAAATTTTCATTGGTTATTGTACCTAATTACCCTATATACTTGACATAGCCAGTGCACATCTAAATCTTTTCTAGTCTTAATTACCCCTTAACTTTACTATTTGATAGTATATGGCTGTAAGCTATGTTAGCATTCCTTTAAATGTGATTTAATTTTTCACCAAATATTTTTGGAAGTCTTAAACTTAGTAGTGTTCTATCTCAATTTCTCTCCCTCACTCCAATACAGTTTACACAACTACAAAAGATGAGAGCGATCAGTTTGCTTATAGTTTCTGTCGAATATAATGCATTGGTGATGCATGATGTGGAATGGGGTCAAGAATGGAGACCAAGAAATGGCACCATTTATGGTGTCAAGTCATGTCAACACTCAACATACAGCTTGGTCTAAGCCTATCAATCAAAGAGAAATTTTTTTGTTGGGCAACATTCAAGATGAGACCACCTTTATGACTAGACTAGACTAAAACTTAACAATATTCTAGTACAACTTCGTCACCCCAAGATAGAGCCGACCAAAAAGAGAACTTTGTAAATCGGCTTTGGAATAAACTTGAAATTTGGAATTAGAAATGGTTTCATTCCCCTTAAAAAAGAAAATCTTAATGTACTAGTCACTTTTCAATCCCCTAATAAGTAAATTAACAAAAAGAAACATAGAGATTAGTAAAGTTAAATTTTAGAAAAGACAAAACTTGAACCACAAGTTTTGCACTTTTCTTGATTTGTGGGGGTTCTCTAGCTTTATGAGCCAATTCATTTGATATGCTATGGATTTCTTTAGTTTGGAGAGCGGGACTACTTTGTAACTGTGATTAAATACAAACATATTACAACAATATTTGGCGACGATTCTTGGTTATTACTAGCTAGTTCAAAAATAAACATAAGCACGAAGAGTTAATAAACAAGCTCAACATATAATGATAGCATGCATTGGGCCGTTTTAATTTTTTTTATAAGCGGTTTGGAGACGCACAATCGAAAACTGTAGCTCTGGTTCTTTGGATTAGTCCATGAATCTTAGTGATAGGTCATATGGTATTTTTGTTCTGGAGGAAAATTGTTGCGTGCGCTAATAAAGTTTCACATTATACATTAATTAAAAAACAACAACAACAACATACTCAGTATATCCCACAAGTGGGGTATGAGGATGGTGAGATGTACGCACACCTTATCCTCACTAATTAAGGACCAAGGTGGAGAGACTATTTCCGATAGACCCTCGGCTAGAAAAATAAAGCACTACTAGAAATCAATGGTTTAACGAGGGAGAGTGGCGAGGGACTTCCCTCTCCAAACGGGTGATGGAGAGGGAATTCCCTAGCAAGTGGTCCCTCGGAATACGGCTCGTAGCAGAGCATTTTTGGCGAGGGAATTCCTTCTCAAGCTGAATATACAGCTAAGGAATTCCCTCTCCAAATGCAGGAGAGAGAAAAATATTTTCTTCAACTTGGCGAGGGAATTCCTTCTCCAAGTGTGAAATATATTTGTTTATTCAGTTTTGGCTAGGGAATTGGAAAGAGAATTCCCTCTCCAAGTGTAAAAATTAAATATTTTTATTTCACTTTGCTAGGGAATTCCCTCTCCAATTTCATTAAAAATATTTTTAATAAGGCAAATGGCTAGGGAATTCCCTCTCCAAATATAGTGTACCTGAAACGCAAAATTCAGTAACAATACAAAGCAGCACAGCAACAACAGCATATAGAGCAAAAACAGCATATATGCATATATACCTGCGCATTCAAATCACCAAAGCAGATATCTGTGCGAAGAATATTAGAGAATACGATACAAAGCAGCACAGCAACAACAACAGCATAACAAAGCAATTACAGCAGCACCAACACCAAAACAATTCACAACATAAATAGCACAGAATTACACAGCACCACCATTACTAATAAAGTTATATCCGGGCAATTAAACAAGTGTACACACTTGTTTCATATCAACTAACACAAACAAATAAAACACTAAAATAATTCTTAAAAGTACTAAACACGTCCCACTTTCAAGTTTAATTCGACACAAAAATAACAAACTACCGAGAATCATTAATAGTGGTATGGAAGAAGTATGTCCAACATTTTTTGTATTGATTTCTTTTTTTCTTCAACATCTTCATCCAAGTCCAACTCCGGTAAATCAACATCTTCATCCAAGTCCGATTCCGGTACCATATCAATTGAATCTTCAATCGTATCTTGAACGATTTCAATTGAGTCTTCGATTGACTCTTGAGCAATATCAATTGAGTCTTTGAGGTTGATATCCATGATAGATCTTGACAGAGGGGCTGCAAATTTTGAAAAAAAGTTAAACCCGTTTATGTTTAAATTTTACCAAAAAAAAGTGAAAAAAAAAGACGAGAAAAACTTACCAAACTTACCTTTCGATGGGTTGACGGAGAAATAAAGATGGAGTCGCCGGAGTAAGTGGCGTCGACGGTGTAGTAGTGAAGGAGACGATGAGGCAGTAAGGGAGATGTGTTTTGTTTGGTGTGGAGTGTGCTATATATTACTTACACTGAAGGAGTATAAAATTCTCTTTCCTGATTGGCTAAGGAAGTCCCTCGTCATTTGCCTGACAGGTCTGACTATTTTTATTGGAGAGGGAATTCCCTCTCCAATCCGGAAAGAGAAAATTTTGTCTTTTCTGATTGGAGAGGGAATTCCCTCTCCAATAAAAGCAGTGAAAATTGCAGGAAAGAGAAAATTTTCCCCTTCAGCTTGGCGAGGGAATTCCCAAGCCGGTGTTAATTTTCTAATTTTTTTCGTTCGGACGAGTGAAAGTACATGTTTGTAGAGGGAGTTCCTTCTCCAATTTTTCCTCGGAATAACACTTATTTCTAGTAGTGAAGATGTTATAAGAAAATACTTAGAAAATCAAGTCAGCCTAGAAGGAAATATAAAACTAATACATATCCAATATAAACATATCAGAGACTACAATGTAAATCGTCTATATACATATAAAAATTAATTAAAAAACCTACATGCAAAATGTAGGAGTTTTTCAATGATATGAGACACTTTGAAAAAACTTACTATAACCTAAAGCTGAGACGTACCACGTGAAATGCTTGAACTTTCGCGCAGCTATATTATACAAGTTCATCGATTTTATCTCTGATGATTTTTAAAATAATTTCTCCGTTCAAAAGTACATTATTTATATCCTCAAACAGGGTAAATGTAGTGACACAAGCTTATATATAGGAGTATGCTGCTCAACTAATAAATCAATCAACTCGAGAGATTTTCTTTTGCGTCTAAGGTTAATGAAACAACTGAAGGAAAAAGGTATAAGAATACGAGCAGAGAAATCATGGTGTTCTAGGGTGGAACTACATGGTGGAGGCTGCGACAAGAATCAAGATCTTCTTAATTCCTTAGAAAAAATTGATTAAATACCATGTGAAAAGAATATATCCTTTCGATAAACTTAGGTGTTCCTTTTCAGTATGAAGACAAACAAACTGCAGTTCTAACCTTTTATTTACGCAATATATTTGAGAACCCTGCATTAAGAAATGTTAACCATAGCTTGTGGGATGTATAAGATCATTTATTTATCTTTCTTCCCCAATTCCTTGTCTTTATCTTGTCATTCCACCAATAAAAATTGAAAATTTAATAATAAATTATGCCGCCATTCGAAGTTGATCAATTTTATTGATTGTGTTTTCGTCGAGGATAACTCTAGCGGTCAGTGAAACATCTTTGTCTAAAAATAATATTATCCATAATTACATATTAAAATTTGATAGCAAAAGAAAGACGAAGGGGGACCCTGCGGCAAGCCAGATTCAATCCCAAGGGTCAATCAAGCCGGAAGGGGAAAGGGTGCTTTCTCTTCCCGAAAATCAACATTCTTTGCTTCGTTCGAGAATCAACTGCACAAATCGAAATTCATTTATCAACAGATTTTTTTCTTCCATTTGAACTGATTTCCTTTTGAATCAAAGTAGCAACAAGCCGAGTATTACGACTACGCTAGCCTTCCAACGAAGCCTACATAAATCTTGCATTTTCAGGGACTAGCCCGCTTCCCATTACTCAATAGGGCAATTTCTCGCACATCGCCTTTGGAGAAGCGTTTGCCGGTAACCAAAGCCTCAGCCTCTGATGATCAATACTAATTTTAACAACTTGTTGTGATCTCCCATTTGACATTACGAATCAAAGTTAAGAAGCGAATTTTCTAGAAAGGATGTTAGAGAAGTCGTATATGGATACGGTCATGTCTACAACCTACGCGCCAACGTAGACTCTACCATGGGAATTTCTACAAATCGTGTGCATGCAATATTTAATTTAACTATTTTATTATTCACACTTGGTCATCCACTAAAACAAGTTTTAAAATAATCTAAGCTAAGACAATTTGATTTTGAAATGGATTTTTTCAATAACATGGTCGAAATGTCTTTAAAAAGGTCCGTTAACGAGAAAATCAACACAAAATTTTTGTAACATTTTTTCAGAAATTAATTTACAGATGCAATTTAACAAAAATTTTCAAACGCTAAATATACTTAACTTACCAAAAGTTTTTCTCAGCGTATGTGCGTTTCAAGAACATAGTGTAAGTGAAAAGACGAAAGTAACTAGATTTTCACTTTCAGTTCTCAATAAGTGCTGGCTTATACATTTTATCGTTCTCTCTTATATATGAATCTAGCTAAAACTGATTAATTTGAAATCATCTCCGAAATAGTACCATCAAAGATGTGGTAGGATGGATTGTTCTCCTATTAATTAACGATCTCGAATTCAAGTCATTACTTAGTAACAATATTTACAATTTGTGAATCCAAATGATTAATCGGGCTAGTAGGGATCGACTATCACATATTAATTATTATATCTTATTACGAATTTCCAATGAATTACAAGAATTTCCGAATGAAGTATCTTAAACTTAAATATTTTAAAAATGTGTCAAAGTTTATATTGTGGTACTCTTATTAGTGTTACATCTATACTTCTCATGAAACAGCGCTTTAATCAATCTCTTCAATAAGATACATAGAAACAAATAAAAGTGAAATCAAAGGTTACGATTTATTATTAAAAATTCCTTCTTTAATTTTTTTTTTTTCCTTCACGTTGTTGCTTGGCCCATCTCCATGCGTGTCTGCTGCGTGTGAGAGTCCGCGTTCAGTTTTTGTCTAAATGAAAAGTTTGCCTCTTCTTTTTTTCTTTTAAATTCTTGAGTGGGGGTTCTATTAGTGGTTTGCAGATTAAGATTAAAGAAGATTTATTCTTTAAATGGATTTGAAATCTTCACAAATTTGAAGTTTCAATCGCAAAGTGTAACACGTCGTTTGGTTGATTGATGATAATTTAACTTCAAATATTAATTGTTTGTGTTGTTAAATCACAAGATTTGAAGACCAAACCAATATTTCAAAATAAAATTGAACAGAAGTAAAAAATTTCTATGGGCAAATGGAAGCTTATAACCCCTAAAGGCTGTGATGATACGATAAGTGCACATCTACCGTTAACTAGAAATTTTCTGTTTGAGTTATGGGAATGAAGTCACAGTCATCTATAACATTTAGAAAGAATTCACCTTCCAAATTTGAGATCTTTCAATGTGAACCTGAACTAGAACTAGTCGATATAGTGGGTACATGACACTGGATGAAAAGTAGAAATCAATTATCTTGTAATAATCGTTTCATTATTTTTGCTTAACTCGTCTTTAAACCAAGCTTACCCTAATTTCGAATATAAAGTTTTCACTGCTTAGTTATACACGCACAAAGTGCAATTATAATCATTGTAACTTTGATCACAAATAAAAGGTCTATTGACGTCAATAAACCTTGACTAGAACATTGAGAGGTCACGAGGTGTCAGGTTCAGTTTGTTTTGTAAGTCTCACTCTGTTACTGGATTGTTGGTTAGTGCTTCAAGGTGTTAATTTAAAAGATATTACAAGTAGTAGATTGAGAAGTAATGATAAATAATATAATCCTTTTTTAGCAATTATATGGTGTTTGCTAATCATTATATTGATTAATTTATATTCATGTATTACTCTTTAAAAAACGGCAGTTCCTAATAGGAAATGTACCATTTTATCGAGCTCGAATTCAAAATCTGTAGTCATACTCAAGGATCTTATCATCATACTATACTCCCTGCAAGGCTGCAAGCATGTTCACTTGTTCAGTTTGGTTTTGCACTTTCCTTAAAAAAATCACTGATTAAATGCATATTTTATTTACTTACCTTTATTGATTTATGTCTTGAAAATTTAAATTTAACTATAAATTGAGACTTAATTACATCTTCCGACTCAATTTAACTGTCTGCCTTTCTTTTTTATCCCAAAAAGAATAGTCTTTTCATATTTGATAACTCTTTAATTTTAATATTTATTTTGGACCACAAGATTTAAAAGTTGTGACCAACATTATACATACCTTTAGTTTTAAACCACGG
This sequence comes from Petunia x hybrida, assembly GCA_037355625.1. NCBI lineage: Eukaryota > Viridiplantae > Streptophyta > Magnoliopsida > Solanales > Solanaceae > Petunia > Petunia x hybrida. The sequence continues at coordinate 6,144,424 of JBBBVM010000048.1, read as the reverse complement.
AATTTACTTAAAACGGAATAGAGGGAATACTTAATTATAGGAATATAATATATGTAGTTGGAAACGAGTACTAATATTTAATTCTCTTTTAATTCTCTTTTTGATTCGACAGGTCATGGCCCACCTCCAACTCAGACATGATCCTTGAAGAGTCTTGTCTTAATATTATTGTTATTATTTTTATATACTTTGTTTATCTCCTTCTGTGCATTTAATACTTCCACTATTATCTGTTTATCTTAAGTATCAGTAATTTTTTTGACAGTATTTTCTTTAGCATGAATTATTTCATCTTATTTTGCAAGCATGTTTATATTGTTTTTTTTTTCTTGAGCGAGGGTCTTTCGGAAACAGCCTCTCCACCTTGGTGGGTAAGGTATACGTACATCTCATCCTTCCCAAATTTTATTGATGGATTATAGTAAGTATGTTGTTGTATAAGTACATTTAAGTAAAAGTGGACGGAGGGAATATGATTAATGCTCAATTTAGCAATTTACCAAGTTTAGTTTCCAATTATAGCCTTTCTTGGTTTTGTAAATCATGTCCCAAAAGTGCTTACTTTTTCAAAAGTACACCAATTTCTCTTTCATTCCCTTTTTTTCACAACAAACCAAATATACGCGGTCCAATTCCACCTCAATATAAGCCCCCTTTTTAGGGTTCCCCAAAAAAATATCCTCTCACTCTTCTTTCATTTCAGTGCACAGAGCATTTCGTGTTTAGACGAGGTCCGGGAAAGTATTAGTGTTTGATAGGGCATTGAATTATTTGAAGGTGTCTAGGTAAAGTTATTTTTTTTGGGGTTCTTGAATTTTGTGAATTTTCATCATTTCCATCAATTCTTGATCATATTTAAGTTGTTATAGTTGGGCATTTTTGTTGGTTTTGCTCTAATTTTGATAAAGTTTGGATTTTTATATGTATTTTTGGTGTTTCAGCTAGAAAAAGCTTGGGGGGTTGATCTTTATTTGATCATTTTTGCAATTTTAGGCTGTTTTTCCATTTGGGGTTTTAGAAATTTGATCAAGATTCTGTTTTTATATCTACATATCTGTCAAAAAAGCAATCTTTAGGTTCTTTTTTGAGAGGTTTTGGTTAGAATTGAAAGATTTTGAGGATATTTGATTGTTTCATGTAAAAAGATCAAGAAATGCCAGCTACAGATTATCAAGGGGCATCTGTATCTTTTACGAACATAGGGCGGTCGATTTTGAGTATACGTCGTGATCAAGTGCATTCCATGGAATCTGTTCATGAGGGTACTAACCATGACCTTGAGCTTGAAGCTTTTCAAAAGAAAGTAGCTGAGAGTTTCAATGATTTAGCATCTGCGGATTCTGATCAGCTTCTTTCGATTCAGTGGATTCGCAAACTATTGGATGTGTTCCTTTCTTGTCAGGAACAGTTTAGGTCCATTGTGGTTAAGAATAAGGGGAGCTTGAATAAATCCCCTACAGACCGTTATGTAACGGAGTATTTTGAAAGGAGCGTGAAAGCTTTAGATGTGTGTAATGCAATAAGAGATGGGATTGAGCTGATCAGGCAGTGGCAGAAGCAGCTGGAGATTGTTTACTATTCGTTGAATAATCAGAGGAGTATAGGGGAAGGCCAAATTCGTCGTTCCATGAAAGCATTGATTGATTTGGCAATTGGCATGCTTGATGAGAAAGATTCTACTGCAAATTCTGCTCATAGAAACCGGTCATTCGGACGAACCAATGCTCAGAGGGATCATAATTCGCTGAGCCAATTTCGGTCATTGTCATGGAGTGTATCGCGGAATTGGTCTGCTGCTAAGCAGCTTCAAGCAATTGGTCAAAACTTAGCTGCTCCAAAAACTAATGAAATTATTGCCACCAATGGATTAGCTGTGACTGTTTTTACAATGAGTTATGTGCTTTACTTTGTAATGTGGGCGCTGGTGGCTGCAATTCCCTGCCAAGACCGTGGCCTTCAGACACATTTTCACATTACTAAGCAATTCATTTGGGCTGCTCCAGTTCTCTCCCTCCATGAGAGGATATTGGAGGAGTCAAAGAAGAGGGAGCGCAGAAATACCTGTGGGTTGTTGAAGGAGATTAATAAGATTGAGAAATGTGCACGCCACATGAATGAATTGACCGACACCATTCACTTCCCCCTTTCAGAGGAAAAGGAAGGGGAAGTGAAGCAAAGAGTTCAGGAGCTTGGGCTAGTCTACTTTTGTCTAAAAGATGGATTGGACCCTTTGGAGCGCCAGGTAAGAGAAGTGTTTCATAGGATTGTTCGAAGCAGGACTGAGGGCCTCGACTCTATTGGATGAGGTATTCATGAGCTCCAAGTCCATTTAGAGTTGTAATAGCCGGGTGTTATGTGTGCAGCTATTGTTAGAAGATGAGCAGATTATGCTCTCAGTTTTCCCCTTGTTTCTTTTCTTTTTGTGTCTTAACCTTTTTTAGATGAGAAGAAGAGGGAGAATGAAATGGTTGCCAAAATAGTTTAAAGAGGTAAAGTCATGTATTTACACTATGTATTATGTAAAGAATGTAAAACACTTGGATCTCTGGTCCATGGTGGTCGTCTTCATCTTGTTTAGGATTGTATTCACGTACTCAGTTTCCTTTTAGCTCTGTAACTGAGTTACGCTACATTTTCTTTTTTGTTGCTGTAATTGGGGATATATATGAATGAATTATGGATTTACTGAAGCTCTTGCATTCTTTTTTTTTTCTAGTGAAGGAAATTAATCTCCAAATAACTATCTATCGACATTGTAATCTGTGTATGAGTAATCATCGATGGAAAGAATAGCTCATTTTTGCTACATTTCTCTTCTAGTTTGGCATCTTCTTTTTAGCATAACAGTTATGGTGCCACTTATTTTGGGGCATTATCTCCAAATAATTTGCATATGGTTTTTGATCTTTCATTGCACAAGCTGTTCCTTTGCATTCCATGGACTGCTGGTAAGTATTGTTTACTCCTATTGCATTCGATGACTCCTTTTTATTTCTCACTTTCTCCTAACTCAGACATTACCTTTTCAAATCCTAGTATCTTGATATCTGGAATTGGTTCTTTCTTTTTATGTTTGTTCTGACATGAGTGCTAGCTTTGTCACTGACCCTCTATCGGGTCAATAACAGAACATCGTTAGTGACTTATTAAAAGTTACTTTGACCGTTGATTATCTGTAGAAGTTTCTCCTTTCTACTTGAAATTTTCTGATTTTTCAGGAAACTATTAAACAATTCTCAGGATGTGATTTCAAAGGAGGTTGTGGTCTCAAGACTTTGGTCAAATCTTTGGCTTTCTTGTTGACCAAGTCAAACATTTCGTTAATGGTAGACATGTAGTTAATTCTAGTCAAAGAAATGCATCATCAGGTAATGACTAATTTCTCTAATTTGCTTGCATGTTCTGGCATTCCCTTTTCTTGTTTTCTACGTTTTTGTCTTGAGCCACATTTCATCTCTGCTGGTATGGTCTTTTTAAATCCCCAAGGGCCTGTTGGTGCACGGTTCAAAGAATAGATAATGGGTTCGCCCCTGTACCCTCCTCTACCTAAATACCATGCTTTTGTCTACGGCAAGGTTCAAACTCGTGACGTGCACCTAACCCACACATTACGCCTTGTGCTCCAACCATTAGTCTAAAGCCCTGGGGACCTCTACTTGTATAGTTTATTCAAGGTGTCTTTTTTTAGTTATTGTCAATAAACATGTTGCAAACCAATTGAGACTGTTACAGCTATTAAACTCCTAAAAACTGCTTCAATTGCCAAGCAGTTGACTAGTTGTTTGATTTATGGAATATGAGGATTTATTTGTTTTGCCAATAATTAGCTAGAAAAATTGCCTTTCTTTTGCTCTTTTGTAAACTATAGGTCATCTTAGATATGAATTCAATTTGAAAATTTAAGAATGTATTCATGTCTTTGGAATCAAAGAAGAAAGCCTCTGACAAACTTCTTAACCAAATTTCCGTCCATCTTGATCTCATAATGAAAGCATTATAGGTTATGAAGCAAAGCATATATGCTTTTCTCTCATGTTTAGTATATGTTTTATATTAGTTTTTGGCTTTAAGCCCTTATTTCTACTTCCTTAATCAAGATTGTCCAATCAATCACCAAAAATGGATCTGAAATTAGGACTCAAAGTAACAAGAGTTGCGGATGAATTCACATCTAGTGAATTCCAGTTTGCAAAAGACCAAGCGGGCCCTCTTTTCCAGTCTGCAGAAACAAACACTAGGTTCATCCTCACTGCTCATTTGAAAGGTTATCTCTCACACATTGTTTAATTCTTGCATTGTTGAGCATTATTTTGTGGGAGGCATGGTTGTTTTAATCTGATTCTGGAAAACATGTGTAGGTTATACGCGAGGAAACATAAACATTGGTATTAATGAGGAAGGTGCTATAATGGTGATAACAGGGGAGAAGCCAGTCCAAGAGACTGTTATGGTGGGGTGGAAAGTGATCAAGAAAGATGTAGAAATTACAAAATTTTCAAAGGCTTTCAAGATTCCAGATGAGGTGATCTTGGATAAAATCAAAACTAAGTTCAATGAGGAAGATTGCATTCTGACTATTACAATGCCAAAGAGAGTGAAGGGAATTCTTGGAATTGGAGTCGAGGAAGCGAAGGAACCAGAGCTTCTTACTAGACCTAATAGAATTCATAAAAGAGTTACATTTCAAGAAGACAAGGGAGCAGAATCCTCAGCTGATCATGATTCAGTTTGGACGCATCGAAAAGAAGAACAATTAGAGAATGAGAAAGAAATGCCACAAAAACCATTGGAGAAAAAGGCTTTAACAGAAGAAGTCAGTCAAGAAACAGAAGTCGAAAAACAAGCTGTTAAGGATGAATTTGTTCCTCGAATGAAAACCGAAATTCCAAAAGTAGAGCCAAAGAGGCAGGAGATGGATGATATGTTTCAAGAGAAAAGGGAAACTCATAGTGAAAAAGCAAATGGAATTCAAGAAAAAGAAGAAACAAGTGACTTATCAAGGACAAGAGAAGAAGATCAGGACAAGCTGCCTGAGGGTAAGTGGAAGATAGGTGTTCCTATGGTTGCAGGCTCAGCTGTAATTTTATCTCTTGTTGTCTTTGGGATTCATTTCATGAGAACTAAGAATCAAACTGAAAAAAGAAAATGATAGAGCAAATCACATTGTATATACACACACAACTTTCAAATAACTTCTTTTCTGTTCTTTTCATTATTCATGTTATTGTGAAAAAAGAGTCCGGTGTTCAACTTTTGATGAAGTACTTTTGTAAGTATGTAATCGAGGTTAGATTACGTGATTTTCATATTAATCGGTCGATATGTGGTAGTCGAAAAAGACTAATAATTTTAGTAGTGACCAAAAAATTCTGAGAAAGCCAAAAAGACCAGAATATAATAGAAAAAAAGGAGTCAATGATAGCAATTCCAAGACTAAAGAGAAAAAGAAGGTAAAAGAAATGATTAGTAGGGTCAAGAATAGTAAATTAGTCATACAAACACAAAATACTATTACTACAGTCTATAGGAGTACTAAACATGGGTATTAATCATCATTATCACCACTATAGAACTATTTAAAATTAAAGTCTCAGTTGTGCAATGTCTCTTTTTACATGTACCTAATTGCAAATATTTCCTACTTTTCCTCCCTTGCCCACTGGCCTTTTTTAAAGCAGCATCAAGAAAATTGCACAACACAAAGCTCTTTGAATTGCTACAAAATCCATCACCTGCATTTCCAAATTTAAAGACCAAGAAATTAACAAAATAAATAATGACAATTAAAGGAACATAATGAATCCAATCAGCTACACCATCATCAGCTCCATCCGTTTTAATTTGTAATTTGTATGGCATAGTTTAACTGAGCAAGTCGTTTAAAAATTAAATGATAATTTTTCAACCTTGTGGTATTAACATGCGATCACATTGGTGTAGGTATAAGATTTTTGAAATTTGTGATATTAAACAAGTCATAACATTTGTGTAGCTACAAACACACTCTCATTCATCGTAAATGAGCAGTTGATGTATAATTATTTCCAAACGTGAGAATATTGACATTCTTCTTAAAACAGATTAAAAATTAACTATTGTCACATAAATTGAAATGAGAAGAATATGAAAAATAAAATAAGTTACTCTTCGATACAAGTTAAAATACACTAATAATGTAAGACGTTGTTTAAGTACTTCCATGTATAATTATTTAAGGGAGAAAACATTTGATAGTTACCTGTTTTCCATGGTGACCAGAAGTGGGAAAAGTGTGTATAGTATCAGAATTTTCTTCACCAGTGGGCAAAGGAACTGCTGGATTACTGTTTATAAATGGTATTTCACTACCTTTCTGTGGTACCATTGGACTATTAGCAGGAGAAATGGTTTCTTGTGGTGGCAAAGGCCATGTGTATGCCGGAGAAGATGACACAATGCTGCCAGGTATCAGTGGTGGAGCTGCCTCCGGTGACAGTTCAGGTGAAAATGAGACCATAATTGCTAGCTTTTGGCCGTGTGTACATTCTGCATTAGTACCATTGTTGAATGAGAAGTAAAAGAACCCTGGCCTTGATGGGTGCCACTGCATTTATCAAGAAAATTCATTAGAAAGATTGGAATCTATAGACACTTTTTGATGATTAATTCAACGCAAGAGTGTAACATTCCAGCTCGATATTAATATTGTCCACTTTAGACCAACACGATTTTAAAATGCATCTTCTTGTATATACCGAGCATCTCTCTTGTGTTTGCGGAGTTATACTTAGCTAAGGTGTTAGGATAAGTTACCAAGAAAGTTGAACTTACAGTGTAGGATTTGGAGTTGGATTTGGTAAGAAGTGTAGCTTCACTGAAATTGCAAAGAGTAAATGCATTCTTGTTTTGGAAAATGTAGAGATTGTACTGAAACTTATGCTGGAAAACTGTACCAAAGAATAAAAGATGGTCAAATATATTGTAACTTCAAGAAAAGAAGATGGTTCATATAGTGAAAGACTTACTGATGGTATCACCAATATGGACAGTTGAGTTTTTCTTCAGTTCTGAAATTCCATCAACCACTACAGTTTCTGACTGAGAAACCTGAAAAACTAGAGTTTCAAGAATGAAGAAAATGAACCAAAACATGGAGAGGGTTGTCATGAAACTGGAGCTAACTTCTCTTGTGTAGAAACAAAGCTAAGAGACAATAGTTAGAGCTAACTGTAGTACTAACTTTTTAGCTTTGGATTCCAAATTATATAAAGAGATAAAGAAAGGTGGTAAAGGAAGAGCTTGTCAGGCTTGTTGAGCTTTTTATGAGAATAGTTTGAATGGTGAATAGAGGTGTGCACACAGAAAACTGGGGACCTGTGTATTTATTAGGATAAGTATTTTTTTTTATAATTGTTTGGTATTCAATATCCCGTCAGTTTAATTTTGATTTGCGTCGGTTAAAGGTTGATGGATCTCATTCATCCGAGCACACTTTTTGGTTTCATATTTAAAGTTATGGATTGCCACATGCTGATCATTGCAAGAGTTTAAATTTTATATTATTGAAGAAGTAGAAAGCTAAGCTTCAAAGGGAGAATGAGAAAAATCGTCACAATGATTTTTGCTAGAGTTTAGTTTAATCATGATTAATGATTTTATATAAACTTACGTGATGTGTATATTAAATATAAACTCTTATCGTTAATTCGTTTCTTTCCTACTAACCTACGAGCTAAACACCGTGCTAAAAAAAAATGGCTTTCTAGCCATGGTTTATTAGGTAAACATTTATTATCACCAAGGTGGATGTGGAGGGCGGGGTGCTAGTTCGGCGGAACTCTAAATTTGGCTCAGACAGTATATTTGTGTTAAAAAAATCATAAAATATGTATAAAAATAAGCCGAGAACTCATTAACTAACACCATAAATCATTATTCAAAAATTTAAAATACATAAAGCTTAAATCTTGTATCTGTCTCATAATTTATCACATGAGTTAGATCAAAGATGAAAATTTGATAGTATTAGATAAAAATGAAAACAAAATATTTTATCAACCATAATTAAGTAATAGAAGTATTAAATACTTAGCTCCTCGTTCTCTTCTCTCAATTTATGTGAACCTATTTATTTTTGAGTCTATTAAAAATGAATAGCCCATTTTTAAATTGATAAGTAATTTAATTTTAAAATAAATATTAATTAACTAGTGTTAATTTATAGTCACACAAATACCAATACCGGGTAACCCGTTTGTTAGCTACGGTAGTAAGAATTGAAAAGGCAACAAAATAGAAAATAGTGAGGCAAAATAAATGGTGGGTAAATAAGGCGGGGCTCCAAATTCATCCTTGCTCCAAATCCCAGGTACCATTAAAACTGTAATCTTGATTATCTTGGTGGATTTTTTAGCTTTTAATCTAAAGTTAAAGATTGTTTGTTAGTTGTTACTAATCACTTTGAAAGTGGTTACCTTTCTTGTTTCACTAAGTGCCTTTACTTTTGTAAGATTTGATTTTTCAGGTTTTAAGTTAATTTCAGCTGAATTGTTTAGTGTAAAAGATCATAATGTGCAAAAAAAAACCTTTGTTTTGTATCATTCTGCTTTGATTTGCTTAATAAATTGTTGATGAGCTGGTGAATCTTTAAAAATTATATTTTTCATGATAATCAAGAAATCCTTGAGCAGCTCACGGTTCGAAACTTTATGGATAATGGTCCCATCCCTTTACCCTTCTCCACTTAAATACTAGGTTTTTTGTCACACATCACATGCTGAGCTTTTACCACGAGACGGAAGCCCTCGGGTTGTAAAAACCGTAGCTTTCTTTCAGCTAATTTTAAGTTCTGATATGATAGTCCAGCTGACACCAGTGAGCATTCTTGTGGATTTGAAGCTGAGGACTAGTACTTATGAATCTAGCATATAGAGGTATTTAAAATTTGAAATGTTTCGTAACAAATAAACTTGAACAGAGAATTTCGGAGGAATAAGAACTGTTTTCTGTTGTGGCTTCTTTATATTGCTCGTATGATTGTCATGACATTATTGCTAAATTTTCCTAACTCCGGTAGAAACATTCGTGGATGCTATGGTGAGCTTATAGAGAATTTTTATTCCTATGATCACTCTATTTGGTTGTTTTGTTAGATTACCAAATTTCTTGTTTGATGTTGGTGTTACAGTTTGGTTTTGAACAATCTTAGGCAAGCTTGAATGTAAAATCTACTTTAAAAGTTCTGTTGAGCTAGATCTATGGAGATAGCATAAGAAAGTTGCTTTTTTAGCTTGCCCTTATTGCATTCAGATGATTATCTGTTTCTTTCTTCCCTTGAAGAACGCTCGGAAATTTGTAAAGCAGAATAGTAAACCATACCTCGATCCATTGAATAGCTATTAACTTGTTAGTATTCTCTTTAGTTTGGCAGTGATGAATTGTTTCTCTCCTTTCCTTTTTCGATAATGAGAAATCCCCGAGGGCTAGTGGCCTGCTGTTTGCGGTGAATAATGAGTCTGCCCTTCTATCCTTCTCTACCTAAATGCCAGACTTTTATCTGCGGCAACATTAGAATCCATGCGTGTTGCACTCTTACCACTAGACAGAGGCCCTAAGTACAAAAACTTGTTTCTTTATCTGCCGCAGGGTTTGAATTGTTTCTTTTTCCCTTCAGAGATTGACTGTTGTCATTGATCAACTACTGTAGGTTGGTGGAAGTCCATTTTTAACAGTCAGATATTAGAGAAATACCATAGATTGAGCTAAAGTTCCAAGAAATAGAAGAGTCGGGTATGCCACATTTCCAGAGTTCTCAGATCATCTAAAAAAATGTTATTTTTTGTTTGGAATGACTCTGTGTCTGCAAATTTTGCCACCTTAATATTGGACCCTGTTCCTCTGGTTTTATTCTACTTGGCTTGTTTCAATTGATTTTTCCTGATTAATTCTGTCACTTCAGATTCCACACTTTCCCACGCTTAGTGCAGTTTTCTATAGAGGAAGGTATAGATGTTGGTAATGGTACTTTATTATTGGATGAATTATGGCCTAAATTTTAAAGAACTTGAACTTCTTGTTTCTGCAGAAGAGCTTAGACTAACTCTTAAGGACATTGTATGGGCATCACCTACTGAGAATTCTACACTTGCTTGAGGATAGATAAAAAGGCTGAACCTTAAGAAAAGTTTCACAAATTGAATGTCTTATGCATATCCTTTTGGTTGTTTCTCCATTCCAACTGTGCGCGATGTTTCTTTTGTGTGATCTTTCAATCAGAGTTTTACTGTTGAATCAATTTTAATACATCTGCTGCAACTTGCGAAACTGTTTGTTTATATGAGAATTGGTTTTTTCTGAGCATATTGTCTCCTTGTGATGGTGATAGGTGCTTGATAATTATAATCTACAATCACTCTTATTATGAGAGAAAGGAAAAGGGCGATAGAGTCAACTAGAGTTGTCAGCAAGAACTGTGAGTGATTCAATTCTTTGATGTCCTGCGTAGTGAAACTGGATATAGGATCTAAATAATTTTCCCTCTTTCTACTGGCATTAAGTATCTTATGACTTTTTGTATTCCTTTGAAGTAACCCCTGTAGGAAAAATACCATACCCAAGCATTATGAGGCAAAAGCGCAAGCATCCAGCACTGGCATTGTTGGAAAAGCTACGAGGACAGCCAGGTGGTGACAATAACATAGCTTCCCATGATTTGCAGCAACAAAGTAGTGACAGTCAATTTGATGAACAACTTGCAAACAATGAGATATTAACTCCTCCATTCAGTGATGACAACTTTAATGCTTCCTCTTCCTCTTCCGCAAATGAAACTCATTCACAACAGAAAGAGGAGCCCTTACTTGTCAAAATTAGAGGTAAGAGCAAGAAGTCATTAGTTTTAGTATTTCAATGTGTAGCTTTTGTATTACATAATATATGTTGATGTTGCTTGTGGTTAATATAACGGCAGATATTTCTACTAGTGAGATTAGAACTCGAAAGATGCAACCAAATCAAGTTTGGAATTTGGAAGGGAATGAAAAAATTATTGTAGAGCTCAATGGTGATGGACAAGGCTGTGATAATGGTTCAAACTTGCTTGTGAGGTTTCTTGGTAAGCTTTCTCAAAATTCAACAATCTGTCCCATATCAGTTGAAAGATGGGATAGGATGCCAGAGGCCAATAGCCGCCAACAATGGCAGTATATTGAGGTAACTATCTAAAATTATTTAATTAGTGTATCTTTTGTCATACGAGATTGATTTGTGACGTGTAATAATATCTGAAGGAAAAATTTGAGTTTGATTATGCTGCTGGAATTAAATGGGCGATGCGTACTTTAGGCGAGAGATGGAGGGCCTACAAATATAAGTTAAGACGTGAGCACTTCTATCCTAATAAAAGTAAAAAGGAGTTACTGGCTAATCCTCCTTCAAGTGTTGATTGTGCTGATTGGACTGCTTTTGTGCATCACTATACAGAGAAGAAGATGAAGGTAACCTTTCTTCGCTCAAGTATCTCACTTTATTCATGTCCAGTAAATTTTAGCATACAACTATTGTCATGCTTGAAAATTTTAGACACAAAGTTTACAAAACACAAGAAATCGTAAGAAGCTGAAAGTGTCGCATGCTGGTGGTAGTAAGAGCAATGCAAGGAGAGGTTGTCAAATGGTAAGTTTCTTTATCTTGGACCTATTTTGGAAATCACTTAATTTGAGCAAATAAAGTGTGCTGCATGTGGCACTTATTTGTTTATTTTATATTTTCATTAATGATGTTAGGAGCAAAAATTGGGAAGGCCTGTATGTCGAAGCGAGATTATTTTGTCAACACTGCAGAAAAAGGATGGAAGTTATGTGAATGAAGAAGGAAAGATTTTAGCGGTAAGTAAAATTTGTTTAATTTATATTGATGTTAGCCTAAGTGGATGAAATATGATATACAACTGGAGATGTGCCAAATTGCTTCTAGCGTAATACTTTTTGTTATTTTTGTTAAATCTATAACTGAAAAATGATTTTATAACTTATAGATAGGGAAATGGTTGAACTTAACTTTACCTAAATTGCTGACCAGTTCTTGATCCTGCAAAACATGGAAAGTTGTAATTTTTATTGTAGTAGATCATCTGCTCGATAGACTTACTGAAATCTAAGGAACTCTTTTTCAGCAGAAGTAGGTAAGCTAAGGGGTTAGGAGAACTATTATTTTTGTGAACTCTCTTCTCCCTCAGGTCAGCAAAATGTACTGCTTCGATTTTTTCATTTTGAAAATTTGGGCTGTGTATACTAGTTCATTTCATGATTATTAGAAACATGATTTCAGGACTATGATCTGGGTTTGTTATTTTTCCTTTTCTTGTATATACTGGAAGAATTTCTATTGTTATCTTGCTGAATTTATTTTTAAGATAACATAGTAGTTTTCAGGAATTCCTTATCTCATTTCAGTTTAGGTCAAACTTGCTGCAGACGATATTATTTGTGTTGTAAATGAAGTACTGTTCTTTTCCTGCTTGAAATGTAAAAGCCCTATCTATATAATGCTGGATTGTCAAAGTTTGCCGTGCATGCATGTTAATTTTGTGCTTCTCTGCGTCTTTCTTGTTTTCTGAAGGCATCTCGTTGGCCGCTGCCATGTAATCCAACTGCTGAAAATTTCATGCTTGTAAACCTTATCACCAGCTGATTTACTAGTGTAAGGATGTCATAGCAAATTGTCAAAGCTGGTATCTGATTATGGTCATTTGAATGATGTGTGTATATGCCCCACATTCTTCAATGTCACTGCATATTTTGCTTACAAATTAACAAGACAAAGGGTCAGCTATAACAGAGGCCCTTGTGCTGCATTGGACAAATATAATATTTCATCATAAAGCTTCATGTTGACATGAACTAGTGGAATTGAACTTGTGAAGTTTATTGGGTGTCCGTATTGAGAGAATCTTGAATAGCCTGGAATATTTCTATATCATGTTTTTGACGATGCCGATATTCATTTATGGTGCTAGTGGACGAAGTTAGCAATTTATAGGAAAGCACATTAAGTCATGAAAACTCTTCACAATGTGAAGGGCAACTCCAGCCTATTAGATGTGCCGTAGTATGTCTTTCTGAAACTTATGAACAGTTGTGAGGTGGTCATTGGGTAATAATATTCAATTATACAGGTACTAGTGTATGAATTCTGTAGCTTCTATTAGGCATAGAGGGGTATGGTCCATACTTCATTTTGCTCTTTCCTTTGAAGATCTGCTTGCTAAGAACCTGTATATTCTATGCGATGTCCTGATATAATGGGAAACGTTCCTGTATTGCAATGTTTATTTTTTAAGAAACTGTATAGTTAGTTTGTTACTGATGATTAATTAGCACATTCTTTTCTGTAATGTACACAGTACCTGGAGTTGATGAAATTGCAATTTGAGAGTTTCATTCTAGTTGAGTGGCTGAGAGAATAAGCTTTGATTGCTTGTGTTCTATAATTTTTGAGTAGTCAGTTATAAGTATGAGATTAACTTGTCTTCTATTTTTACTTGTAGGAAAAATATCAGAGCATCTATCTCAAGATCAAGAACATGCTGCCACTTCAGGTGTTCCATCAAAGATATTGGCATATCCTAATGATGCAATTGGTAAAGTATATGGAGATGAGCATTCAGGTCGTGTGCGCGGTTTAGGTAGTGTTTGTCCCTCCACTATTTTCGGAACACCAAAACATACTAGTCAGATGAATCTTGTTGGCATTAGTAATAATGTGTCCCAACAACGCGTTGAAGACCTAGAGAAGCATGTCGAAACCTTAGAAGAAAAACTGACTGGATATGAAGAGACCAAGGAACAACTTGTCGAGACCCAAGAACAGCTTGCACAAACTCAAAATCAATTGGCAACTCTTCATAAGTTTTTACAAGCTAAATTTGGTAGTGAGTTACATAGTTTCGACCAAGATTCTTCTTAGTCTTGTATGCTAGGTATGCTCTTGAACTACTATGTCATACTCCTCTAACATTTTGCATTTCATTTATCGGTAGCAATTATGGAAAATTCTGTGAATATTATATGTTTGTAACTTTTGCTTTTGATAGTACTCTTGATCATTATTAGCAAATGATTCAATCTCTATTTTCTTCAAGTCATGTAAATCTATTGATATTGGCAAATGATTGGAAAAATTACGAATTTCCATTATTGCTGCATACAATTTCGTATCATGCCCAATTCTCACAAAATATGAACCATTAACAAAAAAAATCTAACATGTCTCATCAACTCTCCCAAGGGTGACATCCATTTTCTGTTCTCAACTTGCTTTTTACGCATATAAGTTTGTCATTTACTTGTTCCAAAGCAAGTAGGAGAAAGTTTCATGAGTGATATGCATGAAACTAATAATGTTAAATATTTAGAAACTGTGCACTGTCAAGGCGAAGCAATGAGTCCGATAAATTTAGATTCGCGTCGGAAAGTTCTACTATGAAAATAAAGTACTTGCTATTAATTTGTAATTAGCCTAGAAGAAATTTGTACGCTACGGGCCGAAGCAACGTCTCGTGTACCTTAATTCTTACGTTCTCAATACCATGAAGATAAAATCTAAAACGCCACACTTTGCGCCTCCGTATCAGTGGCTCGAACTTCAACTAATTTTACTCTCCTCTTGTTGATCTTGTATATCATCTTTGTTTATTCTTGCAGATAATATTGTTGTCAAACGTGTGAAATCATTTATTTATGTTCATTGCAATAATAACAAAGCTATTAGAATTATTCAACCAACCGACCAAAAAAATCATTGGAAATGCTTATTGGTCTCAATTGTTTGGCATATAAAATGCCACACTTTGCGTCTTCACACTTTCTTTATTTATTTCTTGCAGATAATATTGCTGTCAAAAGAGTGAAATCATTTATTTTTTGTATCTTATGATTAAATGAAAACAAATCTTACATATAATCCGATATTAACAAAGCTTTCAGAATCATTCAACCTGCCGACAAAATAAAATCAATGGATATTAAATTCATACTTGATGAAATGTGTTGAAGATGGTAGGCACGTATTGCTGAACTTAATAGTATCTTCTGTTGATATTGGCATGGATATTAGTGCATCGTAACAACTAACTAACCACCTAACCTTTAGTATAATCAAGAATTTTGCATTATATCTCATAATCAAGACTTAAAAGATTAATACTATCCAATGAGTTTAACTTCTACGTAATGATGATAAAATAAACATACACTCATGTCTCATCTAAATTACACAGTATATAACAATTTATAAGTACAATGATAGCTATAAAAATTAAAATACACAACTTGCTACAATAAGTTAAAATTATACTGATAACAAAAAAAATTTCACAGTATGGATAGTAAATGTAAATCCCTTATAAAATATTAGTATAATTGAAATCTTATTAAGTAGGAGTAAGTAAAATGACACTGGTCAATGCAGTGTTAGAATCTTGAAAGGCTAGCTGTCCAGTTAATTACTTCCTCAATATCCTGCCAATCTTCAATTGATTACAAACAACACTCAAATGTTACCTAACTGCGACATCAACAACACATCTCTAAGAGAAGGTATAGCCAAGGGAACTAGTCAATCAAGACTATTTTATTCTTTACATTGGGTACGTGAGTTTGGTTTTTATTTATGTATATTAAACCCTTAAAATCAACATGTGAAAATGATGTGACAATGATAATACTAGACACTGGCAGGCATTATCTAGGTAATTTATCCAACCTGCACATCTCTAAATGGGGAAGGTGAGATTCATTTAAAGATAGATTTAGCTTAGTTGACTGTTGAGAATTATGTGCTCCCTCTATCTCAAAATAATTTCAACTTAAGTAATACTTGATCAAAATTTTAAAAATTAGCCTTTTCATAATTTTGATATGAGAACAATTAGACATTATATTCCATAAGATATACACTAGTAAAACCACTAGTTTATTGCTCTTAACTTATTTATATTCCAATGTAGCTTAATCATGAAATCATGACACTGATTTCAGAGTTTTGAAATTGATTACATAGGTCGATCCAAAGGTGATTTGCAATGGTTTGGAATACTTTTCATTTTTCAGAGCTTTCATATAAATTTGTGACACTTGTCCTAATTAATAAAAAAGTCCAATTATTATTATTATTTTTTTAACTAGATAATAGTCTTAGTCATGGTTAATATACCAGCCAAATCTCATGTGTCCAGCATATCAAATGGTTAATATACCAGCCAAATCTCATGTGTCCAGCATATCAAAGGCGCAAATGGAGGACCAAATCTCATAAATCATAATAATACACGTTTCAACAACTCTAGTCCCTACATTATATCAACATTATTTGAACTATTCATAGTTTAAAACCAACACTTATAAATACATAATCCATGTTTGTCTAAGATAATATCTTGTCCAATCTTTTACAAGTAAAACCACCACTAGAAAAAAAACATGGCTGAGGAGAAGCACCACCACCACCTCTTCCACCACAACAAGGACAAGGAGGAAGAAAACCTAGTCGAGGCAGTCTATGCAGCTGGAGAAACCACTCAAGGCAAAACTCATGAGGATTATGAGAAAGAGAAGAAGCACCACAAGAATCTTGAACATGTTGGAGAGCTTGGTGCAGCTGCTGCTGGTGCCTTTGCCTTGGTAACTTATAGTACTTGATATATTATTATCCGGGATTTAACTTATATACACTGATACCATCATTTGACATGTTGAGGAACGTTACCGATTTTTCTGACGTGCAGTTACTTTTAATAGAAGTTAAACTCTTTTTCTTCCTCAAAAATCTTAGAATCATGTTGCAAACTCAAAAGCAAACATAATTAGGGTTTCATCTCCTTAGATTTAGACTAGCTATTTTCTTAAAACTATAGCATACCATAACATGTGAGGTTTGTCTCATTAATTATGTTAAGTACCTTTCTTATCAAAAAAATTATGTAAAATTGCCCTTAATCTACATATATATGCATGCATATAACTATTTTCAAGACAAGGTCTAATTGAATATTTTTTTTGGTTCCAACTTTTTTGGATGGATTATTCAGCATGAGAAGCACAAGGAAAAGAAAGACCCAGAGCATGCACACAAGCACAAGATAGAAGAAGAAATAGCAGCAGGTGCAGCCATTGCAGCTGGTGGATTTGCATTCCATGAGCACCATGAAAAGAAGGATACTAAAAAGGAAGAAAAAGAAGCTGAAGGAAAGAAGCACCATTTCTTTTAAATTTTTCTACAAATAATATATAAAATTATTGCCTCTTTCTTTTGATCAATGGAGATGTAAGTAAATTATCAGTGTGTGTGTGAATGTTTGGGGTTTAAATCATGTTGTTAATGTGTGGAATGTGAATAAGCACTTATTGTATTTAATAAATACTAGTAATAATACAACAACTATAGTGTTTATATTATGTATTCCAATTAGTAAATTTGCTTTTCTTTTTGTTTTCAATATCTTAGTAATATTAGTTTTTGTTTAGATATTTTTGTTCACTTCTCATCTAACTATTTATGGAACCCCACAAATAAATTTGCAGACACAAATAAATGGTTTAAGTTATTTAGGCACGTCATATATGACTTGCTACACAACACATAATTAATATATCTACGTTGATCTAAATACATCTTGGACTAATTAGGATGTATAACTCAAAATTTTAATTCAAACTTATTTTGACCTCTCAAATCTTAACCAGACCAGCTCGTGTAACTCTTCCAAATCATACAATTCGACTAGGGTGCCTATTAAAGCAACGACACTTAAGGCACAGCTGTACTTAATTATATTTTTTTAAATTATAAGAATAGCCACTAAATGTCGAATTTTGGAATTTGAAGCTGGGCTTGAATGAAGTTCAAATTCCGTTGTGCAACTTAATTTGATGAAGCGTTTTGCAACAACAACAAACCCAGTATAATTTCACACATAAGGTCTAGGAAGGATGAGATGTATGCAGATCATACCTTTACCTCGATTGAGGTAGAAAGGATGTTTCTGATAGATCACCAGCTAAACAAAAATAGTTTTATGCACTTTATCATTCCAAATCGGGGGAAGTGCACGAAAGGCCACTTTTGCCACTGGTCTTTGGGCACAGGCCACTAATACCAAAACATTTAGTTTGTGGCTATTTTCGCTTAAAAGACAGAACTTCAATCCAGGGCCATGTTGACTGAAGTTCAGTCCTTAAAGATTGAACTTCAGTCCAAGGCCATATGGATTGAAGTTCAATCCTTAAAGATGGAACTTCTGTCCAGGGCCATGTTGACTGAAGTTCAGTCCAGTCCTTAAAGATGAACTTCAGTCCAGGACCATATGGACTGAAGATCAATCCTTAAAGATGGAACTTCAGTCCAGGGCCATATGGACTGAAGTTCAGACCATAAAGATGGAACTTCAGTCCAAGGGCCGTATAGACTGAACTTCAGTCAATAGTCAGAACTTAAGTCAATGTTTATTTAGTAAAGGCCCAAAAGTGACCTCTAGTGTAAGACCAAAGAAAATAGTGGCCTCAAACCAAATACCAGTGTTAAAAGTGGCCGCTGGGCGAAATTTTTACTTCCAAATCTAATCCAAGGAGTTGGAAGGGGCCTTTTTTGCAGAAAGGTAACACCAAAGGCAATGGTTTGGCTTTTTGACACCACATAACAGTAGTTTAAAAAAATGACCCCGCTAGTCTAATGAATAAATTCCGGACGGAAATACTCCTATGAATATTCGGAGACAGTAGTTATCTTTGACCCCTCTTTACTAGGCAACATTTGCCCCTTGAATCTCACATTCTCTCAGAGAAAGTGTTGTCTGGGCAGCATTTGGTAGTAAGTGCTTGTCTTTGACCCATTTTTCTTGGGCAACATTTGCCCTTTAATCTCAAGAGGGGATCAAAGTCAAGTGTTGCCTATGCAAGAGAGGATCAAAGTCAAGTGGTGCCTCTTAGGCAGCACTTACAAGAAAAGGAGGACGGGATGCAGGCGTCATTATAAGATTTTATAGAGGTATTTCCGTCCAGAATTTACTCATTAAAGTTAGCGGATGTCATTTTTGCAAAACTACTTTAAACGGAGCAATAAGGCAAACCACTACCTATGGTGTTATAGTTTTGCAATTTACCCTTTATTTTAGACCCAAAAAAATTAAGATATGATGATCGTTACGAGTTTTTTTTTTTTTTTTTTTTTTTTTTTTAATATATATAGGAGCTAAAAATGTAAGTATTTTCTTACGGGGAGCTCAATTGTTGACATTAGAAGTTTTCTATCTGTATATCTCCCGCCAGAGCGTCCTATTTCTGTAAATTTCCCATTATTAGTCTTAGAGGTACCAAGAATCAAGCTATTTAAGCCTATGCTTGATGAAGACCTGACTCCTCATTTAGCCTAAGCTTGATTAACCAAATAACCCAACTTTATTTTATCTACTGCGTTCGTCTCAAATTTTGTGTGCATGTACATAGAGTGAGTAAGAATATTTGAAAACTCATATTTGTACATTATGTTTGCTCATTATCACAAGTAAACAAACAACTAATGGGTATAATATTATTCTTCACTGAATCTAACCTGGCATGTGAATGAATGAAGGCAGAGTAGCTGCAGCCTGCATGCCATAAAAAGACAACAAGAAGTTCAAGACATTTGGTTAGTTACTGAACCATTCTCTTGGGAGAAAGAAACATATTTATCTACTTCTAAAATCCCACACATAATTAAGTTCCCAGAATTTTTCGTGGAACCAACATCTATTTATTTGTATTTATATATAAAAATTGATCGTAATCATTTATCATTTCGATGAAGTGGGACACTAGTCGTTATTGTCTAGGCTCTAGAGGTTGTTGGAAAAATCTTTAACATTTATCAGCTGCTCTTTTTCTAGATGAAGCAACAATGAATAATCATGGATTATAGTAAGTAAACTATCAAGAAACTAATCACTTTCTTAGTAGATACTCGTCATTATTACGAGTTACCTTAACTGTACAAAAGTTCAAAAAGGCAAGGCCTGCATTGGCCAAACTACTTTATTCAGTTTAACTCCCTATGAAGCAACACTGAATATAATCATAGGAGCAATTATGAGTGATACATTTTAAAGTTATAAAACGGAGTAATATTGCTGGGGAAATGTATTACTGTTTCTTGCATTCCTATGAGTTCTATTTTATAAAATGGAATCCTAATTTCGAAGAATCAAATGAACTTGAATCTGGACTGATTATGCGGTAATACACTCCTTCTTACAAGTATAATACAACATTTTGACATGAATTCTTATTCGACGTTAAATATACCTGAAATTCGCACGAAAAATTAATATCGTATGATCAATTACAAAAGATATCTTCATCATTTTGTATTTTTGCTTTCCTTTTCTTCTTTTTAACCTAGGTCACGCGGTCGCAAAGGACATCTCTTTAGACGGGCTCTTGCTCGGTCACACAAGCTTGATTTCCTGCAAATGCGATCGCGCTGCAGACCTAGAACCCTAAAAACAGAGAGTAACCAAACTGAAGCTCTTTCATCCAAAACCAGCTCTAACAGCTTCATCTTACGAACATGTCTTGCAACTCTTACATCTCTTTTGCTTAGCTCCTTGTGAAATGTCTTAGCGCGACTCGGATTGCATCAAACATAACTGGTTTTTATTTATTATTGGGAAGTACTTTATGCATTTTACATGACCACAATTCCCTGCCTTTCATTCATTCCCAAAAGTTGTCATAATTTGTGACCTACTCTACTCTTCATCAACATTTCCATAACAATCAAAGCAACCAAACAGAAACATTCAACAGTGCTTCCACAAAAAGTATACACAATCACCCAAAAGCAGAAAAGTCCAAAGACCTCACATAAGGTCAATAATACTGTAGCTAATTATTAATTAATATACGTAACTAAATTCAGCCAACTCAGCATTGTTGCTTGACACCTAATAAAATTGACACAGAAAAGTTAGAAACATCACTCAAACTTCACTTTAATTTGTCGGTTCTGGGGCCCACAATACTGCCACGTGGAAATTTCGTCACCCTCCGATCATTTTGTCGGCGGTATAGTACTTGATTAATTTTTATAAGATATTGTCTCAAACAATAAAATGAAATATTAGAAAATAGACCTAATAAATATAAAGAGACACTTTCTTTACACACACTTAAAAATAAGAACAAAATGAAAAGGAATAAAAATTGATTATAAGTCAAGTGTTTATAATTCAAAATCAGTCATAAGTCATTAGTTGGTTATTCTCAACTTATTTCTTTTAATTTATAAGCACTTTTAGTTTGACCAGGTATTTTAATATTTTATCCCTAAAATATTTTGTAATTCATGAAATATCATTTATAAAATAAAATTTCCAACCTTCTCCTCATTCTATACTCGTCAATTGTCTTTTTTAAAGTTTAAATACTTTTAATTTTTTTTGGTAAATAACTCAAAGGATATTTTAGTTATTTCAAAAAAATAATGTACTTATCAACATTTTTTTACCAAACATACCAACTATTTATTACTAGTTTCAGCACTTTTCTCCAAACACGTACCTAAAAGCGATTTTTCAGCACTTAATACTTATAGCTACTTTAAATCAGCTAATCCGATTGGCTCTAATTTAATCCAGCTACTGGTGTGTCTCTTGTCACCGACAATAACGGAGCAAGAAAAAATAGAAAAGACATGCCAGCTGTTATTCAATTTATATGTCACAAAGTTCTTGTTACAGTTAATTAGAGTAGGTCACTAATTTGGGTCCCCTTGACTATGTTACGGACTATAGTTATACTTTAATTTTTTAAATTCTGATGATTGCGATTGTCCAGTGTACTAGTAGTAATTTAGGTTAAATTAGTTAATTTGGTGTAAGCCACAGGTGCGTATAAATATTTATCATAGAATTACTGAGGTAGAGTTAAATAGGGGTAGGCATTATTCGGATTAAACCAAAAAATCGAACCGAACCGAACCGAATTAGTTTTTTAATTTAGTTTGGATTTTTAAATAATTGGTTTGGATTGGATTGAGAATATAAAAACTTTGGTGTTTTGGTTTGATTTCGGATTTCAAATCATAGAAACCGAAAAACCGAAAAAACCAAAATATATATATACACACACACAAAGAAAGGCTCTCATACTTTTATGATTATCTCTTAACCTAAACTTGTTTAAGAGTTTGAATATTTCAATACTTTATGCCTTTAATACTTTAATCTCTTTGTATTATGGTAGAATACGTGTGAAGCTTTCATCAAAAGTTTCAATCAGTTTTTACCTCTTGAATGGTAAGATCTCATTTTACCTAGGATTTATGTTCTCTCTTTATCTAGAATTATAATTTAGATTTAATGTTTAATAGTTTGACTTGTATTTATATTCTTTCAAGTATTTCATTTTAAAGTTTGTCTTATATGACAAAACCGAAAAAATCGAAAACCAAAATGGAAAAAACCAAACCGAAAAGAGGAAAACCAAACCAAACCTAATTTGGTTTGGATTGGATTGAAGTTTTTCAAAATCGAAAACCAAATAGTTAAAAACCGAATCGAAAAATCGAATGCCCACCCCTAGAGTTAAACAACTAGTTACACCCTTTTTATTTATTAATATGTAACATTTTCCCTTTTCATCTGTGGAAGTATGTTACAAGAGTATATATAACTGGCCATGTTCATTAATTACCACCAAGTTGTCAAACATGTGCCCAAGAAACTTTTTGTTTAATTAGTTAATTAAGAAACTATTTACATGCCTCGGTAACTTGGTAGATATGGTCCTACATTAACTTAATTAACTTATTTAATTCAGTAAGATCAGGTCTATGCTAATTCAAGGTAGATCCAACATATGAATAAAGTAATCAAATGGTTCTTTTAGTTGTTAATAATTTAATCTCTTGTGTATCAAGTTGGTTTTAAGTAGTCTGGCATGCAAATGCACCATTTGATTTTATTTTTATAAACAAAGTGGTTAGAACATGTTTTCAGTGTCACAGTCAAGGTATTATATGGTTACTAGAGCTTTGACATTTTATGTATAGAGCTCTGATTAGGGTTTTTTCTTTCTTATTTAAGTTAATTTCTTCTATTTTGTGAAAATAGATGATAATATATATTTTTTTCCAGAGAAATACTTACACGAACAATGTCTAGATGGAATATATCAATATGTTTTCCAAGACACATTTCCTATGTAATACCAAAATCTATAAATGTTTATTTTCGTGTCAATCAACTGGATCTTTGTTTTATTATTTGATACGACAAGAGAGACCTAGTGGACTGTTTCTTTTGGTGGAAGAATTGGATGAATTGTTTGAAGCTGACATGTGAAGAAATGATTTTTCATTGGGAAAGAGGACGGGAAACTATTCGTTTACTTATTTTTTTACACTCCGTTTGGACGGTTGTTACCCATTATTTTGATCGTATGGTACTGTATCGTATTGTGTTGTATAATATTTGAATGTGCTAAGTCTGCAAATGTCGGTATTGTATCTAATACGGTAAAACCCTAGACAAATGTCATTTTTTTGTTACCAAAAGTAAATTTTGTTTTCAAACCTATGACGATCGATTAAAGTAATAGATGTACTATCTTTTTAAAATCACAGTAAATTAATATTTTTGAAATCCAACAGCTAAGTTTTCTCATAATATTTGTTGTTGAAACTCTAACAAAATTAAACAAATACTATATATATCAAACTGAAATACCAGTTCACTCTTCAGATACGTCAGAAGTACATTTAATGGAGTGGGCAAGGGGATCTGATTTGTGAGTGAATGAAAATATTGCAAATCTGTTGAAGAAGCATCCAAAGGGTCCACTATATTGCTGTATTATTAGTAGTATATATTACATTAAAGAGAGCAACCATAGAAGGCATGTGGATGCATTTCTGTACACATGCTTGGTCTTCCATTCTTTGGAATGTTTCCATCTTTCTCCATGCCTATAATGGCCTTTAGGGTCTACTTGCTAGTATTATTCTCTTACTCTCTTTTATATAATTGTGTAATGTCCGTATAATGCTTGCATTAAGTTAGACTGTGTATATCATACCTTTTGGGGTGGAGCTCTTCCCCGGATCTTGCGTGAACGTGAGATATTTTGTACACCGAGTTATCTTTTGGAATGTTTCCATCTTTTTCCATGCCTATAATGGCCTTTAGGGTCTACTTGCTAGTATTATTCTCTTACTCTCTTTTATAGAATTGTGTAATGTCCGTATAATGCTTGCATTAAGTTAAACTGTGTATATCATAACTTTTGGGGTGGAGCTCTTCCCCAAATCTTGCGTGAACGTGAGATATTTTGTACACCAAGTTACCTTTTGGAATGTTTCCATCTTTTTCCATGCCTATAATGGCCTTTAGGGTCTACTTGCTAGTATTATTCTCTTACTTTCTTTGTTATGCTAATTGTGATGTCCATATAAATACATAAGGTAACTATATAGAGTATATTTTAGAGGTACCACCAAATGTAGTGTAGTGGATGAAGCTACTTCTTTTTTAACCAGAGATCTCAGGTTCGAGCCTTCCCTCCGAATGGGGAACTACGCGGCGCGAATCCGGATTAGTCGGGGCTCCAATGAGGATTCCGGACACCGAGTGGAAAATAAATAAAAAAAAAGTATATTAGAGGTGCAACTATGTTTTTTTTTGTTGCTCCCTCCATAATAACTCATTTGGTAGCTTAACCGAGTAAAAAGAACCTTCCCTATATAATATTTAGTACTACTTCCTTAACAATGTTGAACTATTAGGAGTAATATTTTCATATACTATGAATATTTAACATCTACATCTTTTTTCTTTTAATATAGATTGACCATTATATTTCAAATTATACGTGAAAGAATATCCTAGATTAGTATGTATGTTTTACATTTATACATACACAACATTATATGTATATCACAGTCTTATATATTATTACTATTTTATATACTGTAACTGTAGATGAAATGGTCCAAAAGAAAACATGGAAGCTATAGTAAATGTTTAATTATTGCTGTCAATTGTCATACTCTTCTCTTTCATTTGACTCAAAACTGGTGAAAGAACCTTAAAACAGTAAAAAGCTGAGATATCACAATCATCTCCATAATTATTACATTTCCTAAGTTAGTTCAGAAAATTTAGTGTTAACTAAATGCTAATTAAGCTAAAAGAATCACTTCACTACACAATTTACAAATACACCCTCCTCCACCACCTACTTCCAAGAACCACCATTACCCCTTGTAGGACCCTCTTCATTACTACCTCCGTCTCATTATATGTGTCCGTTTTTTACTATCTTTTTGTTCCAGAATAAGTGTTCATTTAGAATATCAATACAAAATTATCTATATTTTGTCAATATTGTCTTTTCTATTAAAGAGATAATTAGATCTTTCCATATTTAGTAATAAAATAAATAAGGATAATGATAGTATAAAATATATGCAGTAGTTACTATTTTTCTTATAGGACGTAAAAATAAAAGATTGAACACTTATAATAGAACGGAGATAGTAAATTAGTTAAGTTACTTAATTAGCTACTATAATATGTAAATAAGATCTTATAATATAGAAATACGGAAATCGTTTATACTGATAGTACATGTCACTTAAACTTAAAATTATTCGCAATTGGTAAGTAAATGCTCATTAAGTAAAGAGTGACACATGCCCGTAAAAGTAAGGTATAAAATTGATAATTTGGAACAAGTTTAGATGGAAAATAATCTATTCCGCCAATACTTTTCATATAAAGTCGAAGTTGTGTTGGAACGAAATTAAAAAGGAAATGCTGATACATAAACCGGAAAATTTACTGTATACACTCTCCCCTCACTCACCTCCAAGAAACCACTCTTATACCCTTTGTGGGTCCCACTTCATTACCATCAACCTACTTAGGCCCCACTTTACACCCTACCCCACCCCCCCACCACCCCTTTTGATCATCAAACCGATCTGTGTCTCTTGTCCATTACGCGTTGAACTTTCTTGATCCACCCCACTTACAGCTCAACTCAATACTACATACAGAGAGAGAGAAACCCAACTTATTATTACATTTTTTGGGTTTCTCTCTATCAAGAAAAGAATCTATTTTTTTAATACACACCCCAAATTATTTCTTATATAGTAATACAATAATGTGTTATGTTTAAGACACAAAGTGGTTCTTTTAAAAACCTTTGCTTTTTCTATCTATGGTGTGTAATGTAATGATAATAATAATGGGGTCTTCTTGATTCTTGAATCTTTAGTGTATTTAGTGAAGTTGGTATTCATTATAATTTGATTTTACATAATTATGGATACTAATGGGAGACTTATTGCTGGTTCTCATAATAGGAATGAATTTGTTCTCATCAATGCTGATGAAGTTGGAAGAGTAAGTGTCTTTTCAAAATCTTATCTTTTGTCTATTTTTAGCTTATGTTGTGTTTTTTTGAATAGATTTGAGGATTTTTTGGTGTAAAGATTGCTTTTTTATGTGTATTTTTGTGTCGGTGGTACTATTCTTGAACACATTTGACCTTTTTTTAAAGTTAACTAATTGTTAGTAATTAACTTGAAAAGTGTTAAAAATTGGATCTTTAAGCTTATTTCAGTTAAGTTACATTGATTTCCAGCTAGATGCTTAATGTGGTGTTGCTTGGATCCTCCGAAAATGTTGCCGCACCCGTGTTGGATCCTCCAAAAATGCATTACTTTTGGAGGATCCGGCACGCACCTGGTGGCATTTTAGGAGAGCCTGAGCAACTTTGGAGAATAGAAGGTCTAATTAAGTTGAAAACTGTCCAAAATTGTATCTTTAAGCTCATTTCATTTAGTTAGATTAGTTTCCAGCTAGATTATTAATGTGGATGTCTTGGAATAGCCACTGATGCTTGCATTAGGGTAGGCTGCCTACATCACCCCCCGACCCTGTGTAAAAGCGGGATGCTTTGTGCACCGAGCTGCCCTATTGTTAATGTGGATGTAAATTCGAAGTATAGGACTTCTTGATCTGATGAGGGTGATTTGTTGTTTTTACTGTTGGTTGATTGCAGGTAACTTCTGTGAAAGAATTAAGTGGACAGATTTGTCAGATTTGTGGAGATGAGATTGAAATAACTGTAGATGGGGAGCCATTTGTTGCTTGCAATGAATGTGCATTTCCTATTTGTAGACCTTGCTATGAGTATGAACGGAGAGAAGGGAATCAAGCTTGCCCTCAATGTAAAACTCGCTTCAAGCGTATCAAAGGAAGTCCGAGAGTTGAAGGCGATGATGAAGAGGATGAGTTTGATGATTTAGACAATGAGTTTGATCCTCATCAAATTGCTGAGGCTGCCCTTTCGGCTCGCCTTAACGTTGGCCGGGGCAATCCTCATGCTTCCGGGATTAGTACCCCATCTGAGGTGGATCCTGCTGCCCTTGGCTCAGAGATCCCTCTTCTTACTTATGGTCAAGAGGTAAATGACTTAAAATTTTGTAATCTTGGTGTTCATAATGTGTTATGTTTTATCTAAAGAATTGGTATATTGTTATTTAGGAGGATGGAATTTCAGCTGATAAGCATGCTCTTATAATCCCACCGTTTATGAGTCGGGGAAAGAAAGTTCATCCTGCGCCTTATTCTGATTCATCCATGTCTTGTAAGTTAATCAGAATTTCTTATTATAGTGATTTGAACAATTTGTGAATTAGAGGATTAATATGGCCCATATTTGCAGTGCCTCCTCGCCCGATGGATCCAAAGAAAGATCTGGCAGTTTATGGGTATGGTAGTGTTGCATGGAAGGAAAAAATAGAGGATTGGAAGAAAAAACAGAATGAGAAATTACAGATGGTTAAGCATGAAGGATGTTATGATGGAGATGAGGATCCTGATTTGCCCAAGTAGGTGCATTCTTCCTTTTTTCTTTTCTCAATCTCTTACGTGAGTAGTGATGATGATATGACTTGTTTGTTTTGTCCTTGGCAATGGTAATTTGACTTGAGAGTTATAGCAAATGCAGACAGCTTACAGCAATATGAGTGATTATGTGCTAAAGACAAATGCTATTGTGTTGGTACTTCACTATATGAGGCCAAAGATTGGGTCATGTGTTTATCTTTTGAGATCCTACTAGTGGATACAAGCTCTTTCTTAAATCATGGAATTTGAGGGCATTTAAGACGCCGCCTTAGTCTTTATCTTGGTTTTGCCATCAGCTGAAAATTGTTAATAACAAGGACATACCCAGTTTGATCCCACAAGTGGATTTCACTAAGTACTTTGGCAATAGCAGCTGTTCTGAGTGGGATAGAACATAAAAACAACAGAGCCCCCTGGTGGTTTACACCTCGTATTCTACTAGTATAGGTTGGATTGGTTTATAACTCGTATTGTACTTCTTATTCATCAAATGAAATCTATGCACAGTCTAACCAGCTTTGACCTTAATCCCCCACAAAGATGTTTAGTGACAAGAGAAACTTGCCAAAGGGATCAGTTTCTTCTATTTTCCGCAATTGTGGGAGGAAATTGGATTTGGACAAAAATAAAGCAGGCACATTTAAGTGATTATTTCAGGGACTTTGATCAAAAGCTACTAAGCGGATGGAAGTCGTACATATCTGGTAAAAGAAATGGAAAACAAAGTGGATGAATATAGTAGGATTAGTCAGGAACTAAAATGTTTTTATAGGATACTGACAATTTCTTTTTCAAGAGTCTTTACGTCAATTTTATTGTACTTAGTGTGTTTAGTCCTTATCAAAGAAGAAATAAAAACAGAAGAACTTAAATGGAAAGCAATATTGGCAAATACAGATTCCACTACTTGGAGTATATTCTCACCTTATTATTTTGCTTTTTAGTTTTTCCGTGGTTTCCCTTTAATGGCTGCCCCCTTGCCCTGGATCAGTTGGTAGGGCGGAGTCAAAGAAACACTTTTATCTTTTTATTTGCCTAAGCTTTGTTGACATAGTTAGGTAACAGGTTTCCGGTTAAATGTTCGAGGTGCGGGAGTTGGCTCGGGACAACCATTATCACAAGAAGTAAATAATAAAATAAATTAACATCGTATAGAAGCTACTCGATTGAAGTAGTAATATCTTACAGAACATAGATGCATTATTAATTGGAGCCCTCTGCAGTAGGCACTAATCATGCGCTATGGGCACTTCCTCTTTCTCAATTTCTTGGTTTCTCTTAATTGTTTTGTCGCTATAACATGTTCATTTTCAGTGGTTCCAGTGAGGACCTTTTTTATTCTCTCTGTTGTTTAGTGCTTTATTTGAATGTTTTTCGAGATCCTGAGATTTATCTTTCCTGTAACTATCTTGCAGGATGGATGAAGGAAGACAACCACTTTCAAGAAAGATGCCTATTTCCTCTAGCAAGCTAAGCCCATACAGATTAGTCATTTTAGTTCGTCTTGCAGTTGTTGGGCTCTTTTTCCACTATAGGATAACGCATCCTGTCTATGATGCTTATGGATTGTGGCTGACGTCTATTATATGTGAAATATGGTTTGCCGTATCTTGGATATTCGATCAGTTCCCTAAATGGTGTCCCATTCAGCGGGAGACATACCTAGATAGGCTGTCACTGAGGTATTGAAATTTCTATTACATACAATGTATAATATATTATATCTGTGTGCCTATTCACTTCAATGTTCTGTAACACTCGCCCCTCCTTTGTGTCCTAACCTCGTATATTTCTCAGGTACGAGAAAGAAGGAAAGCCCTCTGGGTTAGCCCCTATTGATGTTTTTGTTAGTACAGTGGATCCAATGAAAGAGCCTCCACTTATTACTGCAAATACTGTTCTCTCCATTCTTGCGGTGGATTATCCAGTGGACAAGGTTTCATGCTATGTCTCTGACGATGGTGCCGCCATGCTTACTTTTGAGGCACTCTCTGAGACATCTGAGTTTGCAAGGAAATGGGTTCCATTTGTCAAGAAATTCAACATAGAGCCTCGAGCCCCTGAATGGTACTTTGCTCAGAAGGTTGATTATTTGAAGAACAAAGTAAATCCATCATTTGTGAGGGAACGCCGTGCCATGAAGGTGCACAATCTTTTTAAATTTGCATTCTGCATTCTCGATTTCCCAGGTGTATGTATATAATTTGCATTACTATTGGCAAAAACATAAACTTGGTACCATTGTTTGGCGCAGAGAGACTACGAAGAATTTAAGGTTCGGATAAATGGATTGGTTGCCATGGCACAAAAGGTTCCTGAGGATGGTTGGACCATGCAAGACGGAACTCCTTGGCCAGGAAACAATGTCAGGGATCATCCAGGAATGATTCAGGTTTTGATGTGCTCTCTTTCATCCTCCAATTTTAAGGGAAAACTTTAGGATGTCAAAATTATGAACTAACCTGTTCCATTTCTCTACAAAGGTGTTTCTGGGAAATGATGGTGTCCGTGATCTTGAAGGGAACATACTGCCTCGCCTTATTTATGTTTCTCGTGAGAAGCGGCCAGGATTTGATCACCACAAAAAGGCTGGTGCCATGAATGCTTTGGTAAGTCATCTTCCATCCTTTTCTGAAAATAGAACTTTATTCATAATCTAGTGGCTATTGACCCACTCTAAAATGTGATTCTAGATGCGAGTGTCGGCGGTCATCTCAAATGCTCCTTATTTACTCAACGTGGATTGTGATCACTATATAAATAACAGTAAGGCGCTACGAGAAGCTATGTGCTTTATGATGGACCCCACTTCAGGAAAGAAAATTTGCTATGTGCAATTTCCACAGCGATTTGATGGCATTGATCGACACGATAGATATTCAAACCGCAATGTGGTCTTCTTCGATGTGCGTAAAATGCCTTATTTTAGATTTTCTGGTTACGTGATGTTGCACAGATCCAATCTTCTTATTATGCTTGTGCATATGGTTATGATATGCACCCTCAGCTACCTTACTGAAGCTAATTTTATGCTTTTGGGAACAGATAAACATGAAAGGACTTGATGGGATCCAGGGTCCAATTTATGTGGGAACTGGATGTGTCTTCAGGAGGCAAGCCCTTTATGGATATGATGCTCCAAAGAAGACTAAACCTCCAGGAAAAACATGCAATTGTTGGCCGAACTGGTGTTGCTTTTGTTGTAAATCTCGTAAGAAGCATAAGAAAGGGAAGACGACCAAGGATAAAAAGAAGATTAAGGGAAAGGATTCTTCAACTCAGATTCATGCTCTTGAAAATATTGAGGAAGGAATTGAAGGTAAGAAAATTAGTTTTGAGATGCAACCACCGACTAATTTCTAGCCACAAAATAATAGTTGAATTTTGATCTATCTTCCACTTGCAACTTTTTTGGAAATTATTATCATTACAGAATAGTTTCCTCCTTATAACTTCAACTGCATGTTCTTCCCATGCTTTTGGTGGAGCTTTGTGAGACATATGTTTGTGTATCTATCGCTAACCAGATCATGTAATACAGGAATAGACAATGAAAAAGCAACCCTCATGCCCCAAATAAAACTCGAGAAGAAATTTGGACAATCACCAGTATTTGTTGCTTCAACACTTCTAGAAGATGGTGGTGTTTTTCCAGGAGCAACGTCAGCATCTCTCTTGAAAGAAGCCATCCATGTCATTAGTTGTGGTTATGAGGACAAAACAGAATGGGGCAAAGAGGTAAAAGAACTGCTTTATTTTCTGCTCTTTTTCGACTCGTTTTAAGATGGAGATGCATTTTGCATTTGGACTCACTTATCTTGTTTACCAGGTTGGATGGATTTATGGATCAGTTACTGAGGATATCTTAACAGGGTTCAAGATGCACTGCCATGGTTGGAGGTCCGTGTATTGCATGCCCAAAAGGCCTGCATTTAAGGGGTCTGCTCCTATAAATCTTTCAGATCGTCTGCATCAGGTTCTGCGGTGGGCCTTGGGATCTGTTGAGATTTTCTTTAGTAAGCATTGTCCAATTTGGTATGGATATGGGTGTGGACTGAAATCATTGGAGCGGTTTTCATACATAAACTCAGTTGTCTATCCATTGACTTCCCTCCCTCTGATTGCATACTGCACATTGCCAGCAATCTGTTTACTTACTGGGAAATTCATTGTTCCAGAGGTTAGCCTTCTACTTCATTTTTTTCCTGTTATTTACTTCGACCTTCGATCTTATTCACTTGGTCATGTTGAATGAACTACATATGTTACTACATATTTCAAGTTCTGTGGCACAAAGACCTTTGTTTTTGGATATATCAAAGTGTATTGAATGGTTTTCTTGCCACTTGAATTCCCTTAATTCTGTCACTAATTGCATCTTATGTGAAGTAAAATGTTTCTTTGATGTGTAAGATGCACGAATTACTGAATTTCAAACTTGGAAATTTCTTTCAAGCAACAGCTGAAATGGCAAGTATTGGCTGCTGTTAATTTTATGAAGAAAAACAAAAACATCTTCCTTCCTGCCCCGTAGTTTCGTACTAGACTACTAGTTAGTCTTTCTTTCTGAGGTCTCTGTTTTATTGCCCTGGATTATTATTGTGGCCACCAACTTGAAATTTTACTATCTTCAGTTCTTGAAAACTTCTAATAACAGTCTAGAACCAAATTAAAACATCAACTTTTCTTCGACTCATCTTATGTATTTTGCTTACAATTCTTTGCCTATCTGCAGATTAGCAACTACGCTAGCATCCTCTTCATGGCACTTTTCATATCGATTGCTGCAACTAGTATTCTTGAGATCAATTGGGGAGGTGTTAGCATAGATGACATGTGGAGAAACGAGCAGTTCTGGGTTATTGGTGGCGCCTCATCACATCTTTTTGCACTTTTCCAAGGTCTTCTTAAAGTTTTGGCTGGTGTGAACACAAACTTCACTGTTACATCTAAAGCAGCAGATGATGGGGAATATTCCGAGCTTTACCTCTTCAAGTGGACATCTTTGCTGATCCCTCCATTGACCTTGTTAATACTCAACATCATAGGAGTTGTAGTTGGAGTCTCAGATGCAATCAATAACGGGTATGAATCATGGGGTCCTCTATTTGGCAGGCTTTTCTTCGCCCTATGGGTTATTGTTCATTTGTACCCTTTCCTCAAAGGTATGATGGGGAAACAAAACAATGTTCCCACTATCATCATTGTGTGGTCTATCCTTCTGGCTTCTGTCTTATCTATGTTGTGGGTCCGACTCAACCCATTCGTGTCAAGAGATGGGCTCGTGTTAGAAGTATGTGGATTGGACTGTGAATAAGAACAAGCATGAGTACACGCATAAGTGGCTCGAGTGTATATGAGAACGAAGCAGAGTTCAAACCTGTGGAGAAGATCAACAATCCCCTAAGACTGTTTGATCATCAATGAAAATGAGGAAGAATGCTCTCATGGTTGTGTATAGATTAAAGAGCAGGTAGCAGACACATTGATATTTATTTTGCAAAGTGTTTCTTGATTCTTTTTGATACATTTTGGGATTTGTGGCATCATTATTTGTAATCCCAACAGGACATAAGATTAGTTTGTCATAAGTTATATCCCCTTCTCAATAAGGGATTTCACACGAAACCGTTTTTCTTCAGTAATTTAAGAACTTTGTTCCACTGTTGCCATTCAAAACAAGTGTAATTGGAACTCTGGTGTTTTGTTCTATAACTATGAAATTTTGTTTATCATTTTGTGTATTTATATTTTTTCAGCTGTAACACATCTTGCTTCATCACTAAATGTTGTTTTCGATGCTGTGAATTGGCAAAATATGTTGATTATTGCGTATGATCTGTTAGTTAATCGCTACGGTTTAATGTAATCTTGGTAGAACTGTGAAAACTTTAGTGCAGACTACAGTCCTATGCAGTTCAATGTGAAATGCAGTGATTCTTGAAGGTGCAAAGACATACTCTAGCCTTTTCTTTTCCAAGAGAACCTTTTTGGAATAACATATAAATGGATGCTGCAGCCATCTGAGTACATCTATATTTGTATTTTTTCTAATTTATAGAAAAATTTGTTTTGTCTTTAAATGGTGAGATGTACGCAGATCTTATAGATGTACTTTAGCATAGACAAACAATTGTAACCGAGTCTTGCATGAGCAAGAAATGTGTGACATTGGGTTAAGGTTTGGTGTTGTCGCTCCTCTAGTTGAAGTATCGAGTCCTTTTTCCGTTGCCTAAGTTAATACTACTCTACAAGGGAATTTTTTCTACTCCCCCAAGCTTCACTATACGCCATTCCGGCTACCCTTTCATATATACTACTTCCATCTTATTTTGTTTCTTTATTGCTATTGAAGTTCTTCCTTTAACATGATTATTTACAGTTTCTATGTCAATTTTTTTGTTCTTTTTTACTTTACCATGATATTTTCATCTTGTATCTCGCCCTCCCATACTCTACTTGTGAAATAATACTAAGCATATTATTATTTTTTGGTTAAATACTAACGTCCCATTATTATTCAACAATCAAAATATAGTACTCCCTCTGTTTCAGAATGGATGAACCTTTTCGCTTTTCAAAAATCAAACTGGAATAACTTTAGCCAACAATTTAAAATGATTTTTTTAATCATATTAATATGCAAAGAGTTGCATGTTATAGTACTTTTTTAAAAAATGAAAAGGTTTATCTTTTTTAAAGGGAGGGAGTAGCAAAGTTCGGTCCTTTTCCTTTACCCATTGATCCTTTAAAAACTACAATTGTAAATTTTAATTACGTGACAATTTGAACTACATATGCACAACCAGTGTGCCAAGGTACATAATACCGTGAAAATATTGTCTTAAGCTTTGAATGAAAAAGTTGAAGATCTTTGCTGAGTTCAGGTGAATTCAATAACTTTGGTAAGACTATTTAAGTTAAAAGTTGCATTCGATATGTATAAATAATCGATCAAAAACCTAGACTCCATAAACTAAAACTCTTAGGTTCATCTTTAGGGGTAACAAATAAGAGTCAAAAGAATTAGTCGAGGTACACATAATTTGTTTAAAGTCTTGTTGTTCTAGACAAGAAGTTTAGCTAAATCAAAAGTTGTATCCCTCCATCCTTAACATGTTAAGAATTAAATCACTTTTGATAAGAAAAAGTTTATTACAAATATATGTTCAAAAAATGTAATGGTTAAAGTTTATAAAATCAGTGTCTTAATTTGCAAAGGAATAAAGGAGTGGGAGTCAGAAATCTCGTGTGGAAAGTGCCGCTCATTGCATCAAATTGATGCTGCGTTTGCACATATGCAATAGATTTCATCATTCTTTCCCAAAAGAATCAAATATACAACGATACCCATCGAGGTGGAAAGACTGTTTTCGATAGACCCTCGGCTCGGAAAAAAAAATCAAATATATGAACCATATAATACAAGAAAAAGAAAACAAGAAACACTAGCTGATAAGCAAAGATAAAAAATGAGTGAACCAATAATGATAATGGTAGAGGGAATTTATAGGAGGTTAGCTAACGGCGAAGCTAAAACATACTAGGTTGTATTTTGCCCTAATGGAGAGTCCTTTTTATATTTGTCATCAAGTCTTAGGCCTCATCTGTTTGCGTAAAATAGACACTTTTGGCGCTGTTGCTATATTTTGATCTCCATAAGAAAATCTTACAAAAATAGCCTCTTTCAGGAAAAGTTGCTAGCGACAGCTAGATGGGACTCTTGATGATCGCTAGGTCTTTACTAATAGAATTATTTGGTATTCATCATGAACTTACACTTACGGGGCCATTTTTGTAAGACTTTCTTACGGGGGTCAAATCTCTGACAGAGTGCTAGAAAGTGTTCTATATTTGTAAATCACCCTATTTGATGTGGCATGTTTAACCTTTAGTTATGTCGAATATGTTGTTTAATACAACTTATGTGGGATAATGTTGGGTAATTTTTGTTGTTAAAAAAATATTAGAATGTCATGCTTGATATTTGAACTTGTAACCAAAGTATTGTTTGAACACCCTTTACTACTACACTATAGAGGCTTCCCTTGTGTCAAGGAATCTTAACAATGTATATTCCCTCGTCCCAATTTACGTGACATAATTACTACGTATTTGGGGTGTCCACGAGTTAGTTTTTTAACCATGAGTTTTTCACATATTTCAAATTATTATTAGTATGGCTTATAGTATTTTACATATTTTCCAAATATAAGTAAGTTTTATTCCCAAAAACTTAAAAATACTATGTCTAAATTCACATCAATATTAAAATTTTGACCCTCGTATTCCGAACGACGTCACATAAATAGAGATGGAGGGAGCATATAACAAAAACAATTCTTTTTTACCTTTATTACACAATATAATCTTCAATGGAGTAGGTTCAATTGTTTACACTTAGATCCACGACACCCCTAATTGTATCGGTAACTTTAATTTCTCACCAGCACAGTTAACGCGTAACTTTAACCACTAAAATAATCACCTAGCAAAATATTGTCCTTGTGATTTGAACGTTGGTCCTTTTTTTTTGTTTTTTTTTTTTAACCTAGTTCATTAACTACTAATATTCAACTAATTAATGTTACTTATATCATTTATATTCAATATGTGTCCAACAAGTGGGAGAGCAAATAACAAGAATTATATAACACTTGAATGTTCAACGTGAAGATTCTTTTGTGAAACATATGCATTATATTGCATGAAGATGCAAATTTGGAGTACATACAATGGGAGAAATGTGAAGGGCAACACATAAAAAGATTAGCAACCTCCTAATTCAAGATGATCAACCAGTTGGTTTATTGTTATACAAGAGAAACAGTTCTTTAAAAGTGGCATTTCTTTGGATAAA
This sequence comes from Petunia x hybrida, assembly GCA_037355625.1. Classification (NCBI taxonomy): domain Eukaryota; kingdom Viridiplantae; phylum Streptophyta; class Magnoliopsida; order Solanales; family Solanaceae; genus Petunia; species Petunia x hybrida. The sequence continues at coordinate 6,107,630 of JBBBVM010000048.1, read as the reverse complement.
GATGTAGAGACTTGTTGCATGGTTGGCCTAAGTTGAGGACTTGGATTAAGACATGTAAAAGCTATCTTTGTGATCTTGATCAATTCATTAGCCACTTGAAATTGAGGTAATGATGGCCTTTGATCTATCAAATCCTTTAACAAAATGTCATTGGTTTCTGATTTTGTTGAAGATATAGCTTGAACAAGATCAGCTGGATGCCTGCCTAATATCACTTCCAATGCTACCACTCCAAAGCTGTAGGTATCACAGCTTTCATCAACCTTCACAGTGTAAGCAAGTTCTGTATACAAATGTAAAAGGGTTTAAATTATATATAGTAACTGTGTTTTTACACTTTTAATCTAAGTTGCTCGGATCCTTCAAAATTGCCGCTGTACCCGTGTCGGATAAGACACGGGATTCACACCGGATGTGGTCAAATAAAAATGGATACTTTGATCAAAATCCACAAAAAATTGAAGATTTTTTATTTTGACAAATAGACTCTCAAGATAGACATTGAAAATGAGATACCTTCAAAATTATGCAGAAATTTATAGCCTTTTGTCTCTTTTTCATCTTTTGTCGACATTCTCGAATTCCTGATTTTATGTTTTGAGGGTAACTTTTGGGAAGACGACTTAATGGAAAAAAGCAGAGATATTGAGGAAGAGGACTTCTCTAGGAAGAATCGAAATTAAGGATTATGACTTTATTTTTAGAATTTTTAAAATTTTTAGACAGATCCCTGCACCCGTATCCTTGTGCGGATCCATACCCCCGAATCTCTAAATTTAGATTTTGCCGAATTCGACCTCTAGATCCGTACCCGTGTCGGATACCCGTACCCGAGTCCGAGTAACTTAGCTTTTAATGCATTTAAAGGAACATAAGAACCAAAGATACAAATTAGATAAATCATACCTGGAGCAACATATCCAAAAGTTCCAGCAAAAGAAGTCCAGTTAGAGGAGTTTGGCCTTAAGAGTTTTGCAGTGCCAAAATCAGAAAGATGAGGCTTGTCTTGACAATCTAACAAAACATTCTTACTTGATATATCCCTATGAAGAATAGGAGGTGAACATTCATGATGCATATAAGATAATGCATATGCTGCTCCTCTAACAATGTCCACCCTCTTTTTCCAATCTAACTCTTTGGCTTTTCCATCATCTTTAAGTCTCTCTAACAAGCTTCCTCCTTCCAAGAACTCATAAACCAAAAATGAATGCCTTGCATGTGAACAAAATCCATAAAGCTTTACAATGTTACGATGGCGGATTTTCAATAATGTTTTTGTTTCATTTTTAAAGCCTTTCAAGCTCATGTCCCATTGATCATCATTATCTAAAGGATGAAATTTTTTTACCGCGAAAACTTGTCCAGTAGGTAGCTCAACCTTGAAGACACTTCCTTGTCCACCTTTTCCTATGCAATATTTGATGTTGAAGTCCTCTGTGGCTCTAATGATGTTCTCATATGTCATCTTCCCGTCGAAGCTCCAAATGGAAAAAAGATCATCCTTAGTTTGTTCTCTTTGCTCAGTTTGGTTACTGCTTTTCCAAAATGTGGCAAAAAGAAGACAAATGATAACAATCAAAAGAAGGACACCACCAATCACAAAAAGAATAACCGAGATATTTATTCTTTTCTTGGATAGTATAGATGAAGAGCAAGGTTTCAAACCAATGAGATGGCCACACAAGCCTTTGTTAGCTCTTAGTTGTTCAAATGACGCGAGCTTAAATGCTAAGTTGCTAGGAAGAGGGCCGACCAGTTGATTGTAAGATATGTCAACAAACCTCAAACTAAGGCACTGGTTTAAACTTGATGGGATCACACCGGATAACTTATTATGTGAAAGGTTCATAACCTCCAAGCTTTGTAAACGTTCCAGTTGCCACGGTATCTCACCATGAAGCATGTTATGACTAAGATCCATACTCTGTAAGAAGAGTGGATTCCCCATATTTGAAGGAATATTTCCTTTCAGCATGTTTTTGCTCAAGTTCAAGCTCAATAGCTGCACTGAGTATCCAATCTCTGGTGGAATTATGCCACTGAGATGATTTGATGCCAAGTTAAGTTTGGCAAGTGTAGAAAGCATTCCAATTCCAGATGGAATATCACCTGAAAGCTTGTTACAAGACAAATCAAGCTCCAATAGCTTTAGGCTATTCAAGGTTCTAGGAACCTTGCCGGTGAAATGATTGTAGGAGAGATCAAGAACTTGTAGATGAGATGCATTTCCAATGTCAAATGGAAGTGATCCAGATAAATTGTTGTTAGACATCTTCAAACAGGTAAGTTTACCACAAAAGCTCCATTTTGATGACAACTCTCCATACAGCTCATTGTGACTCGAATCAATGTAATCAAGATTCGAATATACACCGAAAGCTTCTGATATATTTCCTGATAGTTTATTATTGTCAAGTCTGATCCTTGTTAACATGGAGCAGTTTTTCAAGCTTCTTGGGATTTCACCGGTAAAATGATTATTGTTCACTGATATTTCTGTCAGGAATCCACCAAGACAAACATTATGAGGCAAATGACCAGTGAAATTGTTATTGGCCAAGTGAAACATCTCCCAGTTTGTAATATTTTCCAACTCTACAGGAAGAGCCCCACTGAGTTTATTGATGAACAATCTCATATCAACAAGAGATTGTAAGTTCCCAAAGGTTGGAGGAATGGAACCATACAATTCATTTTGACATAAATATAATGTCTTTAGCTTTGTCAAGTTTCCAATAGAGGAAGGAATATGTCCTGACATCCTGTTATTACAAAAGGATAAAAAGATCAGGTTGCTTGAGTCTCCAATTGATATGGGAATTTCACCAGTGAGACTGTTTTTTGTCAGAGTCAAAGAATACAACATGCTTAAATTCCCAATAGAATTTGGTATTTGACCAGTAAGATTGTTATATCCCAAATCAACATTCATCAAATGTGTCAAAGACCAAATCTCCTGAGGGATAGGTCCTGAAAGTTTGTTGCTATGAACAAACAAGGACTTTAAGTTGGTCAAGTTACCAAAAGAAGTGGGAATAGAGCCAATAAATGTGTTTGCTGACAAAAAGAGATCTATCAGGGAACTCAACTTCCCTATTTCTTGTGGAATATGCCCAGAGAATTTGTTGTAATCAAGGTATAAACTCCTCAAGCTGCTCAAGTTACCAATAGACTCAGGGATTTTGCCAGTAAGATTTGTTGCTTGTGTATTAAGCACAACAAGTGACTCTAACATTCCAATTTCTTGTGGCAGAAAGCCAGTAAAATGTGTATGATCTAGCCAAAGGTACATAATATTTTTCAAGAATCCTAGTTCAGGTGGAATGATCCCTGAAAAATCATTGTACCCCAAATCAAGAGAAATAATCTTTGAAAGATTGAATATGTTATTTGGAAGAGTACCATAGAGTGAGTTATTGGAAAAGTCTATATGAAGGAGATTGGAGAATGATGAGAAATCTAGATGATCAAGTGTACCCTTTATACTATAGTTTGGCATGTTGATTTCAGTTACTCTACAAAGGTTGTCACATAGAATGCAATCCCAATTACAAGGACTTGTGCTAGTATTCATCCAAGAAGAAAGAAGTAATTGGCTTTCACTTTCAAGACTAGCCTTCCATGTTAAAAGGGCTTGCACATTTGCACTTGAAGATGTTTCACAAGTACTATTGAAATGGTACTTGGCAAAAACCAATTGAAACACAGTGCTTGACAAGATTAATAACAAATGTAGGGAAGGAATAGGAATATGCCACATTGGGTTATCTATTTGGAGTCTCATTTGTACAAATTATAGTTTGCATGATCATATAATTAAACAGTACTAGTATTTATAAGGCCAAAAGATACATTCAGAAGTCATTCATTTCATGTTTTTTTTTTCTTTCTTTACTTTCGATTAGTTAGTTTTATGGTAATGTGATGGCTTCTAATTTGATGAACAAAAGTAAAGGGACAAAAGCATAGTGATCAAGTCAAAAGGAAACCTTAAAAGAAAAGCAAAAGCATTTTCTTAGGAGAAATACATCTTGTTAGTCATCCTTAAACAACTAACATAAATCAATAATTATTTGTAAGATCAGCACCTAAAACAGCACATAAATCATAAGAGAAATACGCTTATTTTAATATTCCACTAGCAATTCATTTTCATTATTTTAATGTGCCATGCTTAAGTGGTTGTTAATGGTATTAAAAGCTAGTGTAATTGGTGTTATGATTGATGATTATAGGGTTGTTGGTAGTAGCTTTACTTTTAGGAAAGATTATTGGTATTTAATTGAGCACTTGTTTGTGAATAAATGGAGAAACGAAACTAATGTGTTCACAACTGTGACAATCACATAAACTCTGGGACATTTATACATGAACGTGTTTAGGAGCTATCTTGATAAACACAAACATTATTAGTCAAATAAAAGTATCATCTGTTCCGAAATATCAAAGGTGAATGTCCATCATGCATTGCTAACTCTCAGACGATTCAAAATGAGAATTCCGATTGACACTAGGTTGTAACCATTAAGTAGGATAGGCTAGGACGTGCTATCCCTTTATTTGTCTTTTTTGACCCCATAACAATGGTTTAGCCTAAATGCTCTCCGCTAAGTTTAATGAATAAATTTCGGATGAAAATACTTCTATGAAATCTTATAGTGACGCCCGTATCCCGCACTCTCTTTCTTGTAAGTATTACCTAAATGGCAGCACTATACGCTCTTGTATAGGCAGCACTTATCCTTTCAATATCTTCCCGCATTCTCAGAGTCAACACTTATCCTTTGATCTCTTCGTAACAGGTAGTACTTGTCAATTAATAACTTGAAGTGTGGTCCACGGATGAAATGGAGATTATTTTGCTAAAATCATCTTAAATGGGATAGAAAGTCAGCTCTAAGCGTATTTTTTGGGTGAAGTGCACCAAAGGCCACTTTTGACAATGATCTTTGGTTTGAGGCCACTTTTTTAATTGATTTTATATGAGAGGCCACTTTTTGGAACTTCAATTCTTTTGGGTTGAACTTCACACAAGTTCAGCCCACATTCAGCCCACCACAAGGATTGAAGTTCAAAATCAGCCCACAAGGGTTGAAGTTTACGCATCTATACCTAAAAGTTTAGCCCTTACAGATTGAAGTTGAAACTTCATAATTTAGGCATGAAGTTCAATCCACAAGGTTTGAACTTCAGCCCACAAAGATTGAAGTTCCAAAAAATGGCCTCTCATGTAAGACCAATAAAAGAAGTTGCTTCAAACTAAATACCATTGACAAAAGTGGCATGTGAGTGACTGTGTGATTCTACCTAATGCTATTTAATTTTAGTCGGTTTTCAAAACTTTTTGCAAGCGTAGCCACCTATTTTAGTACCATCAGGGTTTGAAGTTACGTATTCAACTTGAGCCCATGGTATGAAGCTCATTTAACTTAAATTTTTTAGTTTGAATGGGAGCGTTGGAGCAACTGGTAAATTTCTTAGGCTGCATACAACAGATCCCTTAGAGTGCGACCCTTTAATAGACCTTGCATGAATGCGGGATACTTTATGCACCAAGCTGTTCTATAATAAGTTAAATTGATATCATAAGAGGGAAGTTGGCTTCAACTACAAACCAAATTCTAGCCTTTGGTTTGAAATTAAGAAAACAAAATTAGTAGATTTCATCTTTAGACCAAACGGGGAAGTTAGCTAATTGGCTTGAACTTCAACCTTGATGGTTTAAAGATATATATGCAATTGTAGTCTGAAGCGGTCATCCTTTATTTTTTAAAAAAGTGGCTAAAATTATAATAGCACGCCGAAAAGTGCTATATGTGAACCCCTATTCCCAAGTGGGGGTATGTGCACGCGTTGCCTATTTTAGAAGCGCCATTATAGTTATAGCCACTTTTGGGGTAAAATTTTCATCCACAGACTACTTTTATCACTGATATTTAGTTTGAAGCTATTTTTTTTTATTGGTCTTAGATGAGAGGCCACTTTTTAAAACTTCAATCTTTGTGGACTGAAGTTCAAACCTTGTGGGTTGAACTTCATGCCTAAATTATGAAGTTTCAACTTCAATCTGTAAGGGCTGAACTTTAATGTATAGATGCGTAAGCTTCAACCCTTATGGGGTTGACGTTGAACTTCAATCCTTGTAGGCTGAACTTGTGTGAAGTTCAACTCAAAATAATTGAAGTTCCAAAAAGTAGTCTCGCATGTAAAACAAATAAAAAAGTGGCCTCAAACCAAAAACCACAACCAAAAGTGGCCTTTGGAGTGGCCTTTGGTGCACTTCGCTCACTTTTGGGTGCCTTATACCAAGGCTGCCGCTTCTAACTAAATTGCCCATCTTCAAAATATTTGTGTTAAAGTTCAGGTCAGATTAAGCTAACCTCAACCCTTTTGGCTGCAGTTAAAAGTGTGAAGTTGTGACCAACTTGACACTTTTGGTTGAATTTGGCTCATATACTTAGAGTGAAGTTGAATACATAACTGTCGACTTAATGGTCAAAAAGTGAGTGACAACGCTTGCAAACATTGTAATATCAAGGTGACCCCCTGCCAAGCTAATTATGTCGAGATCTAGCTTAGTCTAATGTTGAAATAATAGTCTGAGTCGTGGTTTGTTACTCGACTTTGATGTATTATGTATACTTGTATCCTAGTAGAAGATTTACCAAGTCTAAGTAGTTGTTGTTACTTGAATTCAAGTACAGACTACTTCAGAATGTATTGCATATAGGTATCGATAGCTAGATTTTTAACATTCCATAACTACTTGGGTAATGGATTCCCAACCACATGTACAGATGAATGCATCTTCAACTTAATGTCTACTTTTAAGAAATTCTTTGTGCTAATTATGGGATTAGTTTGCCACTATAGCGTACTTTCTACCCTCCTTGAGAACTTAGAAGTCTTATACTTTTGGTTGTTAAATTAAGACTTTGAATCTAAATTTGTTTTGGGCAGCACACCTTAGTTACAGGCAAATTAACTACTATAATCCAAAAATGTTTATTGTCAATGCTTAACCTTCCCATTGCGACCACCCGACAATATGGTTCAATCTATTCAAATGACGGCTCGGAAAGGTTTTAAACATCACTAATTACATAATTATATATGGGTGAAACTCAGGGGCGGATGTAGTGTATATCAAGCGGGATCGGCAGAACCCAGTAGGTATTTCACAGACAGTGTATTTATGTTTAAAAAATCATTAAATATGTATAAAAATCGAGTCGAGAATCGAGTAACTTGCATATGAAATCATTATCCTAAAATTTAGAAATCATAAGATTCAAATTTTAGATCCGCTTTTGGTGAAACAACCGAGTAATATTGTTCCGACAAGAATAGTAGAAGGAAGACAAAAAAAGCTATTATCTTGAAACAAGGCAGCCATGCATATGTTTAATTAACTAAATACTTAACGTTTACTTTTTATCAGTTTTCTATAATGGGATTGCGTTTGCCACCACAAAATACTTTACTTGGAAGTCTTTTACTTTTGGTTGTTAATTGAGACTTTGAATCTCATATCATTTCAAACATTTAGTGCAGCCACATCGTACAAAAGCGTTGTTGCCCTTTTACCAAGTACTCTCAAATATTATTGATATATAGTGGAAGAAATGACATTTGAATAATTCATTTGATGTTGAAAATCTTTTCTGATATAAGAAATATATATATATATATTGCATTAAATTTAAATTTGACTGAAATTTTTTTGAGTGTTGTAATTTATATAAATGTATTTAAATTATATTGTTGGCTAGTTCAATTTTTTGCTCGAGGTTCAGGGTAGGGCACCTTGTGCAACACATGTTTAAGTACCTTTTCCTTTCTTTTCATTGCTTTTAGGTTCAGTTGATAGCAATTGTTGTCTTTGTCAAAGTAGATTCCATGAGCTGAACATTAGACTTAGTGACTAGGAATTCGTAATAAAAGCAAATTAATTGAGTAGGCAGAAATCAATTTCACGTTTTAAGTTTAATCCTATTTTGCAATTGCAAATTACTGCGCTTGTCTTTAATGAGGGATGCCACAAACATTGATGTAAAATCTATAGAGACGTGAAATTAATACTACTAACTTAGAAGGTAAAATAGAACTTGCATACCTTCATAAGTGAGCAATTGATGTATCATGTTGCCATGTTACGTTCTATGATTCGTTGTTATCGTGAAATACAAATAGAGAATAATTACTAGATCTAAGTGTCCATACAGAGAAGAATGACTATAATTCAAAGTTAAAATATGAATTCAATATCTAACATAATGTTGGGAACTCAAAAGGGAAAAAAGTGATATTCGTTCTCCACAACGGTGGATTCAGGATTTCAAAATTATGGGTGCTCGTCAGAAAGAGTTTTTGGTAGAAGAGAAAAAAGGAGTTTAGTTGTGGGTGTTCGCTCAATGCTTATTTATATTTTTAGCTAAATACCTATATAAATATACTAAATTTAGCTAAAGACAATGGGTGCTTGAGCATCACAATGATCCATGTAGATCCGTCATTAGTTCTCCAATTCTTGATTTTCATACTCCAGTTCTTATTTTAGGAGTCTATAATCTATATCGTGGACAAGTTGCACCGACTCACTAATAAGTGTAACATTATTACTAGTACAATAAAATAGACAGCTGGGTTCGACTAATCCAGTTGAACTAACAGCAGGTTAGGCTAAAATCAAATTTAACCTAGCTAGCTAGTTGATCCACTTGTTCACAGTAACGACAACTTATTACTTATTGACAAAACACTACTTTTAGACCTAGATTAATACTACTACTACTACTACTACTACTACTACTTTTTTTTTGTTCCCACTTGGTGTCCGGTACTTTCATTGGAGCCCCGACTAATTCAGATTCGCGCCGCGTAGGGCTCTATTCGGGGGGAAGCGCTCCCTACCAGTGATTTTTCCATACCCAGGGATCGAACCCGAGACCTCTAGTTAAGGGACGAATAGCCCCATCCGCTACACCACATCACTTAGTGGTACTACTACTACTTATATGCTTCCCACTTCATATGACACAAATTAAAGTTTAAGATATTAATTAAAAGAGTCTAAGTTTTTTTATACATATATATATATATTGTAAAAAGATTACAATTTATGTTATCATTTGTAAAGAATTACCTATAAATTTCTTTTAAGGTGTGCTCGTTCCATTAATTTCTTCAAGGAGCGGTTTCTCCTTAAATAATATGTGGATTCATTAGATAATTGACTATGGTCCCATGGAAAAAATCATAGGCAAAGGGTGATGAAATTAAATTTTGGAAACGTGATATGAGAATCTTTAATCATTCCCCTTTTTGTTATATATTGTAATAAACAAACATGCAACAAATTAAACAAACACGTACATATCCAATATTAAAAACAAATACTACTATATACAATTACTTTTAAAGATGGAGTTGAGATGATGACACGAAGCCAATTCGTCATGTGAACGACTACTTTGTTCAACTACTTTATCATTTAAATCAATTGTTTATTTTACATATCAAATTAAACTTTGACCGTACGGAATAGTAAGCTACAAATTTCTAATGTCGATAGGAATAATATAACGAAGAACTCAAAAAAATTACTTTAGAGTTGACATTTGTTTTCTTTAAATTTAGTGAAACATTTATAAATCGTTTGTCAATCAATTGATGCCGTGATTAAATAGCACTTCATTTATCATAGTTAGAAAATGACTTAATTTTATTTCAAGTTTTATGAACATGAACTATTTAACTCAATTACTTGCTGTATTTGCTTTTAACTCTTGAAATCATTGAATAACAATAATTAAATATACTGTGACTGTGAGATTCAAGTCGCTTTAGTGGAACAATCCCAACAATGGATAAACGTGAAGACATATTCTTTGTAACGTCTGCATCATTATTTAATCTTCTTGTGATACAAAATCACCATTTTGTTTCTTGATAAAGCATGAACGTTGAAACTTATGAGAGACAATTTACGACTACTTCTAGTATTTCGAGGTGTATTGTGTACACTCAAAATGAAAAAGTCAAACTTTTGAATATCTTTTCTTTGATATTGATTACAAATATTTGATTTGAATGGTGAACGATAATATTATTCCATAAACATTAGAAATGTTGTTACAGTTTTTCATTTACTTCACATATTTAACAGGGAACATTGAATAGAGTTAACTAGCTAATTTACAACGACTCTAGTTTTTATGTGACGCCATTTCTTGTTTATTATGTTCTAAAAAAATGGTTTATTGTTCTCTTTGACGCCTCTGACGAAAGGCAGATTGATGAGGGTGGATTAAGCATGATTGGCATGCTTCTAGGGTAGCAACCTTCTGAAGATGAGTTGTGTATGGTATCTTAGGCGAATCTCACATCTGAATAAGAGATGAAAGTGAAGAGCTTTAGAAGAGATAGCACAGTTCACGTTATACGTACACTTTTGGGGCTCGATATGGCGTACCTTGAAAGACAAATCTATGTGGCTTAGGCAAAGAGAACAAGATGTGCCATGTACTAAGGGAGTTTTTGTGGCGCCCATGGGGGCGCGGCAAAATGATAAGGCGGTCAAGTAAGATAAGAGGCTTCTAGACGGATAAGCTCCTGAACATGAAGTGCATATGTCACTTTAGGCGAGATTGTAGAGGAAAATGAAGAGTTTTATAAGGCATAGTCCAAGTTTACATAGTACTCTTACTTTTGAAATAAACTTTTCTTTCTACTAATGACAATGAAATAAATTTTAAGTTCAAATTAAATACTTATTGAGATCAAAGTTTATACCACATTTTACTTGTTTATATTCTTTTAAAGTGATAGTAAAATTGGCCAATAATTGAGTTACGATTGAAGAACCGACTTTCAAAAATCACAATAGCAAAACTAGCATGTAGTTGGTATCTTAGACAACAAAGGAATATGACACCAATTGGTCAAATCATTTGCATAATTAAAATTTAAGTATTAATAAAACTTAATAGTAATAGATTTTAAATTAACCGACAGCATCAAAAAAATTACTCCATCAGTATATATTAGTCATTATTAAACTCAAAAAGCAAATTCAACAACCAAGTTGGAGTTGATAAAAGAAAATCAACCAAGTTGAGGGTGTAACCCAAAAAAAAAAAGAAAGTAAAAGAGAACCAAGTTGAAGATGAAGATAAAAAATAAAAGAAAAAGAAAGTATTCAAGTTGAAGATGAACTCTTTAACCTCCTCTATCATCCCTCTCTCTCTCTTTCTATAATAAACCGACATTCTTTAAGAGTTCGAAAGGTCGAAAGAAAATACAGATGCATGTAACTTCACCATTTTCAGTCAAACAACTGTGGGAACATACTCTCAGAGTCGGCACCTGTTTGTTCTATATATTTTGGCAGGCATCAAATCATTTTTTTCTTCTATTTTACTATTTAAAGTAGTATAAACAATACATACTTAGGTATATTATTATGCATACTTAGGCTATTCAACTTTGAATTTTCCTTCTTACTATACTCTATGCATGTGTTACATATCAAGTCAAATACCACAAGACAACTATCAAGGGTGACCTAATTTTTGAGCTACAAAAAGTGTTCCACGAAGTTGATTTTTTTCAGAGTTGCAAAGAGTGATTTATTGAAGAAAAGCTGAAAAGGGTATTTATAAATCACCAAAAGAACACTTGGGTTGGTGTTATTTTGTTAAATTTTTGGTTAGTTTTGAAAGTGGTTACATGTGCTTTATAAGGTGGCGAATTCAAGAAAACCAAGTGAATATGGTAGAGTTGCAGATACAGAGGATACAGAAACAACAACCACCACTACCACCACAACCGCGACCGTCAGCACCGCCACGGAAGGCGGTGGACAGCCTTATGATCAATCAAATCAATTTTTTGAAGAGTTAATAAAACAACAAATACAACAAGAAGCTGATTATTTGTTATCAAGTTATTCTTCTTCTGCTATGCCTATGTTTTCAGGGTATAGTCAAACAAGAGAGATGACAGCTATGGTTTCTGCCTTGACTCATGTTGTATCAGGTCAGAATTATCGACCTGATATTGGTGGTGGTGGTGGTGCTGGTGGTGGTTCTGGTGTTTATTCGGCGAATTCGCCATCTTCAGCTTATTCATCATCAAGTTCAGGGTCAAGAGCTGGACAAAAAAGAAGCCGTGATCAAGAAGAAAGTGTTAGTCAAATTTCTGAACAAAGGGTTTATGGAGGGTTTGGTGAATTTAGAAATACTAGCATGGGCATGCCATCTTCCTCTGTTAAAGCTGGTTAGTAGTAGTTCCATTAACTTTCTTTATTACTTTTCATAATTCCCATTATGTTTTTCTTTTCCTTCCAATTTTGTGCTTATTATGAATAGTATAAAGTTGAGCGGAGTCCTCCCCATACTTAACTAGAGGTCTGGTCTCGAGTCCCCCATACTTAACTAGAGGTCTGGTCTCGGAGGTTGGGTTCGAGTTCTGTAATGGAATTTCCAGTCTTTAGGAGCTTATACCTGTGGAATCTGATTTAGTCGAGCTTCAAAACTCGTATAAAAAAACCAAATTAAAAAAACCTTCTTCGTATTTCTATTCTTGTTTTATATCATTGATTCCACTTTGAACTTGTTTTGTTCAATGGTATTATTGCATGTTTTTGGATGATGTAAACATTGCATTACCATATCCATAAGTAAAGTAAGGTTCCAAATGATTAGTTTTGTATTGTTACTCTTCATTTCTTTTGTTTTTTCCTCAATTTTTAATCAACTATGAAATTTATCATCTACCAGAAGAAGCAACAAGTATGGTAGCACCATCAAACACAACAATATCCACAATCACAACAGTGCCACCATTCACAACAACAACAACAACAACAGAAGTAGCAACAACAGCAACAACAACAGCTGCAGGTTCAAGTGAAGAAACAGGGGAAAGGAAGAGAAGATACAGAGGAGTAAGACAAAGACCATGGGGAAAATGGGCAGCAGAAATAAGAGATCCACATAAAGCAGCTAGAGTTTGGTTAGGTACATTTGATACAGCAGAAGCAGCAGCTAGAGCATATGATGAAGCTGCTTTAAGATTCAGAGGCAATAGAGCAAAACTAAATTTCCCTGAAAATGTTAGATTATTACCACAACTTCAACAAACTTCACAACAACCTATTACTACAAGATTAGCCACTAGTTCATCAACTTCAACTTCTCAATATCCATTTATACCTCCTATATCTCAACCTACAACATATTTTCAACAGCAGCAGCAGCAGCAGCCAATGCAAAGTTCAGAAATGACAAGAGATTATTGGGAATATTCACAGTTATTACAAAATCCTGGTGATTTTTCTAGTCAACAACAACACCAGCCTTCAAGTTTATTAGAGCAAATGTTTTTTGCTTCATCTATGGCTGTATTGCATTCAAACACATATCCTTCATCTTCATTAGCTACCTCTGCAGCTTCTTCTACTTCATATCCCTTGTTATTTTCAGGTCAACAATCTAGTTATTACAGGCCACAAACTAATCAAAATCAAGGCACTAGTAGTAGTAGCACCTCCAATTTTTCTGCACCATTTTGGACTAGCTCTAGCCATTATCCACCTTCTTCTAGTTAATTCTCAATTTTTTCTTTATTCATTTGATCAAAAATAGTCACCATATTTTTTTTTTTGGTTATTAGTTTGTAGTTTTATTATACTTTGTAATAGTCTGTACTTAGGGAGATTAGAGTCTAGGAGGGTCTATGATTAATATTATTATATTATTGTTCGACATTATTTTGGAAGAGAAAGATGTTTATACTCCCTTTGTTACATTTAAATGACACTTTTCAAAAAATTTCAACTTTAATAGGATTTGTTACAGTATTGGAAGGGTATAGTACGTCTAAAATACAATTTTTTAAAAAATTTAATTTCATGTTTGGTCGTATATTTTTTCGTGAAATACTCCTTCCGTCCCATTTTGTTTCGGAATTCTAGGGTCAAACGAATTTATCTTTGACCGTAATTTTTATATATATCTTATAAATATTTTGAGATATAATTTATTGTGACTTATAGTACTTTTTATGTAGTTTTCAAATATGTAAATTTTATTTAAGAAAAGTTAAAAATTTTATATCCTAATTTACGGTTAAATTTAAAAAATTTGACTCTCAAAATAGTAACTATAACAAACAAAATGGGACAGCGAAAGTATTAACGAAGGACTATGCGACATACTCGCATATCTTAGGCATAGTTAGGTACCGATGTTTTACACATCAGGAATATCAAGTAGGCGAAGTTTGGTACGAAAAGATTTGGATGTTTATGTCATGTTGACGATTTGCAAAAGAAACTTGTAGAAACATGTCAATTTGTCAAGTTGTCTAATTCCTTTTTAGCTTCGCAAGTTACAATTCCATTCAATCACAACTTGTCGTTTCCTTTTTATCTTCACAAGTGACAAAATCCATCTATTTTACTAGAGTTTTTTGCCTTGTATGTGGCTGTAATTTTTTATACTTAATTATCTACATGGATTTCTCATTTTTCTAACCATTGTGTATGTGCTTATTAAAGAGGGTAACCATCTTATTCATTCTATAGTATTTTCCTTGTTGATACCTTTTTATCCTTTATTGCATATCTATCCGTTTATCTCTATCTTATATGTCCCAGTTGCTCGATTTTAATTATGTTAAATTGTCCCATCAAGGGAAGCAAGTCCATCTGTTTATGTCATCCATCTCTTAGATACCAATTGAAATTGTTATTATGTTAAATTGTCCTGCTCAGAGGGCTTGTGGAGTTGAGCTTTTCTTAAACTAGCACTACAAAACAAAGTTAATCCTCATCCAAAAGTATAGTAATGAACAGATTATCTAGGTTTTGGTTGGACAAAGATGATTAAAGTATTAGTTTAGTGGCTCAGATTTTCAGCACACAAGTGATTATGACTTGACGAAATCTTTCAATGTCCTGCTACTTGTGATGTTTATTATAGTACATTCACAAAGTATAGAAGATTGAGATTCTTGTGCCATTGTCATGTAGACTGATTATTGGCATTTTTAACTTCCAAGATATTACTTCTTTGTCAAAAAGTACTTTTAGATTTAAAAAAAAAAAGTATATTTACACTATGGCGTCACTGCTAGAAAATAAGACACTAGTAAATATTAATTTGGGACACAAAACTAATATCTTACAACCACTTTGTATATTCCCAGACCCAGAAACCACTTAAAACTAAATAATATTTGTAACAATTGATTGATAGTGTTAACGCAAAATCTTGTGTATGATACTGGTTCCTAGCTTGTGTCCAGTTCTCCATCATGTCATTGAATATTGGTTATCTAATGAGTATATTTTAAATCAAATGTAGATGCTTTGATGGATTATACCACGACGAGTTCATTATATAAACCTTCTGAAGGCTATTGGAGACATTAGAAAAGCTATAAGACTACCTGAAAGTTAAGCCAAGAGATAGGACAAATAAGTCTTTATTTTTCAAACAAGATACCCAAACAAGTAGTTAAAAGAATCCAAATGAATTACGCAAACGAGGAAGTTACACATACTTAAATAATTGATGGTGTTATAATTCATATTTTTGGAAGACATCAAGACATCTTCTTTCTAATCAATACGTCCTTAATGAGACATTAATAATTAATATGATAGAACTGCAGTATGCATGTACTTTTTGGGACATACACTAGTGGAGATTGGAGAGATACTAAACTATTTTCATACTTTATGCAAGCTTATAGCACAATAATATTAGCTCGATAAATAAATTACTTGTCGCACTATGCTTTGTACTTTTATGATGAATTTAGGTTACTTCTGATGTCTTGATGCATTCGGAACACATAAATAGTGAAGCAAAAGAAAAGCTCATTAGTCATTTTCTCTTCACTTCTGAAATAAGGTCTTGATAATTAATTAAAAGAGGGCTTGAAGGAAGGCATTCTAACTTAAAAGACCAAAGAGAGAGTTGAAGCCCTTAAAGAAGCGGTGCTACGATGGATTAGTGTTTTTTCTCTCATCGTATTTTGATACGTGTTTTCAGAAAAGGCAGTCCGATACATAAAAAATCTTACGTCAACGTTGGGTTTGGGGAAGAATCCCACCTCTAAAGATTAGTTAATTTGCGTGCACTCAATTATTTCATAACATATTTATCTCTCACAGACAAATTTCGTGTAACTATATTCATAGAGACTTGCGCGAATAAAAAGAAACCATCTAGCATATTGTGTCTCGACTGAAATTTAAACTTTAATTTTTCATGATTTTATACATTTCTTTAACCCTTTTTTAAGTACTTTTAAAAAAGTGTACTAATAATATGTCCAAGTGTCATATAAATGTGTGGGCCAAAACAGAATTGATAGAATAAAATAAAAGTGTGTCTTTCGGAAAGTGCGAAATGTTTCTATATAAATTGATGAATCAAGGTATGTGTAAAGGGCTTAACATGTCTAAGGCCTTCCCCTGATGCACACCCTCCAGTTGGCCTTTCTAATGATTATTTTTGTATGTACTGCTTTAGTGGGAAAGACAAGATCACTCATATTCCACTCTCTTTCTCTTGGGCGCCCAAACTCTAACACCTATATATAGTTCAGCCAGAATATTAGTTGGACCTTTTATTTTATGAATATTTTTTATATACATACATACGTTTTTTACATGCTATCCATGTACATATACATATTCCACATCGGGATCAATAGGTGCTCGAGCACCATAAGCTAGCATGAGGATCTGCCCCTGGTTTCAGGCAGTTCCAGCTTTGCACAATTATAAGATTCAGAACTTTTCGGTGCCAATCTTGGACCATTTTTTCTATTCCATAAGTACTTAGCTTGGAGAATATTAGCCCAAAGGCTATTTGTGCTCCTTCTAATCCTCCACTTGAGACTAGTTAGAGTAGCAACATTTTTCCTTTTGAACTACCAAGACCAAAGCCAGCTTTTTTTTTTTAGGCATAATCACTACTATGTTTCAATATAGTATTTATCTTACTTTTAAGATTACAATATACATTTTATGAAACTTCAATACTAATATCTAATATCTTTACTCTCGGTGGTGATTCGTTAATTTAAAAAAGAATGACATAATTTACTTATTAATCCGTTTTAGAAAAATTTAGAAGCAATTTAATTTTAAAATTTTCACTTTACCTTAATGAAATGATTTAAAACCACACAAATATTTATGATTTCCTTTAGTTTCGTTTCAAGTCAAATTATACCATTATTTAATTTGTTGAATGTAATGCAAGAATTTTTTAAGTTGCTTGATTTTACGACGTCAAAGTATCGGTCAAATTTGAGGCAACGTACAAGTATTTTAACCACACACTAAGGATCCCACATACAGTTTAGAATATTGATACACATAAATTAATCATTTCCACTTTCAAAGTTCATATCTCAATTACAAGACATGTAAACGTGTATAGGTAGGAAACCATGAAATATATTTAGAACAATTAGTAAGAATTGGCCACGTCCGTAGAAGCTCGATATAGAAGGAATTAAATTTATGAAAGTATTCTTTTTGGGTGATTAGTTGCTTACCCACCTATTTCGGGAAAAGAGAAATATGCAATTATCTTTTCTTTAGTTATGTTCGGACTAACAAAGCAGATTAACAGTAGCATATGTTCTTTTTTCTCTCTTTCTCCTTTATCTTTTCTAGGATGTGCTTACTACTATAAAAAAATGTTTGCAAACGTGGAAATGTTGCTAAATTACAGTAGTTCATTGGGAGAGGAATGTGATTACTACTATTATACTCGTAATTATAAGTTTGACTAGTTAGTTTCTACGGCACATTAATAATAGCACATAAAAGTTGAAAGAACGTCAATACTTCAATCTCAACAAATTAATGCCATATGCTAATACGAGCCCTCATCTTTTTTCAAGATTAATCCTCCCTCTCCCCGTCCCTTACTCGTCTTTTGAAAGACTTCATCCTGGATTTAATTTCCGTATGCCGGGGAAAGTACCCCACCCTGTCTTCATTCCTATCACTAACTAAAAAAGTATTGCACGTGTATATCATGTTATAGAAGTGTGATGTACAAGTTTTTGTGAATAGTTAATGTGGATCATTGATATGTTGGTTTACAATCTAAAACGGAGCATTTATCTAAGATTGATTTATACATGTGAAATCGAATAAAAAATAAATAAAGGCACCTTCACATCTAAAAGCCTATAAAATTTTTTGGGATAATCACACTAATGTCATGTTAATTTATTTTGAGATATATATTATTAGAAGGCCATCTTGGTGTTGACATTTTTAGAGTAGGAGCATAGCATACCAAAAAAATGTATACTGGATGCAATATTAAATCCATAACGGAAAGAAAACTATTTTTCAGATGAAATTCGCTCAACGACCAAACTTTGAATTCCAAATAAAAACCAAAACTTGCAAATAGAGACAATTAACTTAAGCAAAACAAAAACTCCAATACCAAGTAAAAACTCTTAATATACACTGGATGTTCACTAAAAGAGGCAAGTTTCAATAACAGAAATAATGTTAAGTGAAGGGATTATTCACTAGCAATATATTCACAGTAAACACATGAACGTGCAAATATTTTATCGTAGTTACACATGTTTTGAGCCAACTTTCTAAAAAAGAAACAATGTCAAACAATGTTAGCAATCAAAATACATACTTACATGAGAAGTAGAACTTTTTGGTGTGCTCGTGTTATAAAACTTTGAAAATACTGGAAATGTGGTCAGCTTTGGCCAGTGGATGGAGTTGGGATTTGGAAGTAAAAAGACTACCAAACAAACGTGTTTAAATGGTACATCATAGCAGACACATTATACATAGAAGCATGTTAGCTTGGATAAGCTTGAAGTTTTGACTGATGATGAATAGATAATTCATGCAAAATCATTTAAGCTGAAATATTATTAATTATCCTAATTTTAATATTTATCTTGATAATTATGCAGGTCTAAACGTGATATGAAAAAATTGCATAAAGAGTGGATAAGGCTAAAGGATTTCGGGTAATCAAGTGAAGTGTTCAAGCAGGACTCAAACTCTTGGAAGCTTTGGAGTTCTAATTGATCAAGACTTCATGTTTGCTGATGCTATAAAATGAGGAGCAATTCAGCTATTAATGTGTGCATAAATGCAGAGAGAATCGAGTCTTAGCATTGAAAGAGTTTTAATAGTATTTGTTTAATCAGAAAGCTACAGGGAACAAAGTAAGAACCTGTTCCATAGATTGAGTCTTGTAAAAGTTCAGTCTTAGTTCATCTGTAGTAGGAACTAATCGAGTTGTATCATTTCATTTCAAGTCGTGTACTTGAGAAGCTTCACTGATCGTGAAAGGGGTCACTAGAGTATTAGAGTTAGTCCTAGGTTAGTAAGAAGGTAGTCTTGTAACCAAGTGAGTCTTTTACATAGTGAAGTTGAAATCCTACTTGGAAGAGTAGGTCGTGGTTTTTTGATCCCGAGTTCAAGAGGGTTTTCCACGCTAATATTGGGTGTTCATTTACTTACAGTTTTAATTCCACATATAATATAGTAAAGGAACACATTTAAGGAACTGGTCCTTAAAACAGTAAAGTGGTGTATCTTGGGAAATAACAAAGCACCTTCTCATGAGAGCAGTCGTTGAATTAAAATGATATGAAGCAACTATTGAGGAAGCACCGATTTTAGGTGCAAGTGTTTCTTTTAGTCCGTTTGTTAAAGCATGTTCGGCTTTTTAGTAAAATGACTTTTGGTCTTTTGGAGAATATGCTTTTATAGTAATATGATATTAATAACTTTTAAGGTCTAATATACTTATACTTTTATGCTATCATCATTAGGTTTCATCTTTGAGTTGATTCACATAAGATAACTGTCATCATTAGTATTAAATATACCTGTCAATTGGGCCAGGACCGGCTCGGACCGGCCCGTTAAGAGTCGGCTCACCGGTCCCGGTACCGGTCCGAACCGGTCTTTTTTTCAAAAAATTGAAGCCCGGCTCGGCCCTTAGCCCATTAAGGACCGGACTGGTCCGGTCCCGTTTTTTTCTTTTTTTTTTCTTTTTCATATTTTAGCTAAGCCTATCACTTTGTACTTGCAATTGGAAGGACATATAATCCTATATAAAAAAGAAGGAAGGTGAAAGCAGGAAAGAAAAGGATCAAACATTTTGAGAATCATATACTTTGGTTCATTGATGGAAACCAAGTTTAATTACTATATAAATTTGATGCACTACTCATGAAGTAAAAGATCACTGTTATTATTTTAAGTAAGTATTATCTCATCATTACTATAGTACGCTTAGTCAAATAGATACAACTTTAATACTACAACTCAAGGGTGAGAAACTGAGACTATCAAATTCTCTTACAACCAAGAAGATAAGTTGTATAAAATACTTAATTAATATATATTCTTGATTAGCAATGAAAAAATAGTAAATGAATATGTTCATTCGTTGTACTTAATGAAGCTAAAAATATCTTTGTACTATTGTATATTGAGGGATTCTAAAAGGGAATAAATGCTACATTATATTTTGTATGTTCTTGGCAAAAGTATGTCTCGATTTCCCTCGATGTATTGTATGTCCGGTCCACCGTGGGCCAAAGACCGGTCTTTTACCTGTTCGGGCTAACCGGTCTTTTTTCTTAAGCCCGGCTCGGCCCGCAACCCGCTTCCCCTTTGACCCGGACCGCTTATAATGAACCGGTCCGGTCCAGTCCGGTGTTTTACCGATCCGGTCCGGTCCGGTACCGAGCTAGCCCGGCCCGATTGACAGGTATAGTATTAAAGGGAAGAAATGCCATAGAATTAAATGAAACATGACAATAGCATTTTGTTCTTTGATTAGTCGATGATTTAGCTAAGCCTGATACAACGACAAAATTTCAAATCAAACATAAAGTTCAATGCACTTTAAAATAAAAGAGACTCTAACTAAAATTTAGGTGTGAGTTAATTTCTTCCATCCAAAATGACTCACACCAAACTTTGACAATACCTTTAGGAGATCGAAAAATGTACTAATATGCAAATTGGATCTTCACCCATACATCACACATACAAGAAATTGGTACTGACCAGACTCGTTTCCCTTTCTCTTTGTTTGGGAGATTGAGTTCAGGTGTAGTCGATAAAGATAAAACGCTTTCTACCAAAAAATTTATCTTTCTCATGACTCAAAAATAAAATGCTTTCTACTAAAAAAAATTATATTTCTCATAACTCATAACTGAAAATATTTGGTTAAAGTGTTAAAGAATCCCAACAATCTCATAGTTAGTATTTAGTCCAAACTCCATAATAAAACTGAACGAGTTTATATTTTCTTTCACACGTACTACATTGCATAAATTTATCCCTTCATTTTAGTCTTACCCTTAATAGGTATGATCCAAACTCCAATGATAAAAGTAGAAATATGTTACATGAATCAAGCAAATTGTATATATCCAAAGAACCTGTTCTAATGAAGCTCAATGCTGCTGATTTATTATAATGATATATATTTACCTTTTCTTTTCCTTAATTGGCGTATCAATTATTATATATTTGAATGTTTAGTTCAACCTTGTTTGGACATTAAAAATGATACAGAGAATGTCAAATGTATGGTACAAATGTAAAGCACTGACCACGCATATTTATTAAGATCATGGGATGAATCAGGACAAGCCCATTGGTTTCCTTTTCAGAGTTAAGAATTAATCAATCAATTCAATATTATGATTGAACATACTTTGGCTTCAGAAATATCATAGCTTCCCACGATCATCTTAAGAAGCAAAAACTTAACTTAAAATCTCGCGGAAAATAAGATAATGTTTGACTAATGCAATGTATGGTTGACTATATAAGAAAAATTACCCTGTATAACTAATGCAACTTTGGGTTAGGGTTAATGATGTTGTTTCTGCAAATAATTTTTGGCTATTATAGAGAAATATTGTTATGTGAATATAAAATATGACATAACATGATCAAAAATTGATTTCAAAGAATATTTATATGTTTTAATAAAATATTGTTATATAATATTGACTGTACATACATTAACTTATCCCGTAATATGTCAATTATTATTAATTTATAGCATGTGTATAAAATAAAATAAAAGTATTAGGCGCAGAATGCTCCAAAATTTAGCTGATCCTACATAATATTCAGGTAAAACTTACTCGCACTGGGTGTTTACACCCAATGTAATTAAGTTAACCATGAAAGGTAAATAAAATAAGAAATTAAAAAAAAAAAAGAATAAAGGTTAATAACATAACTTAGGATTGCGTAACCATTTTCCTAAGCTCCATTTCTCTGATAAATGAGTACTTTCTTTCATACTTCTTCTGGCATTCTTGTTAATTCCAACTTTTTTGTAGAGACAAATTTTGTAAAATTATCAATGAATATATATATTTTTTGGCTAATCTAGGAAAAAAGATGTTGAGACATCACTGATAATATTCAGTCCAAAATTCACTAATAATAAATTCACTAAAATTCACCAAACTTTGACAATACCACAATTCATGTGGAACCTACTGCATAATGTTGTAGTAGTACTTCAATTTAGATTTTGAGTACTACACAACTTTTATATTATTAGTAAAGTCTGTAGAGAAAGAAAGAAAAAAGGGGCTTAGCTCCAGTTTTTGTTTGAATGTGATTCTTGTATTCTTCTTCAAGTTTAACTTCTATAAATTGGAATTTCACTTTGAAATTCTTTTTGCGATAAATTTTAGGAGTACACATATCTTGGTTTAAATTATATTAATGTGAACTTCATTAATTTAATGTAAAGTAACGAAAGCTTACTTAAGAGACTTGTATCTCTTGCCGAAATCTGCAACTCGTCAAGTCTTTTTTCTTTTCTCTCAGCCTGGTCTATTTTAAATTAATATGCATCAATGCACAAAAATAACGACTTGATTACAAGATTTTGTGCATTGAAGTTAGGTTTTAAACAAAAATATATAAATTACTTTAGATCTAACAAGCAAGTCGTAGCAGCAGCTAAAAAACAAGAGCTTGGATTTGGCATTAAAGCAGAGGACAATGCTCTCATAGCTCTTGGTGCTGACCCTGACCATCTACTCTCAAGTAAATTGGAATTTTCACTTTGAAATTCTTTTGAAATAAATTTTAGGAGTACACATATTTTGTTTAAATTATATGTGTAACGCAAGCTTACCTAGGAAACTTATATCTCTTGCCGAAATCTGCAACTCTTCAAGCCTTTTTTTCTTTTGTCTTAGCTTGGTCTCTTTTAAAGGATTATATATCCATAACTGGCATGCATGAGTGGCTTAAAGGCAAGGCCACTAAAGCTTTTGCTTAAGGCCATAGTATTAGAGCCCCACAATTTTACTATAGTTTATTATGCTAGTCATTCGTTTCAATACACTACACTGATTTTAGTTGTCAAAAATCTTATTAACAGATATCCGTTTAATTTAGAGTTCTAAAATATTAGACAATTTTTCATGAAAAACTTGGATTTTTTTTTAAAAGAAAAAGAAAAAACATAAAACAATACTAAAAAACTTGAAAAAAATATTTCCACATTACCAATGTCATGATTGTGTCTATTTATTCAAATTAAAAATAGAATTAGAAACTAATTAAAAAATTGGTTAGATTTGTATCTCTAAAGATTTAGGAAAATGACATGAATCATCTTGGGCTATATTTTGATTTTCTTTTATTATTGTTGTTTCTCATTCGGTGACATGTGTTCTTTTTTGCGGCTTAGCTTATTCTAATTTGAGCAAGAAAAAGTCATTTTGCGGCGAATTTTTTCCCTACGATCCTGCCCTAAATTCGTCTTAAAAAAGATAAGTGGTCGAATGCAAATATATCTGGTTAAGTCTGGAGTCGAATCTTACTGAAAGCTTAACGTCAAGTTGCAACTATTTAATTTTCTAGGTAATTAGATTTAAACAATTTCAAGAACAAAAATTATAACTAAACTAATAATTAAATGCATAGATAAGGAACCTCAAACGAAGTCAGAATTGAAACTTGGGACAGAAATAACATACCATGCCGGAAGGCGCGAGACTCTATGCATCGCGATACAAATTTTTCAAGGATCCCAAACTTGACTTGCCTCGCAACTCTGGTCGACAGCGGCAAACCTGCCTATTTCATTTCATCACTTCAGACTATGTGAAACGACTTTCGGTAGTTGTTTTGGGAGTTAGGACTCCGATTGGAGAGACAATATTTTTAAGAGCTCTGTTAGGTCCATTAGGACTTGTGTGTAAAATTTGAGCTGATTCAGACCTTATTTGGTAGAATTTTTTAGATGGTTTCCGTTTTAGTTGTCTATAAAGCTTAAAAGAGGTTTTCTAGCTCGATTTGAGCAAATGAGCTTTGATTTGAAATTCGAAAGTTGAGTTATGTTCGTATGGTCATTTTATACATGTAGCAACTTTTCGAAATGAATTCTGAGGCCGTTCGGTCAATTTCGCTAAAATCTCAAAAGTTAAGAAATCGACCTTTTTCCGTGGAAGCCGTATCTTGAGTTCTGGAGATCCAATTCGAGTTCAATCTTTGCGAGTATGTCACACCTTGTAGGGTCTCATATGGATCGATATTGCAGGCCAGTAGCTGCTGGGGCGAAACAAAATCTGCACTCTTTTTCAAATTATATAAAGGTGTTCGTCCAAAGCAATTCCAAACAATTCTAAAGATAAATTGAAGTAGAAATTCATTCCAATACCATCATGTAACATCCTACAATCTTCCAATTCGATAGTTTATGATTTAGCTAAAATTTCTTGAAATTTAATTGGCAAATTTACTTAGGACCCTAAAATTTATGAAATTAGGGAATTTAATAAATTGAATATGAAAATCAATAATACCATTGGACTCATAGATTATGAAGAGTCCACAAATGTATAATTTATGAGCTTCTGGCTCAGCTCGGCCCAAGGGTATTTTGATCATTTTTCTCTTTCTCCGTATAACACTCGTGAAGTTCTATGAAAAGGCAGCAAAAATAAATATTGCACAAGATATTGAATCTACTTTCTCTCCACCATTACGTACAATTTCAACAGACATATTTAGATGTACCGTAGTAAACACAGTTTTATTTGTTTTTTTTTCCTTATTTTTCATTATGTAGTAAATAGTAATTTCCTTCCTACTGAAATATAGTCTACAACCTAGCATTATGATAAGTGGTGGTCGCTCAAATGGTAATCACCCTCCACCTACAACCAAGAGGTTGTGGGTCCAAGTCAGAGTAAGAGCAAAAAATGCTCGGACAACTATTTGTTCCTGAGAGAGGAGGAAGGGTGGGGTTTAAAAAAAAAGAACCTATCATTAGAAGGAAAAAAAAAAAAAAAAAAACAAGAAGGCCGATCTATGGAACTATGATCTTATTGTACAGTTAAAAGAGGATTTCAGCTAACACTTTCCAACCTTAATTTTTGGACTTACAAAAGAAGTGTTTTGTAAAGCTTGATAATTTTCAGACTTGTGTAGATCTATAACGACATTGAATATGTAATATGTTTTAGGAAAATGAAACTGGATAATAAATCAGAGCCATATTCTTGGACATTTTGTCATGCAGTTGATAAATCTTATGTCTACTTTATAGTGTAGAAAATTTGAATTAATGTCGTAAATACTTGTTAAACTAAACTCATTACTAAGAGTGAAATAGTTATTAAAGCCCATATGAATTTCAGTAAAATCACGTGTCCCGCGGCACATAAAGTATAATAACAAGACTTTCCTAAATTACTTATTTCCTTGTACTGAATTAATTATTTAATTACTGTTAACACTATTTATTTAATTTTATAGCGAAATTAGAACCAACTTTTCATGTGTG
The DNA here is from genome assembly GCA_037355625.1 of Petunia x hybrida. Lineage (NCBI taxonomy): Eukaryota > Viridiplantae > Streptophyta > Magnoliopsida > Solanales > Solanaceae > Petunia > Petunia x hybrida. The sequence goes on along the minus strand of JBBBVM010000048.1, from coordinate 6,081,744 downwards.
CTTTCCTTTCCCATTTTGTATATATAGATTAGCTAGGAAATTTCTAAAGTAGCTAAGATCATTTTGTATCAAAAACTTTCCCTCTCTAGATGAAGAGCTTCTTTCTGTTTTACCACCATATGTATGTAAACTATGTATATCAATTAGGTTATTTTCTTAGCTCATATGCATAAATTGACACATTGTTGACAAACTACAAAATGATACATTATGAAAACGACGGTAGACAAATCATCCAAGAAAAAACATGAAATTTTATGAGCAACAAACAAGTGAAATGAAATCGAACCTCGAAAGTTTTTAACTCTTTAGTAGTAAAGAAAATCGATGTAAATACTTAATATATATCGTTACATATTACAAGGTCAGTACGGTTAATTACAAAGTGAATTGTTTTTTTTCTTTCATTATTTTATTACAATGGCAATATTTTGCAATACGTTCAATAGTTCATGAGGTTGAATTGTGTGACCATCTCATCTTAAAGCTTAAGCTGTTAGATGAGGTACACTTTATATATTTAATTATCGCGTCATGCGGAAGCTAACAAAGCAAATTTGATTGACAATAAATCAGGCATAAAAGAAGACATATATTAAAAGACGTTTATTTAAACTAGTCTGGCCGACAAGCCTACATATTCGGGAGAAAAGTCTCCCCTAAACAAAACTATATTGTGGAGTTTTTTTGTGAGAAGATCTTTCAATTTATAGGAAATCAAGACTTTTCCTCCAAGAAAGGGATAAGACCTATGAAGGAGTTTTAGTCCTTTTAAAATTCTGTTCTTTCAGAAAGTAGAATCCTAATAGGTTGTATATTCAGGACAAAAAACCCTAACACACGGGTAGGTAACTTATTTTTCTGCTCTCTTTAATTTCCCTTTATACTGGATAGTACCTTATCTGCAGCAGAAATAGATAACCCAATTAAATCTCCTGCTTTAATAATCTCAGGATCTAAAAGTTTCTTATTCATCAGATCCGTTACACAATTGCCAATGTTATCAGCTACAACCGTAAAATCATAATCACCAGTATCATCTTTATATCCTTTATTTTTGGTAGTAACTTGTAAAATCCTTTCAAAACTAGGGACCATTTCAGCCCATAAGGACTCACAATTACCATATGCTGGATTTGTTGCTTTCTTTTTTAGTATCATATCATGTGTGGTTCTTGTTTGAGCAATAATATACTTAATAATTGCCAATGCTAAATTCAAGTCATTTTTTGTTGATGCTGCTGCATTGACTTCCTTATCAGATTTCAAGAGATTTAAACATCGCTGAGTTTCAGTAGTCTCTGAACAGGCTTTTGTAAGCAAGTCCTCTTCATGTGCATTAATACTTTGCAAAGAAATGAAAACCAGGAAGACAAGAATTGAAAGATTGTTCAAAGCCATTTTTTTTTTTTTTGTGGCAATGGTATTGAAAGTCTAAGACTTGTTAGTCTGCGTTTAATTTGGAGACTATAAATAAAAATCATTGGTGGTCGACGTAACAATAAAGACATTTGTCATTAAGTCGTTTTATTAACTAACAACTTCAATCCAATGGTGAGACATATACTACAACTCTCGGTATGTTTTTATGGTTCTCCACAACAAGTGCACAAAGGATGAGATAACAACAAAAGAGTTGGTTGTTATTCTTCTACCAATAATAGCTAGCGCTGGAAATTGATTATTCAAACAGAAAGTTGAACAACCAATTAAATGATATTTTTGTTGTTTTTTTGGCTTCAATTGTATTAAAGAAACATAATATTTGATTTGACTTGATTTTATTAACAATAATTGAAGAAAAGCTGACCAGAAAATTTAATAGTAGAAATATAAATTTGACTTTTTAGTTACTGTCTATATGATATATTTTACTTCCCAAAAGGCCATAAAGATCTGGTCTATGAGCTTTAATTGCATTTTTTATGCAAGTAATTGCTTGTAACAAGCCGATAATTTATACTTATAGTTAAGTTACTAGCGAGTTAGTAAGACTATGCATTTGTTATTTGTGAGGTGAAAATTTATATATTTCAAACAATTACTAGATGGATATTGGGCCAAATAGATATTTTGGTACTAGGCCTTGAACTATTTTGACTAAGTTAAAAGGGAGTTTTACAAAAATACGTATCAAAATCAAAATATTTACCCACCTCTAACCCATAAGTTTCATATTTATAATTTCTACCCATAAACTATTTACATGCCATACCCATCCAGACTTGTATACTCTTATTTATGCAGTATACCTTAAAGATATACATCCATACCTAGACTTGTATTCTATTATTTATGCATTATACCTTAAATATATACCCATAAGGTATAACAAAGATATACAGTAATAAATAGGTAGGTTGTGTAAATACTTTTAATTTCATGAGTAGTGTGATTTTTAATGGGTAGGGCTTGTAAATACTTTGAATTTTATGGGTATATAGTGTAAAAAATTCAAGTGAAAATAATATATTAGGCCCACAACTAATTACTAGTCTATTTTATGGCATATAGAAGACCATGCTTTGACTTTGGATTAGAAACAAATAGAAAAAAGAGAAACAACTTTGTGAAAAATCAAATGAAGAGGGGGCAGTGCAATTGCTCTTGAATTAGTTCAAGCTTTTAAAGAGAGAACGTTTGGAGGAGATTCGACGAGGAAAAGTGGTTATTGAGTAGTGGGTTGCTTCTTCAGACAAAGGTAAGTGATTATATCCCTTCTTTAACGGCCTTTAGCCTTTTGGATGATCTATTCACGCGTTCTTTACGTGAATAGCTGCTGACCAGGCGTAATTACTACGTCACAGCCTTGCTATGTATTTTCTAGTTATGTTTCTTGATTTCTGGACTGTTATGTCATCTGAGGGCAGGAAGATTCCATTCCTGCTCCTTGCAACATATTGAGGGTAGAAGGATTCCGCTCTAGGAGCAGGAGAATTCCGCTCCTTGCATCATATTGAGGGCAGGAGGGTTCCGCCTCTGAGTAAGAAGATTCCGCTCCATTCATTAGGCACATTTGACCATATTGCATCAAAATGCATTCATCTCATATTCATTACATGGATTGTTAAGTATTGTGTGACTAATTGCTTTATTTTTCGTACTGGTAATATATAATTTTCTCCCGTTTGGACATAGTTTTTGGAGGCATTTTTTGGGAGTTTTTGGGCTAAAAAGTGTTTGTTTATGCTTTTTGAGCAAAACTTGTCCCAAAAAATCTCAAAAACTGGCATTGAGCTGTTTTTGGGCCAAAAACTAACTTTTACACATCAAATTTCATTTTCATAAGAGCTCAAAGGCTCTTTTGAGCCAAAAAATTTGTTCCCAAAAAGTATGTCCAAACACTTTTTTTATTTTCATATCAAACTTCACCCAAAAAATATTTAGGAATCTATGTCCAAACGCTAGCTTAGTTGTTTATATGTTCCTAGTGGTTGTCTGTTCCTCACTTCTAACTGGCTAGCTTATCTATTTTTCGAGGTGTCTAGCCAGCCCCACACTTATTGAGTCCTTTCGACTCACTCTTACTTGTTTCTTGTTAGTTGTTGTTTGTTCGTTCGTTAGGTAGGTTTAGTTCGAGGACTGAGTTCGTCATTCGATTGAGAATCAGAGACGACTTCAGCTGTCAGAGTGAGCCAACTCTTGTCCAAAATGACCACTAGTTTTAGTTCTATTTTGCTAGTTTAGTCTTGCTCCCTTCGGGAGATGTATGTATGTTTGTTGCTCTCGTAAATATTTTGTCTGGATAGCCCTGAACCTAGAATATTGAGTAGGAAGCTGTAGTTCTTTCTGTACAACTTAAATATAAGTATATTCATATTTCTCTAAGTCTTGTTACCTATCTGTGAGTTGGTTTTACGTTTATTTCTCAAGATGAAAGGTCTCAACTTTTTATTGTTTGTTAATACTATTAGCTTATACATACTTAATTAAGTTCACTATTAGTTGGTGTGAATTTTACAAAATTGGAGAGTAATTTAGTAAACTTATCCTTATTGAACAATGTAAAACTGTCAAATCAAACAAGAAAGTATTACTGATTATTAAGTTATAATACTAGATAATACAAATCTAATCAACACCGTATCAACAAAACAACTATGATAATACATTATATTACGAAAAAATGAATGATGAAACAACAAACACGAGTTGAAAATATTTTATTTCTTCTTGTACAAAAGATAAGTATCAATACAAACATGCATCATAACATCATAGAGGGTCACTGTTTGATTACATATTGCATCGAATAATTTTCATAGTATTTAATTACAACAGCAACATTTTGCAATAGGTTCAATATTCCTCATAAGAGAAATATATTCTTGTTTCTCTTTATCTTTTTCCATATACACCTGCCAGTAGAGAGTCTGCTTTGACAATAGCTTGTTGGATTTTACCTTCTCCTTCATCATACTCAGAATCAAAAATATTTTTATTGAGCAGATCAAGGCCACATTTATTAATATACTTAGATTCTACAGTGAAATCAGGATCATTTTCATCTTTGTACCCTTTATTTTTGGCAGTAACCTCTAAAATCCTCTCAAAATTAGAGACCACTTTAGCCCATTCAGCTTCACAAAGACCATATATTTCTGGATTAGCTTGTTTTTTCATCAATAAATAATTATGTGTGGTTATTGCTTGAGGAATAATCAAATTCTTTATAATAGCCAATGCTAAATCCAAGGTATTGTTTGTTGTTGCTGCTGCTGCGACTTGCTTATTTGATCGAAAGTAACTGTTGCATCCATGTTGACTAGATTCCCTTGCACAAAATCTTGTAATCAAGTCATCATCTTGTGCATTGATGCTTTGCGAATAAATGATCAAGAAGAAAGATGAAATGAGGGTAAGAAGAATTGATAATTTGTGCAAAGAAGCCATAAATATATCTATTATTAATTTTTTTTTTTTGGGTAATGGGATAAAAAGTCGAAAGGCTTCTTTGTTTATTCTATGAGTTTTGTTGGAATAATTTGAAGTCCTTTTATAGATGACTTGAGTAACAACATCCCTAAGTAATAGGTGAAATTCAATGGTGAGGCATTAATCTTGGTTCGTTTTTTCTCCAAACAATTAGTGAAATGTGTTTGACTTGGATTTGGCCAAAGTCACGCTAATATATCAAATTTCACAGTAACCAGAGGATGAAAAACACACAAAAATAAAGGTCACTACTAAATGTTATGGTGTGGTGGAAAAGTATCCACTTATCATCAGCTAAAAATTTCGGCTTCAACTATGATAGTGGAGTCGTTTTCGATAGGGAGCTCTTTACCTTCAAAAGTTGATTCATTGGAAACACAACACATACCAAAAAACTAGTTGTATTCACATATCCAAATTAAATAGCTACCGCTTACAATAATCGAATTAATAATTCACTACAAGAAAATCAGTAATTTACAATTTTCATCTTATTTTACATTATGTGCCATTGTCACTAGACAATAGTATGAGTTCGGACTTAATTAAAATTCATTTAGGCTTTAATAACTTTTTGGCTCTAATATTAATTTGAGTTTAACATGTCTTTACATAAAATATTTGCACATTGCAAATGATATAATCTTTTTGGAAGACCTAACGAACAGCTTGTTGAATGAATTGGAATAACTTCAGGATGACAGGGACTTGAATGAAGAGGAACTTATGATTAGAGCAACTGTGATCAAAGAATTGGATGCTGACTAGAAATGAGGAGGCTACTTGGAGACAGAAATCAAGAGTTTTATGGTTACAACAAGTGACCATAAGAATATGAAATTCTTCCATTGTAGGGTTTTACAAGATCATATCAAAACTGATCACTGAAAGATTGAAAACAGTGATTCGCAAGTTGGTTGATGATCACCAGATGACTTTCATCGGAGGAAGACACATATGGATGCGACATTATTAGCTAATGAGTTGGTGGATTCCCGAATTAAGCAAAAAAACTCCTGGCATACGATGCAAGCTGGACTAAGAGAATGGTTTTATCATATCGCATTGACTTAATATATTTTCATGACACTTTTTCTTTTCAGTCTTAAACTCCTTGATTTTTTCAAAGCATAAAGACTTATAGTGCATCATATATATATATATATATATAAAATATTCATCTTTTGAGTAATCATTTGTGAATGTCATAAAAATACTAAAAAATACCTCTTGTATGTATGTTCATTAGACTACACTAATCAGAACGAATTAATTCTAACTTATGACTAGTTTTATTTTCTTTTAACGGAAAATGTCTCTGAGTCATATTTCCTTTTAAGCAGGATTCACAGAGTTGATAGTACGTGCCTCCACTTTCAATGAACCTAAAAGATCCATCATTAACCAACCACAAATCCTATTAATAAATATGACCTTGTATCCTATTAATAAATATGACCTTGATACAAGAACAACATATAAGTGTTATTCAATTTCAAAGAATATTTTTTCTTATAGAGCAGATCAATATCGTTAAGTTCGGAAGACATCAATAATAAAATGATATGCAACAATGTACCACAAGAAATAAATGTTTATTAATCTCAATAACACAAAAGTTATTAGTAAAACTGAATATCCATCTCTTAACTTAGTATGCTAGAAGTCGAATTCAAATTCCGTCTAACATAACTTATATATAATGCATCCTTTAAACTAACGTCTTATATTCACCAAAATAAATCCTTGAATGTTTAGTTTTGTTAGAGAATAGCACTTGGAAAATTGAATAAAGACATATCTAATTAGTGAGATAAAACAATTTAAATAGATCAATATCGGTCATGTAATATTAAATAATCAAATTTAAAACACATCACATATATATTTTCATGCATCTTGAATAGCCAAATTTGTTGGAAAATTAACTATCCATCCAACATATATATGCATTGTTAGAGTTCACTCATTAAACTAAATAGATCCAACTCAGTTGGAGAGTCTACGATCAATTTAATTCAAGTGAATATTAATTTTTGAATAGCTCTAGTCTTATTGACTCAACATACAATTCTCAGTTGGAGAGATATATACTAGTATACCAACAATACATTTATCCGTTGGAGAGGAAGACCTATTGTCAACATGATCACATTATTTATACTAGTATTTAATCATGGGTACCATAAGGATTTTTAAGCCAAGTATACTTAACAATATATTTATCCGTTATGGAGGAAGAACTATTGTCAACATATAAACTTATTTTTTGTACTAGTATATGATCAACGAGACCATACATAATAATCCCTATATCCACTGGATGCCAACCATTAAATTTTCTTAGAGAAATAATTTTCACAAAATAGAAAAACGTCGAAAACGGCATCTTAACACCTCGAATTGCCGAAAAATGACATTGTTTACTACAAAGTAGTCAGTTCTTCTCGTTGGGCCGTTTTCAATGAACCTACTGAATTTCAAGTCAATCAGAGTCCATCAAATTTTCTAATCTCCGAAACTATGACCAAATTCGGACAAATCCTGTTTTCACATTTTTTAGGGTTTAAAATATCTACGTTGATTGTTATAATCATATATCAACATATAAACTTTTGATATCCATGAATCAAGATCAAACAACATATTTTAAAAACTTTATTTTTCAGTAAAAAGTGCGACTCTTACGTCATTAAGAATTGAAAATATGAACCACATTCTTATCATATATCAACACATATTAAATCATCATGTGTTATCATGTCCAGATTTAATATAAACTAAAATTAATATAAAGAATGACTTTCATATTTAAATCACGTTTTAATGTAACAAACTGCCTAAAACCCCATCCAAACAATCTCAAAACGTTAAAAACCGACATCACTCATTGCAAAATAGTGAAATTTCTTACTAGATCGTTTCTGATATATATCTCTACCAAATTTCAGGTTAATCAAAAATCGTGAATTCATGATTGCAAAGCTATGACCAAACTCGAAATATTACCATTTTAGGCATTGTTATGAATGTAAAGCAAACATGATTCTAGTTTTCATTATCCTTATAATTGTCCCATGAGCATAAGGTATGTATTGTGTTTCTCTTGTGACTAAGATACACGAAACCTCCTCCTTTGTCAAATTGTCTTTTCGATTACTATACACGAGAATTCAAGATATTATTTTCTCCTGTTAAATGAAAACTTCAATATCTTATCTCATGAATTAATTTAGTGTTTCTAGTTTTAAGAAACTAAATCTCCTTTTCAGTAGATAAAATTCCACAACAAGCATACACTTATCCAAAGACATCTTAGATCAGTTGCTCAGGATGGTGCTGCTGTAACTATAAAAATGAATACTACTAATTGAAAATATGCTTTTGCTTGGAAATTATTTCAATGGCACCATTAATGTTAGCCATAGATATGCAATGATTTTTGAAGAGGATGAAAAAGATCCAAGTTTCTGGCTCTCCTTAACCAGACTATCATGAATCGTTGTTTCCAGTTCCGTAGGATAAACACCAAGGAGTATGTTCTTTGTTGGTATATCAGTGATCCAACAAATTTAAACCACCAAAATGAATTGAATTATCTCCAGCTTTGTACCCTTTATTGATGGTAGTAATTTCTAAAATTCTCTCAAACATACGAATTGATCTACCCCATTGAGCTTCACAAGAACCATATATTTGTGGACTAGCCTGTTTCTTCTTCAATAATATGTTGTGTGTGGTTTTTACTTGAGTTATTCTTGGTTGTGAGTTCTTTAAGTAGGACTTCTCGGCATCGGATTTTTGATGCAAAACCAAAAACACATACACACACACACACACAAAGTTTGTTATTATTCTCCTATCAAAACTAAATAGCTAGATCTCACAATAATTGACTAATTGATTCACTACAAAAAATTCAGTAATTTACAAGTCTTCTTGTTTGAGTTTATGTGCCACGTTACTGGACATGTATTATGAATTCAGGCTTTATTAATATGCCCATAGGCTTTCATAACCTTTTGGCTCTATTAATGATTTGAGTTCAACATGTTTTTACGCTTTAAATCCAAAATATGCACACTGTAAAGTAGATTGTTTATCTTTTTAGAAGACGCAAACACATTATACATCTTTTCCTTATAAATCTTAACACATTACACATCTACTCATTAAAATTATCGAGTATATGGCTTTGAGTCATTATCCAGATTCATTCTCCTAATAAACACATTACACATATAGTACTCATTATAAATCCCAACAAGTCTGCATTTTATCGGGCATTACAAAACATTTTTGTGTTTTTTTTTTTTAGAAAAGCAAAACATACGTAAAAAGAAGAAGTAAAGTAAGTACTTGCATTTTCTCTAGACAAAACACTATGATATTTCACCAGCTACTTAGTTGCAGTTTTACTATCTTTAATTTTGTCAAATCAAACTGGAATCTTGGCATTTGATAATTGATATGATTAGAGTTAATAACCCTTTTTTATGCACTGTAATGCAGATGCTGCTGTTTATTTTCCATTGAAAAAAAATCCAAAATTAAGTTTGTAAAGAGTTAAATAAAATCTTCTTTAACCTTACAAGTCGTAATCCCATCTATAGACCTTTTCTTTCTTTTATGCTACTTTGTAGCTTAGATTTCAATATGCAGGAAATTATTGCAATTGTATGTATCGTTGCAATGGTGAATATCCCTATCTCTTTAATTGGTGGTTTTATATTCAAGCCCCACAAAAGAAATAATTATTTTTAGAAAATATTTTACCTTCAAAATAGAATATTTTAGTGCAAATTCGAATTAGTGGAGTCACAATGCAGATATCGTACATCCAGATGAGCGATATTTTTTTTAAAAAAATATTGTAATGGATATTGATGTGACAGTTGATGAACTCATATATAGCTTATTCATCTTAGTGATGACTAGTCGATGAAACTATATATTCGATGATTGGTCATGTTCTTCTTTCAGAAAGGTTGTGTTCTTTCATGAAATACTGTCACATAGAAGGTCGTGACTTATCATAAAAAGGTGTGTCTGTTGAAAGATACTTTTGTATAGGCATGACGGTTCACGAATGGATGTACTTATACATTATCCTATAAAGCGGTAAAGAAATTAGTGATATTAATGATTTTTTTTGTATTAATTATGTCGTCTGGTGGTGTTACCCTATCGTATATTAAAAATCAATTACAATATATGAGGAAGACCATGTGTCCTTACCTCAAAAAGAATAGAAAATGGACAAGGCTAAAGCCTCTCTTGAACATTCAATCTAACTTACGGCTACATCAATAGAAAATATTTTTTTTGTTTATGCCTTAACGATACCATTTCGATAATATCCAACCATAAGGCCCTTTAGCATTCCTTGGGAGGTGAAGGTGAGAAGAAATAAGAAGCTGGCCATTGTCAATACTCCATTTAGCTAAAGCATCGGCGACTTGATTAGCCTCTCTATTAATGATAATAACATATCAAGTTGCATTTAAACGGTGAACCAACCAACGACAATTTTAAATCCATATCGAGTTGGATTTGGTATTATAATTTAGGGATCAAATAGATTTTGTATTTCATTGTGGAATAAGAATAAATAGCACACAAATCCTAGAAAAAGACGAAACTTGTTGAGGTTAAATGTTAAAAAGTTGTTGTGACCTTAACTGATGCAACCATGTCAAATAATGATGCTATATTAAGAGTTTCTAATAATCGCTCTATAGTGGGGTCTGATTTCACATCTCTAGACAAGACTGGGTGAAGAAGCTGAATGACTCCAAAATTTCTTGATATATCTTCCATTTGGACCCAAACTGTTGACACCGTATGCATACATTGCTATATTCACGCGGTAATAGGAAGGGCTGTGAGCATTATATATAACGTAAAAAAATATCACATTCGATGAAGACATAAAATTAAAACCTTAAACAACTACTCTCTAGAAAAATTATGACAATTAACTATGTAAAGACAAATGATCATGTGTCTGATGCTGTTATAAAATGTCTAACTAGGCAGGCATGCAATTGAGTATTCATCGAAATGAATGAGATTATGGTTGAGGACAAGTCATCATGGTAGTAACTCTAAAGACTGAATATCCCAAGATCTAGGTTCAACGAGCTCAAACAAAGTTATGAACAACAGATCAACACTGTCAAACAAACCAGACCTTTGTCCATATTCTATTAATCTTTTTTCTTATTTTCTGACCTTTTAGAAGGTTCAAAATGCCCCTTCACCTCTCTTTGGTGAAGAATTCTATTCATTTTTTCCTTATTTGCAAAATATTTTGAAAACGATCGAAGACAGAAATGTCGACTATAAAAATTAATGAGAAATAAGTTAAACAACAACAATAAAGTATTGAAAATATTTCCTTTCTTCGTGTAGAAAAAATAATCATATTAATACAAAAAAAAAATATCATAACAAAATACATGATCACTGTTGGGGTTACAGATTGAATCGAATCATTTTCTTAATTTAATAACAACAGCAACATTTAACAATAGGTTAAATATTCCACAAAAATGAATTATACTGTATATATATTCTTCTTCCTCTTTATTTATATGCACCTGAGATTAGACCGTCTGCATCACTTATAGCTTGTAGGACTTCATTGTCTGCTTCATCCATCTCAGCATCTTTAACTTTTTTACGTTGCAAATTAAAGAGACACTCGTTGACACGAAAAGCTGAAGAACGGAAATCAAAAGCATGTCCATTTTTGTACCCTTTATTTATGGTAGTAACTTCTAAAGTATTCTCAAACCTAGCGATCAGTTTAGCCCATTCAGCTTCACAAAAACCATATATTTCTGGATTAGCTTGTTTCTTCTCCAATAAATAATTATGTGTGGTTGTTGCTCTAGGAATGAGTACATTTTTTATAATGGCCAATCCAAAATCTAGGGTACTGTTTGTTGATGCTGCTTCTACCAGTTGCTTATTTGATCTGTAGTAATTGTTACAATCAGATTCATTAAAGCTTCGAGCACAAAGTCTTGTAATCAAATCGTTATCTTGTGCATTGATGCTTTGCAAAGAAAAGATCAAGAGGAAGGATGAAATGAGAGTAATGGGAATTGATAATTTGTGCAAAGAAGCCATTATATTTATTTTTATTTTATTTTGGCAATGTGATTAAAAGTTGAAAAGCTTCTTTGTTAATTGTGTGTGTTGCTGGAGTAATTTTAAGTTCATTTATAGATAACTTGATTAACGACCTCCCTATGTATCAGGTGTAATTCAGTGGTGAGACATTAATCATGGTTTATTTTCATGGTTCTCCACTAGATTTACAGCAATGTGTTTAGCTGGGATTTGGTCAAACGAACGTTAATATCTCGAATTTCACACATTAATTAAAGGATGAGAAAATAATAAAAAGGAAAAAAGGTTACCACTAAGTGGGACTTTTTAGCGGCACATACTGAAAAAAAGGTCAAACGAATAAAATCTAGAAAGTTTGTTCTTTGAGTTACCAAACACTCATTAATGAGCTTATAAGCACATATGTGCTTTAAAGCTACTTTTAAGCTTACCCAAACGAGCTCTTAATTAACAAACAAGTATTATTCATACTTAGTGACCCTAGTACCAAGACTCTTCCATTGTAACTCAATGATATGTATTGAACTTCACCCGAGGTAATGGGATTGGAAAGGAAATAATGCATACCTAGAGGCAACACCCTGCATCAACCCTCAACAGAGCGGGGTGGGTACATTAGAGCGGTAATGTTGTTCCGATAGACCTACCAGCTCGGTAGTATAGTCAGTTGCGGCTTCAGAGTTCTGAAAAAGAATAACTCTCGCAGCAACAGGGATAAAAACCTCACTGGATCCATTAACAGGCTCTAGGACCGCAATGTCAGCTTCCATCACCTCCCTGCCAGGTTTATTTTAAGCAGGAGAGTCAATCGGTTTAGAAACAGGGGCCGCAAGGTCTATGGACATCCAATAAACAACCAACAACAACAAATGTCAAGCAACTGAAGCAATATGAAAAAGGGGAAAACCAACCTGATAGCGGTGCTTAAGAGTGATCCATCGAGAAATTTCATCTTCTACACCGGCCTCCTTTTCAGTTTCAGGGGGCGTCTGCACTTGTGTGTAGAAGGCCATGCTATATAGGTTAGTCTAGGATTTCAACTTGATCGACTCAACGTTTATGGTTCTTAGCACTAACTTTTTTATTCTTCTAAAAATATAGGTATGGGTATAATGTTTGTTGAAATTTGAGGTTTCACATATATTTTTATACACATGTCGAAAATACTAGTTTCAGATGAATCCATCCTGGCATGGTTAGCCAAATGATGTAGTACGGCCACTATGTTCCAGATGGAAAGCCCAACCTAGCCTAAGCAAATGTTGTAGTGACGATATAATTCTTCAACAATCGAGTGCAAACGCTTGTTAAGGTGGAGAGTGAAAGGATATGTATGCACCATCAAATAACCAACACGATGGGAAGAGATTCTTTCTTCAGCAGTTGGAAAAAAATATCTATAATGGATGCCACTTGCACTCAAGTCTGATGCCAGTGATATCGTCATCGATAATAGCGGAAGGATAGAAATCAATCGAAAGGTTATTATTATTATCACTCTCTTGCCTGGCCATCTGTACTTGAATTTTGCCATCACTTTTGAAATTCAGGTTTTGAGAAAAGTATTCTTAGACTCTGAAGTTCCCGGAAGGAAGAAAGTCCTTTTGAAAATTATGAGAGAGTTTCTTTGAAAATAAGTCTTGAAGGAGTGTGAAGACGGATAAATAACTTTATAATTACGGTGTATTTATATACGCCAAAGAGAGTCCCAGAAGGAAAGTGGATCGTTTCACAGATGTGGGATCATTATCATTATGGCTTACGTTATAAATCCCAATAATTACGGGATATGATAAAGCGGCTGCGGGATTTGACAAACTAATGCGTGAGCATTTTGCGTACTTTAACTTGCTTAGACTTTTGTTTTTGAATCCAAAAATGACCAATCATTAGGAAAGATTGATGTATTTTGCATGGTTTCAGGTGTTAATGCTAAATGGAAGAGCTAGAAACGAAAAAGAGCAAGAATGTCCAAGATAGTGATCAAGTTTAAGAAGCTGTAGAGACATTAAAATGGCGGGTGCCCATACTCGGGGCGACCACCCTTTTTTTTGGATGAAAAGCCATGATGAGTACCGCAATGGGCGGCTTAAAAGGCCCCAGCCCTTTGGATGAAGCTGAAGATCTAGGAGAATTATTGAAGAAGCGATCACCCATCCAAAAGGCGGGCACCCATTACACCATTTAATGAAAATTTGTTGAGAAGAAGAGGCGACCATACTTCAAAGCTGCATTTTGCTCTCTCTTGGAGTAGAAGAAAAGGCGGCCGCCCAATGAGAAAGACGACCTCCCTCATGCAACTCCAAAAAAGGGCGCCAGTCCATGTCCAAGAGGCGCCAACCCTTTCACCTATTCCAGCTCCAGAACTCAGCCCTTTTCCAAAAGGGTCCTCGCCCAACCTACAAGTGACAATTTTGTAATTAGTTTTCGCGAATACTATATATAGCTAAACTTAGGTTTTTGAAACCATCCTACACTTTACATTACTTGAGAGGCAAGATAAAGACAATATACCGTTTCCTCTCTGTCAAGATTCTTTAGATTGTGAAGAACATCATCATATTTTATAAGAATCATTACTACTTTGCTATTTTAATGCATTATTCATTACTTGCAAGTCTTGATTCAATACATAGTATGTGTAGCTAAGTCATCCACTAGGGTGCTAATTAAACTCTAATGGGATAGCAGACTAAGCTTCTAAACACCTGGGGATATTTAACTTCTTTTGATTCCTTTACAATAAATTGAGGTGTACAACTCAAGTTAAGCCCAATAGTACTAGACTTTCACCGAGAGGATATTTCTACGAATATAAAGCATAGTGACGGGTACTGAAAGTAAGTGTGTTTCATTTACCCCGGACTAACGGATTGAACATCGTAAGGAGAATACCTTAATTGGGATTAGTTGTTAGCGCTCAAGGCATCAACTCTTATCACTGAAAGGGCAAGAGTTGGTAGTTCGATTCATTACCGAAAAGGATGAGTTAAGTATATGCGAGCAAGGTTCTTTGGGTAATATAATATGTGAAGAAGCTTATAACTACATTCATTAGATTAGAGGACTAGGGGGAGATTAGTATCCTAGTGTTTTTTATTAATTGTCAAAACTAACACTAATTTACTCTTGCATTAGTCATAGCTAAATTCTATTTCAATTCTAGGATTAACTTGATAAAACAAGTCAATTTGAGGAAATCTAACTGAGTTAGTCTTATGCAAGTCCTCGTGTTTGATCCCTACTTCGACTAGGGTATTTGTTACCCCTACCCTTAATTAGGCCACGCCAAAGACGCGAGCAGAAACCCTTTAGTCACAAGGCTGCACGTCATGGTACTTGAGTACTATCATTAATTGAAAAGCATACACTAATATAGGGGATGAGAACCGGGCTCAAACAGATATATACGCCGTCTATCACGCTTCTTACACTTCCTGACCGCTTACGTCAACACTCAGCAAGTGGGAAGACTGAGTATGGGTAAAAGTACAGCACCTATGATTACGGAAATACGAGTCTAGCAAGCAAAGACCATGATGTCCATTAATTCAAAAATTCTCATTACCTGGTACTTAGATTTTCTTTTTGAATACAACGGAAGACTCTATGATTCGATATAGAGTTCACCGGATACTACATCTGTATTTATCTATATCTTGTATATGTCATGGGCCTCTCTTGGGTTTCTTCTATTGTTTGAGTTAATCTTATATTGTATCTAAGTTAGTTTTGTATTGTTTATATTGATTCAGTTGATAGAGTTTGTTCGACGGGACTATGAGAGAATGTCGGGTGCTGATAAGTTGGTACAGAGGAGGAGCTAGAAGGGGGTTCGGGAATTCGGCCGAACCCCCTAACTTTGGTCCTAACCTTGTATTTTTCTTACAAAATTCAAATAATATGTATTAATTATTGATTTAGAACCCCGTAATTTTAAAAGATTAAAATTCTGAACCCCTAAACTTTAAATTCTGGCTTCACCTCTGAGTTGGTATTTTACCAACTTAGAGACTGCTTTAATTAGACTTTCATTTTTGAATCTAAAAACAATATTTTTTGTGATTAATAATATAATTTTTGTTTAGTTTCAGATTATAGAGGTACAAGAGTTAATGACTGAATATTGGAATAAAAGAGTAGAAATAGGACCAAAAGTGTGCAAATGCAATTGTTGCAGAGTAGGGCACCCCGCCCTGATGCAGTAAGTGACTGCCCAAGGAGATCGTGAGAGCCATCATATCATGACTCTAGATGGGTGCCCTGATGATTAGGCGGATTGCCTAATGAGATTCTGAGAGCCATCATATCGCGACTAAAAAATGGCGCCCTGCCCTAATGATAGGCGGACCGCTTAAGGAGATTCATAGAGTGAGATAATATGGAGCTAAAAAGGATAGCCCGTCTCGAGTTAAAGGTGGAATCCCCAATTTTAGAGATGTGAAGAGCAGGCGGGCGCCCAATAAAGATATGTTCCACCTCAACAACCTACAAGAACAAGCCTTAGGTCAGCCACGTCACAAAAGGGCGACCGCCCTTTGTTATATTGGCGGTCGCCCATGCCGAAAATGGTAGTTTAGTAATTAAAAATTAAGTTCCATACCCATTGGATGAACACCAATATAGCCGTTTACACCCCTAGGCTCCAATTTATAGAATCAACATTTGCTTTACATATTTATTTACTTTTTGCAAAATAGACTTTAGTAAAGAACAACCCTTACTTCTAGGATTATCAACTAATATCACTTGAATACCTATTTGCACATTCTCACTTGACAAGCTAGTTCTCTTGGAAAATCGACTCTGTCTATATCGAGTATATATCTTTGACGACCACCCCTCACCATTTATGGTATAGGTTGAGCGTGGATAGCCAAAAATTCGGCATCATTTCATAACTTGAGAGCTCACTCCAATAGAAGTGAAAATTGCTAAATTGTAGAGAAACTGTTAATAATTCATCCTGATAAGTTGAAAAATCATAATCCTAGAACTTATACTCATTGAACACACCTTAACTTCTTTACTTATTTTTAATTAATTAGTCAGTGGTTTTTATTTAATCATTACTTTGATTATAAATATTTTTCTTGTAATTTCTTGAATCTAATTACTTAGCATATTAAATAGTTGTGACTTGGCTTATGCTTTTTGTGGGATTCGATTCTGGATTTAACCAGATATATTTGCATTCGAACTTTGGGCCAGATCATAAGGAAACACTTCGCTGCAATATGATTCATTCCATTTTCCCGTCGTTGTAAATTCACTATTGTTATCTGTCATCAAACATTCAACATTATCATCTATATTGTCTCAAAAAAAAAAAAAAAAAAAACATAATAGAGAAGATGAATCCTCTGTCATACTCACCAAGTTACTATATTCCCAACAACATTTATAGTGAAATTGCCCAAGTCCCCAAAAAAAAAATATATATTCGTACGTCATAGACTTACTTTTAGTGAAATTAGAAAAATTTTTAGAGTCACGATACTTAAACAATGATCGACTTGCCAGTTTTGGATGCATATGCCTTTATAAGAGACCAGGCTGAGACAAAAGAAAAAAAGAGGATTGAAGAGGTGTAGATTTTTGCAAGAGATACAAGTTTCTTAGGTAAGCTTGCGTTAGTTTACGTTAAATTAATGAAGTTTCACGTCAATATAATTTAAACCAAGATATGTGTACTCCTAAAATTTATCGCAAAAGAATTTCAAAGTGTAACTCAAATTTATAGAAGTTAAAGCTTGAAGAAGATTACAAGAATCACATTCAAACAAAACCTGGAGCTAAGTCCCTTTTTTTTCTTTCTCTACAGACTTTACTACTAAAATAAAAGTTGTATAGTACTCAAAATCTCAATTGAAGTACTACTGCAGCAGCAGTATGCAGTAGGTTCCACATGAGGGATATATATGAATATTCTTCTTTCTCTTTATCCATATATACCTGAGAGTAGATGGTTTGCAGCACCAAGAGCTATGAGGGCATTGCCCTCTGCTTCAGTAAGCTTAGCATCTGCAATCTTTTTATCATTCAAATCAAAGCTACATTTCATGATAGCTTTTTTGATGAGATCAAACCTGTGCGGAAATTCTGACTTCATTTGGGATTCCTTATCTACTCAAGTATATGGAGCGGAAATTGGGATTTCTCTCAGCTCGGGCATAGGGCAACAGGAAACTCATGTAAGAAGAACAAAGTTTGAGACGTGGTCAAAGAATGAAGTTTGCGGTTGCACGGAGGAAAATATATCATGGTCTTTCGCTCGCCAACCGTTCATATTGGCAAGGGCCACGAAAGTCGTCATCATGGCAGGGAGTCACAGTATTCACAAGAAATGATGAAAATACAGACAAGAAGTGGAATGCAAAGGCATACAAGGTTTAAAGTGCGGAAACTTATGTTTTCTATTAAAGACCTCAGGAAAAAGACAGGACGAGACTATGTCGAGGGTACGTACCGCCACATACCGGTGGAACCAGCCACGATCCTTGGAATCTTTACTATCGAACATAATACCTCTTCTTCCTCATCTCTTGTAGATCAGCATGCCAGCCTTGAGAAAGCGGGGAGAGTAAAAAATATGAAGGTGCCAGAAAGTAAATCCAGCCTGCATGGTTAGCCAAATGATCCAATACAGCCACTAAGCGCTAGACGGAAGGCCTAACCTGGCCTAAGCAAATGTTGTAGCGGGGAATATTTCTTCAACAATCGAGTGCAAGCGCTTGTTAAGGTGGAGAGTGAAAGGATAAGTATGCACCATCGAATAACCAACACGATGGGACGAGATCATTTCTTCAGAAGTTGGAAAAATAATATCTATAATGGATGGCCACTTGCACTCAAGTATGATACGAGTGATATCATCATCTGTAATAGCGGAAGGGTAGAACTCAATCAAAAAGTTATCATTCTCACCCTCCTGCCTGGCCTTTTGTACTTGCATTCCGTCATCACCTTCGAAATTCATGTTTTGAGGAAGGTATTCTTGGACTCTGAAATTCGTCGGAAGGAAGTTTGCTTCTTGAGCCATCGAAAAGGTGATGTACTTTTGAAAATTATGAGAGAGTTTCCTTGAAAAAAGTCTTGAAGGAGTGTGAAGACGAATAAATGACTATGTAATTACGGGATATTTATACACGCCAAAGAGAGTCCCAGAAGGAAAGTGGACGTGGGATCGTGATCATTATGGCTTACATGATAACTCCCAATAATTACAAGATATGATAAAGCGGCTGCGGCATTTAAAAAGACTGACCGTATGGATAAAAGTACACCACTTATGATTACGGAGATATAAGACTTAGCCTACAATTCACCGGGTGCAAAGGATACATGCTTATTTCCAAGCCACGACCTCTCAGCAGGCACGAGCCCTGGGACATAAGGCATACATCTCGATGCATTAGGGTTTATAGTATCCTAGCTAGGGTTAGAATATACCACCGCATTGAGTAAAAAGGTCCACGTCCTTGTTATTCTTTTTATTTTACCATAATTAGGACTAGGTAAACTTATAGCTATAAATATTCATCCTACCATATTATTGTACAGTCAAGCGATTCTCACAAAATCCGACCATTCTCAAGGAATACAACTGCTTAATTTTCTGTTCAATTATTTATTTCTCAACTTTATTAACCTTTCCTTGTATATTACTGTATTACTTGTGACCCTACTACACACTTAATTATTTAACCTTTAAGACGAATTTTAGGCATAAACATGCTACCCGGGTAAGCTTTTTCTGGGATTCGACTCTAGAATTAGCCAGATATATTTGCATTCGGAATTTGGGCCAGATCATAGGGAAATACGTCACTACAATATGATTCATTCCATTTTCCCGTCGTAATAAATTCATTATTGTTACTTGTCATCAAACATTGAATATTATCATCTATTGTCTCAAAAAAGAAAAACATAATAGAGAAGATGAATGCTCTGTCATACTCACCAAGTTACTATTTTCCCAACAACTTTTACAGTGAAATTGCCAAAGTCCCAAAAGAAAAAAATTCCTACGTCATGTTGTTTGAGGCATACTTTTGGTAAAATTAGCAAAAATCTTAGAGTAGTCACGATACTTAAACAATGATCGACTTGCCAGTTTTGGATGCATATTCCTTTAAAATAGACCAGGTTAAGAGAAAAAAAAAGGTTGAAGAGATGCAGATTTTTGCTAGAGATATAAGTTTCTTAGGCAAGCTTGTGTTACTTTACGTTAAATTAATGAAGGTTCACGCTAATATAATTTAAACCAAGATATGTGTACTACTAAAATTTAATCGCAAAAGAATTTCAAAATGAAACTCCAATTTATAGAAGCTAAAGCTTGAAGAAGATTACAAGAATCACATTCAAACAAAAACTGGAGCTAAGTCCTTTTTTTTTCTTTTTCTACATTTACTACTCAAATAAAAGCTGTATAGTACTCAAAATCTCAATTGAAGTACTACTGCAACATTCTGCAGTAGGTTCCACATGAGGGATATATATGAATATTCTTCTTTCTCTTTATCCATATATACCTGAGAGTAGACGGTCTGCAGCACCAAGAGCAATGAGGGCATTGCCTTCTGATTCAATAAGCTTAGCATCTGGAATCTTTTTACCATACAAATCAAAGCTACATTTGACGATAGCTTTTTTGATGAGATCAAACCTGTGCTCATCTTTGTTGCCTTTATTTTTGGAAGTAACTTCTAAAATACTCTCCAAACTTGGGATCACTTTAGCATATTCAGCTTCACAAAAATCATATGTTTTTGGAGTAGCTTGTTTTTTCTTTAATAAAACATCATGTGTTGTGTTTACTTGAGGAATGACTAAATCTTTTAGAATAGCCAATGCCAAATCCAAGCTCTTGTTTTTTGCAGCTGCTGCTTCGACTTGCTTATTAGATCTAAAGTAATTTATACATTCTTGTTTAGAACCTAACATCGTTGCACAATATCTTGTAATCAAGTCGTTATCTTTGTGCACTGATGCTGCAGACAGGAGACGGTTTGCAGCACCAAGAGCTACATGGACATTACCTTCTCCTTCCATAATCTCCCGATCTACAATTTTTTTACCCATCAAATCAAATCCACATTTGCTGAGCGTATTAGCTTCTTTAATGAGATCAACTTTAACTCCATTTTTGTAGCCTTTATTCTTGGTAGTAACTTCTAAAATCCTCTCAAACGTAGGGATCGCTTTAGCCCATTCAGCTTCACAAACACCATATACTCCTGGACTAGCCTGTTTTTTCTTCAATAAAACATTATGTGTGGTTTTTGCTTGAGGAATGACTAAATTTTTTATAATAGCCAATGCCAAATCCAAGGATTTGTTTGTTGCTGCTGCTGCTACGACTTGTTTATTAGATCTAAGGTAATTTATGCATTCGCGTTTGTAACTTAACTTCCCTGCACAAATTCTTGTAATCAAGTCACCACCTTCTGCATTGATGCTTTGAAAAGAAATGATCAAGAGAAGGGATGAAATGAGAGTAAGAGTAAGTGAAAATTTGTGCAGAGAAGCCATTTTATTTTATTTTTCTGCCAATGCGATTTAAAGTCGAAAGGCTTGTCTTGTTGAATTTTATGTGTTGTGAGTAATTTTAAGTCCTTTTATACATAACCTGAGTAACGACCTTCCCAATTATTAGGTGAAATTTGGTGGTGAGACTCTAAACTTTTGATTTATTGCTATGGTTCCCAGAACAATTAGTGCCATGTTTGGCTTGGATTCAGTCAAAGCCACGTTAATATCTTCAATATCACATAGTAACCATTGGATGAGAAAATATTAAAAAAAAAAATGTTATCACTAAAGCCTGCGGTGCAGTGCAAGTATATGAGGTCTCGAGATTACATCTGTTAATGTGGTCGTCTTGGTAAAAGAGATCTTTACTCTCTAATGTTGAACTGTTCAGCGCCGAATACTAAATGGGAAAGGAAAGCACACATAAAAAGTTGTTTCTAATGTTGCTATAAAAATTAAATAAATAGTGTTAACAGTAATTAAATAATGAATTCAGTACAAGGAAATAAGTAACTTAGAAAGGTCTTCTTATTATACTTTATGTGCCGGCTTTAATAAATTCTTGGCTCTAATAATGATTTTTGTTCAATAAGTATTTACGACTTTAATTCAATTTTTCTACACTAGAAAGTAAACATATCTTTTTGGAAGATTTATCAACTGCATGACAAAATGTCCAAGAATATGGCTTTGATTTATTATCCATGTTCATTTTCCTAAACACAATGACATATTCAATGTGGTTATACATCTCCACAAGTCTGAAAATTATCAAGAATTACAAAACACTTCTTTTGTAAGTCCAAACATTAAGGTTGGGAAGTGTTAGATGAAATCCTCTTTAACTGCACATCAAGTCATAGTTTCATAGATCAGCATTTTTAAGAAATGGTCTAATCACAAAAAGAGGGAATGCATTAAGGGTTTCAAACTACAAAGAACCCTTTCAATTCTTGATTTTATTTTAGTTGCCATTCATTATATATTCAAAAGATTGAAAAAATTGCCTGAAGACTCGTGCTCTCTATAATTTATTCATCCTTCACAAAGGATCAACTTACTTCTTTGCATTTATATATCGCATGGCATTGTAGCAACGGCTTGTTTATTTTTATCTCTACAGTTTAAAATGATAGAATAATCCAAGTATGACTTGGGGTATTTTTCATTCAACGAATTTCTCGAAGGCTAAGCACTATCGGTTGAAGACTAATACAAAGTTTATAGAAATCCTAAATATTTTGGGAATTATATTTGCAGGTTTTATTTAATTCATCATGTCTGGTTAGGTTAGTTAAAGTAATATTACAATAGTTTTCAAGTTAAGGTTAACGTAGTTTTTTTTGTTACTATAAATATGGGTGCTACCATCTATTTTATTGTGGTATAGAGAATAGAGTCAAAATTTGTTAAATTTGAGAGAGTAGTTAGTATTTGGGATACTTATATCCTTCAAAGTGGTATCTGAGCTATAAAATTTTGAAAGAGACTCTAGAGCTTATGCCACCGGCGGGCGGTACAGGCCAATATGTCGCCCTTGGCTAAAACAACCATCATGTTAAAGAGAGATGCAAGATAAATAATCATGTTGACAATAGAGTTTGAAATCAATAAAACTTTGAAAGAGGTCATTATACTTTATGATATTTATATTCTTCAAAGTACCCCCGCTTAGGTGGGGTATCACCGGGTATATTGTTGTTTTCGTTATTGTTGTTGTTGTATTTATATTCTTCAAAGAGGTATCAGAGCCCGTTTCAACCCTTGGACCCGTGGGTTATGTGATAGGTGCATCAACTTTATCTATCAATTTCAAGGGCTATACGTTGAATGTCTCTATGTTCAATCATTTTTTTCTAACAAGGCAAGTTTTGCTCTCGAAAACCTAAATTTTTTACTGCAAAATATTATCAATTAATTTCATCGACTATACATTACATGCATAATAATTGCAAGGATCGTCTTCCATAGAAAAAAAATACTTAATTTGTGTGTCCTTTTCAATGTTGACTACGCCCTTAATTAGAGATTTCAGATTCGACACAAAAAAAAAAATAGAGTAATTTTGTAAGGTGATGTTGGACTAAACTTACATATACTCCAATAGATTTCGCCCCTGGGTTTACTCTATTCTAGTGTATTTGGATTGTTAAAAATGTCATTTGAGCTTATTTATGTGTTTTTGACGTGTAGGAACTTTCCAAGGAAAAGGACCTTCTTTCTAAAGAGAAAAAAGGGTTCGCACAATCTGTCCGGGGTCTGGAGACTCTGCTTGAGGAATGCAAGGCTTCGCTGAACAGAGCGCTCGATGAGCGTGGATCTTTTGAGATGGACTTGCAAAGGGCTAATGAAGAGTCTGCCAAAGCCAGAGCTGAGCTTCAAGCCGCTAAGGACCAGGTTGCCCAGTTGCTGAGTGTTCAAAGTGCATTATCTAAGGACTTGGCAAACCTGCGTGATCAAGGCGAAGCTTGCTGTGCTTGAGGCTAAGCGCACATTGCTTGAGCAAGTCCAGACTGGGCAGATCAACGTTGAGGAGATGCTGCTGAAAACAAAGAGCGTTGTTCGCGGAGTAAGGCAGGTGCTGAATCTTTCTCCCGAAGAGTCTGAGGTAGATGAAGATGAAGATGAGGATGACGATGAGAATTCGGGTGACGATGACAGGATCGACGGAGCTGGTGCATCAGGTTTTGGTCGTAGCCCCAAAACTGATGCCCCCCAAATTGATTAGGTTGTAAGTTTGTACATCTGGCGAGAGCCGGAAAATTGATTGTGAATAGAGGTCTCTTAAGGACTCTCTGATCCTTGTTTGGCCGGCTTCATTGGCCTTGATCACCCTGCAAAATTTCTGTCAGCCGTTTTCGGCATTTTATCATTTTGTCAGGATCATGTGTATTTTTCAGATCTTTTTAAAATTTAACAATTCCAACTTGGTGAACAAACACTGGCGCCGTAAATATATGGAGCGGCAATACACAGTGTCTGTTGTTTTGTCTCATTGCAATGCATAGTGTCTCGCGCTCTTCAGCATGGTACGTTATTTCTAGCCCAAGTTTCAATTCTGACTTCGTTTGGGATTCCTTATCTACTCAAGTATATGGAGCGGCAATTGGGATTTCTCTCAGCTCGGGCATAGGGCAACGGGAAACTCCTATAAGAAGAACAAAGTTTGAGACGTGGTCAAAGAATGAAGTTTGCGGTTGCACGGAGGAAAATATATCATGGTCTTTCGCTCGCCAACCGTTCATATTGGCCAATGCACCATGGGTGATCCAGAGCACAGTCACAGTATTCACAAGAAAGGATGAAAATACAGACAAGAAGTGGAATGCAAAGGCATACAAGGTTTAAAGTGCGGTAACTTATGTTTCTTATATATTAAAGACCGCAGGAAAAAGACAGGACGAGACTATGTCAAGGGTACGCACCGCCACATACCGGTAGAACCAGCCACGATCCTTGGAATCTTTACTATCGAACATAATACCTCTTCTTCCTCATCTCTTGTAGATCAGCATGTCGGCCTTGTGAAGGCGGGGAGAGTAAAAAATATGAAGGTGCCAAGAGTAAATCCAGCCTGCATGGTTAGCCAAGTGATCCAATACAGCCACTAAACGCCAGACGGAAGGCCTAACCTGGCCTAAGCAAATGTTGTAGCGGGGAATATTTCTTCAACAATCGAGTGCAAGCGCTTGTTAAGGTGGAGAGTGATAAGTATGCACCATCAAATAACCAACACGATGGGACGAGATCGATCATTTCTTCAGAAGTTGGAACAATAATATCTATAATGGATGGCCACTTGCACTCAAGTATGATACGAGTGATATCATCATCTATAATAGCGGAAGGGTAGAACTCAATCAAAAAGTTATCATTCTCACCCTCCTGCCTGGCCTTCTGTACTTGCATTCCGTCATCACCTTCGAAATTTATGTTTTGAGGAAGGTATTCTTGGACTCTGAAATTCTTGGGAAGGAAGTTTGCTTCTTGAGCCATCGAAAAGGTGATGTACTTTTGAAAATTATGAGAGACTTTCCTTGAAAAAAGTCTTGAAGGAGTGTGAAGACGAATAAATGACTATGTAATTACGGGATATTTATACACGCCAAAGAGAGTCCCAGAAGGAAAGTGGACGTGGGATCGTGATCATTATGGCTTACATGATAACTCCCAATAATTACAATATATGATAAAGCGGCTGCGACATTTAAAAGACTGAATGTATGGATAAAAATACACTACTTATGATTACGGAGATATAAGACTTAGCCTACAAATCACGGGGTGCAAAGGATACACGCCTATTTCCAAGCCACGACCTCTCAGCAGGCACGAGCCCTGGGACATAAGGCATACATCTCGATGCATTAGGGTTTACAGTCTCCTAGCTAGGATTAGTATATACCACCGCATTGAGTAAACAGGTCCACGTCCTTATTATTCTTTTTATTTTACCATAATTAGGACTAGGTAAACTTATAGCTATAAATATTCATCCTACCATATTATTGTACAGTCAAGCGATTCTCACAAAATCCGACCATTCTCAAGGAATACAACTGCTTAATTTTCTGTTCAATTATTTATTTCTCAACTTTATTAACCTTTCCTTGTATATTACTGTATTACTTGTGACCCTACTACACACTTAATTATTTAACCTTTAAGACGAATTTTAGGCATAAACATGCTACCCGGGTAAGCTTTTTCTGGGATTCGACTCTAGAATTAGCCAGATATATTTGCATTCGGAATTTGGGCCAGATTATAGGGAAATACGTCACTACAATATGATTCATTCCATTTTCCCGTCGTAGTAAATTCATTATTGTTACTTGTCATCAAACATTGAATATTATCATCTATTGTCTCAAAAAAGAAAAACATAATGGAGAAGATGAATGCTCTGTCATACTCACCAAGTTACTATTTTCCCAACAACTTTAATTTACAGTGAAATTGCCAAAGTCCCAAAAGAAAAAAATTCCTACGTCATGTTGTTTGAGGCATACTTTTGGTAAAATTAGCAAAAATCTTAGAGTAGTCACGATAATTAAACAATGATCGACTTGCCAGTTTTGGATGCATATTCCTTTAAAATAGACCAGGTTAACAGGGAAAAAAAAAAAAAAAAAGTTGAAGAGGTGCAGATTTTTGCTAGAGATATAAGTTTCTTAGGCAAGCTTGTGTTACTTTACGTTAAATTAATGAAGGTTCACGCTAATATAATTTAAACCAATTTAATCGCAAAAGAATTTCAAAATGAAACTCCAATTTATAGAAGCTAAAGCTTGAAGAAGATTACAAGAATCACATTCAAACAAAAACTGGAGCTAAGTCCTTTTTTTTTCTTTTTCTACATTTACTACTCAAATAAAAGCTGTATAGTACTCAAAATCTCAATTGAAGTACTACTGCAACATTCTGCAATAGGTTCCACATGAGGGATATATATGAATATTCTTCTTTCTCTTTATCCATATATACCTGAGAGTAGACGGTCTGCAGCACCAAGAGCTATGAGGGCATTGCCTTCTGCTTCAATAAGCTTAGCATCTGGAATCTTTTTACCATACAAATCAAAGCTACATTTGACGATAGCTTTTTTGATGAGATCAAACCTGTGCTCATCTTTGTTGCCTTTATTTTTGGAAGTAACTTCTAAAATACTCTCCAAACTTGGGATCACTTTAGCATATTCAGCTTCACAAAAATCATATGTTTTTGGAGTAGCTTGTTTTTTCTTTAATAAAACATCATGTGTTGTGTTTACTTGAGGAATGACTAAATCTTTTAGAATAGCCAATGCCAAATCCAAGCTCTTGTTTTTTGCAGCTGCTGCTTCGACTTGCTTATTAGATCTAAAGTAATTTATACATTCTTGTTTAGAACCTAACATCGTTGCACAATATCTTGTAATCAAGTCGTTATCTTTGTGCACTGATGCTGCAGACAGGAGACGGTTTGCAGCACCAAGAGCTACATGGACATTACCTTCTCCTTCCATAATCTCCCGATCTACAATTTTTTTACCCATCAAATCAAATCCACATTTGCTGAGCGTATTAGCTTCTTTAATGAGATCAACTTTAACTCCATTTTTGTAGCCTTTATTCTTGGTAGTAACTTCTAAAATCCTCTCAAACGTAGGGATCGCTTTAGCCCATTCAGCTTCACAAACACCATATACTCCTGGACTAGCCTGTTTTTTCTTCAATAAAACATTATGTGTGGTTTTTGCTTGAGGAATGACTAAATTTTTTATAATAGCCAATGCCAAATCCAAGGATTTGTTTGTTGCTGCTGCTGCTACGACTTGTTTATTAGATCTAAGGTAATTTATGCATTCGCGTTTGTAACTTAACTTCCCTGCACAAATTCTTGTAATCAAGTCACCACCTTCTGCATTGATGCTTTGAAAAGAAATGATCAGGAGAAGGGATGAAATGAGAGTAAGAGTAAGTGAAAATTTGTGCAGAGAAGCCATTTTATTTTATTTTTCTGCCAATGCGATTTAAAGTCGAAAGGCTTGTCTTGTTGAATTTTATGTGTTGTGAGTAATTTTAAGTCCTTTTATACATAACCTGAGTAACGACCTTCCCAATTATTAGGTGAAATTTGGTGGTGAGACTCTAAACTTTTGATTTATTGCTATGGTTCCCAGAACAATTAGTGCCATGTTTGGCTTGGATTCAGTCAAAGCCACGTTAATATCTTCAATATCACATAGTAACCATTGGATGAGAAAATATTAAAAAAAAAAATGTTATCACTAAAGCCTGCGGTGCAGTGCAAGTATATGAGGTCTCGAGATTACATCTGTTAATGTGGTCGTCTTGGTAAAAGAGATCTTTACTCTCTAATGTTGAACTGTTCAGCGCCGAATACTAAATGGGAAAGGAAAGCACACATAAAAAGTTGTTTCTAATGTTGCTATAAAAATTAAATAAATAGTGTTAACAGTAATTAAATAATGAATTCAGTACAAGGAAATAAGTAACTTAGAAAGGTCTTCTTATTATACTTTATGTGCCGGCTTTAATAAATTCTTGGCTCTAATAATGATTTTTGTTCAATAAGTATTTACGACTTTAATTCAATTTTTCTACACTAGAAAGTAAACATATCTTTTTGGAAGATTTATCAACTGCATGACAAAATGTCCAACCATATGGCTCTTATTTATTATCCATGTTCATTTTCCTAAACACAATGACATATTCAATTTTCAATGTGGTTATAGATCTCCACAAGTCTGAAAATTATCAAGAATTACAAAACACTTCTTTTGTAAGTCCAAACATTAAGGTTGGGAAGTGTTAGATGAAATCCTCTTTAACTGCACATCATGTCATAGTTTCATAGATCAGCATTTTTAAGAAATGGTCTAATCACAAAAAGAGGGAATGCATTAAGGGTTTCAAACTACAAAGAACCCTTTCAATTCTTGATTTTATTTTAGTTGCCATTCATTATATATTCAAAAGATTGAAAAAATTGCCTGAAGACTCGTGCTCTCTATAATTTATTCATCCTTCACAAAGGATCAACTTACTTCTTTGCATTTATATATCGCATGGCATTGTAGCAACGGCTTGTTTATTTTTATCTCTACAGTTTAAAATGATAGAATAATGCAAGTACGACTTGGGATCTTTTTCATTCAACGAATTTCTCGAAGGCTAAGCACTATCGGTTGAAGACTAATACAAAGTTTATAGAAATCCTAAATATTTTGGGAATTATATTTGCAGGTTTTATTTAATTCATCATGTCTAGTTAGGTTAGTTAAAGTAATATTACAATAGTTTTCAAGTTAAGGTTAAAGTAGTTTTTTTTTTGTTACTATAAATATAGGTGCTACCATCTATTTTATTGTGGTATAGAGAATAGAGTCAAAATTTGTTAAATTTGAGAGAATAGTTAGTACTCTTGTCATAGTTTAACTTGGAGCAGAGTTTAAGAAATGTGGTAAGACTTTTGGAATTTGTGGTCCAAAATAAGCTATACATAAATATGTGGCTATAAAGCACTTCATTAAGGATAAAGTAGTAGTTTCAACTCAAAAATATTTCAAAATTTAGAATTGTGTCAATCTTTTTGGAACGGAGTAATAAGAAAATTATGACAACTATTTTGAAACGGAGGGAGTATTTGGGATACTTATATCCTTCAAAGTGATATCCAAGCTATAAAATTTTGAAAGAGACTCTAGAGCTTATGCCATCGGCGCGTGGTACAGGCCAATATGTCGCCTTTGGCTAAAACAACCATCATGTTAAAGAGACATGCAAGATAAATAATCATGTTGACAATAGAGTTTGAAATCAATAAAACTTTGAAAGAGGTCATTATACTTTATGATATTTATATTCTTCAAAGTACCCCGCTTAGGTGGGGTATCACCGAGTATATTGTTGTTTTCGTTATTGTTGTTGTTGTTGTATTTATATTCTTCAAAGAGGTATCAGAGCCCATTTCGACCCTTGGACCCGTGGATTATGTGATAGGTGCATCAACTTTATCTATCTATTTCAAGGGCTATACATTGAATGTCTCTATGTTCAATCATTTTTTTCTAATAAGGCAAGTTTTGCTCTCGAAAACCTAAATTCTTTACTGCAGAATATTATCAATTAATTTCATCGACTATACATTACATGCATAATAATTGCAAGGATTGTGTTCCATAGAAAAAAAATACTTAATTTGTGTGTCCTTTCCAATGTTGACTACGCCCTTAGTTAGAGATTTCACATTCGACACAAAAAAATAGAGTAATTTTGTAAGGTGATGTTGGACTAAACTTACATATACTCCAATAGATTTCGCCCCTGGGTTTACTCTATTCTAGTGTATTTGGATTGTTAAAAATGTCATTTGAGCTTATTTATGTGTTTTTGACGTGTAGGAATGAAAATTATTGAAAACAACTTACTTGGAGCTAAAAGCATGTCACAATGGGACTTTGAAATTTCACTATAACTGTTCGAAAAATTTAACAATTCCAACTTGGTGATCAAACACTGGCGCCGTAAATATATGGAGCGGCAATACACAGTGTCTATTGTTTTGTCTCATTGCAATACGCAGTGTCTCGCGCTCTTCAGCATGGTACGTTATTTCTAGCCCAAGTTTCAATTCTGACTTCAATTGGGATTTCTCTCAGCTCGGGCATAGGGCAACAGGAAACTCATGTAAGAAGAACAAAGTTTGAGACGTGGTCAAAGAATGAAGTTTGCGGTTGCACGGAGGAAAATATATCATGGTCTTTCGCTCGCCAACCGTTCATATTGGCTAGGGCCACGAAAGTCGTCATCATGGCAGGGAGTCACAGTATTCACAAGAAAGGATGAAAATACAGACAAGAAGTGGAATGCAAAGGCATACAAGGTTTAAAGTGCGGAAACTTATGTTTCCTATTAAAGACCTCAGGAAAAAGACAGGACGAGACTATGTCGAGAGTACGCACCGCCACATACCGGTGGAACCAGCCACGATCCTTGGAATCTTTACTATCGAACATAATACCTCTTCTTCCTCATCTCTTGTAGATCAGCATGCCGGCCTTGTGAAGGCGGGGAGAGTAAAAAACATGAAGGTGCCAGAAAGTAAATCCAACCTGCATGGTTAGCGAAATAATCAATACAGCCACTAAGCGCAAGACGGAAGGCCTAACCTGGCCTAAGCAAATGTTGTAGCGGGGAATATTTCTTCAACAATCGAGTGCAAGCGCTTGTTAAGGTGGAGAGTGAAAGGATAAGTATGCACCATCGAATAACCAACACGATGGGACGAGATCGATCATTTCTTCAGAAGTTGGAACAATAATATCTATAATGGATGGCCACTTGCACTCAAGTATGATACGAGTGATATCATCATCTATAATAGCGGAAGGGTAGAACTCAATCAAAAAGTTATCATTCTCACCCTCCTGCCTGGCCTTCTGTACTTGCATTCCGTCATCACCTTCGAAATTCATGTTTTGAGGAAGGTATTCTTGGACTCTGAAATTCGTCGGAAGGAAGTTTGCTTCTTGAGCCATCGAAAAGGTGATGTACTTTTGAAAATTATGAGAGAGTTTCCTTGAAAAAATGTCTTGAAGGAGTGTGAAGACGAATAAATGACTATGTAATTACGGGATATTTATACACGCCAAAGAGAGTCCCAGAAGGAAAGTGGACGTGGGATCGTGACCATTATGGCTTACATGATAACTCCCAATAATTACAATATATGATAAAGCGGCTGCGGCATTTAAAAGACTGAATGTATGGATAAAAATACACTACTTATGATTACGGAGATATAAGACTTAGCCTACAAATTACCGGGTGCAAAGGATACACGTCTATTTCCAAGCCACGACCTCTCAGCAGGCACGAGCCCTGGGACATAAGGCATACATCTCGATGCATTAGGGTTTACAGTCTCCTAGCTAGGGTTAGTATATACCACCGCATTGAGTAAACAGGTCCACGTCCTTATTATTCTTTTTATATTACCATAATTAGGACTAGATAAACTTATAGCTATAAATATTCATCCTACCATATTATTGTACAGTCAAGCGATTCTCACAAAATCCAACGATTCTCAAGGAATACAATTGCTTAATTTTCTGTTCAATTATTTATTTCTTAACTTTATTAACCTTTCCTTGTATATTACTGTATTACTTGTGACCCTACTACACACTTAATTATTTAACCTTTAAGACGAATTTTAGGCATAAACATGCTACCCGGGTAAGCTTTTTGTGGGATTCGACTGTAGACTTAACCAGATATATTTGCATTCGGACTTTGGGCCAGATCATAGGGAAATACTTCACTACAATATGATTCATTCCATTTTCCCGTCGTTGTAAATTCATTATTGTTACTTGTCATCAAACATTGAATATTATCATCTATTGTCTCAAAAAAGAAAAACATAATAGAGAAGATGAATGCTCTTTCATACTCACCAAGTTACTATTTTCCCAACAACTTTTAAAGTGAAATTGCCCAAGTCCCAAAAGAAAAAAATTCCTACGTCATGTTGTATGAGACATACTTTTGGTAAAATTAGCAAAAATTTTAGAGTAGTCACGATACGTAAACAATGATCGACTTGCCAGTTTTGGATGCATATTCCTTTAAAATAGACCAGGCTAAGAGGGAAAAAAAGGAAGAGGTGCAGATTTTTACTAGAGATAACGGATGCCCTACCTGATCCATTTCAAATCCAGCCGGAGGTTTTCGAGCCTTGTTACGGACTAAAGTATAAGTTTCTTAGGTAAGCTTGCGTTACTTTACGTTAAATTAATTGAGTTTCACGCTAATATAATTTAAACCAAGATATGTGTACTACTAAAATTTAATCGCAAAAGAATTTCAAAATGAAACTCCAATTTATAGAAGCTAAAGGTTGAAGAAGATTACAAGAATCACATTCAAACAAAAACTGGAGCGAAGACCTTTTTTCTTTCTTTTTCTACATTTACTACTCAAATAAAAGCTGTATAGTACTCAAAATCTCAATTGAAGTACTACTGCAACATTCTGCAGTAGGTTCCACATGAGGGATATATATGAATATTCTTCTTTCTCTTTATCCATATATACCTGAGAGTAGACGGTCTGCAGCACCAAGAGCTATGAGGGCATTGCCCTCTGCTTCAATAAGCTTAGCATCTGGAATCTTTTTACCATACAAATCAAAGCTACATTTGACGATAGCTTTTTTGATGAGATCAAACCTGTGCTCATCTTTGTTGCCTTTATTTTTGGTAGTAACTTCTAAAATACTTTCCAAACTTGGGATCACTTTAGCATATTCAGCTTCACAAAAATCATATGTTTTTGGAGTAGCTTGTTTTTTCTTTAATAAAACATCATGTGTTGTGTTTACTTGAGGAATGACTAAATCTTTTAGAATAGCCAATGCCAAATCCAAGCTCTTGTTTTTTGCAGCTGCTGCTCCGACTTGCTTATTAGATCTAAAGTAATTTATACATTCTTGTTTAGAACCTAACATCGTTGCACAATATCTTGTAATCAAGTCGTTATCTTTGTGCACTGATGCTGCAGACAGGAGACGGTTTGCAGCACCAAGAGCTACATGGACATTACCTTCTCCTTCCATAATCTCCCGATCTACAATTTTTTTACCCATCAAATCAAATCCACATTTGCTGAGCGTATTAGCTTCTTTAATGAGATCAACTTTAACTCCATTTTTGTAGCCTTTATTCTTGGTAGTAACTTCTAAAATCCTCTCAAACGTAGGGATTGCTTTAGCCCATTCAGCTTCACAAACACCATATACTCCTGGACTAGCCTGTTTTTTCTTCAATAAAACATTGTGTGTGGTTTTTGCTTGAGGAATGACTAAATTTTTTATAATAGCCAATGCCAAATCCAAGGATTTGTTTGTTGCTGCTGCTGCTACGACTTGTTTATTAGATCTAAGGTAATTTATGCATTCGCGTTTGTAACTTAACTTCCCTGCACAAATTCTTGTAATCAAGTCACCACCTTCTGCATTGATGCTTTGAAAAGAAATGATCAAGAGAAGGGATGAAATGAGAGTAACAAGAAGCGAAAATTTGTGCAAAGAAGCCATTTTATTTTATTTTTTTGCCAATGCGATTTAAAGTCGAAAGGCTTGTTTTGTTGATTTTATGTGTTGTGAGTAATTTTAAGTCCTTTTATACATAACCTGAGTAACGACCTTCCCAATTATTAGGTGAAATTTGGTGGTGATACTCTAAACTTTTGACTTATTGCTATGGTTCCCAGAACAATTAGTGCCATGTTTGGCTTGGATTCAGTCAAAGCCACGTTAATATCTTCAATATCACATAGTAACCATTGGATGAGAAAATATTAAAAAAAAAATGTTATCACTAAAGCCTGCGGTGCAGTGGAAGTATATATCCATCATTAACCATCTGAGGTCTCGAGATTACATCTGTTAATGTGGTCGTCTTGGTAAAGGAGATCTTTACTCCCTAATGTTGAACTGTTCAGCGCCGAATGCTAAATGGGAAAGGAAAGCACACATAAAAAGTTGGTTCTAATGTTGCTATAAAAATTAAATAAATAGTGTTAACTGTAATTAAATAATGCATTCAGTACAAGGAAATAAGTAATTTAGAAAGGTCTTCTTATTATACTTTATGTGCCGGCTTTAATAAATTCTTGGCTCTAATAATGATTTTTGTTCAATAAGTATTTACGACTTTAATTCAATTTTTCTACACTAGAAAGTAAACATATCTTTTTGGAAGATTTATCAACTGCATGACAAAATGTCCAAGAATATGGCTTTGATTTATTATCCATGTTCATTTTCCTAAACACAATGACATATTCAATGTGGTTATAGATCTCCACAAGTCTGAAAATTATCAAGAATTACAAAACACTTCTTTTGTAAGTCCAAACATTAAGGTTGGGAAGTGTTAGATGAAATCCTCTTTAACTGCACATCAAGTCATAGTTTCATAGATCAGCATTTTTAAGAAATGGTCTAATCACAAAAAGAGGGAATGCATTAAGGGTTTCAAACTACAAAGAACCCTTTCAATTCTTGATTTTATTTTAGTCGCCATTCATTATATAATCAAAAGAATTGAAAAAATTGCCTGAAGACTCGTGCTCTCTATAATTTATTCATCCTTTTTGCTCATCTTCACAAAGGATCAACTTACTTCTTTGCATTTATATATCACATGGCATTGTAGCAACGGCTTGTTTATTTTTATCTCTACAGTTTAAAATGATAGAATAATGCAAGTACGACTTGGGATCTTTTTCATTCAACGAATTTCTCGAAGGCTAAGCACTATCGGTTGAAGACTAATACAAAGTTTATAGAAATCCTAAATATTTTGGGAATTATATTTGCAGGTTTTATTTAATTCATCATGTCTAGTTAGGTTAGTTAAAGTAATAGTATTACAATAGTTTTCAATTTAAGGTTAAAGTAGTTTTTTTTGTTACTATAAATATGGGTGCTACCATCTAAGTATTTTATTGTGATATAAAGAATAGAGTCAAAATTTGTTAAATTTGAGAGAATAGTTAGTATTTGGGATACTTATATCCTTCAAAGTGGTATCTAAGCTATAAAATTTTGAAAGAGACTCTAGAGCTTATGCCACCGGCGGGCGGTACAGGCTAATATGTCGCCCTTGACTAAAACAACCATCATGTTAAAGAGAGATGCAAGATAAATAATCATGTTGACAATAGAGTTTGAAATCAATAAAACTTTGAAAGAGGTAATTATACTTTATGATATTTATATTCTTCAAAGTACCCCGCTTAGGTGGGGTATCACCGGGTATATAGTTGTTTTCGTTATTGTTGTTGTTGTATTTATATTCTTCAAAGAGGTATCAGAACCCGTTTCGACCCTTGGACCCGTGGGTTATGTGATAGGTGCATCAACTTTATCTATCAATTTCAAGGGCTATACATTGAATGTCTCTATGTTCAATCATTTTTTTTCTAATAAGGCAAGTTTTGCTCTCGAAAACCTAAATTTTTTACTGCAGTATATTATGAATTAATTTCATCGACTATACATTACATGCATAATAATTGCAAGGATTGTGTTCCATAGAAAAAAATACTTAATTTGTGTGTCCTTTCCAATGTTGACTACGCCCTTAGTTAGAGATTTCACATTCGACACAAAAAAATAGAGTAATTTTGTAAGGTGATGTTGGACTAAACTTACATATACTCCAATAGATTTCGCCCCTGGGTTTACTCTATTCTAGTGTATTTGGATTGTTAAAAATGTCATTTGAGCTTATTTATGTGTTTTTGACGTGTAGGAATGAAAATTATTGAAAACAACTTACTTGGAGCTAAAAGCATGTCACAATGGGACTTTGAAATTTCACTATAACTGTTCGAAAATTTAACAATTCCAACTTGGTGATCAAACACTGGCGCCGTAAATATATGGAGCGGCAATACACAGTGTCTATTGTTTTGTCTCATTGCAATACGCAGTGTCTCGCGCTCTTCAGCATGGTACGTTATTTCTAGCCCAAGTTTCAATTCTGACTTCAATTGGGATTTCTCTCAGCTCGGGCATAGGGCAACAGGAAACTCATGTAAGAAGAACAAATTAAAGTTTGAGACGTGGTCAAAGAATGAAGTTTGCGGTTGCACGGAGGAAAATATATCATGGTCTTTCGCTCGCCAACCGTTCATATTGGCTAGGGCCACGAAAGTCGTCATCATGGCAGGGAGTCACAGTATTCACAAGAAAGGATGAAAATACAGACAAGAAGTGGAATGCAAAGGCATACAAGGTTTAAAGTGCGGAAACTTATGTTTCATATTAAAGACCTCAGGAAAAAGACAGGACGAGACTATGTCGAGAGTACGCACCGCCACATACCGGTGGAACCAGACACGATCCTTGGAATCTTTACTATCGAACATAATACCTCTTCTTCCTCATCTCTTGTAGATCAGCATGCCGGCCTTGTGAAGGCGGGGAGAGTAAAAAACATGAAGGTGCCAGAAAGTAAATCCAACCTGCATGGTTAGCCAAGTGATCAATACAGCCACTAAGCGCCAGACGGAAGGCCTAACCTGGCCTAAGCAAATGTTGTAGCGGGGAATATTTCTTCAACAATCGAGTGCAAGCGCTTGTTAAGGTGGAGAGTGAAAGGATAATTATGCACCATCAAATAACCAACACGATGGGACGAGATCGATCATTTCTTCAGAAGTTGGAACAATAATATCTATAATGGATGGCCACTTGCACTCAAGTATGATACGAGTGATATCATCATCTATAATAGCGGAAGGGTAGAACTCAATCAAAAAGTTATCATTCTCACCCTCCTGCCTGGCCTTCTGTACTTGCATTCCGTCATCACCTTCGAAATTTATGTTTTGAGGAAGGTATTCTTGGACTCTGAAATTCTTGGGAAGGAAGTTTGCTTCTTGAGCCATCGAAAAGGTGATGTACTTTTGAAAGAGAGTCCCAGAAGGAAAGTGGACGTGGGATCGTGATCATTATGGCTTACATGATACTACTCCCAATAATTACAATATATGATAAAGCGGCTGCGGCATTTAAAAGACCGAATGTATGGATAAAAATACACTACTTATGATTACGGAGATATAAGACTTAGCCTACAAATCACGGGGTGCAAAGGATACACGCCTATTTCCAAGCCACGACCTCTCAGCAGGCACGAGCCCTGGGACATAAGGCATACATCTCGATGCATTAGGGTTTACAGTCTCCTAGCTAGGGTTAGTATATACCACCGCATTGAGTAAACAGGTCCACGTCCTTATTATTCTTTTTATTTCACCATAATTAGGACTAGGTAAACTTATAGCTATAAATATTCATCCTACCATATTATTGTACAGTCAAGCGATTCTCACAAAATCCGACGATTCTCAAGGAATACAATTGCTTAATATTCTGTTCAATTATTTATTTCTCAACTTTATTAGCCTTTCCTTGTATATTACTGTATTACTTGTGACCCTACTACACACTTAATTATTTAACCTTTAAGACGAATTTTAGGCATAAACATGCTACCAGGGTAAGCTTTTTGTGGGATTCGACTGTAGACTTAGCCAGATATATTTGCATTCGAACTTTGGGCCAGATCATAGGGAAATACTTCACTACAATATAATTCATTCCATTTTCCCGTCGTTGTAAATTCATTATTGTTACTTGTCATCAAACATTGAATATTATCATCTATTGTCTCAAAAAAGAAAAACATAATAGAGAAGATGAATGCTCTGTCATACTCACCAAGTTACTATTTTCCCAACAACTTTTACAGTGAAATTGCCCAAGTCCCAAAAGAAAAAAATTCCTATGTCATGTTGTATGAGACATACTTTTGGTAAAACTAGTCTCTCGATACGTGCGCTGCACGTATATGTCGAGAAAAAAATTCAAACAGCTTCTTAAAAAGAGAGATAATAGTAATACTCAGTCAAATATAAACTTGGTTGAGCTCAAAACATATAATACTAATGAAGCGAAAAAAAGATACCAGAGTCAAAATGACGAAAAATTTTGTGGAAATCACACTTTTTTGCCTCAAGTTACACACTATATATCCAGGAACGGATTTAAACAAACACTATTGTTTACCTAGCTTAGAAACTAATTGTTTACCTAGCTTAGAAACTATCCTATATGATACGACGACATCTTACTTAATCATCGATTAAATCAAACAAAGATACACATAGACTAAAGAATCATATTTGAACTCACAATGTACTATAATGATAATGCCTCACAAAAAAAAGAGAAAGACCAGGAGAGTATCCGCTCGTGAAACTCTTAACAATCAAGTATGCAAAAAGGAAAAAGTGAGGAAAAATAATTGTTCGAAGTGGATGTCGTTAAGTAATGCCATGGGCTACGCAATTTTGGCATCAGTTTAGATAAGAAGTACACATACGTTCTTCTAACTTCTAATTTTTTGATAGTTGGAAACATTGAAAAAAAAAAATCTGTGTAGAAATTTTCATAATACATGAATCAATAACAAAATTCACATGTAAAAGTTGCAGCACAAACTCATAAAGTGCTTGGCAAGAGTATTTCATGGATCTTCTCTTATAATATGTTCATTGTAGAAAGTTAAATCTCTCTTTCACTAAATATGATACTTCACTAATTTACTAACTGTGCAAGTTACACCTGTACAGTAAATACAATATGACGAAGGGTTTATCAAAATGTAGACTTTTTAGTATTGCTTGAAAGGATACTGTAATTGTCAAACACTTGGCTATCATTGCCTTCTCCATAAGAAGGAAACAATTTCATGTTAAATTCATTTTCAGAGGGACTCGGACATATTCAAAATGCAAGAAATTATAGTCCATTCCAAAAACACCACACAACATAGTACTCCAAACGCCCCAAAGCATACATTTCGAAACACACAACAAAGAACTGCAACATAATTGTTGCACAACTTTTTGTACTCCAATATAGGAATGACAACTCAGGCAACTTTCCAAGAAATTGGTGTTTTGGATAATTCCAACTTACGAACTACCTTACAGGCTACATAGGTACATGTTATTACGGCTGATAATGCACAGATTTAATACTATCAAATTATTATAAAGCAAGATAAAGAAAAGGAGGAAACTTGACCGTGTCCTTGTCAAAATCTAAAGCAAGATAAAGAAAAGGAGGAAACTCGACTCTTATCCATATCAAAATGGAAAACTTTGCTCCTATATCGATGAATGTCGACGATGGGAGCAGACTGGAGAGGTTGAATAAGAACAAAGGATCTTCTTTGCAAGACATGGCGAGACTAACATCAGCAACAACGAATCTTCAGAAAATCATCCGCTAACAATAGCATATATTATTGTTTAATCTCTGATAAATTTTGTATAAATTAGAATGAAGTAATTAATAAATAAGAGCTTTTGCATAAATTCTTTAGGAAAAAGAAGTTGGAGAAGCCAATGGTTTTCTAATGCAGGCGACAACAACCTTTTGAGAACTACTATTGCTATAAACTAAAGGATGTGTCTTCTGAGTTGTGACTGTTAATGAAAGAGTGCGAAATTTTGAGCTTAGTGTTTATATGCGTTGTTTTTTAAGGCTATTATTATAGGGGGAGTGCAATCTGAAGAGGATTCTGAAGCAAAGCGTCTATTAGTTTGGGAGGACAAATAAAAGTACCGTTGGAATTTTTTTTAAGCAGGGTCTTATGTTCAGGGGCTTTTTGGTAATATGACTTTTGGTTTTTATAGTAATATGATTTTATAGTAATATGATGATGATTAGCAAAAATTTTACAGTAGTCACGATACTTAAACAATGATCGACTTGCCAGTTTTGGATACATATTCCTTTAAAATAGACCAGGTTAACAGGAAAAAAAAAAAAAAAAAAAAGGTTGAAGAGGTGCAGATTTTTGCTAGAGATATAAGTTTCTTAAGTAAGCTTGTGTTACTTTATGTTAAATTAATGAAGGTTCACGCTAATATAATTTAAACCAACATATATATGTGTACTCCTAAAATTTAATCGCAAAAGAATTTCAAAATGGAACTCCAATTTATAGAAGTTAAAGCTTGAAGAAGATTACAAGAATCACATTCAAACAAAACTGGAGCTAAGTCCTTTTTTTTTTTTTTTTTCTTTTTCTACATTTACTACTCAAATAAAAGCTGTATAGTACTCAAAATATCAATTGAAGTACTACTGCAACATTCTGCAGTAGGTTCCACATGAGGGATATATATGAATATTCTTCTTTCTCTTTATCCATATATACCTGAGAGTAGACGGTCTGCAGCACCAAGAGCTATGAGGGCATTGCCCTCTGCTTCAATAAGCTTAGCATCTGGAATCTTTTTACCATACAAATCAAAACTACATTTGACGATAGCTTTTTTGATGAGATCAAACCTGTGCTCATCTTTGTTGCCTTTATTTTTGGTAGTAACTTCTAAAATACTCTCCAAACTTGGGATCACTTTAGCATATTCAGCTTCACAAAAATCATATGCTTTTGGAGTAGCTTGTTTTTTCTTTAATAAAACATCATGTGTTGTGTTTACTTGAGGAATGACTAAATCTTTTAGAATAGCCAATGCCAAATCCAAGCTCTTGTTTTTTGCAGCTGCTGCTACGACTTGCTTATTAGATCTAAAGTAATTTATACATTCTTGTTTAGAACCTAACATCGTTGCACAATATCTTGTAATCAAGTCATTATCTTTGTGCACTGATGCTGCAGACAGGAGACGGTTTGCAGCACCAAGAGCTACATGGACATTACCTTCTCCTTCCATAATCTCTCGATCTACAATTTTTTTACCCATCAAATCAAACCCACATTTGCTGAGCGTATTAGCTTCTTTAATGAGATCAACTTTAACTCCATTTTTGTAGCCTTTATTTTTGGTAGTAACTTCTAAAATCCTCTCAAACGTAGGGATCGCTTTAGCCCATTCAGCTTCACAAACACCATATACTCCTGGACTAGCCTGTTTTTTCTTCAATAAAACATTATGTGTGGTTTTTGCTTGAGGAATGACTAAATTTTTTATAATAGCCAATGCCAAATCTAAGGATTTGTTTGTTGTTGCTGCTGCTACGACTTGTTTATTAGATCTAAGGTAATTTATGCATTCGCGTTTGTAACTTAACTTCCCTGCACAAATTCTTGTAATCAAGTCACCACCTTCTGCATTGATGCTTTGAAAAGAAATGATTAAGAGAAGGGATGAAATGAGAGTAACAAGAAGCGAAAATTTGTGCAAAGAAGCCATTTTATTTTATTTTTTTGCCAATGCGATTTAAAGTCGAAAGGCTTGTTTTGTCGATTTTATGTGTTGTGAGTAATTTTAAGTCCTTTTATACA
The DNA here is from genome assembly GCA_037355625.1 of Petunia x hybrida. Lineage (NCBI taxonomy): Eukaryota > Viridiplantae > Streptophyta > Magnoliopsida > Solanales > Solanaceae > Petunia > Petunia x hybrida. The sequence goes on along the minus strand of JBBBVM010000048.1, from coordinate 6,039,713 downwards.
TAACCTGAGTAACAACCTTCCCAATTATTAGGTGAAATTTGGTGGTGATACTCAAAACTTTTGACTTATTGCTATGGTTCCCAGAACAATTAGTGCCATGTTTGGCTCGGATTCAGTCAAAGCCACGTTAATATCTTCAATATCACATAGTAACCATTGGATGAGAAAATATTAAAAAAACAATGTTATCACTAAAGCCTGCGGTGCAGTGGAAGTATATATCCATCATTAACCATCTGAGGTCTCGAGATTACATCTGTTAATGTGGTCGTCTTGGTAAAGGAGATCTTTACTCCCTAATGTTGAACTGTTCAGCGCCGAATGCTAAATGGGAAAGGAAAGCACACATAAAAAGTTGGTTCTAATGTTGCTATAAAAATTAAATAAATAGTGTTAACTGTAATTAAATAATGAATTCTACAAGGAAATCATAGTACTATAAAAGCATGTACTCTTAGACATGAAAAGTCTGATTACCAAAATACCCTTAACCTAAATAATTCAACTAAACAGAAAAAATAAATACCTTAAAATACAAATACTCCTAAACAAACTTCGGACAATAATTCCTAAAAGATTGTGTCTTTTGGGAAGACACACCTATTCACGCTAAGGTTGAGTCATTTGGAAATATACACCTACTCAAACTGGCTTTGTTTTATCTAAAGTGGCACCTATTCCACTCTCAAATTATTCATTTGGCCTGCTCTGGTTTCTGCTTCAAGATAGCACGCACCAAACATTTTTTCTTCAACCGGTAAGTTAATTCTCTTTTTTAAATATTAATTTTGTGTCTCTTATGTCGACGCATGTTGCATATGATGTGGTCTATTGGTTGTTGGATTATTTTGGCGTCGTCTGTGGGGGGAGAAGATATATGGGTGCAAATTCATTTTTTTCATCTCAGTAACTTTGCATTATTTTTTTATTATTGACTACCTCTTATTTGTGATAAGTCCTCATTTTTAAAAAAAGTCAGATTACCAAAATGACCTTTAAAACCCTAAAATATACCAGCATGCCATTTAAAAAACTAAAAATACCAAAGATTACACAAAAAAAAGGAAAAAAAACCAATTTAAAATAAAAATATTCGTACCCGCGACGCACAACAAACTGACAAAACTCATTTATATTAAGGGAATGGATGTGATGCTTCTAAATAGGTGCAGATTATGGATTTAAATACCTCCACAAAGTTTCTCATGCAAACCAATTCAATTACTCTCATCTTTTCTTCAATTGTGGGTGTCGGCACCTGCTTTATTGTTCTTAAGGAGATCTTATAGAGGTAAACTTTCTATCTTCTCAGTTTAGTTGTTTCATGCATTTCTATTAAAATATAAAATCTAACTGCTTCTTCTCCATTATGCTGTTTGGGTTTTCATTAATTCATTAATAGATGGCCTTCGACTATATACTTATTCAATTTATCTCTTTCAACTTGGATACCATGAGGCGGTCCTTGAAAAGTTTTAATAGGAGGACTATTTTCTGTACGCAAAGTTTACAAAATAACAATTAGCATTAGACACAACGTGCAACTCACGTTCCGAGAGACTAGTAAGTAATTTAAAAAGGTCTTTCTTATTATACTTTACTAGTATAGCGCGTGGTCAAGATGAAAACTAACTCATCCTAGCTATTTTATATATAAAACTAACAATTAACAAATGTGTAATCATGATTGATACTTACAACTCAATTATTCGTCTACCTACTGAATGTTCAATTGTTCGGTTTATCATATCTATAATATATTTCATAGAGTTGTAAAATATATTAACGTTGCACTATACGCTTTGCTCTTATTCTTCTACTGATTATTTTTCATGCATTACTTTTTTCTTTTGATCTTTTAAGAATGCACTTGTTTTTCTTTTTTTCTTTTATTCTTTATTATCCTTCCCCTACTCTACTTCAAGAATGCACTTGCTTATTACCCTATTTTTCTTTGTATGTCTTTTCCTATTGTGATCTTCTTATTAATTTTTTCCATGTTGTACTTTACCTATAGCAAATGAAATAATTTTATATGTAACACAGAATTCTTCAAATGAATAAACACATAAAGCAGAAGTGAAAATTATTCTATCGACTAGAGCCATAATTTATGCACTTACCAACAAATGAAAGAAGTTGGGCAGAAAGGGCTATTAACCCTAAACAAAGCCATAACTTTCTGCTAACTTTAGCTAATTACTATCCCTTATCAGGATGTGAACCAATCATTGATATCATTGTTGATAACCAATCATTCATATCATTGCTAACAGAATGTGAATCATTGAAGTACCTTTAAGACTGACAAAAAAAAAAATTGTGATCTTATAGTAAACTCAATTACAATTATGTGCAATCCGACTTATTCTGACATAGGTGAAGGAGCAACAATATTTCTTCATTATAAAGAGTGCATCATTAACAATAAAGAGTGCATCATTAACAATCTCTATCATGGCATTAGTGGGATTATTAATATATGTTGACACCTAATTTTTTTTTCAATAATTTCAAAATTAATCTAAAACTACTTGATAAATTAGAATCATTAAATAGCTTAATTTTGTATCATTGCCAAATAAAATTGAAAATTTGGTCTAATTGGTAGTTATTTCACAAAATGACTATTTTTACAATTTTGATTACTTTTGCAAAATTAAATTATTTTCACCAAAATCAAGTATTAATGGTTTCACAATGTTTCATGCATATCTTTTATAAATTAATGCATATCTAGCTAGCTTTTCAATTGCATTTTTTACTTCAAAATTGCAAGATTAACCTCATTGTATCAAAATATTAACTGTATTAATTAACCGGTATTTGCGACAACATTTTGGTATTTATTATGCACTAATTAGTCAAAAATGATTTTCATTAAGTTTATTTGTCGTTTCACGATAATAGTGTTTCACCTTTAAATACACCTAATTCTCTAAGCTTTTTTTGAAAGGATTATACGATACCTGCAAAATCTATTCAAGCAACGAATAGGTTGTCCGACTCTCGCAATCTAAAACATATCACTTGCACATCAATAAAAGTGATTTTGGAAAAGAATGCCACAGATTGTCATATTAAACATTGATAGAAAAATATAAAATTGTCAATTTGGAATTTGAAATGTGATAGAAATCTATAGGACTTCTTCCCCTACAATGCCAACATCTATTAATTTGATCATGCACGTTAATGGGATAATTTGTTGTGGTTTGGATTTTTTATTTTTAGATGCCTTATTCTGCTTTCAAGAGTAAGATTATATTAGTAGGATAAGTATGTAGGTTTTACCTTTCAATAATATTTCTTATCTATTCATTCAAAATCAGTATAATATAATAATAATAATAATAATAATAATAATAATAATAATAATAATAAGCTAACAGTTAAGATAAGGTTGTAAGGTTTACGTTTCAAAAATATTTACTATCTTTCTATTTAATTTTTTTTCTTTTATAAAAAAATAATAGATATATCTAATAGTCAAGATAAGACATTAGACTTTAGCTTCATAAATATTTAAAATCTTTCCATTCAAATTATACATAAAAATATGAATATCGTTATATACTATCATTATTATTGTTATTAATATATAGATGTCTATAATATTAAAAATGAAGTTGGTAGCATTGCATATCAAATACATCAAAGCTTTGCCGTGCGACTTTGAAAATTCTTATACTTAGACTCGCCAATTATATTGTAAATTCTTATCCTTTATCTACCATACTTTTTTTTGTATTATACATTTAAATTTGAAAACATATCCGGTAGTTTGAATTTAATATCTTATTTATACATGGGGTTATTTTTTTTTAATTTTAAAATTCACATGTCAATTTAAGACAATGGACATCAAAGATACTTTAGGATAAAGCTAACCATTAGGAGCCAAAGGAAAACCATAACTTCTTCTAATAAGACAACCACTTTTAACGAATAGAGGTTCTGCTCTTTCACAAAGTTCATCATCATATTTTGGAATCTCATTGATTTCATTAGGATCATGATCATGCTTCAACGATATAAATAGTACTATCCTTGCAAAATTTCTCTCATTTTAATACTATCTCATATCTCCTTTGTTGAGATCTGCTACACTATATGTTATTGTTAAAATATTCACTATTTAGTTATAACCTAGAGGTAAAGAAACAATTAATTCAAAACTAAAGAGAAAAGAAATAGAACAAAAGAGTCGAGGGGAAACAACATGCATGTAAATGATTCACGTTACTTTGTTGCTATTGCTGGTACTATGCTACATACAGTCAATAAAACTGTATAAAAAATAAAAAGTTCTAAGGATTCAACTGTATATATAGTGGGTATTTAAAGGATCACCAGATCAAATTGTTATCAGCTTTGGAGATCCAAAACTAATCTTCCATGATAAGTGGAAAGAAATTCATATATTTTCAATTCAAATTCAAATTTAAAAATTTTGAAAACAATATATATTTTAAAGGATAGGATTCTAATATCATCTACGTATATATTTTCAAAATATAAACTTTATCTTGAAATTACACCGACCAATAGGATTGACTATTCTCGGAAGAGAGTGAAAGGAGAAAACAATAGCTATGCAACTTATGAGATTTTAATGGTTCCGTTACATGATGAATAATGATAAGACAATTGAATGCAGTCTAGTTAACAGTATGTTTCAAAACATACAATTTGAAACTTGAGTATCTTCACATATTTTTATCTTGGATCATTCAAAGATTTTTAGAACATTACAGTATATTTTATAAAAAAAAAAAAAAACTTACAGCAAGTTAATTAATCGTGCCTCAAACGGAGTACTTCAGAAGACTGAGAACAACTGAACAAAGACCTGTAGTTTCACCCATAAATACATCTCGGAAAAAGTACCTCCCCGTAGAAAGGATGGACAAAATCCAAATTTTTGTTTTAAGCATAAACTATTAAGTTCTTAAAAAAGTCTATTTCACTCAATTATATATAGGCATCCTTATTCCTGCCTAACTCATGTTAAAACTTAGGAGTATATAAAGCAATTGCACTAAAGTTGTGCAAAATAAATAACAGAAGAAAGTTTTAATTGCTACTGACCTACAATATCGGTCCATACGGGACCCTACAAGGTTCGAAATGGCTCCAAATTTTGCACGCAAGTCATGCAAGACTTGTGCGACATGCTTATGAAGATGGAACCGAATCGGATCTCCAGAACTCAAAATACGACTCCCACGGAAAGAGGTCGATTTCTTAACTTTTGGGATTTTAGTGAAATTGACCGAACGACCTCAGAATTCACTTCGGAAAGTTGCTACAAGTAAAAAATGACCATACGAACCTAACTCAACTTTCGTACTTCAAATCAGAGCTTATTTGCTCAAATCGATCTAGAAAACCTCTTTAAAGCTTTACAGACAACTAAAACGAAACCATCTAAAAAATCTTACCAAACGAGGTTCGAATCAGCTCAACTTTTACAGACAGGTCCTTATGGACCTAAAGGAGCTTTAAAAACTGTCGTCATGCAAATCAAAATCCTAACTCCCAATAATTTCACATTTTCTATTCTTTCAACTTATCGCGATGCACAGAGTCTCGCGCCCTCCAGCATGGTACGTTATTTCTTGCCCAAACTTCAATTCTGACTTCGTTTGGGATTCCTTATCTATGCAAGTATATGGGTTATTAGAAAAGTCTATAAACACGTTCAAAAACACGATTCTTGACCTGAAAAAATGCAAGAAACACATTGAATAAACATGTTCAACCTTAGAAGATCCTTGAAGCATTCCACAAGGCAAATAAAAGAGTTATGGATCTAGCTTTTTTTTATTATATTTGTGTGCTTTAGCGTAAGCTTGGGTAGCTAAGCTCTTATTTTAGTTTTGATGGATCCTTTTATTGGTTGAATTATTGATAGTGTTTATTATATTCAAGCCGTTCTTTATGATTCTGCTTAGTCAACTTCATGTTTATTGTGATTGTAGTTCAATGGTCATACACTTGTTGTGCCTATACATTTTGTAGTACTTGGAAAATATTACAAGATTAGGTTGTTGTAAGCGACACTTCCAACCAATTAATCGTAATATAATTGTAATGGTTTAAAAGTAATGTTCAGAAAATTGAAACTTTTGACGTAATCATTGTGAGTTTTTTAATTCATCACTCAGGGTTAATTGGGAACCACAATTCTAGAAAGTTATTGCCATTAATTGGAAGATATCTGCGGTAACTTGAGAACTCACATCAATAGAGGAGAAAATCGCTAAATTGTAGAGAACCTGTTAATAATTCATTGATAAACTGGAAAAATCATAATCCTTGATTTTATACTCATTGAACAGACCCTTATCTTCTTTACTTATTTTTAATTAGTTAGTGGCTTTTATTTAAACATTATTTTAGTTATAATTTTTTTTTCTTGAAATTGTTTAAATCTAATTACCTAGCAAAGTCTAAGTCATTTGGTGTGACTTTTGGTGAAATTAGAAAATTTTTTAGAGGAGTCATGATATTTAAACAATGTTCGACTTGCCAGTTTTGGATGCATGTTCCTTTAAAATAGACCAGGCTGAGAGAAAACAAAAAAAGGCTTGACGAGCTACAGATTTCCGCAAGAGACGCAAGTCTCTTAGGTAAGCTTGCATTACTTTACGTTAAATTAATAAAATCTCACGTTAGTATAATTTAAACCATAATATGTGTGTTCCTAAAATTTACCGTAAAAGAATTTCAAAATGAAACTCCAATTTATAGAAGTTAAAGCTTGAAGAAGATTACAAGAATCACATTCAAACAAAAACTGGAGCTAAGTCCCTTTTTTCTTTCTTTCTCTACGTACAGACATTACTACTAATATAAAACTTTATAATACTCAAAATCTCAATTGAAGTACTACTGCAACATTCTGCAGTAGGTTCCACATGAGGGATATATATATATATATATATATATATATATATATATATATATATATATATATATGTGAATATTCTTCTTTCTCTTTATCCATATATACCTGAGAGTAGATGGTCTGCAGCACCAAGAGCTATGAGGGCATTACCCTCTGCATCAGTAAACTTATCATCTAAAACCTTTTTATCATTCAAATCAAAGCTGCATTTGACGATAGCTTTTTTGATGAGATCAAACCTGTGCTCATCTTTGTTCCCTTTATTTTTGGTAGTAACTTCTAAAATACTCTCCAAACTTGGGATCACTTTAGCATATTCAGCTTCACAAAAATCATATGTTTTTGGAGTAGCTTGTTTTTCCTTTAATAAAACATCATGTGTAGTTTTTACTTGAGGAATGACTAAATCTTTTAGAATAGCCAATGCCAAATCCAAGCTCTCGTTTTTTGCAGCTGCTGCTACGACTTGCTTATTAGATCTAAAGTAATTTATACATTCTTGTTTAAAACCTAACTTCGTTGCACAATATCTCGTAATCATGTCGTTATCTTCGTGCACTGATGTTGCAGACAGGAGATCGTTTGCAGCACCAAGAGCTATGAGGGCATTGCCCTCTGCTTCAGTAAACTCACGATCTAAAACCTTTTTATCATTCAAATCAAAGCTACATTTGGCGATAGCTTTTTTTATGAGATCAAACCTGTGCTCATCTTTGTTCCCTTTATTTTTGGTAGTAACTTCTAAAATACTCTCCAAACTTGGGATCACTTTAGCATATTCAGCTTCACAAAAATCATATGTTTTTGGACTAGCTTGTTTTTTCTTTAATAAAACATCATGTGTAGTTTTTACTTGAGGAATGACTAAATCTTTTAGAATAGCCAATGCCAAATCCAAGCTCTCATTTTTTGCAGCTGCTGCTACGACTTGCTTATTAGATCTAAAGTAATTTATACATTCTTGTTTAAAACCATACTTCGTTGCACAAAATCTTGTAATGAAGTCGTTATCTTCGTCCACTGATGCTACATGGACATTACCTTCTCCTTCCATAATCTCCTGATCTGCAATCAAGTCTCCATCTTCTGCATTGATGCTTTGAAAAGAAATGATCAAGAGAAGGGATGAAATAAGAGTAAGAGTAAGTGAAAATTTGTGCAGAGAAGCCATTTTATTTTATTTTTCTGCCAATGCGATTTAAAGTCGAAAGGCTTGTTTTGTTGAATTTTATGTGTTGCGAGTAATTTTAAGTCCTTTTATACATAACCTGAGTAACGACCTTCCCAATTATTAGGTGAAATTTGGTGGTGAGACTCTAAACTTTTGATTTATTGCTATGGTTCCCAGAACAATTAGTGCCATGTTTGGCTTGGATTCAGTCAAAGCCACGTATTTCACATAGTAACCAGTGGATGAGAAAATATTAAAAAATAAAAAAGGTATCACTAAAGCTTGCGGTGCGATGGAAGTACCCCTCCATCATTAACCATATAAGGTTTCGAGTTTACATCTGTTAATGTAGTCGTTTTAGTAGGGAGCTCTTTACTCCCTAATGTTGAACTGTTCAGCGCCAAACACTAAATGGGAAAGCAAAGCACACACAAAAAGTTAGTTCTAATTCCGCTATAAAAATTAAATAGATAGTGTTAACAATAATTAAATAAGTACTTTAGAAAAGTCTTCTTATTTCGGTCTTAGTAATGAGTTTAGTTCAACAAGTATTTACGACTTTAATTCAAATTTTCTACACTATAAGTATAAAGTAGACATATCTTTTTGGAAGACTTAACACACATCTTGATGAAGATTTATCAACTGCACGAGAAAATGTCCAAGAATATGGCTCTGATTTATTATCCAGGTTCATTTTCCTAAACACATTACATATTCAATGTCATTATAGATCTCCACAAGTCTGAGAATTATCAAGCATTACAAAACACTTCTTTTAGGAAAACAAAGTTAAAGAAGAACTACGTACTTTCATTTTCTCTCGATAACAAAATTGATTATAAATAGAGGTGCTACCATCTATTCTATTGTAGTACAAGAGAGTAGAGTCAAAATCAATAATGTTTGATATACTACTTAGTATTTGGAATATTTATATCCTTCAAAGTGGTATTCGAACTATAAGATTTTGAGAGACTTGAGAGCTTACGCCACTGGCAGGCGGTACTGGCCAATGTGCCGCCTGTTGGCGAAAAACAACCATCTGGTCAAAGAGAGATGCATAAATATAGATGCAAGAAAAATAATCATGTTGACAATAGAGTTTGAAATCAATAAAATTTTGAAATTTCTACTACATTTTATGATATTTATATCCTTCAAAGTGGTATCAAAGACAGGTTCAACCCTGAGACCTGTGGATTATGTGATAGGTGCATCAACATTATCTATCAATTTCAAGGGCTATACATCGAACGTCTCTTTTTGCAATCAATTTGTGAATAAGGCAAGTTTTTTCTCTCGAAAACCTTAATAATTTACTGCAAAATATTATCAATCAATTTCAACGACTATACATTACACACAGAATAATTGCAACGGCTGTGTTTCTTAGAAAAAAATACTTATTTTGTGCGCCCTTTCCAATGTTGACTACTCCTTTAATTAAAGATTTCAGATTTGACACAAAAAAATTAGAGTAATTTTGTATGGTGATGTTGGACTGAACTTACGTATACTCCATTAGATTTCGCCCCTTGGTTTACTCTATTATAGTGTATTTTGATTGTTAAAAATGTCATTCGAGCTTATTTATGAGTTTTTAACGTGTAGGAATGAAAATTATTGAAAATAGGTGACTTGGAGTTAAAAGAAGGTGACAACAACTTTGAAGTTTGAGTAAATGTTCGAAAAATTGAATAATTCTAGCTTGGTGATCGAAAGGCGCCAAAAAAAATATAATAAAAAACAAATGTTCGGAAATTGCATAAAATATGATCTATTGAAGTGTTGAAGTGGAGCAGCCAAAAAATGAATTAAGGTGTAGGACATTAACTTATGTCATATGAGGAGAAAATATCATAGTGACACGACCCGGATTTTCGGTTAGACCGTACTGGCACCCGAAAACCTTCCCTAGACCTGTCGGGCGAACCCTATAAATTTTATCGCATCATAAAGAGATAAAAGAAACTTAAACAAGACATAGAGGACTCAAAGTAGATATATTGCAAAAATATTACAAGCTGCCCAATAATGCAGCTATCTACCAAGTACAAAGGTCTAGAGATTGCGAAATCAGACATCTATGATGGCCAAAAATATATACATTTCCCGAAGGTAACAAAAATGAGACATAACAATAACATCTATAGCTGGTGGCCTCAACGAACAAGCTGGCTCACCACATGCAGCTGAGATCGCCTCGCTCCTCACTCGCGACACTAGCTAGGTCCTGGAGCGCAATCTGGCGAAACGAAAATAGAAAATAAGAAACAAGTAGTGAGTCATAATGACTCGGTAGGTGAGGAATGACTACTTAACTCGAAAAATAGTTAAATTAGCTAGGGAAATGATAAGCAACGACATATAACAGATAAAAATATAAACATATGCAAGTAGCAGTCATATACAACATAAATAAGAATATGAAATGAATGCAATAGTTAGTGGCTACAGATAATTTTTTTTCTTAAAATTGTTTAAATCTAATTACCTAGCAAATAAAATAGTTGCGATTTGACGTTAAGCTCTCAGTGGGATTCGACTCCAGACTTAACCGGATATATTTGCATTCGACCACTTATCTTTTCGAGACGAATTTAGGGCAGGATCATAGAAAAATAATTCGCCGCAAAATGACTTTTTCTTGCTCAAATTAGAATAAGCTAAGCCGCAAAAAGAACACCCGTCACCAAATGAGAAACAACAATAAAAGAAAATCAAAATATAGCCCAAGATGATTCATGTCATTTTCCCCGTAGTTGTAAATTCACTATTGCTATCCATTATCTCACGTTCATTATTATCATCTATTGCAAACATAATAGAGAAGATGAATGCTCTGTCAAACTCACCAAGTTACTATTTTTCTTACAACTTTTACGGTGAAATTGCGCAAGTCCCAACAAAGTCTAAGTCATTTGGTGTGACTTTTGGTGAAATTAGCAAAAATTTTAGAGGAGTTAGGACACTTAAACAATGATCGACTTGCCAGTTTTGGATGCATGTTCCTTTAAAATAGACCAGGCTGAGAGAAAACAAAAAAAGGCTTGACGAGCTGCAGATTTCCGCAAGAGACGCAAGTCTCTTAGGTAAGCTTGCATTACTTTACGTTAAATTAATAAAGTCTCACGTTCGTATAATTTAAACCATAATATGTGTATTCCTAAAATTTATCGTAAAAGAATTTCAAAATGAAACTCCAATTTATAGAAGTTAAAGCTTGAAGAAGATTACAAGAATCACATTCAAACAAAAACGGGAGCTAAGTCCCTTTTTTCTTTCTTTCTCTACAGACATTACTACTAATATAAAAGCTTTATAATACTCAAAATCTCAATTGAAGTACTACTGCAACATTCTGCGGTAGGTTCCACATGAGGGATATATATATATATGTGAATATTCTTCTTTCTCTTTATCCATATATTCCTGAGAGTAGATGGTCTGCAGCACCAAGAGCTATGAGGGCATTACCCTCTGCTTCAGTAAACTTATCATCTAAAACCTTTTTATCATTCAAATCAAAGCTGCATTTGACGATAGCTTTTTTGATGAGATCAAACCTGTGCTCATCTTTGTTCCCTTTATTTTTCGCAGTAACTTCTAAAATACTCTCCAAACTTGGGATCACTTTAGCATATTCAGCTTCGCAAAAATCATATGTTTTTGGAGTAGCTTGTTTTTCCTTTAATAAAACATCATGTGTAGTTTTTACTTGAGGAATGACTAAATCTTTTAGAATAGCCAATGCCAAATCCAAGCTCTCGTTTTTTGCAGCTGCTGCTACGACTTGCTTATTAGATCTAAAGTAATTTATACATTCTTGTTTAAAACCTAACTTCGTTGCACAATATCTCGTAATCATGTCGTTATCTTCGTGCACTGATGTTGCAGACAGGAGATCGTTTGCAGCACCAAGAGCTATGAGGGCATTGCCCTCTGCTTCAGTAAACTCACGATCTAAAACCTTTTTATCATTCAAATCAAAGCTACATTTGGCGATAGCTTTTTTTATGAGATCAAACCTGTGCTCATCTTTGTTCCCTTTATTTTTGGTAGTAACTTCTAAAATACTCTCCAAACTTGGGATCACTTTAGCATATTCAGCTTCACAAAAATCATATGTTTTTGGAGTAGCTTGTTTTTTCTTTAATAAAACATCATGTGTAGTTTTTACTTGAGGAATGACTAAATCTTTTAGAATAGCCAATGCCAAATCCAAGCTCTCATTTTTTGCAGCTGCTGCTGCGACTTGCTTATTAGATCTAAAGTAATTTATACATTCTTGTTTAAAACCATACTTCGTTGCACAAAATCTTGTAATGAAGTCGTTATTTTTGTCCACTGATGCTACATGGACATTACCTTCTCCTTCCATAATCTCCTGATCTGCAATCAAGTCTCCATCTTCTGCATTGATGCTTTGAAAAGAAATGATCAAGAGAAGGGATGAAATGAGAGTAAGAGTAAGTGAAAATTTGTGCAGAGAAGCCATTTTATTTTATTTTTCTGCCAATGCGATTTAAAGTCGAAAGGCTTGTTTTGTTGAATTTTATGTGTTGTGAGTAATTTTAAGTCCTTTTATACATAACCTGAGTAACGACCTTCCCAATTATTAGGTGAAATTTGGTGGTGAGACTTTAAACTTTTGATTTCTTGCTATGGTTCCCAGAACAATTAGTGCCATGTTTGGCTTGGATTCAGTCAAAGCCACGTATTTCACATAGTAACCAGTGGATGAGAAAATATTAAAAAATAAAAAAGGTATCACTAAAGCTTGCGGTGCGATGGAAGTACCCCTCCATCATTAACCATATGAGGTTTCGAGTTTACATCTGTTAATATAGTCGTTTTAGTAGGGAGCTCTTTACTCCCTAATGTTGAACTGTTCAGCGCCAAACACTAAATGGGAAAGCAAAGCACACACAAAAAGTTAGTTCTAATTCCGCTATAAAAATTAAATAGATAGTGTTAACAATAATTAAATAAGTACTTTAGAAAAGTCTTCTTATTATACTTTATGTGCCGAGGGACACGTGATTTTACTGAAATCCATAAGGGCTTTAATAACTATTTCGCTCTTAGTAATGAGTTTAGTTCAACAAGTATTTACGACTTTAATTCAAATTTTCTACACTATAATTATAAAGTAGACATATCTTTTTGGAAGACTTAACACACATCTTGATGAAGATTTATCAACTGCACGAGAAAATGTCCAAGAATATGGCTCTGATTTATTATCCAGGTTCATTTTCCTAAACACATTACATATTCAATGTCATTATAGATCTCCACAAGTCTGAGAATTATCAAGCATTACAAAACACTTCTTTTAGGAAAACAAAGTTAAAGAAGAACTACGTACTTTCATTTTCTCTCGATAACAAAATTGATTATAAATAGAGGTGCTACCATCTATTCTATTGTAGTACAAGAGAGTAGAGTCAAAATCAATAATGTTTGAGATACTATTTAGTATTTGGAATATTTATATCCTTCAAAGTGGTATTCGAACTATAAGATTTTGAGAGACTTGAGAGCTTACGCCACTGGCAGGCGGTACTGGCCAATGTGCCGCCTGTTGGCGAAAAACAACCATCTGGTCAAAGAGAGATGCATAAATATAGATGCAAGAAAAATAATCATGTTGACAATAGAGTTTGAAATCAATTAAATTTTGAAATTTCTACTACATTTTATGATATTTATATCCTTCGAAGTGGTATCAAAGACAGGTTCAACCCTGAGACCTGTGGATTATGTGATAGGTGCATCAACATTATCTATCAATTTCAAGGGCTATACATCAAACGTCTCTTTTTGCATTCAATTTTGTGAATAAGGCAAGTTTTTTCTCTCGAAAACCTTAATAGTTTACTGCAAAATATTATCAATCAATTTCAACGACTATACATTACACACAGAATAATTGCAAGGGCTGTGTTTCTTAGAAAAAAATACTTATTTTGTGCGCCCTTTCCAATGTTGACTACTCCTTTAATTAAAGATTTCAGATTTGACACAAAAAAATTAGAGTAATTTGTATGGTGATGTTGGACTGAACTTACGTATACTCCATTAGATTTCGCCCCTTGGTTTACTCTATTATAGTGTATTTTGATTGTTAAAAATGTCATTCGAGCTTATTTATGAGTTTTTAACGTGTAGGAATGAAAATTATTGAAAATAGGTGACTTGGAGTTAAAAGAAGGTGACAACAACTTTGAAGTTTGAGTAAATGTTCGAAAAATTGAATAATTCTAGCTTGGTGATCGAAAGGCGCCGAAAAAAATATAATAAAAAACAAATGTTCGGAAATTGCATAAAATATGTTCTATTGAAGTGTTGAAGTGGAGCAGCCAAAAAATGAATTAAGGTGTAGGACATTAACTTATGTCATATGAGGAGAAAATATCATAGTGACACGACCCGGATTTTCGGTTAGACCGTACCGGCACCCGACAACCTTCCCTAGACCTGTCGGGCGAACCCTATAAATTTTATCGCATCATAAAGAGATAAAAGAAACTTAAACAAGACATAGAGGACTCAAAGTAGATATATTACAAAAATATTACAAGCTGCCCAATAATGCAGCTATCTACCAAGTACAAAGGTCTAGAGATTCCGAAATCAGACATCTATGATGGCCAAAAATATATACATTTCCCGAAGGTAACAAAAATGAGACATAACAATAACATCTATAGCTGGTGGCCTCAGCGAACAAGCTGGCTCACCACATGCAGCTGAGATCGCCTCGCTCTTCACTCGCGACACTAGCTAGGTCCTGGAGCGGAATCTGGCGAAACGAAAATAGAAAATAAGAAACAAGTAGTGAGTCATAATGACTCGGTAGGTGAGGAATGACTACTTAACTCGAAAAATAGTTAAATTAGCTAGGGAAATGATAAGCAACGACATATAACAGATAAAAATATAAACATATGCAAGTAGCAGTCATATACAACATAAATAAGAATATGAAATGAATGCAATAGTTAGTGGCTACAGATAATTTTTTTTCTTAAAATTGTTTAAATCTAATTACCTAGCAAATAAAATAGTTGCGATTTGACGTTAAGCTCTCAGTGGGATTCGACTCCAGACTTAACCGGATATATTTGCATTCGACCACTTATCTTTTCGAGACGAATTTAGGGCAGGATCATAGAAAAATAATTCGCCGCAAAATGACTTTTTCTTGCTCAAATTAGAATAAGCTAAGCCGCAAAAAGAACACCCGTCACCAAATGAGAAACAACAATAAAAGAAAATCAAAATATAGCCCAAGATGATTCATGTCATTTTCCCCGTAGTTGTAAATTCACTATTGCTATCCATTATCTCACGTTCATTATTATCATCTATTGCAAACATAATAGAGAAGATGAATGCTCTGTCAAACTCACCAAGTTACTATTTTTCTTACAACTTTTACGGTGAAATTGCGCAAGTCCCAACAAAGTCTAAGTCATTTGGTGTGACTTTTGGTGAAATTAGCAAAAATTTTAGAGGAGTTAGGACACTTAAACAATGATCGACTTGCCAGTTTTGGATGCATGTTCCTTTAAAATAGACCAGGCTGAGAGAAAACAAAAAAAGGCTTGACGAGCTACAGATTTCTGCAAGAGACGCAAGTCTCTTAGGTAAGCTTGCATTACTTTACGTTAAATTAATAAAGTCTCACGTTAGTATAATTTAAACCATAATATGTGTATTCCTAAAATTTATCGTAAAAGAATTTCAAAATGAAACTCCAATTTATAGAAGTTAAAGCTTGAAGAAGATTACAAGAATCACATTCAAACAAAAACTGGAGCTAAGTCCCTTTTTTCTTTCTTTCTCTACAGACATTACTACTAATATAAAAGCTTTATAATACTCAAAATCTCAATTGAAGTACTACTGCAACATTCTGCAGTAGGTTCCACATGAGGGATATATATATATATATATATATATATATATATATATATATATATATATATATATATATATATATATATATATATATATGTGAATATTCTTCTTTCTCTTTATCCATATATACCTGAGAGTAGATGGTCTGCAGCACCAAGAGCTATGAGGGCATTACCCTCTGCATCAGTAAACTTATCATCTAAAACCTTTTTATCATTCAAATCAAAGCTGCATTTGACGATAGCTTTTTTGATGAGATCAAACCTGTGCTCATCTTTGTTCCCTTTATTTTTGGTAGTAACTTCTAAAATACTCTCCAAACTTGGGATCACTTTACCATATTCAGCTTCACAAAAATCATATGTTTTTGGAATAGCTTGTTTTTCCTTTAATAAAACATCATGTGTAGTTTTTACTTGAGGAATGACTAAATCTTTTAGAATAGCCAATGCCAAATCCAAGCTCTCGTTTTTTGCAGCTGCTGCTACGACTTGCTTATTAGATCTAAAGTAATTTATACATTCTTGTTTAAAACCTAACTTCGTTGCACAATATGTCGTAATCATGTCGTTATCTTCGTGCACTGATGTTGCAGACAGGAGATCGTTTGCAGCACCAAGAGCTATGAGGGCATTGCCCTCTGCTTCAGTAAACTCACGATCTAAAACCTTTTTATCATTCAAATCAAAGCTACATTTGGCGATAGCTTTTTTTATGAGATCAAACCTGTGCTCATCTTTGTTCCCTTTATTTTTGGTAGTAACTTCTAAAATACTCTCCAAACTTGGGATCACTTTAGCATATTCAGCTTCACAAAAATCATATGTTTTTGGAGTAGCTTGTTTTTTCTTTAATAAAACATCATGTGTAGTTTTTACTTGAGGAATGACTAAATCTTTTAGAATAGCCAATGCCAAATCCAAGCTCTCATTTTTTGCAGCTGCTGCTGCGACTTGCTTATTAGATCTAAAGTAATTTATACATTCTTGTTTAAAACCATACTTCGTTGCACAAAATCTTGTAATGAAGTCGTTATTTTTGTCCACTGATGCTACATGGACATTACCTTCTCCTTCCATAATCTCCTGATCTGCAATCAAGTCTCCATCTTCTGCATTGATGCTTTGAAAAGAAATGATCAAGAGAAGGGATGAAATGAGAGTAAGAGTAAGTGAAAATTTGTGCAGAGAAGCCATTTTATTTTATTTTTCTGCCAATGCGATTTAAAGTCGAAAGGCTTGTTTTGTTGAATTTTATGTGTTGTGAGTAATTTTAAGTCCTTTTATACATAACCTGAGTAACGACCTTCCCAATTATTAGGTGAAATTTGGTGGTGAGACTTTAAACTTTTGATTTCTTGCTATGGTTCCCAGAACAATTAGTGCCATGTTTGGCTTGGATTCAGTCAAAGCCACGTATTTCACATAGTAACCAGTGGATGAGAAAATATTAAAAAATAAAAAAGGTATCACTAAAGCTTGCGGTGCGATGGAAGTACCCCTCCATCATTAACCATATGAGGTTTCGAGTTTACATCTGTTAATATAGTCGTTTTAGTAGGGAGCTCTTTACTCCCTAATGTTGAACTGTTCAGCGCCAAACACTAAATGGGAAAGCAAAGCACACACAAAAAGTTAGTTCTAATTCCGCTATAAAAATTAAATAGATAGTGTTAACAATAATTAAATAAGTACTTTAGAAAAGTCTTCTTATTATACTTTATGTGCCGAGGGACACGTGATTTTACTGAAATCCATAAGGGCTTTAATAACTATTTCGCTCTTAGTAATGAGTTTAGTTCAACAAGTATTTACGACTTTAATTCAAATTTTCTACACTATAATTATAAAGTAGACATATCTTTTTGGAAGACTTAACACACATCTTGATGAAGATTTATCAACTGCACGAGAAAATGTCCAAGAATATGGCTCTGATTTATTATCCAGGTTCATTTTCCTAAACACATTACATATTCAATGTCATTATAGATCTCCACAAGTCTGAGAATTATCAAGCATTACAAAACACTTCTTTTAGGAAAACAAAGTTAAAGAAGAACTACGTACTTTCATTTTCTCTCGATAACAAAATTGATTATAAATAGAGGTGCTACCATCTATTCTATTGTAGTACAAGAGAGTAGAGTCAAAATCAATAATGTTTGAGATACTATTTAGTATTTGGAATATTTATATCCTTCAAAGTGGTATTCGAACTATAAGATTTTGAGAGACTTGAGAGCTTACGCCACTGGCAGGCGGTACTGGCCAATGTGCCGCCTGTTGGCGAAAAACAACCATCTGGTCAAAGAGAGATGCATAAATATAGATGCAAGAAAAATAATCATGTTGACAATAGAGTTTGAAATCAATTAAATTTTGAAATTTCTACTACATTTTATGATATTTATATCCTTCGAAGTGGTATCAAAGACAGGTTCAACCCTGAGACCTGTGGATTATGTGATAGGTGCATCAACATTATCTATCAATTTCAAGGGCTATACATCAAACGTCTCTTTTTGCATTCAATTTTGTGAATAAGGCAAGTTTTTTCTCTCGAAAACCTTAATAGTTTACTGCAAAATATTATCAATCAATTTCAACGACTATACATTACACACAGAATAATTGCAAGGGCTGTGTTTCTTAGAAAAAAATACTTATTTTGTGCGCCCTTTCCAATGTTGACTACTCCTTTAATTAAAGATTTCAGATTTGACACAAAAAAATTAGAGTAATTTGTATGGTGATGTTGGACTGAACTTACGTATACTCCATTAGATTTCGCCCCTTGGTTTACTCTATTATAGTGTATTTTGATTGTTAAAAATGTCATTCGAGCTTATTTATGAGTTTTTAACGTGTAGGAATGAAAATTATTGAAAATAGGTGACTTGGAGTTAAAAGAAGGTGACAACAACTTTGAAGTTTGAGTAAATGTTCGAAAAATTGAATAATTCTAGCTTGGTGATCGAAAGGCGCCGAAAAAAATATAATAAAAAACAAATGTTCGGAAATTGCATAAAATATGTTCTATTGAAGTGTTGAAGTGGAGCAGCCAAAAAATGAATTAAGGTGTAGGACATTAACTTATGTCATATGAGGAGAAAATATCATAGTGACACGACCCGGATTTTCGGTTAGACCGTACCGGCACCCGACAACCTTCCCTAGACCTGTCGGGCGAACCCTATAAATTTTATCGCATCATAAAGAGATAAAAGAAACTTAAACAAGACATAGAGGACTCAAAGTAGATATATTACAAAAATATTACAAGCTGCCCAATAATGCAGCTATCTACCAAGTACAAAGGTCTAGAGATTCCGAAATCAGACATCTATGATGGCCAAAAATATATACATTTCCCGAAGGTAACAAAAATGAGACATAACAATAACATCTATAGCTGGTGGCCTCAGCGAACAAGCTGGCTCACCACATGCAGCTGAGATCGCCTCGCTCTTCACTCGCGACACTAGCTAGGTCCTGGAGCGGAATCTGGCGAAACGAAAATAGAAAATAAGAAACAAGTAGTGAGTCATAATGACTCGGTAGGTGAGGAATGACTACTTAACTCAAAAAATAGTTAAATTAGCTAGGGAAATGATAAGCAACGACATATAACAGATAAAAATATAAACATATGCAAGTAGCAGTCATATACAACATAAATAAGAATATGAAATGAATGCAATAGTTAGTGGCTACAGATAATTTTTTTTTCTTAAAATTGTTTAAATCTAATTACCTAGCAAATAAAATAGTTGCGATTTGACGTTAAGCTCTCAGTGGGATTCGACTCCAGACTTAACCGGATATATTTGCATTCGACCACTTATCTTTTCGAGACGAATTTAGGGCAGGATCATAGAAAAATAATTCGCCGCAAAATGACTTTTTCTTGCTCAAATTAGAATAAGCTAAGCCGCAAAAAGAACACCCGTCACCAAATGAGAAACAACAATAAAAGAAAATCAAAATATAGCCCAAGATGATTCATGTCATTTTCCCCGTAGTTGTAAATTCACTATTGCTATCCATTATCTCACGTTCATTATTATCATCTATTGCAAACATAATAGAGAAGATGAATGCTCTGTCAAACTCACCAAGTTACTATTTTTCTTACAACTTTTACGGTGAAATTGCGCAAGTCCCAACAAAGTCTAAGTCATTTGGTGTGACTTTTGGTGAAATTAGCAAAAATTTTAGAGGAGTTAGGACACTTAAACAATGATCGACTTGCCAGTTTTGGATGCATGTTCCTTTAAAATAGACCAGGCTGAGAGAAAACAAAAAAAGGCTTGACGAGCTACAGATTTCTGCAAGAGACGCAAGTCTCTTAGGTAAGCTTGCATTACTTTACGTTAAATTAATAAAGTCTCACGTTAGTATAATTTAAACCATAATATGTGTATTCCTAAAATTTATCGTAAAAGAATTTCAAAATGAAACTCCAATTTATAGAAGTTAAAGCTTGAAGAAGATTACAAGAATCACATTCAAACAAAAACTGGAGCTAAGTCCCTTTTTTCTTTCTTTCTCTACAGACATTACTACTAATATAAAAGCTTTATAATACTCAAAATCTCAATTGAAGTACTACTGCAACATTCTGCAGTAGGTTCCACATGAGGGATATATATATATATATATATATATATATATATATATATATATATATATATATATATATATATATATATATATATATATATATATATATATATATATATATATATATATATATGTGAATATTCTTCTTTCTCTTTATCCATATATACCTGAGAGTAGATGGTCTGCAGCACCAAGAGCTATGAGGGCATTACCCTCTGCATCAGTAAACTTATCATCTAAAACCTTTTTATCATTCAAATCAAAGCTGCATTTGACGATAGCTTTTTTGATGAGATCAAACCTGTGCTCATCTTTGTTCCCTTTATTTTTGGTAGTAACTTCTAAAATACTCTCCAAACTTGGGATCACTTTAGCATATTCAGCTTCACAAAAATCATATGTTTTTGGAGTAGCTTGTTTTTCCTTTAATAAAACATCATGTGTAGTTTTTACTTGAGGAATGACTAAATCTTTTAGAATAGCCAATGCCAAATCCAAACTCTCGTTTTTTGCAGCTGCTGCTATGACTTGCTTATTAGATCTAAAGTAATTTATACATTCTTGTTTAAAACCTAACTTCGTTGCACAATATCTCGTAATCATGTCGTTATCTTCGTGCACTGATGTTGCAGACAGGAGATCGTTTGCAGCACCAAGAGCTATGAGGGCATTGCCCTCTGCTTCAGTAAACTCACGATCTAAAACCTTTTTATCATTCAAATCAAAGCTACATTTGGCGATAGCTTTTTTTATGAGATCAAACCTGTGCTCATCTTTGTTCCCTTTATTTTTGGTAGTAACTTCTAAAATACTCTCCAAACTTGGGATCACTTTAGCATATTCAGCTTCACAAAAATCATATATTTTTGGAGTAGCTTGTTTTTTCTTTAATAAAACATCATGTGTAGTTTTTACTTGAGGAATGACTAAATCTTTTAGAATAGCCAATGCCAAATCCAAGCTCTCATTTTTTGCAGCTGCTACTGCGACTTGCTTATTAGATCTAAAGTAATTTATACATTCTTGTTTAAAACCATACTTCGTTGCACAAAATCTTGTAATGAAGTCGTTATTTTTGTCCACTGATGCTACATGGACATTACCTTCTCCTTCCATAATCTCCTGATCTGCAATCAAGTCTCCATCTTCTGCATTGATGCTTTGAAAAGAAATGATCAAGAGAAGGGATGAAATGAGAGTAAGAGTAAGTGAAAATTTGTGCAGAGAAGCCATTTTATTTTATTTTTCTGCCAATGCGATTTAAAGTCGAAAGGCTTGTTTTGTTGAATTTTATGAGTTGTGAGTAATTTTAAGTCCTTTTATACATAACTTGAGTAACAGCCTTCCTACGTTTTAGGTGAAATTCAGTGGTGAGACACTAACCTTTGGTTTATTTTTATGGTTGTCCAGAACAATTAGTGCAATGTTTGGCTGTGATTCGGTCAAAGCCATGTTAATATCTTGAATTCACAGAGTAAACAAGAAAATATAATTTCAGAGACCTCGCTTGGTTTGGCACCGTAACACTGGTATTCCTTGTGGTTTAGAATATTAAGTTTACCTCCCTTATTTTAATTTTTTTTAACAATTCTTTTAACTTAATAATTATCAATGAGAAAAAATATGACTTGACTAATTTACCCTTATTTTTAAGAAACAGTGTAATCACAAGAAGAGGTATGCATTAACGGTTGCAAATTGCAAAGAACCTTTTAATTCTTGCTTGATTTTACTCGCCATTCATTATATACTAAAAATTTGAAAAAAGAATAACTGAAGATTCATTCTTCTTATCGATGAGCACTATGACAAATGAATCCAGATAAGGCTTGAATACCCTATTTATCATATCCATAAAATCTACTGGGGCATTGGTAAGGCCGAAAGACATAAACAAGAACTTGTAATGGCCGCAACGAGTCATGAAAACAGTCTTTGGGATATCCGATTCTTGAATCTTCAACTGATCATACCTAGATCTCATATCGATCTTCGAGAAGAACTTTGCTCCCTGCAACTGATCAAATGAATCATCTATTCGAAGCAAGGTGTACTTATTCTTGATGGTAACTTTATTCAACTGTAGTCAATGCACATCCCTTCTTCTTCACAAACAACACTGGAGCTCCCCAAAGAGATAAACTAGGCCTTATAAACCACTTATGATGGAACAAGCCAATCTTAATCTCCAGATCATGAGGAAGACTCGACAAATCATCAAGAAACACATCAGAAAATTTCCTCACAGCAGGAAGACTATCAAGGGACGAAATCTCCATAATAATGTCCCAAATCAAAGCAAGATACGTCGAGCACCCTTTATTCTTCAATCGTCTTGCTTTCATGAAGGAAATAATAAGTCTTGTCTGTGGAAAATGACAACCTTGCCATAACACCCGTACCGAGCACAAAAGAGAAAGACGAACTGACTTGGCATGACAGTCTAAGGTTGAGTAAAACGATACCAACCAGTCAATACCAATAATCACATCAAAATCTACCATAAGGTCTACCAGAGTCTCAAGACTCCTAAAGGATACAACACATCCTAGATATACCCGCTCTACCACAATAGAATCTCCGACAGAAGTGGAAACACAGAAAGAATTACAAAGACACATATAATAAGCACCGAAACCTACGACAAAATAAAGAGACACATAGGAATATGTGGACCCTGGATCAATTAGAGAATATGCATCACGTCCACAAATAGTAAGAATACATATGACCATTGCATTGGATTCCTCAACATCATGCCTAGCTGGCAAAGCATAGAACTGCCTCTGAGGCTGAGCTGAGCCGAGCCGCTACTCTAATGATCACCCCTTGAAGGACCACTACCACCACGCCCACGACCTCTTCCAGGTGGTAGTGAACCCCTAGCTGGCTGAGAACTGGCTGAAGTGCCCTGCGGCGGTCGAGGGATAGAACGGGCATCTCCTAGTAAGAGCTCGTTTGAGTAAGCTTAAAAGTGGTTTAAAAGCATACATGTGCTTATAAGCCCACTAATGGGTATTTGGTAACTCAAAAAGTCATGGACTTATAAGCACTTATGTACTTAAAATAAGCCAAAAGTGTGAAATTAGGATTTTCTAACTTCTCAAAAGTGACTTATAAGCAACTTTTGGCTTTTAAACAACTTAAAATAAGCTCATCCAAACGGGCTCTAAAACCTGGGGCAATCCTTCTTATGATGGCCTTTTGTTCTTTTCAACGAGAGAACTATTATTCGGACCCAAAGAGCGAGAGATCTTACTAGGAGGGGCATCCTATTAAATTCATTTACACTAATGCTTTCAATAGGAAATGGCCTCGACGTGTAATCTCAAAATATCGGAAGAAATTATGTTGTGTCTGAAACACAAGGATATGCCCACATGATCATTTTTATTACTAGCATTTGACAAGAAACAGTATGCCCACATTTTCTTACATATATAACTCCTAGCTGTCCATGTTTCACACACTGCCAGTGGCTGAGGAGATTATGAAAAGAAAGAGATCAGCAATGCATAGACAAACAAACTAACTTTGATGGTGTCTGAATAGCTCAATTTAGCCAATGGAGTATGTTTGCGGAAAGGTTGTCAATGGATCTTCCATGAATTTTGTCTAATACATCACTTTTTATGTAGTCATTAGTAGTTACACATGTCATAACAGACATATTTTGACAAACTTTTCCTATAATTGGGCCAAACTCTTTATAAAGATGCAATTTATATAGTTTGGTGCCAAAATAAAAGAGTTAAAAATGGATGGTTGTCTCATTCTTTAGTCATATACTCCATCCGTTCCAAAAAGGACGGCGCTACTCATTATTTGTTTGTTCAAAAAAGAATAATACAATGTTAAATTTAAAAATAATTTAACTTCAAACTTACCGTTTTATCGTTAATGAGATGCTTTATACCAACACACTTATCTATGATTTATTTTGGACCACAAGTTCCAAAAGTCTCGTTTCATTTCTTAAAATTCGATCAAAGTCAAGTTATGTCATCTTTTATGGAACGAATGAAGTAATTAATTGAACTACATACAAGGTAAAATGTTAGGAAAAAACATTTAAAAAAAGAAAGCAAGGGTGTCTCTTCACTGTAATCAACAGCTAAGTTGAAAGGGTCAAGTAGAAGATGTTTGCAGAATATTTAAATTTTAAAACTAACATGAAGACATGTGTTACAACTTCCGGGAAAGTATATGATGGTATTCTTTAAATGCAAAGAAGACTTCATTTGACATATATAAGAACTTTAAGAGGTGAATATACAAAACTCTGAAACCTTCAAGGGCCTCTTTCACCTATAAAAGCTCATTTTTGCTTCCATACTTGTCCTCAAAACCCTACACTTTCACATAGCCGCCACACCCCCTTATTACTATCATACGTTTTTGTTATGTTATTTTGTTGTTATGGTTTATATTAGTTAGGTGCACTATGCTAAATGTTTGGTTTTCAATATTATTGAATGTGTTTATATCTCTCTTATAAGTATTTTGGTGTTTAGAGTTATTTGGAAACATAGTAGATCTTTAGATATTTGGAAGATTTGGTTTTATAGTCCGTTACAAATGTTATTTTAGTTATAACAACATATGAGTATATAAAATATAGTAAAGGACAGCCCGATGCACAAATCATCATGCGTTCACGTAAGTTTTGGGAAGAGCCCCAGCTCAAAGAGTGTGATGTATGCAGTCTAACCTGATGCAATCATCAGTAGCTATTTGCATGGCTTGAACTCATGACCTATAGGTCATAATATAGTAGATCTTATTTTGAAGATTTGGTTTTATGGGTTGTTATAAATATTATTTTAGTTATATGACATTTTTTTATTACGGATCACTACATAAAACATAGTAGATCTTTGTATATTATGAAGATTTGGTCTGTGGTCGGTTACAAATATTATTTTCGTTATATGATTTTTTTTAATAGATCATTGAATAATAGCATAAAAACACTAGATCTTTGTATATATTATTTTCTTTTATTCAAATTGTAATTGTTACTGTTAATATTTTTTAAAATATTATTAAATTGATAGATCTGATTGCATTTAAGCTATATGTGTTATGAGAAATATCTGGATCTTGCTTTCTTTATTTTAGCGAAATTTGGCATGATTGTAGGTTGCAGAGAGGTTTATGTGAAACACAGAGGCGAGCAATAGAGTATATCTTGCTCTTTTGGTGGAAGCAAATAATCAAAGAAGGTCAACGGTAAATTAAAGAAACGCGTTTTGTTTCACATAAAACCCCTCTGCGATCCATAATCATGTTAATTTTGGGACTAGAATTATCTTGTCTGTGTTGTAAAATAAGAAAGCAAGATTTTAGATGTTTTTTTAAATGCCTGTATCTTTGCTGGAGTGTTCCGATGTGGAACGGTTCTTGCCATGGACAATAAATTGGATAAAAGATATATGTTACAATATGCTTTTGTTTGTTATGTTTGGAACTATCCTTATTGATTTGGTCCCTCATTTTATATGGTTGTGGTTGTTGAAGGATTCATGTGAAACAATAAAGCAAAGTGCAGAGATACAAGGATAATGCTACAGAAATGAGGTTTCTGTAGAAGCCACAATAAAGGAAATGCAAAGTTTAAAGATGGTTTAGAGCAAGCGGAAGAAAGTGCTTAATGTTTTCCATAAATCCTTCTGCAATCCACAACCGTTTCAATCGTGGGACTTGAAATGTTTAATTGTTATGTGTTGCAAAACAAAGAATGCATGTTTCAAGTTATTGCATGTCTTGGTGTAAAACATTGTGCGAGAGCATGTTGAGTAGGCTACATGTATTATGCAAAATGTCTAGAGCATGCTTTGTTATTTTTCCATGATTCTACATGGTTGTGGGTTGCAGAGGTATTCATGTCAAACATGGAGTAGAATAGAAGATATTGCTATTTTGATGGCAACATCTATCAACGAAGGCCAACCCAAGAGAAATTACAGATAGTTTTATGTTTCACATGAAGCCTTCTGCAATCCATAACCATGTTAATTTTTGGACTAGAAGTTTCTTGTCCTTGTTGTAATATAAGCAAGCATGACTTTAGATGTTTGTTTAATACTTGCTCTGCTTAGTTTAGTGTTACACTGCATTGTTTTGATCAATTACTAGATATCATGCTTACACTTTGAGTCTGCAACTTGTTTTTGTTCTTATGGTTAAGTAGAGGTCATGGACAGATCAATAGAATATCAAAATAAAAGTACCATATACGTCTAATCTAAGGTATCGATGTATTTAACCAAAAAAAAAAAATTATATGGTTCCCCCCTCCCTTTCATTTTGTATGGTTATGGTTGTTGAAGGATTCATGTGAAACAATGAAGCAAAATGCAAAAGAACAAGCGAAGTGTTTCAAGAATTGGTGTTTCTGTAGAAGCCACAGTTGAGGAAAATTTTCCAAAGAATTCAGAGAAAGCAATGTTGTCATCTTTCACATGCGGAAGAAGTGCTTTAATGTTTGCCATAAATCCTTCACCTATCCATAACCATTTAAATGGTGGGATTTGAAATTCTTATTCATTATGTGTTGCAAATTACAAAAACAATGAATTTTAAGTTAATGCAGAAGGGCTATACTTAGTTTGAGCATGTCTCTTCACATCAAATATTGTACTCCCTCTGTTCCAAAATGATTGTCACAATTTGGATTTCGAGAGTCAAACGAGTTTATTTTGACCGTGAATTTAAACATATAATCTTTAAGTTTTTTGTAACGATGTCTATATATTTAGAAACTACATAAAAAGTACTATAAGTCACAATAATTAATAATTCAAAATATTTAAAAGACATATAAAAATATTACGGTCAAAGCTAAACTCGTTTGACTCTCGAAATCTGAACTGTGACAATCATTTTGGAACGGAGGGAGTATAAATCTATATTCCCGAAGATAACCAACTATTCTAGTGATGCAACTTCTTGCTTGTACATATTTCATTTGAGTTGTTTTTTAATCATGAATGAATACTTTAGTTGCTCTTCTTGTAGATAGTGTAATCTTATGACATATCCAAGTAGGTGCAGTCTCACAATTGGTAGAATATCTCATGTCAACAGAAAAAGAACTTTGTTGCTTGTTCTGTAGGTTGGTCCATTTTAGATTTGTATAAAACACCATCTTTTAAGTACTTTTTATTATGTACCAAGATTTTAAAAGATTCTCACTAATAGAATTTAATACTATATATCTATAGTTTATTTTTAAAGGATATCACTTTCATAATCTCAATAAAATCTCCTAAATCAATATTTATTAGATATCCCTATCTTTGAACCTTCTTCTATCCCGTTAAAATAAATATCCTATTAAATAATCGACCAATCATCCTCAAAAAACTTTCTAATACCACAAAGGAAACCGACACACACACACACACACATATATTATCTTTGCTTATTATGTTAATATTTTTTACAATTAAATTTTTTTGTTGTGTTATATGCTTGAGAAAGCATCATAAAATTGTTCCTTACCAAGAAAAAATTGAAAAAAGTGAATAACCCAAAAAAATTGAAAAAAATCGAGATACATAAACCGACATTAATTGGTTTGATTTAATTTATAGATTTAAAACCCGACATAATTGGTTTGCTTTGATAAATAAAAATACCAAACCAACTCGACCTATGTTCACCCCTACCTGTAAGTAAAGTTTGGAAGAACAATATCTAGTACCTAAAGCACTAGAGAAAATTGTGTTATCTGATATATGGCACATTTATTTGGGTTATTTACGGAAATAAGAACCTTTCTTTCAGAGATTTGACCCCATAAGAAAAGAAGTCTTACAAAAATATTCCACGTAAAAAAGTTCCCGGCGATGCAACATTGCTTCCTTCTAGTGACACTACCAGAAAAAGAGTGTTTTGCGACTCGGTTTGGAGACGGAATTTTAGAGAGAGAATTCCGTCTCTGCGCGACATTCGCTATGCAACTACTGATTGTGTCAGATTATGTTTAGAGACGAAATTTCCTCTCTAGCAAAAATAATTAATTTATTGCTGGGAGACAGAATTCCCTATCCAGCATTATTGGTAGAAATTATTTTTAGTGTTTCGAGACGGAATTCTCTCTCCAGAAAAATATAAGAGCAAGAAGCATCAAACCTTTACTTGTGTATACGTAAATCTTAAACATCATTTTTTTCATCATCACTTGTGTATACTTCTCATAAAAAAAGTATGGCTTTCATATTTCGTTCCAGAACCAGTTTAAGCTTCACATTCAACAACAAACCAAAATCCACCTCCACCGCTTGCTTTATCCATACAGAAATTTAATCCCACTAAACTAACATATATAATTCAAAATTAAGCAGTTCCAAAAAAAAAAAAAAAAACTAGCAGTTTCAAAGAGACTTACATGTCAACAAGACCTCAATGTGTTGGTACAAATGCAAAATCTACAGCTATGATCATACGATAACACAAAAGTAAGCCAAAAATTTAGTAGAAAATCCAAAAAGTGGATATCTTTAAGAATAACACAGTGGTGCTTGTGTCAATCATGAACAAATAATAGCATTTACTAGCTAAATGACTGCAATCAGTAAAATAATAACATAGAAAATCAGAAATGCAGACCTTGCCTTTTAGCATCTGTTTTTAAATTACAAGCACAATTTTCATTATGCCTGGGGTGTTGCCGCTGTAGTAGGGCGGAGGGAGGGAGGCTGAGAAAATGGGGTCTGAAATAAAAATGGCGAAAATATGTATACTGAAGCTTTGGAGTAAAAATGTGTATGTAATACACTTGTTAGGATTGGAGATGGAATTCCGTCTCCAATCAAAAAGTGAAAAAAATAGTCAGGTAATTGGCGACGAAATTACTTCTCCAGCACCTGACACCTTTTTTACTTTTTGACTCTGTAAGGAATTCCATTGCCAACTATTTCAATTTAATTTATTTTAATTTTTTTCTACCGCAAAACACTAATTGGAGAGGGAAGTCACTCGCTAAGTTGTTGGCGGGTGAGTTCCCTCGCCAACGATTCTGTAGCTTTTTAGTGTTTTTCTAGTAGTGCGGTCGCCACCAACTTTTCTTGATTGAGACTATTTTTGAGAGATTTTTTTTGTGGGGATTGAAATTAAAGCAGCAGCGCCAAAAAGTATCTATTTTATGAAAAGCTTTCTTTAATTTATAGTACCTCAAAATGAAAGTACAATCAAGAATCCACACAAACTTAACTTACTAATCATATTGAGGCAAGAGACAAATCCCTTCCTTAACAAGCATGCAAAACATAAACTTTGCAAGAATTAAAAAATTCTAGTACTACCTCAGAGTTAATAACATACTCTTAAGACAATATTACACATTAAGGTGAATTGGTGATGGTGGTGGCTCATCGGATGAGTGTGGTGGTGATGTATGAGCTGGTGTATAATCAATCACTATTGAATCAACTTGAAAATCCTTGTCTTTCTCCATTGCATAGGCTTGTTTTCCTTCAATTTCTCTTCTTCCAATTCTTGCTGCTAAGTATATAACAAAGGAATAGGTACAACAAAGTTATACACATTGTAAATTTTTTTTAAAAAAAAAATTGACAAATGAAAGAGGAGAAATTACCTTCTGTCACTATTAAAATGGAGCATACCAAAAAGATAGTCTTTAAAAGAAGATAATTGTTTGTTGCAGCAGCCTTCATCATGATGATCAAAGGAAGAAATGGTACTATTTGCACTTTTTTTAGCCTTTAAATACTAAATAATCAAAATGGTCAATGGTCAAATGCTGACATGATTTACAATCAGGTTGTATATATTTAGCAACTTATATAAATTTGCTAACAATTAAAGATTGACCTTTCCAATTAAGAAAATTCTTAATTGGTCAATTTTCGAAATTCAACTTATATTGTAGTAAATTTTAGGTAGGTATGCATTTATTTGCTCGTGCATGATCTCTTAGTTTAATAATCTATATATATCAATCAATCAATATAAATCTATATCAATTCATTCAATATATTTACTAATTGAGGACGATAATCAAGTGAGGTGGCATATCTTTATGATCTCCATTTACCTCAAATTGGTAAATTAAGCCAAGCTTTAAATGATGTGACACATCTCTTTTGGCCATGATTCTTATGATCTTTTTTCTTAGTTTTTTTATGGTTTCCTCTCATTTCAATATTTTCTTAATTCAGCTCCATAATAAATACAGTAGGAAAAAATGACTGTAACCGATCTCTTTGAAAATGAATTAAATGTGTCTTAATTACATTGGTAAATTAAGGCAAGCTTTAAATGAAAATGAAACAATATTCTTTAATTTTTCTGAAACGTTTGCTCATGTTCCATTCATCCTATAAATTTTGGCAAGGCAATGATGTGAAGAAATACACAGAGACCACTCCTTATCTCCTTTAAAAAAGTTGTAAATCATGACCAAATGAGGTAATTAATTGATGCAAAAGGTTTTTAGAGAGTTATTGAAGCCAATGAATATCCATTTTCCTTGAATTAATGCTGGTGATAGTGAACAATTAACTCTAGAGTTTTACTGCTTCTGCATAAAAACTCCTCTTTTAGTTGCTAGAAAAGGTGCTAATTTAAGGAATCCATATCGTTTAAAAATCCAATCTACTAAATACGAAACAAATCATTCCTTGAATTTAGATATTTTGCATTTTCTATAAGTCAATAAACGTGTTAAACTGTTGTGGTTTTCTGTTGGTTATTAAATATAATATTTAAATACAATGTAAGTATATAATGTTCTTCACATCTATTAAGGGAATGGGAAGAATAGAAATAGAAGAAAGAACGGATAAATGATTCAAAACATGAATTGAATATCCAAAGACAGGCGCCCCTCCTCGGATTGGAGGTGCCCCGCCTTGCCTGTTCTTCAGCACGCCTTCATCATTTTTCTCAGGAGGAGGTCCGCCCAAAATTCTACGCGCCTCTCCTTAGGAGGATTAGTGAGCTCTATTTCCCATACTTAGCCAAATTTTGAAGACTTTCATTTCTAGGCGCCCCTCCCTCAAACCTGAGAGGTCCTCCCACCCACCCTTCATGCCTTGCTCCCTTTATGCCTGGAATGGCTTGAGGCGCCCCTCCTCCAAACTTGGGAGGTCTGCCTTCTTTGTAGCAGTAGCTACACGTCTTCAACTCTTCTCCGAAACTCTTGATCTCCCATCCTTTGCGTCCTTCAAGTTTGGCTCTTGACGGTTGGTGATTGAGCCCAATTTAGCCTGCATCATTTTGAGTAAGCAATTCAAAAAAAAAAAAAAACAAAAGGAAGTTGAGTTTTGCTACTGAAATGAGCCTAGAACTTGAAACCCTAGCTTTGATCGAAGAGCCTGAGCGCTTATACCATGTAAAAACTCCATTGATGGAGGTGCCGAAGCTAAAGGGAAAAGGAATTTGGAGAGAAAAATATCTTGGAAACTTCTTAGCTCAAAATCAGTTACAAAGAGAATGAAAAATGACTTACTAGCTAACTTATCCTAATGACTGACTAACTACCAACTGGATTAGGTCTTCTCAACAAGTTTGCCACGTCATATTTTTTTGGCAGAAAATACAAAAATTGGTGAAGATGATCATAGAGGTGAAGTGAATAAATTTCAGAGGCGGATCCAGAATTTCAATCTCATGGATTCTAAATTTTAGAATAATGATTTCAAGTATTAGTTATTGGGTTCTTCACTTGATTTTTATACATATTTAGTGATTTTTTAACATAAATACATTGTCTGCGTCAAACGTACTGGGTTCTACAGAACCCGCAGCTCCTTCTCTAAATCCCCCTTGGTAAAGTTATATGACTTTTGTTAGACAACCCAAAGAAAGATGACCATATAGGTGAAATGAGTAATGTTGGATGACTTTTGTGAGACAAACTAAAGAAAAGCGATTTTGACGGCTAATTATCACAAGTCGAGTGACCATTTAAGCCATCAGCTCCTATTAAGTTTGAGGAGATGGGAGGTGAAGATTTGTCGTAATTTAGTAATAATGGAGCAGAGCTGCAGATTATTTCTGGTAATGCTGGCCACGTTGTAAATTACTCCATCTGTTTCAAAATGGACGAACCCATTTGACTTTGCACGGAGATTAATAAAGAAGAAAAGACTTTTGAAACTTGTGGTCTAAAATAAGTCATAGATGTTTGTATAGCTACAAATCATGCAAAAGTGAAAGTTTATTTCCAAATTTAGAAAGATGTCATTCATTTTTAAGTAAACTTAAAAAAAAATAGGTTCATTCTTTTTTAAACGGATGAATTAACTACATATTCTTTCCATGGTACGCACAAATGGAAGTATAAAAAGACAAGTAGGAGAAGAAACATATACGATTTCACTTCAGAGGGTGTGCCAATTCTTACCTTTACTAATCTTTTTAAGGGAGAGAGGATACATAGAATTTGCACGAATTAAAAATACTAGTATTGTCTTAGAGTTAATAACATGCTCTATGACAATATTACATAGAAACCAAAGACCCTATTGCATAGGATAATGGTCAAAAGGTAGTGTATCGGGACTATCTGGCGAAGTATGAACTGGTGCATAGTCAATCACTATTGAATCAACTGGAATGTTTGTCTCTTTATCCATTGCATAAACTTGTTTTGTTTCAATCTCTGTTATTCCAATTCTTGCTGCTAGGTGAATAAATAACAAAGTAATAGGAAAAAAGAAGTTAAAACCATCAAGTTTATAAGATTAAATAATTATGACTAATAAATGAGGGGAGCTTATGTATGTTACCTTCTGTCAATATTACAATGGAGCATACCAAAATGATAGTCGTAAAAAGAAGAAAAGTATTTGTTGCAACAGCCTTCATCATGATGGACCTTGCTTCAAACTTTTTCTGTTCAGTTAGATAGTAATATTTTTTACAATTTGTCCACCCTTTAAATACTAAAAATCATGCCTATACTCACATATATTCCTATTAGCAAGATTTCATAAATCTAGTAAGCTATAAAATGCAATAACAAATTTTGGTCTTTCCAACTAAGCAAGTTCCTAATTGGTGAAATTCAAAAACTCTGATCATATGAACTTTGGAAAGTAGTTGTTTTGTTTGTACAACATTCTTAGTCTAATTAATCCTAAATAACTAACTCTAACAATAGTAGATTTTGTCGAGATATCGTGGGATTGCGTTATTCCAGTTTGGTCTGTTAAAGCTGGATCTAAACAAGTACTTCATATATCTGATAAAATTATTTGTCATAGTTTGTAAAACTATATTTTTCAAAATATTTGTCATTTTAGAAGTTGGGCGCAGACCCTAGTACTTTTGCAATGAAAACTATCTAGAAACCTGAATTGATAACTTAACGTCTGCTAGCATTTCACTACTAAAAAAACAGGGTTTTTCGACCGCGATTGAGGTGGTCGAATAAAATTAGGTCGAAATAGGCCTTCGACCGAAAGCCGGTCGAAAGGTCGACCGGCTATCGACCGACATTCGGTCGAAGAACTGGTCACTTTAAAAAAATGTTCCATGTTCTTCGACCGAAAGTCGGTCGAAAGCCGGTCGGCCTGTCGACCGGCTTTCGGTCGAAGGCCTATTTCGACCTAATTTTATTCGACCACCTCAATCGGTCGACATGTTGACCGTTGTCCGACCGATTTGGCGGTCAAAAAACCCTGTTTTTTTAGTAGTGAGCGTCTCCAAAGTATGACATTTTATGAACACTAATTGCAGCTCAAAATGAACTGTGAAGGTCCTTGTCTCAGAAGGATTTTCTTACTCGCGTTAATGGACTTGAGGTCCTTGTTTTACTCTTGTTTTGAAGGGGTTTTACATGTAAAATGCTAATGCCTCTTTTGTTTAGTTTTTCACCTGTCATATTCATTTCTCCATACATAATTCTTTTAGTTTGCTTGATTCTGTTGATTCATATAGATTAGAAAGATTTTAACGAGGTGCTTATTTTGCAAGAAGTTCTTAGCCTTGCATCATTGGATATACAGTGGGTAGAAGACGGTTAATTATCTTACATTGTTAATAAAACGCATGCTAGAATCTTGTGATGGAAAATTGAGACACTTTATGCATCAAAGACTAGCAATAAAAAGTTTTTCCTGTTAAAGCAGTTGATAAATTAGAGGTACAAGGAGAGAATATCATTTGAATAAAAAAAATGAAGAGACAATTACAGGACTAAACTTCTTTACCTTCACACTCGGATGTTTTGGTTATTGAAGATCGAGGGAGAAGTAAGTTCAGATGTTAGAAAGATTGAGCTAAAAGTAGAAGCAAGTCATACATGATTAAAGCATAAGAATCTTGTATGTAACCATTGTTTGTGGCAATACAGAAGATATCAAGAACTACTATAACACATTGTTGCTATTGTTATTCAAGCTCATCTATCTTTCCCTCTGCTAAAAACATCATCAATTAAGTATACCATGAGACTAGATGAATGGCGAATACTGATCAAAAGAAGCTAGAGGAGTTGTACAACTGATGTAAATGGTAATGCAAAAATTACAGATTCTCTATATTCTGAAAAAGTAAAAGGAGTTGTAAGATACAGTGTACTCCAATCAAGTGGTTCAAAACAAAGAAACTTGGCAAATTGTACAGAGAAGTTACAAGAAACAAATGGATTTTATCAATTGAATTACAGAGGAGATTATATATAGTAGCTCTCATGATACATACAGCAGAGTCTCACTCAAGGTCTACTATCCCAAAATTTGAGAGAAGGATCTTAACTTGGTCGACAAAGTCAGATCCGGTTGCATATTCTGTTAACATCCCAACAGCAAAACCAAACATCGCCCATCTGCTCAGCCGATATTCAAGATTGTAACAAGAAGTTAGAACTAACTATGCCAATAAGAATCCAAGGCAAGGTTAAAACTTAAAAGTAAAATGGAACTAGTCAGATTCCAGACACAAGTTTATTCAAAATGAAGCAGAAACAATTGCTAACTCCGGGAGTTACAAGAAAAGTGGCTAACTAAATTTCTTGCATCAGCTAAGATTTCTTTACTTTCCGAGGTTCATGATCAAATGATGCAGATAGATCTAAAGGTTACATAAGAAAGTCAGGTGTAGGCTTATGAATATGTCACAACAATCGTTTGAAACATCATTATTGTTCCTCGCCAATAAGGAAGGGAGATAATGCACCACTACATTGAAGTCTTTGGAATTGCTTCTACAGATCATGATCTCTAGAAAATCAGAGCGAATATCTGAGTGTACATAATATCGACAGAATTTTCATAATATCTTCTATATGCTGTTTAGCCACATCCATCTTCCAAATTCTATTAAGAAAAATAGAATCTGCTATCAAAATAGAAACTAACTAATGATGGTCCAGTATCGCCCCTGGAAAAGGATACAGCTAGCATATCAACATCTGAAGCACCACCATTATCACAAACAAGGCACTCTAACTAGGTCTATATAATCTAAGCATGGATCCAACATCTTGTATCAAAATGAGTCCCACGCAGATAAAACCAAGGCTATGCAACAGTCTTAAGGTAAAGGTTAAAGCCAGCCCTTTGCTAATTATGCAGCATGGAACAAAAGTCACTTGAGCAATTCCCATTAATATATGACTCCATCACGTCAAGTACAAAGAATATGTATCTGTCAGAGTACCAAGTATTGTTATAACCAATTATATCTGACTGATCAAGAACTGCAATAGTGCCAGCACAAAATGCTTAGACTTAAGCTCAAATTCCAATTCCAAGATCCAATTTTTGTAACTTTATAATCAATGTTATTAAAAGCTATCAGCTCGTTGTTTAAAAGCAATGAAGCGATGCGAAGAGAGGAATTACTTCACTGCTTTATAGAGGTCTGCACCTCTTAACAGTAATGTGCAAAGTGATCCTAAGAAGTGCTTGGTTCTTTAAATCTCAACATTAAGCAATTGGATTAGTATCCCATTTTAAAACAAAATCCTACAAGAATAAATATAGCATCACACAAAAATGGTCACATAAAAAATTAAAACCAAATCCTACAAGAAAACAAACCAAGAGTGTGACATATTCAAACTTCACAATACGAGAAATAGATAGACATTTAATAGCAAAAGCCCAATTCTTGAATTCGTTAATTACCTGCCATTGGAAATTTCATTCTTAGGAATAAAACCAAAGAAAGGACCTTGATTAGCCTCTTCAAGTTTCTTCTTCTTGAAGTATTCTTGAAGTTCCTTAGCTTTTTGTCTTTGAAACTCCAAAGTAGTTACATTCTTATCATCAACAGTAGTTGCAACTGTTGCAACAGGCTTAGGAGGAGGAGGTGGTGGTGAACTTGAAGATGGTGGAGTAGGCTTTACAGGAGTAGGTAGTGATGGAGCTACTGGTCTTCTCAATGGTCCTTCAGCTTGAGAACTCCTTATAGTAAGTAAACTTGGCTTGTTTGTAGAACATCTGAATATGTATGTATAAGTTGTAGTTGAAGTTGGGTTTTGAAGTTTAATGCATGGGAAAGTTGATGATGATGCTACTGACATTTTCTTGAATTTTTTGTGTAACTATTTCTCCTCTTTTTTGTGTAATCTGAAAGAGGAGGAAGAAGAGGAAATTAGTGGATATTGTTTGGTATAATTTGTTATCAGAAAGATTGTATGGAAGTGGAAGTTTATGTGGATAACATGTAGCCAAGTTTCGTAGGTCATAGTCAACTACTCTGTCTGGTCAGAATAATACAAGTCATAAACTCTCACAAGAATTCTTCAAGATAGTGTACTTTCTTGTTTATAAGTTAAAAAAAGGCATGAATTTTGAAGGGAAGCGCTCGCTAAAAGAGATCTCTATAATCTAATTGTGAATGTTAAAGGCCTTTTATAAAGGGTTGAGAGATCTCATTCGTCACATCACATCCCGACATGGTATCTGTTATGGTTTAGCCATACTAAAGAGTTGTTTCGACATGAAAATTTTTTATTTTCTTTTTCAAAATTGAAAATATTGTTTGGTTATAGAATGTGATTAATTCCTGAAAAGAATTTGAAGATAGTTTTTCAATAAATATTATGCACTAACAAAACTTTAACTTTTTAAAAATATTATTGCACTAAGATATGATACTTTAGCACCAAGAAATTCTTGGTCATTTTCACAAGGTCGAAATAGATCTTTATTAACATCAAGTGATCTCACAACTATTGTGATGCTCAACTGATGCGATTTATCCATGTAAAATCTCTTTGAAACCTTTTTATGTATATTTAGATTGGTGGTCAAATATTCCTATTGAAAATTGCTCAATTTGTACACCGACATAAAATTTTATCTTTCCAAGGTCTTTCCTTTCAAATTCTTTCTTCAAATATTCCATTTTCTCGGGAAGCTCTTCAGGACTTCCCATGATATTAAAATCGTCAACATACACAATTAGATTATTCTTATATCCTTCTTTTAACAGGTATTTGCTAAGGCGATTATACCACATGTATCCCATTATATTGTTTCAATCCATACAAAGAGTTTTGAAGCTTTATTGAACAAGTTTTTTGGGGACCTTTAAATGCTTCGGCATTTTGAATCATTTATGCGTTTTCATAAAATTGTTGTCCATATGAGCCATATAAATAGGTCGTGCCAACGTATATGCATATCAACTATTTTATGTACTTCCAGACTTACAAGAAACCTGAAGGTGATTGCATTCACCACAGAAGAATATGTCTCCAAATAGTCAATGCAGGTTTTTACAAAAACTTTTGTTCCACAAGTCGTGTTATAGATCTAACGACTTAATTTTTTCATTTCGTTTTTACACAAATACCTATTTATAACCTACTGACTTCACACCTTAAGGTATTCGGAAAATTAATTCGAGAACTTTGTATTTTTCAAGTGAAGTGAACTCTGCTTGAATTGCATCATTTCATTTTTTTTCCAATCACTTCTCTGTCTATATTCATCGACAGATTTTGATTAAAGATCCTGATTTTGTTGCATTAAAAAAAATATTATATGCAAAAGCGTTGTCGAGAAAAATATTATTCTGTTCAATTTTCTTTTCTTTTTCTGTCGAGACGTAATCCACTGAGATCTCTTCAATTTCATTATTTTCGGGTATGTAAGCATCTCCTAAATAAGACTTATCAATTGTTATGTCTTTATGCTCTTTCTGAGCAATGACCTCCATATTATAATCTTTTTGATCAATTACTCATTTCATTTTTCGAGGACTTTTATTTTTGGAATCAGGTGATCTACCACATTTTAGGTATGCCTTAGACTCACTTGCATACATAGATTATTCTACCAGGATATCAAAATCGAACATAAGCATTTTTAGCTGAAATATGGGATTTAGTAATCCTTGGTAGGTTAGTGAATGCATCTGGCGGTTGCTTTGCAATATTTTACAAATGTACTATCTTTTGAACTTCTTGTTCACATTGATTTGTACGAGAATCTAAATGAGATAGTGTTAATGTATTCTAATCAATATCATTTTCGAGTTGCTTATTCTCTCTCCCTAATATTGGAAAACTGATTCACTAAAATGATAATAACACACCTTGGTGTAAAAAGATCTCCTATCATGGGCTCAAGATATTTAATCATGAACGGAAATTCATACCCAATATACATCCCAACCTCCTTTGGAGTCCCATCTTTATGCATTGTTGTGGAGCAACTGACACATATACCGCACCTCCAAAAATTCTAAGATGAGAATTATTTGATTCCTTTCCAAAAGCCTATTGTAATGGAGACTCACCAGTATTATCAAGCCGAATAGTCTTAATTATATGTAGTAAAGTGTGCTCTATTTATAGGAATTAGATACATAAGAAGTTGCAAGTCATTCCAAATATTACAAGAATTAAAAGATGACTAAATGACTTAAAAATAAATAGAACGACTAAATGGAGAATTAAGCAATAGATTGCAAGCTTTAAGTTGTGACAAAATGATCATAAAAATTTTATATAATGTTGGGCCTATTCTTCCATGGCTATTATTTCATACCTAGAAAGTAGAATTAATTAAAGGATTCTTCATAAGTGTCCGAAACAACGTCTAGCTAAGACCTCATAAATGTTCCACAAGGTCTAGCCGTAGTATTTCTATTCAAATTATTTAAAGATGCACTATAAACTATTTCGCGCCCAAATAAAAGGGGTGAATCTTGCAATTGTATATTCATAAGGGGTCCGGCCGACGTCTTGTATTTGAAAGAACATATATGCAGCGGAAGCAGTTCAAACATCATACTCACATGTATTCTAGACAAACTAGTAGCAAGCATTCAGTTTTGCAATAATGTAAAATGGAATACCTGTTAAAGCCCTCACAAAGACCTTCAATAACCTTGTTGTCATGTTGCTCCAGCTTTCCACGGTCTTCTGTTGTGTACCCGATCAATTCCCGGACCAATAGTACTTGGGTGGAACAAGTGCTTCAGAGAAAGAGGGTGAAAAATATGTATTTTTCGAGTGTCTACGGTGGAAGCTGAAATCTTCCTTTTATAGGTTAAGTTTTGAGGGTTAAAACCCTTCTCCAAAACCTGTTAGGATTTTCCTTTTCCACCAAACAACTTTCTCCCGGTCCAAATTGGATTCGGTCACAACAGTGACCACAGAATCAATTAATAAGGCTTCCAATTATGGAATTAATTCTTTTTCTCTAGAATTAACCTTTCCATAATAAATTACAAATTATTTCCACTAGAAATTCGTAATTGCACACCTTAGATGAATTTCGAATTCTTCCATCAAATTTTATTTAACTCCCCACGTTAAGATTACAGACACCAATCAATAATATTAAATTACTGACAACTTAATATATCGATTAAATGAATATCCTTTAGACTTCCGCTTAACTTATTCCATGTGCCGGATACAAAATCCACTGGCTAGGTTTACACATAGAAGCTTATAAGCTTTCATAAAGGGATGTCATCAATCTCTATAGCGAGACGTGGATTCTATCAACTAGCTATCACTTCGCAGATGCATATTATCATTATCCAACTTATCAGAAATTATTTGACCCAAATATCCTGGACCTCACCTATTGATAAATCAAGACAATGAATAATATACATCACTCGTAATAGCTATATCAAGATTAAGAGTATAAGTACATCTGATGACCTAGAGAGTTTGTTTTATATAGTCAGTATAAAAACACTTATCTCTACTTGGTCCGTTCAATACACATAAAGTGCACTAGCACAAGAAGTTGGAACTATACCGTTCCCATAATCAAGATAAATTATATATAATCTTGTACTACAATCATACCGACAGTTTTGTCCAATTTCCATCTTAGATCGCGAACACTACTTCATTATTTATAAGAACCGATGATTTAATCTTCCGTGTATAAGCTTGGCTCTACACACTAAATCAACTACTGTATAAATAATAGGACACACATGACACAATTGATCTAAATAAAAACTACTTTATTATATTTAATAAATGTATATAAGCAACAATTGTTTAACAAGAAATAATCTAACTAACAACTGCATGGTTATTAGTATATTTTCCAACAGTATTTTGGTATAATATAAATAGGAGTAGGCATTTCATTTGCACTTGTTCAATATTCAAGTCTTCTAAATAGTGTCTAGCATTGTAACTTAGCATCCAACCAAATTCTTAGCTTTTTTTTCATTGTACAAAATATTTGATCTTAATAAAAGCCCTTTTGCTGATAACTCGTACCTTAACCGTGTGCAAATACTTGGCAACTTTGCTTGCTTGATTTAGAGATCATCTAAGGTTCTTAGCTTAACACTTTCGTGTCCTATAGAGGTTCAAAGGCTGAACTTGGGCGTTGTTTTTGGGTAGCAATTGTGTAAGTGCCAACACGCCGCCTAGAGCGAGTCTAGAGTTGTGATATTCCCCTTAAAAAAACATAACGCTAGTACATATATGTTAACATATTATAATATGAATAATGTATATGTGTAAATCATATAACTCATATAAATGTGTGGAGTCCTTTTTAAATTTTTAATGATTTACACCTTAACTTATTCATCTCACTACAAAATAATAAATACATTCTCTTAAAACTTTTCATTCGGGCAAAATAAAAGATTAAAAAAAGGAAAAACAAAATAAACGACATAAATAAAATGAATATAAAACTCCAACAAAAAGACATTACTATTATGTTTTCTTTTAAAGCCAATTGTACTCTCATCACCCACAGATTATTAGCTCAAAAGCCAAGGACTGTAGTCTCACCTAGAGCTTATCGAAGCACTTTCTTTTCTTCTTGATAGTCGACACTCGACAGCTACAGCTTCTGTACACTCGTGATTTTTATGATAAAAGCATCGAATGGGCACTCCAATAAATCCTTCACTCGTTATTTAGGTTATTTTCTCATTCATTTTTAATATTTTATATATTAATAATAGGACTCCTAATTTAATATTTTATATATATCGTTGAATATTACGTAATTGTTTGCTCTATGTTTTGTGCTTGTGATATGTGTTTCTGGTTGTTATTTGCCTCTCTCTTCTCCCTGGTTAGTTTATCTGTTTCTTCAAGATGGCTAGCCAGCCCTCACTTAGTGAGTCCTTCCGACTCACCCTTTTGTTGTTTCTTTTCTATCTACTTCATTTCGGCAAGGCGAGTTTTGTTCTAGGACCGACTTCGAGACACGAATTGAAGAGCAAAGACATGTTCAACTATTAAGGTGAGCCAGTTTTTATCTGTGATGGCCACTAGCTCTAGTTCTAAGGTGTTAGCCATATTTTATTTCCTTTGGGAGATGTACATATTTTTTTACACTCTTAAATATCTGATCTGGATAGCCCTAAACCTAGACATAAGGTAGCAGTTGTACTTCTTTCTGAACATCTTGTATAAGTATATAAATATGTCTATGCTTTTCTGAGCCTTGTTTCTTGTTTAGAGTTAGTTATGTGCTCATTTTGTTAATTCAATTGAAAAGGGTTTGCCTGTCGGGTCTAAGGGAGTATGTCGGGTGCCCGCACGGTCTAATCATATATTTTTTTTAATGTGGTTGATTTCGATCACAAAAGTAACCATATATTTTTGGCTGCTAGAGACACTTGGTCAGCCGTAGATCAGTCACGTCTTCAGGGAAGCAAATGCATTGGCTGAGAAACTTGCGCGACATGAGAGCTCACCAAATATGTTCTAAGACTTTTCTTATTCCACCTAATGCATGTATCTCTATTTTGGACAAAGGCACTAGCACAACTGATGCTAGAGCTACTCCTTGAACCACTTACCTTTAATTTATGCAAAATGATAAGATGACAACAGTCTTTGTGTTGTTAGTAGTAAACCCCACCTACTAATTAGTCCTAAAATTGAACCCTTTTCGTTAAAAAATTATATTGCGCAAGTTAGGTAAAAAAGAGTGGTTTTTGATCATATATACATATATACTTGAACCCCTTTGATATAGTATCGTGGTAAAGGGATTCAAAAATTTCCCTACGTCACAAGTTCAAATCTCAAGTATGGAATTTTAATATTTTTCGAACCCCCTTCCATTAATTTTTTGTCTTTGCCCCTGCATACACGTTAGCTTCTAATACGATATTGGTAAGCAGTGAAGCAGTTATTTACTAGTACTAGTATTTCTTTTTCTTATTCGCATAGGCATTGATCAGAGAATATTTGAATGCTCTACAAATATCCATACAAAAACCAAATAGCTAGAGACTAGAAAAATGAGTCGAGTGACGGATAATTTGGAGCCATGGAGGCAATTGAATGGTAAAGTTGTGTTAGTCACCGGAGCGTCGGCCGGATTAGGCCGACAATTTTGCCTTGACCTAGCTAAGGCAGGTTGCAAGATTGTTGCAGCTGCTCGTCGGGTAGATAGACTAAAAATTTTATGTGATGAAATAAATGCAATGGATGTAGGTGCCAATTCTGGTGATCAGTTTGTAAGAGCTATTGATATTGAGCTTGATGTCACTGCTGATGAACCAACCATTGAAGCATCAGTGCAAAAAGCTTGGAATGCTTTTGGCCACATTGATACTCTTGTTAATAATGCTGGCATTAGAGGTATGTAAACTAAACTTGTAATGTCCACTTCCTATCTTAAAACGGCCAACCGACTGCACGTTCGACCGAATTTCGGTCGATAGGTCGAAAAAAAATTTCGGTTGAAATATGATAGTCAAAAAACCAGAGTCACAACTGTTCGACCAAATCGGTCGAAATAGTGGTTCGACCGATTTTCGGTCGATATGTGGTAGTCGAAAAAGACAGTAATTTTAGTAGTGATTCTGTAGTCATATTCCAACCTACTACTATTTATTTGCAGGTCCACTAAAATCAGCAATTGAACTTTCAGGGGATGAATGGTGTAATACTATAAGAACCAATTTGACTGGATCTTGGCTAGTGTCGAAGCATGTTGCCATTCGCATGAAAGCTGCAAAGACAAGAGGCTCAGTTATTAATATTTCATCAGCTTCCGGTTTAGCTGATAGAACTCAACAGCCTGGAGGTGTTGCTTATAGTTGTTCCAAAGTTGGCATGAATTGCATGACAAAGGTACATAATATAAATCTAATCAAGAAAATAAATAAATGGCAACGGCAAAATAGAAAAAGAAAAGTGATTTTGGAATCTTTCTGAAGAGTTTTAAATAAACTTCTAAAAAATATTGTCGGTGGATGAGATTCCTCTACCGTTACCTCACTATATATGCTTGCATGCATGCATGCACTAACAAAGTCACATTTGACGTTTAGTGATCACATGTCAAGTGCCTTGCCAAAGACGCTATGCGTTGCATGCAGTGACACTATATATGTTGATGTCGTGATATATAGTACAAGGCTTCACGTTTGAGTCCTGGGAATATATAAACTCTTGGCAGGGAAGTTTACCTTTATTAAAACCTATATGTGGCGGGAATCTAGATCAAGGCATATTAGAAATAAACTAATGACAAAAATAAATGGCGGAATACCTATACAGGTCCTCAAACTTGACACTTTATTTCATGCTGGCACCTCATCTTACCTTTGTCCCATTTTGGCACTTCAACTATACCTAGACTGTTCCATTTAAAC
The DNA here is from genome assembly GCA_037355625.1 of Petunia x hybrida. Classification (NCBI taxonomy): domain Eukaryota; kingdom Viridiplantae; phylum Streptophyta; class Magnoliopsida; order Solanales; family Solanaceae; genus Petunia; species Petunia x hybrida. The sequence goes on along the minus strand of JBBBVM010000048.1, from coordinate 5,995,024 downwards.
ACAAACTCTACAACTTATAAAAAATATATAGCGTGTGCAAACAAGCGTGGATCCGTGGAAAAACCTACCAATAATCACTTAACACATGGAAAATCTTATTTGGAGGCAAAACAAAAGCGCCAATTCAATTCTAGTTCTTCCTAAACGATACAATTTCTCAGCAGACAAGAAGCAAGTAAAAAGCCATGGGGAATACGTAACAAGATAACAAACGAAATTGAGTGCTAACCCAAACTTAATACATTCATAACAGTCTACAAACGATACCAAAAAATGTAAAAAAACAACATAACCACATCAACAACAACAACAAGCGAACACTTCTTTCGATTGTTTCTTGCTCGTTCCCTTTGTTCTTCAAATTTTTTGATTCTCTTCAATAATCTCCAAATAACCTTTGTCGCCTGTTCTGACATTTTAGCATCAAACCATCTAAAGTAGTTGCAACCACTAGCACGCTACAAATCAAACCAAAAGAGGGGCTAAATTAATATACCATAATAATAAGTAAAGAAAATCAGGCAACATTACCATCCTTAAAGAAACCTTACTCGATCAATTCTACAACTGTAAAACCTACTGCCTGGGTTACTTTGTATCCATGAAGTCCTTAATTTCGCTAGTTCCCCACATTGACAGTAATAGAGTCCATTGTTAGAACCCCCTGTTGTGGTCGACATTGGAAGCAAAATCCTCTTAATCGAGTAAAAGAAATGTTAAGAAGAAATTAAGATAGTAAAGGAGATGTAATAATGAAAATAAGAAGTAAGATTAAAATCTTGTTGAAAGAGAATGTGAAGAAATTAGGGCTTTGAAAGTGAAGAAATACGGATGGAATATAGGCTTTTATTACTGTTGGATTTTCCCAGCAAAAAGAATGAAAAAATGAGTATTTTCTGCAAGAAACGCGCTGACGGGGACTCTTTTTCACGCGTTTGTCCAGGTCATAGAGTTTGTGTTTAAATAGAACAGTCTAGGTATAGCTGAAGTGCCAAAATGAGACAAAGGTAAGATGAGGTGCCAACATGAAATAAAATGCCAAGTTTGAGGGCCTGTATAGGTATTCCGCCAAAATAAATTGTTGATGAAAAAGCATATCAGATATATAAATCTATGAAAATTAATATATTGTATATATATACCTTTTCAAATATAAATGTATGGAAAAGGGCCGAATATACCCTCAACGTTTTGAAAATTGGGCAAATCCGTTTACGTTTTGGGTTCCACATGCCCTCGCCGTTTTCTTTTGTATTTTCCATGCCCCTCAAACTAAACACTAAGGACTGTTAGTTTGAGGGGCATGAAAGAGACAAAAGAAAACGGTAAGGACACGTGGAACCCGAAACATAAACGGTGGGCATATTTGCAATTTCCAAAACGTTGAGAGTATATTCAGCCCTTTTCCGTATAAATATATGTATATATCAACTATAAATTTGTGTGTTTGTGTGTGCGCATCTCTCTCTCTCTATATATATATTCAGCCATTCTTCAGTATTTCTCTTAATAAAACTAAACTAAACATTGTTGATTATTTAGAATTTACCCCAAAAAACAAAAACAAAAAAAGGTTTGTTAATTAGATGGCTATTTAACCAAATCGTGAGTACCCTGCTTTTGAAGCTGCAAAGTACAATACATATCACTAAGCATGTTGACAGGGAGCTCTCTGCTAAGTCCCTCTTACAAGATCATAGCAATTTTTGTGCAGGTCATGGCTCTGGAATTGGGAAAACATAATATTAGAGTGAATTGTATAGCTCCTGCAATTTTTAAATCGGAGTTAACTGAGAAGCTCTTTGAAATGCCTTGGCTAGAAAAAGCAATAGCAAAAGCAGTTCCATTGAAAACTTTTGGTACTTCAGATCCAGCACTGACTTCACTTGTGAGATATTTGGTTCATGACTCTTCTCAATATGTAACTGGAAATGTTTTCATTGTTGATGCTGGTGGTTCACTTATTGGTCTTCCCATCTTTTCTTCCCTTTGAAGAATGAGTAATGACCACTCTAAACAAAAATGTGGTGTTGTATTCTTGATTATAATGATGTTGGAGTAATGAAATTGATCTTTCCTTAATCATAAACGTCGATTGTTTTCTTTAATTTTCATATGATTAGTTACAATTACTCTCTTTTAGAAGAAGAAAACTCAATGTGAGGATAAGTCCCTGAACAATGATAATAACTCAAAGAAAGCAGAAGAGCAGCACAATCTACAAGCTAATAACCTGGTTCAGGAACTGAAATACTCTGAATTAATGCTCAATGTTCACTTTAATTGCATCTCTTTACACTGGCATAACAAGAATCATCGACAAATTTGGTCTAGGAAAGAATCCATTCTGCTACTTCTGTAGAAGGATAGAAAACTAGGGAACGAACCAGCACGACCAGATCACTGATCACATAATTTGGTAAATAATGAAACAGGACACAAATATCACAAAAGATCCATAGAAAACTAACAGGTTCCAGAAACAACACAAATGTAATCAAAAGGTATGGTGCTTATCACATAGCATTTTATGAATGAGCATGGACACAATGGTATTAATGTCTGCACACTTTCTCCCTTAGCATCGAGCAGCAAATTCTACGGTCTACTTTTGCTTCAAATAACATCTGCACAGCAGGATACATCAACATACCTGAACTTCTAACAAAGTGCAGCTTCCAATGCATTACTTCATCAATAAGTAGACTCGTGACCTGGACTATCGGAATGCATATCCATGGATGCATCGGCAGAGTTATAACTATTAGAGTCTCTATTTTGTTGTTGCAAGTTAGTTTCATTCTGTCTTGTACCATTGGAAGGTTGAACATTGTTTGACACCTGACCCCCTTGAGAAATGTGATAATTCTGTAAACTTCGGCGTACAGGGCTTGAAAGAGCATTTGAGAAAACATTATTCTTTGATTGCTGATCATGATCAGATCGTAAGCCATGTCCTGGAGCTGCTACGCCAATTGGACCTGAAGGGACATGGAAGCCTGAGTTTGCAAAATGCACCGATTGGGAATTCTGATACTGAGGTGGTGGCCTAGGCGACATTGACTGGTCTTCTCCATTATAATCCAATTCAGACTGACAAGATCAGTAAATGCATCTTTAGACATATCAAAGGATGACCATCAAAAGTAAAATAACTGCTGGACTTTATGTCTTGTGAAAATCTCTTGTAAATATAACCAATCTTGTCAGAAAACTGCTACCAAAATGGTGAAATAAGCAACTAAATGAAACTGCTGACACAACTTCCATTAGATTAGTGCAGATCAGCACAGTAGGTAAACAGAACATACTTTAAGAATTCAAGAAACAGGAAACTGCGTTCTTATTACAAACTACAAAATAAAAGATCTCCACAAGTTTGATCACCATGAAAAATGGACAAAAAGACTAAGCCAAGGCAGATCTAACCATGTCAAGAACACACTTCTACTCCTTTTTTTTTTTTTTCTTTTTATCATCTAGAAAAAAAAAATTGACCTCAACCAGATACATGAGGTGTAATTTTTGGATCAAAGGCTAGCCAGGGACATACTTATCCCAAAGGCATGTCACGATTAATATTACATGCTTAATCTAGTTATTTCGAAACTTGGAAAGTTACTTCATCAGGTCAATATATAGTATGAAAAATGGAGACAGAAATTTAAGGACAACAAATTGAACAAGATAAAGCTAAAGCAAGTTTCTGCTAGTTATCATTCACAATGACTTCCCAAAGCTTCCTGCAAGCAACTCAAAAGAAATATACTCAAACTAAACATCAAAACTCATCATCACTGAAAACTGAAAAGCCTTAAAATATGTTGCTTGCCCTCCTCTCTCCCGTCGCCTTCCGAAAAATGGGGGAGAAAAGAGTCCCACATCTCAGAAAGGAAGCGAAAGGTTCCCATTAAGGTTAACTATAAACACTTCAACAATAAAAAGAAGTAAAATGTCTGTCACAGCCAAAAAAAAAAAAAGAGATCAGGTAGTCTTAAATTTCCGTATACAGCAGGATTATGGTTATTTCGCCTGCAGATATAATCTTGAAGCTAAAATGACATATAAGAGCAACTATAAGGATTTCCCTTGTATTCGTTTAAAAAAAATCCAATCTAGTTCATAATTTTGAGTTTGAGAGAGTGGTGATTGGAGACACTAGAGCCACTTATGGACAACAGTCACATTACTATTCATAGTGTGTTGGTTCTTCTTGTGATTCACTCACTCGCTGAAAGATGCGGACAAATGATTCAACAACATACGTGTCACTTGTCAGCGTGATTTGAAATTTGAAAAACTATTGGTCTACCTCAAAAAAAGTACACAAAGCTACAAAGGAGCTGCTGGTTCCTCACTCTCGTAGAAACAATTAGGCACTTGCTGCAAAAACTCAAAAGGTCTCAACGGTATCTGTAGCTGCAGCACTAATTCTGGATGACCAGATCAGCAGAATCTTTGGATAGAAAGAATCGGGGTAATAACAAAAAACTCATATTCTCCATTCCATTGCCCTTCTTTTCTTTTTTGTGACAAGGTATGAAGGTAACATATTCCAGTATATATTGAATCCATCGCCCATTTCCAAATGGTTGAGTCTTAAAGCCTGCTTTTTACTCTTTCTAAGTAAATTTACAAAAATTGGATTTGGACCTTCTCTGTTCTTGATCCCAAGTAGTAAAATAGAGAAGTACCTCTTTAAAGCACCAAGGATTCACAATCAAACAAGCACATTATTGATTATTATTACCTGGATATTCAAGAAGAAAACGTTGAATAACGTACATGAAAACTTTTTGTCAGTTAGTGTACAAATATCTCCATCCACAAAAGAGCAATGTATGAAATACCCACTTTCCAATTGGGAAAAAAGGAATGAGTTTTCATGATTCTTTTATTCCTTTTTATTTTAGATGGGAGATGGGATCAAGTGGAAAATCATGGACTATAAGAAAAGCTAAAGATCAAGCTTTGAGGAGTATATTGCAGTTTTAAGGAACTAATCTGCTCTTTGCCAATTAGATGAAGCTCCATAGTATAAACATGAAAGGAAAATAAAAAATATCAACCACTAAATAGGAGGGTACATAACCAAAGAAAAGAAAAGAAACCTGCAGGTAGTTCAGTATGTCAACAGTTGTAACTCTGGATCCACCCTCTTGTTGCCTCAAGATCCATTGGTACAGCTTTTCCTATTTAAACATTGTACTGTTAGTTATCATGATACACAGTCAAAAGGACAGCGGCTATTTGTTAAAAGCTAAAATCCCAAGAAGCAAAAGTAGAACATTTACATTAAAAAGCACAGCATGTGTCTTCCAAGAATGCATCTAGATACCTTAGTAAGAAATCTAAGCTTAGAAACCAAAAGTACTTGTGGTCACAAGCTAGTAAAAGCCAAAACTATAGTCTAAAATAATTTGCACCAACATAGTCCAATCAAGATCACATACACCTTTTCTTCTTTCTTTATAAAAGTCAAGATCATTTCATTAATCACATGCAAACATGGTTCAATATTATTTGCAAAGGGAGTGAGTGAGTGGCTCCAACCACAAATTCTCAATCAAGTTAACCCCTCATCCATTCACGATCATCTAGGCAAACAGCGAATGCTCTCTCTATTATGGAATAATCCCCTATTCCTACACTTACATTTCTCAAAAAACACACAATGGCATGCTTCTTGAAACTTCATCTGAAAACAAAAGCTCTGGAGAGACTCACCTACTTTTCTCAATTACCTCAATAAGGAGAATGTTTAGTTCTTTTACTGAATCATCGAATCTAAAAATGACCAACTAGGTGCTAGGTGACTACTTATGAAACAGAGGTCCTTATTCCTTCTCAACGAATGTAAGAATTACCCTGCTTACATGATAGTTGGGCATATTCAAATCAGTGGTTCCAATACAATAAAGCAAATACCAATCAACTCTATAACACGCTGGAAAAACTAGGCAAACAACTTTGCCTATCATTCCCCAGGGGAAGAAGGCCATCTATTAGACAAGCATTTAAAACCATTCAAAACTCAATCAACTGTGAAGATATTAGACATCGACTAATTCCACTAGGTATTTGCTACCTTGCTACCTCCCACCAGCACAGGTACGACGTGACTCTATTCATTCCTTGCTACAAGAACTTGGCATAACAATTACAAAATCTAAACCAAACAAGAAAAGAAACTAAAAAGACCCTTTTTTTAATAACCAATAAATCACAAAGGGTAATCGGCCCACGGTTCGAAACTCACCGACCCCTCTACCCTTCTCGACTATATCAATCAACTTTGCCTGAATACAAACAAATTAAACATAAATATTTATAAAATTAGGTCCACATTCGTGTAACGAAGGGAACAAAGCATGGCATCCAGACCAGCTTGTGCACACCTCGACTAATTCTACGGGTACGTGCTATCTGCTACCTCCCACCAGCACAAGCTCCTAGCTACAAGAACTTGGCATAACAATTATAAAAATCTAAACCCAAAAAGTAAAAGAAACTAAAAAGACCCTTTTTTTAAATAACCAAGAAATCCCAAATTGTCAGTGGCACACAGCTCGAAACTCAATAAATAATAGACCCGCCCCTCTACCCTTCCCGACTACATCAATCAACTATGCCTCAATACCATGTCACAGTATTCGCGTCGGCTTACGCCCACATTGATTAATTCCACTAGCTACCTCCCACCAGCACATATTCGCTAACTCTATTCACTCCTCGGTACAAGAACTTGGCATAGCTATTACAAAAACATAAACCCAAAGGGAAAAAGAAACTAAAAAGACCTTTTTTTTAAAACCAAGAAATCCCAAATGGTCGGTGGTACACAGTTCGAAACTCAATAAATAATGGACCCCACCCTCTACCCGTCTCGACTACACCAATCAACTATATCTCAAATACCAACAAATTAAGCTAAAAAGACCCTTTTTTCAAAAACCAAGAAATCTCAAATGGTCAGTGGCAGACAGTTCGATACTCAATAAATAATGGACCCGACCCTCTACCCGTCTCGACTACACCAATCAACTATATCTCAAATACCAACAAATCAAACATATATACATAATTATAAAACAAAGAAAGAAAAATGAAAAAATACCATGCCATGGCGTTCACCAGAAAGAAAAGAAAGTTTTTGTTGATTCATAGCTTGAGAATAAAGCTGAGAAAGGGAATTAGCAGCGCTACAAAAAGTTGAATACATGGTTCGATCCACCTCATCAAGACTCGATGCTAATGACTTTCTTTTCTTCCCCATCTTTGATAACTTTTCTTGAATTTTCTTTATAAGTTAAGTTAATTGTAAGATGATAAGATTCCGACGAGTTTAGCGGCGGAGGTTGGAGGATATGGGGATGCGTATGGAATTGAAACGGTTGGGTGTTGGTGACTATTTGTATTTTGGAAGCAAATGGTAGGGATGGATGGTGTTTGGGTGTGGCAAGTGTATTTGTTTGTATTATAGTTCGGTTTGGTTCAGCTCGATTCGGCTCAGTTTTTTATCGGAATGAAATCAAATTAATTATGTCGATTTTTTAATATACAAATTAATCAAGTACCATTGATTATTTGCCATAGTTTTAATCTTGTATTGTTTTAAACATATTTTCGAAAATACTTTTCTTGTGCCGAAGGGTTTATCGAGAATATCATATCTATCTCGTCAAGGTAAGGATAGGGTTAGTGTGTACTCCACCTAATATGATCCTAGTAGACTGGGAAAGCGGAGCACATTACGAGAGCTACACGATTTTTTAAGAGTTTATTACACTATTTAAGCTCACCTTAGTCCAAATTATAAGTTCATGTAATTTTTTTTAATGAAGTAGGAGTATTTCATTAAAAAGCATCCATAGGATGCATGCAAAAGATTACAAGAAAAAGAAAGAGGATAGTGCCTAAGCATGAGTGGGTAGGCAATACTTACGAGAAAAGTGGACGGGGATACGAGTGTCATTACAAGATTTTTAGGAATATTTCCATCTGAAATTTATTTATTAATCTCAGCAAAAATTATTTTTGCTAAACTACTGTTAACGGGGTCAAAAAGCACACCATTGCCTATAGTATCTCTTATGCAACCCCCTCCTTATAGATTCATGTGCATTTAATTTTGAATATTCATCGTTATTATTGATTTGAAAGTGGCAAAGAGAATAGTTTGCTTCCAGGCAGAAGCCTTTCGTCTCACACTTTGATGAGTGGAACCTCTTGTCCCCTCTAATCGTTTGAAACATATAAAATGAAACAATAAAAGTAATACATATCTAAAAGTATATAAAATTTACAATTTACTATATGGTCTCCCTTTTTTCATGTTCCTTCCTTTATGTCCTTCATAAAATACAAAAATGACTGCAAGATTTTAGACGAAAATATTATGCAAGAAAAATATTAGATGAAATATTATGCAAGTGAAATATTAGAGGAAAGTTATTATAAACAACACTTCTACTCTAACAAAAAAAAAAGAAAGGAAAATTGAAAAATATTACACCCATATTAGTATTTTTTTTCTCGCCGAAGGTCTATCGAAGACAACCTCTTTACTTTGGTGGGTAAAATCCGATACTATTCACCCTTCGTAGACCCCACTTTCGTAGACCCCACTCATGAAATACCACTCGATACCGTTGTTGTTGTATTACACCAATATAGTGTGGTGTTAGTTACTTGCCACAATCCACGACTTCCCCACTACCACCCCCACCCCCCACCCCTTCTCTCACATCATCTTTTGTACATGTAACAACACAACACAACAACATTGTCCTACACTTTATAACAGTTGTGTTTCTTGAATTTGTAGCTGACTGACAAATCAAGAAAAGGCCCAAAAAAACATCTTCCCCTTAACCTGTAATTAACTCTCTCTCCATTTTTACCTTAAGATCTAAATTCAAGGGTCATTTTTATTTCTTGTTATTTCTCAACTGGTGTGTCAATCTTTTAATTGGGTTAATGGTTTTGCTTCTTGTAGATCTGTTAAATGATTTATGTGAATTTTCTTGACTTTATGCAAATTGGGTGCTTTTTATTTGGATCTGAGAATAAAGTTGTCCCCGACCTTGCGTGAACGCGGGATGCTTTATACGCCGGTTGCTTTATGCTATTCTTGTTTCCTTTGTAGTAAAGTTCATGTTTTTATCATGTATAAGTATGTGGATCTGCACTATGATTTATGCTAATGTTGTCATTTTAGTGATTATGTGATTTCTTTCTAGTTTTTTGTTACTGTGCTATTTGAATGAATCGGGTCAGACATGTTCAGTGAGGATTCATATAACATACATTCTTGAGAACTCTTTGGTTTTTGTGCAATTTGTGATTTTTACTAGTTGACACTGCTTTGTTTTTTTCAAACATGTTTTTAAAGAAAAGTGCTTTCTTTTGCGGAGGGTCTATAGGAAACAGCCTCTCTAACTTATCAAGGTAGGGCTAAGGTTTGCGTACATCTCACCCTCCCCACTGTCCCCAGACCCCACATTTGGATTATACTGGGTACGTTGTTTGTTTGTATATTAGTTGTACTTCTTATGGACTAGAAAATACAAGTACCAAAAAAAGAAAGAATTTTTATTCAGGAAGGTTACACTAAATGCTTATTTTAGCACTTGATCGTATGATGAATCGTTACTTTCTTTGCTTGTTGTATTGTTTGATCCTTTTTGTTCTTTTAGAGCTTGTTAGATCATTCCAATTATGGAAATGGTATAATTTAACTTCACTTTATTATGTGTTTGAGCCATATATGGGAAGTGTTCGGTTTGCGTAATCTGTTACGGATGCTAACGTTATCTTCTACGTATTTTTAGGCGGGAAGAGCAAATAAAAGATTTGGAAATTTAGATGTAGAAGTGTGACTGCATCTTTATGCTGCTTGGAGGGTAAAGCTTTGTTTCTCGTAGCGAAAAATAAAGGCAAATGGCTCCTGCAAGCAAGGCTGATAAGAAGGCTGCAGGTGATGTAGCTGCATGGATGTTCAATGTGGTCACTTCAGTTGGAATCATTATTGTCAACAAGGCCTTAATGGCTAATTATGGCTTTTTCTTTGGTAAATATCTCCGCAATATTTCGTCAATATCTTAAAAATGCATTTCCCTTATATTGACGCTCAAGTAGCATTGGTTTTATCTGTTCATTTCTTTTAGAAGGATATAATAACATGCAATATATTATGCATAAACTCTACGATGGGACATTTAGCGAGGAGAGAAGCGAGAAGCGAACACATGCTTCTTTGAACTGAAACTCACAGTTTACAGAAAATACAAATGTTACCTTGCTCAAAAAAAAAAAGTTTACAGAAAATACAAACATTACTTAGCATATATGAAATACTTCTAAGATTAAACAGAGACTCTGAGATAAACTTTAACGTAAGAGGGGTTTGCTGCACAGGCACGTTTCATGTTAAAACTGATGCATGTTTTCTTCTTTTTGCTTGGTGGAGAATGTAGATTTTATATTACTGTACATCCTTTTCATTCTTTTTGATATATGGTTGTTCTAGCTCTTGATTACAACAATCTTTGCAGCAACAACGTTAACCGGGCTACATTTTGCTACAACAACCTTGATGACAATTGTTCTTAGGTGGCTCGGGTACATCCAAGCTTCTCATTTACCTCTTCCAGATCTTCTAAAATTTGTACTGTTTGCAAACTTCTCTATTGTTGGGATGAACATCAGTTTAATGTGGAACTCGGTGGGATTTTACCAGGTAAATTCTATGCTCACCACATTGATCCTGCTCTTATGATTCTATTGTGGACTTCAAATACTAATCTCCATTTGTTTTTATTACCAAAACAAGTGAACAATAAACTAATCTCCATTATCACTCTCAGATTGCAAAGTTGAGTATGATCCCGGTGTCCTGCTTACTAGAAGTTGTCTTCGACAAGATCCGTTATTCAAGGGACACAAAGCTGAGCATTGTTGTGGTACTCCTAGGTGTTGCTGTATGCACAGTTACTGACGTGAGCGTTAATACCAAAGGCTTCATTGCTGCCTTTGTAGCTGTATGGAGCACTGCTCTGCAACAGTATGTAAGTTGTCTCGGCAATTGAATATCTTATGCCATCTTGAAAAGCTTGTTCGAATCTTTTAAACAATATAATACAAGAAGTGAATAGATGCACCATTTATGTGGTGTCATTTGATTTTTGGACTAGTAAGGCAGGTATTATGTCCCAATGGGTCGATCTAGTGGTTGAGGTATAGGAGTAACAACCTGGAGATCCTAGGTTCAGATCCAGTTATAACACTTAGTGTGAACGAATCTACTTCAGCCTTAGAGGGAAAGTTTACTCGATAACTATGCTTGTGGGTTGTAATGGGCAGCTTAGTGGATCAGTCAAGTTGTGTGCAAGTTGGACTGAATGCTGCAGTCATGAAAAAACGAGTTATGCAAGGGCTATAATATAGGGATTTTATGTGGTAATAGTCATACATGGATTGCTAGGTGATGAATAATATCTGTTTGGAATAGAGATTGTCGTACCAATTTTAAAATTAGCTTTTAAATAGTATACTTGTAAAAACTTTTAATTTTCAACCTATTTTTTTAAGAGTTCTTACTATATAGTAGTATCACAATTATTTTTGTTTTTATTTAAAAATATCTTATTTTTATTACTGAAATAAGTCCCCTACATTAAATGCATTTTTGTGTTTAGGTACTCTTCGAGGTATTGCTGTAAATTAATATTCTACACATGTTTCCTATTTCTCTGAAGCTCTTCTGTGGGTTTTGTATCTGCAGTATGTTCATTTCCTTCAAAGGAAATACTCCCTTAGTTCTTTCAATCTGCTGGGACACACTGCACCAGTCCAGGCTGGGAGTCTGCTGATATTAGGCCCGCTTGTGGATTATTGGTTGACGAACAAGAGGATTGATCACTTTTCCTACACCTTTCCATCTGTGGTTAGTACTCCACTCTCTGTCATGAATTGCTATTGCTTTGTTATTTCTTCAGGAAAAATGGTATTGAAAAGTGATTCTTATGTTGGTGGGAATGTGTCTTTAATGCTTCTTAAGTTCTTATAATCCTTGGATTTGATGCAATTCGCGAAGGCTTGAGTAGTATTTAGGTGTATGTTTTTCTTGTCTGATGCATTGATCTATGTTTATCTTGTCTGATGCATTGATCTATGCTTGTATTATTTCCATTAAGCTATAAAATCCATTGATGAACTACTATGACTTTAGGGTGTAGCTATTTGATGTTAGTTGTTGTATGAGCTGGCTTCATTTAAAAAGAAGAGAAAGGAGATAAATTGTTGTATGAATGGTTCCAGATTATTGCTACTGCTGAATAATGCTTGATATAACAAACAGAACAATGCTCATGTCGCGCTCAACTTGCTTTACTGTGTTGACTTTTGTTTTCAAGAGATAAGGATTATCGATGTATGGTTAACATCTGTTCCATGGGAAGCGAGGAAATTTGGGTGAAGGGTAGGCGGTGGAGGAAATTTATTCTCTGATATGAACAATATTCTATATGTTCTTTTATGCATGCACCTTTTGTGCTATCAAAGAAAACGAGTAATTGTAACTCTACCTGTCAGCTCTTCAAACACATGGTTTCTTACACTTCTTAACTGTCTCTTTTCTGCAGGTGTTCATAATTCTTTCATGCACTATAGCTATAGGCACCAACCTCAGCCAGTTCATATGCATTGGCAGATTTACAGCTGTTTCATTCCAAGTTATAGGCCACATGAAAACGATCCTCGTTTTGGTACTGGGATTTTTGTTTTTCGGGAAAGAAGGTCTCAACATACAAGTGGTAGTTGGCATGATTATAGCAGTTTTTGGAATGATCTGGTATGGTAATGCCTCATCTAAACCTGGTGGGAAAGAACGCCGTAGCCATTCAATTAAGCATGGATCAGATTCTTCTCAAGTCGATGATAAGGTGTAACATTTTCTAGCATTGGAGCTGAAACAGAAGAGATAGCAAATACCAGGAATTTTTATAGTCAGCTGACTCTAGATACACCTCCCGAATCGATCAAATTAGATCCTTAATTTTATAATTCTTCTTTTTGATAAGTTATAACATCAGTCAGACGAGGTTGAGCCTTCAGTATAATCATAATTTATAGTGATTGATTTTCTGAGCTTGCATTTTTCTCTCCACCATTCTTAAGTTACTTATATGGGATGAACAAAATCCATATTCTGCTCAGTGTCTTATATAACTTATTCTCTTCAAAATTTTGATAAAGAAATCCCTCATTTTTGTCATTTTAATTTTGTTACATACTTTACGACGCTAAAAACAATGACTTTAGGATAAAAAAATTACTACTTACTATTCATTATGCAATGGGTAAAGTTGTCTTCGGATGCCTACAGGTCATTGGTTCAAGTCATGGAAACAGCTATTGATGTTTGCATTAGGGTAGACTGCATACATCACGTCCCTTGGGGTGCGGTTCTTCCCCGAATCCTGCATGAGTAGAATGCTTTGTGCACGGAGCTGTCTCTTTTTACTATTCTTTATGCACAAACGTAAATTATTGGTGTCCTATTAAAATGGTCCAAAATTGAAAGGTCCAATTCGAGGTTTTAGTGGCCTATGGTCTATAACCATGAGACCCAGTGAGGGCTATCTTTAATCATGGACTCACATGACTCAATATATGTCATATTCCTCTTCAAAAAGTCTAGTAGTCTAATCTAATTCTCCCTAGCAAAAGTGCCTTAATTTATAGGAATCTTTACAACTTACTATGCAAGTGGCAGATGTAGCTCTAAGACAACGGATTCATCTGAAACCAATATTTTTGATGCGGTGTATAAAAATAATTGTGAAAAACTCAAATTTCAACTAACATTAAATTTAGAAGTATAATAAATTTAGTGCTAAGAACCTTAAACGTTGAGTCGATCAAGTTGAAATCCTAGACTAACCTATATAGCATGCCCCTATTTCCAGTTTCAAGACTACATGTATTTTAGGCATGATTGCTTGACAGAATGGCCTAAAAGTTGAAATAGAAACAACATGGAGATCCCAACTTTGAATCTCAATTACTACATTAGGTTTGAGGCCATGCACTCCAGCATTGGTGAAGATTATCTTGGCAAAATTTGTGCTTGTGAACTGACCATAATATCTATAAGTCGATGTACGAACAAACTAGCCCGAACACTACTCAAAAATAAAAGAAAACAATTGCTTGACTCCTAAATACTCTAACAATGGAAGAAGGTGCCACCCAGGAAAACATGTTGATCTGCTAGAGTTGCCACCATAAGTTGGCACAAAAGTTCTCACATTAGTTGCCATGAGCAGATAGCAAGGCCTTCGACATAGCTGCTAGTTATATAAATCAGAAAGCAAATCATAAAGGAAATTGGAGGAGAACAAAAAAACAAAACTTCAATTTACTTGCTGAATGTACAACAAAATAATACAGCATTTGTTACATGGAGGTGACTCAGAAAAAAATCCTAAATTGAGCCAGCCTTTTGTAGGTCACTCGAATATTAAACTACTATATCTACTCTTTGCACAATCATGTTTGTATTTGGACATACAACAGACATATAAAACCAAAGGAGACTGACTATCTACATTCCCTCGTACACCAATGATGGATGAGTGAAAGGACTCTAAAATACCATTTTCTAACTCAAGATCATATGCATTTATATTACTGCCCTTTCTTCATCCTCGAGTCAATGAAAAGTGACTTTAGCAAGATAAGTACTAAAACCTGTTATAGGCCCAAAGTGAGTTCTCAAACTGATATAGTACAGCCTAGTTCCCTAGCAGCAGTATCAAGAAATTGAGCAGACATCCCATTTTCACGTCGGCTATTAGCTTCCCACATCAAACATTTCTCAATATCCGTTTTCCAGTTAATAATGCTTATGCTTAGGTACTGATAAGCAGGACTGTGGATACCATTTACATCTGCTTGTATAGAATCTGATTTTATCGTACCAGCATACATAATGGCACGAAGAACTGATGTGCTGAGAGCACGGACGTGAGCACTTGGATGAGAAACACAGCGAACTGTGGCTGGTAAACGACACTGCAATGTATTAAACCAAAGGAAGCTAGTTAGTGTTGTAACCTTAAGTGTGTCTCATCATTTAAGAGCTAAAGTAAAATTCAAAAATAGATCATTTTTCACTCTCGCTGTTCCCGAACTTTAACCAAGTCTAGCAGAGAATATTACCTTCAACAGGTTTGTGAGTCCATCAGCAACTGACTGTCCAGATTCTCCCCAGTCGAGCACTGGTTGAATCGCTCTCGCTGTCACTTCCAAAAGCTGCTCGATTTTTTTTCAAAGAACAAGGATGTTAATATATCAGAAAATGCGGAAGAAGATAAAAAATACGATGAATATGTATCTAAAAATTTGAGATCACAAACATATAGGAAGTCTTAGCATCACAGTGACAAATGAGAACTAATTTTTTTTTTTTTTTTACCTAAAAATCAGAAATCTAAAGATGTCATACCTCCAGCTGTGGTAAGGTGCATGCTTCTCCATCGACAAG
This sequence comes from Petunia x hybrida, assembly GCA_037355625.1. Lineage (NCBI taxonomy): Eukaryota > Viridiplantae > Streptophyta > Magnoliopsida > Solanales > Solanaceae > Petunia > Petunia x hybrida. Next base: position 5,979,474 of record JBBBVM010000048.1, on the reverse strand, counting down.
CATCCCATCTGTGGCCCGTAAAAGGAGGTCTGGGGCACTTGCTAGAATTACAAGAGATTCTGCTATATCATGATTCCTTATTAGTTCTGCAATCAATTTTACTATACGTTGGTTGATTCTCCACATTTTCTGACCAAGATCATCATCTTTAGCAATCCATGGTTTCAATTCCCTATCAGCCTGACAAGTAAAGTTTGGCAAGAAAGTGACTAAACAGATATGGTGATAAAGACCTAAATACACCTAGGAGCAAAGTTATGACAACTATTAATTATGAACTTTTCATAACAGCAGCAGCTAACAAAAAGTGTTCATGATCTTAATATGACCAGGCAAGTATAGTTAAAGCGAAATCTGGACCTGAAGGACAATGGCTGTTGCAGCTTTTCCAGGCGATGCTGATACAACATTGCATAGTGCGTCAACCACCTGTAGTTTTGGATGACTATTAGCAACATATTAAGCTACCACGTATATTGCATAATGAATATACATTGCAAAAGCAGGATGTGCTCTAACTTCATTACAGGCATTCTTCCTTCTATCACAAGACCACTGTATAATAATTGTAAAAGCAACAATTTCTCATTTTTGACTTCCAAAACCGTTCAAGTTCAGTTACTTCCATCATAGCATTTCCAAATTCATACATGAAGATTTGCTTGTTATAAGCCCATACCATGCAGTTCTATTCAATGTTGTTGGTAACTTCTGCTACTTCAGACGTGCAGAGTGTTTGCTAATGGAGTGCATAAGGAGAGGAAATAAATTTGTTTTCACATTGAAACCTAATTAGAACAAGAAAGTGGTGCTACCATGACCTAACAAGACAAGTCCTAGTCGCCAGTCTCCTTCAATATGAGCTTAACAAATTTTGAGGGAGTTAAAGTAGGGATTGTGAAGATATGGCCTTTGGGCCAAACTCAATCTCAAAAGCTAGCTCATGAGCGGAGGATTGCCCAAGATTATATAGGAGAGGACAACCCATTACCGCAACCAACGTGGGACTTGACACCAATCAAAAGAACTCTAATTTTCATCCAACAGAGTAAGAGTTAGCAAACCGGACTTCCTAGTAAAACCAATATCCCATGCAGGGGGGGCGGGGGCATTGCAGGAAAGTGAATGGAATGGGAGCGAACACACATAAGGAAAATCTCTATATATTTCTCAGATTTGAAGGTGAGTGAACAAATAATGTTGCTTTACAGGGTGGCTGATTCTTCAGGTAACACAGCTTCACATCTTTGATGCCAGAACTAACGACCGACCACCTATTTGAAACTTCAAGCGAGAAGGTTTATGGAAATATCAAATTCAAAATATCAAACTTTGATACCAACCTTTGGCATTGCACATAGTATATACTTTCAGTTTATGGTGTATCTTACTTCATGATGATATATTTGTTTCTTTTTAGACAATTGCCCCAGAAAATAGTAATTAGTGAGCAGGGATTAAAATGAAGAGGTGATAAAGTAGATACCTGTCTCCATCCTTGCTGGGCAGAAGTGCTTTCTGCACTGGGTTGCGTTTCAGGCGATGCAATCAGCTTGTGCCAGAGCAATGAGACAACAGAAAAACATAATTCTTGTTTCTCCGCAAGTACCGATTTTAGAAGATCTTGTGCATTGCAATTAAATCCTATATGTCTGTCCTTCGTCAGAAAATTGGCCAAATCGGATGCATCTAAAGAGAAATTTGCAAACACTTTGCTGATGGTGCCTCCAGCAACCTCACTTGGGTGTGAAGCTTTGTCGCACCAATTAGAGGAATCTTTACACTGTGACACTGATGGCTCTTCTGCTGTTAAGCAGTTACGATTGGTATATTTATAATGTTTCTTCCCATTTAAGCACCTGGGCCGCTCCTTCAGAATTGGTGCATGTATTAAATAAGCTTCCAATGGTTCAGCCTTGTTGACAATTGATGCAACAGTCTTACTATGAATATCAATTAGGTTATAGAGTGAAGATGCCCTTGAATGAATTTCATTATCCCACTTACACCGTATCAAGATAGCAAGACCCTGCATGCAAGCCTTGGAGCGTCTAAACAGATCAGAAATATGAGCAGCTACCATAGCTGCAGCAACTATCTCATTTGAGCTGTAGCTCCATGAGGTTCCAACAGATGATGGTTTCAAAGAAAAAAGAGCCTCTAAAATTGCTAATATTCTCCGAGTATGACAGACTGCAGAATGAATCCCGTTTCGTAACTCAATCGACGAATCATTTGCGGGCTTTGCTTCATCCATGATGATTTTTGGATCTGGATGATTAGTCCCTCTTGAAATTAAAGTGAAGAGCTGAAGTTCACAAGAAAGAGCACACACAGCAGCAAGTACGTAAGAATCAAATGCTGCAACGGGCCCTTGTTTCTTCACCTTTTTACTTCCCAGCTGTTTCGGTTTTTCAATGGTTGCCAGTGCATCTACTCCTATTTCACTAGGTGGTTGAGAATCTTCACCCTTAGACCTTTTATTCCCATTTGGTTTTGCTTCATGACTGACACATACAGTTAACACAACAAAAAGAAGGCGAGAAGCAAGCTCTACCGAGGCACATGACTCCAAGAACAATGAATGAACCATGGTTCGCAGCTCTGCCACAGCAAGGTTTTTTAAGGCTGAGCCAAAAACATATCTGGTTTTTCTGATTTCTTCTCTAGAGGAATCAGGTGGGAACGTTCTCTCGAGAATTGCTTCGACGGTTGCAACAAATATTTTCATGAGACAAGTTTCAGATGGACTTCCACGAGGCAGATACTCTAGAACCTTAAGGAGGGGTATATACAAGTTCCATGACAAAATGGGTGGTTGTAGAGGGGTTGCAACTACAATTTCAGGGAGATCAACAGCAGATGAGCTTAAAGGAATCAAGCCGTAGGCAGCTTCCCAGATGGTACATATTCTCCATTCAACCTCTGGACCATGTGCACAAAGCATGGATGCAATCCCCTGGGCAGTGGCTTCAACTGTTGCTTCTGCAGCAGGCACTTCTCTCTGAAGAATAATAGCAATGGTAGTCACATACACCAAACATAAATATCTAAATAAAAGAAGAAATCCACAGAAACGAAGAACTAGGACATCGATAAATTCAACAATCATAACTGGTGGATATACCTGCTTTTTATTACATGAAATGTAGCCACCCAGAGGTTCATGTTGAACTTCAATTCCTTCAACTTGACTTAAAGGGGGAAAGAGCAAAGCAGGTTGAGCAAGTATTCGGAAAAGTAAAGCTGCGGCAGAATCTGCAGCAATTCCTGCTCTCATGGACATGGCAATTCCAATTGCACGCAAGAAATGCAAATGCATCCAATTCCTAGGAAGCTTTAGAAATACATAAAATGTCAAGAATTCTATAAGAGATTGTATGAATAGCTGCAATATGTACTCAAACAACAGATTCGATAAAGTTCCCTCAGTAGTGAAAGATGTTTCTGTGGAGAACATTCCAGAGCTCATAGTTTATGCTAAGGACTTCAAGGATATAACAAAAACAAGAAGACAGAAATTCGATACAACACAAATTAACGAATTAACAAGACTCTTGGCATGTATAATATTTCATATAGGTGTACTAACCCAACTAAGTTTTAACCCAACTAGTTGGTACTATGACCTATGTATCTTTTGCTTCCATTGTGTTATGTTCTTTCGATAAGTGAGCAAGAATTCTGAAAGATTATAGTCTTTTGAGACAACATCCTCCCACGTGATTATAGATTTACTTCATCCTCGTTTAACGCCTTTAATCATCTTACAGTGTCAACCCTATCAAAGGATCATGATCAAATCTCTTGCATGTCCCTGAACTAGTTTCATATGTAACAAGTTTGGCACTATCTTGACAGAAAGTGACCAAAAAAAAAAAGTCCCACATGTAAGATTAGAGGTATGTTAACCTGGACTATAGTCTTGTACTATACCTTGCACATTTTTACATAAAGCTCTTGAGGCAACTAAGATAATTCAACATATTCATATTAAGCTATATAGGTACTGTGACCAGTGAATCCTTTCTGCATACAGATATGCTCAATCAGCACTGAAGAACATAGTAGTTTGGGAAAAGTTTATATACAATTCATACTGAACAATCCAATCATGTTTCCAACATAGCATAGATGGTCAAAAAGGGTAACCTTATAGTAGTATCAAAAACTACAAAGAAAGCAAAGAATTGAACAAAGATCGCCAAGATGTTCAAACGTATATCAGAGTATGGTGCAGACAATCTCGTTCACAATAATATGATGGAAAATTTGTAACTTACACGCAATCCAGATGCATAATCTTCAGCAGCTCGCAGAAGTTCCACTAGTTGTACTGCAGCATCAAGTGCATCTGGAGCCCAAGATGGTGGGGCTTCTAAAAGTCCAATAAGAAGCCTCTGGGTAGCACTTGGACTAGCAATTGCATAATATCTGATCCAGAAAAAGAAGTTAAAAGGAGTTCCTCCTTTCGAAGCTCTATAAGATAAGTTTAAGTATGCTCTTATTTGTACCGATGAAACAAACGTGCATAAGGCTCAAGTGCTGGCAGTCCTGCAACGAGATGCTCGTCTATAGGCGTCGTTGGAGGTGGAAGCAGAAGTGCAGGAACAGCAGCTGCAGTTAAGGTAACAGTCTCGTAGCGAGCAACTTCCTCATCACAAACACTTAAAATAACACCGGCACCATTAGCAACAGCCCACCTAGGAGTTGAAGGCAGTAGTTGCGGATGCTTCCCCGACCCACGAGAAGCAGCTAAAATAAAATAAAGTCAATAACAGTTAGTTACAGATCTAACATACGAAAACTCTTTGAAATTAATACCTCAGCATTCTATAAGAAAGTTAGAAAACTTAACATCTAATAGGAGGGACAAGTGCAGAAAAATAAAGCAGATGTATGTTATCTGTTTAGTTATGTTTGATTTACATTAGTATCATATGTAGATTGTGAAAGCGCATACAAGGAGATTTATAAAGGTTTTTAGCTACTTCATCCATAGCCTTAAGTTTTCGGTTGGATACTCAGATCCACATTGTATCAAACAAAACGTTTGGTAAGCCCATTCTCTCACTAGCAAGTCCACACTAGAGTTGATGTATGAAGTCGTACATGCAAAAAAGTAGTGATTAGTATGGTAGTCCTAAATAGGTTGTATAAGCGCTTCCAAAGAGGTCTAAAAAAATCTTTGACATTATCACAATTCATCTAACAACTATTGGAAAATTGCAGCGGCAGCCAGGAACAACAGTTGCACTTTTTTTCCTTAAAGGAATATAATCTAGAAATGAAAAGAATTTATTCCATATGAATTGTGAAAGATTATATTCCTTTTGCAAGACTAGGTTGCGATGGTTTCTAATGTCATTATCCTGTGGGAGATGCAGAAAGGGTCTTATTCCGGTCTAGGATATATGGTAAGATAACTGCAAGAAGAATACAAAGAAAAATTAATGTAAATTGAAATTCAGTCTCTCAGAACATGAGCACGGAGAATTATTTTCACTAGCTAGGTGATGATTATACATAGGATAAGTAAAAAGATGTCAATAATCTATTCCCAAATTTTAGCTAGCTTGGTTAAAAGAAGACTTCTAGCATAGATTTTCAAGCATGTTTCAGCGTCCATGGGAATTTCACAACTAGGTGTTAAAAACTAAAAATCGAGAGTGCATGTCAACCAGAAACAGTAAAACAGGCACAACCGCGTCGTGGAAAGATTCCACGTACCACTTGATGGGGGCTTGAGTTCTCCGGCAGCGTACTTCCCCATAACACCACCACACCTGTACAAGCACGAAAGAGTTCACAATGTTTAGCAGGAAAGTTTCATTTTCCGTTGTCCTCATACAACAGTCTCAAACTCTATAAGTTAACAATTTAGAAATTTCCAATGAAGTTTTACTCCAGTTCTGCAGAATGTTCCCAAAGTTCATTAATTATAAAAGAACCAAAAAATAACAAACAAAAAAAAAAAGAAGATAATTCCGACTAGATTGGGCCAAGGTCTGAAGGACACAAAAGGTCTCAAAAGCTGTGTTATGAAAGGTGAAAAGTGAGAAAAAAAATCTGAATTCTATTGGAGTTTAAGCTCAAAACGGCTTTAATGAAGACAAGCGCAATTGTAGGAAAGTGTCATACAAGCACGCGGGCGCGCACGCGCTTACACGCACACACACATATATCTATATATTTATCTTCTTTTATAACCAAGAAATCCTCAAAACGGCTTTAATGAAGACAAGCGCAATTGTAGGAAAGTGTCATACAAGCACGCGGGCGCGCGCGCGCATACACACACACACAGAGATATATATATATATATTCTTTATTTATCTTCTTTTATAACCAAGAAATCCTCAAGGACCATTTGAAACTTGGTGGATGGGAATGGATACAATTAGGTATGAGAGACATGAGTGCAGGAGAGACATGCTTACCAACGGAAGTAATCACTTCTAATTCCTAATGGTGCAGCAAGCAATATATCAGTGATCCATGGAGACAATGGCCTCAGGGGTTTCCTCTCGTGTTGTACAGGAAGCACACCAGGTTCACTGGTAGATTTACTAGTTGAAGCTTGGCTTCCACTGGTGCTTCTATCTCCTCCCTTGTCCTGACGATCAACTTTGAATAACGGGCGGTTGTAGTGTGTTAGGATTCGTAAAATCTCTCCGCATGCAAGAGCCCATTGTTCGGAATATCCATTCTGTGTTTAAGAGTTAATAACTTAGCAGGGAGACTCAGCTTACAATATTCAACATAGGCTTCAAACAAATTATAGAGTAAGAAAGCATGATGTAATTAATTTATATTACTATTAAATAATCTGAATACCTCACTGCTTGGGCAGACCAGCGATATAAAAGAAGCAAAAGGTGGACTATTTTTATCATACTCCAGTGTACCATCAATGATGCATGAAATAACTGGATGAATAACAGCATGTCCATGCTCTGGGTGATGAAGCACAAAAGTTGCTGACAATGAAACAAACAAAAAATAGAAACAAGTCAATCAAGCCACATCAATATGTGGAAGCGATATTGTAAACAACAAATAATGAGAACTAATAGTACCTAACACATCATCAAAAAGTCTGTTTTCCTTTGATGGATACCGGTTCCTTATGAGCTGCCAATCAAAACACATACAGTTACTTTAGAGGAAGAATGAATAAACCTTCAGACTAGATACTGAAATTGTAAACAAAGAGTTGCCAGAGACATAGTCAGAATGCACTAAATACCTCAGCTATGTCTTCAGGGAATTGTTCTGATGTAAACTGACCAAAGTACTCGACATATGCAGTAATTTGAGCCTATGAAGAGAATATAAATGAAAGTTTGTCGTGAGTGAAAATAGTCAAATACAAAACATAGACTATAGAAAACAAAAGCAAGGCAAAAAAATAAGTTTTTCAGGCATCAAAAAGCTTAAGATGATAATGCAATGAGACTATATGACCCACTTCAAGTCTACACAAATAGCATTGGAATGTCGGAATCCTGTGTGAGATTTTTAAGTAATGCATAATTCACAGAGGTTTTTCTGGAAGTTTAATAAGATGTCTAATCCTCAAGCAATTGCTACCTCCCTGATGAAGGAACTTTCTGGTTATGTCCTCTTTAGTCTTTACTACGCGCCATTTACTCCCTTTCATGAGAAGGCAGTCTTACAGCTCAACTTTATTGGAAAGGAATTATACAATATGTCGTATTGTTTGTTTCTTGATTAACATTTTCCTTGTTGAACACTATACAGCAACAGGCAGAAGCAATTCATCTGTATGAAGTTTGTGTCAGACAGCAGCTATCCTCATTGTAATGTCCTGCACCCGTCCATTCCAAGTAAATGATGAGGCATGAAGTTTCAACCACTTCGACGTGCTAATAAACCTTATTACCCACTTGTCAGACAATCAAATGTGATCACTTGAGACTGGTAAACAAGCTTTCAGATTGGAACATACACCACACAGAAGTCACTTCTTTAGTAGGACGAAGTTAGGGACGCTTATTGAAGAACCTAACTCTGCAAGGTGATTAGAAGCAAGTATGGTCTCTATAGGTAAAAACTATCATACATGAAAGTCCATGAGTTCTAAGTGCACCTCGGCTAATTCATTGGCAATCTGTCCAACAAACAAGGCACAAACATGTTGCCAATATATTATGTCCACCAAGGTTGTAGTAGATAAGCTCACACTGCATACTGTAAATGGGATTTGAACCTAAGATGTCCAAGTTTTACTCCCATGCCTCAGCCACTAGGCCTCTTGGGACTTTCCGTGAAGTATATCTTGCATCTATATCCTTCATTAAGAAAGTGTAAAATGTGGTGCAATAACTTGCTCTTTGTAAGATGTTGGGTTAGAGATGCTCCTTACTATCTCATAAAACCAAGACTGGCTTTCAAACGTTTCATATGTTGCCACTTAATAATTTTACTACCAGAAAAGTAAATCTTTTTCTTGGATTCCATTTTTTTATGGGCTTAAAAGATGGAAAACTAAATGTTACCACAAGCTCTTAGATTCCATCATTAACATCATCCTTTCCAACTCTAGAGAAAAAAATTCACATGCAATTCCTTCTCATTATCATAGACATCCGAACATTCTTAATGGTTGGAATCTTATTACCAAATTCTGTCACCACCTGTGGAAAATCCTTTCAGATAAAGTTCCGCTAAATATCCTGGCATTTACTAAATGTTAGCACAGAGAGGCCCAGCACTTATTACAACACTCATTACTTTTTGTTGTTATTAAACACTGAGGCTCTAGCCAGGCACCGAGTGGTTAATTTTTGGGTGCATGCTTCATTAGTTGTGGACAGTCTATGGATAGAGCTTAACCTCGACATTCTCAGACTCATTTCTTCCAAAAAAAACACGTTTGGTGGAAATACTCATCCTATCTTCTATGATGGAGCAAATCAATAGGCATCTTACATGATATCCTCTCAACCTATCCTTCGATGAGCCATGCGCAGTTTCACACTATGAACTAGTTCATACTTACACTCTCTCAAGCTAATATTCATTAGATAGGAGGGCCTTTTTTTGGCACATGAACACTACATTAGTTTGGCGACATTATATTCCTCTGTATACCCTTCTACCTAATCATAAATTTGCTTCTCTTATTATAATATACAAATAAATATAACAGTTAAGCAACTTAAGCTCAGCCAAAATCATAAATTTTTCAATTTTTCCCTAGAAGAAGCGATTATTCTTATTTCTCTATCCATATTATATCCAAGTCTCCAAGAAGATGCATCTATCTTCGCGATACTGATGATAGCCACGAGTTCACATGGATACAAATGAAAGGTCACCATAACCAATTCAAAATGTACCTAAACAACAACAAGTACACCTTAGTACCACACAAGTTGGGATCTGTTATATGAATCGCCATTGACCATGTTACTCCCTTCAAACTCATCTCATGCAAAATGCATTTATCAATTGAAAAATACATAAAGATATCGTTCCTAGCTGAGTAAATAAAGGGCACACCTTCCGCTGCTGTGCATCTTGTGGAGGAGGCCAAAACAATGAGGAAAAATGAAGACCATCAATCCACCTTTCACTTTTCGCAGCAGCCGCCATACTTTATAACTGTTTTTAACAATCCAACAATGTTTTTTAGTCAAATGATAAAATGCTCACTGCTAAATCATCCATTAACCGGCCACGATACCAATCAAGGATCAAAATACTGTAATTCAACATATATATCTGGATCCCAATCCAAGGGATATAGTCCACTTCTCTTTATCTAGAAAAAATTCACCTTTATAGCTTCAAGCTACTCCCTTTAATAACAACTATAACCAAGATTCTTGCAAATGTAAATTTCACCTTAGCCCTGCAAAACCCAACAAAATCACTCCAATTGTTACATAAATACACAAAAAAGGTGGCTACTTTATCAAAAAATAACCAATTCTTGAATTATATACTGTTTCTTGTTCTCACAAAAAACTTTAAAAAGTAGCTAACTTTATTAATAACTATTATAACCAAAATTCTTGCAGATGTAAATTTCAGCTTAATCCTGCAAATCCCAACAAAATTACTCCAATTGTTACATAAATACACAAAAAAGGTGGTTACTTTATCAAAACATAACCAGTTCTTCAATTATATACTGTTTCTTATTCTTATAAAAAACATTAAAAAGTAGCAAACTTTAACATAATCAGCTCAAGACAAAGGTACAAGTGTTCATATTTAACCTCTATAATACACTAAAAATCCAAACTTTTTAGAATTTATAATACACAAAAATGGAAATTAAAATTTTCTAAAATTAAGGGAATTTACCACAATTAGTATCCTTAAAAGGGTGTCTGAAAATGTTGAAGTAGTAATTTTTGGAGTAATTGAAAGTTTATTTAGGAATTTAAAAGGAAAAATAAATATAAGGAGAGAAAGAGAGCTATAAGAAGAGAAAAAGATATGGAGCAGAGAAGAAGAGATCTTTAACTATGTTTTGAGAGTTGCATACGTGGCAATGATATTTTCCTCATACTTTATTTAAGCCATGTGGCAAAGGCAAGTGGACTCTTTCTTTCTTTCAAATTTCCATCATCATCCTATCATATATATCACATGCTTTACATACATCATTTCCCGAACTTTGCATGAACACGAGATGTTTTTTATACCGGACTGTTTTGCTCTTTGAATAATTACTTTCTTGATACTAATGTAATCCAATGGCTAAGTAGTGTTTCTTGATGAAAATCTTGAGTATCAATCCTCTTGGATTCAGTAGAATCTGGAGTCGGTAAGCTAATATCTTATAAAGAATGATCGAAAGTTTGAATGGTACGTATCAAACATGATTGCAGTTAGGGTTGTGCATTTTTTTGGCCAAACTGATAAAATGTTATTAGGTAGAATAACTAAAAGTCTGAAAGCTTCATACTTATGGTCATCAAAAATATTCTTAAGCTCATTGGAAGAAAAAAATGAGGCGTAGTTGTATGGATTCTCACCCTTCTCAAATTCCTTAATGATTTATCCGATAACTGAATCATTATAATCAATAACTAATAACCCAAAAATTGATAACCCAAACCTTAAGGGTTCGGTTGTCGGTATAGCATATATCTACAACCTAAAAACCTATAATATGAACCGATAACATCCAAATCCGAACCGAATCACCCGATAACTAACCCTAATTCCAGTGATTTAACTTGGTGGTAATTGTGTTTCTTAAGTATTTCCTTTCTTTCGTATTTAGTATGTGACATATTCGTATAATTTTCATTTGGGGGAAGAATTTTTTTTTCTAACTATGTAAGGCACATCTAAATGTATAAGTCAGGACTCGATCATGGGTTACACAGCTAACTTAGAAGATCTTGTGTCATGGATTATTCAGCTAACTTAGAAGATATTGTGTCACTGGACTAGCGCCATCAATTGTGTCAAAAAGTTTTTGAAATGTAATATTTAGTCATAAATAATTAAATTTTATCTACCTACACGATATAATTTTCCAACAAAGTAAGTAAGGCTCACTTTTAGTAAGATTAGGTGTGTAATGAGCTATACATGCCGTTTATGAAAAATCCTTTATGTGAACCTCCAAAGAAAAGGAATTGCCTCTTGCTTTCTTTTAAAAAATAGCTCAAATTAAGAATAAGAGAAAAGAGGAAAGAAACCACTGATATACTATAGTACAATGAAATTAGTTGGACAGAGACAAAGAACAAAAGAAGTGAAATTAACAACTCTTTAATTGGGTGATTAGTGATTGAATAGAAAAATATATTGGTAAGAGGACTTGCTCAAGATATTTTCGGGAGTTTGGAAGCTGTCAACCTTAGGTTAAACAAGAATGATTAAGGAGCCTTGTCTGTCTTGTTTTAAGTGTAAGCTTCCCTAAGCATGCTTTAAAATAAATAAATAAATAAATCAAAAAATGTGCCAATAATTCATATGAGACAACACCAACATTGAATATTGCGAAAGTGACAACATACTTGTTTTATTATGCGTTTGTATTTTGGGCAAATATATTTTCAATCCCTTGAACTTGACACTATATTCCACTTAGGCACTCCAACTAAAACCCTTCCTAATTAAGTGTTTGAACCTTTTTTAAGAGTGTTCAACTAGACATTTTCTACCTACTTTGGTAAAAAAAAAAAAACTCATGCGCATATTTACACACGAGTCCTACATGGATAAGTGATCTATTTATAATCTACCACGTATCATAATTGGACACATCAGATAATACATAATTGGATGTATTGTGTGTTATATGATGTGTGTATTATGGCATGTGGCAGATTATAAATAGATCACTTATCCACGTAGGACACGTGTGCAAACACGCGCATGGGTTTTTCGTCGGAGCGTAGGCGGAAAGTGTTTAGATGGACACTCTTAAAAAATGTTCAAGTGCTTAAATGAGAAGGGCCTTAGTTGAAGTGTGTAAATGAAGTATAGTGTCAAGTTCAAAGAGTTGGCGATGTATTTGGTCAAAAATCTTTTATTGTACAACTTAGATAAATTAGTACTCAAACTTTATGTGGGCATTCCTACAAATTCTCATTTTAAAGAACCAAATATGCTAAACTTATCTAAAAAACAAAAAAGAATGCTCTTTATTAAATTTTGCAATATCTGCAAGTGGGAATTTTATAAGAAAAGCAATTTCCTTTCAATAGCCAATAGTGACTTTGTAAAAGATCTATTGCTCAAGTTGTAAACAATACTAGTTGAATAAATGAAAAGGAGGTCAATGCATCTCTAAATATGATATTTTAGTGAAACCACTCACTAAGCACACAAGATTGAAGAGTTAACATGTTGCTAGTGCTTGTACACTTCATCTTAGGAAAAAGATTGCTAACTAAGCTTATTGGAGAGCAAATTAAGAGTGGAATAAACACGTTAAGTTTATGTGGTAACAAGATCGTCCTGTTCTAATACTCCCTCCGTTCTAAAATAGTTGTTATAGTTCGGATTTCGAGAGTCAAACGAGTTTATTTTGATCTTGAATAAAAACCGAACGAACCTAATGACATATTCAACTCGAAAGGCTAAGCCACGATACTTATTAAAACTTGAAAACATAAAATCAAGCAAAGAAAGAAACCTTAAAGAGTAGTATGCCAAAACCTTAAAATTTTTAGGGGATAAGGGAAGTATGAAATAAAAGAAAGAAAAGCAAGAGGTAAGTAATTATAAGAGAAAATAGACCAAACAAATTGAATAAAATTGGATTTCACTCAAAAACATTCTTACTACTTCCGTTTCAAAAAGGATGAACCTATTTTCTTTTTAGTCTGTTTAAAAAAGAATGACATCTTTCTAAATTTGGAAAGAAATATTCATTTTACTCATCCCTAGATGATTTGTAGCGACACAAATATCTATAACTTATTCTAGACCACAAGTATCAAAACTCTTCTCTTTTTATTAAACTCCGTGCAAAGTCAAATAGGTTCATCTAAAGTGGAACGGAGGGAGTAATATATAAAGCTGAAACTAATACTGTTATTCAATTATTCAAAAATGGCGTGCATTCAGTCCTTTCTGTCTATATCTGATGCTACTACTATTAGGCATGTGATTTACACGTTCTTTTGTTCTATTAGATATAGAAAATTTTCGTTTTAAGACCAAATATGCATTAACTTTTAGAAAACATGAAAGACTACTAATACCTTACCAAATATTTGCTAGAAAGAACGTAGCACAATGAGTTAGTAACTATTACTCTCTTCGTTCCATATTAAAGGTTTACGTTTGACGGGTAGTTTAAGAAAATAAGAAATATTTTTTAGTCTTGTAGTTTAAAATTAAAAATATTTATAATGTGAGTCGGTGCCTTTAAATTTTATGGTTCAAAACAAATCTTGAAAGTATAGAGTTATCAAATATGGAAAAAATACTCTTTTTGGAACCAACTTAAAAGAAAAGAAAGACACTTAAATTGGGATAGAGAGACTAGTTTTTATACTGTAATATTTCCATAACTTACCAGCTTGTTTGGATGGTTGTAATCCATGGTATGTTATTGTATTGTTACTATGGGCACGTTGTTTGTTTGGATTGTTTATCTAATTAACATTGTATGGTATCGTTAAATCCATGGTTATATAACCATGAAAACTGTCACTCTACGTAACGACCGATTTGGTGGGATCGCGTCGTTACCTATTTTTCTTACCCATCATGCCCTCACTTATTATTTAATATTCTCATTTTACCCTTTATCTTATTTTCAATTATCAAACCACGGTAAACAATATAGTCTATCCAAAAGTTGTACAACACAATACAATACAATACCATACGATACAATATAATACAACACGTTATGAAACGATGGGTAACAACCATCCAAACAGAGTGTAAAGAATGATATTAAGCTCTTTCTCCTAAAGAGAGGCAACGGGCAGAAGAGCTGCCCAAAGCAGATCAATCCGAGAAATATGCGAATATGTGGTAAGATCCAGTGGCTGATAACCAACGGGCAGGGAATCAACGGGCAGGACAAAAATATCTTGTAGATATTTAGACAAAGGTGACTAAAGTAAGTTGTATCCAATGAATATCAAGCACTTGATCTTATATATTCTAAAATAATATTTGCACCTAATTAAATATATACGTGGATCAACCATCTGCCAGATTTAAATCTTGTGTTATTTTTCTGTCCTTGGATCTAAACCTCTTACATTTGTGGGGTTACTATATATCATGCATGTCATAGGATATGTTACACATACACGTTTCGAGTTATTATTTGTTGGAGAACATGTATAGGATATATATGTTGCACATACACGTTTCGAGTTATTATTTGTTGGAGAACATGTTGTATACAATAATGACTTGTGTGTTTGCTATAGTTGTCAATAGAAGTTACAGAACCTGATGTCTTTTTCCTATTAATTTAAGTGCTCCATTATTGTTGACAACATTAAATAATGGGAAAAGGTCGGTGTGTTTTGCTAATGCGTTTTGACTATACTTGAAGAAATTTTATTATATTTGTAATTCAATCTGCCAAATGCCAATAGAACTTACTCTCTAATTGGGCAACCATACATAGGAGATGATCATAATTCAACTTGTAAATATTTGTTGACATTATTAGAAAAGTACCGGTAAAATTAACGCTCTTGGGTGAATTTCATAACGAAAGTCTTCGATTCTCGGAAGAAGAGCTGGATAACGAGCCGAGAAGTTACGCCGAGGCACTATGTGATCAAGATGCTGACAAATGGGTTGTTGCTATGAAATCTGAAATGGAGTCCATATACTCTAATAAAGTCTGGGATCTTGTAGAACCACCTAAGGGAGTCAAACCCGTTGACTGTAAGTGGATCTATAAGAAGAAGAGAGGAGTAGACGGAAAAGTGCAAACTTATAAAGCTAGGCTTGTTGCGAAAGGGTTTACTAAAAAAGAAAGTATAGATTATGAGGACACTTTTTCGCCGGTAGCCATGCTTAACTTGTAAATATTTGTTGACATTTTGTTAGTTTGATGGATTTATGACTTTTTACAAGTGAACTATATGTATACATTATTATTTAATTGTATTGTTTTAGACGTGCACAAGACATAGAAAAAGAGGAGGGGGATTGAATTGAATCTTGTCTGATTTGCGCTTAGGACAAAAATGTACACTTCAAAATCGAGCTAAATTCATATTACAACATCTCCATGCTATTATTAACCTATCAAGCTAACTCTAACTTGAAGATTGTTTTCCATAATAACTATTACAATTTACTTCTAAACAAACAGATAAGGTACAATTCAATAGCCTATGACAGAGAGAATTAACACAACACAAAGCTAGCCAAGCAATTTTGCAAAAGAACTCGTATCGAGTAGCCTTTCAGTACTTCTTAAAGTATGCTATGAAATCTCTCTTTGGAAGTGTGATACTTGTACCATAAAAACTTCAAACTACTCCCTTTGTTTTCATTTATGTGAGACTTTTTTATTTTTAGTCAGTTTAAAAAATAATGACACTTTTAACAATTTAACTTTCTGAGGATGATTCACAACCATGTAATTTTTTATTGTTTTAAACTACAAATTTAAAAAAGCTTCCTTTATTTCATAAATTTCATGTTTGGTCAAACACCTTCATATAAACTAAGACGGTGGAAGTATTAAAGTACTAAGATTGCACAAAAGCTCTAAGTAATTAAGGTAACAACTAATAACAAGCTGCGCTACTTCTTGCCTTAAACCATACTGTTTTCTTGGGGTAAAAAATCTTTCTCGATAATTATATTTATATATTGAGACGGTAAGTAAATATATCTATCTTCTTAGGCAAATAGGTCTCTTACAATTATATTAACACTGTTAGAGTGGGTCAAAGTCCCACATTAGTTGGAGATCATAATATATAGTTGTTTTCTTATATAGACTTGGACAATCATCACCCTTTCAACTATCTTTTGGGATTGAGTTAGACTGAAAATCCATTTCTTGATATATTTATTTGCCGAGGCGTGCGGGGTGAGGAACACTGAGATGGGGTGTTAGAGTTGATTAGAGTCCCATATTGGTTGAGAAACGAGACAGTTGTTTACTTATATGAATGACAATCTTCACCTTTTGTGCTATTAGGATGAGTAAGGGCTAAAGAGCTGGATGTGCTTCAAATTACGAAACAACTGAAACATCACTTCCATCAATTTTATCAGCACTAGTTTCTCAAATAGGTTTCTTAATCATCAAAACTCCATATTTCTATGTTATATATATACATATGAAAAAGAAACAAGATACCATAAGGCAAATAAGAAAGCAATATAGTGCTAAAGTAAGAAAATATATTATGAGTGCCTTCTTAGGTCAAACACCAAGATATAGTAAAAAAAAATGAAGTTAGCTTTCAACTTAGCTTAATTCCATGGAAGTCAAAAAGAGATACTTTAAAGATATTAATGATAACAGAATAACTAGTAGTATTAGACAGAACATGTTATTTAAAATTATCATGCTTTATCACATTAATGTCAAAAGTAGTCAACTAGCACTACGAGTTTTATAGATTCTTAACACTGTCTACTCTTTAAAAGGATTACTACTACTTATGCCTCATCAATGATCAAACCAAAATTAAAAAAAGAAAGTTCCACTAGTTGTCTATGGAACAATCTAGAAGTGTGGGACAAGAGAAAACTTCTACGATGATAAGACTTGATCTCCTACGCATTTATATCTATTTTACAGAAAAATAAGTTATATCTATGGTGTAGCGAATACTATTTATTTATAATCATACCTATCAATCGAGTCAGGACCGGTTCGTTAAGAGTCGGCTCACCATTCTCTATACTGGTCCGAGCTGTTACCGGTCCAGTCTGAACAGTTTTTTTTTTCAAAAACTCTAAGCCCGGTTCGATCCTAGCCTATTAAGCACCGGTCCGGTCCATATACTTATCTGTTATTGTACAATTAAATGGCTCCTAGTGTTAAATGGAACAATCTAGAAAGATGAAACAAAGAAGAAAACTTCTAAGACAATTCTCTTACGTTCTTATACAATAAAAAATTAGAGAAAACATCATACAGGTCGGTCGATTTGATAAAGTTGAGATTAAAGTTTTAATATAATAAAGTTTTAATTAAATACTTTATAATAAAGTCTCACCTGCAATATCGTGGCATCCTAATATCCGCACAAGTGGAGATTTGTCAATGGAGTTCAATTATTTATTAATATTTTGTCTCAGTCATGGAATCAAACTCAAGAAAACCAATCAAAAGTTGGAGCAAAGTTTGGACGGTTGGAGAGTGAAATAATGGGTAAAAAACTCAACCATATAATATGAGAAAAAATAACTATTGGAAAAGGATAATATGTTAAGGGAATGTAGGATGAGTATAATATAAATTAATATAAGAGAGCATCGAAGTCGAAAATTAAGATAAAAGTTTAGAAGGTAATCAAGTCATTCTCTTCTATGTGTTGGTTGTGGTTCTAGAGCACTTTATCAGTATTAGTGTCATTTTACTATTTTTATCTTATTATTCGCTTGTATTAGTATTGATGTCTCATTTTCCTTGTTTTGTTTTCCTTGATTATTTTTGATGCCATTATTTTTTTTTACCTTGGTATTTGCATTTCAACTTTTTACTCTTGTATTTTTTTTTCCAAACCTGCTCTCGTATTTGTTTTTCTTTGAGCTGTGAATCTATCAAAAACAACTTCTTTACCCACTTAAAAGTAGGTGTAAGGTGAACGTATATCACACCCTTCCCCGTTCACTTATGAGACCTTAGTGGGTATTATATTGTTATTGTTGTTATATATATTTGTAATAACATCAAAATACTACTGTATTTAAAATGAACAAAAAATAGTAGTAGGAGTAGTTGGTAAGGCAAGAAGTTGGACAAGATAAGCTGATCACACATCTTACAAAAAGATTGTTGAGTAGTATGGCCTATGAGAGAACTGTTGGATATTGGGTTTATTGGGCTTGGTAAAGATATCAAAGAACACTTTTACAACCCAACACATCATTGGATCTGGATTTCATTGAGATCAAACTTTGTCTTTTGTTCTTTTTTTTAGATAAAACTTCAACGAGTGTGTAGATCATAGAGAGATTAGTACAAAAATTATTTAAAGCAAAAGGTTGGGCTACAGCAGTAGCTAATTTCACCAAACCTAGTTACATTACTAATTTGATTACTAGTACTAGTAGATTCATTCATGCTCGTGCGCCATGGTCGGCGAACTACCTTCGTCAACTTTTTTTATTATATATATATGCCAAATATCATTGTATATGGTGATATACTAAGTGAACCATTTGGACTTTCATAGCATGAGGTCTCGAACATTTTATTGGACATAGTAGTTTAAAAAATATGTACCATTATATACCTAGTTTCATGGGAAGACCATGAGTTCACGTGAACCTCATTCCCAAGGATGGATCCGCCCCTGGCCGGCTGGCCATGTTTGGCCAATGAGTCCGTGTTAGCTACCTGATTTGCTTCCCAAAAGTAGTGATTGAGTTTTGTTGTGCCGAAAACTTAATCAGGATATGCCTGCAATGTGTTGAGTATAGTGGGACATCATTTTTCCATGGGTTTGAGGACTACTTGGATCAGCACATTTATCTCTAGGCAAATTCTTGACCTTATGAAAATACAAGCATCAACATCAGCTAATATTGGCAGTTAATTTAAGATCAAGGTGGTTCTTTGTATTTTCTTTTTGACTTATCAAAAGAATTAATGTACTATTAGTAATTTCTTTTATTACTGCAGATACTTCCTCCAAGAAACTTGTTATTTTCACGAATTGTTTCTGCTCACAGAAAAAAATAAATAATAAACTCTCCTAAACAATTTATGGGTAAAAAGATATATATAGATGGAACTGATGCTAGTGTTGTTGGCCATTACCAGCTAAATGGGAAACATTGCATGAGAAACTTAATACAAATGAGAAGAGAAGAAAAAGCCAACACTCTATATATATAATTTAGGGTGGATGCACCACCAAGTGATGTGGTGTAGCGGATGGAGCTACTCCTCCCTTAACTAGAGGTCTCGGGTTCGAGCTCTGGGTATGGAAAAATCACTGATAAGGAGCGCTTCTCCCCGAATGAGGCCCTATGCGGCGCGAATCTGGATTAGTTGAGGCTCCAATAAAAGTACCGGACACCGGGTGGAAACAAAAAAAAAAAAAAATTAGATGGATGCACACTCCAAAAATTCATTGCATGTCATTACAACTACTGAATAATTTATCGTGATCACACTCACTTCTTTAATTAGGCAAAAGTTAATGTCACTTGTTCTCTTTTTAACTAAAAGTTACGTTATGCCAGCATGACAGCTCCTCTTTTCTACGTCAAGATTACTTTTGTTATTCAATTTCTGTACACAAATAATTCATGTCACCTTTTCCAAAAGGCCATTTAGGTCACCTTTTATAACAATAATATAGAAAGGAAACAATAAAAAATAAAAAGGTTCTAAAATGGGTATGGACTAGTGTTACATTAATTAATAAGAGTAAGGAGATTCCAAGAATTGAATTTGAGCTTTTGCATTTGTTATGTGTATATATACTCATATAATGTAACTCACAACATATATTTACATGCTTTCTCAATGAATACAAAAATATAGCTTGGTATAAATAGTTGGTGCGGATAATGGAACAAAGTGCAGTAATCTATACATGTATTGACATATGAAGCAGTTCGCAACTTTAGAAAGTGCAAACTACCAATTTTTTCGAAAAACTCCGAGCTAACCTATTTTTCTTTACAACGCCTACTTCTTTTTCATACGTTCGCTACTGAAATCGCAAACTACCCCTTTTTATAGTATTTCACTACTAAATTTCGAATTTTTATTTTTTAGACAGTTCGCAATTTCAGAAAGTGCGAACTGCCAATTTTTTCGAAAAACTGCGAACTAACCCATTTTTCTTTACAACGTCAACCTCTTTTTCATACGTTTACTACAGAAAGCGAAAACTATCCCTTTTTATAGCATTTCACTACTAAATTTCGAATTTTCATTTTTCGAACAGTTCGCAACTTCAGAAAGTGCGGACTACCAATTTTTTCAAAAAACTGCGAACGAGCCTATTTTTCTTTACAACGCCTACCTCTTTTTCATACGTTCGTTACTGAAAGCGCAAACTATCCCTTTTTATAGCATTTCACTACTAAATTTCGAATTTTCATTTTTTGAACAGTTCGCAACTTCAGAAAGTGCAAACTACCAACTTTTTCGAAAAACTCCGAACTAGCCTATTTTTCTTTACAACGCCTACCTATATTTCATACGTTAGCTACAGAAAGCGAAAACTATCCCTTTTTATAGCATTTAACTACTAAATTTCGAATTTTCATTTTTTGAACAATTCGCAACTTCAGAAAGTGCGAACTACCAATTTTTTAAAAAAACTGTGAACTAGCCCACTTTTCTTTACAACGCCTAACTCTTTTACATACGTTCGCTACTGAAAGCGCAAAGTATCCCTTTTTAGAGCATTTCACTACTAAATTTCGAATTTTCATTTTTTTGAACAGTTCGCAACTTCAGAAAGTGCGAACAATCAAATTTTTCAAAAAACTGAGAACTAGCCAATTTTTCTTTACAACGCCTGCCTCTTTTTCATACGTTCGTTACTGAAAGCGCAAACTATCCCTTTTTTGTAGCATTTCACTACTAAATTTCAATTTTTCATTTTTTGAACAGTTCGCAACTTCAGAAAGTGCGGACTACCAATTTTTTTAAAAAACTGCGAACTACCCCATTTTTCTTTACAACGCCTACCTCTTTTTCATACGTTCGCTACAGAAAGCGTAAACTACCGCTTTTTATAGCAGTTCAATACTAAATTTCGAATTTTCATTCTTTGAACAGTTCGCAACTTTTTGAAAGTGCGGACTACCAATTTTTTCAAAAAACTGCGAACTAGCCTATTTTTCTTTACAACGCCTACCTCTTTTTCATACGTTCGTTACTGAAAGCGCAAACTATCCCTTTTTATAGCATTTCACTACTAAATTTTGAATTTTCATTTTTTGAACAGTTCGCAACTTCAGAAAGTGCGAACTACCAATTTTTTCAAAAAACTGCGAACTAGCCCGTTTTTTCTTTACAACGCTTACCTCTTTTTCATACGTTCACTACAGAAAGCGCAAAATATCCCTTTTTATAGCATTTCACTACTATATTTCGAATTTTCATTTTTTGAACAGTTCGCAACTTCAGAAAGTGCGAACTACCAATTTTTTCAAAAAACTGCGAACTAGCCCGTTTTTCTTTACAACGCTTACCTCTTTTTCATACGTTCACTACAGAAAGCGCAAAATATCCCTTTTTATAGTATTTCACTACTATATTTCAAATTTTCATTTTTTGAACAGTTCGCAACTTCAGAAAGTGCGAACTACCATTTTTTTAAAAAAACTGCAGACTAGCCCGTTTTTCTTTACAACGCCTACCTCTTTTTCATACGTTCACTACAGAAAGCGCAAAATATCCCTTTTTATAGCATTTCACTACTATATTTCGAATTTTCATTTTTTGAACAGTTCGCAACTTCAGAAAGTGCGAACTACCAATTTTTTCAAAAAACTGCGAACTAGCCCGTTTTTTCTTTACAACGCTTACCTCTTTTTCATACGTTCGTTACAGAAAGCGCAAAATATCCCTTTTTATAGCATTTCACTACTATATTTCGAATTTTCATTTTTTGAACAGTTCGCAACTTCAGAAAGTGCGAACTACCAATTTTTTCAAAAAACTGCGAACTAGCCCGTTTTTCTTTACAACGCTTACCTCTTTTTCATACGTTCACTACAAAAAGCGCAAAATATCCCTTTTTATAGTATTTCACTACTATATTTCAAATTTTCATTTTTTGAACAGTTCGCAACTTCAGAAAGTGCGAACTACCATTTTTTTTTAAAAACTGCAAACTAGCCCGTTTTTCTTTACAACGCCTACCTCTTTTTCATACGTTCACTACAGAAAGCGCAAAATATCCCTTTTTATAGCATTTCACTACTATATTTCGAATTTTCATTTTTTGAACAGTTCGCAACTTCAGAAAGTGCGAACTACCATTTTTTTCAAAAAACTGCAAACTAGCCCGTTTTTCTTTACAACGCTTACCTCTTTTTCATACGTTCACTACAGAAAGCGCAAACTATCCCTTTTTATAGCATTTCACTACCAAATTTTGAATTTTCATTTTTTGAACAGTTCGCAACTTCAGAAAGTGCGAACTACCAATTTTTTCAAAAAACTGCGAACTAGCCCGTTTTTCTTTACAACGCTTACCTCATTTTCATACGTTCACTACAGAAAGCGCAAAATATCCCTTTTTATAGCATTTCACTACTATATTTTGAATTTTCATTTTTTGAACAGTTCGCAACTTCAGAAAGTGCGAACTACCAACTTTTTCGAAAAACTCCGAACTAGCCTATTTTTCTTTACAACGCCTACCTCTATTTCATATGTTCGCTACAGAAAGCGAAAACTATCCCTTCTTATAGCATTTCACTACTGAATTTCGAATTTTCATTTTTTGAACAATTCGCAACTTCAGAAAGTGCGAACTACCAATTTTTTTTAAAAACTTTGAACTAGCCCATTTTTCTTTAACGCCTAACTCTTTTACATACGTTCGCTACTGAAAGCGCAAAGTATCCCTTTTTATAGCATTTCACTACTAAATTTCGAATTTTCGGTTTTTGAACAGTTCGCAACTTTAGAAAGTGCGAACTACCAACTTTTTCGAAAAACTCCGAACTAGCCTATTTTTCTTTACAACGCCTATCTCTATTTCATATGTTCGCTACAGAAAGCGAAAACTATCCCTTCTTATAGCATGTCACTACTGAATTTCGAATTTTCATTTTTTGAACAATTCGCAACTTCAGAAAGTGCGAACTACCAATTTTTTTTAAAAACTTTGAACTAGCCCATTTTTCTTTAACGCCTAACTCTTTTACATACGTTCGCTACTGAAAGCGCAAAGTATCCCTTTTTATAACATTTCACTACTAAATTTCGAATTTTCGGTTTTTGAACAGTTCGCAACTTTAGAAAGTGCGAACTACCAACTTTTTAAAAAAACTCCGAATTAGCCTATTTTTCTTTACAACGCCTACCTCTTTTTCATACGTTCGTTACTGAAAGCGCAAACTATCCCTTTTTATAGCATTTCACTACTAAATTTCGAATTTTTATTTTTAGTAACAGTTCTCAATTTCAGAAAGCGCGAACTACCAATTTTTTTAAAAAACTGCGAACTAGCCCATTTTTCTTTACAATGCCTACTTCTTTTTCATACGTTCGCATTGTTGGGATCAATCACATAATTAGTTGTCGTGTTAAAGTTTAATTTTCATACATCGTTGAACATCTCGAATTGTTTATGTGATGCTGAAAGGCACATCCACTATACGCAAATTGGTATGCTACACACATTAAAAGTGACGCTCTACTATTTGGAAGGATATACTAATTAGATTCTCATTCTTTTCCTATAAAAAGAAAACAAGACTAGAGGAGTTGTTGCCAATAAGTCGACTATATAATATGTTGCTTAGGTTAGTAGTCTTTTATCACATTGAGAAAGAAAATAAAAATGTGGGTCTAGGTTAGAGAAAGACAAAAGGTTTGTTCTTAGATTTTATACCAGAAGGATAAATAAGAAGTATCGTGCATGTGCAAAAATGTGAGGTTTTAGACCAGTGTACTAATTTAGTACAAATTTGCTAGTTGCAAGATTTGATATCTTAGAATTTAGATTTTGTTTTTGTTCATCTGTAATTCAATGAATTACCCTTATCTTGCTTTTTTCCTTGTTCAAGTCAGTTTTTCTAACAATAATATCATCCATAAGAAACACTACTAGAAAAATAGGAAAAAACTACAAAGAGTTGGCGAGGAACTCACTCGCCAAGTCGTTGGATATTCCGTCTCAAGGAGAGGGTATTCCGTCTCAAAACACAATCTGACATGCCAGTTGCTTTTTGGTTTGGCGACAGCATACGCTCACTGACTTGCTCAACGACGCGCCAAATAGCGATGACAGCGCAGCGACAACTTTCTCTCTCTCTATACCCTGTTTAGAGAGGTAATTCCCTTTCCAAACCGAGTTGCAAAACGGTCTTTTTGTAGTAGTGAAAGAAAAACGAATGAAAAAGAAGAGAATCGAAAAGGGCATGGATTTGTAACAATTATAAAAAACATTGGAATCAAGTTTTTTTTTTTATACAAGTATACCATTTCAGTACCCCAATGGGCCAACCTAATCAATCCTTAGAGAATGAAAAAGTTTATGGTTGAAATAGTTTAAGGTACGAAAACTACGAGTACTAAAGTAATACTCTTAGGTATTTACTCTATTTGTTCAAATTTATGTAAATATATTTGATTGGACATAGAATTTAGAACACTTTTGAAATTTGTGATTTAAATAAATCATATGTATGGTGGCGGATCATCTCATTAATTAAACTTAAATTGTTACAAAATACGATAGAAATGTGTTATTTTTTATGGACGACTAAAGAGTAGAGAGCGTGGCACAAATTGGGACGAATGGAATTGTTTCAGAATACCATAAAAATGTGTACGATAGAAATGTGTTATTTTTTGTGGACGACTAAAGAGGAGGGAGTGTGACATAAATTGAGACGAATGGAGCAATTACCTTCATGATTGAGATCCTGCTCTAGATTTATAGTGTGAGAACAACTGCTGTTGATACCATTGGAAGTTTTAACACTTAGTAATTTTTGGAGCATTAAGACTACAATATTTCTCATTCCACAAATGTTGCAATTAGAAGTCTTACTCCCCCATGCACCAACCCAAAGAAAAGCAAAATTGAACGTGATTTGATTCGACAGATTTGCTTTATTCACTTTACAGGTTTTAAATTCTCAAATTTTTGTTCTCATTGTTTTATCATGCTTTAACATTTGTTAGCATTTGCGTACTTTATATTCTTTTTGGTTTTAAAGTCCAAAATATACTAAACAATGAGTTTAATTAGTCAATTATTGATTCATCCTTTTTAAAAGATTAATCAAGTTGAATTAAAAAAATAGAATTAGAAGGCACAACAACATGCTTAATATACAGCCATGCACTAATCAAATTAAGCAAGAAGCCCATAATAGAGATCATAATGGCCAAGATTAAGAAATATTTCTATGTTTTGTGTTTCTTGGTTTCAATACTTGTGAATGTATTCTTTTTAAGAAACTTGTATTATGAGAAGAAACAGAAGTTGAGTTGGAGCCAAAGAGCAGCAGAAGAAGCAGAAGCAGTGGCCTCAGTTTCATGCTCTAGCCATGGAAGAGTCTTTCTTGATGGCTTTGTTGTAGATGGAAAGCCTATTTGTGAATGTTTTTCTTGTTATGGAGGTCCTGATTGCTCTTTATTTTACCCCAACTGTCCTGCTGATGTTGAGGGGTAATATTTTCCTCCTCTCTCTACCCTCCTAACTAATACATCGAGTTCAATTGAACCTACTTCGATGCAAATTCTCTATACTTGTGAGCATTTCAACAAGTAATGCATTTGATATCATACTCTATCATCATAGGTATTGAGTAATTCTGCCCACCAATATATTTATGTACACACATGCGCACACACATCTCCTAGATCACCTCAGCCAATAGTCCAACACTCGGAGACTTTTTCACCGTGTGTATAGGGACTTATAAAATATAGTAAAAGGGAAATGTATATAATAGTTTGGAACATGAATTAAACCTTTAAAAACAATCATGCTCCTAGTTAGACCAAACTACTTTCAAGTAGTTACGTAACCAAAAATTTATCTATAGATGAGATTTGAACTCGTGACCTAAGCAATTTATATCAAGGGTAATGTTCAATATATATCAAATTTTTTATTTTTATATCCTAGTAATATACTCCCTCCGTCCCAAATTAGTTGTCGCTTTTAGCTTCTTCACGCCCATTAAGAAAATCATTAAATAGAGTGTGTATTTTACTATGTTACCCCTATTTAATGTTTGACTATTAAATTTTGTTGAGAATTTTTTTAATTATTAAGGGTATAGTTGGAAAACACTAACAATTTTTGTCTTGAAATCCTAAAGTGTCAACTAATTTGGGACACACCATTTTTCCTAAAGCGACAACTAATTTGGGACGGAGGGAGTAATTAAGCCTACACAACTTCTACAAAATCTTGCATGCACCATTATAAATTGAATAATTATAAGTCTTGACCTATTACACACATCCCATAGGGCTTCTCACTTCCATGGATCTTGTTCAATAGAGAAACAAAAAAGGAAGGTCTTCTCTAGCTTGTATCTTGTTCTTTTCACCATTTTATTGAAGAAAAGCTAGTTGCTAATAATGTATTGCTTGTTCAATACAGTGGAGATCCACTATTCTTGGAACCTTTTTGGATGGCAAATGCAGCTAAAAGTGCAGTAGTAGTAGCAGGTTGGCATAGAATGAGCTATTTCTTTCCTAACCAGTCTTACATATCAAAAGAGCTTGAGAAAAACATTAGAAAGATACATGCAATTGCCAAGAATGCTATCACAGATGGAAGATATATTATTTTTGGAGTAGGCTCTAGTCAGCTCCTTCATGCAGCACTTCATGCTCTTTCCTTGCAGAACTCTTCCTCTCCCTATCCTGCAAAAGTGGTTTCAAAAATCCCTTATTATACGGTTCGTTTCTCCCCTATACATACATGCATTTAACACAGAATCTATACTATATAGATTACTCAAACATAAATCAGAGAACTTACTTGTTCTCCTTATAAGCGGAAGCGGTAGGATCTTGAACCGTGGCTGAAATTACTCGCCGTCGATGGTTGTCACGTGCTTGACGGATCAAGCCATTTATTCTAACCACTAGTTTATTTGAGAGAGATAGGAAGAGCAGTAGAGAAATCAGTATGTTTATCTGAGCCTATTACTACTGTATTTATAACTGTATAATACGGTAGTTGTCTTTATGCATGGACTCTTTTATTCAGATAAATCCAACAAATTATTTACACCATTAATGCACAAGTGTTACTGATCGTTTGATTAAATTTTGCAGTCTTATAAGTTTCAAACGAACTTCTTTCAAACACTTCATTATGAGTTTGAAGGAGATACATCCATGTTGAAGAACAAGTCAGATTTTGCTGGAACTGTGATTGAGTTTGTGACTTCACCAAATAATCCAGATGGTAATTTGAGAAGTCCAGATTTAAAAGGCCCAAATGTGAAGACCATATATGATCATGCCTATTATTGGCCTCATTACACAGCCATTCCAGCTCCTGCTGATGAAGATCTCATGATTTTTTCCATGTCTAAGCTCACTGGTCATGCTGGAAGCAGATTTGGGTAATAGCTAACATTAAAATAGTATTAATCATAAATATCTTTTTGTGTGAAACTCTAGCATACAGATATGTTGAAGACATAATCAAGTAAATAAAAGTGCGCTTAATTAGAAGAGATGGAAGACATGGTCCTATACTTCATATTAGAGTATGCACAAAGTCGTGAACTAGGTTCAAATTTCACCGCCAACCATTATCATTGATAAGTAGTACATGTCTTTCTTATCTTTCTTCTGTGTCGTGTCCTTGAATATTTTTCGAGTTTTTTCTCATTTCCATGCCCTAGAGTAGGTTCAAAATAAAATATCATGAGTTTAATTCTTTTCTCTCATTAATCATAAATTGCTTTTTGTGTGAAACTCTAGCATACAGACATGTTTGAAGACATAATCAAGTAAATAAAAGTGTGCTTAATTATAAGAGATGGAAGACATGGTCCTACACTTTCATATTAGAGTATGCACATAGTCGTGAGCTAGGTTCAAATCTCACCGCCAACCATTATCATTGATAAGTAGTATACACGTCTTTCTTATCTTTCTTCTGTATCGTGTCCTTGAATCTCTTTCGAGTTTTTTCTCATTACTATTAATTTAATAATGTTGTAGGTGGGCTATTGTGAAGGACAAGAATGTATATAAAAGAATGATGGATTTCATTGATTTGGCTGAAATGGGGACATCAAAGGATAGCCAGTTGAGAGCATTAACTCTTCTAAAAGTTGTAGTTGAAGGAGATGGCAAGAAACTCTTCAATTTTGCACATGAAATCTTGAGAGATCGCTGGGAAAAATTGGGTCACATCTTCTCTTTTTCTAAACGTTTTAGCCTCCAATACATTCCAACTCAGTATTGCACATTTCTTGAAAGAGCCAGAGAACCATCTCCAGGTGACTTTTCATTACTTACAGCTTCTATATATCTGTGTGATCTTCTATTATCACAATTCACAAACTAGCACGTACTCCCTGTTAGGGTTTTTGAGAAGGAGGGAAGCCTTGTGTTGTCGCTCGCTTGGTTCGAATTTGAATTCGGTCAATTGATATGATCGATGAAATTAGTTTTTTGGATTAACAAAAGTTTATTTATTAAATATTAATATTTTCTTGTGAAAATTATATTAAAATTTACTTGACCGTTTTATTTTGTAATTGGATTCTATCCAACCTGTTGGCTATAAATACCTGCCAATTTTCAACAGATTTTTCTTACAAAAATTCTGAATCCTTCTCTCTTCTTTCTGAATTGTTCTACAAAGCAAAAGTTTGCATAAGTGTGATTTGATGCCGTCGAGTAATTCGACGGTATACTGGTATTTGAGATACTGTGACATTGGTGATGATAAAATTTCGTTCTATCCTGAGAGGAAATAATTCACAACCTCGGATATTGGGGGGAGGGGATTAAGGTCCTTAAGACACACTGTGAAGTCAGATGACTCAGATTTTGTTCATGATCTCTTCACTCATTTTTTTCGGTTCAGACAACTATGCGTATACTTTTTTTAAATAGTTAATGTTCCACAAAGTATGTATTTTCACCCCGTACTCCCGAATTATGACATTCTTTTTAGAATGGACGAAGTAATATTTTTCCACTATGTATAGTTTACATTATCGCAAGCGAACTCTATGTTCTTAATATATATATTTGTGCACATGCCCGATCGATAATGAGCTACATGAGGAATATATCCATGCATGTATGTTAGTTTGTGAATAAATATTTGTTTGTTTGTGTAATGGAGAAATCGTTGTGGTGTCGGTGACAGCTTATGCATGGATAAAGTGTAAGAGGAAAGAAGATAAAGATTGCACAAAAGTCTTTAAAAAAGCTAAAATCACAGGTCGTCCAGGTACCAAATTCTTTGCAGAAAATCGTTATGTTCGACTCAGCTTGTTGAAGGGTCACCATGATTTCGAAATGTTGATTAGTCGATTGAAACAATTAGTTTACCAAGAAAATGAAGAAGGTGGACAAGCCATGTAAAGTTTCTAATATATGATTGTACATATATGTTGCTGAAATTTCTTCATGTAACACATACGTACCTCCCTAGCTATTACTCTCTCCGTTCCACTTTAGATGAACCCATTTGACTTTGCACGGAGTTTAATAAAGAAGAGAAGACTTTTGAAACTTGTGGTCTAAAATAAGTTATAGATATTTGTGTGGCTACAAATCATCTAGGAATGAGTAAAAGTGAAAATTTCTTTTCAAATTTAGAAAGAGATCATTCTTTTTTAAACAGACTAAAAAGGAAATAAGTTCATCCTTTTTGAAACGGAGGGAGTATAATATTATCTTGATGGGAAATCACTGGTATGTTGGTTTGGTATTTAATAAATGATTTATTTAATTTTTGCGTCTTAGCTTTAGTTTAATTTCGTGTAGCAAGACTATATGTCAAATTGAGTACGTAACAATTGACTTCATTTGTTTGTACTTAATAGAGTTATTTTTTGTCTCTAGAATCTCCATAACTGAAAAAACTATATGAATATGCGTAACTACCAACTGAATTAATAATTATTAAACTATTCACGATCAAATTGCATAACTTAAAAGAGTTTTACTAATATGTACTGATGGTGTAATTTTTTTTTTTTTTTTACACCTTTGGGTAATTATTAAAAGCCTAGTACAAGTAAAATTTTCAAGTATATATATATTCTTATTTGTTATGATATTCTCCAGCCTAATATTCCTTTTAAACAACTAATCTAGCTTAAAATATTGACAAATGATTGAATTACAATGTAAGAATTTATCTTCAAGAATTACAATGACAAAAACTAGCATATAACTAGTTGATCTTGAGTAATAAAGCGAGGACACAAACTTGACTTGATCAAAATATTAACATAATTAAAGTTCAATATGATTATAACAACAAGAATACTTGAAAATATATTTGTAATAGACTTTTACTTGCCCAACGGTTTAAAAAGAATTACACCATTAGTGTATATTATTTAATTTCTTATTCAAAATCGCGTTCTCTGACATCTGAAATAAGATAATCAAGTATTATAAATCAAAAATGAGTTGTAATCACCTCACAACAGGTAGCTAGAGACATGGAAGGAAGGTAGAAGCATCTAATTTGCATATAAAATCCAAATAAATATTGTAAACGCAGGTCATTTTTTAATGGTCATGACTTATTAATTTTTCGTATACATCGAGGTGAATTTAAAAAAAAAAAATAGAATTAGTAGGTACAACATTAAATTATACACTTATGTATATACATATACTTGTCAAAGGAATTTAGAAGCCAGGAATAGAGATAATTAATGACCAAGATTAAGAAATTTTCCTATGTTTTTTGTCTCTTGGTTTCAATACTTGTGAATATATACCTTTTAACAAATTTTCATAATGAGAAACTGAAGCAAAACTTGAGTTGGAGTCAAAGAGCAGCAGAAGAAGCAGAAGCAGTGGCCTCAGTTTCATGTTCTGGCCATGGAAGGGTATTTCTTGATAGCATTGTTGTAGATGGAAAGCTGGTTTGTGAATGTTATTCTTGTTATGGTGGCTCTGATTGCTCTTTGTTCTTCCCCAACTGTCCTGCTAATGCAGATGGGTAATATTTTCATCTTCATCAACTTGTTACGATTTCGACTCAAACTATGTACACATATAACTAGAAGAAGATCGCTTTAGGGTCACTATGTTGTGGGTGAAAGTAGAGCAGTCCGCCCTTACAGACTTTGATCAATAAATTATTTAGAGCTTCAGAAGATGGTCAACTTGTATGTATTACCTCATGACATAGTTTGGCTTTGGATAGTTTAAAAAATAGGAGAAGACTTTTAAAACATGTACTTGAAAATAAATCACGGATAAATGTATGGTTATAAAACATCTCATTACGGGTAAAATGGTAAGTTTGAAGTTAAATTGATTCCATATTTAGAATTGTGTCGTTCTTCTTGGAACAGACTGATAAGGAAACTGTGTCATTCCTTTTGGACCGGAGGAAGTAATGTTACAGTTTTCCGTTGATATACTTTTAACCTATGCACAAGGTTTTCGGAAAGCTATTGGGTTCATCCGAACCGTAACTTAGCCTACATGATACCTCCTCCCTTGGTTTCACCATCTTATTAAAGTACAAGAAGTTTCTAATATAATTATGTGTTGTTTGTTATATACATGCAGTGGGGATCCTTTATTCTTGGAACCATTTTGGATGAAAAATGCAGCAAGAAGTGCAGTAGTGGTATCAGGTTGGCATAGAATGAGCTACAGCTTTCCTAATTACACTTCCATATCAAAGGAGCTTGAGGAAAACATTAGAAAGATTCATGCAATTGCCAAAAATGCTATCACAGATGGAAGATACATAGTTTTTGGAGTAGGCTCTACTCAGCTTGTTAATGCTGCAATTCATGCTCTTTCCTTGCACAACTCTTCATCTCCCTATCCTGCAAAAGTTGTTGCCAAAATTCCTTATTATCCGGTTCGTTTCTCCTCTAATATTAGTCATCTCAAACTTTAACCCTCGTACTCTGAACTACGACATACAATATAGAACGGAGGGAGTAATATTCTTGAAATACTTGTTCTCGATGATAACTTTTTGTTTCCAAATTAAACATTGAAGAACTCGTCACTTTAAAAAAATGTTCCATGTTCTTCGACCGAAAGTCGGTCGAAAGCCGGTTGACCTTTCGACCGACCTTCGGTCGAAAGCCGGTCGACCTTTCGACGGATCCGGGACCGCATTAGCGTCCTGGAAGACAGGAGCACTGGTCGAGCGTAGTCAGCCAGCTTCGTGAGGTCGACCGACCTTCGGTCGAAGGCCTATTTCGACCTAAATTTATTCGACCACCTCAATCGGTCGAAGATCGGTCGACATGTCGACCGTTGTCCGACCGATTTGGCGGTCGAAAATGCCGGTTTTCCTAGTAGTGATCAGAGTAAACAGAAAAATAGCTTCGCAAGCATATACTATTTGAATCTTGAGTTGATTTAATTTTCTCAGGTGTATAAGTCTCAAACGGACTTCTTTCAAACACTTCATTATGAATTTGAAGGAGATACATCCATGTTGAAGAATAGGTCAGATATTTCTGGAGATGTGATTGAGCTTGTGACATCTCCAAATAATCCAGATGGGAGTTTGAGAAGTCCAGATTTAAAAGGGCCAAATGTGAAAACTATATATGATCATGCCTATTATTGGCCTCATTACACAGCAATTCCAGCTCCTGCTGATGCAGATCTCATGCTATTTTCCTTGTCTAAGCTTACTGGTCATGCTGGAAGCAGATTCGGGTAATTAACATCCAAAATTTTCATAAATTGCTTTTGTGTAAAACCACTAATTCAAATACCATTAAAAGACATAATTAAGTGAATAAAAGTGTCCTCGCTGTCAATTTAAACTTCAACATGATATTAGAATAAGAGGTCATGATCGTAAGTCTCATTTTCATTGAACACTAATTTTTACGTGCTTGACCCATAAAAATAAGGACATGTTAGGGGGTGTATTGAAAATCTAGTTACATAAACATAAGTGTGATCTCTTTGAGAATTAGGGTTACACATGAGGTGGTATGTTGAGGACAACAAAATGGTGTTCTCTCTGGCTGTTTAAATCTTTATACGAGATGCTCACACACTTCAACAAAAAATAAGCAAAAATCTTTCTTTACACAAATCGATAGCAAAGAAAACTATATATTTTTTTCTCATTGGTAGAATTTAATAATGTTGTAGGTGGGCAATTGTGAAGGACGAAAATGTGTATAAACGAATGATGGACTTTATTTCTCTGGCTGAAATGGATCTCAAAAGATACACAATTGAGAGCTTCAACTCTTCTAAAAGTTGTTTTTGAAGAAGATGGCAAGCCACTCTTCAATTTTGGACATGACATTATGAGTGATCGATGGGAAAAATTGAGTCACATCTTCTCTTTATCTAAACGTTTTAGCCTCCAACACATTCCAACAAAGTACTGCACTCAAGAAAACCTTCTACGCATAAAAGAGTTTGTTCTAAACATAGAACGACTTTTTTTGGGTAGAAGTACGAGATATTATAGATATTAAGGTATGCTAGCAAGAGGCATGACTACCTGTTAAGCATCAAAGTTGTAGAGATTGGCTAATACAGTACATGCATCAAAAGAAATGTTTCTTGGGTACGCATTTGCATCATACAAAACCAAAGATAAAATACTAGTATTAGGCGGTTGAGCGCACACATTATTCTCAATATTCATTACTTACAGCTACTATATATCACCTAATACTGCCTGAAATAGAACTTGTTGTGGTGTTGGTGGCAGCATTTGCATGGGTGAAATGCGAGAGGAAAGAAGATACAGACTGCACAAACGTCTTCACAGAAGCAAAAATCATAGTTCGTTCAGGTGACAAATTCTTTGCAGAAGATCGTTATGTTCGACTTAGCCTGCTGAAGGATCAACATGATTTTGATATGTTGATTGGTCGAGTGAAACAATTGGTTTTGCAAGAAGATGATGAAGACGCTGCACAAGACATGTCAAGTTTTCAATACAGATGATTATGATTATACATATGTTGATGAAATTTCATCATGTAACACACATACCTAGCTCCTATATGATTTTTTATGTCAATATTTGATTACCAAGTGTACAAATATTACTTAATAAATAATGTTAATCTAAAGTTCTGAGTTGTATTAATTTGAAACATTTAAGGGTGTCACAGAATGACATGCATCAATTGTTTCTTTTTTGTTGACTTTATACAGGTTATAAATGCTCCAATATGGTTCAACTAGGCCTGTTTTGTTAGCAAAAGCCTTCTTTATATTCTTTTTGGTTTTATAATCAAAATTATACTCCTTATTAAACAAATTTTGATTGGTCCATTGTTGATTTTTCTTTTCCAAGTAATAATCAACAAGTTGTATTTTAAAGAACAGAAAAAACAGAAATTAGAAGGCACAACAGCTAGCATAACTAACATATGTACTTGTCAAAGAAAGAAGCCTAGATCAATAGATATTATCATAATGGCCAAGATTAAGAAGTTTTCCTACTCCTTTTTATGACTGATTTTCATTTAGGTGTTACAATCTTTGTTCATG
Source organism: Petunia x hybrida (assembly GCA_037355625.1). NCBI lineage: Eukaryota > Viridiplantae > Streptophyta > Magnoliopsida > Solanales > Solanaceae > Petunia > Petunia x hybrida. The sequence goes on along the minus strand of JBBBVM010000048.1, from coordinate 5,944,457 downwards.
TTGTGCTATTTTATGTGTTTTACATGTTAAATACCATTTGCTTAAATTGATTGCAGGATGATAGGATTGGATTCCTAATCTAATAACATACAAAAATACATTTCTTTCCTATATAATAGCGTCGTTGCACAAAGGTTGAAAGAAATGAGGTTTAAATGCAAATATATCAAAATTTAGAAAACTATAAGTCAATTTTATTAAACAAAACATGAAGAAAACAGAAGCCTAACGATATATGTTACAAAATACTACTTAATACCATTAGAGAGACGTTTGTATAATCCAGACTCGAGATACAGTCTTACTAATTACTCCCTCCGTCCCAAAATGAGTGCCTCTTTCCATATTTGGTAACTCTTTAATTACAAGATTTGTTTTAGACTACAAGATTTAAAGTCACTGGCCGACATTACGCACAATTTTAATTTTAAACCACATGATTTAAAAGTCTTCCTTATTTTCTTAAACTCCACACCAAGTCAAACCCAGACACTCATTTTGGGACGGAGGGAGTACTAGATACTCCTTTCTGCATTCCAATAACTCGAACACAAAATCACCAGTTGAAGGTTTTAGGATCTCTCCACCACATCTTTGGTGGTTCAACCTGTATTTTTGTTGATTGATGTACTTTAACTTAACAAAAAGTGAACTTATCGCCGTTTTATTGAAGGAAAAAAAAGCAGCTAATGTGTTAGCTTGTTAATGCAGTGGGGATCCTGTGTTCTTGGAACCTTTCTGGATAAAAAATGCAGATAGAAGTGCAGTAATGGTAGCAGGTTGGCATAGAATGAGCTATGACTGGCCTAATCAGTCTTCGATATCAAAGGAGCTTGAGAAATACATTAGAAAGTTGCATGCAATTGCCAAGAATGCTATCACAGATGGAAGATACGCGTTGTTTTTGGAGCAGGCTCAACTCAACTCCTCAATCAATGCTGCACTTCATGCTCTTTCCTTGCAGAACTCTTCCTCTCCCTCTCCTGCAAAAGTGGTTGCTAAGATCCCTTATTACTCGGTTCGTTCTATCTCCCTATAAGCTCAAAGTTATAAAAGAATATGCAAATATTTTACACTATCCGGTCACTTAAGAGAAAAATACAGGTAATTGGGCATAATATGTGGAATCAGTAGCCTAGATAAAATACTGCTAGTTTAAAAAATTATGCTTCTTGAGCATACTTGAAACTGATTTGATTTTAATTTTCTGAGTCTTATAAACTTCAAGCGGACTTCTTTCAAACACTTCATTATGAGTTTGAAGGAGACTCATCGATGTTAAAGAACAAGTCAGATTTTGCTGGAACTGTGATTGAGTTTGTGACTTCGCCAAATAAAGAAGTCCAGATTTGAAAGGACCCAATGTGAAGACCGTTTATGATCATGCCTATTACTGGCCTCATTACACAGCAATTCCAGCTCCTGCTGATGCATATCTCATGCTTCACATACAACTTACACGACAAAAAATGAAACTAATCCTACACTTTTTGTTGGCCGCAAGAAGCCTTTTCCCGTTTGATTTCTAGTTAAGGTCCTTGAGGATGATATTTTGTAAGAGGAATGTAAGTTGCAGAGAAAATGAAATAGAGTTGCGGAAATAAAAGTTTTGGTTTGGCTATCATCTGTATACTTAGTCTTGGAGGAAAAGAAAGTTGGCAGGAAGCATATAGCCAGATCTTGTCTCAAATTTCTCCTAGTTTGTGGTCAAAGTACCCAATCTGGATTGACCAAATCCGATACGGATTCCACACCCACAAGCCACAACCATGTCATATCGACACGGGCGCGGCACCAAAAGTGAAGGGTCCCAGCAACTTAGTACCTCCTATATGATTTCTAATGTCCATAAACCTCCCTCGACTTTTAAAGTTTATTCAATAAAAGTCTGATTCAATTAACAAGTATATAAATTCTCACTTCATGCTTTAAAATTACATGTAGCAAAGACTATATGTCAAGATTTTAAGATGAGTTATATTATTTGATACATTTAAAAGTGCCACCACATTACTTGTATCAATTAATTATATCATTTAGCTGAGTCCACCCAGAAACTTAAAAAACCAGTATCATTGAATACGGCGCATACTCCCACAGTCCCACCAACATAACCTAGTTCTATTCTAACAGGATTTGGCACTTTCTCTAACAGCACAAAGTGAATTTAAGTTAATGAAATTCAAGTATACCATAATAAAATATAAATGGCAAAACTGAATGGAATCAAAAATAAAAGCGAAAAGAAAAAGAAAATTGAAAGTAGTCTAAGAAAAATAATGTAGAACAAAACAGAAAAAGGGAAAGGCAAACTGCAAAAATAGACCCAATTATACGTGCATTACACTAAAGGGTAGGATTTCTACTCTTTAACTAGTGTTCCTCACCCGTTTATTGTCGACAGGATTCAGCCAACCATATTTCAGAGACAAATGAAATGTTGAGAAATATATTTCTGATTTTGTTGAAAGAGACATACCTTCGACAAAAAGAATGCAAATTCTAGTCAACACAGTGTTTAGCAGCAACTAGCCGCTTTGTCCTCTCAAGAACACCAAAAAATATGGAACCTCCAATACCTATCCAAAGTACCCTTGGTCCTATTCCCTGCAATATACAATGGGTAAAGAATTAGCTTATCGTCTAATTAGCTTTTGCTTGGTTCATCACAAGACATAGGAATGTTAAATTAATTGTCAATATTATATAAACATCATTTAACGCGAGCTGAACTCTGTTGCAATATTAAAACTGCTAGTGTGTCTTATATCAAATCGTTGAAGACATTAAAGGTTCAACGTCGCTGGTATTAGTTAGGACACTCTTTCCCACCTCCGAAATGAAAGATGAACGGATATCATGTCATATTTCAATAGATAAAGCTTTGGATATCAAATGCGGGGAAAAAGAGATAATTCCATGACGCTTACAAACTGAGAAGCTACTTTGACTATTTGTAGCTCAATTGGTATAAGAAAGCTTATGCCATTTGATCATCTGAAGTCTTCTTTTTGGAAGGACAAGATGGTTAGAGGCATTAGAATCGCTACGTTTAAAATCAAACATATGGACATAAGTCATAGGACACGAGGTCCCACCTTAAAAAGAGTAGAGGCTCCTTCTTCTCTTGCAATTGTGCTAACACAATGCAGAATGCCTTCATACTGCTTAGCTGAACCCTGCAAGCGAAAAAATGATAAACATAAGCAGTCAGATTTTAAATAATGGACAAGAGATGTGTATGGGCCTAAATCAGTTTAGGTACACAAATCGAATTTGGATTCGAATATAAGCAAATCTCTGTATCAAAATCGAATAAATGCACGAAAAAGATATAAATGCGAAGAAATAACTGTGTTTCGATATATGAATGCTGAGTACAGATTTTGACAGAGTTTCAGTACAAATTTCTGGATGCCTATAATACAAAATGAGCTTCTATTTATAGGCCTAGGGGCCTTGCCCACGTTCTCCATCACCAGCATGCACTCCTCCCACGATCTGATCAGCAACATGGATGAGTTAGTGGAGTAGAGTAGTGGGCTGCAAAGCCGTTGGGACCGAGGTGTTAACCGAAGCCTTTCCACCAGGCTTCGGTCATCTGACCTTACTGTCCGAATAGGGTGGCACGCCCCCGAAGCTTAAAGCTTTATTTCTCTTCGGTCGCGCCTTCGGGCGTTGACCTTGGTGATTCAGTCACGAGATCGATTATCTTCCCTTCGGAGCGCCAGCTCGTTTTCTCTTCGGTCTACCAGCTCGAGGTGTTGACCGACGACGATAATTTTTACCCAATACAAGATGTAAAGTTAGAGAGATGTGAAGGCACCAAACCTGAACCATCAATCTGGTTTTAATCACATCAAGAGGAGTAGTTACAGCTCCTGTTATTGCACCTGCAATTGATGTAAGATTCAAATGTAACAAATCTCTGAAGAAGAGAAATTATTGGCATATTAAAGGTATAATGGGCTTTAAAGTTAGAAGTAGAATCTAGTACAAGCTTTTCAAATTGGTTCTTTGAACTTATTTTCGAATTTCTAACAGGAGAAGCTCAAGTTGACTTTTCTCCCACACCTTGCCACCTATAAAGTCTTACCTTTCAGCTTATTATAATGCCATCACAGCAGAAGTTCCCAGTCTACATGTTGCAGGCTTATTCAGCTCAGGCCAGTCCCAAGTTCTCATGTCAAAGTTCAGATTCCACCATCAAATTTTGGGAGGTCATCCTCAAGGGCTCTCGCTAAGAATTGAAAATGTTTCTCTCTAGAATTTTGTCTCTCAGCTAACATTTTTTTTTTTTTTGGGGGGTTTGTTGGGGGGGGGGGGGGTGGGGAGCATGTTTCAACTAACATTGATTAGTTTGAAATAGATCCTTAATCCATAGAATATTACTGCAAGGAAAATGCTCTTGTGGCTCATAACAATGTGCTGTGTCATGTGTGTAAATATATGGAGTATCACCCTTTAAAAAAGTAAATAAATGATTCACAGATTGTTTCTTAAATGAAGAATTTCCGGCAAATATCACAGCCAGGTACCAGTCCAAAAGCTCAACTTAGATGATATCAACAAAATTGAAAGTAATTCAAGACAAGTGGTTACCTGCAAAGGCACCAATCATTGCATTCTCCGCATCTTTAAGGTCCCTTCTTGCCTGCATAGAAACAAGATTATGTCTCTTTTCCAAGAATAAGAATATAAATACAAACTTAGGACTCTGTATTTATGGATCCAAGGAAGTGTTTACATAAAACCCTTTGGCAAAAGCAGAACTCAATGCATAAAGAAAAATATATAGAAGGCTGAAATCTTCCTGGTATACTGGTGCTTCGCTTTTATACAGTTTACTTAATTGCACCATAGAAAGGTCGAAAACTTCGAGTGCCAGCTCTCTGTGGTCTTTTTGTTCGAAGACAAATGGTGAAATTTGAAATTATAAACCTTTAACAAGACAACTATGCTTTAAATTTGCAATGTGTCAGAACAGGTAATTTTGAATTTGAAATTGAAGATGTGTAAGAATCAAGGCGAAGCCAACTTACAGCTAACTTATACCCTATTCGCAGCTGCTCGTATATACAGAATTGGATAGCATCAAATGGCAAGTCTCGCAGTAGAAAAGAACCATAACCCTGGACTCAAGGAAAAAAGAATAATGGGGTTTCAAAAGATTGGACAAAGAAAACCATCATTCAACACAGATGTAAGTCTGACAAATTCGCATAAAAAAAAAAAGACCCTACTTACAGCATAAAGGCCTTTAAACCCTTCCTTAGCAACAATGAGTCGGACAGCATCTGGGGCTGAAGCAAATTGGCCAGTTTGCATCCTTTGCTTAACTACCTGTAAGTTATGCATACCTTATACTGGTGAAGCAACATCAAAATGTAGATGGATGAATAAAGGTGTCATTACCTCAGTGGGTACACGAACGATAGAAGAAGCGGCTCCGCCAATAGCACCTGCAGCCTAAATTAAGTGTAAATAAGCTTTTATACTTCAATATATTTGAAGTGTTTCTGGCCCTTTTCTTAATTTATTCATTGAATATGCTAGCTAATAATGTGAAATTCAGAAAGGGACGGTTCACACTTATCGTGCACACATTTATTTTCTATACTTGCATAGATGTGTTGATTCTAAGAATACTTCCAGAAATAAGAATGACGATGCATGATAGTTCATATAGTTCCCCTTCCATCTTAGGATCGTTTTTTTAAACCAGGATATAATAATCTAGTTGTGCACTATGAATCATAATCAACAGATTGCCTGGGCCACATCGTTGAGAATCTAAAACAAACTATACTAAATAAGAAGGGTTAACTAGCATTATATCAGTTGCAACACTTACCAAATGAGCTAAGGCACTAAGGTTTTCAGGTAAGCTGTCCAGCAATTTTCTCTTTGTAGGTTCATAAACACCAATGAATATTGCCGATGCGCTGCAAAGAACACAGTTGAGTGACCAAATCCACTTTGTTGAACAAAAGTAATGTACTCCAGGTAAAGCAGTCCAAGAATTCCAAAAGGCCACAACATTTGAAAGTTGTAACTTGGTTGTAGAAACCAACATGTAGTAGAACATTTCCACAAGCAAAGATATAGTGACCATACTAGCTAGTGATTGTCCAGGTTATACAGGAATTAAGGATTTCTATAGCCGAATAGGTAAATTATTTACATCATCACCCTGATAGTCAAGACGAAATTGTCTTTATCCATTGTTATATCACTGAAAACATATCAAGCAATTAGAACATCAGTCCTTTTACAGTTTTATTCGCTTAGCTGTAAGTAACAATCAAGTCAGGTGTGTTAAACAGCAGATTTCAAATAAAGGTGCTTTTAGATAATATTGGACAGACATAGTCATAAGGGAAGCTATTGGTAAAAGGACTTTAGTGGCAATCTTGTGATGCATGCATAGAGGACAATACAAATTATCAGAAAGGGATATAGCATTTTACTAGTCTCCCTCCCTTTGTTTTTATTTTTTGGGAATGAGGGGGGGGGGGGGGGGGAGGGGGGGTTGGGGGTGGCAACTGGAATCTGGAGAAGATAACCAATTTAGTTTCAGCATCAGGTTACAATAAACTCAATTAGGTAGACAAGTATTATGCAGAACTATCACACTTCACAAAGAAAATGCAAAGGATATAGTGATACAGAAGACAAATATATAACCTGTCAGCAAAAGAAGTTTGAGTTCACAATTCAAGCCTTGTTCAGTTCAATTAAATCTTAGGATGAGATAGGCCTTTTGGACACATAATGTGTTGAGAAATGACCTCACCATAGCTTTAATAAAGCACAATGAGCATTGAACAAGAAGTTCATCCATGGATTCAGATTCATAAAGTGTAGTATTAAAAATCTAGAGAACTTACGGTAAGACACCAGCAAGATTTCCAGCCAATCCTGAATAAAGACCTTTCAAAATTATTTGTCCCCCACCACGAACTGCCTAGCATAAAAATATGAACAGCTGTTCAAATCAACCATAATACAATCGGTGATGAGCTTCACTAATCTGAAGTCATTTATAAACAATATCGAACTTAAAGAAATTGACACTCCTGTGTGACAGTTTATGGATGAGAAAGAAGCAGTTAAAAGCTTGACAACAGCTAATCTCAGTATATTAACTACTCAGAGTATCAAGTTAAAAATACTCAGACAAACAGTCAGTATGTGCTAATAGGAAGAAGAGCCATTATAAAAGATATTCATGAAATGGTTAACAGAATATACCTGCTTGAAGTCGAGTTTTAATTGTATCAATTGGATACAAAGCAGCTTCCACAACAACACCAGCAGCAGCTCCCGCTATAGCACCCTCTAAAAAAGTCCAGAGCAAAAGTTATTACAATAAGGACTGGTGAATGGCAAGTCAGTTTTGAGTTCGAGAGGAGAGGTAAATGGCAAGTCATCAAGCTAGGTATGGAGATTAGTGCTTATAAAATTCAATCATATTTTTTAATTGATTAAGCCCTTTTGTCATGGTAACCAAGTATAACTCGGCAAAACATTTTGATTAGCATCTAGTATGTGACATTCAGTCACACTTAAATAGGCTTCTTTGTCACCCTTGAATCCCATAGTCCTTTTAAAAGCAACTCTAACATAATTTACATCTAACCTTTTGAGTAGAATGAGCTTTCTAGTTTATAGATAAAGGAAAAATTAGTTTACCAACTCTGCACTTGTTCTGCGGGCTTCATGCATGGCGTTGACCTTATGCAGACACAGAAGAGCAGAAACGATGGTTCCCACACACATTATAAGTATGCCAGTTTTGTCTCACTTGAAAATTCATAATTTAGTACAAATTCACGAGTCATACTGAAAGTAAATGCAAGTATTCTCAAAGGCGACACAAAATTTACCAGAAGAAGCAAAATTCTTCCTTTGACACCGCTATTTTTATTCACCTTTTCAAGTTCATATTCGAATAACTCTCTATTACAGTTAAAATCCTTGATATAACCAGTAAAAATCTAGAAATTATTGCAGTACATCTTGCACAGGGCGATCAAATTTCCAGAGAAGTTAAAGAACTTACCATATAGTATGCGTAAGAGATCAAGTGGAGTCTGTTGTTTGCTGATTAATGCAACCGCTTTCTTTGAGCTAAGTGCCTCAAAGTTCAGCCTATCTTCTGAAAAAAGAGAACTTTATTATCATCAAAATGTAGCAAAAGAGAAACATCATTCATCTACTTTATCAATGTTTTTGTACATGTCTTTCGGAATCATAAGAAAACCTGTGAAAGATACAAGGAACAGTAATTTTGCAAGGGAAGTAGCACATTGTAAAGGAAACACACATAAGTCAACCAAATGTCACTTGCCTATGCTTCTGAAATACAATTTCTTTTTCTTTCTTCGCTTTCTATACTCGATTAAGGTCCGTGCACACCCCACCCTCCCAAAACCCCACTCGTGCGATCACATTGGGTATGTTGTTGTTGTAGTATTCAACTAATCGACAAACGACAAACATATCGATTACTGCACAAAATCTTGTCCAGCTTTCAGCTGACTGTAACAAGTCTATATAACATATACGATAATGTACAAGACCTATAAGTCACGAGTTCGAGCCATGGAAACAGCCATTAATGCATGCATCAGAATGGGTTGTTTACATTCACACCCTTGAGCCCGGACCCTGCTTAAACGCGGGATAATTTGTGCACGGGCTACTTTTTTGATTTCTTGATATCAGCTAAATATTAATTAATTTAATTTTTATCTTAAAACTACCAAAAATGAAACAAGAAAAATCTAAGCTTTACCATATAAAGGAAATTACCTGGCAATTCTGTCTTTGAGTTTATAGCCATTCTGTATATCTGCACAATGAGTCTAAAGTTTAGTCTTATAAATTATACGTGAACAAACTGGCTCGAACACCACCGTTATAAAAATAAAAATAGTAATAGTGTTTTAATAGCAAACCTGTGAATTAGCTAAGATGGGTGCATAAAAAAGAGGGACACATACACAGTGAAGTGAAGGTGCAATGCAAAAACTTTTGTGGGGTTTAGAGAGTTTGAAGCAAATTACAAAAATGACCAAAAACTTTGTTTCTTTTTCAAATATTTCCACTTTGTCATGTCACACCCTATTATTCTTTCTTCTATTGACATAATTCCTAGTTGTGTTCAATAACTTTTTGCAAAATCGAATAAGCTTACGGGTATGTTTGGTATGAAAGGGAAATATTTTTATTAAATAATATTTTCTTAAAAAATTAGTGAATTTTCTATTTATTTTTTGGTGTTTGATTGTCAAACTCCGTTTGGACATAGTTTTTGGAAGGATTTTTTGGGAGTTTTTGGGCCAAAAAGTATTTGTTTATACTTTTTGAGCAAAACTTGTCCCAAAAATTCAAAAACTGGTATTGAGCTGTTTTTAGGCCAAAAACTAACATTTACTCGTCAAATTTCATTTTCATAAGAGCTCAAAGGCTCTTTTGAGCCAAAAAATTTGTTCCCAAAAAGTATGTCCAAACACTTTTTCATTTTCATATCAAACTTCACCCAAAAAGTGTTTTCCAAAATGTCCAAACGCTAGCTAAATATTTTCCTAACTATCAAATAAGGGTAGGATGAGGATGTTGGTGAGGGTAAGAGCTAGGGGGTGGGTAGGAATTGGGGTGAGTGGTAGGTTGGGTGGTGAGGGTAGGGATGGGGGTAGGTTTGGTGTTGAGGGGTGGGGTAAGGATGGCGGCGAGGGGTGGGTTAAGGCCTAGGGGTAAGAGGTGAGGTGGGTGGTCGAAGTAGACAAAGAGTATGAATTGTTACATTTGGAAAATATTTTCCCTACTCTTATAAAGGAAAATAAATTACTTCAATGAAAATGAGTTGTTATGGAAAATGTTGCAAAACTTTTAAGCTAACCAAACATGAAAAAATTTAAAAATTTCGTACCAAACACCCTACATGGTATTTTCAATTTTTTTGTCTGTCTTTCTAATGTTATTGGCTATGGATAACAATGAATGGTCTATCGGAAACAGGCTCTCTGTCTTACTTAAGGTAGGAGTAAGGTAAAACATACGCATTACCCTTAGTCAATTTATAGCCCTTATGTGTTTAAAAAATGCCAGAAATGAAAAGTTAGGAAATCCTAACTACTCAAAAAGTGGCTTATAAGCTACTTTTGACTTTATAAGCTGCTTAAAATAATCTCACCCAAATGGGCTCCTAATAGATCTTCAACCTCAATGAATTTTATATCTCTTCTCCTTTCTTTCTCATATTTCACCAGCAGTTTTTCATTTATTTTTACACTATAAATTTTTTGAAAACTTATCTTCATAAATCTAAAAGCATAAATTCACAAATCTAATTTTTTCTTCATAGATTTGAAGGGGGTTTATTTTCTTCTTCATTTTTACTAGTCTTGAGTTTTGTATCGTATACAACTAGCGTATACATTGCTGGTGGAATTGGTTAGCTAGGTTGAACAAGGATGCAGTGACTGTGGAGTTAAGGAGTGGTGTCGTTGCTTATACACTAAGGAGTCGTTTGGTAGAGAAATGAATTATACGTGGATTAATAATACATGGATTAGTAATGCAGGGATTAGTAATGCAGGGATTAATAATGCATGGATGGTTTTAAGTCATGTGTTTGGTTCATTGTATTAAAACTGAGATAAACATTGTATAACTTAAACTTGTGTTTGGTTTAAAAGTGCATAAAGTTTTATTTTCAATTATACCCTTGAATTCTTATCCATGTATTAAAAACAAGGGTTCGAGGGTATGTATTTTAGTCATTTCATTGTTTATCCATGTATTAGTAAACATGGTATTACTAATACCATGGTGAGCTAGGTATTAGATAGTACTTGAATTGGTGTATTAATTAATACATGTATTACTTATCCCAACTTAAAAAAACCTACCAAACAGTGGATAACATTGAAAAAAGTGATAATACATGTATTAACTAAGCAATACACCATACCAAATGACCCCTAAGTATTTGTTACGTTTTATACCATTAAAAATGAAGTATGCTTCGGGATTTATAGTGCATGCTTGGTGTATACTCTATGTTTTAATAAGTGTATCCCGTGTACACATCAAGTATATCTGCAGTATACAATGAGTATACACATTATGGTTTGGTGTTCTAATGTAGCATACCATGACATACAATGTGTACAGTGAGTATACACTATATAGATTGATGTTCTGATGTAGTACACAGCAAGTATATCTGCAGTATCATCATATGAATGCTAAATTTGGATTGATGTCAATGGATCCCTCGTTACGTCCAAAGGAGAAGAAAAGGTTTGGAGGACATGATATTTTCCTCCAAAATAAACAAGTGATCAAACTAGGTCATATCCCTTCAATTGGTCTACAATTTTATTATTGTAAAAAATTCCTGCCATATTTTCCTCTACATCATTATTTTTTTCATTGATATATAATTTATCTTATTATTTTGTTCCTTTTTTTAACCTTAATTGATTAATATACTCATCGTGATTTTGGCGCACCTATCAATGCATTTACTTTATAAGAAGAAAAAAGTTCTATAAAAAAGCTCGTTGAATAAGCAAGGCTTTTTCGATAGAAAGATTTACATGCAACTTTCAATCCTCGGTATTTGATTAATTATAAGCATTGTTTGGTGGGCCATATAAGAGAAAAAAGTAGGAATTTTTACAGAAAAGTACACTTTCGAGAAGTTATTTACAAAACATAGCAATATTTTGGCAAAATTACCCAATATAGAGGAAGGAAAAAGTTAATTACAAAATATATCAAAAAATAACATAACATAGCAAAACCTTACATTCTTCCTCTCATTTCTCCCAATTTCACTTTTCCTCCTCTCCTTCCCAAATTTCACTTCCTCTCAACTTCTTTTAATGGAAGCAGTAGATTCAAGCTGATTCTATTGTTTCATCTCGCTATATCTCACTATATCTCGCTGTATTTGGATTGTTTCTTCAGCCTATTTAACTGTTTCTGGATTGTTTTGCACTATTTCTTAGTTTTTGCACTGTTCTGCATTGTACCTAACTATTTCTGCATTATATCTAGCTATTCCTAGATTGTTTCAACATTGTTTTATCCTGTTTGTGCGTTGTTTCTCACTGTTTCTGAACTATTTCACCATTTTTTGTATTGTTTCACACTATTTTCTATATTTTGTTTCAGATTGTTTCAGCAGCCATTTTAGAATGTTTCAGCGCTATTTCATACTGTTTCAGCATTATTTTAGACTGTTTCAGCAGTTGTTTCAAACTGTTTCAGTGATATTTCAGTGAAACGGGGGCGGAGTAGCATCAAAATAAATGGTAAATGAGCATATAAAAGGACCAACATAAAAATGATAGCAGGATATGCATTTAGATGATTAAAAGAGAAGAACAAAAACAGAACGATAATAGAACAACAACTAAGTTCAAAGCAACATGGATTTAGCTAATTCCAGATCTGGCAGCGAAAATCAGAACCGTATGATACTTCTTGGGCGAACAAATTTGATTTAAATCAAAGCTTTTTCCCATGACCTGACTCATTTCACAACATCTCCTTGTACTTTTCTCTTTTCTTCTTCTAAATCAAAAGTTTAGTTAACATCAAAGCTATTTAATTTCTTGTACTACATATTTAGCTTTCTTGATAAGTTCTCATCGTTATGCATAATTGATGACAACAACAGAGCTAAGAGTTTAGAATGTGTGCTCCACTGAATGGCTTCATCCAAATCTTATATTTGTGTACTAGCAATATATGGATTAAACTACTTATAACAATAAAAATGAACATTAAAAGTTAATAATTCATATATAACATATGATCCTTTAGTAGTATTAATCACCGGACAATAGTTTCTTCATTACTAAATTTCATAAGTAATAATTGCATTACAATTGTGCATAACTAGTACAGTATGTAAAGCAAACTAAAGTGAGTGATCTACAAATCAATCCTTTGAATGCTAGATAAGTTGGTTTATTTTTATTTATAACCACTAAATTTATTAGAAATTTCTTTTACAAGTTCCAATTCTCTACCCCCTCAAAGTACAATGGTAACAGTATTGCTAAGATCATGGAAGTAATTTCTTGTAGACCTCTGTTAAAGCAACATTTGTGGTGCTATAACCACCATCAAGAAGTAGGTTCAAACCACTAACATATTTGGAATCATCACTTGCCAAATATAGAACTGCCTTTGCTATATCATCTTCATCCAATAAAGCTCCTTTCAAATTTCCTGCTTCTCCAAACCACTTATTCACCATTTCTCTATCAACAATATTTCCAAGTGCGTTCAACACTAGTGACGTGCCAATTCCATAAGGAGAAACACAGTTAACTCTTATTCCATACTTTCCTAATTCGACTCCAACACTTTTGGTAAGTCCTACAATAGTACTCTTTGAGGCCGTATATGTGTGAGGGAAATCACCACAAACTGTTGCCAATGCACTTGCAGTGAAAACAATGGCACCTTTCTTGGCTGGAATCATCACTCTAGCAGCATGTTTAGCGCAAAAGAACGCACCAACAACGTTTACATCGAACACGTTCTTAATTATGTCGTAATCTACTTCTAAGATGCTTGAAATTTGCTTACCTCCTCTACCAGCGTTACTGAACATAATGTCAAGCTTACCAAATTTTGCAATTGTTGCATCAACAGCATTTTCGACGTCTGATTCTATGGCAACATTACAATGGACAAACGTTACGTTTTCATTTCCAATTTCTTGTACTAAAGAAGTTCCAAGGTTGTCTTGAATATCTGCAATTGTAACCTTTGCACCATGTTGAATAAAAAGTCTAGTTGTGGCTGCTCCTATGCCACTCGCACCACCAGTTATAAGTGCTACCTTACCTTCTAACCTGCAAACACAAGTTGAAATTAATAGAGATTAATTTTATTTTCATTGTGCTTAGAAAAGAAGAAGATTATGACAAAGAAAATTATATTAAAAAAAAAAAACCTTTTGGCGGTTGGGGATTGAAGAGAAGAGTTGGCCATTTTAATTTGTCAAGCTTAAGAGTTATGTCTTGTTCATAAACAAGAGAGATTTAGAGGTTCTATTTATAGCAAAACACCATAGGCCCAAATGAGAAATCAAGTTTGAGTTCCTTTTATTTATTTATTTATTTATTTTAAAATGCAAGGGAGTCGAGCTAAAGACGGAGCCGACTCAGCTCGTTATCGACTACTCTGATGTTATATTTAATGTGATTCTATTTCCTTCTTTGTTAGCTTAAAAAAAGGATCATTTTCTAAAGTTGAAAATAATTTTGCTAAAACTTTTCGTTTTATACTTATTCGAAACTTTTATAGTTAACACATCTGTTATGGAATATTTAAGATCACAAATTTTGAATATAGTTACACAAATTTCTTGACATATTGAAGATCACCACTAAGTTTTCGAAGTGTCCGGTCAAATAAGTCCACTAGTATAATTAATGGGGTTAGAGGGGAAACCTAGCTAGCAATTAGGTTTCATCCACTCTCCCATCTCTAGCCTTTTAAGCCTAACTGGTAGTAATTAGGAGGCACCTAGCTACTATTAGATTTAATCAAAGATCCAATAGCCAGAGTCTCCAAAGTAAGCGCTACTTTTTTTTTTTTTTTTTTTTTTGGTAAACACTACAGTAGAAGGAAAAAGCATGGAATTTTTCACGAAAATCAGTATTTAGCTATAAAATTTCAGGATTTTTATAGTGGACTTTGAAAGGTTTTAATATTGGATCTTGAACTCTAGGATAAAAATATGGATATTAGTTGAAACTTGGGTCTTTTTTCTAAAATTCAATATTTTTAACTACAAATTTTAGGTTTAGGTTTGAACTCTAGTATAGAACACAAACTTTAGCTAAAAACTCAGATTATTTTCTTGATATTTTAATTACCTATTTATGAACATAACCAATCAAGGCTAAAACCCATCGCTTTCACGTTTTAGTTACTTTTTTTTTTTAATCAAAGAGTCAACTAGGTTTGGTGCCTAGTAACAAAACATAATATTAGTCTTTACAATGGGTGAACAATAAATAAATTCACAAAGTAAAAAATGTCTAGCTAGTGTAAGGATAGCTGCATGTCTAGACCTCACCTTTATCCCCTTAGAATAAGCATAACAAGATGTTAATACCACCAAGTGAGATAAATATAAAGTCTTGACACTTAGCCGTACAAAGCTACAACTAGCTAGCAATAATAAGCACAATACTCTAGATTTTATGTTTTAACTACATGACTTTTTCTGCACTTTGTTGATGCTTGATTCATATATATTAGTATTAATTTTCAACTTATATCTAAAAAAATATTGAGAAACAAACAAAGAAAGATGCACAGTAGCGGGTAGTTCTTTAATGGCTATTGTTCCATTTACTAATTTGGAAACTCTAGCAACTCCCTAAAAAGTGGCAATTGTGGTTCTTTAATGGTTTAGGGGAAGGATATTTGATCAAATCTAATAGTAGAGTGGACGAACTTAAACCTAATTTGCTAGCTAGGTTTCCCCTCTAACCCCATTAATTATACTAGTGGACTTATTTGACCGGACACTTTAAAAACTTATGGTGATCTTTAATATGTCAAGAAATTTGTGTATCTATATTTAAAATTATGATCTTAAACATTTCATAACAGATGTGTTAACTATAAAAATTTCGCATAAATATAACATGAAAAGTTTTAGCAAAATTATTTTTAAATTTAAAAAATGATCCTTTTTTTAAGCTAACTAAGAAGAAATAGAATCACATTAAATATAACATCGGAGTAGTCAAGTTGAGTCGACTTCGGCTTTAGCTCGACTCCCTTGCATATTAGTGAAAGAGAAACGGTAACAGACTATGATTAAAGCTCACTATTCATGGACCAAAAGAAATTAACAACAAGAAACTTGAATGGAAAAATAAATTTATAAATAAATAAGTAAATAAAAGGAATTAACTCAAACTTGATTTCTCACTTCGGCCTATGGTGTTTTGCTATAAATAGAACCTCTAAATCTCTCTTGTTTATGAACAAAACATAACTCTTAAGCTTGACAAATTAAAATGGCCAACTCTTCTCTTCAATCCCCAACCGCCAAAAGGTTTTTTTTCTATAATTTTCTTTGTCATAATCTTCTTCTTTTCCTAAGCACAATGAAAATAAAATTAATCTCTATTAATTTCAACTTGTGTTTGCAGGTTAGAAGGTAAGGTAGCACTTATTACTGGTGGTGCGAGTGGCATAGGAGCAGCCACAACTAGACTTTTTATTCAACATGGTGCAAAGGTTACAATTGCAGATATTCAAGACAACCTTGGAACTTCTTTAGTACAAGAAATTGGCAATGAAAACGTAACGTTTGTCCATTGTAATGTTGCCATAGAATCAGACGTCGAAAATGCTGTTGATGCAACAATTGCCAAATTTGGTAAGCTTGACATTATGTTCAGTAACGCTGGCATAGGAGGTAAGCAAATTTCAAGCATCTTAGAAGTAGATTACGACATAATTAAGAACGTGTTCGATGTAAACGTTGTTGGCGCGTTCTTTTGCACGAAACATGCTGCTAGAGTGATGATTCCAGCCAAGAGAGGCGCCATTGATTTCACTGCAAGTGTGTTGGCAACAGTTTGTGGTGATTTCCCTCACACATATACGGCCTCAAAGAGTACTGTTGTAGGACTTACCAAAAGTGTTGGAGTCGAATTAGGAAAGTATGGAATAAGAGTTAACTGTGTTTCTCCTTATGGAATTGGCACGTCACTAGCATTGAACTCACTTGGAAATATTGTTGATAGAGAAATGGTGAATAAGTGGTTTGGAGAAGCAGGAAATTTGAAAGGAGCTTTATTGGATGAAGAAGATGTAGCAAAGGCAGTTCTCTATTTGGCAAGTGATGATTCCAAATATGTTAGTGGTTTGAACCTAATTATTGATGGTGGTTATAGCACCACAAATGTGGCTTTAACAGAGACCTACAAGAAATTACTTCCATGATCGGAGCAGTACTGTTACCATTGTACTTTTGAAAGGTAGAGAATCGAAACTTGTAAAAGCAAATTCTAATGAATTTAGTGGTAATAAATAAAAATTGAAATATCTATGTATTTTGTAACATCTTGGATTTTGATCCGAACATAACAAGGTATACCAAAAGAGTATATTTTATACCAAAAAGGTATATTTTGTTCAAAACAACAAAAATTAAAATATTTATTTGATCGATAGCATCACACACTTTGATCTAAACACAAAAAGGTATACTAAAAGAGTATACAATATACCAAAAAGGTATACTTCATAATAAAATAAAAAAATATCTATGTATTCTGTAACATCTCAGACTACGATCCGAACATAACAAGGTATACCAAAAGAGTATACAGTATACCAAAAATGTATGCTTTGTTCAAAACAACAAAAATTGAAATATTTATTTGATCGATAGCATCACGCACTTTGATCCAAAGACAAAAGGGTATACCAAAAGAGTTACAATATACCAAAAAGGTATACTTCATAAAAAACAAAAATTGAAATATCTATGTGTTCTGTAACATCTCGCACTTCGATCCGAACATAACAAGATATACCAAAAGAGTATACAGTATATCAAAAATGTATTTTTTGTTCAAAACAACAAAAATTGAAATATTTATTTTATCGATAGCATCGCACACTTTGATCCAAACACAAAAGGATATACCAAAAGAGTTACAATATACCAAAAAGATATACTTCATAAAAAAACAAAAATTAAAATATCTATGTGTTCTGTAACATCTCACACTTCGATCCGAACATAACAAGATATACCAAAAGAGTATACAATATACCCAAAAGGTATACTTTGTTCAAAACAACAAAAGCTGAAATATTTATTTTTGCTGGATAACATTACACACTTTGATCCAAACACAAAAGAGTATACCAAAAAGAGGATACGGTATACAAAAAAGGTATACTTTGTTTAAAACAATAAAATAAAAACCTCCATTTGTTTTATAACATCTCACACTTTGATCTAAACACAAAAAAGGTATACCAAAAAAGTATACGACATACCAAAAAGGTATTTTTTTTAAATAATAAAAATTGAAACATTCATATGTTCGATGGAAAGACACATATCAATCCAAACACAAAATACTAATCCTAAAGAATATAAAGTATATACAAAAAAGTATATTGTGTTTAAAACAATAAAAATCAAAATACTCATTCATTTGATAGCATCCACACTTCAATCCAAAAATCAAAAGCTATATTAATCAGGGCGGAGGGATCTGATGTGGGAGCTAGGGTTTTTTCTTTCTAATTGTTTGTAACAACTTGTATATAAAAAATAATACTATGTTTTGTAATATGAATAATATTGCTATTTTTTTTTTTTTGTAAATAAGGTTTTAAAATTGTATATAAGTATGATTAAATCTTGTTAATATGTACAAATAGCTTATAGTTGCATCTTTAAGAGACTTTGATTATTATTAGCATATATTTTTATATGTTTGGGTCTCATTGTGTATTAGAATCTAGCAAATGTCTGCCATTAAAATACTAGAATTTTTTAAAAACAGGAATTACTTAGTCACGGTTGAATTGTGATTAATATAAAAGTAGTAAAATATAAAAATCAAATTAGTCACGGGTCTTACGTGGCAAATGTTAATTAGGTCTTGAAATCTACATGTAGTTAGCCTCTGTTCCAGTAGCTATGGCGGGACCGTGGCTAAATGCAGTCGTTTATACCGTGGCTAAAAGCCGAACATTTTGTAATGTGGGCAGATGTGTAAATATTTATGCCAAAATGGGCATGGAGTGAAATGAAGTTTAAAATGGGTAAAAATACGTAATATTTTATAAAATATGGGCATGTAGTGTAAATACCCCAAATAACAAAGAGATTTTTACCATGTATGTCCAGTGAATTTTATTTTAAACTAAAAATAGCCACATTTAAAAATATTTACCCGAGCGGACCATTTGGCTAAAAATATTTCATTCCATAGCTGCATATGCTCCAAGTTTATATATTCCATAGCCACAGCATACCCCAATGGTATACGGTATCTTCTATTGTATACCTTTTTCGTATACATATACCCCAATGAATAAAACGTGAAAACGACCAGCACCCCTATTCACGATCTTAAGATTTTGTAATAGCTCTTAACAATTTGTAGAAGTCTGTACAATAATGTCCAATATATTTGGTATGTTTGAGATGAAGAAAGTGTAGGTACAATGGGGAATTATAATATATTACAATGAAAATATTGTGGATACAAAAGTGAGAAAGTAACGATAATATTATTACAAAGCTTGAGTTGTGCTGGGCACTGTCCTAAGAAACTATTTCGGTAATATGAAATGTTTCCCCAGGATTAAACAAGCCTTCCTCTATATATATATAAGAGGGTGCAGGAATCAGCAAAATAAATAATGATTCAGCAAGTCTAGGGTAGAGGTGACAAAAGGAAGTAGGCTATATTTTAAGTGGTTATATAATTTGGGATAGTGGCTAAAAGTGGCTAGAAAGAAAATTATATTTAGAGATAAGGTTATATTACTAAAAGAAGAGGAACGGCTGAAGATGTTTTTGGATGAGTGAAATGGCCACTTTTCTATGGGTATTTATAGATAGCAAGGTTAGCTAAGACATTGACAAGTGTATGATTATTTGTCAAAATATCCTTGCAACTAAGCTAATAAATAGACACATGGGCTGCCACTAATCCATTCAATTGCCACTCTTAACCATAAATTAGCCACCTAATAGATGAAATGCCACCCATCACATAATATTAACAAGTGTCCACCATATATGTCATTCTTTTAAAATACAAAATATCAACACTCCCCCACATATTTTAAAAGAATTTAAAGAGCGAAGATGTGAGGAATAAAGGTGTTTAAGACTTGCTGAATTTGCATGGACCAAATGTAATAGGTTTGGTGTCTTCTGGACTATGAACCAAACTTAGACCAGTAAAACTTGACTTACAGAATTACTGGTGAAATAAATATTTCTATGAACCAATAATTCCTTTTGTGAGCCAGAGGCTTTACCAATCACATTTTGGCCCCACAATTTTGCTGTTCAACGCGTTTTTGCGCAAATAAGCCATGCGCGTGCCTGATTATTCATGAGAGCTCTAGAGACTTGGCTAGAATCTCATAGGAGCGGCCTCGCTCCACTCTCATATAGGTGCATTCATCAAGTGTACACTGCTTTAAATACACCATTCATAAGGATTATGAATTCATTAAGATTTATAACTCAACCTCCCAAATAGTAGCAGCTAAGCACTCACATTATAGTGCTTCAGTGTCAATATTGACTTGTTATTACCCATATGAACCTACTTCATGGGATCTCCAATCACATAGGTTGGGTTACCATCTCTATTGACAATCATGTTAGCCTTAACCCCATCTCTTTTGAGGTTTGAAGAATTAATTTTCTTCCCACAGGTTTAGTCAGAAGATCAGCTAAATTCAATTCTGACTTGACATAATCAATTGAAATTATTCCATCTCTCAGCAGCTGCTTGATAACTTTATATCTCAGACGAATGTGTCTGCGTTTTCCATTATAGGATTTATTCTTGGCAACATCTATTGCCGCTTTACTATCACAATGAATAGACACAGGAGGCAATAAATCCTTCGTTAAAGGAATATCAGCTAAGAAGTTTCTTAGCCATTCAGCCTCAGAACCAGCCAATTCTAGAGCTATAAACTCTTATTCCATAGTAGATTTAGCAATTATAGTTTGCTTGGCTGATTTCCATGCTATTGCACCACCACTGTATTGGGTTAAATCTGACGTCACCAAAATTGATGATCAAGCATCCACGTAGGACGACGTGTGGACGACACGTGGCTATGAGTAAGCATGAAGATAACGGATGAAACCAAGGATGGGCAGTTACCACGAGCAGATGAACAGTTGCAGCGGCCAGAGCGGACGCAACTCCCCGTCAAACCCATTCAAAATATAAGCCTTATCCTTAACTGATGTAACCGCTCGTCTGAGGAGTTACGACTGCTCGCGAACGGACATATAGTCATCTATATATATTGTAATTCTAGTAACAGTCAATATAGTTTTTTCCTCTCTCTGAATACACAACTGTACTCCAATCATTTATACGAAAATCTTCGTATCTTGTCCACACTGTTTACTTTTAACTGAAGCCCAGCGATCTCATTTATTACCTTGCTGCTTCAATTTCATAAAGAGTACGAGGAAGGAATTTAATCAGATCCACGCGACCTGAATACGGTTCCTTCTGTTTAATTCGCATTCATTGAGTTGCATTAATTGCGTTCTTATTTCCTTACTTTCATTTCTGTCATTTATTTCAAGCATTCACTTCACTTTACGTTTTTCATACGCTTTCACATTTGTTCACACTTAGGCGATTGATCTTGATTATTGACCGTGACTCCGCATTATAAATTTAATTGTGAATTAGCCTAATAAACGAAATTACGGTTAAACAATTTGGCGACCACAGTGGGAGCCGGTCAATAATTTCCATAGGTTAATTGCTTATCGCATTTTATCCTTTATCCGCTTTCTGTTTGTTCGCTGGTTCTCCTTGCTTTCTTTTTAAATGGCAGATAACAACTCACACAACGCTGCGGAGCAAATAGACTTGAACCCGGTCGTGGATGGACAGCAAGACGACGTTCCTGCAGATGACAACGTGATCCCCATCGCAGAAGACGAGGACGCACTCCCAGCGGAACAAGAAGACGCGCACAGCCAGCGGAGTAGCAGGCATAGCCATCTTCCTAACCGTAGAAACTCCGATCAAGGGCCCAGAAGACCCAACGACCAAGGGAATTCAAGGAATTCTCGAGATGCTGTCCTTGAATTCATACGACAACAGGCCGAAATCAACAGGCAGATGCGGGAAGCTATCGACGGCCTGCGAGGACAAAACTTGCCAAACGCAGGAAACCCAAGAGATGCTTCACCATCCCATGCCTCGAGACGCGCTGAGGATCAGAATGCAGGATCGGCAGTACCAACAGAAATGAGCGAGGTCGTGGAGACCCTCACCAAGCAGTTCAAAGAAAGCCAGGAGGCCCTACAGCGTTCCCTCCATGAGAGGATTGATCAAATCCCTGGCGCACCGCCCACTCTGAAGAAAGTCGATGTTCAGCGGTATACTCAAAGGCCTTGGAAAAAAGAAGCAGCGCCTAAGGCTATACCCAAAACATTCAAAATGCCAAACATACCAAGATACCGGGGAACAACCGACCCCAACGACCACTTGATGATGTTTAGCAATTTCATAAAAGCGAGTGACCTCACCGACGAAGAGATCGAGTCGGTACAATTGAAGAAGTTCGTGGAGACATTGGCAGATGGCGCTCTACGATGGTATTCAATGCTACCACCAAATTCAATAGGATCCTTTGCCGAGATGGCAGAGTTATTTGTCAAAGCACACACGGGCGCTCAAAAAACGGAAACACGAGTTGAAGACATCTTTGAAATCAAACAACTGCCCGGGGAGTCTCTCCGGAAGTATGTGGATCGCTTTCAGCGTGAACGCATGTTGCTACCCAAAGTTCCAGATCGATGGGCGGCTATTGCATTTACTAACAGCTTGGACGTTAAGAGCTCTGAAGCGACCAGACGGTTGTATGAGTCCTTGCGAGAATACCCTGCGGCGAACTGGTCGGATGTCTACAATCGTTATAACTCAAAGGTACGCATAGACGAAGATAAATTAATTGGCACAAGTGCCCGGGGACGGAGCCAGGCTCGCGCTGGCGGCGCCGGGGGAAAGATCGAGACCGATAAACCAGATGTGCGGCACGATCCATACCCCAATCGATCACGCAACAATTCAAACGGACGTGGTCGCAACAACAAAGGCCTCGCAAGGGGCAATGATTCCGCTTCAACCTCTAGTGGACTTCCAACCCTGCCCGTTTTCAGTATCGGAGCGGTAGAACTTGTGGCAGTGCTAGAAGGGATGAGCGAAAAAGTCAAGTGGCCTAAGGATATGAAGGGTGATCCCAGCAAGCGCAGCAAGAACCTATGGTGCGAATTTCATCGCGATCACGGCCACACGACGGACGACTGCAAGGCTCTAAGGTACGAGGTCGCTAACTTGTTAAAACAGGGCTACCTCAAGGAGTATCTGACAGAGAAAGGAAAACAAACGCACGCAAAAGCCCAGCAAAATAAATCAGAGCCTCCCCGAGCATCGTCTCCGAAGATGACGGTCAACGTTATCTCTGGTGGCATTGAGGTTGACGCAGTCACGTACACCGCAAAGAAGTACGCCAAAGTATCAATTACGAAGACCAAACGACCGCGGCTCGAGGATACAATAACTTTTGAAGAAGCAGATGCTGATGGCTTACAATTTCCTCACATGGATGCCTTGGTGATCACATTGCGAGTGGAGGAGTTCGATGTCAAAAGGGTACTCATTGATCCAGGCAGTTCAGCAAACATCATATTATCTCGGGTCGTGGAGGAGTTGAAACTGTACGATAAGATCGTACCAGTTTCTCGCGTCCTCTCAGGATTTAATAATTCCAGCGAAAAGACGTTGGGAGAAATCACTCTGACGACCCTGGTCGAAGGCGTCAAAAGGCGGACAACGTTTCATGTCGTCGATGGCGACATGGCTTACAATATAATCCTTGGGAGACCATGGATACATGATATGCAGGCAGTCCCGTCAACATATCATCAAGTAATGAAGTTCCCCTCAGAATGGGGAATACGAGAAGTTCGAGGAGAACAACGTTGCGCCAGAGATTGCTACTCAGTTGCCGTCAAGCTCCCCGAGGAAGCAAAATAGCAATCAAAGGGCCCGGGATCGGAGCCAAACGATGGAGCAAAGGACTACCAGATCCCGGAATTCATATCAAAGTTAGACGCACGGGGAGAATATGCGCCGACTATTGAAGCTTTGGAACCAGAAGTACTTTTCGACAGCATGCCTGAAAGAAAAGTATACTTGGGAGCAGAAATAGACAAAGACTTACGCAAGGATATTTTGCACTTCCTCAAGGAGCAGCACACCACTTTTGCATGGTCACATGCAGATATGACAGGAATCTCCCCGGAGATTATTTGTCATAAGTTGAACGTGGATCCGTACCATCGCCCGGTAAAGCAAAAGAAGCGTCAACAAGGAGCATTCAGGAACCAGATCATAAACGACGAAGTTGACCGCTTGCTCAAGATTGGCTCCGTCCGAGAAGTCAAGTATCCAGATTGGCTGGCCAACGTGGTCGTAGTGGCGAAGAAAAATGGCAAGTGGAGGGTCTGCATCGACTTCACCGACTTGAACAAAGCCTGCCCAAAAGATTCTTATCCACTACCTCAGATTGACCAACTAATCGATGCGACGGCCGGGCACGAAGTGCTTACATTCCTTGATGCATATTCAGGCTATAACCAAATCTTAATGGATCCCAACGACCAGGAGAAAACTTCCTTCATTACTTGCCGAGGTACGTATTGCTATAAAGTAATGCCTTTTGGACTTAAAAATGCAGGTGCGACTTACCAACGATTAGTCAATCGGATGTTTCACGACCACATTGGCAAAACCATGGAGGTCTACATCGACGACATGCTGATCAAATCTAAACGGGCAGAGGATCACTTAACACATTTAAAGGAGGCCTTTCGGATCCTTGATCAGTACAACATGAAACTCAACCCGGAAAAATGCGCGTTCGGAGTGGGTTCAGGGAAATTCCTCGGTTTCATCGTCTCCCAGCGAGGGATCGAGGTAAACCCCGCCCAGATAAAAGCTATAGACGCCATCCCCGACGTACTTCATAACAGAAAAGACGTAATGCGGCTAACTGGGAGAGTAGCAGCACTGAGGAGATTCATCTCTCGGTCATCTGATCGGTGCAAAAGCTTCTTCGACGTGCTAAAACAGAACAAGGAGTTCGATTGGACCCCTGAATGTCAGCAGGCGCTTAAGGATTTGAAGCGATACCTGTCAAACCCTCCTTTGCTTTCAACGCCCCAACCAGGTGAACAACTACTACTTTACCTGGCCGTGTCTGAATCTGCGGTAAGTGCAGTGCTGGTTCGAGAAGACAAAGGTAAGCAACTTCCAATTTATTACATTAGCAAATCCTTATTAGATGCCGAGACGCGCTATCAACCTTTGGAAAAATTGGCACTGGCCTTGGTAGTAGCTGCCCGTAAACTAAGACCTTATTTTCAAAGTCACTCAATAGCTGTAGTTACTACTTTCCCTTTACGGAATATCTTGCATAAACCTGAGTTCTCAGGCAGGTTAGTAAAATGGGCTGTGGAATTAAGTGAATTTGATATATCTTATCAACCCCGGGTAGCCATAAAATCTCAGGCTTTAGCAGATTTTATTGCGGATTTTAGTGCCACTATGTACCCTGATGCTCAACGTGAGGCGGTCCTCTTCGCCGGAACCGAGTCGGGGACATGGATCTTATACACTGACGGGTCCTCAAGTGTTAAGGGGTCAGGTCTAGGGGTGGTCCTTACCACTCCCTCGGGGGAGACCATTAGACAGGCCATAAAGTGTCCCTTTATTACGAACAATGAGGCCGAGTATGAGGCCGTAATTGCAGGGTTAAAATTGGCTCGGGAATATGGAGCAGACAGAATCCACCTTAAGAGTGATTCTGCCTTGGTTGTCAACCAGATAAATGGTGGTTTCGTAGCAAGGGAGTCTCGTATGCAAAAGTATCTTGCCCGGGTCACAGGTTTGCTAGCACAATTCGACAACTGGGAAGCCACACAGGTCCCACGAGAGGAGAATCACGAAGCTGACGCCCTAGCAAATTTGGGTTCAGTAGCAGAGATTGGGGCAACAGGTTCGGTGGCCGTGGCTCATCTTCTACGCACAACAATAGATAAAGATGCAATGGAGGTTAACACAACCAGTCTGACTTGGGATTGGAGGAACGAGATAATCAATTACATGCTGCACGGAACCCTGCCGTCAGACGCTAAAGCTGCTCGAAAACTGAAAATAAAAGCTGCCAGGTATACAATTTTGGATGATATCCTCTATCGTAAGACTTTTGCAGGACCACTCGCCAAGTGTCTGGGTCCCAGCCAAACTGATTATGTGATGAGAGAAGTTCACGAGGGTTGCTGTGGAAACCACTTGGGAGGCAAAGCACTTGCGCGAAAGCTTATACGAGCAGGCTATTACTGGGACAAAATGGAAAAAGATACCAACGAGTTTGTCAAGAAATGTGACAAGTGTCAAAGGTTTGCACATCTTCTGCATCAACCAGCAGAACCCTTGCACTCAATTATCTCCCCGTGGCCATTTATGAAATGGGGGATGGACATTGTCGGGCCACTACCCGCCGCACCTAGAGGGGTACGCTTCTTGTTAATTATTACTGATTATTTTACGAAGTGGGTCGAGGCTGCAGCATATTCAAAGATACGTCAGACGGAAGTAGTTGACTTCCTTTGGCGTTATGTCATTTGTCGCTTTGGCGCACCCAAAGAGATTGTAATGGACAATGGCCCTCAGTTCGTTGGTCAGAAGGTCACAAGGTTCCTTGAGGATTTGCATATCAAGAGGATCACTTCATCCCTATATCACCCAGTGGCGAACGGGCAGGCAGAGTCAACCAACAAGATAATAGTAGACTCCCTCAAAAAGCGCCTCGAGCAGGCCAAAGGGTGTTGGGTAGAAGAGCTCCCCGGGGTTCTTTGGGCATATAGAACAACTACGAAAATGAGCACCGGGGAGACACCTTATTCCTTAGTGTATGGTTCTGACGCACTAATTCCAGTTGAAATCGGCGAGCCAAGCCTACGATATGCTCACGCAACCGAAGAATCCAATTCAGTCAACCTCTCCGAGGAATTGGATTTCTTGGAGGAACGAAGAGAATTAGCACTCATACGAATGGTGGCTCAGAAGGAAAGAATGGAACAATATTATAATCGGGGACTCAGGCTGCGCAATTTTGAAGTCGGGGACTTTGTACTGCGTAGAGTTTCCCAGAATACACAAGAAGCAAATGTCGGCAAACTGGGTCCAAATTGGGAAGGTCCATACAAGGTAGTTGCATCCGTTGGCAAGGGCTCATATCGTTTGGCACGACCAGATGGGACGCTTCTCCCCACCAGTTGGAACGTGACTCACTTAAAGAGGTACTACTTCTAAGTAGTACGTGGGTTAGTGTCTCTCTCCATTCTTTGTTGTCTACTTGTTACTGCCTTCTTTTAAGTTATTTTCTTATCTCTGTCTAAATGGTACTAACGGTCTTAAAAAGACCAGATCCGTTTAGCTCAACTGGTAGAGCTCGAAGTCCCCGTACTTCGCAGCTGTGGGTTCGAGTCCCACAACGGACACACTCCTCTCGCGGTTACATGTGTTCCTTGATTCAGCGTCTCACCCATTGTCTTTTTATGTCTGAAATACGAAATTTCAACATAAAAACAGGGGGGCGGCGAAGGCCCCAGTAGGCCAAAGTCTCGGCTAAATATGAGTGATCTTCGAGCAGAGCAAGGTCATAATCATTTGCCAAGTCCACAATTGGAACAGAATCAAGTAAGTTCAATAGAACTGTTTTACTTGCACTACGATGTTTTTTGATAGTTTGCGGCCAAGTATTCGCCCAAATTCTGTAACATTATCACCAAACAATCCTGTGTCCTGGTCGATTGGGTTACTTATCCTTTTTTCAATGTCGATTGGGTTACTTATCCTTTTTTCAATGTCGATTGGGTTACTTATCCTTTTTTCAATAGAAATAACAGGGTAAAACTCAAATAACGAAATTTTTCTTCTGCGAAAACTTTCAAATGTCAAATATGATAAGCAAGGTTTATCGCAGGGCCATCCTATACGGCCGCACTTCAGCTTACCTAAACGGCCTAGTCTCGTCTGGCCAAGGAAACCTGACTTCATTCATCTTAACTAAGGACAACTTAACCTAGTTGAGATCGAAATTTATTTCGTACATCTGCGCAGATTAACACCAAAGAGGGAACTCAGACACTAGGATTTGAAATATAATCCTGACCTCTGAAAACCTTACTAAACAACAGACATCGACATCATTCATCTAAGCAAGACTTAAGGTCAAAAATGATCATCAAGCTTTGTTAGATCAAGCAAAGAAACATTCAAAACGTGCGTTCATTCGCAAGTGTTCAAAGTTAACAACAGTTAATGCAAATTTACAAGAAGGACCAGTTAAGGCTTCAATCATCGTTTGGGCCTGGATCTCGACCTGATGCACTAACTTCATCAGTCGGATCCCCGCCCAAATCTTCGTCTTCGTTGCCGTCACTGCCTTCGTCATCCTCTTCATCGTCATCGTCGTCAACTCCCACTTCCATGCCCAAGGCTTGCTTGACGTCGATGATGGCCGCTATAGTCTGATCAAGGATTGAGTCAACATTGACTTGGCCACGTTGTAGTTGGATGAGCAGCTTCTTCTTGGCCTCAAGGGATTCCAGTTTGGAGTCGATCATGTAACGATCCCTCAAATTCGCCAGATCTTTCGTCAGTTGTGCTTGGGTCCTTGCAGATTCCTCAGCCCGATTTTTAGCCTCTTGGAGTTCTCCTCGAGCAGCCCGGGATTCAGCCTCAGCTTTGTGTAACTCCCTCAACGTTAAATCAGAGGCACTGCGGATACTCTCCAAAGTAGACTCCTTCAGGTTAAGCTCGTGGGCGAATTGAGAAATCTGACGACCCTGCTCATCCATTTTGATTTTCAGCTCTTCAAAGGACAGCGTGAACCTTTCCTTCTCGCCTAAGAGGCGATCCCTCTCCTCGAGGAGCGTGCTTATCTTGTCATTTGCTTCAGTATTGGATTTCTCCAACCTGTCTATCTCGTCCTCGAAAAAGCCACGCCTCCCCTCCAAAACCCGCTTCTCCTTGATCAGGGCTTGTTTCTCCTCCTCCAAGGTCTTGTTGGCCCGAAGAACCTCCTGTAGGTCTTTCTTCAAGCCAAGAACTTGATCCTGATTGTTCAACCTGGAGCGAAGCATAAGCTCAGCAGCCATCATACCCGCCTGGCAACAAGTGAAAAATATACAAGCAGTTAGAACTAAGGTTCCTTATTAGAAATAAGGAAAATAAAGAAAGAAATATTACCCGAGCAGTGTCTTCTGCAATGGCATAGGCCAATTGCTCATCATTCATGCTACGCATGTTCCACTCCTCGCGAGGGCCAATCAGGTTGGATATTATCTTGACCAAATGGCCAGGTTTCGACAGAAAATCTGTGCCTGGTGGAATGATAAAATCACATTCCCTCTCGCACGGCCTGGGCTCCCTCGCCTGTTCAGAAGGGTAGTTGGGGCCAAATTTGTGACGAATGCCTTTAACAGAGCGCGCCCCAACCGATCCCCCCAAGGATACTCTCCTAGTCAGCTTAGTACGAGAGACCTCGACGTCCCCTGACTCATCGAGGCTCAAAGTATCGCACTCTTGCAAGTAGACTGGCGCCGCCCCGTCGGCAGCCAAGTTCATCATATCCTTGTAATAGAAAACCTGGGGTTCAGCCTCCCCCACGGGTCTTCTCCGGTCATTTACCTCCTCATCCTCATCCTTGCCCTTCTCCCCGTCTTCCTCCCTCATGGGCTCCTTGCCTGGACGTCTATGGGCAACCTGCTCAGGCTCGCCTTGATGATTACCAGCCCGCCCAGGCTCATCCTCAGGAAAGAATGCAAAACTCCCGGGCACTCTCTCCTCCTCCATCTCCCCAGCCTTGTCTCCCTCCTTTTCCTCAACTTGAGGGCTCTCCTCAAAGGCATAGGAAGAAGTCTCCACCACCTTCCTCCGGTCTCCCCGAAGAGGCATTCTCCTCCTAGTTAAATTCGCCTCGGGCACCTCTGAATCTGAAAGAATCACCACTTCAGGTTCGGCAGATTCAGGGGCAGCCGCCGAGCTTTTAACACTCTCTTGCCCAGTCTTGGGCGTCTCAGCAGCAGCAACATTGGCCACGACTGTCTTCTCGGGAGACTGAGGGGGCTTGCGAGCCGTCCTTTTCTTCTTCTTGGGATTACTCTTTTCAGAGTCAGTTTGTTTCCTCTTCAGACTCGCAAGAACCTCCTCGCCCCCTTCCCTGGCCTTGACGGCAGCAACGGTCTGGAGGATAGCAGCTGCCTCCTCGTTGATCTCATCCATGGGGTTAATGGTCTCCTCCACATGAGGAGGAGCAGGAAAATAGTCACCGCTGGTGCCTAAACCTGAAAGCAAAGTCACATTAATACTGCGAAAAGTTCCTCTTAAATCGACAATAACTCAGGTTATCAACTTACCATGAGTGCTAGGATTCGACAAACTCTTTTTAGTGGCATAGTAAGGCCACTGCCTCTGCTCGTATGTAAAGCTTGCCAAGATAGGCTCAACCCAAGCAGTCAACTCCCTCTCGGAAATCAAACCATCATAGGGAATCCTGTCGGCTGCCCAACAAAGAGAAAAATCAGAGAATAAAAAAAAACATAATTTAAAGTATACTTCGCGTGAATAACTCGGGGACTTACGAGTCTTGTTCCACACCTCGCGGAGGTTGGTTTTGTCATTGCGGGTAAAGAGTCTGGATGCCACAAAAACGTACCTGTGCATCCAACCCCTGTCCCCTGAGTCTCCAGAATTGCTCACCAGAGCTTTTCTTCCTCTCATACGGGCATTGACATACCCATCCCTAGCAACCTGAAGGCTGTACAGAGCAATAAAATGTTTAAACTCAAAATCCTGCTCGGTCTCATCGGCGAACCACTGCAGTAAAGAAATAATCCTATAAACGCTTGGGCATAACTGTCCCGGGCAAATCAGGTAGTATTTACAGATGTCCTCTAAAACGGGGTGGAGCGGGAGCGAATGGCCTATTGTGAATGGATATGTAGATACGGCCGTCCATCCAGGCCTCACAGATGTAATGTTCTCCGTTGGATAGGGGCAAGTGACCATAACATCATCCTCCCAGCCACAGTCTGCTCTAACTCTGGGCAAAAGATCAGGGGTGATTGAACTTTTGAAACGGCTTGAAGGCCACGACCTTATGTTGCCATAATGATTAGAAGGGTTAACCGAACAATCACTCTCAAGACTCCCCCAAAGTTTTGGAATCACGTCGGCGACAGAGGTGGAGGAACTGGTAGATTGACCACCCGCCGCTGAAGAAGTACTGGCTGCGGCATCCATGTTCAAGCTTTTCTTAGCTTTTGGAGACATTTAATTTGAAGAAATTGACTGAGTTCTTGATTTTGAAAGATTTGGGTAAGGTGTTGTGAAGTCCTGATAGATGCAAATGAGATTTGGAACGAAGTGAAAAGTTCTCAAAGATAGATGAAAGTTGTATTTATAAGGTTAGCCAGACCCGACCCGCACCTACACGTGTCAAGCGCTCGTGCAAGGGGTAAATCCAGCCACTAGAATATAATATGATAAAGACGACGATTTTTTACCTTGGAACGTGTGAGACGTGAGTAGGTGCAGCATAATCATCATTCCTGCAGTCTCGGAACACGCAACAGTCACTTTTCAGCAAAAAGCGGAGCGGAATTGACAGCTTGCACGTTTTGTCTTTAGCCGAGCATTTAATGCTTGCACACTGATGGGATAACAATCAACTCGACGGGTAGCTTCCTGCAAAAACTCAAGTGTCTCACCTGAGGAAGATTCAAAGAGTTCCTTCCCGCTCAAAATTCGTTTTCCACTCCTCGACCAGATTCTCTGCTCGAGAAGTGCGGGGACTATCTGTATTGGGTTAAATCTGACGTCACCAAAATTGATGATCAAGCATCCACGTAGGACGACGTGTGGACGACACGTGGCTATGAGTAAGCATGAAGATAACGGATGAAACCAAGGATGGGAAGTTACCACGAGCAGATGAACAGTTGCAGCGGCCAGAGCGGACGCAACTCCCCGTCAAACCCATTCAAAATATAAGCCTTATCCTTAACTGATGTAACCGCTCGTCTGAGGAGTTACGACTGCTCGCGAACGGACATATAGTCATCTATATATATTGTAATTCTAGTAACAGTCAATATAGTTTTTTCCTCTCTCTGAATACACAACTGTACTCCAATCATTTATACGAAAATCTTCGTATCTTGTCCACACTGTTTACTTTTAACTGAAGCCATGCGATCTCATTTATTACCTTGCTGCTTCAATTTCATAAAGAGTACGAGGAAGGAATTTAATCAGATCCACGCGACCTGAATACGGTTCCTTCTGTTTAATTCGCATTCATTGAGTTGCATTAATTGCGTTCTTATTTCCTTACTTTCATTTCTGTCATTTATTTCAAGCATTCACTTCACTTTACGTTTTTCATACGCTTTCACATTTGTTCACACTTAGGCGATTGATCTTGATTATTGACCGTGACTCCGCATTATAAATTTAATTGTGAATTAGCCTAATAAACGAAATTACGGTTAAACAACCACCAAGGGTGAACACATAACCACTAGTGAATCTTATCACTTCTGAATCAGAAATCCAGTTAGCATCACTGTATCCTTCTAATACAGCGGGAAATCCACTATACAGGATACCATAATTCATGGTTCCTTTCAAATATTTCATCAGTCTTACTAATGCAGACCAATGCTCTTGATTGGGATTATGAGTATATCTACTCAGTCTACACACAACATAGGCTATATCAGGCCTTGTATAATTCATTAAATGCATCAGACTCCCAATTATCTGAGCATATTTAGACTGAGCAACTGGGTCACCTTTATTCTTATTCAATTGAGAGCTAGCGTCATAAGGAGTGGCCACAGGTGTCACATCAAAACAATCAAACTTCTTAAGAAGTCTCTCAACATAATGTTCTTGTGACAACACGATACCATCATCACCCCTTATAACTTTAACTCCCAATATCATATTTGCATCACCCAGATCTTTCATATCAAAATTAGATGACAAAAATAATTTGGTACTCTGTACAATATTTAAATTGGTACCAAATATAAGCATATCATCTACATATAGACTGATTATCACAAAATCATCATTTAATACTTTAGTATAAACACATTTATCCACCTCAATTGAAGAATAACCGTCTTTCATTAAGACTTGGTCTAATTTTTCATGTCACTGTTTAGGAGCTTGCTTAAGGCCATAAAGAGATTTAATTAATTTACAAACTTTATTTTCTTGCCCAGGAACAACACATCCCTCAGGCTGAACCATATAAATTTCTTCTTCTAAGTCACCATTTAAAAATGCTGTTTTGACATCCATTTGATGAATAAAAAGTTTATGAATTGAAGCCAGGGCAATTAAAAGTCTAATTGAAGAAATCCTTGTCACTGGTGCAAATGTATCAAAATAATCAATATTTTGTTTTTGAGAAAAGCCTTTTGCTACTAATCGAGCTTTATATTTATCTATAGAATCCATCAGGATTAAATTTCTTTTTGAAAATCCACTTGCAACCAATAGGCTTTGTACCAGGAGGTAAATCAATCAAAACTCATGTTTTATTTTTCACAATAGAATCAAGTTCAATATTAATTGCCTCTTTCCAAATCTTAGCATCGGAAGAAGTAATAACTTCAAAATAACTTAATGGTTCATTATTCACAATAAAAGTTTGAAAATCATTTCCATAAAAAAAATATTTCTTTCTAGGCCTTTTACTCCTTCTCATTTCCTCGACAGAGATACTTATTGTTTCAACAGGTGCATGAGAAGTTTTATCAGATAGTGGAAAAATATGTTCAAAAAATTCAGCATTCTTTGTCTCAAGTATAGTGTTGTAATCAAGCACATTGCTTTTTAAAACAAGAAATCTATATGCAACACTATGTTCAGCATATCCAATAAGCATGCAATCTGCAGTTTTGGAACCTATTTTTCTCTTTTTAGGTTCAGGCAAAAGAACTTTGGCAAGGCACCTCCACACTTTTAAATATTTCAGGTTAGGTGTATAACCTTTCCATAACTCATAGAGAGTTTTGCCAGTTCTTCTATGAGGAATCCTATTATGTAAGTGACATGAGATAAAATTGCTTCACCCCACAAATTATCAGGTGCATTAGCACTAACTAACATCGAGTTCATCATTTCTTTTAATGTTCTATTCTTCCTTTCAGCTACTCCATTAGACTCGGGTGAATATAGAGGAGTTGTTTCATGAATAATTCCTTCTTTCTCACAATAATCGTTCAAGGCTAAATATTCTCCTCCTCTATCAGATCTAATTCTCTTGATTTTTCTACTAAGTTGGTTTTCAACCTCAGTTTTATAAGAAATAAAAGCATCAAAGGCGTCATCTTTATTTCTAAGCAAATATAACTTAGTATATCTAGAAAAATCATCAATAAAAGTCACATAATATCTTTTACCACCTTTAGTCATCGTCTGTTTTAAATCACCCAAACAGACTAATATAAGATTATTTGATATTTCCATCCAAATGCTATATTAAATAAATACATTGGTATGTTTTCTGATGCCACAAATCAACCACTATTATTTTTTGCGATTTTTTTTCTTAAAGATTAATTATACCATACAATCATGCAAACGATCCTCTAGCGAAAAGCTTAGCAAAGCTACAAATGTCTTCCATGTTAGCACTAGGGCATGACATAACTCTTCCAACTGGACTAGATAACTAGGCACCATGAAATTAAGGGGTATATATCTACAACTGTCCAACTAGTCCAAAGAATTTTTTGTCAACTAGTCGAGTGAACAGTTTTCAACTCTTTGATGCTTATTATTTGGGACATGTATTCTCAACTACCTCCTACATTCTCTTATCATATGTTGTAAGGTTAATATTCAGAACGTTCTCATCTGTGCATGTGGTACGGGCAAGATGACCATATAAAATTTGGACAATCCTCCACCTTTTGAGTTAGCTTTTGGAGAGTGAGTTACGTCTAAGTTTATGTGGGCGCCCATGTGTGTGGGTGCTCGTGTGATGGACGTCCGAGTTTGTTGTGCCTGGGTGTGTGGGTGTCCGGTGCCGGTTTTATCATAAACACAATTTCAATGAATGACACTGGTTGCTTAAATTGTTTCTTCCCAAGAAATGTCATCCCTGACACAGTTCAGTTAGAAGTAAGATCTGAAGCTTCATTATTCAATAATCTAGTTGACAAAACATATTATACGTACACAACAAAAATGATAAGAAAGAAGAGAAGGAAGAAGATTCAAAACATTTTTTAATTATGTTAGTGATGAATATCCCAAAGAATAGAGAGTTGAACTGACTCATCCTTCTATTCTATCCTACTAAAGATAGAATTCTGTTTGTAATTGTTTTCTTGCTGGAAAGTGGAGGAGGTGGGGAGTAGACAGTTAACCTCCCCTTTGCTTTCTTGGTTCAACCCCTTTGCTTTCTTGGTTCAAGTACATATCTTATATCTTACTACTACAATATTATTTAATCTTGGATGTCAGTGCTTCTGGATTCTGAAGCACATAAAAGCTGCTGATTTCTGCAATGCTGAGAGTAATAGTTGTTTTTTAGAATGTTTGCAATAATTCAACTTTAATAAACAAAAACACTAGCCAGTTATTATAGCTCCTCATGAGGGCAGCCCGATGCAAAAAGCATCCCGGTCGTGCATGGTTGATCCGAAAAAGGGCCGCATGCTGAAAAGGGTGAAATGTACATAGACCTTATCTCCACCAAGGTGGAGAGACTGTTTCCAATAGACCTTCGGTTAAAGAAAAATATTTTTAAACACATGGTTGAAAAGAGATAACAAGATAAAATAGCATGGTAAAGGAAATATTAGCATAGAATCTAAAGACAACCGAAGTAAACATAAAACATCAATAGCAATAAATACAAAAACTAAGATTGAATAGCCTATGCACGAATAATATGAATACTAATATGCCAGAAAGCGCCCGACTCATATCTAACCTTCTACCGGCCTAATCCTCGACCTCCACACTTTCATATATAGGGTAATGTCCTCAGTGATATGGAGGTGAGTCATATCCTATCTAAGCACCTCATCACACTTCTTCTTCGGTTTATCTCTACCCCTTCGTAGACCTAGAACTGTCAACCCCTCGCAGTCTCGCTTCTCGTATTTTGTTCACCAGTGAGGCCACTCCCATCTTGTCACGAATGACCTCATTCCTAATCTTATTCATCCTAGTATACCTACACATCTATCTAAGCACTCATTTTTTAAATGTGCGTGTCCTTATCTGGCCAACACTCTGTCATACGATATAGCCGATCTAGCGACCATAATAGACAATGATTGTATATCTTTTTCTTTTCAAAATTTTTAGTATTTTAAACTCATTGACCCAATTTATCTTTATGCATGTGCCTATTAAAAGGTGAAACGTTACTAATCGGTAATTTAAATTCTCAATAGTTGAATCTAAACCCTACTCTAAATAAAAAAATAGAGCGACTAATATAATTAAATGTATTCCACCACATCCTTTTAATAATAAGAGACCGTGATTGTGTCATTGACAATTCAATCACACCTCATTCATTGCTGACACTTCCAAATCTCAAATTCGCCCACAATATTTGTCATGAAAGCACGTCGATTCTTGCAATTTGCCAAATAACAACCTATATATGTGAATCGTACGTTCTCAGCATTCAATGCTTAATGTCCCAACCTCTACTTAACTACCATCTTCCCACTGCTCCCTGCCCCCCAAAAATGTACATGTACTATATATAAGGATCTTTGAAGCTGCAGAGTTAAAATTAGTAAGTCATTTTCCCAATCAAAACCCTAGAATAAAAAACCAAAAACCGAAACAATGATACCACTTATACAAGTCCTCCAAATATCATTTTTAGCACTTTTATTCTTCACTTTCCTTCTACACACTACTTTATCATACACCCCTTTTGCCACCATCCTATGTCATCTCCTCACAACCTACTTCCATTTTTTAATATGTGTTTCCCTATGTGCACTTTTTTCCTTCATCTACTATTATCATAGCCGTCCACGTAAAGTTTTCTTGTTAAACTATGCATGTTACAAGCCATCAGAAAATAGGAAATGTTCTTACGAAATTTGTGAATCATTCGTGCGTAAAAATGTGCACCTTGTTGAAGAATCCATAGAGTTCATGCGTAACATTTATCTTAAATCTGGCCTAAGTGATGAAACCTATGGACCACCTTTCATCTTTGGAAATGATAATATCCCTACACTGAACTGTGCTAATCAAGAAGCTCAAGAAGGGATGTATTCTTCTGTAAATGACCTTCTAGCTAAAACCCTAATTGATCCAAAATCCATTGACATTGTCATTGTTACATGTGGAAGTTTTTCGCCTTCACCTTCGCTTTCTTCACTCATTGTGGACCATTATAAGCTTAGATCAGACGTGAAAACATATAATTTTAGTGGAATGGGATGCAGTTCTGGGGTTCTTTCCATTGATTTTGCTGCTAGGGTTTTATGTAGTAGCCGAAAAGTCCAAAATGCTCTTGTTGTGATCACTGAGAACTTAACTCTGAATTGGTACAATGGTGTAAACCGTTCAATGCTAGTAACAAATTGTATATTTCGTGTTGGTTGTGCAGCTGCAATTGTTAGCAACAACCCCACTCTCTTCCCAGCTGCTAAGATGGAACTTGTTCATTCTCTTAGAACTCACCATGGTGATGATGATAGTTCTTATAAAGCTGCATTTCAGGAGGAAGATGATAAAGGTATCGTTCAAGATATATATAACAGTTGAATCTTTTATTTAAGTGCATACTAGAATAACCTAGTAAATGAATTCATATACCTTGTAGAATAAGTTATTTTTTCATTAGGAGTTGGGTAAGTTTAAGAGTATAACTTATATGCACTTGACGGTATAAAAGATAGTTACATAGTCATGTACTTATAAAATAATAACTAGTAAATGTAAATCTGTATGATAACCTGTTGTAATTGGTTAAAATAACGCTGATCGTGTAAAAAATCATTACGGTATTAATTTACATAGCTTATAAAATCCTTTAAATTTAATTTTAACTATCCATATTTTGTGGAGTTTAAGTTCCACGCACTCGTTGTAAATATTAATACAATTAGATCACTTAAAAGATAATTGTAGTTAACTCTATGTAATACTCAGTATAAATTGGTAACCTAGAATATATGATAAATAATATGTTATAGCATGTTAAATTATGAAGATGGTACAACCGTATATAACTTAAATCTACTATAGAACTGTCGAGTTAATTCCTAGAATGGTCACTGAACTAATGCAAAGTATCTGAAAAAATCATTTTCCTTTGGTTTGGGATAAAATATCACTCAACTTATTCAAAGTGACGTAATAAGTCATTCTCTCAAGTTGCACATTAAAGTACACCGAAAAATGCTTATGTGGCATTTTTTTAGTTCTATTTATTAAAAATGGACCTAACAAATATTTTAAATTTTTTAAAAAAAACACTACATTATTTATTTATGAGATAATTTACTGGTGAATTATTTATTCTTGGTCTTTATATTGTAGGTATTTTTGGTATACTACTGGTGTATATTAATGTCTTATTTAGTATATTTGATTTTCTACTATTTGCGTATTAATAGTATATTTGATTTCCTTCAACCGTAAATTGTGCATCATATACTAATTATACATATATGTAAAGTGTGAGAACTTCATAAGGGCAGAGGGATTATGGAAGTATACTCCCTAGTAATTTGACATTTTTTTTCATTGAGTAATTTTGTATTCGGTTAAACTGATTTTAAGGAATGCTCATTGAAAAATATCAAAGTGTGGAAATAGTATTATGGTAGTTTTGTAATTAGGTACCACAACAAATATGCTAAAGAGTGTAATTAGAAATTATAACTGTTGTAGTTATTTGAAATCTTCCCCAATAATTATTGTTGAAAAATGTAGCACCATAAATTTTTTACATATTTCGAGCATAATAATTATTAAATTTTATATGTTTTCATATGCGGTATATCTTTTAGACATTTTGGTTAACAAATTTGATTTTTACATTAAGTTGAATCTTTTTACATAGCATATTCTAACAAATCCGTCATGAACAAACTTCATATTCAAAGTTTAAAGTGTGATTTACCTGGTCAAACGTCTAAAATTTTGAGGTCTAATACCTTAAATTTTATATTTTTTTATAATTTAAAATACTTGTTGGGCCCATTTTTAATAAAAATAACTAAAATAAAATATCGAATCAGCATTTTTCGGTGAACTTTAACCACAACTTGGGAGAACGACTTTTTAAGGTACTTTGGATAAGTTGAGTGATATTTTTGTCCCAAACCAAAAGAAAGTGACTTTTTTTTAGTTATTTTGCAATAATTCAGTGACCATTTTAGGAATTAAGTCAGAATTGTATTTTGTATAATTTTGGTGATAGGTCTTTTGAATATTTTCACATATAATTAAATACAGTACTTCATTTTATTTGTATATTTGACATCAACTATATGAAGAAGTCCTTTCCAGCAACAAAGTCTTTTCTTTCTCTTCTGCTAACAATCTAGTAAACTTCTTTCTCTAACAGGTTACACTGGTGTTTCACTTACCAAGGATTTGATAAGAGTAGCAGGTGTAAACCTACGTGAACACATCAAAATTCTTGCACCACGAGTCCTACCATTGACACAACTTACAAATTATGTATACTCAAGTGTCATGGCTGCATTATCCCAAGGCAAATTAAAGCCAGTGGTTCCTGATTTCACAACAGCATTTGAACACATTTGTATACACACTGGTGGTAAAGCAGTAATAGAACAAGTTGGTCGAGTTTTACGACTAAATGATGAAGTGACAGAACCAGCTAAAATGACTTTGCATAGATTTGGTAACACATCTAGTAGTCTAGTGTTTTATGAGTTGGCTTATTTTGAAGCAAAAGGAAGGGTGAAAAAAGGTGATAGAATGTGGATGCTTGCATTTGGGACAGGGTTTAAAGTAGGGAGTTTGGTTTGGAAATGGATTCAAGATTCAACACAAGATTGTGATAATCCATGGAATGATTGCATAAACAATTATCCATTGAAGGCTTGGTGAATTTAATTAGCCTACTTTTAATCTTTGGAAGAGAGAATTACAGCACTATTACTAGATTATATTGTTATGTTTAGTTTCTTTGAATAGTTATATTTATTTTTACTACTATCTCTCGTTCAAATTCCTAAGAAGAAATTTAATCGACATGATCATAATTTCTTATGGCAATATTTTTTCAGACTCTTTCAAAAAAGAATAAAGATAATTTAAATTTGAAAAATAGTTTAATGTAAACTTTTCATTACCCTTTAATTAAGAAGTTTTTTATAATCCACAAATGAACTTTCCAATTGAATGTTTATATAGTTGGAAATGGTCAGTCTTAGAATTGTGGATTTTATAATCTGATAAATAAGGCTTTTATCATCGTAAAAGTTTAGCCACGTAGCCTGTTTGCACCGTGCTAAATGAAAACAAATCAGCAGTGCAAAATTTTTTGAAGACTAGCCAGATCCAGGAAAATTCTAGTATTTGGAATTTTGGAATAAAATTTTCAAAATCCCAATATTTTATGCTTGAATCACTTAAATACGAATCCCAATAAAAAATATTGGGACTTTGAACATGTTAGTTCAAAATTCCCAGTAAAAAATACTGTATTTTTATATGAAGCACCTAAAAATTCGCAACTTCAGAAAGTGCGAACTACCAATTTTTTCAAAAAACTACGAACTAGCCCATTTTTCTTTACAACGCCTAACTCTTTTTCATACGTTCGCTACTGAAAGCGCAAACTATACCTTTTTATAGCATTTCACTACTAAATTTCGAATTTTATTTTTTGAACAGTTCGCAACTTCAGAAAGTGCGAACTACCAATTTTTTCTAGAAACTGCGAACTAGCCCATTTTTCTTTACCACGCCTATATTTTTTTCATACGTTCGCTACAGAAAGCGTAAACTACCCCTTTTCATAGTATTTCACTACTAAATTTTAAATTTTTATTTTTTAAACAGTTCGCAACTTCAGAAAGTGCGAACTACCAACTTTTTCAAAAAACTGCGAATTAGCCCATTTTTCTCTACAACGCGTAACTCTTTTTCATACGTTTGCTACTGAAAGCGCAAACTATCCTTTTTTATAGCATTTCACTACTAAATTTTAAATTTTCATTTTTTGAATAGTTCGCAACTTCAGAAAGTACGAACTACCAATTTTTTCAGAACACTGCGAACTAGCCCATTTTTCTTTACAACGCCTACCTCTTTTTCATACGTTCACTACTGAAAGCGCAAACTATCCTTTTTATAGAATTTCACTACTAAATTTCGAATTTTCATTTTTTGAACAGTTCGCAACTTCAGAAAGTGCGAACTACTAATTTTTTCAAAAAACTGCGAACTAGCCTATTTTTCTTTACAATGCCTACCTCTTTTTCATATGTTCGCTATTGAAAGTGCAAACTATCCCTTTTTATAGCATTTCACTACTAAATTTTGAATTTTTATTTTTTGAACAGTTCGCAACTTAAGAAAGTGCGAACTACCAATTTTTTCAAAAAACTGCGAACTAGCCCATTTTTCTTTACAACGCCTAACTTTTTCATATGTTCGCTACTGAAAGCGCAAACTATCCCTTTTTATAGCATTTCACTACTAAATTTCGAATTTTCATTTTTTGAACAGTTCGCAACTTCAGAAAGTGCGAACTACGAATTTTTTCAAAAAACTGCGAACTAGCCTATCTTTCTTTACAACGCCTACCTCTTTTTCATATGTTCGCTACTGAAAGCGCAAACTATCCCTTTTTATAGCATTTCACTACTAAATTTCAAATTTTCATTTTTGGAACAGTTCGAAACTTCAGAAAGTGCGAACTACGAATTTTTTCAAAAAACTGCGAACTAGCCTATTTTTCTTTACAACGCCTACCTCTTTTTCATACATTCGCTACTGAAAGCGTAAACTATCCCTTTTTATAGAATTTCACTACTAAATTCCGAATTTTTATTTTTTGAACAGTTCGCAACTTAAGAAAGTGCGAACTACCAATTTTTTCAAAAATCTGCGAACTAACCCATTTTTCTTTACAACGCCTACCTCTTTTTCATACGTTCGCTACTGAAAGCACAAACTATTCCTTTTTATAGCATTTCACTACTAAATTTCGAATTTTCATTTTTTGAACAGTTCGCAACTTCAGAAAGTGCGAACTACGAATTTTTTCAAAAAACTGCGAACTAGCCTATTTTTCTTTACAACGCCTACCTCTTTTTCATATGTTCGCTACTGAAAGCGCAAACTATCCCTTTTTATAGCATTTCACTACTAAATTTCGAATTTTTATTTTTTGAACAGTTCGCAACTTTATAAAGTGCGAACTAGCCTATTTTTCTTTACAACGCCTACCCCTTTTTCATACGTTCGCTACTGAAAGCGTAAACTATCCCTTTTTATAGCATTTCACTACTAAATTCCGAATTTTTATTTTTTGAACAGTTCGCAACTTAAGAAAGTGCGAACTACCAATTTTTTCAAAAATCTGCGAACTAACCCATTTTTCTTTACAACGCCTACCTCTTTTTCATACGTTCGCTACTGAAAGCGCAAACTATTCTTTTTTATAGCATTTCACTACTAAATTTCGAATTTTCATTTTTTGAACAGTTCGCAACTTCAGAAAGTGCGAACTACGAATTTTTTCAAAAAACTGCGAACTAGCATATTTTTCTTTACAACGCCTACCTCTTTTTCATATGTTCGCTACTGAAAGCGCAAACTATCCCTTTTTATAGCATTTCACTACTAAATTTCGAATTTTCATTTTTGGAACAGTTCGAAACTTCAGAAAGTGCGAACTACCAATTTTTTCAAAAAACTGCGAACTAACCTATTTTTCTTTACAACGCCTACCTCTTTTTCATACATTCGCTACTGAAAGCGTAAACTATCCCTTTTTATAGCATTTCACTACTAAATTTCGAATTTTTATTTTTTGAACAGTTCGCAACTTCAGAAAGTGCGAACTACGAATTTTTTCAAAAATCTGCGAATTAGCCCATTTTTCTTTACAACGCCTACCTCTTTTTCATACGTTCGCTACTGAAAGTACAAACTATCCCTTTTTATAGCATTTCACTACTAAATTTCGAATTTTCATTTTTTGAACAGTTCGCAACTTCAGAAAGTGCGAACTACGAATTTTTTCAAAAACT
The DNA here is from genome assembly GCA_037355625.1 of Petunia x hybrida. Classification (NCBI taxonomy): domain Eukaryota; kingdom Viridiplantae; phylum Streptophyta; class Magnoliopsida; order Solanales; family Solanaceae; genus Petunia; species Petunia x hybrida. Next base: position 5,901,259 of record JBBBVM010000048.1, on the reverse strand, counting down.
GCGAACTAGCATATTTTTCTTTACAACGCCTACCTCTTTTTCATATGTTCGCTACTGAAAGCGCAAACTATCCCTTTTTATAGCATTTCACTACTAAATTTCGAATTTTCATTTTTGGAACAGTTCGAAACTTCAGAAAGTGCGAACTACGAATTTTTTCAAAAAACTGCGAACTAGCCTATTTTTCTTTACAACGCCTACCTCTTTTTCATACGTTCGCTACTGAAAGTGCAAACTATCCCTTTTTATAGCATTTCACTACTAAATTTCGAATTTTCATTTTTTGAACAGTTCGCAACTTCAGAAAGTGCGAACTACGAATTTTTTCAAAAAACTGCGAACTAGCCTATCTTTCTTTACAACGCCTACCTCTTTTTCATATGTTCGCTACTGAAAGCGCAAACTATCCCTTTTTATAGCATTTCACTACTAAATTTCAAATTTTCATTTTTGGAACAGTTCGAAACTTCAGAAAGTGCGAACTACGAATTTTTTCAAAAAACTGCGAACTAGCCTATTTTTCTTTACAACGCCTACCTCTTTTTCATATGTTCGCTACTGAAAGCACAAACTATCCTTTTTTATAGCATTTCACTACTAAATTTCTAATTTTCATTTTTTGAACAGTTCGCAACTTTATAAAGTGCGAACTACCAATTTTTTAAAAAAACTGCGAACTAGCCTATTTTTCTTTACAACGCCTACCTCTTTTTCATACGTTCGCTACTGAAAGTACAAACTATCCCTTTTTATAGCATTTCACTACTAAATTTCGAATTTTCATTTTTTGAACAGTTCGCAACTTCAGAAAGTGCGAACTACGAATTTTTTCAAAAACTGCGAACTAGCATATTTTTCTTTACAACGCCTACCTCTTTTTCATATGTTCGCTACTGAAAGCGCAAACTATCCCTTTTTATAGCATTTCACTACTAAATTTCGAATTTTCATTTTTGGAACAGTTCGAAACTTCAGAAAGTGCGAACTACGAATTTTTTCAAAAAACTGCGAACTAGCCTATTTTTCTTTACAACGCCTACCTCTTTTTCATACGTTCGCTACTGAAAGTGCAAACTATCCCTTTTTATAGCATTTCACTACTAAATTTCGAATTTTCATTTTTTGAACAGTTCGCAACTTCAGAAAGTGCGAACTACGAATTTTTTCAAAAAACTGCGAACTAGCCTATCTTTCTTTACAACGCCTACCTCTTTTTCATATGTTCGCTACTGAAAGCGCAAACTATCCCTTTTTATAGCATTTCACTACTAAATTTCAAATTTTCATTTTTGGAACAGTTCGAAACTTCAGAAAGTGCGAACTACGAATTTTTTCAAAAAACTGCGAACTAGCCTATTTTTCTTTACAACGCCTACCTCTTTTTCATATGTTCGCTACTGAAAGCACAAACTATCCTTTTTTATAGCATTTCACTACTAAATTTCTAATTTTCATTTTTTGAACAGTTCGCAACTTTATAAAGTGCGAACTACCAATTTTTTAAAAAAACTGCGAACTAGCCTATTTTTCTTTACAACGCCTACCTCTTTTTCATGCGTTCGCTACTGAAAGCGTAAACTATCCCTTTTTATAGCATTTCACTACTAAATTTCGAATTTTTATTTTTTGAACAGTTCGCAACTTAAGAAAGTGCGAACTACCAATTTTTTCTAAAATCTGCGAACTAGCCCATTTTTCTTTACAATGCCTACCTATTTTTCATACGTTCGCTACTGATAGCGCAAACTATCCCTTTTTATAGCATTTCACTACTAAATTCCCAGTAAAAAATACTGTACTTTGAACTGTTCAGTTTTAGCTTTTTATAGCGATTAATTAAGATCCTCCAGAACTTTTTTGGCTGAAGTCTCAGCAATCCACCAGTAAGTGCTCTAAGTTCTGACACTCGAGAACTAAAAGTTAAAGACTAGCGCTTCACATGTTCTGTTCTATAAATTTCCCTCCGATCTTTAAGAGAAATTAACAAAAAATATGACTCTATCTTGTGCTACTAGGGATTTGACTTCATAAGGGAAAAGTCTTACAATACAAAGATCTGGTGATTGCTCGAAAGGCTATTTTCGAAAATTTTTCTTAAGGGGGTTAAAATTATAGCAGCAACGCCTAAAATGTCCATGTCGCGCACAAACTTCGATTTTAAAGATCGTTTCTTAAGCCCAATAGTCAAAATTGAAGAAAATATACCAAAAAAGTTCACTGCGTGCCCTCCATAAGGAGTGATTTTGCAAAAATGCCCGTGCTAAGTAATATTTTAGCAAAATACACTTTTTAGCCCGGAGCCAAGACTTCAAGGAAAAAATCTTTTAAGTCTTGGCAATTGTCAATACTTCAAGGGCAAGTACTGTTTTGCCAATACTTCAAGTTATATGGCGAGAATGCAGAGCAAGATTGGAAGGGGCATCCAAGACTTACGACCAAGTGGAGCAAGTATTGCCTTTTGCCAACACTTTAAGGGTAAGTGTTGGAAAATAGAGAGGAGTCCAAGACAAGTCTTGGCCTTTGCCAAGACTTACGATCAAGTGCGGCAAGTATTGCCTTTTGCCAACATTTAAATGGATAATGTTGAAAAGCAGAGAGGTATAAAGGCAAGGCTTGGCCCCGACCTAAAAACTTGACAGGGGTGTTTCTATCCGGGTTTTTTTTCATTAAACCTAAACGGGGGCATTTTTGCAAAACCCCTGTTAGCACGGGCATAAAGGCAAACCATTGCTTATGGTGTCATATTTTTGCAAATAGGCTGCCTAAATAGGTTACGGCTGCAAATACCCCATGAACAATTCTTTTCTTTGACAGTGCATTGACACGAGAACATGAATCCAAATAAAATCATGCCCATTAATACAATTCATCTTCCTTTTTTCTTATCTTTTTCTTGGTTTGCAGATATATATGCTTCCTATCCAAAAATTCCTGGAGTCTATAGGGGCATATAGTAATAATAGAATTATTTATCGTACACTAACGTATAAGGTCAAACAGTTCTACAATGAAAATCCATCTACTACTATTTAGCATAAAAAGTTGCATCAATTACTAAATATTGACATGCACAAATAAATGCATAGTAGTAGAGTAACACTTTAGTTCCACTCTATGTCAACATGCCAACAAGTAGTTAATAGGCAGCTTGCAAAAGGTCATAATATTTTCTTGGCTCAATGCAGATTCTCAGGAAAAGATGTTTCCTCCATTTTAGTGAGTTCTTTGTCTTGTCCGAATCAATGTATCAAATTCTGAAGTAAGAAATTAAAAATAAGAAATACTTAGGAGTAAGTAAGTAAGTTGGAAGAACATAGGACATGATCAATTATATATATATTTTAAATATGGTTAATGGAAGCCGTAATTCCCCTCACTCTATACCAAAAAAGTTACAATGAGGGTGACACAATAGAATAAAAAGTAGTCCATGAAGATAATCAAATGATCGTGCAAAGCACCAGCAAGTGATGTGGTGTAGCGGATGGGGCTACTCCTCCCTTAATTAGAGGTCTCGGATTCGAGCCTGAGTATGGAAAAATCACTGGTATGGAGCGCTTCCTCTAAATGGGGCCCTACGCGGCGCGAATCCGGATTAGTCGGGGCTCCAATGAGGATACCAGACACCGGATGGAAAATCAAAAAAAAAGATCGTGCAAAGAAAAAAAAAATACAGAAATAATAAAGTGTAAAGAGGAATACTTAACTAATCAATAATAGAAAACTATTGCAAAGTTGTCGTCTTTGTTGTAGACATATGGGCATTAGGAACAAGGAGAGAACAAAGTTTCCACATATGTCACAACAGTTCCGAAAGTTTCCTCATATGTTACATCCCATTCAACGTGAAGTCTTGGAGCAAGCCTAGCAACATTAACTTTTTCCAACTTACATTCTCTTGAATATTACACTAAGAATTTGAACTCACTATCCCAAAACAACATGTCTCCATCCTCCATAAACGTCAAAAGACTCCTAGGATATAAGTTAGTAATTTCAATTGTCAAGATCTTACTCCATGAATAGTTCGTTTTCATGTACTCCCAAACTTCATAACTTTGCATTGTGTAATTTTTGTACAATTTCTTTGTCAAACAAAGTGTTTCTCCTCGTGCATACAGACTTGGTTCTTCCATAGTTCCTCAAGAAATTGTTCCTTCTCCAAACAAAAACGTACAATAATAATTTCTTCATCATGATTAACAAGTAAATTATTCCTCCCTATCATATAAACAACCCCATCAGCTATAGCAGTGTACCCACCAAAGTGGTAATAATTTGGAGGAAACGGACCAATCAATTTCCATGAGTTAACTTTCGTAGAAAATATTTCAACCTCGTCCATTCTATCATCAAGAAAGTTTGTACTTACTGCTCTAAATATTTTATATCCGTCAATAGAAGGAACGTAGGAAAAATTATAAGTACCACTGAACCTACGTCCATTAATCTTACGAATTGGACTAGGGATTATTCTTGATTCTCTAATAGCAGGATTCCATAGAATTATTTTGTCATCAGGGTACATCATAAGAATCAAACCATTCGATGAATAATAGTTTTAATTTTTTAGAGATTCCATAGAACTAGGGAATTGTCATCTTTTAGAGATTTTAATTTTTTTTTTATAGCAGTTAGGAGCTATAGATTTAGGCTTTACTGGAAGGCCGTAGACATGGTGGTGTTTTAGAGAAAATGATGGTATCATTCAAGAAAGACTTGATAGAGCTGTACAGTATACAAAATTATTGCTAAGATCATTGTAGCAAGACTAAAGAGATACTTATCTGCCTATTCTTATTTCTCCTAATCAATCTGCTTTTATTAAAAATAGGCAAATTATTGATAATATTATTCTAGCTCATGAATTTATTCATCTGTTGAAAAATAAAAGAAGGGGCAAACAAAAGTATGGGGAAAGCATATGATAGAGAGTAGAGTAGAGATATATTAGAATGTTACTTTCTCAAAATGGGTTTTAATAATGATACTTTTGTTGCTTGGATTATGCAATATATTACTACGCCTACTTATAAATTTAATGTTAATGATGAAATAGTAGGCTCTGTGAGGCCAACGAGAGGTTTACGACAACCAATTTGAAACGGAGGGAGTATAGTTTTATCTTATTTTAACTTTCAAATACACCGTAAATCCTGCGGTATTGGAAGAATTGTTTCGTTTAACAATATGAGCCAAAATATTACTCCATTTGATACAATAAGTAAAATGTTTGGTAACCAAAGAAAACCTCGTTAGCAACATAAATTTTGTAATGGAGTAAAAACCATAGCAGATTTGCTATGGATTCTTCATCTTGTAGTAAATTAAACGCAATAAATATACTATCATAAGTTAGGTAAATCAGTAATAAGTGTACTAAAGTTCTAGTGTAGTTGAATAGTATCACCATATCAAATAAACCATAATCGTTTTTTTTTTTTTCCTATCTGATGTCCGGTATCCTCATTAGAGCCCTGATTAATCCGAATTCGCGCCACGTAGGGCTTCATTTGGGAGGAAGCACTCCCTACCAGTAATTTTTTCATACTCAGAATTCAAATCCGAGACTTCTGGTTAAGGGAGGAGTAGCCTCATCCGTTACACCACATCACTTGGTAGTCGTAAACCATAATCGTTACTTGTGCCCTAATTTAGTCTAAGGCTCTCTATCATGTGCCAACATTTTTATTTAGCCCTACTCCCAAAATAGACCCACTACTTCTTCCTCGATAACCAAATCACTCTCAACTTATTTTTACCATAGTTCAGCGACCATGGTAGTAAAAACAAAAGAAAGTTACCATTCCATTTTTAACTTTATCCTGTAAGATAAAAAGTATAAAAACAAAATGTAACAAGCTGCTTTAATTAGGTTTCCTCTAAGAGCACGCCCTTTCTTGGAGACCATATAATTTATATTTCATGAAAGTTCAAAATAATCGAAAGATATTATAAAGAGTTATTAAATCCAATCTTTCTCCTCTTCCCTAGGCATTCTTGCAAGTATAATCGAAAGATATTACAAAGAGTTTCAAACGTTTAATTGTGCTACTTACGTCTTACAAGTATAATACTCCCTCCGTTCCACTTTATGTGTCATAGTTTGACTCGGCATAAAATTTAAAAAATAAATGAAGACTCTTGAAACTTGTGGTGTAAAGTAAAGCAAAGGTGTTTGTGTGGTTGTAAATCATTTCAGTAATGACAAAACTGTAATTTTGAAGTTAAATTGTTATCAAATTTAGAATGTTGTCATTCTTTTTGGAACAGACGAATAAGGAAATACTGCCACATAAATTGGAACGGGGAGTATCATTTTACAAGGATTCTCCTTTGATATCATCTATTTTAATTAGTAGTACCTATTAGCAATACATACGTTTGTTTTGAATTTTGCTAATCTACAAATGTAGTACCATATTAAATTGTGGGATTGTTTCTTCTAATCTGAGAAATTTATGATATAAATAATTTATATCTTCTCATGGCCTTTCAAGTAATATTCAAGCACGTAAAAATTCATTTTCATAGGATGTCAACACCAAACTATAGCTTATAAGGAGAGCTAGCAAGTCCATATAAGGAGATAACCAATAAATTTCTCAATCAATATGTGAATTTCTCAACAATCTACAGCCAATGACATGGTATTTTTATTTTGGGTCCTTAACTAGTCTATTCCTCTAGCCATCTTTCATTTCATATGACAATGTTACTATTTGAAGAGTTAAAATATTTTTTTTGTTTATCATTTTCAAGTATTTTTATTCTTTAATTTATTACTCCTTCCGTTGTAATTTGTTTGTCATAATTTGACTTGACAAAAAATTTAATAAAACTATGAAGACTGTTAACAAGTCATAGTAGATATTTGTGGCTATAAATTATTTCATAATTACGGATAGAATTGTAGGTTTAAATTTAAATTATTTTTTAAATTATAAATATGACATTTTTTCAAGTGGAATGGAGGGAGTAATAACTTTGGGATTTTGTATTTTATGAGTAGTTATAAAAATATAAAAATTTTATTTTAGAAAATGTAAACAATCTATGTTTTAGGTTGATATTTGAATTTTACGTTTGGACAAGTGCACAAATAATTTAATTGGCCACATACAATAAAACAAAAAGAGTACTACTCCCTCCGATCTTATTTAGTTGTAACACTTTAAATATTTGGACCAAAATATTTGTCACTTTACAAATATCAAGAGAAAATTTACCATTTTTTCAATTATGCTCATACTATTAATTGCTCTTGAAAAGCACAGACACCTACTATACAGCTGCATTTGCTTATTAGTTTCTCAAGAAAAGAAGATAAAGCTCAAAACTCTACTACACTCAATGCATACTAGTAAAATAGTCATGAAGTACATAGGAAAATGCAAAATGACTGCAGGCTCGAGACACCTGAAAACAAAGTAACAACTTGGTAGTATAATTTTTTGCCACCATCTTCACCACCACCACCACCACTAGTAGTTGTAGTGTAGTACCACCACTTTGGGAGGAGCTAGAAGGTGGTGTTCATTATTTCCGGTAAGAAAATTAGTAAGTACTTTACATAACAAGAAGAGACAATGACTTTTACTTCACATGCATGATAGTTTTTCAACTAGAGATAGTGTGATTTTGAAGCATTATTCATCACTAATATATACACTATATCCTCTTTCACATGCATGTTTGACCATCATTTTTGTGTCCATTTCTTCCTATTTTCTTGACTTAGAACTATGGAGAAGTTGACAAGCCACCATTTAGTTACTTCTTCAGCAACTTTATCAAACTTTTTCATCATTTTCTTGTTCTTGGTGAGTTTAGTTACCTCTCTTTCTTCTGATGGACAAGTTTTGCTCTCTCTTGTAAAAGCAGCTGACCATTTTGCTAAATCATCATCTTCTGTATTTTCTACTTGGAATCATTCAAGTTCAACTCCATGTTCTTGGACAGGCATCACTTGTTCACCTGAACAAAGAGTTATTTCACTTTCTATTCCAAATACATTCCTCAATCTTTCTTATTTACCTTCTGAACTCTCTTCCCTTTCATCTTTACAACTTCTCAATCTTTCTTCTACAAATATTTCAGGATCAATCCCTTCATCTTTTGGTTCATTTGCACATCTTAGGCTTTTGGACCTTTCTTGTAACTCTCTTTCAGGGCCTATTCCTTCAGAACTTGGTAAACTTACTTCACTTCAGTTCATGTTCTTGAATTCAAACAGATTGATTGGTAAAATCCCACAACAACTTGGCTATCTTACTTCATTAGAAATCCTTTGTCTTCAAGATAATCTCCTTAACGGATCGATTCCTTCTCAACTAGGCTCATTAGTGTCACTCCAACAATTCAGGATTGGAGGAAATCCACAGTTAACTGGTGAAATACCAGCACAACTAGGCCTGTTAACGAATCTCACGACGTTTGGTGTCGCGGCCACTGGACTATCTGGTGTTATTCCACACACATTTGGTAATTTGATTAATCTTCAAACTTTGGCTATATATGATACTGAAGTCTTTGGTTCAATACCACCAGAACTTGGGATGTGTTCAGAGTTAAGGGACTTGTATTTGCATATGAATAAGCTCACTGGTCCAATCCCTTCTCAGTTGGGTAAGTTACAAAAGCTTACTAGCTTGCTTTTATGGGGAAATTCACTAACTGGCCCTTTTCCAGCTGAGCTTTCAAATTGCTCATCCCTTGTGGTTCTTGATGTTTCTGCAAACGATTTGTCCGGTGAAATCCCGGGTGATTTGGGGAAGCTAGAGGTTCTTGAACAGCTTCACTTATCTGATAATGCACTTACTGGTACTATTCCATGGGAATTGAGTAACTGTAGCAGCTTAACAGCTCTTCAGTTAGATAAGAACCAATTATCAGGTACTATTCCTTGGCAAGTTGGTAATTTGAAGTACTTGCAGAGTTTCTTGTTGTGGGGGAATTCTGTTTCAGGAACAATACCAGCTGCTTTTGGGAACTGTACTGAATTGTATTCACTTGATCTCTCAAGGAACAATCTTACTGGTTCAATACCTGAAGAGATATTCAGTTTGAAGAAGCTGAGTAGGTTGTTGCTTCTTGGAAATTCGTTATCGGGGCGATTAAGTCGAGCTGTGGCAAAATGCCAGTCTCTGGTGAGGTTGAGGCTTGGCGAAAACCAGTTTTCTGGACCGATACCAAAGGAGATAGGACAGCTGCAGAATCTTGTGTTTCTTGATTTATACATGAACCATTTCTCTGGTGAATTGCCTTCTGAAATCGCCAACATTACGGTTCTTGAGCTATTGGATGTGCATAGTAATTACCTAACTGGGGAAATACCATCATCGTTGGGCGAGCTCGTGAATTTGGAGCAGCTTGATCTCAGCAGGAGCAGCTTCAGTGGTGAGATACCATGGAGTTTTGGTAATCTCAGTTACCTCAGCAAACTTATTCTCAGCAATAATCTGCTTACTGGTCCAATTCCAAAGTCATTTAGCAACTTACAGAAGTTAACTCTACTTGACTTGAGCTCCAATAGTTTATCTGGTGCAATTTCACTTGAGATTGGTTACATGACAAGCTTAACCATCAGTTTGGATTTGAGCTCAAACCGTTTCACAGGCGAACTACCTGAAACGTTTACCGGATTGACACAGTTGCAATCTCTTGATATTTCTCATAATATGCTGAGTGGAAGAATCACGATACTAAGCTTCTTGACCAGTCTCACTACTTTAAATGTATCTTACAACAATTTCTCGGGGGCTATTCCTGTATCGCCCTTCTTTAGAACTCTCACATCAAACTCTTATCTTGAGAATTCACTACTTTGTGAATCAATTGATGGCACTACTTGTTCTGCACATATAACTGGAAGAAATGGATTGAAGTCTGTAAAAACCATAGCTTTGGTTGCAGTGGTTGTGTCTTGTGTAGCCATAGCGGTCGTTGCAACATGGTTTCTTGTGACAAGGAATCATAGATATGAATTTGAGAAGTCCCCTGCAGGCATGTCAGTTTCTGCAGCAGGAGCAGAAGATTTTTCCTATCCATGGACTTTCATCCCCTTTCAGAAGATGAATTTTACCATTAGAAACATCTTGGATTGCTTAAAAGACGAAAACATTATTGGGAAGGGCTGTTCGGGAGTTGTTTATCGAGCAGAAATGCCAAATGGCGAGTTGATTGCAGTGAAGAAACTCTGGAAAACAGTGAAAGAAGAGGAACCAGTGGATTCTTTCGCTGCTGAAATTCAAATACTCGGCCACATTAGGCATCGAAACATAGTGAAGCTCCTTGGATATTGTTCAAACAAGAGTGTTAAGCTTCTTTTATATAACTACATTTCAAATGGTAATCTTCAACAGCTCCTGCAAAGTAATAGAAACTTGGATTGGGAAACCAGGTACAAGATTGCAGTTGGATCAGCACAAGGCCTTGCTTATCTTCACCATGATTGTGTGCCAGCAATTCTTCATAGAGATGTCAAATGCAACAACATACTCCTTGACTCCAAATTTGAGGCTTATATAGCAGATTTTGGACTAGCAAAGCTGATGAATTCTCCAAATTATCACCAAGCTATGTCCAGAGTAGCAGGCTCTTATGGCTATATAGCTCCAGGCATGTATCTTTCAACTTCTACATTCCTCATCTTAAATGTTGTGCAGCCTTTAAGGGCTAATCTTTCTCTTTTTTCAATAAGTATGATGCTTTTGATGTTTGTCTGACCATCTAATCTAAATATTAAGTTGTTAGAGAGGGTACACATTTATTCTGTTATTATATCTTCGACACGCCCTCCACATGCGGATCGCATATTCTTTCATGGATCAAGCACGTGGAAACTCTTTATGATAATAAGTGGCGGTGAGAATTGAACCAAGGACCTCTGTCTACTCTGAGATCATATTGAATTATGCTCGTCAGTTATTTTCAAATATATATCAACATGAGAGTCATAATGTTGTAATTTATAGTCAGATTTTGAAGTTTAAACTAAACAATACACAGATCTTGATAACTTTTACAACTATGGTTTCAGAATATGGCTATACAGTGCATATAACAGAAAAGAGTGATGTCTACAGTTATGGAGTGGTGTTGCTGGAAATATTGAGTGGACGTAGCGCGATTGCACCTCAGATTGGTGATGGACTACATATTGTTGAATGGGTAAAGAAGAAAATGGGAAGCTTTGAACCAGCTATTACAATTCTTGATTCCAAGCTACAGGGTTTACCTGATCAAATGGTGCAAGAAATGCTACAAACACTTGGAATAGCTATGTTCTGTGTGAATTCATCACCAACTGAAAGGCCAACTATGAAAGAAGTGGTGGCACTTCTAATGGAAGTGAAAAGTCCACCTGAAGAATTTGGAAAAACTTCACAGCCTTTAATAAACCAATCAAGTCATAGCTGATTCTTTTTTGCTTATCTATGTCTTTTACTTTAGACATGTAGGTATTCATTGTAGGAAAGAAAGCTATTTTCCTGGCATAGGTTATTGTAGGGATTCTTGTATAGTTTCAGAGACATTAGATGCAGCTTAATTGCTTCTTGACTCTTCATTTCTTCACTATCTTATGATGCAAAATTGCTTATAACTGAACATTCAGGCAAGATTTATGGAACAGTAGGTCGAAAAATCGTCGAATTCAAGATGAGAATATCCAGTCTCTATAACAGAGGGAACTCCATAGCTTGGACATCCCCTCTAAACATTCTGAAAATTGCAATATGGAGACAGAAAGGGAACTACAATGACATGTAATGGCTAATGGCTCTTTGACATGCACAATTTGATTGCCTGACAAATCACAATAATTAATCATAATTTTTACAAGGTAGAAAGGAAACAAAACAAAATTCAGTATACATGATTGAAGATTAGGCGTGTTAAGCAGCCTTAACATTTGCATTTTTACTCGATAATGAGCTCCGGCCCCTGAATCCGACAACGTTCAGTTTCGATGTGGGTTTAGAGCTTCTGTTGTCTACTTGTCTCTTACCAGTGGAAGTGCTGGTCTTCTTGGACACCTTGATTGCTATCTTTGGTTTCGACTTAACTGGTACTTTCCCAAACTTAGATCCTGGAGATCTTTTCGAATCCGTAGTTTTTTTTGAGAAAGCTCCTGGAGTCTTTTTTGAATCAATAGTCTTTCTGCTAACACTCGAGGATTTGCCGGTGGAAACATCCTTGCCTTTTGAAGTTGAAACTTTCACCAACTTTTCACGCTTGTCCTTCTGTTCAGTTATGCGAGACCTGGCATTATCCCTTTTGATACCGTCTACTGAGAGAGACTCCAAGCTCTCATTCTTACTTATAGCTTCCTCAATGCGAGTGGCCAAAAGCACGTCCCTTCTGGCAACCAAACTTGTTACTTTCCCTACCACATGCAAAAAAGGTACATTGAGTTTTGCAGGCTAGAGGTTGCTGTCAACTAAAATAAATTATAACCTAAAAAAGAATAATCAGAATCTCAAACATGCACATATGAAGTCGGAAGCTGAATGATAGTACATGCGTCGTTCAAAACCAAGCAAGCAAAGCAACATTACCAATATCACCAAGAGACAGCATGAAAAGTTCCTAGTGGGGAGTACACTATTTGACGTATTAGTTTCATGCTCTTTTTAAACTTTTGGAGAACCAACGAGGTACTTGTTAGCATAGTTTAGATGATTGGGCACATTGTAGAGAACTATGTTTTGATGTAGGTCCGCTTTTCCCGTACCCCCCCCCCCCCCCCAACCCAATTATGATCGACGAATAGTTAGCTACCCTATCCAAAAAGTAATTCTCTGGGAAACAACAGCTAAGATATGAAAACTGCACATCTAGTTTAAGAAACAAGCAAACATGTTCCGCATACATAGTACCAACCAAAAGCTGTCCATTGAATGAGTAAATTCAACCAGCAAAACTCATTGTATCATGATTCACACAAACCAACCTTTGGCACCCATACGAGCAGTCCTTCCAGTGCGATGGAGATAATCAATCTAGAAAAGTCAACGGATAAGGATAAGGATTTTAACATTAAAAAAAACTGTAGAATTAGCTAATATTGGCAAGAAGATGAAAGCTGGAGCTTACAGAATTCAACGGAAAATCAAACATGATAACATGATCCACATCTAAGTCCAGTCCTCTAGCAGCCAAATCTGTGCAGACCAAAGTGGGACAATCTCCTTCATCGGTCTTAAACTTTGCAAGGTTCTCAACCCTGCAGAAGAAACAGTGTCATCAATGGAGGCGAAAGTGGGACAGCTAAAACTTGATAGAGCGGTGGTTTATATCATGGGGAACATAAATCAGTTACAAAGTCAAGAACATTTCATCTTTGAATTTCTAATATCTTAAACTTCCACCTAACAAATAGTTCAGTGCCTTTGCCACCACAGCTAGTTTTCCCCTTTGTAAGAAGGTATTAAGTTGCACATTGAGCTTATTGCTGTTATTTCCATCTTCTTCTTTTTTTTCGATAAGGAACAAGATGTCTAGTTCTTATGTTCCTGAAGATGAGGAATGCCTAATAACCAATCAATGACAACGCCCGAAATTCAAATCTCCCCACTATAAGTGAAGGGTAGGGAAAGAGGATGAGTAGAGGAGGTATGTAAAAAAAAAGAAAAAGGATCAAGACAAGAATAAGTGGGAGTAGACCAGGCAATATGCCTGTTGCAGGAATATTACTCAGTTTCTCTCTTCTTACCTTTGTTCTGCTGGAACTTCGCCATGGTAGTTAACAGTAGATATTTGGTTTTCACTAAGAAAGTGATCCACAGCACGACTGGAATTCAATGTGTTACAGAACACCATCACTCTGTTGCCCTTTGCTAAACTTGGCTCAAGAACCTGGAAAATTACATACAGTAAATCAGAAAGTTTCCTGTTTTATGTATCGCTAAATAACACAAGCACAACTATGTGCAAGGCGTAGTTTGTCGTTTTGTGAAACAATTTGTAATTTGCCACCGCATGGCAAGAACTCACCTGTCTCAATTATCAACTCAATTTTAAAATACGAAAATATGACTGTTGAGTGCTAACCTATGCCACTAAAGCCAAGAAACAACTACAAGAGGAGTGAGTTACTTCTACAAGAGAAGTGAGTTATTGCTCCTTGAAAACTTAATGATTTCTTCTTATTCCAGCATGTTGACCAAAATTTTCAAATTACCGAGAAACACCATAAACTCTACACAAGTAAAGAAGACTGCTTCATAAAATGTATGGCATGGTCCGACCATTAGTTATTCTTCACATAGATTCCATCAACAGATTCAAAGTCTTTTTTCCAGAGACGGGACAACAATCAAAGTCTGTCAAATTACCTGAGCACTTATTATAAATCTAGACCTAAATCACTCACATACTCAGGTTTCATTTAGGCTTATATGTTTATGTTGCTTCCTACAAAATACAGCCATCATATCAGGGTGTATGTAAACACTCGTAAACGTGCCTGGCGTGACGGAAACAAGTACATAAACAGTGCTATACCTGTAGCAACGCCTCCAACTTGTTCTCAGAACCAGAAAGCTTGATGAAATCATGACGAGCAGAAGCTATCTTCTTATGTAATGTAGAAGTACGTAAATGCTGAATCCCTTGAAACTCCTCATCAACCAGCTTTTGAACTGCCTGCAAAGCATACAAATATCAACTGAACCGCCTTGAAGTAGAAATCTTGCAAAGCTGAATCAATTGAAAATGGGTGAGATATCACAGAAAATAATTCTATATGGGCTACATCACCAGAATTAAACCGTACTGCAATGAAACTATCCTTTTTTTTTTCTTCTTTTTCTTTTTCAGAGAAAAGTAATAAGACGATCATGTAGAACTGCCTAATCAGTGCATAGCTCTTAGACAGTATGTTAGAGAATAACTTAGGATGACAAGCCACTCAGATTTTAACCTTAGTAGTAATTAGTTAATACGGGATCTTAAGCAATTAGAGTGACATAATATAATGATAAAACTGCTTTCAGCTGTACTTGTGGAGATTATCCTTGTCTTGCACAAGACATAATGATCCAAAAAAGATAGTTTTCATTGTAGCTTTATTGCTCTTGTAGTGCATTCATTATGCTCTATCCATAGTTCAGTTAAGCATTGCATAGAGCTCTATGCATCTATCTATAGAAGGACAATCATATATCAATGTTAAGCATTGCATCCATAGCGGAAATCTATGGGACAAAGCTCTATCCATGGTATTGCCCCATCTAACCTATACTTTGTGATTTTTAACTTCTTGACGATTTACCACATAGTTCAGTAAATACTTACTCAGAAGGTCAATGTACATTAATCTTTTGACAAATCTAAAAAGGGACTGAAGATTTCATCTAATTCAACTTAAGACAATTAGATCTAAAACAAACATCACCATAGTTCATGTAAGAAAATGAATCCATTAGAAATTATTGTGGCCGCAAGTGAACAATTTATTGTAAACACTTCTACTTTTTTCCCCTTTTTCTTTCAGGGTTGGCTGGATGTTCCTTTTGCCACACAGCTCCATCATGTATGGTGTAATCCCAACCATACATGGAGCGTGTACTTCAGTAATCAATAACAAGTTTTTTTCTTTTTATAAACAAGACAAAATTAGGTACTTACCTTTTCTTGCTTTTTTTCCCTTTGAAATTCATGTCATAAAAGCTACCTCTTCCTATTCGAAACTAAAAAATCAGCAACTTTGTGGACTATCTATTAAGAAATTTTATGTGGGTCAACTTTGGTTGCAGCCAATAAAATGAGAAATTTTTTTTTTATGAATCAGCTTAATTGCAGCCAATCAATAGCTAAACCTCAACCTAAACTATAAAAACACATTTATAAAACATCAGCATAAGTAATATTTCTACAAAGCATCCATCACTTTTTAAATAAATTATATATTTAGTCTTTCATAATCGACTCAGCATACCTTCGTCATTGTTGCAGTCACCAAAACAGTTTGAAATCCTTCATCCCCAGCCTTCGAAGCACGGTTTTTCAGTGGTGCAAGAAATTTTCGTATATCAGGACCAAAACCACGATCAAACATGGTATCAGCCTCATCCAAGACCTATATAGAGATTTCCACAGTTAAATACTTGGATAACAAGGCATCTACTGGGAGAAAACAGAAATAATTAGTACCACGTATCTGATGTCACCATAAACCATGTTTCCCTCTTCAATATGTTGTAGAACCCTGCCTGGAGTGCCCACAATCATGTCAATTGGGCCTGACAGAGAATCTTCTTGAGGTCTCAAGCGACCGCCACCACTAACCATGGTAGATCTGAACCTTGCATGATGACTGATAGACTTTGCCACACGAAAAACCTGCAATGTCGATTGGATTTTGTTAGCAACAAGAGTTCTCACTTTTTAATCAAGTTCTTGAAACTTAATTTTCGAATGGAAACAAAACCTGCTCACAAAGCTCCCTAGTAGGACACAGCACAACTGCTCGGGGGCGCCTAGGCTTCATGAGCATACCATGCAATTCCTCATCTTGCCTCAACAACTAAATTATCAAACACAATACGTCAAATCAAGCTAAAAGGAAAGAAAAAACTATAAAGGGAGAGATTAGCTTGATTTATAGATAAAGCATCAGAAAATACTGTGAAAGTACGCAATCCATATATAAAGCGTCTATATCATCAAAAAAGGACATACGCAATAGTCTCCTTAAAACTGACACTAGGTCAAACCAAGTTCCCAAGTTAACCTCTCTCTAACACTTGCTCCCACAAGTTCCAAATTTTATTTGTTTGTTTTCTGTTTTCTGATTAGTAAGGCCACTCTTCCTGCATACAAATGAAAACCCAGAAAAGACACTGCAAAGGCAAAGCTCATGATACTTTACACCCTTCCCCCGACTCCGTGTATGCTATATGCAAAATGTTGAATCATCTAGTGTATGAATACTTCTTCCTACACATAATATACTTTCAGAATACAATGGAAGCAAAAGAATGATATACGTGATACAAGTTGGTCGGCATTTAGGCTTAGTTGATGTTGTTACACTTACAATAGGTCCGATGTTTGCTAGGGGTTTGTCAATTTCAAAAAAGAGATATGTCACTATAGGATGAGTGTAACATATCGAGAATCTCATATTTTAAAGCTCCCCCCTTCCCCACTTCAATAAGGAACTTTTTTTTTGTTTGGGGGGGGGGGGGGGGGGGGGGGAGGGATAAGGAGCTCCCCCTCCCCCCTTAAAATCTACTTACATAATAAATGGAGTGAATCAAGTAGTTGATTGATTGATACAATTCATATTCACTCGAGTAATTGAAATTTCAGGCAGCCTAATATTTCATCCGGGATGAAGCATCTTCCTCTCCCAAGTGATATGTTGAAAGACTAATCCAAACCATCTCCTTCACACTACACTAAAAGGAAAAATACAACTTGAACAAAAAAGCTAGGGCAAGTATTACTCAATAACTAATACCCCACCCTCCAACAGGAATGACACAATTTCCCTATCCCTATTAATCTGTTCCAAAAGGACACATTTCGAAATTTGGAAACAACGTACTTAATCTTCCCATTTCACCCTTAACAAGTAGCTCTTTCAGCCACGTTAATGTTATGGCACGTATAAGACGACAAATAGTATACCATATTTCTGACCACAAATTTCAAAGTCTTCTTTTTTCTAAAATTCCGTGCTTAGTCAAACCACAATCACATAAATTGAAATGCAACAAATACAGGCCATTATCCATGATCAAACAACCAAAGTGAGCACAAACATTAAAAAAAGCAGTGTACCAATCAAATAAATGTTCTTCTCCTGAACAATAGGCAACATTAAGCAAAAGTCTTGCCAGCATGGGTATGCGAACCCAAAACTACACTTTTAACCTAAACTTCCCATTTTACCCTTTACGAAAAGCTTTTATACTCACGTAACGTTATTGTAGTACAAGACAACTACAACCACACAAATATTACGACATATTTCATTTATTCCTTAAATTTCATGCACAGTCAAAGTGTCAAACTATGTCATATAAATTGAAACGGATTAAAGGAACGATTTTTTAACCTGAACTATAGGCAACATATAAGCAAAGTCTTCCCGTATGTGAACAGAGAACCACATTTTTAACGAATTTCTCATTTTACCCTTACGATAAGCTTTTATAACCACACAAATGTCAATGTAATACTTACTAGGCATCTATAACAACACAAATATTACGACATTCAAACTATGTCATATCAAATGAAACGGACTAAAGGAACGATCTTTTAACCTGAACAATAGGCAACATATAAGTAAGAGTCTTCCCCGAACCCATATGGGAACACACTTTTAACCTGAACTTCCCATTTTACCCTTTACGAAGCCAGGCAATGTTATTGTAGCTTAAGACAACCATAACTATACTACAATATATTTCTCACGACAAGTTTCAAAAGTTCGTGCACAGTCAAACTATGTCATATAAACTGAAACATATTAAAGGAACGATCTTTTCACCTGAACAATAGGCAACATATAAGCGAGAGTCCTTCCCGAACCCATATGGGAACCAAGAACCACACTTTTAACGAACTTTTCATTTTTCCCTTAACGATAAGCTTTTATAGTCACATAAATGTTACTGCAGAAACTTACTAGACAGCTGTAACAACACAAACATTATGACATCTACATTCAAACTACGTCATATAAATTGAAACGGAATAAAGGAACGATTTTTTAACCTGAACAATAGGCAACATATAAGCGAGAGTCTTGCCCGAACCCGTATGGGAACCAAGAACAACACTTGTGCCATCAATAACAGCAGGTATACCAATTGATTGAATCTCAGTAGGAACTGAAATACCCATTTCAACTAATGCTTCCCTAACCTCATCACTCAAACCCAACTCCTCAAAACTCGAAGCTACCGCCTTTTTCTTACCTTTCTTTATAACCCCTTCATCATCATTTTCTTGATTTTTTGTTAATAATTTTTTGATGGGTTTTTCTAAATTGGGTTCTTGTTTTAAATGTCTAAGTCTAAGTCTTTCTAATAAAATTGAATGTTTAATAGGTTCAAGTGTTGTTTCTTGTTCAGTTGTTGTAATAGAACAAAAGGGTCTAAGTTTAAACCCTAGATAAACCCTTGGGGGTGGGTGATTTAGAAGTGGATAAAATGGGGTTTTGGGTAAACGAGAGAATGAAAAAGTGAATGAAAGATTTAACAATGCTCTTCCTGTTCCTCCCATTTGTGTGTGTGTGTGTTTTGTGTGTGTTTTTGGTTGATGTTTCAAGAAATGGAGTTTGAAGTTCCAAGTTATGATAATGGGTACCCAAAAATCAAAATAAAAATATAAAAATTGAATGCAATAATAAATACTTTATTTTTGTCTTTTATGGTAAAGGACTAAATAGTTTTTAGTTCCAAATTATTTTGGGAAATTTGGAAAATTATGATACTTTCTGGCACTCATCGAAGATTTGACAACTTAGGGGAGTCGGAAGTGTCCATCTCGTCTAAAAACTTCAATTAATCCATGGAACTACCTATATCTTCGGTATTGGCAAAGGAAAATTTACACATAAGTACAAATTGGGGGACTTAATTACAAAAGATAAAGATATTTTGATATAATTACACAATTTAAAGGAAATAGAGACTTAATTATAAAAAATAGCAAAAGTACATAAACCATAAACATAAAAAACTCTAGCCTCCTCCTCTCATCTCTCTCATTTTCTCTCCGTTCTTCCTCCCCATGCCTCCTCCGACCACCACCCACCTGCCGCCGCTCCACCGCCGGACCACCACCGTAAAATTTAAAATATATATATATATATATATATATATATATATATATTATATATATATATATATATTTTCAAATTCCTCTCTACACCTTCTTTCCATTTTTGCTACTATTTTTCTCAAATTCTCGTGGAATCGGCGTAGATCTAGCTTCAATTTGTTTCTTGTCCACAAGCTTATTCAACAACAACAACAATGTACCAAGTAGTATCCCATAAATAGGGTCTGAGGGAGGTGAGATGTACGCAGACTTTACCCCCACCAAGATAGAGACGTTATTTCTGATAGATCCTCGGCTAAAGAAAAGAATACAATTTCAAAACATGATAGAAAAGAAAAACAGAGCGAGAGTACCATTGTAAATAAAATACTGACATAAAAACTAAATATAATCGATATAAATACAAAACACCAATAGCAACAAAGACGAAGAATAAAGTAGAAGAAATATATATACTAATAATACTAATGCTAATATGCATAGGATCACGCTAGTGCTATCTAACCTTCTACCCTAATCCTCGACCTTCACACTTTTCTATCTAACGTCATATCTTTAGTAATTTAGAGGTAAGTTATGTCCTGTCTAATCACCTAGCCCTAATTTTTCTTCGGCCTACCTCTACCTCTCCGTAGATCTAGCATTGTCAATCCCTTGCACCTCTTACTAGAGCATCTGTATTCATCCTGTTCACATGTCTGAACCAACGCAGACTTGTTTCTCGCATATTGTCCACCACCGAAGCCACTCTTACCTTGTCACTTATGACCTCATTCCTAATCTTATCCATCCTACTATGCCCACACATCCATCTAAGCATTCTCATCTCTACTACATTCATCTTTCGAATATGTGTGTTCTTGACTGGCCAACACTCTGCCACGTACAACATAGTTGGTCTTTCGGCTAATTTATAGAACTTACCTTTAAGTCTAGGTGGAATCTTCTTATCGCATAAGACACACTGAAGCGGATTTCCATTCATCCAACCTGTTCCTATACGGTGCGTGACATCCTTGTCAATCTCTCTATTACCTTAGAGTATTGACCTAAGATACATGAAGCTACCTTTCATGGGGATGACTTGTGTATCAAGCGTCAATTCCACCTCAAGCTCATCATATGCACCACTAAACTTGCACTCCATGTACTCTATTTTTCTCATACTCAGCCTGATACCTTTAGACTCTAGAGTCTGTCTCCAAACCTCGAGCTTATCGTTAACTCCGCTACGAGTCTCGTCGACCAAAGCTATATCATTTGCAAATAACATACACCAAGGAACCTCTCCTTGAATACGCCGAGTTAATTCATCCATCACTAGAGAAAATAAAACGGACTAAGCGTTGACCCCTTATGCAACCTCATCTCGACTGGAAAGTATTCTGAGTCTCCTCCTACTATTCTCAGACGGGTCTTGGCTCCATCATACACGTCCTTACTTGCTCTGATGTATGCCACAGGTACACCTTTAGATTCCAAGCATCTCCACAGTACCTTCCTTGGGACTCGGTCATATGTCTTTTCTAGATCAATGAACATCATATGCAAATCCATTTTCTTGTCTCTATATTGCTCAACCAACCTCTTTAGGAGATGAATGACTTCCATGGTTGATCTCTCAGGCATGAATCCGAATTGGTTCTCGCAAATAACTACATCCTCTCTTATCCTCTTCTCTACCACCTTCTCCCAAATTTTCATAGTAGCTTGATACCCCTATAGTAGTTGCAATTTTGAATATCACCTTTATACAATGGTATCCTGGTACTCCACCTCCATTTTTCGGATATTTTAGTAGTTCGAATGATGATATTAAACAACCCGGTCAGCCACTCCATACCTGCTATACATGTGCTTTTTCAAAATTCTACTGGAATCTCACCAGGCCTAATCGCGCTTCTCCCACTCATCTTTCTAATTGCTTCCTTAGTCTCTTCAAATTCTATACAACTATAGTATCCAAAGTTGCGACGGCTCGCGGAGTGCTCTAAATGGCCCAGTACAATATCCGTGTCCCCACTTCATTTAGGAGTTTATGAAAGTAAGCTTGACATCTCCGCTTATTCAAATATTATAATGCCCAGTGTAGGGTACACAATATTTTTTGATAAACTGGACATCAATGGCTTGTACAAGTTTGTGTGACGGAACAAGCTCCACTATCTCGAATCTTCTTATCTATTTTCTCTCTCATGATAACACAAACCCTAATAACAAATTTCAATCTAAACATTGTCATCAAGTATTTAATCTCTCGCAACAACTTAATAAATGAACATATATATGTACTTATGAACACTTTTCAATGCCAAGAAACTAGCTTGGTGTTTAGAAATTCG
This sequence comes from Petunia x hybrida, assembly GCA_037355625.1. Taxonomy (NCBI): domain Eukaryota; kingdom Viridiplantae; phylum Streptophyta; class Magnoliopsida; order Solanales; family Solanaceae; genus Petunia; species Petunia x hybrida. The sequence goes on along the minus strand of JBBBVM010000048.1, from coordinate 5,879,111 downwards.
AATGGTTTAGTAATTTACTAGTAATATATTATCAATATCATGAAATGTGAAAAGCTTATGACTGTAAGAGTTTTCAATAATTTCAGGAACCTTGAACTTAATGATTTTCACATTCAAACACATAAATAGTAATTCAAGAAAACATACCCGAATTTGCTATAGCGTTCTCTTGACTTGAAGCGGAAGCCTTAATTCTTTGTTCTTGATAAAAGGTGATATCTCCCTCTTTCCTTTAACTTTAAGAAAACGTCTGATGGAAAACGTTATCAGTATTGGTAGAGAGAGGACCCTTTTAAAAATGAGAAGAGCACTTAATTTCACATTCCATCAATGTGAGGGAGTGGGTGGTTTTAAAACCACCAAGGAGTGGGTAGTTTTAAAACCACCAAGGAGTGGGTAGTTTTAAAACCACCAAGGAGTGGGTAGTTTTAAAACCACCAAGTAACTTCCCATATTTAATTAGGATTTAGTAAATATTATTTAATTTATTTATTAAACCAAATATAAATAAGTGTGCCATAACTTACATTCTCCCACTTGGCACACGTTCATTATTCACTTAATGGTTTAATAAATATTTCAGTCATCATGTGCACAGTTAATACTAAATCCCACATTATTCATTGTTATTGAATAAGTCAACCAATATGAGTCATGGCGGTTGTACATCACTTTCGACATAGTCCCTTCCATGTTCTACAATATTAGTTTATTACCCAACACAACCTTCAATACATAATGGTCCAACAATAATGCTTAGAATATCTTTATCTAAGCTAAAACCTGTCTTCGTCATTCTCAACGTTATGTATACAAGAGAAAAGCAGGTAATGCAGAAACATTTACATTAATGAGCTCAAAGTGTCAATCTCATAAACATCATAAGTCTTTACATAAATTCATACATTGCTATCAATAATGCCCATTTTTTAAACATGATCCATAAATGCTTTGGGCGATAATCCTTTCGTCAAAGGATCAACAATCATAATTTTGGTGCTAATATCTTCAATTGACACTTTATGTTTCTGGACATGTTCTTTAACGACAAGACATTTCAAGTCTATTGACTTAGCACCTTCTTATATTTGTCGTTCTTAGCAAAGAACACTGCTGAGGAATTGTTACAATAAATTTTCAGCGACATGGCAATATTGTCGACTAATCCAAGTCCTGAAATAATATTCCGCAGCCACTAAGTCTAAATTGTGGCCTCAAAGCATGCCACAGCCAGCATAATCTGAATCTGAATATCTAACCATATCAAGATGATTAGATTTTCTATAAGTGAGCATATACTTCATTACTTACGTTCGAATTAATTCTTTGAATTGAGATTTAATTTATCTCCTTTCTAGATTGGAACGGGACTTGATGACAATTTTCCATTCTGAATCTTTTTAGAACTTTATTAATATAGGCCTTTTGAGACAACCCCAACAATCCTTGTGATCTATCCCAGAATATTTCTATCCCAATCACATAGGCTATCTCTCCCATATCATTCATTTCAAAGTTCTTAGAGAGAAATTTCTTGGTGTCATGCATCATACCAAGATCATTAGTAGCAAGCAAGATGTCATCAACATACAGGACTAATATTATAAACTTACTCCCACTGACCTTCAGATATATACACCGGTCAACGATGTTTTCCTTAAATCCAAAGGCGACAACAGTTTCATGAAACTTAAGATACCATTGTCGGGAAGCTTGTTTAAGCCCGTATATTGACTTCTTCAGTTTACATACCATGTGTTCCTTTCCTTTAATTTCAAAACCCTCTGGTTGATTCATGTAAACTTCTTCCTCTAAATTTCCATTCAGAAAGGCAGTTTTTCACATCCATTTGATGTAGCTCTAAGTCATAATGAGCCACTAAAGCCATTATAATTCTAAGTGAATCCTTTTTAGAGACAGGTGAAAATGTCTCTGTATAGTCAACGCCATGTTTCTGAGTGAAACCTTTGGCAACAAGTCTAGCCTTGTGACGTTCAATATTACCATTTGAGTCACGTTTGGTCTTAAAGACCCATTTACACCCGACTCTTTTACAACCTTCTGGTAATTCAACAAGGTCCCAAACTTCATTATGTTGCATGGATTTCAACTCATCTTTCATAGCATCTAACCACTTATCAGAATTATTACTTTCAATGGCCTGTGAAAATAAAACTGGATCATCATTGATTTCCAAATCATCCAAATCAATTTCCGGATCAATTTCTGACTCGTGTAGATATACCAAAAAATCATCAGAAATAGCATTTCTCCTTTGTCTTTGAGATTTTCTTAATGCTACTTCTTGCGGTACGTCTACAACAGGTTCATTGATTATGTTTTCATTATGAATAGCAGGATCATTATTTTGTTGTTCTTGTTGGTTGTTAGGCGGTACAACAACTTCGGGAACAACAATTTTAGTAGAAGTACAGGGTAAAGGAATTTGCACCTTAACTTCCCTAATTTCCACATTACGTGGTTCTTCACTCCCACTAACTTCACCATTCTCAATGAACCTAGCATTTCCAGTTTCAACAATTCTCGTACTATGGTTAGGACAATAAAATCTATACCCCTTTGATTTTTCTGGATAACCAATAAAGAAACCACTGATTGTTCGTGAATCCAGTTTCTTTTCTTGTGGATTATAAATTCTTACTTCTGCCGGGCAGCCCCAAACATGCAGGTGCCTTAAACTAGGTTTCCTACCAGTCCAAAGTTCAAAAGGTGTCTTTGGAACTGCCTTACTAGGAACCCTATTTAGTAAGTACATGGCAGTCTTTAAAGCATACATCCACAATGAAGCGGGTAAAGATGAATTACTTAACATACTCCTAACCATTTCAATTAGTGTACGATTACGCCTTTCTGCCACACCATTTTGTTGTGGTGTGCCAGGCATTGTGTATTGAGCACATATGCCACGCTTCTCGAGGAATTTAGCAAATAGACCAGGGTGTTGTCCAGTTTCATCATATCTTCCATAATACTCACCACCTCTATCTGACCTAATTATTTTCACCTTTCTGTCTAATTGCCTTTCAACCTCATTAATAAATACCTCTAAGGTATTTACTGCTTGAGATTTTTCGTGCAACAAATAGACATAACCATAACGTGAAAAGTCATCAATAAAGGTGATAAAGTACTTTTCCTTACTGAAAGATGGAATATCAAAGGGACCACAGATATCAGTGTGTATAATTTCAAGAGGCTGTGTGCTTCTTGTGGCTCCTTTCTTTGTGTGTTTTGTTTGTTTTCCTTTAATACAATCCACACAAATATTTAGGTCTGTAAAATCTAAATCTGGAAGGATTTCATTCTTAACTAATCTTTCCAGTCTTTCTTTAGATATGTGACCTAAACGTCTATGCCACAAGTAAGCAGAGTGTTCATTCACCAAACTACGTTTGGTTCCAACTTTATGATGCAGAGTTAAGAGGGTTTCAGCAAACAGATTATCAAGATTCAGTTTGTATAAACCATCACAAAGAATACCAGAACCAATGAGATGATTATACTTAAACAAACTAAAACATCCATTACCGAAATTAAAAGAGTATCCAGACTTGTCTAACTTAGACAAAGAAACTAAATTTCTAGAAATAGAAGGTACATAATAAGTTTCAAATAAGTCTAAGTGACGCCCAGTATCTAGGATTAAACGATACGTCCCGATAGCTTGAACTGGAGCCTTCACTCTATTCCCCATGTACACAAATCTTTTATTTTTATTTATGGTTTGGGTTGTAAGAAATTCCTGCATCGTGTTAGAAACATGAACAGTACAACCAGAGTCAATCCACCAAGTATTATAAGGAACTTCAGTTAAATTTGATTCGAGACACGTAAAAGCACAAGGCTCATTTTTCTTCTCGAACCATGCCTTACGTTTCAGGCAGTCTTTCTGAAAATGTCGAGGTTTTCCACAGAAACGACACTTGTCATTCTTGTGTTCCTTCTTATGTACTTGATGAGAGGACTCACTAACATTATGGTTCCTCTGTTTGCCCTTAACATACTTCTTTCCTTTCTTTCCAGCTCCTTGATGGCTTACAAAGTTAATGGAGTGAGTTCCTTGATTCTTTAGCCTTGTTTCCTCCTGAACCAACAGTCCATGCAATTCATGCACATTCCATTTGTCTTTCATGGTATTATAGTTCATTTGGAAAGGACCATACTCAGACGGTAATGAGTTGATGATGAACTGCACAAGGAAATTTTCATCCACTTCCATTCCCAGAGTCTTAAGTCTTGCTGCTATGTTTGTCATTTCTATGACATGCTCATGCATGGTACGTGAACCATCAAACTTTATGGTGGTCAAAGTACCCATTAATGTCCCAGCAAGAGACATGTCAGCAGTTTGAGAGCGTTCTTCTACAAGTCTTAGAAGCTCTTTGGCACTTTCAGTGTTGGGAAGAGCAGACTTAATGTTGCCCGCTATACTCATTCGTATGAACACTAGGCTTAATCTGTTAGACCTGTCCCACTGCTTAAAACAAGACTTTATTCAGCAGTGCTAGTTGCAGTAATAGCTGCTGGCTTCTCAGTGTAAAGTGCAACATCAAGATCTAAAACTCCGAGATGGAATTTGATCCGTTCGCACCATTCTGAGAAGTTCAGTCCGTTAAAAGCCGTAATAGAAGCAGAGTGCGAATGAAGAGCAAGTGCTGCATATAGAATATGCTCATTCGTTAACGCTTTGAGTTATAAACTAAACATATTATCAAATTCAGAAATGATTTTTACATAAGACTTTAGTGTATCTTGATGTTCACCTTTGGGCAGAACCCCAAAATACTAACTTTAGACATTATGATGCTTTATATAATTTAACATAATTTGGTAATTTTTAATGTACCCATTAATAATATTTACTATCTTTGGATAAATAAACAAAACTAATGGTACATCTAAATTATCCCTTTAATGTTTCACTGTTATAAGAACAAACAATCAACCTTTGGGCGATCCATAAATGTCCCATAACCATGAACTTCAATTTACCCAAAAGTATTATATCATTTACTAGCATCAAATTTAATGGGTAATTGAATATAAGTTCAATCATTTTGGAATTAATTATTCATAAAAGATTCGACCACTTTGGTGATTAACGAATCGTATATAATAATTCCAAATAAACTTTAACAATAATTTGTTCACTATAACGGATCTCCATAACCAATAAATGAAACAAAGTTCATCCAGGTTTTTCCAATAAGGATAATACTAAATGAATAGAATCTAGCAATTGGAAATAAATTGAGGATGCCATCATTTATAAAGTTACATGGTCACAAACCATTCTGAAACATGACAGAAAATAAGGCTATTATGGAGAATCAGGAGAAATTGTATTTTCTTCCTTTAAATTTAGTTTGACAACAGTGAACGAAATAACCTTTCCTTATAGTAAGTCATACATCATGATTCCATAATTGCTCAAAAGCTGTCAAGTGGGAAGCTAATTTATTTATTTATTTTAAACATTAATGCCTTCATATAAATTTGATATTTCATGAAGTAAACTTAAACTTCAGGAACGAGCAAAACTTTTAAATCATGTTCCAAATAGAAAACGAAGCATAATCAGAACTTTAAAGCAAATCAGTTTTGAGATGTTTTCATGAAGTAAACTTCTAACCTTAAATTTCAAGTACGAAACTTAACGTTTCATAATAGGGTTAACAAATTGAGAGGAAACGATAGTCAAAAACGGAAAATCATTAGTTCCTAAACCTGGCTCGGATACCACATGTAAGAGTTTTCAATAATTTCAGGAACCTTGAACTTAATGATTTTCACATTCAAACACATAAATAGTAATTCAAGAAAACATACCCGAATTTGCTATAGCGTTCTCTTGACTTGAAGCGGAAGCCTTAATTCTTTGTTCTTGATAAAAGGTGATATCTCCCTCTTTCCTTTAACTTTAAAAAAACGTCTGATGGAAAACGTTATCAGTATTGGTAGAGAGAGGACCCTTTTAAAAATGAGAAGAGCACTTAATTTCACATTCCATCAATGTGAGGGAGTGGGTGGTTTTAAAACCACCAAGGAGTGGGTAGTTTTAAAACCACCAAGGAGTGGGTAGTTTTAAAACCACCAAGTAACTTCCCATATTTAATTAGGATTTAGTAAATATTATTTAATTTATTTATTAAACCAAATATAAATAAGTGTGCCATAACTTACAATGACTACAACATATTACAGTTAATTATATCTTGTAACACAAACCGCTATGTAAAAAATAACTAACGTACTGTCTAGGCCAACTTAGCATACCGATATTGAATAATTATGTCCAAAAAAGTTTAGACAGATGAAAAAAAAAATCAGTACATCAATATATATATGCAATTCTAATGAAAGTTATGAAGTCCTAGACTGCTCATCAACAAGCACTAAGGAAACTGGTCACTGGGCATTTCATGATTGTAAATGAAAGAGGAGCTCTCATGGTTGTGTCTCCCTTCATATGTTGTTATCAAATAGCTTGAATCATTTCCATCTCTTTCTACCTTCTTCTTTACCTTGCATCCTCCACTTGAACACTTGTAGTAATTCCTGTAATTGGTATTTTGCACAACAAGTAAAGCTATTAGCAGATTGATTATTCTTAGTTTTTTCTTCCCTCTTAGGATCATGCATGCATGTGTCCCTTTCAGGTATATTTAGTCATCATAATGTGTGTGTGCGAGTGCACATTTGGTGATTTACGTAACATGTATTCTTTTAATTTATCCTCATTTAATTATATATACTAGGGGCACAACGTAGAATATATTTTGTCTTAGTCAACTTAATTATTAGCCTCTCTTCAAAGTTCTTAATGTTTAACTTTGATTGATCGCCTCACTCTAGCTAGTTTCATCAATTAACAGTATATCATCAATATATTGCATGATCCATATGGAGCCTCATGTATGTACACTATTTGCTAGCATTACATTACTAGCTAGGAAATTACTCTCCTACACTAAGTTGCTCGGACACGACACTTTTGGTGCCGCACCCGTGTCGATACGAAACTAGTATGGGTGTGGGTGTTGTTAGGGTTTTTGCCCTAAATTTGTAACATATTAGGACTCTATTTTTGAATAGATAGAAAAAGAGTTCTAAAAGGAATATATATATCCTTCTATGCCTATCCTTTTACTTGGAGAAAACGTCTGGACATCTATAAATTGAAGATCTTTGCTTCACAAAAACAACAATATATAAATATCAATTTTAAACCCTAAGATGTCTCATTTATTGTTATCAATGTTTGATGTGTTAGCTTCTGCATGCACCATGTTATTTCGATCCCAACAGGTGTGAGATCCATACCAGATATGGTCAAATATTTTTGGGTACTTTGAAAAATTCTAGACAAGATACAATCTGATTCCCGAAATTGGAACCAAAACTAGGATAATTTTAAAGAAATTTCCTCTCTAATGATGTCTTCCTACAATACCTCAATATAAAATCAAAAGGGAAAATGTTTCTTAAGACCAACAAAAAAGTGTATCGGATTAAAACTCTATTTTTAATTTTGTTGAATTATTTTTAGCTGAATCCCCACACCCGTATCCATAATAGGATCCGTATCCCCGAATCTTAAAATTTAGATCTTGAAGGATCCGACCTCTAGATCCACACCAGTGTCGGACACCCTCACCGGTGTCTGAGCTACTTAGCTCCTACATCTCTCATTCTCATACAATTGAACAGTAAAGTTGCATTATATATATCCTTTATGACTGCATTTACATGATTGATCTATTAGATCAACATCGATGAATTTTTCTTTCACAAGCTTTCCCATAATCAATGAATAGCTTGCGAAATCTTTCTTCTCCTAACAAATACAACGTAACATAGTCATGTTGCTACTCGATTTATGATTCCTCCAAACCATTTCCGAAGGCAAGGGACTTAAGGACAGTGAAATCAAATGTAGAGCATGTTTAGGTTCACGACCACTAAGTTAAGTTATAATGCATGAGTTTGAACTTTGATTGTAACTTGTAAGTATCTTTATTTTTTCGTGGACCACAAAGTTTTTGTCCAAAAAGTAGTTCTTGTTAATTAGTTAATTTTTGGAAGATTTTGAGGATTTTTTGCACTAAATTGGTTTTTGTTTCATGTAATGTGTTTCCAAAAATTTCCTTTGAGCGTAATACATATGAGAGATAATCCTCCTTCAAAAGCAAAGTAAATCAAGAAGTAAAACAAACAAACTGAGAGTAGTTATAAAGATTATATCTACTTGAGTATTGATCATATTGGTATAACGGCATGCATATATCGTATGATCAACTCATAATTTATATTAGTAATAATTACCTTAAATTTGTGTTACTTTTCACCTTCTTCTTCCCATACTTCCTCCATTTGTATCCATCATCCAAGATCTCAAGTCTAGTCTTTGTTCTAAAAGTAATAGCATCACGTCTTTCATTCATGGTCTTATCTTTCTTTATCCCTACTTTTGATTTTCTGTAAAAACATCAAAAAATACATAAAGAAATATACCAATAATATGAAAATTAGTAAAAGATATAGTATATTATTAGCTTGATGATCACTTACTCCTTCAAGTACATGTTTGGTGGTGTGGTACTACTAATTTCTTGCATGATATGATTTTTTGAAGTACTTATGCTGTTATTGGTTGGAGAATAATCAACAAGCAGCTGATCAAGAAATGAAGATTCAAAATCTTGAAAATTATTACTTGTAGTATAACCAAAATGGTTAAAATTATAACCATATTCTTCTTCATCAATCATATGTGAGTAAAGAAAAGGAGTAGTAAAACTAGGGTTTCCTATTTGAGAAATGCTTGTTTCTATGAAGGTGGAGCTCATTTTATCTAAGGAAAAAAAGTGATAAGCCAATAAGACCTAACAAAGACTTCAGAGAGGATGACTTTCAAGTAAATGACTTATAATATAATGGCGTGCTAATTCCTTCTTGGTTGTGTGGTTCTATTTATCATTGTAAATTTGTGTGTATCCTTTTAGTGAGAGCTTTCTCACCACCTTCCTAGTAGGATCTATGGAGTTTACAAAAAAAAATTCTCTCTAAACATTCGGTATATTTAAAAACCCACTGGCCCGATTGATTCTAATTCACAACATGCTTGTAGGGTCTACTAATTGAAAAAATACTTCCTAGCTACTAGGAATTTTTCATTCTGATATTGATGATTGAATTCGAAACATCTTATTAAACGAAAAGAATCTCATACATTCCATTATACCTGTCAATCGGGCCAGTACCGGCCCGGATCGGCCCGTTAAGAGTCGGCTCACCGGTCCCGGTACCAGTCTGGTCCGAACCGGTCTTTTTTTCAAAAAATTGAAGCCCGGCTCGGCCCTTACCCCATTAAGCACAGGACCGGTCCGGTGCGATTTATCTTTCTTCTTTTTTCTTTTTCATATTTTAGCTAAGTCTATCACTTTGTACTTGCAATTGGAAGGACATATAATCATATATAAAAAGAGAAGGAAGGTGAAAGCATGAAAGAAAGGATCAAACATTTTGAGAATCATATACTTTGACTCATTGATGGAAACAAAGTTTAATCACTATGTTAATTTGATGCACTACTCATGAAGTAAAAGATCACTATTATTATTTTAAGTAAGTACTATCTCATCATTAAAATAGTACGCTTAGTCAAATAGATACAACTTTAATACTACACCTCAAGGGTGAGAAACTGAAACTATCAAATTCTCTTACAACCAAGAAGATAAGTTAGTATAAAATACTTAAGTAATATATATTCTTGATTAGCAATGAAAAAATAGTAAATGAATATGTTCATTCGTTGTACTTAATGAAGCTAAAAATATCTTTGATACTATTGCATATTGAGAGATTCTAAAAGGGACTAAATGCTACATTATATTTTCTATGATTCTTGGCAAAAACATGTCTCAATTTCCCTCGATATAGTATAATTTTTCTATGAAAAAACTGGTCCGCTCCGGTCCACCGGTGGGCCAAAGACCGGTCTTCTACCGGTTCGGGCTAACCGGTCTTTTTTCTTTAAGCCCGGCTCGATCCGCAACCCGTTTCCTCCTTGTCCTGAACCGCTTATAATGAACCGGTCCGGTACCGAGCTAGCCCGGTCCGATTGACAGGTATACATTCCATCACATTACATTTTAGCTGTAGTTTTCAGTTTTTTAGGAAGTGTCGTTATTGCATATGACATCATAGATGAGTAATCAAGAAAAGTCAGAAATATTTTTTTCCGTTTTTTGAACGAGTACAAGGATATATATTAAACTAACATTTGATATGAGAATCTAATTAATGCTTCACAGTAGTATAGATTAGTCCAATGACCTAGTTTATGAAGGTCTTTAATTTCTCCTTTGACATTAAATTTTAAAGAAAAGAAAACATGAAAACATTGAAAGAAATAAGTAAGTTCTCGCATTTTAATATAGCAAAAACTATAGTAAAAATTCAATAAGTTCTGGTTGACTCTTCGACAACTTGTATATAGTGAGAAATAGAATAGAAAAAATCATGATAATTGATCCAAACAACAATTCCCTGTCACATTCATGGATTTTCTAGCAGAGCAAGAGCGTACAAATATACACCAAATTTGGAATGTCAAAGGCTCACGTTTTAATAAAAATTGTTAGGCTTAATATCTATAGGTAACTTTATGTTTGTGCCGTGAAATTTTACTAAGTTGTAAGTCATTCCAAGTGAATTATGCTTCTTTATATACATGTCAAATTTTATAAAAACAAACCAACCACAACAACAAGACATCAAGCCTAAACATGCTTGTTAACTTGGTTGACAAGAAAATAATTACAAGGAAAATGAGAAAAGTGAAACATATATATACAAGAAAGTGAACCATAAAAAAAAAAAAAAAAAAAAAAAAAAAAAAAAAATATATATATATATATATATATATATATATATATATATATATATATTAAAACTTTTTATTTGATATGTTAGATGTCATATTAAAGGAAAAGTTCTATTAGTGTTATTTAGTAGGAGCTGTGCTACTTAATTTTTAGTCCATATTGATCCACTCTATATTAGCTTAAGTAACATTTTGGCGAATTAATGATCTGCCTATTAATTAATTCAGACAATTTTAACTCGCAGAAATTCATGTCTAACCGTCAATTTGACACCCCTACTTGGACATTCCCTTCATTTCACTGTATTTAATGGAGATTAGAAGCTTCAAGGAAACAAGTTTTGTGGAAGATCATATTGTAATGACTTTACAAATTTGCTGATTATTTTTGCTTCTTGTTTTTTTTTTTTTTTAGAAAGACTATAACGTGACAAAACTTGATACTAAATGTTAGTCAAAGAGCATGTATTCATACTATTGCTGATTGACTTCTAGACGTCAATATAAAAACAAGACAATTTTTTTTAATTGTTGTGGATTTGTTTTATGTAAATTATAAAAAATTGAGTTCCAAATGGTTCAAATTATCATGAATTGTACAGGTCTCTTCGTCTTTTCAAACTTGACTAGAGAATGGTGACCAAGTAAAGAAAAATAAAGGGTGTGAAAGGAGGGAATTCAATTACTTAATACCTTAAAGTTTTAGTGTATTTTGATCAAAATTGTAAATAAAAACGTGGCATTTTAGTTATGTATATGAATAAGTTGACACTATTTTGAATTTATCAACACGCAATAGATATTAAGGTCAACTTTATTATCAATATATATGTCAATTTCCCTCTTATGACTATTGTTATCTAACACAAGATACAAACACACAGTCACTTGGTGTAGCACTGCCACTGGGTGAATAAACTTGGGTAGGGAGTGTCTATCTATCAAAGGCTCAAAAGTATGACGTCTCGGCGTGAGTTCAAATTAGTCAAATTCAAAGTACGTATAAATAAGAATTGCTTTTTAACTTCCTATCGGCCCTGTTCTCTGTTCTAGGTCCTTCCCTCACTGAGGATCTTTCTCAGCAGGGACAGTACCAAGGATATCAGGGTTAGATAGCTTTTTTTTTTTCCATCCTTTTGGGCACAGGGATGCGAGAACCAATCCGAGTAATCAACCGCTTTTTTTTTAATCTGCCTCAAGCAAGCCACCCCTATTGAAATTTGCATGTCGGGGCCTTATTAATTAAGAGACTTTCTCAATAGTATAAGTGGACCTCTCAAAGGTATAAGTAGACATTAGTCTTGCTGGTTCGGGCGGTAAGGCCCTGGGATTTGTGGACTCGCCTCAGGATGGAGGGGAAGCTACTGTGGAAGAAGGCATTTGTTGGGGAAAGGAGAGTGAGGGGAAGAGGGGGCAGCCCTCGGCCCGATCATCCAATTCGCTCCTAGAACAACTTGAATATTTTGCGAAACCAAACCATATAAAAAATCTCAACCAAATATACTCTATCGTGTTAAGTTAATTTAGAATGCATTTTGATTATGACAAAAAGAATGTGATACCTAAAAATAGTCCATGTGCTTCTCGCAGGTTTCAGACTCTTTTGCTTGAGGATTGATTCTATGGATCGTAAATTGAGGATTCTTTCGGTGTCAGCTATGGAAAGTTAGATTGACTGTTTATTGCTCTTGCCTTATTCACTGGAGATATTTATATCTCTAAGAGAATCAAATCTCTTGGGTCAAATCTCTCTAGCATCAGGATCCCGTCAATCTCTCCTATCACATCTCATCCAAGATTCTGCCTTGATCTCCAGCAACGGTCTCCCGTCCGTGACACTATTTATTCAAGAGTTTCTGAAGATCTCCTTACGCTTCTATTTACTATCTACAACCTCTGAGTCTTTTACTTACAAACTGTATTCCTGAGAGTCTACTAGTGTTTCACAAGAAAAGAAAGAGAGATTGTGTAGTGAGGTAATAGTTGTGTCACTGAAGTTTGGTCTGATTATCTATAAATCAGACACTGTCGTTAGTGGTGAGCGAAGGATTAAAAACCACCGAGAGAAGACGTTTGTGGTTAATGATAAACCATACTTGTATTCTTATTTACTTAAGAGCTTGAAGAGAGATCACTCCCTTGTGACCCAAGGGGACTGGATTAGGAACCAATCGGTTCTGAATCAGTATAAATACTCTGTGTCGTTCCTTGCTTACAGCTTTCCTTTCTGCATTATTTACAGTTTACATTTTATAGTCAACTCACAATTTGATCAGTCGACTAAAAAGCAGTAGTTTTAACAATTCACCCCCCTCTTGTATTCATCATATGGTGTTTCTATTTATATCTTACACATCATCTCCAACATTGTGATATCTCACATAGCTTAGATATGTGGTACATAGACTTGGAAGAAAAAGCAGATAAGCTCATAGCTGTTCCCAATTAAGAAACCATTCATGCATTTTGACTTTGTTAACACTCTCTGAATGTGGACATACTATTATACATGAGAATTTTCTCATCCATGCTTTCTATCGTTGAAGAAATTTGCAATATTGAGTAGACAAACATTAGACTTTTCTTTCTCTATTTCACAAACATTGACTAGTTGCAACCAAATAATTTATAGCATAACACCTTCATGGGGTTACAATATTAGAATGGTTTGTTATATGTGAATCAGATAAACAATAAAAAGCAATAGACAAAACAGAGGCTGCAAAATTTTGAGAGTATTCATCTACCAGTACCAGGTAGCAGCTTATTTTCGGCGATTTTCAAAGAAATCCCTAGTTCTCTTCCTCATGCGTGTGAAGGCAACAAATGCACAAGCTAAAAGCCATGGAGGAATACGACCATCGGAGAGATTCAACTTTTTTGCCCACTCTGGAGTCTCTCTCATCACCAGTAATACTATAAGTATGGTTACCACTGCAACCCCAACCAGTATCCTGGTAATCGGATTGATCAACGAGTCCTGAAAATCAACAGGAATCATTACAACTCATTCATATGCACCTAAACATCTGTTTTAAAGAGCACCATGTGAAATAAGCAAATACTTGCACAAGAAAGGATCATTAACATGCTTGAGAATGTCTCTCTAAAGCCAGATTTATAACATAAAAACAATACGTGGCTGAGGCCCTGAGCTCTTGAGCTGAGAAATACATTGTTCGTGATGAAAGTTTAATGACCTTTTCTTAGTCTTAAATAACTAGCTGCTAATGGAAAACACATCGCGTTCAATTTTTCATAGTTCTAACTGTCATGGCATGGCCTGCTTACCTTGGGAAAGAGAAGTGTAGGATGTTCCCACCATATTTTAATGAATCGGTAAACGTTCAGATATCCTTCATTCCCCACATATGCAGATTGCCTGGTGTACTAACTTAGCATAATTGCAAAATGTGCCTCTTAAACACAATCCTTTCGCAATAACAAAGTGAGTCTGCATAATGTAAGCACAGGCAAAAGGCCCAAAAAAAAGGCCTTATACCGACAGACATTCACCTCAAGGTGATCACCTACCAAATGCAGTGATGTGTCACCTCCCTTATGGTGTGCACCAAAGAACATTTCACCTCTGAAGGGCCTACAGGGAACAAACATCTCTTAAACTGTTAAACATCCTTTGTTTTTTTATAACCAAGAATCCCCGAGGGCTTGTCTTGCACGGTTAGAAAGTCGATGGAAAATAGACCAGCCCCTCTATTCTTTTCCACTTAAATACCAAGCATTTGTCCATGGTGCGCACCAAAGAACATTTCATCTATGAAGGGCCTAAAGGGAACGAACACCTGTTAGACATGATTTGTTTTTTTATAACCAAGAAATCCCCGAGCGTCAGTCGTGCACGGTTTGAAACTCGATAGATAATAGACCATCGCCTCTGTCCGTTTCCACTTAAATACCAGGGCTTTTTCTATGACGAGGTTCGACCCTCTGGAGGTGCGCCTACCCACAGATATCAACCTAAGGTCTTACTACTAGACCAAAGCCCTTGGGGCTCACCTCCTGCTAGTGGAGGAAGCCTCCGAGGGATAAGTGACACTCTTAAACACGTTTCAACATCATAGTAGGCAAAATAACTACTCCTGTTTTTTTTTTCCTATGTCAATAAAAATTCTGCAACTCCATGAAGTGCATAAGCACCTACTCGCAATAAATTCTTTCAAAATCAGATCCAGATGATATTCATGTGTCAATCTAAAGTATCATTTTCGCGCAGGAGCTAGGCTCTCCCGGTCCACATGATGATATTCAGTTCTTGAGATTAACTGTTTGAATTTCACTATATCTATAGATGGCAATGCACAATAAAGTTACATGGAGCAAACAAGAGCACACGACCATTCAAATGGACTGTTTATCACAGAATTTGGAAATTTGAGCAAGCAAATGACATTGACTACATTTAAATTCTCTCAAGACTCTCTAGCAGGAGCAACTAAACAGTATACAAAGTTCTACCAAGTGTTGGAGAATTTAAGAAAAGAAACCATCTTTATGCCTAGCCAACACATTTTATGAGACTTACCATAGATCATATGAACGATAAAACACCGAATGAACCACTTGAGTAACTGGAATCTAAGCAAAGACTTCTTTGCTTTTAGCTCCATACATTTCATCATTATCAAGCTAAAGAATAATACTTAAAAGAACCCATCATTCATTTCTTGTTCTTCAAATAAGTGGTTAACGAGCCAGCTTACGCGCACCTTAACTAATTCTACAAGATACCTACTACCTCCCACTAGAACACCTACCAAGTAACTCGTGAAGACATCACCTAGTATTTTTCACCGCCACCGGGATATGAACTCGAGACCTCATGATTCTCAACCCACTTTATTGACCACTATACCAGACCCTTCTCCGCATTCTTATTTCATTTCTTTCTTTTAATAAGAATCTTACCGTTCTTATGATGCATGGATCATGGTTCGAAACTCGGTGGACAACAAGTTACAGTACGGTTCGAACATGTTACATGCACCTAGCTAACACATAACAAAATAGTAAAACGTAAAATATAATAAAGTTACCTTAGGTTCACCGTCAATATAAATAGTGGACCCATCTAAATAAGTAATAATGGATCGTCCATTACGTGGATTAAACCGAATAGGAACGCCCCGACCCGAATCAGGTTTAAAAGCATAAACCGCTTTGAACCCGTATTTGTCTAAAATGTCTCTAACATCAAGTTGATCCTGGTCCCACCCACCTAAACATGACTTAAATATATTAATGGGTCCCTTGCCACGTCGGTATAAGTGGACCTCCACTTCTGGTACCTTTGTCCGCACGGACCTAGTTCTGTTTGTCGTGTTCGGTTTCGGTTTCGGATTCGGATTCGGATTTGGATTTGGATTTGGGTTCGATAATAATGGAGATGACTCGTTGGATGAGGGTTCTTCTACGATCTCCACCATATTGTTTTGTTGGGGTTGTTTATGTGGATTTTGAAGAAAAAAGAAAGAGTTATGAGAGAGGTTGTTATAAAATATATGAATGTTGATAGTGTCTATTTGTTCCTCTATTTTGCGAATATACTTCCTTTGGTTTGTACTCCCTCCGTTTCAAAATGGTTGTCATAGTTCGGATTTTGAGAGTCAAACAAGTTTAACTTTGACCGTAATATTTTCATATGTCTTTTAAATATTTCGAATTATTAATTATTGTAACTTATAGTACTTTTTATGTAGTTTCTAAATATATAAACATCGTTACAAAAAAATTAAATATTATATGTTTAAATTCACGGTCAAAATGAACTCGTTTGGCTCTCGAAATCCGAACTATGACAACCATTTTGAAACGGAGGGAGTATTTATCACCAATTTGATAATTCCAAAGCAAACAAGACTTTATACTAGTTTTTTTTTTTTTTTTAAATAACGGTGGTGTTTAGATTAGCTTAAGTGCACGTCGACTAATTTTGATGGATACCTGCTACCTCCCACCAGCAATAACTACCATGTAACTCTAACATCAAGTTTGTGGTTATCTTGGGTAAATGTAGTGTTTTTTTTTTTTTTTTTTTTTTTTTTTTTGTGTAAATATAGTATATTCTTATATAGTTTCATTTATTAAGTTACATTAATTTTTTAACAATTGAATACGTATCGTGCATGATTTATTAAAGGAGAAAGACGTTATATGAGCTCGTTAGGAAGAAATGCTCTCTATCAAGATTTTGTTATTCTTATGACTCGATCCTAATGTATTTAAATAAGATAAAAGATTGCATTCATGTTTCATTTCTTTTTTTAGTTGTCCACATGATATTCTATATCCGACTAATTCAGATCTGCTCCTGGAAGTCCACATTGAGAGTAAAGCACTTCCTAAAAAAATTGATTTCATTCTCATAGCTCAAACTCGAAACCTCTGATTAACGATGAATAATAGCTACCGTTTCACTATAATCCTGGGTGGTACTCATGATTCATTTCAAAAACACTCACCCGTGATATATTATTACATTGATCGGTTTGATTGATATAAACACTCACAATACCAATATAAGAAGTATTTATGGTAGCTTTGGTGCAAAGCTGAAAACTTTAGGGCCACGAGATAAAGCTAAGTAGGCATGCCTTCAAATCAACTCAAACACTTTGTGCCAATGATGCAACCATGAAAAAGCACATCTTTTGGACTAATTTACATGCACAACACTTATTAGCACATCTCATGACTAACCAAACCACCCCCCAATGACCCCATTAACAAATAATTTTGCCAAGTGAAAAATGATTTATAAAACAAATACTCTAATAATTTTTTGATCAATGTAAATAACAACTCATTAGGTGGACAACAACAATATGAATAAGCATGCTGAATTAAACATCATTTTTATAAATTATAAGAGTGAATTCTCCAAGTTTGAGCTCGTCGCACGGAATTTTTCTAGTGCGGTTTACATCTCTGGTGTGGTTTGCGAGCTATTACACAAGAAGCGAGGTTTACCCAGAACGCACCCAAAGGGTAGAAGCTGCGGGTTCCCTAATTTACCAAAAAAAAAAAAAAAAGAAGAGAATTCTCATCAATCATCAATTTATTAAATAAAACATTAGTTTCCAACTTAACTGGTACCCTCAAGCTTGCCCGGATTCAAAAAGAACCTATAGGGTCGTTTGATTCGAAGGATTGAGATTATAATCTCGAAAATTTTATTCAATATTTAATTACAGATATTAGCTAAATTAAAATAAAAGTTATCCTCAAATTATAGAATTACGTAATCTCAGATAAAATACAAAATTATTTATCACACATTTTGCCTCGATTTTAATCTCGAGATTATCCGACTTTTGAACCAAACGACCCCACATTGATTATTAAACCAACAATAAAGTTAATCCTAACATTTTTTCCCGCGAGGGAAAATCGGATCAAAAAAACGGGTCTTCTCCTCTCTTTCCCACTTTCTACTTTCTCTCTCTAAAAATCATATATTTCTCTTTCTAAAAAGGGGAAAAAATGGAAGCAGCAATGGGATTAATGAGAAGAATTCCACCAAAGCAGTCAGAAACTGCTCTTTCTGCTTTGCTCAGTCTCTTACCTGACCACTCTTCTGATCTCCTTTCACAAATTGACCAGCCTTTACAGGTATAGCTCTTAAATATTGCATGTTTTAATTTTTGTCACTTTTTGTATTTTTTTTACATGATTCGTATAGCTGACTCTAACTTATTTGAGATCGAGACGTAGTTAGTCGGTATTTATGATACGTAGGTTTTTTAAAAGTTGATTTGTTAGGGTTTTGGCTCATTGTGATTGATGTTTTGTATGTAAATGATTCGTATAACTTATTTGAGATCGAGGCATAGTTAGTCAATAATGTGTACTGATGGGCTTGTAGTTAGTTGATTCTATTGGATGTATTAGCATTTTGTAAGGATTTATTAGTTAGATGATGCGATAATGAAAGTCGATTTGTTAGGGTTTTGGCTCGTTGTGATTGATGTTTTGTATGTAAATGATTTGTATAGTTGACTCTAACTTATTTGAGATCGAGACGTAGTTAGTCAGTATGAATTAGCATTTTGTAAGAATTTATGATGCCTATGTTTTTAGTTAGATGATGCGATGATGAAAGTCGAGTTGTTACGGTTTTGGCTCATTGTGATTGATGTTTTGTAATTTGTATATAAATGATTTGTATAGTTGACATTAACTTATTTGAGATCGAGACGTAGTTAGTCAATTATGCTATTGAATGAATTAGCAATTTGAAATGTTTTATGATGCCTAGGTTTTAGTTAGATGATACGATGATGAAAGTCGAGTTGTTTGGGTTTTGGCTTATTGTGATTGATGTTTTGTGGAACTTATTTGAGATCGAGACGTAGTTAGTTAATGATGTGTAGTGATGGACTTGAAGTTGTTGATTCGATTGGATGAATTAGCATTTTGTAAGGATTTATGTTGCCTAGGTTTTTTTTACTCAGGTGGCACGATAATGACAATTGTGTTGTTAGGGTTTTGGCTCATTGTGATTGATGTTTTTTGAGTAAATGATTTGTATATTTGACGCGAACTTGTTTGAGATCGAGACGTAGTTAGTTAATAATGTGTAGTGATGGAATTGAAGTTAGTTGATGCTATTGGATGAATTGGCATTGTGTTAGGATTTATGGTGCTTAGGTTTTTAGTTAGACGGCACGAGAATGAAAATCGATTGTTAGGGTTTTGGCTCATTTTGATTAGAGGCGGAGCTAAGATTTGAGCTTTATTGGTCGTAATGTCATTGAACCCACTGACTATTCAAGTTACTGGGTTCGAAGCTTAGTACTACTTGTACATACCTGAGCCAAAAGCTACATAATCCGGCCGAAACCCATAGCTGATATGCTATCTCCGTCCTTGATTAGATATAGTTTGACATAATTGCAACTGGTTTTGTACTCCAAATGTGTAATTCAGTTTTTCATTAAGTACTGCGCTTTACATATTTAAAGTTTCGTTTTGCGGTGTCACTCACTCACACTTTTTATCCTTGGAGTCACTTAACTTCTCCTCGGACTATTGAAAATGTTAAACCAATTGCTAAGGAAAATGTTAAATCTTTTTTTCTCCATGAGTTCTGACATGGCTCTGCTTAGAGTGAAAGACGTAAAGAATGAAAAAACAAAAACAAGATAGAATTACTAGTTGCTTGTATATGTGTCAAAAGTAATACATTACTCGTTTTCTCCTATGCATAATTTAATGGAATCTCGATAGCATATCTAGATGGTTCTACCTCCTAAATATCATATAGCCACTGCAAAATTACTTATGATTGTCTACAAGTGTCATGACAAAAGTAGTACGGTTTCTGTGATACTTTATCTTCTCTTAAATTTACACTCTTGAACAACCAAGCTCCCTCTTTTCTTCTCTTTATCTTTTCATTCTCTTTTCCTGTTGTTGGATCTTTGGTTTAGAAACAGTTCTATGAATAATGGTGATAATATTTGCATGTCAATATATTGGTTAATAAGTAGCCACAGTCCAGAGAAAATGTTCATAAGTGTTTACTATGTAGGAACGTATTTCACTTATCAAGTATCAAAATATATTCATCTTGATAAAGCTGATGTTGAATTGGATCATCAGGTCTTGTGCGATATGGAGTCCGGAAAAGAGTTCATACTATGTGAGTATAACCGAGATGCCGACTCATATAGGTAAATGATCAATTGAATATTTCTAAGTTGTTTTCTTGGTACTGAATGCTATGAAAGCCCATAGAATGTACACCATATACTGTCATTTTGAATGGCTTATTCAAGATTCTTTGCTTGCACAAATATAGATCGTCACGGCTCTATCTTGCACTAGATATTATTCTTATATTTTCATGAATTTTAATTGCTTAGTTGGACCCTTATATTTGGCACCTTTTCCCGGAGATTCATGCCATGTAGCATCTCACATGCATTGTACCTCAGACGATCCTCTATAACCAATTAGCCAAAGCCTGTGGGACTTGACCAGGCAAAATGCTACTCCTACACTATCTATCACCTTATCAACTGTTCCATTGTCAAAAAGATAACTGTTCTTCTTAGATCATCTGATGAAGGTTGGACTTGTATAATTGTCTCTAGTTAGGATTTTCTAACTGTAGCTTTCATGCTGCCTTTTCGAAATAATTTTGTTCAATTGTGTAGCAGTGAGAGTCATCCAAAGAATGCGCATGTTGACATGTAATTGGGCCTAGTAATTTGGCATTATGGGTCTTAGTTTATCTGTTAATATCAATCAGAAGTTTATCTAATTTTCTGGGTCCTAGTAAGAGAGCTCTTGATTGTTGTAGAGTTGGATAACAACTTATGGACACACTACAGTACAGCTAATTTATGATTATCAGGTGTTTAAACAAGCTTAACACAGTTGGAGTGCATGGCTGGCTAGTTCAGTTGTGTGTTGTACTGCTTTCAAAAGATTACCAAGCTTCAAAACCTACAGAACGACTTGATTGCTATTATGTCCATCTGATAGATTTCTTTCTCTAACTTCGGTTTTTCCCATTTGTAGGTCACCTTGGTCAAATAAGTATCATCCACCTTTGGAAGATGCGCCTCAACCTTCTCTAGAGCTGAGGAAACTTGAGGTTGAAGCGAATGAAGTCTTTGCTATCTATCGTGACCAGTGAGGTCCCTTATTTACCTCGTCCTTTTTGCTTCCTATGCACTTGTGCAAACTTAATTCTTATTCACCAACATCTAACTCTGCTTTAACTTCAGATAAAGCTGGTGCATGTCTTTCAGATATTTCTTGTTCGTGATTTAATGTTATCTTTGATTGGATTAGTTAGTAAAATATCGTCATACTAGTCTCTCTTGGTCAGAGCATTTTCTGCAGTTTCACTGACCAAAACACTGTTAGGTACTATGAAGGTGGCATCTCATCAGTTTATATGTGGGAAGATGAAAATGAAGGTTTTGTTGCTTGCTTCTTAATAAAGAAAGGTAAATTCTGTTTGCATTTTTGATAATAAGTGTTATCTTTCTGCTTCTAATTTGCAATTTGTTCTGGAGGATGTAGATGGCTCCAAATCTGGACATGGTAGAAGGGGGTATCTCCAAGAAGGTGCCTGGGATGCCATACATGTTATTGAGGTATTATCATCTGAGTAAAGAAAGAGAACTTTAGTCGTCTCTTCCTTCTTTCATTTGTTAACCACTCAACCTAATGAGCATGGCTTAAAATAGTTATCAAATCATTCAGGTGGGACCAGAAGAGGAAGGAATTGCCCAATACTGTCTGACTAGTACAGTGATGCTGACCTTGACTACAGACAATGAGTCATCAGGCTCATTCAATTTGTCTGGATCTATTAGAAGACAGGTATTTAAATGGATGCTAGTGCAGTTAAATAATGATTTGCATTTTAAAGATGTACAGAAAGTAAGAGGATAAAGGGTCATCCAATTTGGTTCCTCAATGTTCTTCATTCCTTCTGGAGGTAGAAGGATGAGAGTGTAACATTATCTTGTTTGAGAAATGTGATAATAGAGAAAAAGGAAAAAGAGATTGTCTTTAATTGGCTGTGGACAATATACAAGAGAAATCCTTATATAGGAGTTTAAACTACTAGAAATAAGTCCTAACGATTAAACAAAAAAGCTACTAGAAATAAGTACTATAATTAAATTAGAAATTTATTCCATGTAATGTTATAGGATATTCACCAGAATTCTGCTACTTAAATCTAATGAATCTACAAGCGTATGTTACTGATGAATCCCTCCTTTAAGACGCTTATCTGGAACTCTTGGTGCCTTTTCCTAATTGTTCCTCCTTTGTTTGAATAGATGAGTATGAAGCTCTCTGTCTCAGAGGGTCATCTCTGTAATATGGGTAAGATGATTGAAGAGATGGAGGGTAAACTGAGAAACTCCTTGGATCAGGTAAAGGCATTTCCTATAATAAGTTCCTTGCTTTCACCCTTTGATATATTGATGGTTTATTTTCATTTGGCATCACACAAATTTGTTCATCCTAAAACATGTTAGTTATTGGAATCAATAGTTTGTCCTTTGTTAGTCTGCCTTGATGCAAGACATTTCTTGCTGTGCATCTTCAAACATGGTAATTTTTGGAATCAATGACTTGCACCTCTTAGTTAGTCCGCCTTGATGTAACACCCATATCTTGTTGGAAATACTTTAGCTCTTTTTCCAAACTGGAAAATCCTTAATTTGCATTGGAAAGGTGGAGCAAAGGGTGTTATCTGGTACTAAATGTAGCTTTATGGGGGATCGCAGTCCACTTGGCAAATAACCCCTCTTTGCTGTTTTCCCTTGAATCTTGATGTGGGGCACATTTCTCGCTGTAAAATGCTCTTTTCCATTTGGAAAGGTGGAGGGAAGGGTGTTATCTGGTAATAAATATAGTTTAGGGAAATCTTGGTTCACTTGGCAAAACTTAGGGTGCACTTCAGGCTTTGTTAAGTAGAGACATTTTTTGTGGTTTTTATGTTATGATTATTACAGACGTGAAATTGAGCTCAATACCTACTTAAAATCTGCAGGTATATTTTGGGAAGACAAAGGAAATGGTTTGTACTCTGAGGCCACCCTCTGAACTGTCGCAACTCACATTGCCCGACAGCTGAGATTTGTTATTTCTTCCCTTTCTGTTGGGTGTTTGTGTAAACCTTGGTTTGCTTCTCTGTATGTCAATTTACTGGTTGAACAGTGTTGAGTAAACTGATTGTATCCTTTCTCATTTGAGTCAATTTCACTCTTACAAAGCGTCTTGTTCAAAGTCCCGGATTGTTAGATAAAGCTTCTAAGTCCGGGATTGTCTGATGACGCTTCCCCTGTTCTCTTTACTTTGGATTATATATGAAATTTCTTCATAAGCCTAATAGTTGGATCCATGATAGACCAGAGAAAGCCAGTCATTTCGGTTGTTTAGTCCGATTTGAGAATTGATTGATAAAAATGAAGCACATGGTTGTAGACAAGAGAGACATTTTCACACCCTAATACTTATTTGTATTATCTTCAACAGAAGAAACTCCGGTGAGAATAAGTTGTTTTAGCTACACTGAGTCATAACTACTTATTCACAGCAACAACATACTCAGTGATATTCCACAAGTATGGTCCGGCGAGGGTGAAATGTATGCAGACCTTACCCTCACCATGGTGAAGAAGTTAACTTATTCGAAGAAACTTAATAGCAACTAAATATAGCATCTTGTTTAGAATCAACTATACACAAGTCTTGCATTTTTGAACTTGCTAGGTTTGACTAATAACAGTGGATATTTTCCTATTAAGAAAGAGAAACTTGAGCTACAAATGCCATATCTATGGAAAGAGGCGATAAAAAGTAGCAAAACTTTGCTGATCAAGGAGACAGAATGGGTTAAAACTTTCCCACAAAATTCTTAACGAGCACACGGCATGGACAGTGAATACAAAGCCAAGACATAAGCCCCATCACGTACGAAAATTCAACCAACAGGTAGACACATTATTGATTCACAACCTATATATTGTATACTAGCCATCAACGATTTCTGCACGGACCCTAATTAAAGAATATTGCAATGAAACATCAGAGATTAGGTGTTCAAAAACAACAAAAGCA
Organism: Petunia x hybrida; assembly: GCA_037355625.1. Classification (NCBI taxonomy): domain Eukaryota; kingdom Viridiplantae; phylum Streptophyta; class Magnoliopsida; order Solanales; family Solanaceae; genus Petunia; species Petunia x hybrida. Next base: position 5,854,585 of record JBBBVM010000048.1, on the reverse strand, counting down.
TCAAAGAGATAGGAGCTTTCAAGCTTATGTCTCAGTTTCAGTGATTGCAGGAACTGCTGCTTGAGGCTCACTATGGTCATGGTCTCCTCCGTCGATCTCTTCTTCAGTGTCACAATCATCTTCTCATACAATAACCATATTAGAATTAGAGTATGTTAGACAAAACTATAGATTCAATCCAACAAAGCACTACATTGTGGACATCCAAATCCAGCTGTGTGATAAAAAAACAGACTTACCTTCAGGCACACCAGCATCAAAATCCGCAGAACCGCCCATGTTGAGTTTCTGAAATATTATGAAAGGGTAATGTTAGGAGTACAAGTTCAGCACATAACTGTTTGGTTTCTGAAAATTACACTTTGCATTACTAATACTAGCATGATTCATGCAGTAACATATAGTAGTATGTATTATTTTATGCAGTATAAAATGTTGAATAAGAATACTTGCAATAACAAGAAAATCTACCTACAAAAACAAAAGTCCTTTTATCCCAGGTTTGATAGCTCTTTTGGAAGGGGATAACTAATCCCGATATTAGTTTATACATCAATTTGGATACAAACTAATACCAATCCCATCATGGTATTATTAATACATGGATAAAGAAGTTGAAAGGACAAAGTATCTTTGCCCGTATCAAAGCATCGATCTTCGGAATTAACATCATGACACTTGAAGAAGTGCGAGACAAAATAGATCAATTGATCGTAAAAGTTGAAAAACAAAAAAGCTGGATACGCGTGAAGATAATTATATCCCCTATACCACGTTAGCTTTTAGAGTGGAATCAGTATCACTTCAAAGTTGTTAAGGGATAATGTGATGCCCGTAAAAGTTAGATGTGAAAATGATAATTTGGGACAAGTTTAAGAGATAAATAACCTATTTCGCCTTTAAATAAATATCATATCTACCCTTCTACGTTTTGAAATAGTATCATATTATCATACATTATACTACTCCATCCGTCCCAAAATGAGTGTCTGGGTTTGACTGGGCACAGAGTTTAAGAAAATTAGAAAGACTTTTAAATCCTGTGGTTTAAAATGAAAGGTGTGTAATATGGGTCAGAGTTTTTAAATCCTGTGGTCTAAAATAAATCTTAGACTTAAAGAGTTGCCATAAAAGGAAAGACGCACTCATTTTGGGACAAAAAAATAAGAAAAGGTAGACACTCATTTTGGGATGGAGGGAGTATTCGACAACTACTCAAATATGCTATCTAATTTTTTAACACATCTAACTTTCACTTGACGGAAGTGACACGTGGAAGGCTCAGAACACAAATACTCCCTCCGTTCCACTTTATGTGTCATAGTTTAACTCGACACAAAGTTTAAAAAATAAAAGACTTTTGAAACTTGTGGTATAAAATGAGACAAAGATATTTGTGTGGTTGTAAATCATTTCAGTAATGACAAAGCTGTAATTTTGAAGTTAAATTATTACCAAATTTAGAATGCTGTCATTTTGTTGATAACAGACGAATAAGAAAATGCTGCCAAATAAAATGCAACGGAGTGAATAATACTTAATATAGTTTTCTTTTTATACACCCCTATCCAAGAACCTTTGCATTATTACACCCCACCCCCCAACTAAAACCACTGGGGTCCAGGCGGCTATTTGACCAAAACAAAACAATTATTTGATCAACCCCATCTTCCAATTTTCCTCTTTTATCGTCCGGTAGCTCGGTGCACAAAATATCTCGTATTCAAGCAGGGTTCGAGAAAAGGACGTAGTTAATTGAGTGTTATCATTTGTAATTCTTGAAAGAGAGATGAAGATGATGGAGATATGTTCAAAGAGTGTATTTCCACCTGGATTTAGGTTTCATCCAACAGATGAAGAGCTTGTATTGTACTATTTGAAGAAAAAGATTTGTCGTAAGAGGATTTTGTTGGATGTTATTGCTGTTACTGATGTTTATAAGTGGGACCCACAGGACTTGCCTGGTATGTTGAGATTCCCTTAGTTCTTGATTTTCTTGATGTTCTTGTGAATTTCTTTGTGTAGATGTAATAAATTTGTTTATTGTTCAGTATTTTTCGTGTTGATTGATTGTAGCCGCCCTAGTCAGGATACATAGATTATAGAATATAAAGGATAGCTAGTATCCACATATAGCTATCCATTGAATACAAAATTAGTCGCGCTAGTCAGGATACATAGATTATAGACTTACTAAAAGTACAATGGATTATACACTTATTTCTCGTCGAGGGTCTATCGGAAACAGCCTCTCCATTTTGGTGAGGGTAAGGGTTGCGTACATCTAACCCCTCTCCAGTCCCCGCTTGTGGGATTACACTGGCTATTTTTAGAAAGAAAGACAAATAATTTGAGACAGAGGGAGTATAAAAAGATAGCTATTATTTGGCCACTGTCGGATAGTGTAAAAATCACTTATAACAACAATTGTGCCTCAATCCTAAACAAGTTGATCATGTTGTGTACACGGATGCTATTTATAGGTCTTGCTGTATAGTTCAGCTTCATAGGTCCTTGTTGGTTTTTAAGGTATCATTTTCTTGGATTATGCTTAATTAACATAGTTTCGCCCAGGGTCTTGGTTTAGTGGTAAGAGCTCAATTTGTGATGTGTGGGTTAGACACCCGTCATGGGGGTTGGAAACCTATGTTGACAAATGCCTGGTATTTAAGTGGGAAAGGGTATAAGGGCCGGCCCATTTTTCACCCAGTTTCAAATTTTGCACTACTAGACCTGGGATTTCTCGGTTATCAACCAAAAAGAAGAAAGTGGACGTTAGTTTGTGGCATAATTCTTAACTTGTTTGTTTTTGTTTGTTGGTTTCCTTTCTGTTTTTCTTGTTCGTTCTTGGAGGGAGCGGGCTAATTTTAGCTGCATGTATTATGTTGTTTTTAATTGAATTTGGATGGAATGAAAGACATATAAGAATATAGATCTAGCATGATTTTAAGTCAGGTGCTTATATAAGAAGGGCCAGAAATATCTGTACCAGTTTTAGGGACATGCATGTGTACCTCTAGTCATTAAACGTTGACTGATCAATCTTAATGATGTTAGTTGTCTTAAAATTAATTGGCTGCTCTGTAGATCATATTGTTGTAGATAGTGTTTCATGACCATTTTTTTAATCTTTTGAATAATCTACTTATGGATTTTGCAAATTTGAACTGCAGATCTCTCTAAGTTAAAAACTGGGGACCGGCAGTGGTTCTTCTTTAGCCCCAGAGATCGGAAGTATCCTAATGGAGCACGCTCAAACAGGGGAACGAAGCATGGGCATTGGAAAGTTACCGGAAAGGATCGAACTATTTCATGCAACTCTCGTGCGGTTGGAGTAAAGAAGACCCTAGTCTTTTATAAAGGCCGAGCACCATTAGGTGAAAGGACCGACTGGGTGATGCATGAGTATACTATGAATGAAGAAGAGCTAAAAAGGTGTCAGGATGCCCATGACTACTATGCTCTTTACAAGGTCTTTAAGAAGAGCGGCGCTGGCCCTAAGAATGGTGAGCAATATGGTGCACCTTTTAGAGAAGAGGACTGGGATAATGATGAATGTCTAAGTGCCGAAGGCTTTGTTAACCCGGACAGTTCCATAAAGCATGTTAATGAAGTTCCTTCTGTAGATGGTGCTCTAGATGACTTGAACCATGTAGCAGATGAGCCTGTTGTTGTTGAGCCACTTTCTGTAGATTATGATTATGCTTTGGAGCAGCTTATACATGAGGAAGATACGGAAAGTACCTTGCTAGGTCAATCGGCAGGTGAAGTTAATCTTCCCAATCATAGTACTGTATTTGCCCCAAGCTGCCAGCAGTACTATCCAAGGGAAAGCTTTGACTTAACACAGTCAGGCACATCACAGCTACAGCTGCATGGGGCACCAGAGGTCACATCTGCTCCTGTTAGTCATGAACCGCAGCGACATGTGGTGGAAGAGGATTTCATCGAAGATTTTCTGGAGATGGATGACCTTCTTGGTCCAGAACCAAACGCCCAGAACTTTGATAACCTAGAGCTGGGTGTTCAAAACTTTGATATGGCTGGACCAAGTGGTCAAAACTTTGATAAGCCTATTGGAAACCTCGAAAATCTGCAGTTTGATTACTTAGATGGGTTGACGGAATTTGACCTGTATCATGATGCGCCTTTGCTTTTTGATGATTTAAGAACAACTGAGGTGGGGCAAATTACTGAACCATATGCGAACAGCTTTGTGAATGGGGCAATATACCCTGCTTCCACAACATATTTAAGCACTTTTCAGAATGAAATGGTGAACAACCAGTCTATGCATTTGAATAATGGAGAACATAGCAATCAACGGTGGACACATGATCAAAGATTCAACATCTTTCACCCCAGTGAGGCAAATCAGTTGGTTTGTCCTCCAGCTACTTCAGGTACCCAAATGATTCCAAAACAGCATGACTGCCACTTTTTCTTCGATATGCTGTAAAAATGATCTACCTATATTTGCAAAAAACACAAGTTTTATGTTGTCTGACTTTTTGGGGCTCTTGGCAGATGATGGTATAGAGTAACCATGTCATCTTCAGCATGGCGAGAACTCTTTTGCCCAAGTGGAAATGGGGGAGTTTGAGCCAGCAAGAGCTCTTCTGCTGCTAATATATTGATGTTTTTTTTTCCTTCTAATTTTTGCAATTTTGGCAATGTTTTAGGTGTTGTATATGATAGTAATTTGCCGAATCATCCAAATCACAATGAAATAGCGAAACAGGATGATGGTACACCATCATGGTTGTCCTCTCAGTTGTGGGCTTTCGTGGATTCTATACCTACCACTCCTGCTGCAGCTGCTGAAAGTCCTCTGGTTAATAGCGCCTTTAAGCGCATGTCTAGCTTTAGTAGGGTGAGAATAAATCCCGGGAACATGAATGTTGTGGCAGGTAATAGCTCTGCAACTTCAAGCAAGTCGGGCAAATCTAAGAATGGTGTTATTTATTTTTCATTTCTTGGAATATTTTTTGCAATCGTATGTCTACTGGTAGGAACGTTTGTTGCAGTCTTGGGGAGACATATATCCTCTTAAATATGTGAATTATTTTTTATGCTTTATCGACAATGAAAAGCTGAGCATACATTCTACAAGTAATGGAAAATCTACTTCTATGTATGATGTTTCAATTTCCCTCTCCCCGTGGGATCCACCCAGAAAAACACTCACGTGAACAGAAAAAAACTGAGACATTATGTCATAAGCTATTTAGACTGAGGTTTCGAAATTATGTCGTAAGCAACTTGCACTCAAAGTTTCTGCTTTGAGTGTTATGCTTTGCAGGTATGAAAATTATTGGAGTTGATTCAGGTGATTTTCTTGTTGGATGGTCCTATGTCTGGAATTTGATTTGTATCTCTAAGCTTCTTGATTATAGGTTAGGCTCAAAATTTCAACCCTCCCGCCCTATTTCATCCTCTCTGATTTGCTAAAGGGGCGGGCGGGACGGACAGGTCGACCTATTAGTCAGGTAAGTTTGGTTCGGTATGTGTGATAATATCTGCCTCAGGGAACAGATTGTTTCTCATGTACTGATTCTAGAGTCTTGATTATGCAACAGCATAATCAGTTACCTTTCTCTAAAATGGATCCAACATATTTTATGCTTATACGTCAAGTTAATACATAATACATGCTATTTTGCTTGTGAATTTGCTCGAGTTAAGTTGTGCGGTCTTTCAGCTCAGCTCATAGTATTTCACTGCTCCAAGGTTTGCTTAGTGAAGGACTTGTTGTTTAGGTTCTGGAGGCATATATTACAAGTATGAAGGCAGATATCGATCCAGCATTTATTTGCTTTTTTAACTATTTTTGTTTCAATTGATTGCATCTTTTCACTCATTGGAATCATCACATCCTATGTTGAACTTGATACTATATTTCACTTAAACACTCCAACTAAGGTCCTTCCCAGTTAAGCACTTGAACCTTTTTTGAAAGTGTCCATCTAGACACTCTCCGCCCACTCTGATGAAAAATCAATGCGCGTGTTTGCATACGAGTCTTACGTGGTTCAATGACCCATTTATAATCTGCCACGTGTCATAATTGGGCACATCATATAACACACAATACATCCAATTATGTGTTATATGATGTAATGAGTCACTTAACCACGTAGGACTCGTGTGCAAACATGCGCATGAGTTTTTCATCAGAGTGGGCGGAAAGTGTTTAGATGGACACTCTTAAAAAAGGTTCAAGTGCTTAACCGGAAAGGGCCTTAATTAGTTGGAGTGTTTAAGTAGAATATAGTGTCAAGTTCAAGGAGTTGGCGATGTATTTGGCCTATAAGAAATGGCATGCATATGTACGAAATATTTAGGTGCTTTCTTACTTTCATTAGTGAAAATTTCGGATGTATATTTCCTGATTATAACATTAAAGCAGGTCTTTATACAACAAACTCCTCTTATTCAACAAACAATACACACATCAAAGATTACACACGCTCGTTGCACAACGATGATGACTTCACTTAGTAATTCACACATTCAACAGCCATAAGAGAAAGGAATTGTTAAGCAATATGTATGGCTCCAACATTTAATGGAGCCTCTTCTGTTTCTTTCTTTGAAACATTCACTGTCAAAACACCATGTTCAAGACCATACTTGATCTCATCTCCGGTATGATTCTCCGGCAGCCGGAATCTCCCTCGACGGCCCTCCACCTGTTGAGATATAATTAAATAATAAAAGTGTACCACATCTAACAGTTTAAGCTTTTAGATGAGATGGTCACACAATTCAACACCATCCGGTGCCACTTATCGTTCACTTGCTCCCCTGCCATGAAAAATTGCACTTAACTTTACTAGTAACAATCTCACAAACCTACACCCTTCTGAATATATGGCACATAGTCCTATTATGCAACCAATTGTAGCCACTTCTTTGTTTTTCCTTCTCATTATATGTATCCTATTAGAACACTTTTCAAGAACTTTTTTTTTTCTTTTCAAGAAACTGTCAAGCCACCTTGTTGAGATTTGAACAACAATGTTTAAGGTTCAATATATTCGAAAAATGATATTTGACCTATATATAAACAAAGAGAAAAACCAATGTTTATTTTATAGGTAAATGAAGAGCTAAAGGAGTGAAAGAACCATTGAAGCTTCCTTTTTCTTGTGAAGTTTCTTGAGATAAAAGATTAGAAGGTCTACAAAACATGAGCCAAAGCAGACACATCATCATCACCACCAGCCATGCCATAGTAAAAAGGATCCCATAAATCCAGTAGCGGAGCCAAAATTTTATGTAAGGGCATTCACAAAAAATGCTATAATGTCACCCGTGAGATATACGGTAAAAAATTTCCGACAAAGGGAATTCAATTGAACCACTTAAATACACATAGGTCCGCCCCTGCATTAACCAGAAGAAAAAGGGTTACCAAAATTACCAAACTCGGCTGCACCTCCAATTGATGTAGCTAGCCATATTTGTTCTCCCTTGACATTAATAAACCATGGTTATTTTTTTTTCCCTAACTCTTTTTTTTCATAACTACATATACGCATACAGCGCCAATATTATGTGTGTGCTAGCCGTTATTGGAAAATTGCTGTGGTTACTTTAGCCTTAAGCCACGTATTTATTTTCATGACTTAGCCATGCAACACATTTTACGTGGATAAGAACAAGCTGGGAACATAACCTCCTTAATTTCTGCGTGACAAGTATACTATTTTGGGTTTTTATATAAGGTTTGAGATGTATAGTTTTCTAGTATTGAATTTTCGAATAGATGAATCATTAGGTGCATGAGGATTACAAGCACCTAACGATATGCCAAAATATGTGTAATTAGTTGGAATGTTTTATGAGATATGAAATTAAAGATTTAAGTTATACATATATATATATATATATATATATGTCGATGGTGTAAAAGTCCCAATTAGTCCTATGTCCTAAGTCAAAACATGTGTAATTGGTTAGAATGTAATTGGTTGCCATGTTTTAAAGTCATAAGTGGGGTTTTAACTCGATTTTGGATGAGTAAGATCGGTGTACATTTTATTTTTCCCAGACTCCACTTATAGAATTATCCTAATATGTTGTTGTTATTGTTGTTGTATAACGCTTTTAGTTATTTTACTCTCCAACTCTTACTTGAAAACTATAAAAAGGACTCGTAGGTACAAATTTAAATTAACATATGTAGTAATACTCCTATCTCCTAGTATGTCTAGTTCAAATGTACTGCACGTCTCTCCAAAAACTATTTACTTACCATTTTCAATGATTAATTTGACTAAATCTTCAATCAACACTTATTTATATATTCTACCGTACAATTTCTTAAGATAAAAATCAATTTGTTTGAAGACTAACTGGAGTAAGTAATGCATGCGTAATGTAATCTTTGACAAAAAAAAAAAAAAAAAAAAAAGCCGAAATAAAGTATCATTATTTTTTGTATCAATCATTGACTTAAAACAATGCCAGAATCAATTTCGCCCAAACTTTTGTAAGTAATATAAAGTTATAGATTTCCATTACACATTATTTTGTCGCCACAAGACTTGTCATTATGTGTACCAACAGCAGGTAGGGTCATAGGGATGATATGAGGTGCAATGAAGATTCGCTTCTCGTTACTCCATCCGGTCGATATTATTTGATGTTTTGGATGTTTTCACGCGTATTAAAAAAATTATTTTTTTAGCATTAATTAGAAATGTAATTGACTATACTATCTTTTACGGTGGATCGAAGGGAGTATTATTTTTGTTCGACTCCTTTTGAAACTACTACTTTTTCCGGTCCAAAATAATTATTCATTTTGGAGTCGCACAGTCATTAAAATATTTTTGTCTAATATATTAATAAAAACAAAATCCATTGAAATTTGGATAATGATAAGCTAAATTAAGAGAAAATACATTAACTCTTTCTTATTTCTTTAAGAATATTTTTCTTGAATCAGATGATATTCTTTAGACTTTCTATGTGCCATACACTAAGGTCGTTTGGTAGAAAAACAGTTATACATGGATTAACAATACATGGATTAGTAATGCGGGGATTAATAATACAGGGATTAATAATGCAGGGATTGTTTTTAGTCACGTGTTTGGTGCATTGTATTATAACTTAAACTTATCTTTGGTATAAAACTGTATAAAGTATTGTTTCCAATTATACCCTTGAATTCTTATCCATATATTAAAAACAAGGGTTTGATGGTGGGTATTTTTGTCATTTCATGGTTTATCCATGTATTAGTAAACATGGTTTTACTAATACCACATATACCTAGGTATTAAGTTATACCATATTTGGTGTACTAAATAATACATGGATTACTAGTACTTCATTGATTTTTGCAACCAAACAAGAGCTAAAACTTAATACATGGATTAAGTTAGTCAATACCTCATACCAAACGAGACAAGTGTACCTTAAACAAAATTTGTATTAGTTTGTTTATGTGGCTACAAACAATCTTAGTAGTCCAATTAGGACGTATTCATATTCATCTGGTTGGAAGTATGACTAATTAAAAGCTATTAATAAAGAATTAAGCATAATCTAAAAAGCAGCTTTTACAAACATGATGGACAAACAACGAAAGTGAATGGAAAGAGTCTTATTAGAGTTTAGTATTTGTGAAGGATATGTAGTATCTTTATTGGAGCACCGACTAATCCAAATTCGTGCCGCATAGGGCTCATTCGGGGGGAAGCGCTTCCTGCTAATTTTTTTTTTCATACCTAGGACTCGAATGCGAGACCTCTTTGATTAAGGGATGAGCAGTCCCATCTACTGCACTATATTACTTGGTGGTAATCATAATCTGTACTTATTTAGTTTTGCGTCTCGACAGCTCACATTTCGTAAAAAACACTAGGACAATGTAAGTTAAAAAATCAACTTAAATCATAAGTTGAAGGTGGAAAATTACTTACTAGTACAACTTTTGACTTAACCTTAGAAATTACAAGCTTATTTTATCAACTTATAAATTTACCCAAATACTCTATTTAATGCTGGGTAATAATAGTAAAGTATCATACAAATGCAAAGAACGGAAGACTAATTAGTGATAATGCACCTCTCTTTTCCTAAATTTAGACCATATTTCATTTATTTCCTCATTTGTTTATCTAATTTCCTTTTATTCTATATTATTTCCATAATCAAGATCTAGATAATTCCAACTTATGAAAAATAAGGGTATAATATAAAAAGTTACTCATAATCACTATTTACATTAAATTATAAAAATTTATCATAATTAAATAGTTAATTAAACTTAGATGATTCTATATGTTAGCTTTTCGTCTCCGTTTATATAAGTAGTATCGACTAGATATGAAGTTTAAGAATGAAAAATTTTCAAAATTTATGATTTAAACAAAAACAAATATTTATGGGACTACCCCCTTCGTTTCAATTTATATAGCATCATTTTCTTATTAGTCCGCCCAAAAAAGAGCGAATGTATTCTAAATTTGGTAACAACTTAACTTCAAAATTACAGTTTTATAATTAATGTAATGATTTATAACCACACAAACATCTATGTCTTATTTTAGAGCACAAATTTTAAAAGTCTTCATTTATTTTAAACTCCGTGTTCAATCAAACTATAATACATAAAATGGAACGGAGGGAGTACAAATTATCTCAACAACAACAACCAGAACAAAAACGTCCCAGTTTGATTTCACAAGTATGGTCTAGAAAAGGTGAGATATAAATGGACTTTACCTTTATAAATTACTAATCTCTCTGTCCCAATTAAGTGTGTACATTTCCTTTTTAGTTTGTCACAAGAAGAGTGTTTCTTCTCATATTTGTTAACTCTTTAATTCTAAGATTTGTTTTGAATTTATTTTCTTAAATCATGTGCCCAGTTAAACTCATATTCTACTAAAATAGAGACGGAGGGAGTATCATTTATAATAAATGAATCATCCTTTTTGGACGGATTAAAATAGAAAGTGAATCACTCAAATTAAATATAATAGACCATAATAATATACTTCCTCTAGTCCTTATTAGTTGTAAAGTTTGTCATTTGCATGTCCCTTAAGAAATCATAAATAAATATAATAATTTTACTAATCTATCCTTCTTGATATTTTAAGAAACTCATAATTCAGGTGTTTGTGCTTTTCAAGAGCAATTAATACTAGGGGTGTACTGGAAAAAAGTTGTAAATTTTATCTTAATATTTGTAAAGTGACAGATATTTTAGTCCAAATATTTATAATAAGTGTTACAACTAAATTATACCGGAGAAAGTATATGTATATGAAAATTAAAAACAATTTTTTAAGGAATCATTAATTGGTCCCAACTACCAAATATAGAGACGTGTATAGTTTTATTTCCACACTATAAATTATTGGCTATATCCACAAACTTCATTCACTCCACTACAAAAAATGGCAAACACCAACATAAACATAGGAATATTAGGGTGTGCAGATATTGCAAGAAAGGTCTCAAGAGCAATACTTCTTTCAAAAACAGCCACACTTTACGCAATAGGCAGTCGATCACTTACCAAAGCCCAAAAATTCGCAGCTGAAAATGGTTTCCCATCACATGCAAAAGTGTACGGAAGTTATGAAGAGGTTCTTGATGATCCAAATGTTGATGCAGTATATGTACCATTACCAACAAGTTTACATGTTAAATGGGCTTTACTTGCGGCCCGAAAAAAGAAACATTTGTTATGTGAAAAGCCCGTTGGTTTAAATGTTAAAGAAGTTGATGTTATTATTGATGCATGTAATGAAAGTGGGGTCCAGTTTATGGATGGTACTATGTGGGTCCATCATCCTCGTACTGTTAAAATGAAACAGTTTTTGTCTGATCCACAGTTATTTGGTGAACTTAAAGCGGTATGTGAAAGAAATACTCCCTCCGTCCCATTTTGTTTGTCGTATTAGTTTGATTTGGCACAAAGTTTCCTATTTTGTTTGTCGTAGTAGTTTGATTTGGCACAAAGTTTAATAAAGAAGGAAGACTTTTGAAACGTGTTGTTTAAAATAAGTGCTAGTGTATGGTTATTTGTTAAAGAAGTGCGAGTGCTTTTATTCTTTGATAAACGTAGTGTCTCGGCCAGCTTACACGCACCTCATTGACCACTAGGCCTAGTGTTTTTGCACGAGATTTCATGGTTGTAATCCACTTGATTGACCACTAGGCCTAGTGGCTCGACTAATTCGGATTTTTGCTAGGTAGGTCTATTCTTGGACCTCGAACACGAGATCTATGGTTAAGGGTGCAAGGATCTTGACCCTTTCACCTAACCTTTGCTGGTGGAAAAATTGCTTTTTTAGAACTGATAAGGTAAGAACTAATCAGAAATTTGGTGAACTTAAAGCGGTATGTGAGAAATATTTTAGCAAGAAATAAAATATATAGTATGGTTATTTGTTCAAAAAGTGCTAGTGTTTTTATTATTTGATAATCGTAGTGTCTCGGCTAGCTTAGGTGTACCTCATTGACCATTAGGCCTAGTGTTTTTGCCTATGTTGGGATTTGAATGTGAAACCTTTTGTCTCACACTCTTGGGGTGCAAAAGTTGCTATCTTTTGTTTAACCATTCCGTGTTCGAAGCCTGCTGACTCGACTAATCTGGATTTGTGCTAGGTAGGCCCATTAAAGGGGTTAAAGGACTATCTATTAAGTAGTTCTCCATTCCCGGGGCTCGAATTCGAGAACGCTGGTTAAGGGTGTAGGGATCTCAACCATTTCACCTTACCTTTGGTAGTGGAAAGATTGCTTTTTTAAGGGCGTAGGAATTAATCAATAGAATGACATGAATTAGGGAAGGTTGGTATTCTTGTTTTATTTTTAAATTTTAGGACAGAACACTTTTCTGCCTTCTTGACATAAAGGGGAGTTGGGTAAAATAACTCTCATTTTGGGGGATCATGGGTTTAGTCAAGTAGAATCGGGTTGCGCGGTGAGAGGGATAGTGATCATGGGTTTAGGAAGGCAATCATATAGTCCGGCTCCTACTAGATTTTGGATCTAACATAGTTAATTAATTGATTGATAGTGATCACGTCGTGGGATAGTGTGGAAGATATAGAAGTGTTTGAACTAGAATATTTCTTTTTCTTGTTGAAAGAAGGAATAGACTTGAGTAGTATGGGCTTCTTTGAGCAAATTAGATCAAGTTGTAGGATGGATAATAATTTTCTGGCTAAATGGTGGCTGAAGGTGTAAGGCAGTGTCTATCCACCATAGTGGATTTGGATGAAGTACCTAATTTTAACCAAAAAATACTGTTCATGACCTTGCTCCTCATTGGCAGAACTGTGGCTAGGTTTAGTGCTCTCTTTTATCAGCCTATTTCCATTGGCAAACAGTTAAAACTTTGTATGCATTTGATTTAGGAAGTCTAATCCTAGTCGAGGGGCCTTGATCTTAACTCAAATGGAGGGTTTTGAAGCTTCGGAAGTTTGCCAATTTGCACTTTTTTTTGTTTCCATTGATATTCTTAGAATTTGTTACATGTGCATTGGTTATCCAAATCCTACAAAGAGGACTGAATACAGATTATTGATATAGTCTAGCCCGACTTATTTAGGTTGAGGTTTAGTTGATTTATTGGTGCTTTTGTTATTCAATGCTTTCATGGTAGTTCCATCTCTCATTTTATTGTGACCTAGATTGTATGCTCTGTTGTTAGGACCTCAATATTCCTTTGAGTAGAAATAAACAATGGGTCTGAGTTAGTTATTGGTAAAATTTCCTTTATTGATCTTGAAGTACTAGAGAGGCCTGAAGTCCCTCTGACATCATAAATTAGGTTAGGTTTTACATCGTCATTTATACTAGCTTACTTATGCGAGAATCTGATGCCTATCCGTTAATCATCTTATTGTGTTGACGTTATGTTGAGACAAAGTTATATAGATACTGATTAGCTATGTATTCTTTCTCTCTGCTTTTATTTATACAACTACATGTTCTGCTGGATTCAGTGCAAGGCAATTGCTTTGCATCTCTGCTGATAGCATACTAGTAGAACTGAAGTTGATATCTGATTTAAACCTTTTACACACTTGATTTAGGAAGTCTAATCCTAGGTGTGAGTTGAGGGGCCCTGTTCTTAAGTCAAGTGGAGAGTTTGTGTGGCCGGAAGTTTACCAATTTGCACGCATTCTTTTCAATTGATATTCTTAGAATTTGTTACATTTGATTCACTGGTTATTCAAATCCTATAAGCGGACTGTATACAGATTGTTGATATAGTCGACCCAAACATATTTAGAATTGAGGCTCAGTTGATTGCTTGGTGCTTTTGTTTTCCAAAGCTTACATGGTAGTTCCTTCTCTTATTTTACTGTGAAACACTAGATTATATGTCTGTCGGTACGACTTCCATATTCCTTTTTGTAGGATTGGACACTCCGTCTGAGTTAGTTATTGTTGAACTTTCTTTATTGATCTTGATGCCCTAGAGAGGCCTGAAGTCCCTCTGGCATCATAAATTAGGTTGGTTTTTACATGGTCACCCGTACTAGCTTACTTGTGCGAGAATCAGATGCCTATCCCTTGATTATCTTATTGTGTTGACATTATGTTGAGACAATGTTATATAGATACTGATTAGCTATCTTTCTCTCTGCTTTTATTTATACAACTACATGCTCTTCTGCCGGATTCGGTGCAAGGCAATTACTTTGTATCTCTGCTGATAGCATGCTAGTAGGACTGAAGTTGATATCTGATGTGCTCTGCAGGTAAACACTTGTTTCACATTTGCTGCTAATCCCGACTTCCTTGAAAATGACATTCGTGTAAAACCGGATCTCGATGCTCTTGGTGCTCTTGGTGATGTTGGGTGGTATTGCGTTAGGGGAATTTTGTGGGCTGCTGATTTTGAGCTTCCCAAATCAGTTATTGCTTTACGCAACCCTGTGTTCAACAAGGCTGGGGTGATTATATCATGCGGTGCTACTCTATCATGGGAAGATGGGAAGGTGGCAACTTTTCACTGTTCTTTCCTATCCAACTTGGCAATGGATTTAACTGCTGTTGGAACGAAGGGCACGTTGCACCTTCATGACTTTGTCATCCCTTATGAGGAGAAGAAAGCTTCATTTACCTCAGCTGTAGAATCTGGATTCACTGAACTTGTAACAGGATGGAATCCAAAACCGAGTGAGCACACAGTCATGACAGACACTCCACAGGAAGCTCTCATGGTGAGGGAGTTCTGTAGGCTGGTTGCAAGTATTAAAAATGAAGGCGCAAACCCTGAGAAGAAGTGGCCAACTTATAGTAGGAAGACTCAACTGGTTTTGGATGCTGTCAAGTCATCAATCGAAAAAGGTTTCGAAGCTGTTGAGATTGTAAGTTGATGATTAGGTATGTGTTGCTACTATTGCTGTTGGCCAAACAAATTGGATTCTTCTATAATATGATGTTACGCTTTAAACTGCAGTCTAGCTACTTGCTTTGTATGTTGATGAACCTGGTTTGACCTTCCTCCTATGGTTGCATCCAATAAATACTAAGAACTTTGATTGTGATATGATCACTATGTGAGCTTTTGGTTTACAATTTGCATCATGTTGCTCTGATAATCGATTCATGAAAGGTCCCTAGGCACAATCAAATGGCCGAGGGACTTTAGACTGTCATTTGTTCCTTGATAATATAAGTTTTCTCTTTTTGAGAATGTAACTTATCTACTACAAACAATTAAACTACGGAAAGTGCAATTGGTTAAATCATATTGATGGTCTATATAACATAAATACTTAATTTTTAACTTTAAATTGTTAAAATCAAGTCTTTGCTGATATTTTCTCCTTGGAAAAGTAAAAAGAAAGCTGAATATGTTGTAGGTGTAGATCATGAGTTCAGAATCTAGCCATTGCACACAGTGAAGAATGATGTAGACACCCTTGTCATGTTACTTGTTTTCTGTAGGTATAACTAATCCTTGGATTGTTATTTCACATTGGATGTATTATAAGATTATACCGAGATTCCAGGTCAAACTAATGATGCATTTTATACTAGGATTCTTGTCATAATCAACAGATTAAGCAGGAGTTATCCCTATCTTGTAGTGCATCTTTTAGTTGGAAAGATGGGAGAGTAGAAATCTTTTATTGTTCTTTCCTAAGATTCAATTTGGCCATGGATATCATAGCTCATGAACCAAGGGAAATTAGAGGGTTCATCACTTTGTAATTCCATTTCAAGAAAATGTTGCTTCATTATACACATTTGAAGATGCAAAGTTTGTTAAAATAGAAAGGTTCCAAACCTTATAAAAACTGGCCTACAGCAAGTAGAAAGACACTACTTGTCGGTATGCTGTTAAAACATTAGTTGACAAAGGTTTGAGCCAACTGAGACAAACTGCTGCATATTGCTTCTTATGTATGCTTTATTTGACAGAGGCATTGCATTGTTGTGAGGTTTGTATATTTTGTTGGGTGTCCTTGTTTGCGCTGCCAGTTCCAAACCCGGATAAAGGAGTAGTATTGTGGTACGTTGATAATTAGTTCAGCCAGTCTGTAATTTGATGAATAATAGCACCCAGTTGAGATATTGGTTTTTTTCTAATTTACTGCCTATTGCCTTTCCTTCTAGAGTTCGCAAACTGAGAAATACTAAACATAAACATGGTGTAGCCAACTTAGAATTTCCTGCTAGGAAAAAAAGGAGAACAAAAGACGTACTCCCTCTGTTTAAATTTATGTGACAAAGTTTGAGTAGCCACGAAATTAAGAAAGAGACGAAGACTTTTGAAATTTGTGGTTATAAAGTACTCCATAACATCTGTGTGTCTACAAAAGTTTCTTATTAAGGGTGAAATGAAAAATTTAAGTTAAATCAGTTCTACTTTTAGAAAGCTGTCATTCATTTTGGAACAGACTTAAAGGTAATGTTGCCCCGAGACACTTCCAAACCAGAAAGCATCCCCTTATAGAATGGAGTGGCATGAACAACGATGATTCGTATAGCCAATTTGCTAGAGATTTGGCAGTGTTGTGGTGGTGGTGTTTACTAATAAAGGGTCAAGTTGGCTGATGCCTCAATTTCTTGCATTGTATAACTCTGTCAAGGCAAGGGTCCTTCCTGCTATGCACTAAATCTTCAGCCACACTAGCTGCAGTTGGCCAAGGGGGATGGTTAGAAGAAATTCTTGAAGGAGCTAACTGCAATCTTTTCAACCAAACAATTTCCTTGCCTTTGTTTCTACAACTTTTTGAAAAGAGTTTGTTTGGAAATGTTTTAGTAAAGAAAAACAAAATTGGGATTGATTGTATGGTTGTTCTTAAGAAGCTTTCGAATTGTTTCCCAGAAGAAGGTTTTGACACCAATATTTCTTCTACAACAACAACAACATACCCAGTGATATCCCACCTAGGTGGGGTCTGAGGAGGGTGAGATATACGCAGACCTAACCTCCACAAAGATGGAGAGGCTGTTTCCGATAGACCCTCAGCTAAATAACGACAGTGAGAAACATATTTGAGAGAAGCAAGATGACAATATCAAGCAAGATGACAATTTCTTCAAGAAAAATACAAATAAACTAACTATGCAATTTGCATTTGTTGAAATGGCTCAGCTATGGCTGATCTTAAGGGCGAACTCCGAGTTGCACTAATAGTCTATAAGTGGCCCTGCCTTTAATCTTGTTGTAAGTTTGTTACTTGTTTATAGATGCTATGCATCCGATCCATATTATTTTCCAATTTTACCATTGGGCTGCCACTGTGTGGAGTACGAGGGTCAAATTGACTAATTTTCAACGAGAATTTGCACATCAAAATTTTAAACTTTTTTAAATAAAATTTACATATTTAGAAACTACATGAGTATAAGTCCTAATAATTAACAATTCAAAATCGTTAGAAAATATTTATAAGACATGTGGTCAAACATAATCTTGTTTGACCATTCAGATAGTAATATGTTCATCCTTTTTGAAACGGAGGGAGTAGCTGCTAGGGCCCCAATCTTCCGTGATTGTGGAAGTTTTTGGCACCACAATTATCAGTCTTTACTTGTAACCACACTTCAAGGCAAGCCTTACCGTAGCTCACAACTTGACATAAGGAGATGGTTACAACTTACAATTATAGCCACTACTTCAACCTTATCAAATGTGATAGAAGATTGTTCACTTGGATTTCTTTAATACTCTTTAACAGTTAAAGATCAACTTGATCACAAAATCTAGGAGTAAGATTTTGTATATGCTATTAACGTTTATCAATAAGATCCTTGTATAGTTTAGTTATTTTTCTGTCTTGTTTACTACTACTATACTATATATTTATCTTGCATCCACCATCTTGCTAGTACCCTTTAATTTCTTCGTGATTGTTCGATTTTTAGCATCCACCATCTTTAATATTATGCACAATGTGTTCAATCATCAATGCTACTTGCTAAGCTCGATATTATTGGAGTAGAATGAGGCTATTTTTCTGCTTAATTCCTATGGTGTTGCCAGACTTTGTGGAGAATTCCTTGGTTGCTTAATTAATCGATCCTCGATTTCATGTATAACTAACCCAAACCACCATATATAGTTCACGTGCATACAATACAATAGCTTCATGATTTTAGAGCATATTGAATGACCAAGTAGTATCTAAAAGTGCCAACACCAAAAACAAGTTTTGAGTATAGCATTTAGTAACCACCACGTACACCACCGAGTGATGTGGTGTAGTGGATGAGACTACTCCTCCATTGACCAGAGGTCTCGGGTTCGAGCCCTGGGTATGGAAAAATCACTGGTAGGAAGCGCTTCCTACGCGGCGCGAATCCGAATTAGTCGGGGCTCCAATGAGGGTACCGGACACCGGGTGGAAAACAAAAAAAAAGTAACCACCACGTACATGCCCGAGAGAAACCGCAGAACATCGAGACCTACCCCTTTTTTCCTTCTTACGAAACTACCGCCTGGGTGGACGTGCATGGACCATGAACATACACGTCATAAAAATGGACTTTAGTTACATGTTACAATGCACATTTTTATTCTCTGTCATGTGTTCTAATTTGCTACTGAGTACTAGTACTAGTACAGAAATTTATATTGTATTAAAAGGTAAACTCATCTAAAATATCTCGTCCAAGGAAAGCAGAATATTCAAGAAGTTGACATTAACACTATCCATGGAGGACATGCAACAAACTCTGGGAATTTCACTTTGCTTCTTCACAAAGTAGACTCGTGTATATCCTTAATTGGATAACTAGCCTCTATTAGATCCTTGAAATAGGCTTCCAATTTTAGTAGGACGGTGATTAAGATCTCTTTATTGTTGTCAAATCTTTTTGGTTTAGTGTATGATATAGACTTACGAAGTTAAGGGTGAACACTTAATATTGAGAAAATTTCACTGGATGTCCTTTTAACATGGTACTCTTTTAAGTTTTGTCCTCATTTTTGATATTATTTATCTCATTTTTTATCCTAGTCTCCCGCCAATATGCACGCTCTAACCCATGTTTGAAGAGAGATTAAAACCTAAGATTATTCTCTCTTAAAGTAAAGGGTTTTGAGTTGGGATCCGACGTTGGGGTTTGAGAATGTGTGTGTTTTTAAGCGTGTATATGTGTGCAAAATGAGTGTGTGGATTTGTTGAGATTTGTGTAATGCTTGTGGCACCTAGGTTATTGAGTGTAACTTAGATATGTAGAAACCTTTTGTTTCTTTTTAATACACAAACCCTAACTTGTTTGTATGATCGAATGTGTTGCTTACCTCCTCTTGTCTTTATGATTGGATTTAGATGCCTTGCCATATTCTTTTATAATCAAGGTCACTAGCTAGACGAATTGGAAGAAGAAACGTCTTTCATGGATAATGTGAATGAGATCATAAAAACATAATAATTGACCCAAAATGACAATAACAATGAATTAGGATTATTTTACAAAACAGTTTTAATTCCTTCAAGGTAATAGAAAAATTGATGACAATATCACTCATCGTATAGGGGCAGACTAGATGAAGTGGAGATTTGTCTCCGGTGTCTTTGCGATAAGAAAGTGACACTGCACCTAGAATCAAAGGTAAGTTCTATAAAGCGATTGTTAGACCAGCTATGTTGTACGGAGTAGAGTGTTGGCCAGTCAAGACCACAGACATTCAGAAGATGAGCGTTGCAGAAATGATAATGCTTAGGTAGATGAGCGGGCATACGAAGATGGATAAGATTAAGAATAAAGTCATTTGTGACAAGATGGGAGTGGACTCAGTGGTGAGATGAGAGAAGTGACGCTCTGATGGTTCAGCCATCTGAGAAGAAGGAGCGCAGATGCTCCAGAGAGGAGGTACGAGAGGTTGGAAGGTACGAGAGGTTAGAAGTGTCGGGTCTACGGAGAGGTAGAGGTAGACCAAAGAATAATTGAGGCGAGTTAATTTGATATGACATGGCTCACCTCAAGATTACCGAAGACATGACCCTTGATAGGAAAATGTGGAGGTCGAGGATTAGGATTGAAGGTTATATAGTAGGCGAATGATTGCTGTCATTTTAGCTTTAATATTCTTATACATATTAGTTTTATTATTCTTATACATAGTAGTTTAGATTGGTGTCTTATGTTTGCTCTGATTGTTATAGTTTTATATGAGTATTTGAGCCATCATGATATTCATTCCTTATTTGTTTTCAAACGTGTTTTCAAAATACTTTTCTAGGTAAGTGTCTATCGAAAATAGCATCTTCATCTCGGTGGGGGAAATATCTGCATACACCCTTTCGAAATCCCACATATGGAATAATACTGAATATATTGTTGTTGTAATTACTATACATAATTAAGAGGAAGAGGACTCCGAAAGGAGCAAGGAGCTGAGGAAATGAAAAAGTGAGAATTGAACTCACAATGATAATGTGATACTCCTTCTAATATCACAATATTATAATCCTTGGTTATCGGAATACTTTTTATAGTGTGAACTTGAACTTTTCAATTCCTAATTACTAATTCTCATTTAGTTTTTAAATGTTCCAAATTTTTTATATTCAAGTCATAAAGTAGTAGAAGCATCAAATTGGATCGATCCTTCCAAGGTTGGACTTGTACTTCACAAGAAAAAGAGCTGTCAAATACTTAGGTATAGTACTGGAATCATTTGGTTCCAAATGCATAAATACTAAAAAGGGTTGTCATTTTCCATGTTTGATAGAGTATGTTTTCTTTTGATGGTTTCTAAGAAACTGAAACTTATACCAATAACATTCTCCTATCTCTAACTATTCTATTGCCATAATTTAAACATTAGTACCAAAAACAGTACCAAAGTTGGCACTTGAGTGATTTCTGAAGAAAAAAAATGTATAACAAATAGTGGTAGATTCACAATTTAAATCCCGTGAACTCTGAGTTAAAATTAAAATGTGATTTCCAAAATATATATTTAACTGTATATATACTTACTTTTTGCTTACAAGAGAGCTTGCTAGTAATTCTACTTTTTATTTAATTAGTGTAATTTAAAGGATATACTCTTTCTTTTGACACCTTTTTCTTATATTTCATTTTTGTATTTGAAGGAGGAGGTAACCAATGGACAAAATAAAGATCATTGTTAGAATAAAATATTCCACCTAAGTAAGCAGTTCACAGTAAAATAATTTGTATCACCATTGAGTCAGCTTAAACATTAAAGTCAAAAAATGGAAACGCGTAGTACTAATTGCGACTCCTAATATCAAATTTTAATCCAAAGGAATTGTTTCCTTCGAGAACCCTAATATTTGATTTTACTACATTTTATTAGTTCACTCACAAAAGTATCTAGGTAATTTTTCTTTCAAATTCATTATATTAATGAATTAAGCCAAAATCGAAAAGCTGAGGAAGGGATTCAGAGACACTGATATCATTAAACGGTAACCTGTACAACAACGACAACATACTTAGAGAGTGAGATGTACGTAGACTTTAACTCTATCTCGCAGAGAGGTGGAAAAGACAGTAAGATTTGATGGTGTATATATTCACCCCTTATTTCAAGTAACTCTAGAAGTTGCTTTTTTGTTACACCAATGACTTGCCTCCTACTTGAACACATGCTGCCTATTTAAGTAGCAACTTCCTTCCCTCTTTCACCACACTAATTCCTCATTACACAAATACACACACACACACACACACAAAAAATATTATCACATTTTTCTTATCTTTTGCTCACACCAACTCACTCAATAATGGCTTTCACCTCAATTTATGAGGACTTCACTTGGTGGATGTTTACCTTACCTGCTATTCTTGAAACCCAAAACTTTTTTAATCTACTTATCCCAATCTTTGTTGTCTTTATGGTAATTAGTATATTTACTTGGGCTTTTACTGCTGGTGGCTCAGCTTGGAAAAATGGGCTGAACTCTATGGGCCAGGTTCCAATTCCTGGACCCAAAGGACTTCCTATTTTTGGCAGCTTATTCGGCTTGAGCCACGGCTTGGCTCACCATACTCTTGCTTTTATGGCTTCAACTTATGGTGCTACTCAAGTCATGGCTTTTAGCTTGGGTTCAACCCGGGCTATCGTGTCATCTGACCCGAATATAGCCCGGGAAATCTTAACCTCTCCTCATTTCGCGAACCGACCAGTTAAAGAGTCGGCTAAACAACTCATGTTTAGCCGAGCCATAGGTTTCGCCCCGAGCGGAACATATTGGCGGCTCTTGAGAAAAATTGCTTCATCACATCTTTTTGCACCTAAACGTATTTTAGCCCATGAAGGGGAAAGGCAAATAGAATGCACCACCATGTTACGTTCAATAGCCAAAGAACACAACATGCATGGCTTTGTAGCTCTAAGAAAACACCTTCAACATGCATCCCTTAATAACATTATGGGAATTGTATTTGGAAAAAAATATGAAATGACTAAAGAAAACAATGAAGCTAAACAACTTCAAGAAATTGTGGAAGAAGGGTTTGATCTATTGGGAGCTTTTAATTGGTCTGATCACTTGCAATGGTTAAAGTATTTTTATGACCCTTTTTGCATCCAAGAACGTTGCTCAGCACTTGTCCCTCGAGTCGAAAACTTCGTTAAGAAGATGATCGAAGAGCATAAGAATGAAAAATCCAAAAAGATTTCAGAAGCTTATGATTTTGTTGATGTTTTGTTGGCATTAAGTGGTGAAGAGAAGCTTCATGAGGATGATATGGTGGCTGTTTTATGGGTTAGTACTACTCTCTCCGTTCCAATTTATGTGTCAGCATTTCCTTATTCGTCTCTTTAAAAAAGAAGGGCAGCATTCTAAATTTGGTAACAATTTAACTTCAAAATTACAGTTTTGCCATTACTGAAATGATTTACAACCACACAAACATCTTTGCTTCATTTTACACTACAAGTTTCAAAAGTCTTGCTTTATTTCTTAAATTTTGTGCCGAGTCAAACTATGACACATAAAATGGAACGGAGAGAGTATATATTATACTCTTTTTTAGCTAATTTAATTTGTCTGATTGGTTACTCCTAAAATAAGTTACTACTCAGGACTTAACTTTTTGCTGCTCCTCGATTGCATGAATAATTATTTCTAATAAGTACATTCTTGCCAACTGTCTAAAAGTTTCTTTATTTAGATTGTTTCATTATGGTATATACTTTAATTTCTCTTAGAAGATGTGGAGATAGTGACCTTAGTATTTAGAAACATATCACCTTCAAGAAAATTTAAAATAGTTTATCCAAGCACACGTCTTTAACGTACTAGTATATTCTTAGTTTAATTGTCCTCCTTTTTTTCGCCATTTATTTATCTATGTACTCCCTCCGTCCCAATTTATGTGGCACCATTTCCTTTTTTGTTTGTCTCAAAATAAGTGGCACATTTCCTTATTTGACAACTATTTAATGCATCATCTCTATTTTACCCTTGTTGGGTCCTACATACTTTTAAAGCTACCAACAACTTTTTTATTATTCAAATCTTCTCTCTCTTACTTTTTCAAGGGTAAAATTGATACTTTACAAGGTCAACCTTTATTTTCTTAAACTCCATGCCCGGTCAAATAGTGCCACATAAAATAGGACAGAGGGAGTAGGTTTTTTGGATCATCAGTGGCATACTTCTATGCGGGTCTTACAAAAGAAAATTATGTTATTTCGGAAAATATATCTCTAACATAGAAGTCTTAACCTGCTATAGCAAGTTAAAAAGACTTTTATTTGTTGAGAATATAAATAAATAATAAGAATGTGCTCTCTCTATCCGCTTAAACTTTTAGATAAGATGGTCACACAACTTTAACATGGTATCAAAGCAGGTATAGGTCCTCGGATCAAATCTCGGTGTAGCCCACAATTAAAAAGAACTTTCACGTGTTTGGTTGTCCGCACGTGAGGAGGGCATGTTGAGAATATAATAAAACAATAAAAGTATGCTCTCTCTAACAACTTAATTTCCCTTGCAGGAAATGATTTTTCGGGGTACCGATACAACTGCACTACTAACAGAATGGGTCATGGCAGAATTAGTTGTGAATCAAGAAATCCAAGCAAAACTTCACAATGAGCTAGAAACTATAATAGGGAATGAAAATGTAACAGATGCACATATTTCCAAATTGCCCTATCTTCAAGCAATTATAAAAGAAACATTACGTTTACATCCTCCAGGTCCATTATTATCATGGTCTAGACTATCAACCTCTGATGTGCACCTTAGCAATGGCATGATTATTCCAGCCAACACAACTGCCATGATCAACATGTGGGCTATCACACATGACCCTAACGTATGGGCGAATTCGACGGTGTTTAAGCCAGAGAGATTCTTGAAATCTTTGGGAGGAATTGATTTTGATGTTAGGGGTAATGATTTAAGGCTTGCTCCATTTGGTGCTGGACGAAGAGTTTGTCCTGGGAAGAATTTAGGGTTGGTTAGTGTGAGTCTTTGGGTGGCTAAGTTGGTTCAAAATTTTATGTGGGTTGAAAATGAAGCTCAACCTGTTGATCTTAGTGAAGTGTTGAAGCTTTCTTGTGAAATGAAGAAGCCATTATCTGCTAGGGTTGTTTCAAGAAATGGTGGCCAATTGTTTTCTTGATTAGGGTTTTAGTTAATTCCTAATCTAACAATATGGAGATATATCTGAAGACTGAAGTATAAGATTATTAAGTTAGTATAATTATGGAAACTATTTCTAAATATGGAAAGAAAAATAAAGTTGTAGTAATGTATACTTTATGTAATGCTCTACTAAATAATTTGAATACTAGTATATATAAAATTTATAGTATATGTGTTTGTGTTATTTTTCTGTTCATGTTTACCAAATTCTAACTGTATGCTAAAATAAAGTATCCACTAATGTAATGACATTATATAAGTAATTTGAACTTTGAAATATATAAATTCCACGTTTTATTAAGGAAGCTAAGTCAGAATATTTATTAAGATTCTCACTGTATACATTCTCTTTTATAACCACATACTTCATTGTCTGATAGGAACTGAACTGACGACTATGAACTACTCCATCCGTTCCAAAAAAATGGTATGTTTCGGATTTCGAGAGTCAAACGAGTTTATTTAAAACACTAGCTAACCAAGTTCACTTGGTATCTACATTTAAAGTATAGTTAATAACATTGAACGCGTAATTAATTTCTAAATAAATTAGAGTGATGTGAGTTTAGTCAACAAAATGAGATAAATTAAGTGGATAAGATAAAGACACTTGTTTGAGATATTCATTTAGGAAGACTGACGCTTCATTGGAATTAATTAAAGTATTGAATTTAATTTCTAGAAACCATAATAGAGATACTATAAAGAGTAAATCTTGCAAACTAAGCAAATTAGTCTTTGCACATTGTACGACTGTTGAAATAGGACATGAAGACAAAAAAAAAAAAAAAAAAAAAAGATTTCTAGAATGAGAGTTTATAATAACCTAATATAAAAGATCCTGTCACCAATGGGGTTCTTAAGATTATTTTTTAGAGTCCTGAAAACATGAATGATATCATATCTAAGTTATATATGGATTTGGTGGAATGAATAAGATCACTCCATCAGTAATCATATTTCTTGGATTCAAGCCTTGAATTTATGAAATTCCTAGGAAATATATCTCTCTTTAATGGGCATATGCACGAATCCAAAATTAATAGGTTCAAATAAGTATTCCATGTTATGTATCAGCATTTCTTTATTAGTCTGTTAATAAAAGAATGTCTAACTTTCTAAATTTGGAAAAATCTAACTTTAAAATTCATACTTCACCCTTAATGAAATGATTTCTAACCACACAAATATCTATGACTTATTTTAGATCACAAGTCTCAAAAGTCTTGTTCCTTTCTTTCTTATCTCCATGCCAATTCAAAATTATGACATATAAAGTAACACGGAGGAAGTACTAGATACCAAATTGTTAAGATCATTTTATCGCATTGTTTATGTTTTGTCACTGTTTAAAAAATATGTGCACGACTAGCCTAAGTTTTCAAGTTTTGAACAGAGGCGTCACTCCTTCATGAAAGTTTTGCTGTATTCCCCAAGTTCTTTTGTTTACAATTTTTGACAAATTTGTCAAATCATACTTATAAATTTTAAACTATATTTCGAGTTTAAACAATTCGACAAAAGTTATAAATTATGAATTTTCGACGGATCAAACATCTGATAAGATTAGTTCACGACAACAACAACAACATACCCAGTATATTCCATAGGTGGGATCTGGGGAGGGTGGAATGTACGCAGACCTTACCCCCACCCAAGGTGGAGAGGCTGTTTCGATAGACCCTCGGCTTCACCACTCTTGTACAAATTTCTCAAACAAAGAGAAAACAAGCAACACCTCACCAAAGCTGACACCTGGTGAAATTTTGTGACCACAAGCTCTGGTTTATATATAGTAGTGTTTCTATTGACCCATATCTCTATTTTACAGAGAATAAGTTAATAAATTGCACATAGAAATATTTGGCGGCAGCATGGTTTTCCAATTAATAAAGGTTCCAGCAGTTTCAACTTTCAACTAGATAAATTATTCTTGCAAAGTTTCGTGCTCTACAATTCACAATAGCTATTATAAAAAAAAAAAAAAAAAAAACACGTAACCTATCCTAATGAAGTGTGTTTGAATGACAAGTGAGGGTTGCTCAGTTGGTAAAGCATCTCCACCCACGACCGGTAGGTCCCGGGTTCGAGTCACGCTGGAGGGGAAGTGTGGAAACACTATAGATCCTCCAAAAATGGGTGGGAAAAAAAAAGAAAAAGAAGTGTGTTTGAATAGAGTTAATGATACTCCCTCCGTCCCATTTTAGTTGTCGCTTGAGGCTTATGCACGCCCATTAAGAAATCAATAAATAGGGTATGTCTTTTACTATTTTACCCCTAATAAATAAAACTGGATTGACTTTTCTAGGAAATACTCCTTTATTAAATATGGGTATAGTTGGAAAGAATTGGTAAAAAGTGTCTTGAAATGCTAAAGCGACAACTAATTTGGAACAAATGAAACTTGCTAAAGCGACAACTAAAATGGGACGGAGGGAGTATTTCAAACCAAAAATTAATTGGAGTAATTAATTGTGGATGCATGTATGTTTGAGAAGATTGTGAATCTTGAGAGTGGACTTTGAATGGAAAATTTTCAAACTTCGACAACCGTATCTGAACTTGCTGCCCAAGGGACATGATCTTGACCTACTAACTACCTTTTCAAAATAACAACATTAGTTTATATAGAACATTAAAAGGTTGAAGACAAACTACTAAAAACATGTAAAAGGTAGTAATCAATGCTAGAAAATCTGCAAAGATTGGTCTTTAGACTATAAGTTGACACCCCTCCTACTATCTAACAAAATAACTCTCCCCGTTCCAAAATGAATGACACTATTTCTTTATTAGTCCGTTCTAAAAAGAATGACACAATTCTAAATTTAGAAATATTTTTGAGTTGAAACTACTACTTTACCCTTAATGAAATGCTTTATAGCCACATATTTATGTAAGACTTATTTTGTACCACAAGTTTCAAAAGTCTTACTACATTTCTTAAAGTCCGCTCTAAGTCAAACTAAGACAACCATTTTGGAACGGAGGGAGTACTTAGTGAACACTTTGGTTGTAGGATAGGAATTAGGATAAAGGTCGAAAAGCAAAAGAAGATCTAAGATTTTAAGATGATGGCTTCAACATTGTTAGGGGTAAAACTATAGTACTGTTTTAAGGATGGTCCGTGAACAACCTTCATATATTGTGTATATAATTTAATTTGACTTCATATAATAATATATTAAGTTTTTAATTTGAATGTCTATACGCAACCAATGATGATAGCCTGGTAGTCAAGGGTGTTTAAAATTTGTTAAGTACTGCACGCTCCAAATCTCGCATGCGACAATTTTCATTTCCGTAGAGAAAAAGTACAAACAAGTTGGACCAATATAAGTAATAAAAAGAGAAATAAATATATAAACCACCATTTAGTGGTGAAATTGATCATTTCTCGTGAGAGTAATTAAGTGAACCAATATTGATCAAGTGAACTATTGGTTCACATCTAAATTAAGATACAAATAGATTAACTAGATGATGCATGACTAAGAAATTAATGACCACCGACAATTAAAAACAAAATCTAACATATCAATAGTTTATAGAATGCCAGATTTCAAGAAAATTGTTGTCTCACAAATGACGTAAATATGATCTTTAGCAATGGATACAATATATGTGTCGGTTGATTGGCCTGCATTATGTTCTTTGCCTGAGAATACCCGGCAAATTACATTCAACTTTAGATATTCTTCGTGGGTCTATAAATAATTGATTATAATATTGTATGTTTCAAAGTTCAAAGAGTAGAAAAAGCAATGAACTGTTGAAAAAAATAGAAGAGGAAAAATAAAGGAAGAACGTTTAAAGGGACTGTATAGTTTGATCATGCATTATACAATACTATTCCCTCCGTCCCAATTTGTTTGTCGTAGTTTGACTTGGCACAAAGTTTAATAAAATTAGGAAGACTTTTGAAACTTGTGGTCTAAAATAAGTCATGAATATTTGTGTGGCTATAAATGAGTTAAAAAGTAACTTTAGAGTTGAATTATTGACAAATTTAGAAATATGACAATCTTTTTGGGACAAATAAATAAGGAAAATATGACAAACAAAGTGGGACAGACCGAGTAGGACAGTACTATTGATCTTAAATCACAAGTACTCATGGAAAAGTCGGTCATTGATTCTTCCAACAAATTACAATATTAGTACTAGTACTAGTATTTAATTATCATGTTTACGTTGATCGGATTAACAACTACTTTGCCCCACAGAGACGTACTTCAGTTGAGATATTGGAACTGTGAGATAGGAAGATTAATTTTTTTAATTCCAATTTTTTTTACAGTGCTAAATATTAACACAAATATAGTTAAGACATCAATAAGATATAAGCTGATGCAAACCGGATTGGAGTTCATGACATTGGCGGATTTAGACTTAACATCAAAAGTTTGGAATGTTTCAAAAAGGCTTGGAAGTCAAAAATCAAGGAAAAAGATGGCCAAAGCAAACAAGTGAAGCTGTTGGGACAAATATTGGAGGTTACAGGGCCTGTTGACAAGCTTACTGCCTCAACTTCAGAATCAACTCAGCGCGATCGCGAGTCAACAGACGCGATCGCGCAAGGGCAACTCCTTGAGCAGCGCAATCGTGAGTCCATAGACACGATCACGCAAGAAGTCGAGAAAGGCTGAGGAAGCCCCTTCGTGAACGCGTGACCTCTGGCTTGTTCGCAAAGCGCTGCTGGCTTGGTCATCGCGATTGCGCCCATTCTGTCGCGATAGCGCTGAGACGATGATAAAAAACCCACTTTAAGTTAATGAATTTTGTTTCAGTCCACTTTAGGGACAATTAAGGCAATGTTATGCCAATTTTAGTAATCAGTATTTAAGGCCTCTTAGCCTCATTTGCTAGGGTTGGACTTTTGATGATTACTGATGTATGTAAACATTGGCTAAGCTTGTTTCTTGAGCATTTTTCTTTTCTTGGTTTGCAATTAAATTAGATTCAATTGAGAATCAATTAGTATAGGTACTTTTTTATTGTTGTTTTAAGGGGGTGATTAAGCCTCACCTCCTAATCTATTTCCTTAATTCCAAATCAATTCAAATTGGATCTTACTTTTATTATTTTATTTTCCTGTTATTTTTCTATTCCTAGTTAGGATTATAATAAAGCAGTGCCAAAATAATATTAGAATTTGTTACAATATAAACAAGAACAATTCACAAGTCTCCAATATGATAGCATAGGCAAGGCAACACATGAGCTCTATATCCAAAGTGTACTCATTTAGTACAATCATTTCAAAGCTCATAAGAAGAAGAGAAAAAAAAAACAAGTTATTAATTAGTGGAAATATTTATTTTTATAAAGTATGGTTTTAATTATTCACATGATATTAAATGATCTTATACCTTTTCTGAATTTTAGGTGATACTAACATTAAAAAATGTGAAATGGGATTTATGTTCAGAAACTTTAAGTAGATGCCCCCTAGAGACTACCAATATAACTTTTAGACTCATAAAAATGTATACTAAAGTTATAGTGACCAAAGTTATAGGACTCACCATGACTTTATCACCAGGACTTTTGCTGCCATAAAGTCATGCCGAATTATCATGGTTCACCATGACTTGTATAACGAGGACTTTGCTTCTACATTCTAGTTTGTAGATTTAAAAGTTAAATAATTTTTTAAAGGGGCAATTAATTAAGTTAATTAGTTGCAAAGAAGTATCCTATTTTTGGATCTCCCAGTTAAGCCAGTGTACATGTCCACTAAAGGAAGGCTCCATAGCTGGGCTGAATTGCAGAACTGTGATACTATAAGCAATAATTTTCATTTTTGACCCCTCATAACAGTAGTTTAGTAAAAATGGTCTTCCCTTGGTTTAATAAATAAATTATAGACGAAAACACTCCTAGAATCTTATAATGATGCCCATATACCTACATTTTCTTTCTCCATAAATAATACTTACAAGGCAACACTTGTCTTTGGTCCTCTTTCTTATGCAACACTTGCCTTTAAATCTCACATTCTCCCTGATAAAGTGATGTCTGGGCGATGCTTGCTCCTTCAAATTTCTTTCGGCATTCTTCCAGATAACTTGAAGTGTTGGCTAGACAACAATTGTCACTTGACTTCTTCATAAGAGGTAGCACTTGCCAATATTTCATGATATTGTTTTCTAGAGTTTAATTTTTCAATTTAAAATTTTAAAAGTTGTGTGCTTAAGTTTGGCTCGTTCAAGACATAAATATATGTTTAGTTTCTTTTATTTCAAACTTCAAAACACCGTGCCTTTATAAGTTCAAAAATGCCTATAAACGGGATGAAATTTATCTTTACTTATCCCATGTTTGGTTTGAAATTTGAACGATGTACAATAAACGGGACACTTCTTGAAGAAACAATCATATTACAAGACTTTATTTTGATTCATGATCCAATAATTGTGTTTAGTAAACTTTCTTAAATCAAGTATCATATACAGTCCAAACTAAAGCTATGTCATACAAACAAATTAAATAAATCATTATAAAACTTATTTTGTGAATTGATTAACACTTGGGCATATCTGAAGGTGGAGGAAGAAGTTTCTCTTCTGAGCCTTTTCCATCTTTAACAATAAATGCCATATCCATTCCCCAGCTCAAGTGACGCTCAAAATGGCAATGCATAAACCATACACCTGAATAATAAGAGGAAAAAATTTAAGTACAAAACAAACTCAAATAATTGGCACTATATGTTTTTTTTTCAGTCAAAACAACTTAAACCAGATTAGGATTAATTTAAGTTATATACATCGTGTATTTAACCCGTTATAACATAATAGTTTCTAGTTATCAGTTAGGCTTGATATTAAGAGTTGTCTATAGTTGTACGCCAACTTTATAACTTGATGGTGCGATGATATGATGGGTCAATCATTTGCTTCATTGGTTCCAACGGTGACAGCTGCCGTCTTAGCCTTCCTTGACCAGGATCGCTCCCATACCTATAGCGTTCGTGATCGGCCTCCAATTCTCTATTTTTGAAATAGAAATTAAAGTAGTAGATCTTTTAGCCCCCTATCGCCGTGTTTGAGAAAGGGGCACCCCTACTATACCCCTAAACTACAAGCTAGCGCGCAAGGGCTGAAAAGCTGTTGTTGCTTGCTGCTTACAAATTTTCGTACACCAACTACATAACTAAAATTCAAATATTACATATTCCATGTATTAATGACGACAAACATGATAAAATAAAGGTAAATTTGTATTTAAAACCTAAAATATAGACTATACTGATTTTGGTCCTTGTGATATTTGGTTAAGCACATTCCTATGAATTGAAATATGCCTATCCCTTTCCCTTAGGGTTATATTTGCTCTGTTATTCCATATGTGAGAGTAAAATAGGTCTAATAAATAACACATTCCTATGTAAAAGATAAAAAGCACACATTTCTTAATGAAATATCACAAGGATCAATAATCAAATTTACTATTACTAATAACTGAGCAATAAGAAGTGCAAATAACCCTAAAAGAAATTTGATCATACCAGGATTATCTGCTTTGAATCTGATAGCTGCCCAGCCATTCCTAGCAATAGCAATAGTGTTCTGAAGAGGAGGATCAACAACATTATAATTCAAAGGATCTTTCTCCTTGTCAAAATTTCCAAAACCCCTTCCAACAACATAAAAACTATATCCATGCAAATGAATGGGATGATCAATTCCACCTAATAAATTTGTCCCTTGCAATACAATCTCCACCGTTGATCCATATTCAAGAACATGTACTTCTGTTCTCCTATCAGGACGTTGAAATTCCACAGGAATTGAATTCCCTGTGAAATTAAAATTCAAAGGTGGATTGCTAGGAAATTCATCTCCATAAATCCCATTAATATTCTTATAATAAGCTTCAAGTATGTCAATTTTAGGTACAACAAAACTTATATTATTCACACTAGCTGCAAACCTATCTCCATTAGGTCCAAGGCATGACTCATTGTCACATGGCAATGTATTAACAGAAAATGTAAATAACAAATTTTTTGTAACGTTCAATGGTACGTTTATAACTCGATGTAATTCCTTATTAGCCAAAAATCGAAATTTCCCCGTGAAATTAACTGCTGCATTCGTATCGTTGTGATCGGGCAGTAGATTTGGAAGAGATGGTGATGAAGTGGTGGTATAATTTCCGCGATACTGGAGGATCGCGGTGGTGGTTGTATTATCGTATCCAATTCCAGGGTTACTATTGTAAGCTCTTGCAGCCATGTAATAATGGTTAAGGGGTTGATTTGCTTCAAGCAAGACATCAATTGTCTGGCCAGGTGAAATGGTGATATAATTAGTTTTGAATGGTTTTAAATATGCAGCATCTGATCCTACAACTGTGAGTTGATGATTTGCCACTGAGAAGAACATTTGATTATTCATTACAGCGTTCACCATTCGGAGCAAATATGTCTTGCCATACTCAACTGTTAGCTTGTATGTACCTGTTCATAAGAAGATTTAGTGTTGATAACGTAATTAAATAAATAGAGTGTACCTCATCTAACAGCTTAAGCTTTTAGACGAGATAGTCACATGCACTAGTTCAATATATAGTTCATCAATAACAACAACAATAACAACAAGATACCCAGTGGTATCCCATCAAGGTGGGGTCTGGGGAGGGTGAGATGTACGCAGACCTTATCTCCACCAGAGTGGAGAGGCTGTCTCCGATATACCCTCAGCTAAAAAACATCAGTGGGAAACATAATCAAGTGAAGTAAGATGACAGTAACAAAGCAATGAAAATGACATATTGTTAGAAAACACTCAAACATACTCAAGATAAACAGAAAACACCATTAACACATAAAATCTGAATAAGCTGAAAGTATACTATACCGAGAATCGCTCGATTACTATCTATCCCTCTACCCAAATCTTCGACCTCCACTTTTTCCTATCTAGGTTTATGTTCTCGATAATTGAAACCAGTAAAATATAATGAAACGAAAAGTATATATAATTTACATTGTTAAAATAAATGAGATTAAGAATAAGTTTTGAACCATTTCTTGAGCAAGGATATAAATCCCCTGGTTGACCATTTATAAGGTAAGCATCTGAAATATTTGCATCTCCTCCACTTGCAAGATACCCATCAACCATCTCTTGTATATCACTCTTCCACCACTCTCCTGCATTTCACATATCAAAATAATAGTTGTGCATTATCAGTATATATATTAAAAATATATATATATATATATATATATATATATACAATAATTAACTTGGTATTTACAATAAATAGCATGTCATAAATTGGTAAATGTACCTAATATGATAGGTATTTCAGCAACAGGTTTAGGGAAAGGATATTGTGTTTTATTTGCAGGACGTATGACTAGAGCACCATGCACTGTAGCTCGTGACCAATCGCTATGTGCATGCCACCACAATGTGCCTTCCTCATCTGAAAGCTTTATCTGTTGGCTGAATTTATTTCCTGGTCGAATAGGGCATTGGGTAATAAATTCAGGGCCATCCGACCAAGGATATCTTGGTTGTTTCACACCATGCCTGCATAATTTTATTCAGATGAGATGATCATACAATTCAACAAATTACGTATTTTAGCCAAAGACATATATACTTGCCAATGAATTGTTATATTTTGGGTTCCCTGGTTATCGACATCGACAACGAGTGTATCGCCTGTATTGGCATAAAGAACTGGCCCTGGGAATTGTCCATTGACAGTTAGTATGTTCTTTGAGCTGCAAAGTCTAGTGTATTGAGCTTCTTTCACCTGCATACACGGCCACACATAAAAGTATAACATACATGGGCAATATGTGTATAGTGGCGGATCTAGAGGCTAAGCTACGGGTTCGGTGGAATCCAGTAGCTTTGTCTAGACCCTGTATTTATATTAAAAATCCACTTACATTGTATAAATAATTTATTCAGAATCCAGTAAATAAGAAAAAATATGATTCAGAATCTACTAACATAAAATTCTGGATCCGCCTCTGTATGTGTATAGGACTTTGGAGAGTGAGAATAGCTTATACTAATGGAATATAAAACATGTATAACAGAAAGTTAATAAGGATGAAACTTACTACAAATCGATGATGATGAACAAAAGCTTGACTAAGTAAAAAGCCACAAAATAAGAGAACTTGTACTAATTGAAGGATGAAAACTTTTCTTGTAAACCACATTTTTCCAAGATGAAAATCAATATTGGTTTTTCTATATGTATTGGTTTCTTATTTTTCTTGATGAAACTATGGCAAGAAGATCAATGCATTTATAAGGTAAGAATTGGAAAAAAATGATAATGTCGTAGCAAACATTGACACAACTAGCATTATTACCATTTAACGTATCAAATATATAAACTTCATTTGATTTTGTTTCTATTTTGATTTTTCAACCTTTTGAAAATGACCACCCTTTGTTAAAGCCATTTAATTTCTACCAAGATAGTCAGCAGGCAGCTGCTTCTACTCCTACAAAATATTCTCTTTATTTGGTGGATAAAATTTAGAAAAGTAAACAAGGGAAAAAAGTTAGTTCACCATATAAATTTATTACTCCTTCGGTTTCAGAAAGATGAACTTTTTCGTTTTTCGAGAGTCAGACTAGATGAATTTTGACCAATAATTTAAGATAATTTTTTTATTATATTAATACTGGGAAGAGTGGTATGTTATAGTATTTTTCGTATAGTTTTTGAATATATAAAATTTTTATTAAAAAATATTAATTTAATATAGTCTAATTTAGATTTAAAGAGTAGTAGTAAATTTGAATGGCCAGCACCCATAGACCAAAAAACCTACTAGGTGCTTTGGTTGAAATTAAAATTGACTCCTGCTCTAAGCAATTTTTCCTTGTTTCTTCAGCTGATGGTATTTTACTTTTTGCAAAGCACCCAATTACTTAAAAATCCTGGTCCGCCACTGATTCGAGAACTGAAAATTTTAAAACTTGTAACCTAAAATAAGTCAAAGATATTTGTTTGACCATAAATCACCTCATTAAGGTTAAAGTGTTGTTCATTCTCCTAGCTGAGGGTCTCTCGAAAACAGCCTCTCCACCTTGGTGGGGTATGGTCTGCGTCAGGCCTCCGCAGATCCCACTTGTGAGATATACTGTGTATGTTGTTGTATTAAGGGTAAAGTGACGAGTTTGAAGTAAAAAATTATTTTTAAATTTAAAATTATATATATATTTTTTAGATTGGACTAATAAAAAAATTGTACAATTCTTTTTTAAACGGTGGAGTAGCATTGAATTTCCATCTTGGAGACTAAAAGAAAATCATAAGTCATACTACATTTTGTAGTGTTCAAAATGCATTAGTTGCCCCATATTTTAAATGTGAAGCTAAGACTTCTCTGCATTTCAATTTTCATGAGTCATGTCTCCACTTTTAAAAGTCTCAAATAGTTTGGCAATGAAAAATAAGTTGAACTTTTTTTTGCTATTAATTTACTTTGTCAATGTTCCTGATCCAGATTTTATAGTTGTATGCATTTTGACTAAATTTTTTAGAAGTCAATGATAATTATGATTTTGCAACTAACTAATATCGTGCAAAAGATAAAATACTAGAAAGTGATAATTCAAGAAATGATCTTTACTTTGATATATTATCTTAGAAAAATTGGCCAATTATGATATTTCAACGTACGTAATCTATTTTGAATTTTTTTTTTCTTCTTCCAATTGTAACTTCCATGAAAGTGACTATTCTTTCATTTTATTAGGCTTACACCTAAAAACAAAGAGTGAAGCAAACTAAAAACAAATTTGTATTCAAATAACAAATTCAATGATGGCAGAAAAGTTTCACATTATATTCTCTACAAGAAAGAAAGATTGTAAAATTTCTTGTTTTAGATGGATGCATAGCTCAGTCTGAAATTTGTATGAGAGAAATCTACATATTCAAAATGTTAAGATTGAGGTAACACACAATTGGAGCCAGAAAAAAAATGATGGTAACAAAATAGTAGTGGAAATTCCGCGATTGTTAATCTCACCACCCATGTGAGATTGTTAGTCCCGCTTTTTTAGTACAAATTTGGTACTTGTACGAACCAATCCCACCAACCAAATTTAATCCCGGGATTGTTAATCCAATCCCACCAACAAAACGACCCTTTAGTATATAGTTCGAGTATAACAGAAATCCAATAGTTTTAAATAGATATTCAAATTTGTACAAACAACTAAGTTAAGTATTTATATTCCACAAAGGAAAAGGTCTAAATTAAAGCACATCAATACAAACCTAATCTACATATAACATTAAGATTCTTAACATAATCACTACTAAACTATATAGCATCATATATATATAAGCATGTTTGTAATTTATTATAATGTAAAGAATCAGCATGGTGGCATGTCCCAAGGAGGAGACAAAATGCGTTCTTCAGAATAATCTCCATTTTTCACTATAAACACAGTCTGCATTCCCCATGTAAGATGACGCTCAATATGGCAATGCATAAACCAAACTCCTAAAAAGCATAAGAAATTTAATTAGTAGGGGTTAACATGACCTCTGTTTTAAAAGACAGTTTTGGGACTCGCCCCGGAATGGGGTACTAGCAAAACGTACTGAGACTCTCGGACGGGACTTAAATCCGTGAAGCTTACGCCTCAAGTGCCCGACGATGCGCCCAGAGCACGAACAATATTCAACATGACTAGTTGCATAACAGTTAAGTTATATACACCGACAGTATAAAACGATATGTACACAATCAAGTCAAGGAAACAAGCTACATGTAAGTGCATAAAAAGCTTAATTACAATCTTGATAGTAATCATTAATTAGTAAACCTATTGATTAAACTAGTTGATAGTGTCAAAAATCTTTTCAAAACATTCAAGTAAATATGATTTACCTGGATTATCTGCTTTGAATCTAATGGCAATCCAACCATTCTTAGGGATAGCTGCAGTGTTCCTTTGAGGAGGATCAAGAAGATTATAATTCCAAGGATCTTGTGTTTCATCAAAATTTCCCAATCCCCAACCAACAACATAAAAATTGTATCCATGAAGATGCATTGGATGGTCTAATCCAGCAACCACATTAGTCCCTTGTAGTACTAACTCCACATTTGTATTATACTCTAGTACTTTCACTTGTGTCCGAAATTCAGGTAACGAGAGCTCTAAAGGCAAGACATCAGCAGTGTAATTGAATACATAAGGTGGAAAACTAGGAAATATGGTACCAAATACACCATTAATGTGATAATAATAGGCCTCTAGTAAATTATATGTTGGTGTCACAAAACTTATGTTGTTCATACTAGCCGATAATCGCGTACCATTTGGTCCTTGACATGTACTAACATTTGTACCATTAATAGGACATGGTACTAAGTTAACTGAAACAGTGTAAAACAACCTTGTGTTCACATCAATTGGGACGGATATCGGATGGTTTTTCGAAGCTAAACTTCTTAGGCTACCACTAAAATCAACAGCTGCAGGTGTGTCATAGTAAGAAGGTAAATAAGGAAATAAAAGAGGTGAATTAATCAAGTGTTTTCCATTGTATTTCACAATGGCTGTGGTTGTTGTGTTATCAAATTGAACATTAGTACCATTTGTATATGCTCTAGCAGCCATATAGTAGCTTATATTAGGGTTTTGGTTGGCTTTCAATAGACAATCAAGTGTTTGTCCAGGGCTTATTGCTATATAACTCCTTGTCAATGGCTTTGTGTAGGATCCATCTGTTCCAACAACTGTTAATTTGTGATTTGCAATGGCGAAAAATAGAATTTCATTCATTGCAGCATTCAAAATCCTTAGGAGATAAGTCTTCCCTGACTTCACTTCTAGCTTGAAAGTTTCTGCTCAAACATAGAAATTAAGAGAAAGGAAGAGAAAGTAAATACTAAGGATAATGAAATGTAACCAAAAATGGTTAATAAAAGAGTTTAACGTCTATATACTTGTCTTATGAAGTCACGTAAAATTACACTGATAGAGTAAAAATATTGTGTAGTATTTAGTACTCCCTTCGTTCCAATTTATGTGTCTTAGTTTGACTCGGCACAAAGTTTAAGAAATGAAGGAAGACTTTTAAAACTTGTGGTGTAAAATGAGATAAAGAAGATTGTGTGGTTGTAAATCATTTCAGTAATGGTAAAACTGTAATTTTGAAGTTAAATTGTTGCCAAATTTAGAATGCTGTCATTCTTTTTGGAACAGACGAATAAGGAAATACTGCCACATAAATTGGAACGGAAGGAGTATAAGTTTAGTCCGTGAAAGATTATCAAATGTGTTACTTTCATCTAGCCTATTAAGGAAAAAAATGAATTCAATGCAAAGAATAATTCTATAACCAACTTTGTTTTCTTATTCTTGTTAAAGTTATATTAATGTGTGGGAATTGGTAAAAGGTCAATGGCATTAACTTTCTCATAGAAATGGTATACTCCCACCGGTCCGTAAGAAATCATAAATAAGCATAGTATATTCACTAATTTACTCTTTTATCTATTTTATAAATGTTTCGTCATTAATAATATTAAGTATATTATGGAGAAAAACTGATAAATTTATATTGACAAACATTTTGAACCATCTATAAATGGAAAACCTTACGGCTAAAAGGGACCGGAGAGAATACCTACCATGCTTTGAACATGGATAAAAATCTCCAGGCTGACCATTTATCATAAAAGCATCAGAATTTCTAGGCTGACTTCCTGAAGTTGTAAATTCTTGTAAAACCTCCATAACACTGTCCTTCCACCACTCAGCTGTACATGAATTAAATTAAACAAGATGGAAATTAGTGAACTTATATATATGTCATGAATTAAAATAAGA
The DNA here is from genome assembly GCA_037355625.1 of Petunia x hybrida. NCBI lineage: Eukaryota > Viridiplantae > Streptophyta > Magnoliopsida > Solanales > Solanaceae > Petunia > Petunia x hybrida. Next base: position 5,814,648 of record JBBBVM010000048.1, on the reverse strand, counting down.
TGTTTACAAGGAAAATTGTTATGAACGGAAATAGCTTATTGGAGGGTATATTGAGAACTTTAGCAAACTATACTCGGGACCCGAGTAAGACAAATAGTTAAATAGCAAGAGAATAGTAGAAGAAAATTTAGTTATGATGTTGTAAACTCATATCCCTCCTATCTCCCCTTCTTCGGGTCTTTCTTCCTTATTTCTGATCTTATTCCCGTCTGTATCTGTCTATCTATCGTCCCCTTTTCTCTATTTCCTCCCCTCCTTCTTACTTGTCTAGTGACTCTGTAATTCTACTGTCAGTTGTTCTTGTTTATTCGTGTGATTGGAGTACTATACGTTATAAAAATAACTGTAGTAACATACCTAAAATAATTGGAATTTCAGCATCAGGCTTGGGAAAAGGATAACTAGTACCGAGTTTCGGATGGACAACAATGGCACCATGAACTGTGGCTCGTGCCCATGCACTATGTGCATGCCACCAAATAGTTCCTTCTTCATCAGAAAGTATAATTTTTTGCCTGAATCTTGAACCTGGTTGAATTGGACACTGGGTGATATATTCAGGTCCATCTGCCCAAGGATTCCTTGGTTGTTTCACTCCATGCCTAAAATCACCAAAGGTGGAAACACATAAATACTTTTTAAGTTTTTCATGCGAGTGTGCACCCATTATGTGTCGAAAATAGTGAGTTCAGATCATGTACCACATAGAATTCGGCTCCTCTCCATTACATCTGTATACCTGGTGTACCGTAGGAAAAAAAAAAGAAGAGAATTGCAATATATATTTACCAGTGAATAGTGATGTTATATTTCCCTTTATTGTTGACATCAACAACAAGAGTATCTCCTTTGTGAGCATAAAGTGTTGGCCCTGGAAACTTGCCATTCACAGTTAGAATTTTCTTTGATTTGCAAAGCCTTTCAAAAGTAGCTTCTTTAACCTGCCATGCAACGTCAATTAATAAACACTAGTAATTTCTTACTGGAAATCAAATCAGATAAGGATATAATATTACTATGTGCTTACACTGAAATGATAATAGTTAGCAAAGGCTACGTAATGTAAGAAGGTAGCAAGAAATATGAAACTATATGTTCTCATAACAACTTTTTTAGCCATATCACTTTGAAGATAATTTTTTTTTAAAAAAAAAAAACTATATGGTAAAGGGTTTCTCTTGCACACAAAATTTATAATGGTGGCCAGTAGAGTAAAGAATTACGCAAGTAACCGTAGATAACAAGAGGATTAAATGCTGTGCACTAAAAGTAGTATCAAAAAATGTTGTGACCTTTACGTAAATGGACGATTAAGGGAGTGTGAGTTGATGAAGGAGAAGACTTGATACTACTAGAAAAACTGTCTTTTTCGACTGCTCAATCCGTCGAAATACGGTCGATACTAGATGTATCGACCGATTGTGGTGGTCGACCCAAATAAGGTCGAAAATAGCCCTTCGACCGAATTTCGGTCGAACAAAATTTTTTTTGACCAACTATCGACCGATAGTCGGTCGAATACCTGTAAAAACCTGCAACATAAAATCTGAAATTAGCCCTACACCATCTGTAAATTCAGCAACACGCAGAAAAACCAGACAAAACACATTCATAAACGATATTCAAACAAGGCTAACAAAGCCAAACAATAGTAGAGTAAAGAATTACGCAAGTAACCGTAGATAACAAGAGGATTAAATGCTGTGCACTAAAAGTAGTATCAAAAAATGTTGTGACCTTTACGTAAATGGACTATAAAGGGAGTGTGAGTTGATGAAGGAGAAGACTTGATTGTCAATATACGTATTTTTACAGTAAAATATTTTTCTCTGTTTGGCATTATTTCTCTCTTTATGTTTGCGTTAAATAGAACATATCTATCCTTTAATTAATTATTTGTTCATATTTGATAAAGACCTCGCATTAATGTTACTTAGTTACTATGGAAATTGGAATTGGAATGAAACAAATTGTAAGGAAGTACTCCCTCCGTCCCATTTTAGTTGTCGTTTTAGGCTTATGCACGCCTATTAAGAAATCAATAAATAGGGTATGTCTTTTACTATTTTACCCGTAATAAATGAAACTGGATTGACTTTTCTAGGAAATACTCATTTATTAAATATGGACATAGTTGGAAAGATTTGGTAAAAAATGTCTTGATATGCTAAAGCGACAACTAATTTGGGACAAATGAAACTTGCTAAAGCGACAACTAAAATGGGACGGAGGGAACAATTAAGAAGAGATCTACTAAGGGTAATTTATTCATTAAAGTAAAGAGACACACTCTGTTGATCATTTCATTGTCCTTGTCCACCTATGGACAATTGGACATTATGAAAATTTAGCTCTAGCCTCTAGGTTAGGTTATTAATTGTTGTTTAGCCACCTATGTGATTTAAATTAAAGTTTCACTTTCTGGCATTGACAATACATAAATAGTAAATAGTCGACCAACATTTGCATTAGAGTTTTTTTTTTTTAAATGATTATATACATTATAATGTGTATAAATGTAATATAGAAGAAAATCAAAATGTTCAATTGGATGACAAAATCACAACGACAATTTATTTGGCATCTCAATATAATTCCACTTACCAACGACATGTCAAATGTGATTTCACAAGCGCACTCTGAGAGGGTGGGGTGTATGCACACCTTTTTCCTATTTTGATGGGGTAGAGGCACTATTTTTTATAGACACTTTTAGCACGACTGATACAATTTTGATGAAAAAGTTCTTACAAAAATGGACTTTCTTGCGATCGCTACAAATGGACATTTTTGTAAGACATTTTCCTTACAAGGTCAAATATGTGACGAGCGACAAAAAATGGCTTATTTTTGTAAATCACCTTTTTTTTTTTTTAAAAAAAAAAAAAAACAAATCCGTTTGATTTATACAAGAGTGCAAGGTTAAGGTGGAAATATCGAAGTAAAGAAATGTATTGACATAAAAAATATTAAAGATAATTAAAGTAAAAGAAACAACCATAATAATAAATACGAAAAGTAGGATAACAATGGAATACTATCTATGATACTGATTAAGAGCGGTAAGCATATAGCGTGCTCTGGAAAAAAACTCCAATATTAAAGCCATATATACTCCCTCACGAAGAAGAAGAAAAATCGCTTAGATTACAAACTATTCTACCATAATCTTCGACTTTCATACTCTATTTAAAATTATGTCATCGGTGATTTGAAGATGTGTTATCCCAGTAATTAAATTTAAATATTCTATAAGCTACAAGAATTTTTTTAAAAATCACGTAATACGCTGACCAACTTTCACATATGAGATTCCCAGTGCTACTTGCATTCAAGTAAACACACTGGCAGTAGCTGCTGGCATCAACATCATATACAATGAAACTTTGTGATGATATGGAAAATAATTTGCTGACACCCAAACTAGCGAAATTTTGCATCGGCATTGCCCATGAGAGATATCAGATATAAATATGTATGTCTTAGATTCTAATAATGTATTTTAAAAGTCGTGTAGTGCTAGGTCCAAATGTAACAATATCGCCGTACTGGGTCATTACAATGATGAGCCCCATAAACATTATCATTTCACAAATACCTTGATTTCACAAATAGTGAATAAAGCATCAAAAATTAGTCGAATTGCACCGAAATCCAAACTTATTGGGATAGTTTTGAGAAATCTATTTTTGATTATGCACAATAAAGTACTCCCTCCGTCCCAAATTAGTTGTCGTTTTAGGAAAAATGGTGTGTCCCAAATTAGTTGACACTTTAGGATTTCAAGACAAAAATTGTTGGTCTTTTCCAACTATACCCTTAATAATTTAAAAAATTCTCAACAAAATTTAATAGTCAAACATTAAATAGGGGTAACATAGTAAACTACACATCTTATTTAATGATTTTCTTAATGGGCGTGAAAAAGCTAAAAACGACAACTAATTTGGGACAGAGGAAGTAACTACTAAATTGATACGCAATCAATATTGAATCCATCTAGCTACCACATGTCTAATATCCTAATTTCACATAAACAGAAAACACTGAACAAATATTCTAAAAATCCAAATACTGACATGAATATATGTTTAAACAAATCATTCCAAATATTGTTATATTCTTAAAACATATATTATCAAACGGATGATTAGAATATGCATAGAGCAATTACTAATATATATAAAAAAGCGCAATCTCAATGCACAAAACATCGCGCATTCACGAGGCTTATAATAATAAGTTGGCTGTTTTCAAGTTTCGATCCAGACAACTTTACAAGTTATTTCAAGGCTCACAGTTCACAAGGCCTACAATAATAATTCGGCCATTTTCACATCTCGATCCATACAACTTTACAAGTTATTCCAAGGCTCTCCGTCAACTAATGATACATATATTCATCGAAAATGTAGAACAATAGTAATAAAGTATGTTTAATTTGCAATTAAAGCAAATTATATTACAAAAATCAATCACATAACAAATAAAAAACACAACATTATTATTATTATTATTATTATACACCAGCTAATTGAATATCACCAATTTCTAGCTGAGCAGCAATTTCTTCAAGTTGTTTCTTAACACTCATATCAATTAACTTTGATCCTGAATTTCCATACCTTATAGTAAACCCTGCAACAAGTGATTCATCAATTACTGTTTTAATTCTCACATTCTTCGCTCCAGTTAATCGTTGCACACCTTTCGCAATTTGAGCCAAATGTTGCGACTCTAATTTGACGACACTTGTCACCACAGCGAGTTGCGTATCTGTTAACGTATTGTACACTTTTTCGAAATCCTTAACTATATCTTTGATTAACTCGACACGTTTCATGTCCACTAAGATATTTAAGAAATTTGCCACGTGTGGTTGTATGCTTGATGACGTCACGATTTCGTCAACGAGCTCACGTTTTTTCTCCTCGGGAACTACGGGGCTTGTAAAATACTTAAACACTTGTTCGTCCTCGAATATTTTCTCGAGCTTCTCGAGATCGGCTGTAGTCTGTTCTAAGGTTCCGTTTGATTTCGCAACGTCCGCTAGTGCATTCGCGTAGCTCCCGGAGGCGGAGTCCGCCATCCTTGCACCGGCAGCACCGCTGCCGCCGCTGCCGCGGCGGCGCGTGACCTTGATGCTGAGTTTAGGAAGCTTCAGCCCGCCGGAGAAGGTGAGTTTTGCGGTGGTGATTTGTGACGGCGGAGGTGGCGGTGAACGGGATTGAAAAGTGATCGGAGTTTGTTGAAGCGCCGCCATGGATTCTGGAGAGAGAAAAAGAGAGGAGATTTTTTTGAGTGATTTTGAGAGTGTTAAATGTAAGATGTGGGGAAAGGGAATATGGAGGAAAATGGACGGTGGAGATTAAAGAAGATTGAATGATCAACGGTGATGAAGGGATAACATTATCTTTGATTTCAGGTGAAGGATGGCCTCTTATCTGATGGTTTATGGGGATAAGGAGTTGACACGTGTCTGCTCAACATTTGATGACCAACTTTTTCCTTTTTTTTTTTTTTGGTAAAAACTTTTTCCTTATATGTCCCTCACAATTTATCTATCATGTTTATTTTTCATTTATATGATTGATATAATATAGTTAAGTGTAACACAATCATGCTCGTAAATTAGTGCCTCGATATTTGTGGGACGATAAATTATTAGTTACCGATAAAATAAGAAGTTTTTAAATTTTATAAATTGTGTCGTTCTTTGTTTGTTGAGTAGTCAATTTTTCCTTACATTCTCCTCACAAATTATCTATCCTAGTATTTATTATTTATCGTTGAAATTATAGTAATTTTTTATTTATATGAATAATAGTAGTCAAGTGTCTATTCTCTTATTAGTTGTAATGTTATGTCTATATAGTGTATTTTCATGTTAGTCCTCTCCTTTATATCTAGTGTTGATGTCTGTGCATTTTTAGTATGCCTTAGTTTTATCATTTTCTAGCTTGGTATTTTGTCTTGATTTTCATACGTGTTTTTTGCCTGTGCTTTTAGCCGAGAGTCTAACGAAAACAACCTATCTACTTTGGTGGGAGTAAGGTTTGCGTACATCTTATTCTATCCGGACCCCATTTGTAGGAGATACTGGTTATGTTTATTTGAATGCAAGTGGGATAGGAATCTCATATGTGATAGTTGGAAAGCATTTAATTTTCTTGCATAATTGTGAGTAGTCTCTCTAGTCTAACCTCTAATTTATAACCAAATCTAGAACTAAATTGTCAAAATGGCCATAGTTGGACTAGGACAGATTGAAATGATCAACTGATTGTATATATCCCTTTACTTTAGTGAATAAATTACCCTAATAAAGCACTTAATTCTGAGTATAAGAGTAGATCTCCTCTTAATTCCTTACGTTTTGTTTCATTCCATGCATGGTAATTAACATTAATGCGAGGTCTTTATCTAATAAGATGAACAAATAAGTAATTAACGGATAGATGAGTTCTAATTTATGCAAACATAGAAAAATCTATTTACTGTGGTAGAGTTGACAATCAGGCCTTCTCCTTCATTAAGGGTCATTTTCATGTCAATTCATCGTTAAACAATAAAGAAAAGAAAAGGTTAAAGTAAGTACTAATAGGCCTTTCCTTATGGAGAAATCTAGCGATCACTAGAAAGGGCTACTTTTATAGTATTTTCTTATAGGTGTTAAAATTGTAACAGCTTTGTCGAAATTGCACATGTTGCGCAAATACTTGCATGTATATAGCTAGGTGTTATAGGGGTGGTTTTTGACCACCAAAACCTGTCGAGGTTTGTCTCATGTGGCAGCCAAGCAACCGATGCAAGGTTCAGCCTTCTCAACACTTAGTTAAATTTTAGGGTCGTTTGAAGTTGATTCGGCACTTAGAACAAGTTAAGGCAGCAACATATAAGTAAAAATAAGATAATGATATAGGGGAAATCAATTCCCAACCTTTATATTAATCCGTAAAAGGAAAAGCCACCAAGGCCGAATGTCTCATTCCCTACGGAAAACGTCTTATTTTTGTGTTGTCTACATTTCTGTTCTGTATAAGTTACAAAAATGGCTTACAAATGACTATATATACAAAGGAGATCAGCCACAAGACTTTATAATTGGAAAATGGACGAAATTACACTCGGCAAGCCACACAGGCCATGTTCTCGGCCACGCTGCCCACGTTTCTCGGCCACTCTGTCCACGTTCCGGGCCATATCTCCGCGCCCCTGGCCCTCACATGCCTGGCACATGCGGCCATGACTGTGTCTACGTTCATCCATGTAGCTCATCCTGTCTAGCCCAAGTCTTGGTCCTTCCGTCCCGATCACAACACCATGTCATGACATCTTTTGTCACGCTAAGTCACTTGTCCGCTGCCTCATTCACTTGCCACCCAACAAGCAAACTCATGCCATCATTGCCCACACTTAGACACACACAAGACACTAGGTTGCCTAGCCGTTGTGCCATCAAAGTTTGTCAATCAACCTGCTCGAATCTTGATCCCACCAAGTCACATTCAGCCCGCACTTGATAAAACAATCGTTAATTATGTTGTTTATCACCCGCATTTGCCCATAGCCGAGCCAACATGTCCAAACTCGTGTCATGACCGAATCCCATGAAATCAAGGATCTAACACTAGGGACGGGGCAAATTGTTACTCTGAAGTGTTTCTGTATTATACTAAAAAATGTCTAACTCACACTCAAAACTTGTTACTTGTACTGATTAATGCAGAGCCACCATTTTTAATTACGAGTTCTAACCTATTAGTAACTTCACTCAAAACTTTTATTTTTGTTAAAACGATCCACTTAATGTATAAACAATCTATCTACAAGCTATCTTTCTAGAAGGCTAAGAACCCGAAAACTCAAACCCTGATTCCGCCTTCGCATAATATATTAGCCATGGCTCAGCTAAATACGTGCTCTTCGCAAGAACTTTAAAACTCGTGCTCATGGCTCGATTCAAATTAATTGAATTAGTTGTTTCGAAACAGAATAGCTAAAAAGACAAAAGAATAGTGAGCATGGTAAGAGAGACCACAAAAGTATGAAGGAATGATAGACCAATGAGTAGTTACAGACTTACTGTCCCCATTTTTGGTAGTAGTCGAAGGTTTTTCGTAAAGAAACGAGTTTTACGAAACGAGTTATATATGGATTAACGATGCATAAATTTGTAATGCAGAGATTAATAATGCAAGGATTGTTTTTACTCATGTGTTTGGTTCATCCCAAAAGGTAGAGCAGTTTCAAGGTCTTCGGCAACGAGATCAACTGCTGGCTGACCCAAGAAGTAGGGAAGAGAGGAGAAAGGGTCAATCCCCGAGTCAGGGGCATCTATCTTTATTTACGCAAAGTTATTTATTGATGTCGATTTAGATATGTTCATTGGCCTGCGACTGATCTCAAAAGGTCATTTTTAGCATGTCGGTGCGCACTAACCCAAAAAAAGGTCTCCCCCATCCTTTAAAGCTTGATGGCTTTCCGGATTCTTTTTATATAGAAATATTTGAATAAATATTGTATAGTTTAAACTTGTGTTTTGTTATAAAACTGTATAAAATATTGTTCAATTATACCATTAAATTCTTATCCATATATTAAAAATAAGAATTTGAGAGTGGAGATTTTTATCATTTTATCATTTATCCATGTATTAGTAAACATGGTATTACTAATACCATATTGGCATTCGTATTAAGTTATACTACAATTGAGATACTAAATAATATATAGATTAATAATACTTGATTGAATTTGGCTACTAAACAAGGAATAAAAGTTAATACATATTTTCTTGAAATTAGAAGGTATAACAAGTTTTAACATGGTAAACTATTCTGTATTTATTTATTACATTTGTATATCAAAACTTTAACATTTAAACAAAATTGAGAAACAAAAAAATGTAGATAAGAATAGAACTTCAAGATCTGGTCTATAGGGGTTGGCGGGAACTGGCGGCTATTTATTAATTATAATAAAGTATAGTACTCCATCCGTTCCAATTTAATTTAGTAACAATTTAATTTTAAAATAATAGTTTTACGATTAATAAAATAATTTATAACTATATAAATATTTATGTTTTATTTTTGTATACTCCTAATTTACACTTTCTTTCCCTTTTGCCACCTAAGTTCCCAAATCTGAATTTCATCTCAACTAACTCCAAAAGTCTAAAAACAAATTGTGGGTTTTAGCTATATTCTTGCTCCATTGCACCAGGTAAACATTTTCATACTTTACTTTTTCCTTTCTTGCTATTAATACGGGTTCGAGCCGTAGAAACAACCACTTATATTTTTGGATTAGGTAGGTTGCGTACGTCACACCCAATGAGATGCGGATCTTCCCGGACTTTATTTGAACGTGGGATGCTTTATGCGTCGGACTGTCTTTAATTGTTTTCTTCTTGTTTTTGATAAATGTGAAAACTTTTAACACCATTTTTCTTTGTGTGGAGTAATTCAGAATTTAAAGTTCCAGTCTTGATCAATTTGAATTGCTTGATTTATGGAAATTGAGTGTTTTCTTGTTCTTTTATTAGCTGTCTTTTCTTTTCTTGATCGCTCGAGGTAGAGGTAAGGTCTGTGTACAACTCACCCACTCTCGACTCTACTTGTGGGATCATACTGAATATTTTGTTGTTGTTGTTGTTGTAGTATTTAATGTTTAATAAGTTCTGTAGCAATTTAGAGTATAAAGTTCATGTCTTGATACAATCTTGAAGCGTACATTTCATTCATTTGTGTTTCTTGGAGCAATTCAGAATTTTAAGTTCCAGTCTTGATCAATTTGAATGGCTTGATGTATCAAAATTGAGTGTTTTTTGTTCTGTTTTTAGCTGTTTTTTATCTTCTCTATTGCAAAAGGTGATAACTTTAATGCTATTATTATACTTCTGGATGGGGGTCTATCGGAAACAACCTCTCTACCTCACTCGAGGGGTAAGGTCTGTGTAAACCTCTCAGACCCCACTTGTTGGATCATACTGTTTATGTTGTTCTTATTGTCGTCATATTTACAGTTTAATAAGTTTTCTAGCAATTTAAAGTATAAAGTTCATTTCTTGATACAATTTGAAGCGTACATTCCATTCATTTGTTGATAATTTTGAATTTGCTTTGATGTATTATTGCCTCTGGTGAATCTTTTTCCTTCTGTGCCGTTGATGTGTAATTTTTTTAATTACTATGACTCGATCACGAACTAGTTGGAGTTGGCTATAGGAATGATTTATATCCATTTTGCTCTATTTATGCCTATTTTGTTCCAAGTTGAAGTGTAATTGTAGGAATAAATAGATAAGACTCTAAGAGAGTGAAACTTGAGCAATGTGATGAATCCATGTTTATATCGTGTGGAAAGTGCTATCCTTTTTTATGAATCTTCTAGTTGGTATTTGGAAATAAGGAGATTTAAAGGGATGGATTTTTGTAATACTCCATATATTGAAGAGGATAATTAGCAAAAAGATATGAAATAACCAAAATGAAAAGGCAAATGCAAGAAGAAAGATGACACACTAAAGCCCAATAAAAATGAGCGGAGGGAAGGGTTAAGAAGGTAGCAGAGACAATGCTATCAAACAAGTTTACACATATAAAACAAGAGAAACAGAGAAGCAGAGGGGTCCTTAAGAATCTGGCAGCAACGTGAATAGCAAAGGAGAAGAGTAGTTGATAGAAAGAGGTAAGGAAAATTAGAGCTCAAAAACTGGTTCCGCAGAAATTATCCTTGGATTAAAAAAGGCCAATTTCTCTGTTAGATTCTGCTGAAGTTACTTTCCTTCGTTTATGATTAAATCGGTTACTTAAAATTTAATACCAGTTAAATATTATGGACATTGATCAATGATATTATTGGTTTAGGCTATGAAGATATTTGACATATTTGTGTCATTAGGAAGTGAGTCATTTTGTCAGTTAGTTTTGATAGTCATTTGGATTGTCCATTTGCTTAGCTAGTTCACGTGCATTCGGCTCTTTATGAACTTAGGACTTCGTGTTAGACCTGACTTTCTTATCGTATTTTGGAGATGACTTGGTAGTGCTGCGTTGTCAATGCTAGTGGATGATGATTGCGACTCGTTTGGTTGATATTGGTTGGTTTTGATATTTAATTGAGACAATTTTTGGGTAGTCGTAAAAACAGGGGAAACACTGACGATTTCCGGTATAGTACTGTAAGGCTTGCTTGAAGCACTAGCTCCTAAGCTCTGGTCACTGCCCTATATAGGGTCGTGACAACTTTTGAGTAGTTCAAATCTTTAATTTAAGCCTTTATAGAACACTTTTGATGTGCACATTATTACTTTTGTCACTTGTTTGTTTGTAAATATTAACTAATCGAGGGGCTGAAATCTATCATAAGTGCCTTTGCCATCCCTCCTTTTTTTCCCATTTAAATTGTTAGTTGTGACTGAATTAATGTGGATCTGTAGCTCATATCTATCTTGGAAATTTCCTGTTTTTGATCTTGTTTTTGATTGATGAATGGATTGTTCTGAAGTTGTGGTCTTGGTGGGTGGTCAATTTGTAGATAAACAATCCCTGCAAGAATTGCCATGGCTTCAAAGAATGGCGCTGATAATGTACCAGAAACACCAACGTCTAAAATCAAGGCCTTCTTTCAATCAGCTCCACCACTAAAAGATGCAGCTGAGACAGAAACAAAATTGAAGGAATTTGTTGACCGGAATTCTTCATCATCAGGCAAATTTGCTGCCATTTAGCTCTCATAGCTTGTATTGTCCTTCTCCGCAATCTGGACGGTGACAATTCCATAGTCTTTATTTTGACTTTGTTTTTACCGTCCTGTTCAGATAATGGAAAAGCAAACAGGGTGGTGTGTGTGACTTCTGGTGGTACAACTGTTCCGTTGGAGAAGCGGTGTGTTCGTTATATTGACAACTTTAGCTCTGGTCATAGAGGAGCTGCCTCCACAGAGTATATCATGAAACACCATACTTGCATATTTTAGTACACATTTGATTCATTTACATGTTTAACATTCAAATTAAACTGGAATTGCAGATACTTTTTGAAGGCTGGTTATTCTGTCATCTTTCTTTATCGGAGGTTTGTATTCAAGTGCACTGCTATATATTAGAATTATCTTGATTATGATTCGTCCCTTTAAAATTAGTCTATCTTCGTGCTGGATTATTAAGGCCACGAAACATCATATGCAGGGGAACTTGCCAGCCATTTTGTAGATCGTTGCCTGATGATCCATTGCTAGAGTGTTTTACTTCAACTGATGATTCAAGTATTCAAGGTCTATTATCTTTTCATTCATGGCCAATACATGATATGTGCATTTTGACAGACATCCATCTCTCTAGATTCTGATAGGCATATAACTGCATGGTGAATTTAATTAAAATCTTCTGTGTTGATTGTATAGATCCATATTGATAATAGGTTATAGCTCAATACTTTTTCATACTTTACATTATAGAGGTGCAGTAGATGCTAATAAAATAGATGGAGAGAATCATGAGGAAATTTGGTTCTTGATGTGATGGACTATGGAAAGAAGATTCTGTGATGATCTTCTTTTTTCCTTTACATTGATGTTTGCATTCCTAGCTGGTTGGGGTTACTGGGAGAGATATTTATTAGGTTGCTTGGAATATCTTGAACCTGTCTGGTGTTGTTGGCCATCTTACATTCTTTAGTTACAGTGACATTTTCTTTGGTACTATTTCAGTGGACTCATTGCATGCTGAAGTGGTGAAGAGAGCCATTACTGAAAATCGTTCTGTAAGAGTTTTTGTTGATTCTTTCATTTCACTGACATTTTGATAATTATTAACTTACGAACTTTATCCAGCTTGTTGGATTTCATTGGTTATGTTGTTGTTGAACTTTATCCAGCTCAAAAAAAAAAAAAAAAAAAAAATTAACCTACGAACTTTAATTGCAGGCAGTTAATAGGGGCTTCCTATTGAAATTACCGTTTACAACAATTTTCGAGTATTTGCAGGTACTGTTCATTGAATTTTGCATAAATAGGTCATGATTACTAAATTGTTGTCTTTAAATTTTGAAACTTTTAATTTAAATTCCATCTCTAATATGCTGTATGAGTGCCTGTAAAAGAGTATTAATGTTATCTATATTAAGCAGATTCTTCGGCTGATTTCTGTATCTTTAAGGAGCCTTGGACCTAGTGCAATGTTCTATCTTGCAGCTGCAGTTTCTGACTTCTATGTACCGTGGGAGAGCATGGTAATTATTTCATTTATTCTTGCATTTTTTTGGTTGAAGTTGCAGTAGGAAATGGTTTGATGCAGTTCAATCTTTGTGTTTCTTCGTTCTTGTATCCTGCGCTCTTTTCAATACACTAAATGATAGACATATAGCATGTCATCCAGTTCAGTTCTTCTCACGTCTTCTTTTATTTGGTTAATATTAGCTACTTTTTACAGACAGTACATAAGATCCAGTCGGGATCTGGTCCTCTGGACATGCGGCTTGCTCAGGTACCAAAGATGCTTTATGTGCTTAGAAATGAGTGGGCGCCTGTGGCCTTCTGCATATCTTTCAAGGTTAGCTGATCATATCTAGAGCTTGCTTGATCATAATCTTGAAGTCTGCTGTACCTGTAAAAATATGGTGACTGGACAATAACCGTGGCAAAATATATCCAGAAAAATTGCACGTATTATTCCATTCATCTTATTCATGTAGCTCCATTATACATGTCTCAGGTTTTCCAACATACAGTTTCGAATACCTATGTTCTATGTCTTCCACACAATTTTCTCAAGAATTTAAAACTCCTTGAGCAGTCCTAATGCGATACTTTTCCTGTGAAGTTTATGTATGGAGTCTTAACAATTACACCTTTCTGTTGAGCAATAGAACAGATCTAAAAGTTGAACTAACTCAACTGCATGCGTAGTCGGAATGTATAACATAAAATATGATTGACATGAATGCATAGTTTCTTCCATCCCAACCTCCTCGTCAGGTCTTAGAGTTGTGGGTTGTGGTGGTCGGGGAGGGGAGGGGTCATGCTATACTCATGTTTATTTCAGGTTTTCTTAGTTTTGCTTACTGACCTTTTTATTTGGAACTTCTAACCAACTTAGCATTACCCTATGTGATTGTCTTAATTGGATGAGACATGTCTCTTTCCAATTGTGCTGGACTGATTTTAATCAAATCCAGTGGTCAGACGTCAAATATTTGTTCCATAGGAATTTACTGAGCGGTCAAGTATATCTTTCACCGTTACTAGATCAAACCACTGATTTCTTTTTCCCCACAACTATATGCATATTTCATGTGACATTGTATATCTATATACATCTGCTTACACATAGTCCGAAAGCTGATTTCAGCTCTATTTCTTGACAGCTGGAGACAGATACAGATATCCTTTTAGGCAAGGCTGATATGGCTCTCAAAAAGTACAAGATGCATATGGTGGTAGCTAACGAACTTTCAACCCGTAAAGAGGAAGTTATAGTTGTCACAGAGCAAGAAAAAATCACAGTTCGTCGCGACAAAACTCAGGCTGGGGCTGATGTCGAGGATCCATTGATTAAGCTTGTCGTGGACAGGCATTCAGCATACATCAAGCATTCTGATGCGTGATCTCTCAGGACTTAGCCATTTGGTGGATCAGTGGAATCTGACTAGGGCCTATCTTAAACTGTTATATCTGAGTTTACTAGTGTACCTTCTTACCCTAATGTTTTTAAACATAGATACCGTTCCACCCCACTCAACCAACCACCACAGGATCTCTTATATGAAGAAAAAGAAAGAGGGTGCCTTTCAGTTGTTACAATAGCAGTCTATTTTCCTTTCCAAAGAATTTATTTCGTGGAAGAAAAGCAGTTGTACCGATGAACTTATTAGCAAAATAATTTCTTCAATGCTGGCTATAGTTCTTACTGCACCCATTTGTATGTTATCTGCTCTGTATTACTCCCTTTTCTCCGGGCGTTGCATATTTCTACATGAGAGCTGTTTATCAGTGGCTATAGCATCTCCATCGAATGGTGTGACCTAATAGTCGATGAAGTAGGTGAAAACCACAGTAGTCCGGTTTTAAAATCCTACTAGATACAAATATGCTAGACAATTTCTTTCTATTTGCCTTAAACCTTGTGGCAAAGTAATGGGTATCCAATGTAATAGTCGAGGTGTTTACAAGATGGTATGGACGCCATTGTTGTCAAGGGTGATAGAGAGAGACATCTACTAGGGAACATCAAATTGAGCTAGACAAAGACTCAACAATGGAAAATAGAAAACTGAACCTGCAATGTTGTTCAGTATAGTGTTAGTACAAAATCAACATATAATTGATGTTTTGCATAAATAACTTATATAGATTAAATATTAGTTCATTTATACATTGACAGATTGGAGATCATATATACAGCTTTATCTTCCTCATTGTACAATACGTTTGTTTAACAGCCTCAAGCAACTTTCCAAAATACTGCATTTTTAACCTGGTGCATGGAGGAACGACGACACGTTCAATTTTCTATAGATTTTCATCATCATCTTCTGCAAGCTCCAGACCTTCAGCAGCAAGAAGCCTGCTAATGACCTTTTTCTTTTCTTCTTCTGCTTTTCTCCTCATTATATCTTTTTTCCGCAAGACAAGTGTATGCCGCTTTAAAGTATTATTGAAGTTCTCCACAGATGCCTTCCTCTCTTTAGCAAGAATTTTCCTTTCTTCTTCAGGATCCATCTGAAAGTTCATTTTGTCGGATAAAATTTTTAGATGACACTTGGAAAGAAATCTGCACCACATTTATTGTCCGTAAGTGTGGTATGGGGAAAAGGATATAGGGGACAAAACAACGGCAAAATGATCAAGCACTGCATACATTGCTCTGTCATGTTCAGACATGATATATCATATGTATGGTATAATGCAGTTTACTGACTTGCTGGTGGATGCTTGATGTAGTTCACCATGTCACTACAATCTATGACTGGTGAGAGTAGACAAACTGAGAGGAAGAAAGTGATGATTGATGGACTGATCAAGCATACCGGGAGGTTAAACGATGTTGAAGCACGTATATTAGGTGCATTGTTGAAGTCACAACATCAGTGCATTACCAAGGAAAAATGCAATGCATAAGTTAACAAGGGGAATGCAGTTATATGCACTTCTTGATGACTGTAAATGGGTCAGAGAGACGAAAAATGTGCTAATAGCAGCTTGATACCTTTGAACGAGCAAGACGGCGGGCCTTCAGATTTAATTCAAGTTGCTGCTGTTCAGCCCATGCAGCAATGGCCATATCACCCCTCTGGTCAAAAGCTTTTCGCTTTTTCATAAGCCACTCCATCCATGCTTCAGATGCCTGACGAATAATAGAATAGCATCATTTCAGTTCGAGAAAGGAAGAAACTGCAGGTCCTAGAAACTAGATGACAAATAGAATATTTGGGTAACATTTCATTGAGAGGAGAAACTATAAACTAATTTCTGACAGGAGAAATTATAAAATAACACCAAGTTTTTGCATAAAATCCTAATATTAGTACTAGCAAATTCTGTCCACTCTGTGGACTTATTAAAAAATAGTAAAGGATTTCCGTCCATTCTCAAGCCCAGCTAATTCAATATCCTAAATAGATAATTTTAAGATCAGTTGAGATTCCATTCACTTGGAGCAACTGATAAAGTTGTCTTCGGGTGACCTGGAGGTCATGGGTTCAAGCCGTGGAAACCGCCACTGATGCAAGCATCAGAGTAGGCTGCATACATCAAACTCCTTGGGGTGCGGCCCTTCCCCCGACCCCGCGTGAGCGGGATGCTATGTGCATCGGGCTAACCTTAAGTTGAGATAGTATGTATTTAGAAGCTTTAACAGTACTATGGTCTTCAACATTTCTCATGATCCTCATACATTTGGTGGTAAGACCTCCTCTCAATTATAGCATTTCCGTTATCACTTGAAACTCTCTCATCAGAGAGTCAGAGGCACTTATTCATTGAGTTCCCTAGAATGGTCTACAAAGGATGTTCTTAACCCCCTAAATCAATCTCAATAGCAAGATTATTGCCTTACTATTGTTCCATCAAGGAGCTGGAGAATGTAGGCAACAACTCGCTCATAGCTGTCAATAATAAAAGGCATTAATTCAGTGCAAGCTTAAAACAATATCCACAATAAACAAAAGGAATATGTGTATGAGAAATTGCTAATTTCTCATTTTAATATCCATTTCCGTTTCCATGATCAAATTTGCACCTTAAAACGATCATTCAGATGTTTTACCCGAGGCAAGATGAAATATAAAGGAGTGTACTATAATTGTTCATCGGGATAGCAAGTTCGTTTTGACATGTCAAAAAGAGGTTAAGTGTCTAATAAAATGTAGTCATTTAGATTCTATCCCATATTCAGATTAGTAACTTAAAACCATTTGGAAAATAACACCTTTTTTCCTTTTCTATCGATGAGCAGATAACAAATTAGCAACTATCAATATTACTGTAGATTTTCACCTTCATGGGGTTCACCCGATTGTCACCATCATATTTTCTCCGTGTCTCTTCATCTATAAGCAGCTCATAAGCAGCCTGAATCTTAATGAATCGAGCTTCAGCAGTTTCTCCTTCCTCGAGAGTCCCTCTTCCATTATAAACTTAAAGGAGAAACAGAAGTTAGTTCCAAATAGAAGAGAATCTACAAAATGAATACTCTGAACCAACACGAGATCAACACGGTAACCAACAAGAGATGCCAACATCAACTTTTGATACATTACAAGGAGATCACTCCCCCATCCTCAATTCAGAAGGGAAAGGAAATATATAATCATCATGACTTGTCCATGCATCGAGGCTTAAGAATTAAATCCCCAAGCTGCTAACTGTTGGAACTTTGTGGTCCAGTAACATCCATAGTTTTGACTAGATTATAGTTTTTCTAAAAATTTGATCTTTTAACAGCCAAACCCGGGTACAGAACCCAGCTTATTGTAATTTTATTCATTGAACTTTCGTGATAAAGAAAATGTACGTTCACACAACTGTGAAAGTTTGACAAACACCTTGAGCTAAGAATATGATTGTATGATTAGTGAATGTTTCTTATGAGCAAATGACACTAGTTCTGTGCATTAAACTGCAATGAAGCACCTCGATAAATCAATGATGTAATGATTGTGGAACATAGAAAAATATTTTCTCAACATAAATTGGTGATTTTGCTTTGCTGACACCCTGCTATGGACATTTCAAATCCAGCTTTTATGCTACAGGTGAAGTTCATAGCTAGTACACAAACATGTGCTTAACATCAGTTTGAAGCTAAAGAGAGTTGCTATCTAAGGCTCAATAAAGGAAAAAAAGAATATGTAGAAAGGCATTCTACTAGTGAAGACAAATCAAGCCATAACAAAGCCTGAGGGGATTTATTTGGCGGGTGCGGGACCCTGCTTTTGGGGGAATTGGAATGGGGGAAAAGAGTGGAAGTGTCATAGAAAAACTAGCATCAGGTAAAATATAACTACAATCAAAACTAACATCAGGTAAAATATAAATATACGGCATACTGATGTAGATTCAAATGAAAGTAAACAAAGAGAAAACGCGTGTGGAGACTGCACTAAATGACAACTATAAGATTAAGCACAAACCATCTGGATGGTAGAACTTTGCCAGACGTCTATATGCCACCTTTATTTGTTCTTCATCTGCATCCCTTTCGAGTTCTGTAAACAGAAAAATTACATCACCTTCTACAAATAACGCAGACGCATTCGAATGCACAAAGTGAGATGGAAAGAGAATCCACTGTGTTATAGTCCACTAAAATTAAAGGTCTAATTAGGTTAACTTCAGTGTGTCTTACTACTAAAACCAGAAATAGCATGTGGATAATGTGTGGACACTTCATGAAAAATTGATAAAAATTGTCACTTGGAATGAGATTGTATGTGAAGGCATATGGCACTCTTTTACACGTTTACTAATAAATTTCATCACCCGGGCACCAACACACTCGGGCGCCCATCACAGGGGCACCCACACACACGGGCGCCCACATAAGCCTTGGACACCTAACTCCACCCCAAAAGCTAGCTCAAAGGGGAAGGATTCTCCAAAGGCTTATATGGGCCGCTTTGCCCATCTCAACCACTGATTTGGGACTTCCCCACATTCCAACACACTACACATTCCAACATTTACCCAAGATCTTCATGAAAGAAAAAGAAGTAAACGGTTAGCCACTCCCTAGTGCAGGTATATTTATGCTTTATCCTGTAGTTATCCTGAAGTTTCGAACTGAAAAACTGAATTTCACGACACAATGGCTAAAAACATAAAACACAGCTCTTAGAGTGACTAACTAGTGTCATTTCCACATTTGTGATTTTTCCATAGTAAATACACTACTACTACAACATATTAAACTACACTGATAGCGCACAAAACTTATTCACACAATTAAAAAATCCAAGAACTTAAATTTGAACAAAAAATACTGAAAATTTATACATACCAAGAGTTTCATAAGGAGATTTGGAATCATTCCAATTATAAGCATAAGTAGTCACACTTTTCCTCTGCTGCTGCTGATTATTATCCCAACACGTATCGAATCGTCTCGAATAATTAATATTATTATGATTGTACCATGATTGTAACACTGAAGGTTTCATCCAACTGGAATTAATTGAAACCTTAATTCTTGATTTACCCAATAATAAATCTCTCCAAGAACATGTAATTGAACCAAATACTACTTGTGGTTTACAAATTGACCTCAAATTGCTCATAATAATTCGATTTTTCTGCAAATTATGAGCAGAAATTGGAGGAAAATTGATAGAGAAATGAATCTAATTTATTTTATTTTTATTTTTCTAACTGTTTGCTTTTCTAATTATGTGGACGGTTTATTTCGTTACAGTTGGAGGGAAATTTAGCTAATGACTGTTGTACCCTCCAGCTTTATTTGTATTTTGTGCTTTTCACTTTTTTTTTTTTTTTTTTTTTTTTTTTTTTTTTTTTTTGAATGTTTGACGGTGCGAGAGTCAAACGATTTTTTTTTCTATTTTATGTCACATTTACGGTCAAAAATTAAAAAATTTGATTCACAAAAATAGAGAATGTTTACGTAAATTGGTTCGAAGGACGTACGTGTTTGTTAAAAGTAAACAAACCCAAACATCTGATTGGAAAGCGAGGCAACGCTTGAAGCTTCGGCGAAAAGGGAAGTCTTGTGATGCCGTATCAATGACAGATAGTCATTTGACGAATATATTCTTTGTGATTCACGGAACCGCTAACAATACATAATCTCTTGAGGTACTAAATATAACTCCATGAGTGAGGAAACTTACACTTGTATATTAGTTGCAACATTGGTAAAAATAGGAGAGTTATTGAAGTACTTCGGGAAGGGTAGACATCCAGTTCGATTAGGGCAGGTTCCTACACATTAATTTGAATTGATTGATTGGGAAAGCAGGTTCCGTAGCATTAGAAGCTTAAGTATCCGGAAAGAAGGAGGAATGAGGATGTGGAAAAGAAGGTCGGTGTAAACACCTCAACGAACTCATGTGGACACTCCTCAGCCCGAGGACAATCTCTCAAATACACATGTTGATGTTGTTGACCCGTTTTAAGGTAGCCGTAGGGGAACCTGTGGCTGGATTGAATCTTTCGCGATGGAAATGCACTCTTCCAGAACTTCTTGTTTCCGAGGGCGAATCTATCAAATTTGATCAACCATTAACGAGCAATCCTAATGTAGGCGGATTTGGTCAGGGAGATGCAGAAATAGTAGTGCTTATTATATATTAGAAGAGTGGCTAAACATTTTTTGAAACTGATAAGTGGAAGAAGACTCTCTTTAGCATATGAATATGATATGGTAAAGTAGTAATTTGCATTAGTAGCTATGAAAAAACAGATATACACCATGTCTTGCCTAAGCAAATTCTTGATCTTTTCTTTTTATTGCAATAACAAAACTATGGCCTGTATCGGAAACATTCTCTACACCTTGGTGGCGGTAAGGTCTGTGTATATCTCACTCTCCTTAGAGCCCACTTACACTGAGTATGTTGTATGTAATAAAACTATGGCCTGTCTCACTCTCCTTAGAGCCCACTTACACTGAGTATGTTGTATGTAATAAAACTATGGCCTGTCTCTTGCTAGCTGCAAAACTAAAATTTTCAGATAAACATATGGACTAGGCCAAAGGCAAATAGTTATACTTTTCACCATATCTGAGTTCAAATTTTCTGAGTTCCCTGCATTTCATAATGACCTAAAACAAATTATTTTAGACTTATACACAGCCCCCTTCATATATACATAAATTCTCAAACTTGCATGTTACCTCAAGAATATGTATTCCAGAGTATGAAAACTAAATCCGTCTACGCAACGCTAAAAATACATTTTCCATATACAGCTGAGGCATTATCAGCAGCAACCAATGGAAACCTCAGTTATTCAGCCTAGGTAGGTTCACGAGGACGGGCAGCCCAAAGCGAACTCAGTGCACGAAGACGTTGAAGATACTCCCCGAAAGCTAGTAAGCCTCTAGCTGCTTGGCGTATAGTCAAGATAATCGACATTTGTTGTAGTGTTTGCTGTCGAAGGTGATCAGCCTGTTATAAATTGGAGCAGCACGAAAGATTTCGTTTGGTAAGTATCGATATGCAGAAAGAGTCACTTTCTCAGGCTAATAAGTATCAAGATGTTATCTTACCTGGTTAACAAAACTCTCCAGTGCTTCTAACTTTTCCATACTAGAAACCATTTGGGAACTGTAACTTCCCATTCCTGTGCTCATAGACAGGATGTTCTGGGCAAGAGTCTGTTGAAGTTTATCCATTCCCTGAGTGAGAGCATCCTCAGCTTGCTGACAACAGTGTCGCAGGTTGCATATTTTCACGATTTGCTGATCAGTCAACGGCTCGAGTTGTGGCATCACGACCTATAACATTGACATACAATGAGAAATCTCATATTTATTCAATGAATTGCAGGTATGCAGAAGTTAACATAAGTTGTTAGGAATGTGACTAGATCTAGACATTCGTTAGATAAGAATTTTCACATTATGCAGCAAAGATAAATATGTGAAAATAGTCATGGCAGGGTTGAATAAAGGTTTCATAACAAACTATAACAGGACACTGAGGAGACCCTTTAGACATAGATTGGCAATATAAGTCCGAGATATTTATGCATATCGGTGGATGCCTATTTCAGGATATTTGTGTATGAGCTATGCTATGAGAACTATAGTAAACTAAATCAACACTACTAAGTTAAAAAGCAGTGAAAATGCACCAGGGACAACATTTATGAGTTCTGATGGCTTGAATCCTCCAATCCAGAGGAAAAAGCGCTCCACTGAAGTTCTCCACATTCCCGACATTAAGTAAAACACATCAGCTTTGGCTGCATCAGCTTTCATTCGGAAGAGATTGTAGTAGTGATTTAAGACAGTTTCCACCAGCAACTGAAGCTCCATGTCGCTTACATGGGATTGCAAAACGTTCCTCAACTCCGTATTCTTTTTTTGTTGCTCTTCAACCCAAAGGCTGTATTCCATTTCAAATGCAGCTATTCCTGCATAACCAGGAGAGATACAAGCTATTCTCAAGAAAATTCATGATGTTCAAGAAGTCATTTTAAACGGGTGCTTAACTAGCCTCCCAAAGGAGTTCAAACGACAAACGACAAACTCTATGCTTGCATAATCACCTTTTGGAGTCTAAACTAACAAGATGTAATGAAATAAATGAAAAGATCCAAATTGCATTTGCCAGAGATTTAAACTACTCATATAAACAGAATATGAAAAATGGACTAGTAATTAAGTGACAACTTCAGTATCTGCAAACCTGGATTAATGGTTGCACCTAGCCCCATGTTACCATTTGAACCTAAAACGTATAGTCCCTGCGATTATTCATTACATGATATGAGAGACATGAAGTTTATCCACAATGGGTGCACACATAGATATTCTTTACAAGTTGAGAATGTTCAGGAGAGGATCACACTGACCTGCTGTCGAGCTCTCTCAAGTTCCATTTCAAGCGTTGCTAGCTTCAAACGGCTCGTTTCAAGTTGCTGAACATAAGCCTGTGAAAAAGAGGTTGATCAAGACTAGACATTCTTCAAATATCTGCACTGCGAGGAACATTATGAGGACAATTTTTCCATACCTTTTTCCTCATACGGCTTTTACGTGCAGCTTCACGATTTTGTGCTTGACGCCGTTGTACCTATATTTCAATACAAAATATACTTAGCCTTCAATCATCCGAGGTACCTTTGGTTTATCTATATATTTGGTATATAAACCAAGAAGTGAGATAAATAAGGAATGATCTGTTGTGCACACCTTATCAGAAATACTCTTTCCTGCTAGATTATCCTCAGAGCCAGAGGGTATAAGTTGTTCACTAGAAGTATATCCAGACTACAATAACAACATGCAAAAATCAGTCTGATAACTGAAGAAACTAGGATTTTATTAGCCAGAAGATGCATATAGCCGATATAGGTACTTTACCCTGTCGTCGGCCCTGTCATTTGGCTGTGCGATCATACACGCACCACTACCGGGCATAATGTCACCTCTAAATGTGTCTTCCCACACACTCATCTGGTGGAAAGGTTCATATATGCCCATTCTTGCAGGGGCAAATTGAGTTGATGGAGAACTCATGTTCATTGACTGAATAAAAATAAAATACAAAGCTTAGAAATCTCGAGATATTTTATCAAGAAATGATAGGACAAAAGAAAACACAGATATTTTATCAGATTATGAGATACATGAGACAATTCTTAGCCACCACAGGATGCAGCAATTCTAGCAAAGAAATCTCCAGACTTTAGAATCCAAAAAAGTCACAAAATCATTATAACCCGATAAAGAAAGAGTAGGGGCCGGCCCCCGTACTTGAAATGACTACTATAGTTTTATGACATGATAAGACTGCAATAAGTTTCTGTCAAATATGATTTGCACTTACAAATATCAAAGACAGTAAATATACTCTAAATACTGTTATTCCATTCACCAATATGAAATCGACACTTTTAGCAGTTAAGATTACATTGAAGCTTTTCTATTCTGAGTTTCCCTTACCAATGCCTCAAACTACATCAAAATATTCTGTCTTTAAGAAATCATGGTCCCAACGTCTACGGTCTACCCCCTTATCCACCAACGCCCTTCTTTTATCGCAGAAAAAGAACGACGGACTCCAATTCCAGTAGGCAAAATCCATCTATATTGATGAACATGTGTAAGCTAATAGATATAACTTATCCAAGTGAAGAGTAAGGTCACTCATACTATAATAGTGTCAAAGAAATGGACGTTGGGCCTAACTCAACCCCAAAAGCTAGCTCAAGGGGGGAGGATTGCCCAAGTCCATATATACAAACAACCACCCCGTTCCACAACCAGTGTGGGACGACACCCACTCTAACAAATAGGAACACAATAACTTAGCTGAATAGTTTACTCAATATCCCAATGATTGAATCTTATACTATGATGGTTTTTCAACTCTACTATAATAACTAATTTCTTTCTTAATACAGTTGCTTTATAACAAGATTATAAAAAGAACAGCTAAGAGTATGATATAACCTGCTACATCAACACATCTTGAAGAACTGGAAATTATATACTATCTTAAATTTTTTTTTTTTTTTTTAATTTTGATACTTTTCATAACACAAATTAAAGGTTGCAAAAATACATACGTAATACATACACGTGCAACATATATACATGAATACACTTGCACCTTGAGCTATAATTATACCGATTTAAGTTATATATACTGACAGTACAACTTTAACGAGTATCACACCGACTATAGTAGGCTATCACTCTATTTCCAGTATAGGTTTGCTATATAATAGGCCATCACACTCATATATGTTGAACAATTCAAACTGTTTAAGGTAAAACAAAACTCACTAAAAAGAAATTACAAGAGATGAAAGGAATTGAGCAAGAAACTACATAAATAAAAAGGCCAGTCCAGTTCACAAAGTATCCCGCGTTCATGCAGGGTTCGGAACAAGAAACTATATAGGGATCAAATAATTAAAGGGACCAACCTGTTCATCACTATGAAGAAACTCTTTTGCAAATTAAAGCAGCTACTGCTTCTTATATTTTCAAGAAAACTCAAAATAAATTTTTTCAGAAACTACAAGAAACCATCAGTGGCTACACCGCTTATTCAAGAAAGAAGAGAAGAGTGGCACTTGGAGGCAAATTTAACTCAGCTGGATAAAGGCAAAGTAAACAATAACTGACAAAAGAAATAGTTATAAACTATGATTAAAGTATTACTATATGAAAAAAACAAAGTTATATATTAAAGAAGTTAGACTGCCTTTTGAAATAATGCTTGTCAATTTGTTGAAAGCTTTATATCATTTGAATATAATACACACACAAAGATAGACTATTGCATATTTATAAACTTGTAATGTTAAGCATTAAGATTGCATATACTGTTTAATATATACTGTTTTGCATATAAAACGGACCTACTCAACCTCAAAAGCTAATATATATAGCTTATTCCGACACAATCATAAAAATTAATACTCAAAACTATATAAGAAGACAATAACTCATTCATTTCCGACGACTAACGCTTAGACAAACCCCTTATTTATCTCATTCTCATTGAGTCACTCTCATGAGTCATGATTCATTTGGCTTAATGCTTTTTCTTTCCATCTTAAATCAATTTTAAAAGGAAAAAAGAGAAATCCAACTTGGTGTGACAGTGTTTGTCGTTACAACATGCAATGGTAGTAATATATTAAATTCTAGTATGGTTATATATGCTTACAGGTGGGATCATTCAAAAAGTTACTTGTTAATTAGCTTCCTAATTTTATACAAATTTATTAGTTACTCCCTCCGTTCCAAAATGGTTGTCATAGTTCGGATTTCGAGAGTCAAATGAGTTCATTTTGACTGTGAATTTAAACATATAATCTTTAAGTTTTTTGTAACATGTTTATATATTTAGAAACTACATAAAAAGTACTATAAGTCACAATAATTAATAATTCAAAATATTTAAAAGACATATGAAAATATTACGGTCAAAGTTAAACTCGTTTGACCCTCGAAATCCGAACTATGACAACCATTTTGAAACGGAGGGAGTATTATTAAATTAAGATTCAATTATTTTGTTATAACATATTAATGGACAAATTATTAGCCGAAAACTATTTGGTTCTTTTGTAACATCCTTTTCTTCTTTTAATAGCAAAAGCTGTTATGACTTTATTATATATATGTTGGTACACCTCACCACCACTTTAAAGAAATCCTAGTTGGTCTATAACTATTTCTAATACGTATCTTGCCTACTCAATCAAATGATTTCCTAACTAGTTCATTGGATAACTAAAAGCTTTTTTACATTAGGTATAGGGTACTTAGAATAGTGAAAATCGGCACTACTCAAATAGGTCGGGAAGAAGGAGTCTGAAGTCGGGTCGGACGTCTTGCAGTTAATGAATCACGCGTTTTTCAAAGTTTACTATTCCTGAGTGCAGGTTCGGTGCTCGCTATCCGAGTGTAGTCAGCAAAAGCTAGTTTAGAACTACCATCCGGCCTTAAAAAAAACCACTAGAGTAGATCGTTCAACACCTGCGGCACAAACCCATGTGGTATTCATCCGGATTTCTCTGTCCCAAACCGGTCTGTTTCGGAATCGGAAAGGTCGGCCGATCAAGATCAAAGATGACTGACAAAAGTATGATGTGGGACGTGAAACACTAAATAAAATTTCTCGTTATGTAAATAATACGCCATGTAAATTTTGTATCATATCATATTTAATGTATACCCTTCAATGTTATGTACCTTAACAGTTTTTCTTTCTAAAAGATAAGGCTAAAATCATGGACCAAATTGCTTGATAGGGATTAGAGACAAAAACAATGGCAACTTGATGGAAAAGAAATAAAAAGTGGACTTGACACAATGTGAAATCAACTTCAATGTCTCATAATTTCTTTTTTCTTTCTAAGATCAGGTGATTTTAGGTCCAATTAAATCACGTTCGATTAACCTGCAGGCAGCAACAGCTTCTCTTCAAATTTATATAAATTAATATAAGGGAGATTTACACAAATATACAACCCTAACACCATATTTACAAAAAATAGCAATACTTTTCCATTTTACAAAATATAACAATAGTATTTTTACATTCCATATACAAAATTCAACAAATACCTACAATTTATGGTTTCATCTCCTTCTTCCTTGCTTTCTCCCACCCAACACCCACCCAACACTGCCTGGAGGTGTTGCCACCACTCACCAGCGCCGGCCAGCCACCGCTGACCACCGGAAAGCCGGCGCCGGCACCGCTACCACCACCGGAAACTTTTTTTTTTTTTTTTTTTAGATCTACAAGATGTAACATTCAAAAATACAAATATATACATTCCAAAACTTTAAAAATTTACTGTTTTGAAACTATACACAACCAAATATACACAAACATACAAAAGATATACACTGCACATACACAAAAATACAAAAAACACAAAATACAAATAACTATCCATTCTACACAAACATACAACACATACACATATATACAAACACATACACATACAAAAAGGGGTGAATATAGACATTTATATACAAAATACAAAAATATACAAAGATAAATACTAATTTATATACAAAATACAAATATATACATAAACATACATATATATACACATACAAAAAGGAAAAAAGAAAAAAGAAGAAGAAATGGAGCAGATCGGGAAAAACTCACCGGAAAAACACCAAAAACGCACGTATCGGGGCTGCTTGCCACCACAGTGCAGCAGCGCCGCCGCGAGGGGCAGCGCCGCTGCACTGCGGCGGCAGCAGCGCCGCAACAGAGACGGGGGCGCAGATCCGGCGAGGAACAGCGAGAGAGGGGAAGGGGGAGGGGCGGCGATGGGTGGGGGATGGTGGAGGAGGGGCGGCGATGGGTGGGGAATGGTGGAGGAGGGAGAGAAGGAGAGAGAAGAGAGGAAATTAGGGTTTAATGTTTGGGAGAGGGAAAATGATAAAATTGTTATGTGGGGTAATTAGGGAAAAGTATCGTTATGTATTGTAAATATTCAAAAAGTATCGTTATGTTTTGTAATTAAGCTATTAGGGTAGTTATATGGTGTAAATTTTCCTTAATATAATTCCTGTTTAATATCTTACCGATAATTAAACAGGCAAAAAAAAAAAAAAAAAAGAAGTGACATTATATTGTAGCACGGCTCCAACATGTTGATTTTTTTTTTTTTTTTGCTAAGGAAGGCATACAATATATATATCATGACTGGGCAATATTACAATAATTTCCTTTTCTCTCCCTGAATAGAGAAGAGGAATCATATTCCAGTTCAACCATAATAAAAGATGGAACATAATTAAAATAGATAAGCGTGTCTTGAGAAGCATTACAACCATATTTGGATAGTAAATCAGCAACAAAATTCGCTTCTCTATAAATATGCTTGACTTCTTTGCATCCTAAGTCAGATAGTAAGGACCTGCAATCACTTTAAAAATAGTTACCCAAGCTAAATTCCACAAAAAATATAAAAATATACATGTTGATTTTATCATTTGGTATTTGACAATTAGTGGTCTAAATAATTCAAATTCATAACACGTAAAAGGTAGGACTCGTTACTTATTTTGTTTCTTGATAACTTTGTTGAATTACCTTGTAGAGGAGAATCAAAACCAAAAGAAGCCACGTTGCTATAAAATATAGGTGCTATGAAATAGACAAAAGCAAAGAAAAGGGGAGACTTCTATGCAAACATTCAGCTATACTTTCCGTCCTTTAAAGTACATTTGTATTTGACAAAAAAAAAAAAAAAAAAATGAAAAACTCAGCCAAAGAGATCCCAATTAATTAGTGGTATACATTCTGAATCTCACAATTTTTTTTGGGGTCGGAAAGAATAATAATATTCCCTTACTTATAATGAGGAAACAAGAAAGTAAGGGACTTATGTATGTCAATTTAAGGGCTTTACGATGAGCTAGTTCGATCTTCAAAATGTATATAACAAGATCATAAAGTCTACTATTTCCACATTCCGAATGTCTAGTTAGAACTAATGTGGTACAATTTTTTGTGCTTTAGTCATTTCTTGATTATGTGCTGTGATAATCGGGGGACACAATATTTGGCAAATTCAACCATATGTATGGCATCTCGAGTTTGACAGAATTCAATATTTTAGAGTCGAGGAGTATATATATATGTGGAGAAAAGTAAGTACATAAAATATAGTACTATATAAACTATATTAACTAAAAATTCGTCGTGTTTAAATTTTGGGTTATGTCCACTCCTCGAGACTCATAGGAAAAGTCTGAAAACAATGATTCTTGGAAAAGGATAGGTTTAGAATCTTTGTTTTATTGCAAGTAGGCATTACACGCCATAACTAAAAAGGATTTCTTCTTTTTTGGCCATAATGATAGGAAGGATGCTAGACAATAATTATTGTCGCATGCAACAACGATATCTCAATCATCTAACAACTAAAGAAACTTCATTTTACTGGAATGAAATGATTCAAAGAAAGTCTAACACTCCGTTTGGATGGTTATTACCCATCGTTTCATAATGTGTTTTATTATATTGTATCGTATGGTACTGTATCGTATTGTATTGGACACTGTTTGGATATACTGTATTGTTTACCGTGGTTTAATAATTGAAAATAAGGTAAAGAGTAAAATGAAAATATTAAATAATAAGTGAGGGCATGATGGGTAAGAAAAATAGGCAACGACGCGATCCCATCAAATCGGTCGTTACATAAAGTGACAGTTTTCATGGTTACATAACCATAAATTTAATGATATCATACAATGTTAAATAGAAAAACAATCTAGACAAATGTCGTACCTAATAATAATAATACAATACCATACTATGGGTTACAACCATCCAAACAAGCTGTAAGAGTAAAGGGATGATCAAATATATATATGCTACTTGGTATATAAAAGTACTTCAATTATAGAAGTAACCATTATTTGTATTTTCAACTTATAGAAATTCTGTAAGGATACGCGATCTCCAATTAACTACTCCCTCCGTTCCAAAATGGTTGTCATAGTTCGAATTTCGAGAGTCAAACGAGTTCATTTTGACCGTGAATTTAAACATATAATCTTTAAGTTTTTTGTAATGATGTTTATATATTTAGAAACTACATAAAAAGTACTATAAGTCACAATAATTACTAATTCAAAATATTTAAAAGACATATGAAAATATTACGGTTAAAGTTAAACTCGTTTGACTCTCGAAATCCGAACTATGACAACCATTTTGGAACGGAGGGAGTAGTATTGACCTTGAGGTATACTTCTCTATAGATATATTAATTTTGTCACCACTGCTTATAATCATATATTATTTCTTACATAATGATCTAGATTTCATGGACAAATATTCTTCTCCCTTTAATTTCTTTCTTTGTCATTTCCTCTTCTCTAAAGGAAAAGCAAGAGGAAATTATTGTGAACCTCATCGCCAACTTTTGGTAAACCCATGATTTTGCGTGGTGCATGGGCACCATCTTTTCTCCCAATACCATCAACCCAAATCAAAATAAGAGGTTGTCTTACATACTTAGTCACAACTTGTTTTATTTCAATTGAACTCTGCGGCGAGTTCAGCCACCACCTTCGGGTCTGAGCTCTGCTCGAGCGTAGTCAGCCAGCTTAGTGACTTTGCTTAGCTTCCAGCCTTGCAAAAAATGGTACAAAAAGAGGGCTTGGGGGTATATATACTATAAAAATTGATGATAAACATTTTTTCTTTCGCAAATTGATCGTAGTGAGACTCGAACTCAAAAATTCTTCCAGTATTATTATACAATGATGAACTATGTGATAATGTAATGTAAACGTGTAAACTATAGCACATTTTATTTAGCAAATAATTGAAATGTGAGATTGAAACAGAAAGACTGTAAAAGAGTTCTTGCAGAAGTTGTTTTTCCAAGAATTGGTTTTGCACCAAACACACAATTTATGTTTTTGCAAATTAAATTAAAGTTTTTCTTCGTGATGTTTGATCGAAGAGAAAGTAGTTTAAAATAATTTTAAGAAAAGAATTCTAAAATAAGTTATCAAAGCTGAAGTGAGTAACTATCTCATATAAAAACTTAATCAGTTAAAGAGAGAATACTTTTAATTACTTAATTGATTACTCTTCAATACACTCCTCACGTGCAAACTTAATTCTTTTTTATGAACCAAGCACATAAATTTTTTTCTGATGATGATACTCAAACTCAAGACTTTTGTCTACTCCGATAACAATTGAAGTGTGTACCCATCTAGCTTTAACCGTTAGAGGACACATACTTTTAAATACTTAATTAATTACGTCTTCAACTAATTTAACAGAACTTCAAAGCAAACGCTTAACCCTATTTAGTTGGAAAATGACAAGTTCTTAATTTTGCTTTGATATGAGGCTTTATACATCATTATTGATTGTATTGAAATCGAACATTTTCTTTTTTCCTTTGATAATAGAAAGGTGACTCTTCCTATAAGGGAAAGTCACTAAAACGTGGA
Organism: Petunia x hybrida; assembly: GCA_037355625.1. Classification (NCBI taxonomy): domain Eukaryota; kingdom Viridiplantae; phylum Streptophyta; class Magnoliopsida; order Solanales; family Solanaceae; genus Petunia; species Petunia x hybrida. The sequence goes on along the minus strand of JBBBVM010000048.1, from coordinate 5,782,988 downwards.
TCTTAATTGTTTTTGGAAAGCACATATCAAAATTGTTTTTTCTTGCATTTCCAAAAAGCTACGATAAGGATCCCACCCCAATCAGAACCAAAGTGGCTATATGAAATTTCCATTATGTATTTAAAATAGTGTTAGTAAAATCCTAGCTAACATAATACATGACACTTTAAAGATTATGTCTAATATTTAACAGATAATATAGTAAGTTAGTATATGTTTTCTATACGAACATATTGAAATCCTTGTGTACTTGGCACTCTTGTTAATCTACTGATACGTTTTCCTTTACAATAAAATCTTCTATACGTAATGCATGATAGTAGAAGTGATGCACACACACTCTTCATCAGCATGACACGAAGAACAATATATATATATACCAGTATATTCTATTAATCTTGAGACCTGAATTTTAGTAATTACTGTATCTAGTTAATAAGTGGCGGACCTATGTTCTAATTTTTCAATTTCTCGGCACTGTCGGAATTTTCTTTTTTATATGTAGGTATATAAATATCTTAAAAATCGAATATATATGTATCCTGAGTTTTTGAAATGTATCGCCCCGTGTTCAAATCATGCATCCGCCCCTGATCTTATTTCTTTTAATTTTGGGCAATTTGGTGTACGTACCAAAAGGAGCTTGTGAAAGTTTCTGCATCAGATCAGATTAGCAATAACATATAAAAAGGAAAAAGATGAGTATAGGGGAAAGAAGAAACGAAAGAATGCCAAGTTGTCATGTTTTAATAAATTACGCAATGCCTACAATTATTGAGTGATGCATGACTTTTTTCTTGTCTTTTTTCATATATATTTTTTATTTTTAATTAGGAAATAGCATTATTGGGCTGCATGATCACCAATAAAAGACTTGCAATGAAATATCTTAATTAGATTCTTAGGACAAAAGAATATGATATTTAATTAAATAAATAAAACTGTACCATCTTCAAGTGTTATTAAATTAAATCGTATTATCTCCAGTAGATTAAGCTTAAAGATAAGTTATATTATCCCAAAAAATATGCACGTGAAATAAGCAAGTGTTGAAGATATTAAGTAAATAAATTACTATTACAAGCTTAATTCCATAGTAAAAAATGGACTGTAAAGGTAAAGCTACGTGAAAATAAGGAAAAAGATTATTGAACCCATATAATTGAGGAAACTTTCGAAATAATTAAACAATTTTGAGTTTCAAACTCGATCAACTTGATGAAATTTTTATGTTTTTTCCTTTAAATATCTCTGCAACACCATATGCCGTTTCTTTTAGTTTTATGATCTACTCCATCCGTTCCATTTTATGTGTCATAATTTGACTCGGCACAAATTTAAAAAATAAAAGAAGATTTTTGAAACTTGTGGTGTAAAATAAAGCAAAGATGTTTTGTGTGGTTGTAAATCATTTCAGTAATGGTAAAACTATAATTTTGAAGTTAAATTGTTACCAAATTTAGAATGCTGTCATTCTTTTTGGAACAGACGAATAAGGAAATGCTGCCACATAAATTGGAACGGAGAAAGTATTTCTTTATGTTGGCCCCAATTTTATTTCCTTAACCTTTATTTTACCCTAAGACTGAACCTCCCACATTCATGTGAATAGGGTTTTTTTTATTAAAAAAAAAGTTCATTCCATTTCAAGGAAACCTCGAATAGAAATATAGAAATAGAAGATATCAAGATAACATCAACTTATTAAAAAAATACTTAATGATTTGGCCAGGCTCTTAAACACAAAGATGAAAAGCAACGAATCTTTTTCGAGAACATTTAAAAATATAGTCCAGATGTTTGGGCAGAAAAGCTTTACTTTTCAAGTTAGGTTTAGGTATGCCAAATATCAATTAATTAACTAATAGGAGTAATAATTCAATTAACCAAGTACTTGACCACAAAGACTACCATGACTCTTGTTTTCACTTTATATTTTCTAAGTCAATATATTAGTCCGACTACTCCAAATTCGAACCGAATTAATTTAATTCTTTTCCATTTACAGCATATATATACTATAGTATTACACTAGCTTAGTGATTTTGGTGGTGTGAGGAGATGAAACATTATGAGCCATTCCTGTTGCTATCTTAGTTTGTGGGGTGACCTTATTCTAAAGTGCGTTCTAAAGTGGCAAAAGCACTTAAACACAAAACTCAAATTTACTTCTCTTCTACGTTTTCTTTCATTCTAGGATGGTAAGGTTTGCTTAACTTAAATAACAACTTGATTTAATTTCTTGAATAATATCACAAGGTGTGATTTTTCTCAAATTATCTTTATACACATATGTTAAATGGAATGATAGTTGTTTATTCTTATTATTAACTTCGACACGCTCCCTCACTACGGACTTAAGATTCTTTTTTATGGGTCAAGCGCATTTAATTCATTTTGATAATGAGTTGCAGTAAGATCACTTTGAACTCATCAAGACCTCCGCATGCTTTGATACTATAATAATTAAGCGGCTACAGAAATCACATTTTTCATTCACTTATTTATTACACAAGCACATGGACTCATGGACATATACATCTATCTCCTCTTCTCTTAGCGTGCACAGTTTGCCCCCACTCCCGTCCCGGGGCGCTAAGAGGCTTTTGTTTTTGGAACAGACGGCATCAGGGTGATCTGCTTCGGGACAACCTGGGCCACATGGGCACTGGTACGAAGAATGAATCTATATCTGTGCACAGAAGTTGCTGGCCAGCGGCCCGCTTTTTCGGGACCTATTCCTCCGCATTTTTTGATACTATAATAATTAAGCAGCTACAGAAATCACATTTTTTATTCACTTATTTATTACACAAGCACATGGACTCATGGACATATACATCTATTTTATAATTGGTGTCTGATGAGAGTTGCACTTAAAATTTCTGTTTTCTCTAATAGAATATTGTGACAATCTCATAGGAGTAGCTGTTAAAGGAGAATACTGTTGATTACTTAATTATATCACCAATAGTATATATCTACTAGTATAAATACGAAATCCTTAATTTTGAATGTTCAAACACCATGATTCAAATCAATATCAAAAGACTTTTAACTCATGATTCTATATGTGACGTTTAAACCCCCTTTTCCCGAATAAAAAAAAAGAGCCTAGATGCATTTTCTTAATAATTATTTGGTAAAGAACATCTTAGGTTACAGAATTATGGAATTTTCATGTCTTGGTTGGTGTTGTCTGGAGTATATGATTCCTATGATTCTTAACTACAAATGGTTGGTGTCGGATATCTAAGAAAATGGATAGATTCTCATCAGTTGATCACTTGCACAGTCCTGGATGATATTTTCGTTTATAAACGAATAGTATTTACACCGGTTCTGGCCCGATTGACAGGTACAGTGAATAGTATTTGATATTTATCTTATGCACGGAAGACAAGATTTAGATAAAATTCAATATACATTTCAAAATCAATCTATACTCAAAATTTACACCTGTCTAAATAAATTATAGACCTTCCACAGGGAGATGAGAGGATTGAAACATGTCATTTTAATTTGGCAAAATTTTCAAATCTATGAGACCAAGTGATCGATGTGACAATGAGAGTATATATACGCGGGGTTTGTTGAATCATTTCTAGTTTAAATAAACTTTAAGACCTAAGTACAAGCTTTAAAATTGTGAATTTAGCTAGTAAAGCATAAAGAGCAGTTACGAGGACATTTTCTCACTAGTCACCAACTAGCTAAGATATCAATATCAATTATACCAGTCAATCGGGCAGGACTAGCTCGGTATCGGATCGGACCGGTAAAAGACCGGACCGGACCGGTTTATTATAAACAGTCCGGGACAAGGAGAAAGTAGGTTGCGGGTCGAGCCGGGCTTAAGAAAAATGATGGGTAATTCATTTTTGGACGCACTCAAAGAGTTACCGTTTCAAAATTAATTGAGAAATAGCCAAAAATTCGCGCCGCACACTTACGCTCCATTAGCGTTGGAAAAACACCTCAGACTAGTCCCATAACAAAATACTAGGGCTTTGAACAAGGTTTGTTGAAAGCCTCAGTATTTTGTTATGGGACTGAAGCTTTATACAAAGTCCCCATAACAAAATAACGGGGCTTTGAACAAAACTTATTCAATGCCCCAGTACTTAATGGGCTAAGATCGAGCCGGGCTTAAAATTTTTGAAAAAAAGATCGGTTTGGCCCGGATCAGTAATGGCATGGACCGGACTGGTACCGGGACCGGTGAGTAAAAATTTCGTGTAGGGGCCTGTTTGGCGCGCGCTAATTGATTTGTAGCCGTCAAAAATAAATTCGCTGAGAAATAGCCACCTCCGGACAAATCCAAGTATAAAGTTTTGTTCAAAGCCCCAGTATTTATACTAGAAAGCTTCAGTAAACTAACCCCAGTATAAAATACTGAGGCTTTGAACAAGTTTTGTTCAAGGCCCCAGCATTTTATTATGGGACTTTGTATAAAGCTTCAGTCCCATAACAAAATGCTGGGGTTGTGAACAAACTTGTTCAAAGCCCCAACATTTTGTTATGGGACTGAAACTTTATATATAAAGTCTCATAACAAAATAATGGGATTTATCCCTTTGATGGGACTTTATTTTGGGATAAATCCCATTATTTTGGTATGAGATAAATTCACATAACAAATAATGGGACCTTTGAACATATTATTTCAAGGTCCCATTATTTTGTTATGGGATTTTGTATAAAGCTTCAGTCCCATAATAAAATACTTGGGCTTTGAACAAGACCAGTATTTTGTTATGGGACTAGTCTGGGATGATTTTCCAATGCTAATGGAGCTTAAGTGTGCGCGCAATTTTTTGACTATTCTTCAATGAATTTTAAAACGGTGGATAGTCCCCAATGAGCGCGTCCAAAAATGATTAGTGATAAAAAATTCTCGAAATTTTTGAGCCGACTATTAATGGGCCGGTCCTGGCCCGATTGCCGGGCATAATATCAAGTTATTATATAGATATGTACTATTTTTTTTCAAATGAAGTGCTATTATCCCAAATTGATAAAGGTGAAGAATGGGGCATGCAGGACAATAATTTTGGACATGATTGGACTTGCTTATGGAAGATCAATCTTTGCAATTCAAAAGCAAAAGAAAAGAAGAAAAGAAAAACTTTGTGAATGTATGTGTACTATCTTTCTATTTTGGTACATTTTTGCTTTCTTTTTCGTATTTTATTTCTATTTTTAAGTAGGGGAAAATACCAGTTGCATGGACACGGAAAGAAAAGAAAGCAAACTAGAAGTTTTAGACAAAGACAAAAGAAGAAAAAGGGAAAGCGATAGAGAAGCTAGTGGAAGCTTGTAAGTTTAAAAAGGTTGCCTAACAAGTTGTGATTTATATACTAATTAACTCTAACAATTGACTATAGTGATATAAACAATATTATATTTTTTCCTCTCCTATTTGCAAGTTATAGGGTTTTCGAAATATTTGTATATCTCGATTTTATTTACGTCTAAACGTATTGAGTTCATACAAGTGTGACAAGTGGAATTTTCTCTGACTTTGAAAATTTGTGATAAAATTGTTCACAGTGTTTGGCATGCATTCGGAACTTGGAAACTAATTGGTGCTATTTTGCATAAATTCCTTTCATTGGAACAAAATATAAACAACTCCCATAAGAGGAACTTCGGCTGAAAATTTCTGGAACAGTACCTGGCAGTGCTGATCTAGACAAACTGGATTTTGATCCATACGTTTATGAGAAAATTACGTGGCATGAACATTTAGAAGAGTCATTTACAAAAAATAGACATATTTTTTCTTTATTATGATTTATAGATATTTAACAATATGTCATTTATTTTTTATAGATATTCTTTTTTACTGAACATTTTCCCTCTTTTATGCCTTATCTCACTAATTAAAGATATTTATTAAAGCATTTAATCTTTTCTTACGCTGATAGAAATAAATCTAACTAAAACATCATTCAATTAAGTGAGAAAATATTGGGTCAAAATCTAAATTAGCATTCCATGATAAAATGTAAAACACAAAATATATACTAAATGTATAATAAAGATATGCATTTTATGTATACGAAAAATGTATACATAAAATATATGCAAAAAATATATATTTTGTAATTTTTAGGTGAAAATCATGTGATAACAGTTAATGGAGAAAGAGAATGCGGCTGGTGATTGATATACCAAAAAATAGCCCAAAAAATAGGCACAAATTTAAACTTTTTGCTGTAGTTCCACTATTTTAGAAAAATAATATTTGTAAACATATTAATATAGATAATTTTCGCTAGCCTTTGTTCAAGAGTTCATGTGTCTATTTGAATGTAGGGCCATATTTAATTTTGGCTAAATATGTTATCTTCTCTACGTTTATCTTGTTCCTCATTCAACTTTGGGCTTGAACTTTTCCAAATGATATAGAAGTTTTTGTGTTAGATGGATACTTCCGGCACTGCTGCTACAATTATGACACTTACAAAAAAATCTTACGAAAATGCTTTTCTGGCAATTGCTAGATTTTTGTATCAGCAAAAAAACTGGCGATCGCCAAGCTGGTGACCCTCAGGTTATTGCTAGTAGAAGAATGTGACGACCTCTAGAAAGGACCACTTTAGTAAGATTTTTTCCCCTATGGGGTCATATTCCGGACGAGCACAAGAAAGTTCCTATTTTCATATTCCAGACGAGCACAAGAAAGTTCCTATTTTCATATTCCGGACGAGCACAAGAAGGTTCCTATTTTTGTAAATTTACAAGGGAAAAGTGCGTGAGAGACCACTTTTACCAGTAGTCTTTGGTTTGAGGTCACTTTTTTTTTACTGTTTTTGCATGAGAGGCCATTTTTTGGAACTTCAATCCTTGTGGGTTGAACTTCACATAAGTGCAGGCCACAAGGATTGAAGTTCAACTTCAACTCACCATAAGGGTTGAAGTTCAACTTCGGCCCACCACAAAGGTTGAAGTTTATGCACCTGTGCCTAAAAGTTCAGCCCTTACGGATTGAAGTTAAACTTCATAACTTAGGCATGGAGTTCAACCCACAAGGTTTGAACTTCAGCCCACAAAGATTGAAGTTCCGAAAAGTTGTCTCTCATGTAAAACCAATAAAAAAAAGTGGCTTCAAATTAAATACTAGTGGCAAAAGTGGTCTGAGGGCGAAATTTTTACAATTTACCAACATGACGGGAAATTTACAGAAATAGGACATTATGTCACAACTCTCATATTTTTAGCCTCAATAAGAATTTTTTTATATTTTTAACCTTAAACGGACGACTCCAGTGCAAAAATCCTTGACGGGTCCTGGCTACTGCCATGGACTTCTGAACTAAAGTCTAGCATGTGTCTTTGTATTGGCCGAAATCTGACCGGACTCTTGGCAACACGTGTTCGATGACGTGGCAGAAGAAGCATGACTATCGGAGACAAGTCAACACGAGTCTTTCCAGTAAGAGTTGTTAACATCGGAGGCCCGAGGAGATTGACCGGTTGGAGATCCGGATGCAATCTTTCCGAAGATAGGAAAATCGGTCACAAGTTGAAGATATATTGTTTCTCCAACTGATTCCACTATTTTAGGTATGCCGTTCGACGTGGATGAGAACATTATCTGTTGGTGGAGGAAAATGGACTTTGGCTAGGGTTAGGAGTCTTCAGTTATAAATAAACCTTCTTCCTCACTTTTAACTACTCTCTGTTAGCTATTCATCACGGCTGTTTTACCATTGTATTGTTGCATTATTGAAGTTTGATCTTGCTTTACTTTGGAGGAGACGAAATTCATCTCCTTCACCGGAGCACGAGTACCCGATTAATTCAATAAGTTTTGCTGCTTTGTTTATTTGATTTCCTTTATTGCCTTCGCTATTTATTGTCCTCGTTTAATTCCGTTCATTAGTTATTCTCATCATTTGATCCGACTAGCATAGTTTTTATTTTGCCCAATCAATTCTAGCATGGTTACTCATCCATTGTTTCCGTATTCCTAACTACTTTAGTTAGTCAGATCGATCACTTATTATCTTGTTATTGTTGATTGCATTAATAGCCAAAATCTTAGACGTAAGCTTAACAATTTTGATACAAAAAGGTCGTTCTGGCTCAACTAAATATAAATTTAATTGTAAAACCTGTTTAGGAAATACAGTCTTTAAATTCTTTGGCACGTGTTTGTAATTCTCTAGCGAATAAGGCTATAAATTATAGAATTTCTTACTAGGACTACAAGTAAGAGAATAGTGGATATTATTCACCTCTATCGTGAGTGTAAGTTAATTGACCGAGATATACATAAATATTTATCATGTCTCTTTTATATTTTTTTGTGATTTAATTTATTGTCATTCAAGATTTGATTTGTTAACTACACATGAGTCGACTAAGGTTATTTTAATCCTAACACGCATCTTCACCTCTCCTCTTTTTAGCTTTGTTCTTCAGTGAGATTCAAACGGGGATATATCCAAACACTATTTATTTATTAGAAGAGTAACAGTGCAACATTACTATCTCACTAGAAAAAGCATGCATGGGCACTTAGGCCTGTGTTACATTATTTATTCTCACAACATTCAAGGAAACATAGCATGCATGAGCATTACTTAGGCTCTGCATGCATTTGATATTTTACATTATTTAGTTTTATTTCTTGAAGCCAGAGCTATGATGGTTACTCAGTTGCCATCCCATCTCCCTTATCATGTTTGAACACAAAGGCCACAGGTGTATCTGAGAGAACCAAACGTCCGTATCCTTTTTCATAGGCAATGCCAACATTATGGCAAAGAAAATTCCCTCCATAGGGACAAAAGACCAGCTTATAATATGATAGACAGAGTGGTTTAATTTGAAACCACCTGTTCAAGGGTTTCCCCAACTTTGTGCTTATAGTGTAATTCTCCGCTGGTTTAGGAAAGTTGTCGACTTTCCACACGGTTAAGTTCTCGCACTCGAAAGTGTAAGTAGTGAAATTGATGTAAACTGTAGAAGACTCCAGGATCTCCTCTTGTTTATCATTTTATGGTTTGAAGTACAATGGTATACCTGTTGATATACATAATATAACAAAAATAATTTAGAACGTGTCCTCTTTGACAAACGACAGTAAATTAAAACTTTGACATGAGATAATATTACAATTCAACATAATCTTATTAGAGTAGGCAAAGATCCTAAGTTTAAATCTCATTGTCAATTAAGAAGAAAAATATCATGTATTTGAGATGGTAAAAAGAATCAAACAACACACGAGGGGTGTATCAGAGCTAGAACTAAAACTATTAAAAAATTTTAGGTGATATTGTCATAAAGTTCATTGTGTAGAATTCCACCACGTACCTATAGGGGATTCCACCACGGATGTGGGACAAGTGTTATCTTCTTGATCTCCAAGATTAGCAAGGGATACAATTCCTCCACCAGCTACTATATAGTACATAGAGCTTTTGTTAAGGGGATTACCCTCTGTATCAAGTACAGGTATGAGCAGTCCTTGGTTAGGAGTGTTATTATTAGTGATGCAACTGTTTCTTGCAAAGGCAGAAAAGGGAAGGAATACAAGGGAAAGCAAGAGTAAGATGGTCCTCATCTTTCTTTCTTTTGTTTCTTTGGTTGGATAAGCTAAGGGACTATGTTTTTAGATGTTTCAATCGTTCTTGAAAACTTTGAATTTATAGAGAAGATGTGACATGATCTTATTCCAATGTGATCCACGTGTGTATATAACATGATCGTTCTTCTACTTTTGTATTAGGAAAGTGGCTCAATGTAATACGTAGCCTAAAGTCAAATTTAATAAGAGGCATTAAAATTTAAGTTCAAATTTACTTCATGAACTATTTGTATAACTTTGAGCACTTTTAATTTTCAAAATAAGTTAAAACCATCTAAATTAGGGTTTAAAGTCTATTTAACTAGTTATTACTTTGGCGGCTTAGGATTTCGGAGACAATCAAGGAATTGAATTTTGTTGGCTAAAATAATCTAACACATCTAAAAGAATTTACTAGGAAATAGGAATAGGCTCTATTTCCTTTGTTCAAAGAGCTAAAACTCTATACGCCTTTGCTATGTCTTTGGAGAGCTTAGTGAGGTAGATCTCCTCTATACATATGATTAGCTTGTTCATAATATATAAACTTCGTGCCATAATAGTATTCTATACTCCGAACTTGTCTTTCCTGGTTTGTGAGAATGATATTGATCATTTTTACTTGCTTTCCTAGTATAATTAGTAGGTGTTAGTATCACCTTATCAACCTTATTACCCAGTTTGACTTAGTTTGATAGGTTTAGTTCCTCCATTACCTTATTGCGACGACACTTTCATATCTCATTTAGAGGTGTGCGTTGAGTGTTGTTATTTATGCACCAATATTTATTAATATTGTGTATTATTATGGATTTTAAATAACTTCTATAAAATTTACATTAGTAGAGTGAACCTTACTGTAAAATGAATTAATAAGTCCCATCTACTTTATTAATTAAGTTGTTACTAACGTTGGACTTTTTTTTTTTTTAAGGAAAACAATAAATTAGTTACAACAAGAGTGAAATAACAGCAAACTAATAATTATTTTCTAAATAAATAGAGTTTTATTAAGTTAAAAATTGTTAATTAGATCATCAACCTAACTTCATTACACATACAAAGAGGACATGGTACTTACCATCCATGACGTCATCCACTCCAAATTTAACATAAAATATATCCATAATGAAAAGTGGTCCATTTACGGAGTCATTAAAACGTGTTTGTGTTTCACAATGTCATTGAAGTATGTGCATCGAACGAATACGATAAAATTTGGTTGGTGGGATTGGATTAACACCTTTGAGACGGAACTATTATCTCCCTGGATCGTTTGGTTGGTGAGATTGGATTTACAATCTCGGGTTTAAATTTGGGACTGTACTTATCCCTTGTTTGGTTTGTGGGATTGGTTAGTACTAGTACCAATTTTATACTAAAAAGGTGGGACTAGCAATCACCCATGGGAAGTGGGATTAACAATTCCGGAATTAATAATTCGAGATTGTTAATCTCGGAATAACCGATAACTCTTTCCCTACCGAACACCCCTTAGTGATGACATGGCAAAGAAAGTTAAATCCTGATCCGTCTTCTTCAATTTACCGTCATCGTCTACTGCGCTAATATTTTCTTTCAGAAGAAAGATGAATAGAACTAGTAAGTATACCTGTCAATCGGGCCGGGCTAGCCCGGTACCGGACCGAAAAAAGACCGGACCGGACGGTTCATTATAAGCGGTCCGGGATAAGGAGGAAGCGGGTTGCGGGCCGAGCCGAGCTTAAGAAAAAAGACCAGCTAGCCCGGACCGGTAAAAGACCGGTCTTTGGCCTACCGGTGGACCGGATCAGACCGGACCGGTTTTTTCATAGAAAAATTATACTATATATCGAGGAAAATTGAGACATACTTTTGCCAAGAATCATACAAAATATAATGTAGCATTTAGCCCCTTTTGAAATCCCTCAATATGCAATAGTATCAAAGATATTTTAGCTTTATTAAGTACAACGAATGAACATATTCATCTACTATTTTGTCATTGCTAATCAAGAATATATATATTAATAAAGTATTTTATACAACTTATCTTCTTGGTGGTAAGAGAATTATATTTGATAGTCTCAGTTTCTCACCCTTGAGTTGTAGTATTAAAGTTGTATCTATTTGACTAAGCGTACTATAGTAATGATGAGATAATACTTGTTTAAAATAATAACAGTGATCTTCTACTTCATGAATAGTGCATCAAATTAACATAGTGATTAAACTTGGTTTCCATAAATGAGCCAAAGTATATGATTCTCAAAATGTTTGATCCTTTTTTTCCTGCTTTCACCTTTCTTCTCTTTTTATATAGGATTATATGTCCTTCCAGTTGCAAGTACAAAGTGATAGGCTTAGCTAAAATATGAAAAAGAAAAAAGAAGAAAAAAGAAAATCGGACCGGTCCGGTGCTTAATGGGCTAAGGGCCGAGTCGGGCTTCAATTTTTTGAAAAAAAAACCGGTTCGGACCGGACCGGTACCGGAACCGGTGAGCCGACTCGTAACGTGCCGGTCCGGGCCGGTCAGGGCCCGATTGACAGGTACTAAGAAGTAGCAAAAATTTTGCCATAAAAAATGTGGTCTCCGGTCTCCAAAAACCCAAGCAATGAGTACAAACTTGCTTTCTTATGCATATAAATTTTTGCAATTTGATAGTGAATGACTGATGAACAATATTTGTCCAGTATCAGTCTTCGTTAGTCGTAAGCCTATGAAAGAAAGAAAGAAAGAAAGAAAGAAAGAAAGAAATAGTGAGTTAATAGATTAACAAGATTCTTTTCCTTATAAATCATTGGCCCAGTCATTTATGGTGCTGCAGTTTCTAGTTTTTGAACAATTCACTGCTCTATTGGTGGTGCAGAAAGGTAAGGATGATGTTGGTTTTTGCTCCATTGGTACTGTAATCTTGTTTAATTTTAGTTGAAGTTGGATAGTAGTGATGTAGTTAAACATGCATGGAAGAAGCTTGGGTGAACAATTTTGGTGTGAATTTTAAGTCAAAACGATTATGTTTGAAGGTAAGAGTGGTCTCACGTTAAAAATTATTGCCACGAAGGAAACAGTTCACCTAACATGCCTCATATGATTTCTTTTCATTATCAATATCATTAGGAAAATTACTTTTCATTAGCAGTTATTTAAAATAAAAAATTTACACCTCATGTTTTATATGTTCCATCTTTCACAGCCTGTATTTATTAGTGAACGGATTTGAAATTGTGGCACAAGAAAAGATGCAAAAAGACAAATATGTCTAATCCCACTACAACATAGCACACATTAATTTATCATTAATTAATCCGCTTTCATAGCCTTCACCGATGACACCGACTGAAAGTAGTAAAAACCGTCCGTTTATTTACCCGTGCCAATCAACTTGCCCGTGGCCCTATCCTTCACAACACACATATCCCCAGTAAACTGGACATCACAATCATCTTGATCAATTAACTGAGACATCGAAATTAAATTGCACGTCATTCTAGGCACATAAAGAACATTTCGAAGGGTCATGTGTTCATTAAGCTGGGTTGACCCTTCCTTCGTAGCCATGGTACTGCTTCCGTTAGGAAAACCTACCGAACATTGTACAATATCCTGTAAATCGCTCAACATATTCAACTCTCCGGTCATATGGTTCGAAGCTCCAGTATCAATTATCCACGGACCATTAGTCATCTTAATTTTCACTTGAACAACATCCGACTTCTTTTGATTTAACAAATTCGCCAACATCTGCACCTGTTCACTACTCAATCCGGACACACTAGAGCGTCCGAATCCAGCTTCATTCACCGGACGAGCCATATTTGCTCGTGTCTCTGAACGGCCGCTTGACGACACAGTATCTCGATTACAAGACCCATTCTCATTCCGTGAGCCAAATTTCCACCATTTTGGATACCCAATAACCTTATAGCAAAAATTTGGGTTATGTCCCGAATGATCACAGTTCGGACACATCACCCATTTCCACTTATTTTTACATGAAAGATCTTGGATTGTTTGAATATTTTCTGGGAGTTGAAGTGGCAAGGGGTCCTAAAGGGATATTCCTTTGTCAAAGAATGTATACCATGAATATTTTGTCCGAAGTTAGATTGTTGGGGGCTCGACCGGTTGCTACACCGATGGAGCAGAATCACCGGTTGGCACATGCAAGAGGCCGATTTGTGAAAGATCCAGAGAATTATCGAATATTGGTTGGACGATTGATTTATCTTTGTTTTACATAGCTGGATCTGTCATATAGTATTCAATATTTGACAACGCTCAACACACACCTCGAATTAAGGTATGAACGGTCATCGCAATATAATTTACCCAACTAGGAGTCGGGGTCGAATCCACAAGGAACAAAGTGATGCGATCAAAGTAGTGGAGGAACTAAACCTATTTGACTAAGCCAAACTAGGATAACGAGGTGATGGAATGATATTAACAACTACAAACTACACTAGGAAAGCAAGTAAATATGATCTATGGTCTTCTCGCAACCAAGGTAAGCAAGTTTTGAGCCTAGGATACAATTATAGCACTGGGTTTATATATTATGGCCCGGCCTAGAAGGGATTTACCTCAACGGCGCTCGTCAAATCCATGGTTGAGCTTATAAAGCACTACCCATTACCCGAGGAAAGAAGACCTCTTCTGAGCGTAACTTCTTTTAGATGGATTAGTCTATGAAATAGCCTATCAACCCAAATCCTCGCTAGCTTCACTATTCTACGCTAACTAATCTCTCCCGAGTCTTTAATTAGCAAAGTAGACGGGCAACTCAAGTGTCGCGAGCACAAGAGTCGAGCAATCAAAACAATGGAAGCTAGATAATCAAAATCCAATAATATAAATTCCTAGTCATGACTCATTCATATATTCATGTCCAAATCATATCAATTAATAACACAAATAGCCATGAAATATATTCATAAAATCAATTCTTCAATAACATCAACAACACCAAATATATTCACTACAAAGCATGAAAGTAAAGAAAGGAGTACTAAATGTTGAGAATTTCTCAATGGGTTGCTCCAAATCTTCACCCTCTTGGTGTTCTTGTTGATGGATCCTTGCTCCAAGATTGGAAAAATGGCCAAAAGATGAGCCCTAAGTCGTGCAAGGGCTGAATATATGTTCCCCATTTAGGCTGCTGTGAAATTACAAAACTGTCCAGCGCAGTTCAGACGCGAACCTTCGCTATCGTGCTTCATCTCGTTTTCCTTCTGCGCTATCGCGTGCGACAATGGCGCGATCGCGATGCATTGTTTCAGTCTTCTACGCGATCGCGTGAGACGTTGGCGCGATCGCGCTGAACAACTTTCCAGACCAGAAACAGAACTTCACAGATTGCCTTGTTTTGGCTTGTTTTCATCCATTCATCACTACAGCTTCAATATCCTGCAATATGCAACTAAAACATGATAAGTGCGCGTATTTAATCAATAATGCACAACAAAAGCTCAAGTAAATCGAAGGTAATGTGTGTCATTTTGCCCACACATCACACCCCCAAACTTAAACTATTGCTTGTCCTCAAGCAAAGCACACTTCAATAAAAACCAAGTTGCAATTTATCTATTCATGCATTTTTCATTAAAGCCACAACAAGCCAAAACTCGATTCAAGTTCAACAACTAATGACATTGGTTGGTGCCAACAATTAAGCCAGACCATATGAGCATCACTTTCATATACAAAACATCAAAGATGGCAAACATGCCATGACACAAGACTTTCAAGGTTTGCCTCTTCGTCACAAGAGTTCAGCTCTTTGCTTGCTCACCTCAATTGAAAAGTGAAACGCAAGTCCTCAACTCAACTTCACAAGCGCCCTCACCACTCAAGAGAATATCCCAACCACAAAAATGCAATGATAACACAAATGGGATTAATGATAGGAAGAATTCGCTCACTCTCTCAAAAGAAGTTCATCATGCGCACTAAAGATCCATAGGCTTGCCCTTCGTGTACCTCTCCACTAATGTAGGAATGCTTGACCCGAAATCAATTAGGACTTGTTAGGGTTGTAATGTAGGCTTTTGGTCAAAGGTGGGGTAAAATATGGACAAATAGTGACTACACACCTCCTTGAGCACTACACCGTACAAATATTAAGGCACACTTCATTTTTCTTGCACTCACACTTTGCTAAATCGAGGATTATACTTTTCCTCTTTATTCATCAATTCTCTTTTTCTTCTTTTTCTTTCTTTTCTTTCACTTGCTTCTTTTTGTTTCTTTTCACTTTTTCACTTTTTTTTTTATTCAACTCACTTTTGTTGCTCTTTCTTTTCATTTATTCATTAACTTCCACACTTTCACCATAACTCGTGCCACCCCCAAACTTAGGCTTTTGCCTAAGTTGCACGTCTTTCAATGCACTCAAGGAGGTAGGGCCAAAAGAGAGGGTTAGTGCTTTAGGCACTTAGAATTGGTCCGGGTTAATAATGTGGTTGCCAAAGAAAAGGATATTAAGCTCAAAGGGGTTGACTAAGGATATAATGCAAGGGTAGGCTTTTTAGATTATTGAGCGGGCCAAAGAAAGCCTAAAATCATTTTTTCAAGTCAAGCATCACCTAGGATTTCGCCTCGAAGCACACTTAGGGCAAGTTCTAGATCAAGAAGCACACACATGAACACACCAAAACCTCACCACACATGACACATGTAAAGCAAGGAAGACGAGTATATTCAAGTCCCAATCAAAGGCAATTAAGCATCCAAAGTTTACTCATAGCCTAATGAGAGCTAATTAGTGACCTAAGAGCCAAAATTTGAACTTAAAGATCATAGCACAATTTACCAACTAAATTTTCCTATTCATATTTCAAAACAAGCTCACATGATAAGGATTAAATAATGGTGGAACCAAACATGCCAAAAGTTGCTAAGGGGCAAAAATCTACAACTAATCATCATTATTTACAACTAAATACTAAACTAGTACTAGAGATGCCCGGTTCAACACAATTACTTCCTTGGAAAAGAACCATGGCAAAGAAAAACCAAGGAGATTATTTCAAAAATTTTGTGCAACATGGTATTTACAATGAAAATGGTTGTTCGGACCCAAATGAGGCTTTCGCACCCACATGGGATGCCTACGTATCACCCGTGAGTGAATCAGATAAAGAAAAGGTAGCATCCCAAGCGTAGTTCATGGGAGTACCATGTGTTTTTGTTTTAAATTAACTAACTACTACTACATATGAACAAGCTATTAACACAATACTATAATAACTACTAATACTAAATATGCACAAGCTATTAACAAAATACTTATACTAATATTAAAGAAAATGATCATCCACAAAAAATTTTCCACAATTTGCTCAACAACAGGGGCACGATGAGAGAGATATGTCATAATTATCAAGTACATGAGTAACAAACTAACTACACCCAGAACACAAGTGCACCCCCAACCTTAAACTATGCACTGTCCTCAGTGCAACTAACAATGAAATGCAAAGGGTGTAAGAAACTCCCTGACTAGCAGATCACTCCTCACTGTCAGTGTTGGGGTAGCGAAGCTCATCCCCGGACTCCTCATCTGAGCTAGAGGAGCGACAGAGTGAATTCAGCTTGCTCATCATCTTGTTGAGGAAGTTGCTTGTTCTTTTGCCAAAATTTTTCTGCTTCCTCTCCACTTTATCCAGTCGGACCTTAATTCGCTCTTGCTCAGCTGCTACTGCCTCCAATGATGGTGTGCTCAGAGCCCTGGAGGAAGAACCCTCTCCATGTGGGCCTGAAGGAAGCCCTGCTACTAGCTGTCTAATCTGAGCGTCTACAGAAGAAATTTGAGATGAAATGTACCTCATGTTAGACGCTCCAGATGCAAGTGGTGGAACTGGAGTGAAAGAACTCCCTGATGCAGTAGTAGTAGCAGGCGTGGAGAACTGCCCAAAAGTTGGGTCCTCGATATCAACCTGGGAAGGCATCTCAACTTTTCTCTTCTTGCTTTGTATTACTCCTCCCCGTCCTTTCTTCAGCAGTGGATAAATAGGTTTTTCAGGACCCACACTTTTGTCAGTAGGGCGTATCTCTACCGCGGCATCCATGCATAGTCGGTGAATCAAACTCGGGAAGAATAAACTCTTTGTTCTCTCTAGCACCACTTCATGAATTTCCTCAACAATGAGTTCACCAACATTGACTTTAAGCCCGTCAACCAGTGCCGCGACCAGGCGAGCTTTTTCAGGAGTGAGATCACTCTCGTTGCTCGAAGGCATCACCCTAGTACACACAATGGATAGCCAAATGCGGGCCTCAGCTGTAAAGTCGGTAGATACAATTTTGTGGCCAAATGTGGACCAACCTGAGTGGTTTCCCCCTTGAAGCATATCTACCATCCACTGCATACCCCCTTCTGAAGCACGAGATTTGTATAGAGCATTGTTAACATTCTCGAGCCCGTACACCGCATTGATAGCAGCTGCATCAAATCTCACCACTTTGCCCCTCACAGTTGTCACCAACTCCCCACTAAAATCCGTCCGAGTGGCATTTGCATAAAACTCTCGCGCTATGGTAGCATTAGCCTTTTCAGGAGTCTCGGCAAAACAGATCCACCCGTTATTTTCTAGCTTTTGAAAGAATTCTGGGAGTTTCTCTTCCACTTTTTCCATATGTATCCCTCTTTCCTTGATGAAGATCATTTCAAGGTCCCTCTTGAATTTTTCATAGCACGATCTGGATAAGAACCTCGTTCTGTCATATGCTGCTTCTTCTCCTCCTGTTGAGTTCCGTTGGTTGTTTCCTTCGGCCATTATAAAGAAAAAAATACCTACAAAGATCAACATTGTTAAAACAGGATTTGAGTACTTAATATATGCATTAATAAAGCTCAGGAGCCAAAGGTTGA
This sequence comes from Petunia x hybrida, assembly GCA_037355625.1. NCBI lineage: Eukaryota > Viridiplantae > Streptophyta > Magnoliopsida > Solanales > Solanaceae > Petunia > Petunia x hybrida. Next base: position 5,764,550 of record JBBBVM010000048.1, on the reverse strand, counting down.
AGTCAAAAAAATTTCAGCAGTGGGCTGTGCAAGCTCACTGTTTCTGCTAGAATTTGCATCTCTGCGCGATCGCGACACTACAGGCACGATCGCGCTGCTTTATCTAGGACCTTCTGCGCGATCGCGATCATATGACGTGATCGCGAAGAACAGCCCTGGACAAAGCCGCGCGATCGCTTAGGAAGTAACGCGATTGCGAGGTTGTCTTCTCCGGCAAAGAGGAGACAGACCTCGGCTACAACACCCCGAATTTTCATGTTTTAAGAAACAATCACAATGCACACCCACAATTTAAACAAGCAAAAACATGATTTTTGGCTTCAATTTGTCGGATCTAACACTAGGGTTTAGTTCAATTGAGCATTTTACAACTAGTGACCTAACCCATTTCTTTACAAACAATTTGTCAATGAGGGTACATCAGACTTCCCCTATCTCTAATAAAAGCCCCTTGTTTGCTTATTGCTACAACCATTAATGGAACCTTACCTTGACAATGGAGATATATTCAACCAAATTGAAGATGGAAATTGGGAACATACCTTGATAATGGAGTGGAGTACTTGAGCGTGTAGTAGAAGATGCAATGAAACACTTGGAATGCAAAAAAGGGGGAGGAGGATTTGAGAGAATGGGGGTTTAGAAATTATGGTCCGTTTCTCTCTTGAAACTGCCTAATATCTGCCTGAAGTGTTATTCTTCGCGGTCGCGTGGTCAAAGACGCGATCGCGCCTTTCTAATGAGCTAACCTATGCGATCGCGTGCGGAGAAGTCGCGATCGCGCAGGTCTGTCTCACAGTGAAGCGCGATCGCGTGGGTGTTGACGCGATAGCGATGAACAAATGTTTTTCCAGCTTCCAGTAAGCAGAATTTCAGTGAGGCGGTCCGCCCCAAACATTAGGCGCTCCGCCTACTGGGATGCAGAATGCCCAGTTTCAGTGGGCGGTCCGCCTTCTCTCATTGAATGGTCCGCCTCACACCCCGTGCAATCCATTTTTCTCAATGTTTATGCCTTCAATCATGCATCCTAACAACTACTACATATGGGATTCATGTGAGATGATCAAAACAACTACAAAAACTAATCTAATCCTAACATGCAATCAAATAACAACTAAAAAAAAATAATTTAAAAGTGATTCGGGTTGCCTCCCGTAAAGCGCTTTATTTAACGTCTTGGCTAGACGGCACCCATGGTGCTTTTCTCTCCACTTGGTGAAGGTGAATTTTCTCCCCAACATCGCTTCATGCTTTTTGTTATGCTCTTTAGGCGGGGGTACATATTTCCAAGATTGCGAAGCCGGATTCTTCATTTTGCACTTCTTCGCTTTCAAGTGGGGAATGTCATTTTGCCTTCTTGGCGTGGCAAATTCAACAATGTACTCATTTTGCTCATCAACGCCAAAATTTTCCGAATGTGCTTGTTCTTCCACTTCTATTGCTTCATCCACACATAGAGTTGAAAAGTGAAGTGAATGAGGTTCCAATTGTTTTAACATCAATGGAGCACCAAGCATGACATCCTCTTCTTCACGTGTGCTAGAGTCTTCATCACAAGAGTTTTTCATTTCCGCTCTAGACTCCAACACACATTTCTTGTTCACGGCATCATCATCAAATATCTTGAAGATGTGATCACTTTCATGAGTTTCCATGATTTGACTTGTGCTCTCTTCCAGAAATTCGCTCATTTCTAGCATATCATTCACTACTTCATGTTGAGCCTTGGAGGCTTCAACCACTTCATGCACTAGAATGTTCAAGACACGAGCTTCAAGATCAAATTGGTTCACTCTTTGTCCTAGTTCTTCCTTTTCATGTTTGAGATCCCAACCATCTACATTTAAGTCATGAAGGCATGCTTCATGGACTTTCATTTTTCGAGCTTGATCTCGGAGCCAAGCTCGGCTCACAATTTCTTCTTCATCCCAATTGTGCTTTTCTTCAACAATTCTTTCTTGATATTCAAGCACATCTTCAACGGAGGATTCTTCTTGGAACTCAACATCATCTTCCATATAACGCCTTTGTTGACATTTGGCAACACCCTTAGCTTGTTGATCATTGAAGGTGTCAACCAATTGGCTCAATTGATTTTTCAAGTTGTGAATTGCTAGGCCATTTTGATGGATTGTTTCTTTGAGGGCCTTGGCATTCTCACAATGTTGTTCAATTATCCGCTCCATCAAATGTTCCAACCTTGCATTTTCGTTGCATTCATCTTGTGAAGTCGATAGGTCCATCTCTTCTTGAAACCTCTCTTGGATGCCTTGCCACTCGGGTTCAAGCTCCATGTTCATGTTAACATTTGCCCTATCAAACTCATAAGAATCATTAGCATCATTGGAAGAAGAATAAGGAATATTAGGACAACCGTCCCAATGGCCATTTTGACCCCCACACTCATGACATATGTCCCACTCAAAGGGTTGAGAAGGTGCGCACAACTCGCCCCCCGGAAACAATTTGACAATCTTGCCAATAGTGAGGTCCACCACAATAAGGACAAGGATCACTCATGTATGGATTTTCAATATTGGACCAATTTTGGTTCCATGATGCCATTTCAAGACAGTTATCACTAATCTAAACTAACTAATTAATGCAAGTAAACATTACACACAAACAAATATTTACACTTTACAAAGAACATTACTACTATTCACAATTTTAACAAAAACGGTTCACAAAGTTTGAAACTAAGCCAACTAGCTCAACTCCTCAAACTACTCTAATACGCCAATTGTTCCCAGGCAACGGCGCCAATTTTGACAACGCTCAACACACACCTCGAATTAAGGTATGAACGGTCATCGCAATATAATTTACCCAACTAGGAGTCGGGGTCGAATCCACAAGGAACAAAGTGATGCGATCAAAGTAGTGGAGTAACTAAACCTATTTGACTAAGCCAAACTAGGATAACGAGGTGATGGAATGATATTAACAACTACAAACTACACTAGGAAAGCAAGTAAATATGATCTATATGGCCTTCTCGCAACCAAGGTAAGCAAGTTTTGAGCCTAGGATACAATTATAGCACTGGGTTTATATATTATGGCCGAGTCGTTCTAATGTAATCCTTAGAATCCTTCCGGCCTAGAAGGGATTTACCTCAACGGCGCTCGTCAAATCCATGGTTGAGCTTATAAAGCACTACCCATTACCCGAGGAAAGAAGACCTCTTCCGAGCGTAGCTTCTTTTAGATGGGTTAGTCTATGAAATAGCCTATCAACCCAAATCCTCGCTAGCTTCACTATTCTACGGTAACTAATCTCTCCTGAGTCTTTAATTAGCAAAGTAGACGGGCAACTCAAGTGTCGCGAGCACAAGAGTCGAGCAATCAAAACAATGGAAGCTAGATAATCAAAATCCAATAATATAAATTCCTAGTCATGACTCATTCATATATTCATGTCCAAATCATATCAATTAATAACACAAATAGCCATGAAATATATTCATAAAATCAATTCTTCAATAACATCAACAACACCAAATATATTCACTACAAAGCATGAAAGTAAAGAAAGGAGTACTAAATGTTGAGAATTTCTCAATGGGTTGCTCCAAATCTTCACCCTCTTGGTGTTCTTGTTGATGGATCCTTGCTCCAAGATTGGAAAATGGCCAAAAGATGAGCCCTAAGTCGTGCAAGGGCTGAATATATGTTCCCCATTTAGGCTGCTGTGAAATTACAAAACTGTCCAGCGTAGTTCAGACGCGAACCTTCGCTATCGCGTTCTTCCTAGCGCTATCGCGCTTCATCTCGTTTTCCTTCTGCGCTATCGCGTGCGACAATGGCGCGATCGCGATGCATTGTTTCAGTCTTCTACGCGATCGCGTGAGACGTTGGCGCGATCGCGCTGAACAACTTTCCAGACCAGAAACAGAACTTCACAGATTGCCTTGTTTTGGCTTGTTTTCATCCATTCATCACTACAGCTTCAATATCCTGCAATATGCAACTAAAACATGATAAGTACGCGTATTTAATCAATAATGCACAACAAAAGCTCAAGTAAATCGAAGGTAATGTGTGTCATTTTGCCCACACAACAATATTGTCTCAATTTATGCAACAACCACGGATTGAGCATTGGTAAGCGGCTCTTCTAGTAGTACGTTACTTGAAAGGATGTTCGGGGTCAAGGTATTATGATGAATTCTAGTTGTGACCTTCGCATATACGGTTGGTGTGATTCAGATTGGGCAGGCCGTCCGTTGACCAGAGGATCTCTTACCGGATGGTATGTCTCGTTGGGAGAGTCACCGATTTCTTGGCGAACGAAGAAGCAGTAGATAGTCTCCAGATCTTCGACTGAAGCTGAATACCGGTCGATGGCTATGACCGTTTGTGAATTGAAATGGTTTAAGGAAATTTTGTGGAATCTCAGAGTTAATCATCCGTTCTCGATACAACTAAAGTGTGACAGTCAAGCGACTTTGCATATAGCACGGAACCCCGTGTTTCATGAACGGACGAAACATATTGAGGTCGATTATCATTTTGTTCGAGATGAAATTCTTGGAGGCACAATTCGTCCCGGACACGTATCAACAGGCTCACAAGTTGCGAATATTTTCACAAAGGCTCTCGGACGAGCACAATTTAACTACTTTCTTGACAAGTTGGGCATGAAAAATCCTCATGCTCCAACTTGAGGAGGGGGGGGGGGGGGGATAAAGGAGTTTATTATTGTAAATAGGTTATTTGTGTAAATTGTATTGAGCCAAGCCCATTAGGTTTTCTTGGTGCCTAAGTTAGGTTTTGTAGTTACACTTATATCTATTCATTAATGAAAAATGTGAGAAGTTCTTCACCTCAAAATTTGTGTCTTGCTTTGTCAATTATAACACAGTCAATCTTACAATTTTATTTAGTACTATGTGTCTTTTAATTTGCATGTGAGCTTATTCTCTCAATATTAATTTACTTTTTTTAGTGAAATAGTGGATATTGTTCACCTCTATCATGAATGTAAGTTAATTGACCGAGACATATATCATGTCACTTTTCGTCTATATATATATACTAGTGTCTCTACACGTGCGTTGCACGTGTATGTCGAATCTTACAGTACGTGGATCATCGCATAGTGACTCAAGTTGCTAGTCGAGGTCAAGTTGATTCTATATGGTTGTACCTACAAAGGTAAACGATCATATGTTAATTAGATACACGTCCTTTACTTTTTTGATTTTATGAGGTACAAAATGCAACGCTAGAAAAGAGGATCAAACCAATTTTGGTGTTTCGACTCGAGTAACACAAAAAGTATATAGAGATATTAAGACAACTTGATAGAAACTTTCATTAGATATCAATCTTTTAGATTTCAAATATTGTAAAATAATGAAAGACTTTAATATAACAGTGTCATTAAGTATTCACATAGTACCGTCCATATTCCCATCCAATTCAACATCAACTCAAATAAGCTCCACGAAATATAGGCTTGTTTTGCTTAATCATATCTTCTAACTTATTAAATTCACCAGCAATCTCACATTAATTATCGTACCCAGTGACCTTTACTAATATTTTTTAGGGAGGTGTGTCCTTCATATTAGTTGATAGTCTTCGTGATAATCTTAGGGTCTTGATTTTCTTATACTCATGGGCAATTGAGTAACGTCCAACTACATAATACCCTTGACACATAGACTACTCTATCCAAATTTCGGAAAGAAAGTAAAGGACTCTATCCAAATTTCGAAAAGAAATTAAAGGGAGGAAACAAAAGCCACATCTCTATTCGAAGTAAAAACACCGACAGAGATACCATGTCGATTTAGTTTAGACTATATAAAAGGTTAAGACAGATTGACCTTCACATATTTAAAACATCAATCATCAGAGCATAAAGGAGCATGACATACATGTCATATAAATATAAATGGTAAAGCTTGTACTTAAGTTCTTCTAGATACACTACAAACCTGTTCAAAGTTGAACATACTCACACTACATATTCACACACACTTGTAAGTCCGTCTAATATTTTCTTCTTCGGATTCTGGCATTCGTATTAGGTAACTTTTACCCTGTTATTGCATGATTTTTATCTACTTTATTGACCATTAGGTCACACAGTTATGTGCAAGTTCGTCTAGGACATCTCAAATAGAAATATCATTTTGTTCAAGGCTCATAGACTTAAAATATATTGAATACTAAAATTAAGTAAATCTATAGAATAAATTCCCCAAACGACCAACTAAACATCTTTAAAAAATTACTTCTTATCATCAAACGGGGAAAAAGAGGCAACAACAAATTAATGTGAAAATGAGTAGGACTTTAAACATTAAAAGAAGTGTAGATCAAAATGATATAGGGGAGCATACAAATTAAAAATATTAACACTATGCAATCAGAAGCTTCTTTATTACGAAGAAGAGCACTAACGTGAAGATTGTTGGTCGAACATTGGGGATGCAAACTTCAAAATGTTTTATACTAACCATTGTTTGAAGATTGTAATCACTTTTGTACTTCTATCACACTTTCTATTTATATTCAACAGTTATTGAAGATAGTACAAACAATATGAATATTGAAGCAATGACAATTGATTTTTAAAGGTGAGTACTCTAAACGGTGGCAACTCTTCAAAAAAGCAACTTGACTGTTATGCATGTAGAAATGGCACGGGGGAATGTTGGCATAGTTTATCCTCCATTTGAGAGAAAGTAAGTGATATGCGGGAGAAATAAGTTACCCGTCGAATAAAAATAGTTGGTGCATGCATTTCAGAAGCAATGACACAACGTAGGAGACTTAAAGCACATCATGTGTTGCTTTTTAACTCGTACGTTGGTGTTACCAAAATAGATGATGATTTCTTTGTTTAGCTTTGTGAATATCAGGAAGACCCGATGTTTTGGCTTTGGGAAGTGATGGTTTGTTTATTTGGCTTTGTGAAAGGGGGCAACTATTCATGTGTGCCAGCGTTAGGTTTCTTTCTTTCTTTTTTTCTTTTTCTTTTTTAATTTGCTTTGAGAATGTTAGGGTATTTATCTAATTTGGAAGGGCAAATAGGTAATCTGACTTTTAGGCTTTTTGAGGACATGCTTTTATAGTATATATAATATATATATATTTTTCAATCTGTTGTGAGTTAATTTATCGTCATTCAAGATTTGATTTGTTCACTTCCACATGAGTCGGCTAAGGTTATCTCAATCCTAACACGCATTTTCCTCTCTCTTCTTCGCTTTGTTCTTCAGTGAGATTCAAATGGGGATATATCCAAACACTTTATAATTAAGAAGAGTAACAGTACAACATTACTATTTCACGAGAAAAAGCATGCATGGGCACATAGGCCTGTGTTACATTATTTATTCTCACAACATTCAGGGAAACATTAAAAATAGCATGCATGAGCATTACTTAGGCGGCTCTGCATTTGATATTTTACATTATTTAGTTTTATTTCTTGAAGCCAGAGCTTTGATGGTTACTCAGTTGCCACCCCAAGTCCCTTATGAAGTTTGAACTTAAAGGCCTCAGGTGTATCTGAGAGAACTAAACGGCTGTATCCTTTTTCATAGGCAATGCCAATATTATGGCAACTAAACTCCAGATCTACATAGGGACAAAAGACCAGCTTATAAGATGATAGACTGAGTGCTTTAATTTGAAACCAACTGTTCACATCCAAGGGATTTCCCAACTTTGCGCCTGTGCTTATAGTGTAATGCTCCGCTGGTTTAGGGTAGTTGTCGACTTTCCACACGGTTAAGTTAGCGCACAAGTTAGTGTAAGTATAGAAATTGATGTTAACTGAAGAAGACTCCACGATCTCCTCTTGTTTATGATTTTTTGGTTTGAAGTACACTGGTATACCTGTTGATATACATAATATAACAAAAATAATTTAGAACGTGTCCTCTTTGACAAACGACATTAAATTAAAACTTTTGACATGAGATAATATTACAATTCAACATAATCTTATTAGAGTAGGCAAAGATCCTAAGTTTAAATCTCATTGTCAATTAAGAAGAAAAATATCATGTATTTGAGATGGTAAAAAGAATCAAACAACACACGAGGGGTGTATCAGAGCTAGAACTAAAACTATTAAAAGTTTTTAGGTGATATTGTCATAAAAGTTCATTGTGTAGAATTCCACCACGTACCTGTAGGGGATTCCACCACGGATGTGGGACAAGTGTTATCTTCTTGATCTCCAAGATTAGCAAGGTATACACTTCCTCCACGGATGGGGAGTATAGCGTACCTAGAGCTTTTGATATACTCACTAAGGCATTGGTAAGGAGTCAACATGAGGTTCTTTTGTCCAAGCTAGGTGTAATGAATGTTTTCAGTACATCTAGCTTGAAGGGGAGTATTAGAGATAATGGTTGATAGTTAGTAAAATGTAGTTGACTGAAGTAGCAAAATGTAGTCGACTGAAGTGTTCAGTTTAGCAGTTTAGTTAGTTAGCTGACGTGTACAGTTAGTGGGTCAGGTTGTTAAGTTAGTTAGTGGATTAGTTAGTGGAGTAAGAGTTTGTTATTGGTTAGTGGTAGTTAGCTTATATATACATATGTATACAGCTGTAAAATCAGTTAATACAATACAGATTTCCTCTCACTTTCTCTCTCTAAGTCTCCATTGATCTGCAGCTCTAACTAGGTCAGAATTCTTCATGGTATCAGAGCTAGAATCACCATAGATTCACCTCGATTCTGACAACTCTTCCGCGATTCAGTGAGCTTCAAACCTGCATCAATGGCGTCCCCATCAACAGCAGTAGTTGATAATCAAAACTTTGACTTTCTGGATGAAAAGCACAACCACCCTTTGTATCTGCATCCTTCAGATACCACAGGTTCGATCTTAACCTCTATTCAGCTCGTAGGCACAGAGAATTACTCAATGTGGAGTAGAGCAATGCTCATCTCTCTGCGAGCTAAGAGTAAATTAGGTTTTGTACTCGGAACTTGCAAGAAGTGTGACTATGATCCAAAATTTGGGGAACAATGGGAGAAATGCAATGCATTTGTCCTTTCCTGGATTATGAACACAGTTTCTAGGGAGTTGTTTAGTGGAATTGTATATGCTACAAATGCTGCTGATGTATGGGCTGATCTAAAGGAGCGATTTGATAAAATCGATGGATCTAGAATTTATCAAATTCATAGGGAGATTTGCACAGTTAACCAAGGGAATTTGTCTGTCTCTGCATATTTTTCAAAATTACGTCTACTTTGGGATGAATTTGATTCCCTCATACCACCACCTGCTTGTGGGTGTGACAAATCAAAGTTGTATGTAGATCACATTCAATATCTCCGATTGTTTGCTTTTCTGATGGGATTGAGTGATGCATATAGTCAGGCTCGTAGTCAGATTCTTATGATGAACCCTATGCCAACTGTTAACAAGGCTTATTCAATGATCATATCTGATGAGAGCCAGAGGGTAACAGCTGGTAGTCATATTGGAAGTGAGCTAAATGATACTGCAGCACTCTACGCTGGTAGTTCTGGAAACAAGAGGTACAATCCAATGTCCAAATGTGGATCCAGGAGTGGTGGAAATAGAAGTCAAAGGAACTCTCAAGTTAAGAAAGGGAACATGCACTGTGATCATTGTGGTTTGAACAACCACAACATTGATGGTTGCTGGAAATTACATGGTTATCCAAATGATAATAGAAACAGGTCAAAAGGATCAAATAGTTACAATAACAGTACTGCAAATCAGGCTTCAGTTGAGACAACAGGGTATTATCCTAATGATGCTTCTAGTTCAGGATATAATCCACCAGCTCAAGGATCTCACAATGTGGAACATATTGGAATCTCACAAGCACAGTATCAGCAGCTCATGAAGTTACTCAGCAAGGAAGAAGATGTGATGGCCTCAGCAAACACGGCAGGTATATCTGAGTCATATAGTGCTAACTCTAGAATCTTTTTAGCTAACACTGAGCAAAGGCAATGGGTTATTGACTCTGGAGCATCTAGTCACATGATATCATCTCCAGATGTTTTAGAAGAATTATGCACAGTACCTGATACTAATGATAAGAGAGTACACTTGCCAAATGGTCACTTTACCTCAGTAACACATACAGGATCATACAGATTCTTAAATGAGACCTTGTTGAGAGATGTGTTAGTAGTGCCAGAGTTTAAGTTTGATTTGCTTTCAGTATCTCAGCTTACCAGACAGCTGAACTGTTCAGTAACTTTTCTTCCTAAGATATGTGTTTTTCAGGACCTCTCCACTGGGAAGGTGATGAGGACTGGTAAGGAAAAGGATGGTTTATACTACTTGCCTATTCATACCAAGAATCATGGCTTTGTGACAGTTGAAGAAGAACCAAGCAGTTCACTCAGTCCAGGAGCAACACATCCAAGTGAAGAAATGCTGTGGCATAAAAGACTAGGTCACCCTTCAATAAAAGTCATGCATCAGATGTCTGTAGTAAAAGGAAATAAGGATAGCTGCATTGATAGCTGTACTGTGTGTCCAATAGCCAAGCAAACCAGACAGCCTTTTCCTTCTAGTAGTACTAGGAGTAGTGCAATTTTTGATTTGATTCACATGGATGTATGGGGTCCTTACAAAACAGTTACATATGATGGGAACAGATTCTTCTTAACACTTGTTGATGACTACAGTAGGATGACTTGGCTCTACTTACTCAAACTTAAAAGTGATGTGTTTGATGTGATCAAAACTTTTCTCTCATTGGTTCAAAATCAGTTCAATTGCTGTGTGAAGATAGTTAGGTCTGATAATGGGAGTGAGTTCTTTAATAAAGAATGTAATGCACTCTTCAGTTCATTAGGGATCATACACCAGAGTAGTTGCCCACACACTCCACAGCAGAATGGAGTGGTGGAAAGAAAGCATAGGCACATTTTGGAGGTGGCCAGATCTCTCAAGCACCAGGCAGGTATTCCCACCAGATTTTGGGGACACTGTGTTCTTACAGCAGTATACCTTATCAACAGACTCCCCACAGCTGTGCTTCAAGGAAAGTCACCATATGAACTGTTTCATGGGAAGAAGCCATCCTTATCACATCTCAGAGTTTTTGGATGTCTGGGCTACTTTACTAAGTTGGTCAAGTCTGACAAATTCTCACCAAGAGCAGGCACATCAGTATTGTTAGGCTATTCAGCAACACAGAAGGGGTACATACTATATGACCTGGAGGCTAGAAAGGTGGTTGTCAGTAGAGATGTCATATTCAAGGAAGGAATTTATCCCTTCAAATGCTTACACATAAGGGAATCTCCTGTGTTTCCACTTGATCATCAGAATTGTTCAGGTGGGGATCCAGACTTCTCTTATGAGAAGGAGCAGGGTCTTGATCAGCCTATTTCACAAGGCACTCACACAGGAGATGGGCTTCTGAACAACACTCCACCTCATGATCAAGATCAGGCAGATCCTGCTGTACTGCACTATTGAGGTTCCAGAATTGCTTCATGGCAATGCAGAGGTAGAGTCTCAATGTATAGCTGAAGATGTGGTAGATGCTGCACCAGTACACAACATAGTTAATAACCAGACCTCAAGGAAGTCTTCTAGGAGTTCCAAACCACCCACATGGATGCAGGACTATGTTGTCAAAGCTACTGGAAAGGGAAAACCATATGCATTGGCTAACTATATGAGCTATGAACAAGTTTCACCACAGTACAAGGCATATTTAGGGAAGATGTCAGTTGACACAGAGCCAAGATCATATGAGGATGCAGCCAAGGACACTAGATGGGTGGAAGCAATGAAACAAGAAATACAAGCACTAGAAAATAATGGTACATGGAGACTAGTGGCACTGCCTAAAGGGAAGAGAGCCATTGGTTGTAGGTGGGTATACAAAATCAAGTACCAACCTAGTGGAGAGGTTGAGAGATTTAAAGCAAGATTAGTAGCAAAGGGATATAGTCAGACTGAAGGTGTGGAGTATCAAGAGACTTTTTCACCAGATGCATATATACAATTGTTCCGAAAATACAGTCACATACTTCATTTTTGCGGATGACACATCACCCCGGCCTTTAATACCTTAGTGGAACTATTATCTCCCTTAGTGATGACAAGAAAAAATTAAGTTCTTACACGTCTTTGTCCAACGTAATTATTTAACACCTAATTAAATCAGTATCAGTCTTCGTTTGTTGTAATCCCATGAAAGAAAGAAAGAAATAGTGAGATAAGAGATTAACAAGATTCTTTTTCTAAATCATTGGCCCAACCATTTCTGAAGTTTTCAACAATTTTCTGCTCCATTGCTGGTGCAGAAAGGATATGAACGATGTTGGTTTTCCAACAATTTTTTGCGGTCCTTATGATGTTGGTTTTTCAACAATTTTTTGCGGTCCTACTATTAATTTTTAGTTGAATTTGGATAGTAGTGATGTAGCTGGATGGAGACCAAAATTAACAACTTTTTACAAACTTAATAACCAATTAAACTACTTAATAGTACTCCCTCCGTTTATGTTTATTTGTCCATTTTCAGCTTTTCGCTTCCACAAAAAAAAAATAAGAAAACTTAAACTTGGCAAATATACCCTTATTAATTATACTTGAAAAGTACAAAATATTTAATTGGGAAGAGATTTTGAAAAGTACAAGGTATTTAATATTATCTTGAATTGCTAAAAGGACAAGCAAACTTAGAATTTGACTTTGCTGAATTTAGACAAATAAATATAAACGGAGGGCGTATATTTTAATGATGATAATTAGACCTACACCTACCTCAAGGATAACGGATAATTTATGTCAATTTCTCTTTCCATGAACGTTTAAAATTAAAACCTTATTTTTCAACTCTTATCATCTGTTATCTCGCTATTTTGTACCACTGAATAGAAATAAGGTAAATTTACACTTCATGCCCACAAAAATAAATTATTTACGTGTTTGTGCCCAAAAAAAATTAGTTTACATAGAATACCCATGCACCTCATTTTATTTACAAAAATGCCCATCTAGTCTATTTTATTTACACTATGTGCCCACCCTCCCAATTTTAACGGTATACCTTTGCATTATATTGGTATACCAAATTAAGTATACTTCTTTTATGGATTTGAGAGTATAGTGTAACAAGTATACCATGAGAGTATACTGTATACTAGATAGGTATACAGAAGGATTTGAGAGTATAGTGTAACAAGTATACCATGGGAGTATACTGTATACTAGATAGGTATACAGAAGGATGTGTATATAGTGTAAATAAGTTTGTGGGTAAAAATGTAATGGGTATGAAGATGTAAATAAGTAGGGTTTGATGGGTATTTTTGTAAATCTCCCTAGAAATAAAGGAATATTTACATATATTTTGAATTGCTCAAACATATTTTTGAAGTGAAAACAATGGTTTGGTCCATTATGTAATTAGGAAACAGTTCACCTAACATGCCTCAAATCCGTTCACTAGTAAAATGTTTTCGCCCCATATATCAACCTAAAGAAGGTTACGATTTAATATACATTATTTGTTTTCGAATTAATTAGTTGTATGCAGTGGCGGAGCCACTCTTGTCCAAGGGGAACCCCCTTGGTCGGAAAATTGCACTATATATATCAGGTAAAACAGATACAAATGGAGTGATATTAAATATAGTTAGACGCATGAAATCTGGCCGATCTTTAATTAGAGACTTTTGGTTCAAATTTTAAAAGTAGAAAGATCTATGATAGCAATAGATTTTCGCTTCAATAGATCTTATATAGTGCCAATCCAAAAATTAATGGGGCCAATGAATACAAATATCAAATGATTATAAAAAGAATGATATAACATATTATTCCAATCCTTTACGTACTAACAGTACTAACATTCCATGTCCGTTAAGAAAGGGAAATAGTAAAAAGTTGATAAATTGGAAATCAAGCATACACGGGTCTTTATAATTGCACAATTATTTAAAAACGACAAAGAAAAAGTTGGGGTCTTTATAACTCCGAGAGAAGTTAAAAGGTGAGTTTATGTGAATAATAGTAATAATAGTATTAAGTTTGATTGGTCTATTCGCTTGAACAATTATTCAAAGACAACAAAGAATGTTAGGACTATTAGGGTGTAACCAAGGGCTTCACTTGTCTTATTTTAGGGTCGCCTCTGGATGTAACGAGTATGTAGTATGTGAAAAATAAGTACTTATTACCAACGCCACAATAACATATATATTTCTTTACTTTACCAACCCCCACCTACCAATATATAGTAACTTTTTTCTATGTTGAGATATGTTAATTCAATTTTCACCTTAAGTACTTTAATTACTTCTATATTTTATGTTTATAACGTTAGTACATGCCACCCACTCTTAAATCCTAAGTTCAACTCTTAATCCAGGAACTCAACCCTAAAAAATAGTAAACTTAGAAGAGCTCTCGACAAGAAACATATGGTAAAATCAACCAAATAAATCATTGGTGACATTAATGAAGAATCTTGTGAAATAGCCTTTCCCTGTATTAAGCTAATTTATCAATTTTAAGAGTTTATAATGAAGTAATTGATGTAAATTACATAAAAATCATTTGTTTCTTTTAAAAGCAAAAGTATAAAATTTTGATTGTAAAAAGGATATATAGAGAGTTTTTTTTTTTAAACCTAGAAAATTATGGAGTCGAGATGTGTTTGGTTTAAAGGAAAATATTTTTCTAGAAAATAGTTCTTGAAAAATATTATCAAATCGAGAGAGAGTATCTTGTAGATATATACCATAGCGGAGGTAGGGGTGAAGTGTGGGGGTAGGTGGAGGTGGGGGTGAAGTATGGGTGTAGGTGGAAGTAGAGGTAGGGGTGGATGGATAGGTGGGGTAGAAGGAGGTGGTGGATGCAGGACTTTGGCTGAGGAAACTCAAAAAATATAGTTGTTATGCATCAGACTCGAACTAGGGAGCTAAGCAATGAGTTTGATACCACATTACCAGAGAATCCTTTATTACTAAGGGTCCTAATAACCAGTATATATCTGTATAAAAATAATTTTTTATCTATATATACAATGTAATTTTTCGATAAAGGGGTATCAATTGATTCCCCATCAATGCCTCTAGGTCCGCCCGTAGTAGAAGGTAGGTGGGTGGTGTTTAGTGTAGGAGGGAGACTATGAGTGTAAATTATCAATTCTTCACAAGGAACATATTTTCGTTTAATTAAAAAAAATATTACGAAAGATGTATTACTGCATACAAAACACACACTTCAAGGAAAAATTCCACGAGTTGCAAGGAACAAACCCTCAAGGTGAAGGAAAAAAAACATGGAGTTTGGATTTACTAAAGTTTAAAACTTTTTCTTAAAACTCAGTATTTTTAACTACATACTCCAAATTTTTATATTTGAGTTTGACCTCCAGGATAAGAAAATTAACATTAACTTAAACTTTTCAAACTCAAAATTTTTTCATGAAATCAATATTCTATTAACTACAAATATGAGGTTTATAGTAAGGTTTAAACTCCAATGTTACACATGAACATTGGCTCAAAACACAAAATTTTTTCTTGAAATTCAATATTTTAACATATAAATTTCAAGTTTTATGCTAAAATCGAGATGAGTATTCTTCCATATACCTCCCGCATTTCTAAACCAAAAAACTTTCACCCGATGTCCCCAAAATTGACTATTTCTGAACGGTTGTTCCTTTTAAGGCATTTTTAGTAAAATGACATGCACTTTGTTCTTAGATAACGCATCAAATTATCTCAAAGAATGTGAGAAGATGTCAAGGACAAGTGCTTCCTAGGCAACACATCAAGTTAACTAGAAGAATGTCGGAAGAGTTCAAGAACAAGTGTTGCCTAACAAACAGGGACAAAAGCAAGTGATGATGCCTCTTAGGCAATATTTACGGAATAAGGAAGGGCGGGAATACGAGCGTCATTTATATGATTCATGGGACAATTTTGATCCAGAATTTATCTATTAAACCCAGCAGATGCTTTTTTGCTAAACTAATGTTAGGCCGGTCAAAAAGGAAAATCAGTTGCCCCATGTCATAGTTTTGTAAATATATCATCATTTGGGTCGGATTTATGTTTCTTATTGAGCTTTCCCTTAATAGTCCTCGGAATATGTGGAAAATGACATCACTAGCCATTTCAGTAAAAATTTCGCCAGAGAGCCACCTTTCCCATGCCATTTAATTTTAAGTTATTTTTTTTAAATTATTTAACTTTTAGCCATTTTTTGAACTTCAGCCCCCAAACCTTTAGGTATGAACTTCAACTTCAAATCTTCAGGTCTCAAGTTAGGCATGGAAGGTCTGAAGTTCAACTTCAGTCCACAAGGATTGAAGTTTATGCATCTATACCTAAAAGTTTAGCCATTACAGATTAAAGTTGAAACTACATAATTTAGGCATGAAGTTCAACTCACAAGGTTTGAACTTCAGCCCACAAAGATTGAAGTTCCAAAAAGTGGCCTCTCATGTAAGACCAATAAAAAGGTGGCTTCAAACTTAATACTAGTGACAAAAGTGGCATGTGGGGGAAAATTTTATGAATATGTCTTGCGACTCAACACGTGGTCCATGGGCGAAGTGCATATATGCTCCATAATTAAAGTGCTATTTAGGGCACATTCACTTATTGTAAAGCTTTGCAAGGCACGAACACTTCTAGAAAATCATTACAAGGGATTGAAATTGAGCTCCATTTGAGTCTAAGTTTAGTTTCAAGTCGGAAGCATTAGCATTTTTAATCTTTTTGTCCTTGTTTGCCTCAACATCAACTCTCTGAAGTCGAGCGGACTTCAGATCCTGGGGTCTGAATCTTATTAGGTATGTTCATTAAATATTTGAAAAGGTGGCTGCAACTTAAATGGTACTGGAATTATAGGCTGATGAATGTCTGTGTAATGGGCGCCCAGGTATTGGATTTTATCATGGTATATCGGAGCGGGCGGACCTGGCTCCAGAGCAGACAGACTATCTCCGGGTGGAATCCCTTTTAAGCACGTGGTCCACGCGCCACCCATGTAGGGTATGGCTGGCCTTTTGGGGGAAGGGGGTGTTGGAATTGTTAGCCTCAAGGTTTCACCTATTGATTTTGATAATAACAAATCAAGTTATTTAGTCAATGAACATTTACTTTTAGTTAATCTATTTTTGTGTAGGATTGCTCTTGAAGAAAAATATGGTGAAGAGAATATTATTGGAGAAAATATTATGTCCAAGATTTATTCTTCAAGCTGCATGGAAGAATTAATATTTGAATTTTGGATTTCAAATATTAATTTATTTGAGAGGAATTACTACAAAGAAGATCTTCTACTCTATAAAAGAAATTAATATTGGAAGACTACTAGTCTTGAGATTTTATTTTATGGAAATTATTATATGGAAAGAAGGTATCGCAAGGAGAATATTTCTATGAGGATATTACAAAAGGGGAAACATTACAGTGCAAATTATGGAAGGAAAATACATATGGTTGCGGTACAAACTACTTTCTGGAAATGGGTCTATCTACGGAAGGAAGGATTTCATCAATTAAATATATGATGATATTATCTACTCCAGAAAAGGGAGAGATCAAAGAGATAGTAAATGGATCAATTTGTCCATTCGGAAATCAAGGAAGATGTCCAAACATCCACTGGTGCAAAACAAAGGAAACAGACCATGAATGGAAATGATCATAGTCATAAATTGGAAGAGACAAAAGAAGTTGTTCAAGATTCCATTTATGACACGAGAAACAAGAAACATACAAATGGACATTAGTAGTACATTTTGTAGAAGAAGTTATATAGAAAAGAGATCGAGGCGTATCACATGGAAAGCTATCAAGATCAATTTTGGAGCACCTAAATGGAAAATATTTTATATTCTTAATCACTATTATTATACAGTGGCTGAAGGCTATATACGAAGGAGCAACGAGTCATAATTCAAGAATCATTCCAAGAAGGAAAATTCCCAGAATCAAGCAACGGTCAAGAATATATTTATGAGAGGCATTAGCTCTAACTTCAATCTTTTTAAGGAACAAATCTCTTGGGTTGATTATCTTTAATTACAATTAAGGCATATCTCAACCAGCGTCTATCATGGAAATTATATTACGAAGCAATCTTCAGGCACAAGAAAGTTTCCACAACTAGTTCAAGATTCACAACTATAAATACAAGAAGTCACAAGTGGAGTAGACACGCTTCTATTGATATTCTACATTCTCTCTTAGCTTTTACTTATTACAAATCACTGTATTCTTGAGAGTCTACTAGTGTACGAAAAGAAAATAAAGAGAGTTGGGGTAGAGGTAATAGTTGTGTCTAGAAGTTGGTCTGATTAGCTATAAATCAGACAAGTCCGTTGTTGGTGAGCGTGTGGAAAAACCATCAGGGAAAGACGTTTTTGGTTAGCGATAAACCATCACTACGTTGTTGGTGAGCGTGTCAAAACCAACCTTATAGATCGTTGGTGGTGAACGAGGAAAACCACAAACCTTGTAACCAAGATCAAAGAGCTAAAAAGATAACTCCTTTGCAACCCAAGGGGACTGGATTAGGATACCACATTGGTTCCAAACCAGTATAAAATATCGCTGTGTCAATTTTATATTCTGCACTTTAATTACTGCACATTTTATTGCGTATCTTTATTCTGCTACAGTATTAGTTGACCGTCTCGGTAAAGCAGTCGAGTGAGGAATTTTTAGAAAAGATACAATTCACCCCCCCCCCCCTCTTCAGGAATGTATTGAAGTGGATGTTGGTGGACGAGGTTGTCCCATATCGCTAAAAGAGGGATGGCAAGATGCACATATAAGCTTTGGACCAACTTCTCTGTTTGAGCTAGTTTTTGAGGTGGAGTTAGATCCAAGCTTATATGAGCGAATGTGATGAGTGCCCATGTGATAGACGCCCAGGTGTTTGGATTTTATTATAGGCTGTCTGGCCAAAATTTTATGGGTCCAATCCGGTTAATATTATGCAAGAATGAATAAGGAAATGTATTGCTTTACTTTATGCTAGATTATGCAATCGGCAATTCATATTACCTCTGGTTAACAATAAGGCTCTTACTTATATTACACTGATATTAGAATAAAGAAAAGATATTTATACTAAAAAATAATTCAAAACATACTTCCATGTAATCTTTAATGAAAATTGGAATATGTCATCTGCAACAAAAAATATAAGCTGATAGTGGTTTCTTTTTATATTAGTACATCTCTTCTCTCCTAATATATAAGAAGGCAAGGAAGCAGGTTATGGTTGTCCTGCTGTGGGCAAAACTGAAAATTTAGAATTAATGGTGCTTTGGATGTATTATACATGCTGCACATGTTGCTGCAC
Organism: Petunia x hybrida; assembly: GCA_037355625.1. NCBI lineage: Eukaryota > Viridiplantae > Streptophyta > Magnoliopsida > Solanales > Solanaceae > Petunia > Petunia x hybrida. Next base: position 5,745,228 of record JBBBVM010000048.1, on the reverse strand, counting down.
CTTTTTGGTTTAGTTGGTAATATACAATTGTCTACTCACAGTACCATATGCATCCAACATAATTTCGTCTAACATGAGGGGTATAATTGGTATTGGACCAAACTTTACCACTTCTTTACGTAAATATCCTTGCTCTTCCTAAGAATTACTATGCCAGCTGGTGCCATTTGAACCTCGCACAGTAAAACATTTGACACGCATTGGCACTAATTTGCGGGATATATGGGACCCACATATTCTCCCTTTAAACTCTAACAACAGAGTTGACCGAACATTGCCAAAGGAGTATTGCTTTGAGTCAACATGAGTTAATTTACCGGTTTCTTCTTATCCAACTGAGCTATATATCATTAAAGATGTAGTGTATGTCAAATAAAAATATTATAATGTTTAATAAAAGTAACAAGATTCAATTAAAAGATAAACCTCTAATCACAAAAATAATGTTTACTTTGAAAAGTGAAATAATAATGTCATTTTAGAGACCTCATGCACTTCATTAATGAATAGGCTAAAATTGCACTACTCTACTAGATACAAATACAAATTGACGTAAAGTGAGGAATTGATCTCCACATACCCAAAAAGAGCTGTTTATAGTTTTGTGCTATCTAAGCCACGTTTTGGGGTATTACATATGGAATGACATGGGTAATGTCTGTATATTGATATATACATTACTGTATCTTTTGTCTAAGGAGCCAACCTTTGTAATAAATTATAAAATACCTTAGCCTATTTACTAACTATTAACTATATTAATCTTTTTGGAGCATTGGAGAAAATGTGCATTTGACGTATATGTTTATGAATATTTTTAAAGTTCCAAAGATGCATTATTTTATATAAATATGTATACCATCTTGGAAAGATTATAGTAATAGGAAGAAAATATATATTTACTACATCTGTAAAAGCTACTTAATAAATTTATTTTTCTGTGAATTTACATGACAAAATTTCAGTAGATACATAATTTAAGAAAGAGGTGATCACTATTATAACTTATGCCCCTCGACCAGAACAAGAACCAGAAGAGATTGGAGGGCTAGAGGAAGTGGAACCACTGCCCAGAGGTTGTTCACAAAAATTTCAAGGCTACGTGAAGCGACAAGCATATTAATTCTAGAGATGGAAGACAACAAGTACATTCTAAGCTTGCCCTTTGCAATATGCAAATTCTCACTAGATATATCCCTCCTTTGAACAGAGCAGCATGCAAGTATGCAACAGTTCTAAACCCCTCAATAAAGAGAAATAGCTCCTACCCCTCTGAGAGGGACATATTCCATAATATTATTATAATGACTATAAAAGCTTCTCATTTCTCATTTAGAATAATTTATGAAATCCAAGTTAAATTATTATAATTTCAAAAAATTATAATGTTTTGTTAAATTGAATAATTAAAAATAAAAAAATCAGTCAATAAATTGTACTAAGAAATTTGGATAAAATAAGAAGAGAACGCAAATAGAAGGCTATTGGGCCGGTGCTTAGCAACGGCGCTCCTGCCGCTAGTATATATAAAGGGGAGTTGACGAGCTTGGGGTCGTCCTCCCTTGGAGTTGGCGTCACCGAATGAATGAAATAGCCACTATTTGGATTACAGTTGAAGACATGACCAACTTTTAAATAGCTTATGTCCTTGATTAGCCACCTTTAAGGTTATTCATTGAAAACATAGCCACTCTTTGCAGCAAACTGAATAATCACTTTCATGCCACTTTAGGCTCGCTAATTGAATATACATTCATTTTTGCATAGCTTGCCAAATAAATTGTCTCTTTTAGGGCTATTAGATGAAAACATAACCAAATTTTGCATTGAAATTCATGAATTTTTAAATAGTTTAGCATGAACTTTAAAAAAAATTCCTAGAATTTACAGTGTTATATGTGAAATTCTGATATAGTGTTTGCACAACTTGCCAACCGAAGAATCATTATTACCGCTATTAATTAGAATATTGTCGATTTTTTAGAAAGTACTTGAAAAAATAGAAACTTAAACCAATCGCTTAAACAAAAATAAAGTTACTGATGAATAATTAAGATGGAGCACATTCAAAATAGATAATTACAAAATTCTATGTTTAACTTGGGCTTGTGCTGGCACAAGCTCCCATAACTAGTGTGTGTGTGTGTATATATATATATATATATATATTACTATAAAAGCATGTCCTCAAAAAGTTAACAAGTTGATTTACCAAAATAGCCCTGAAAAAACTTAAATAAGAATTGCTTAAAATTATGTATTTAGAAAATAACTCTAAATTCTGATATGTCCCGATCAATTTGGAAAAGTTGTGACCCTTAGAGTTTGTTACTAATCTTTTGAATTAAATTAATTGTTGGTGGCTAATAATGAAAAGTTACTTTTATATAGAAAGTTTTTGTCCAAAGCAGCCACAATTAGCCACTTCGTTGAGTTGGTAGAAATTCTTTTTGGCCATCCAACACACATATTTTGATAGCTTCAGTATTTCCCACGCGTAGCAGTTTTCATATATTTCTTGATGTTCTTGTACCTTTATATGAGTTCTCATGATGCAGATTGGAATATTTATAAAGTTATGTTCATAGCATAATCTAAGTACATTGTTTTATGGAGTGAACCATATTTGGAACGTGAATTTTGTGTTTATGCATGAAATAATATATACTTATTCTCATGTTTCATTTGTAGTCCTATTATGTTTCTGTACCTTTTTCCCATCCACTTTCATGTAACCAAAATGCTGAAAGGAAATTGATCTCCAGTGTTCTTTCTATGAGCACTTACTTTATTTGCAAGTAAAGTGTTACACACTATGTTAATGTTATCCTACAATTACCTTACTTGATTCAATCCGCATGTGTATTTTCAATGTTGTAAAGTTACTTTGATTATGCTTAAAAAGAAAATTGTGTTGGTAGACCAAAAGATCTAACAAGCGAGATAAATAAGAGTATTAGCTATTATTTAGTTCAATTGATTGGATAAGTTATAAGGGTGATGAACCATAAAAATATCTCTTCCTCCGAGAATTAAACTTTGATTATTCTCTTTTGTAGGTCCAGAAGATATACATACATTTTGATAACAAATGATTTTCATGTTTTTTAATTCTTGAGTCAAAATCTTGTTATAATAATATTAATTTATTTTTTTATAACACCACTCGCACGTTCAGAAAAACTAGTATATATATATATATATAAGTTGAACTCCTAGGTAAAAAATATGACATGATCCTCATTAGGATTGTTATCTTCCATTATTCATGGGCAAGAGTGGCCACCTTTAGAAGGATCAAAAGACTAAATTCCAAATATAAGATTCTTGAAGGTATTAGGTTCATATAGAATATGGTAATGGAAGAACAAGAAAGAAACAGAATCAAGGAAAGGAATAATAAAAAGAGGCAGGAAGTGGTGGAGATAATAAAGACGTGTAATACTATCATGGAAATACTGGCCTTATTTTATAAGTACTTCCTTTCATTCGTTCCACTTTATTTGGTGTTTTGGCCCTTTTTTTTCCTGCAATATTTTATTTTTTAGAAACGAAGAAGTTATTACTTGTTTATTTTTCAAATGTTAGCCTTGTTAATAAATGACTTAAAACAAAATTAAAAGAAAATAATTTGAAAAAAAATTAATATAGTTAATTACACTGTTAATTAATACTAAAAAGGTGATTTCTTAGTATGTACGCAAATAGCCAAAATATCAAATAAAATGGACCTCTCGAAGGAGTAATAATTAGGATGTTTTATTAGAAAAATCAACCCATGCATATGGTCACTTATAGATAAATATTTACCCGCACCCGGTATTTACACCAAATCATGCAAATTAACTATGGTAGTTAAAATTTAAAGTATAAATTTAACTAATGAGTGATGATCATATGTCCTTATTGTTCTATAATATGTTAAAATCTTTATACCTTGACTAGCAAATGAGCTTGACTTTGATACAGTACTTGATATTGTATATATGTCGACAGACTCGTTAAAATTTATCCACGTAGTTTCAAACTATCCTTGGAAGACTTTGATCTGACAAAGGAAGCTTCTGAGACAAGTCAAAGTAATACACCATCTTGATTTGGAAGAGTATTTTAACTTGTCTTGGTCATTCATAAAGATATTTGGTAACTTTACTCACTAATATTTCTATAAGGTACATAATTTTAGACGATTGATAATAATAATCTAATGATCATTAAGTAAGATAATACTCCCTCCGTTCCAAAATGATTGTCATAGTTCGGATTTCAAGAGTCAAATGAGTTTAACTTTGACCGTAATATTTTCATATGTTTTTTAAATATTTTGAACTATTAATTATTGTGACTTATAGTACTTTTTATATAGTTTCTAAATATATAAACATCATTACAAAAACCTTAAAGATTATATGTTTAAATTCACGGTCAAAATGAACTCGTTTGACTCTCGAAATCCGAACTGTGACAATCATTTTGAAACAGATGGAGTATTAGTTGGTGATCAGTTCTTAAACTGTTTTTAGTCCAGCCGCCATTCACGTGTCCAAATGCCCAATAGAAACTTTACAAAGTGACAATATAACAATTTGATCTACCTATAAATACAACTCTTGTTTATTTATCCTAGCAAAATAATGGGTGCTCTCACTAAACTCTACAAAAAATTCCAAGACCTTATCATCATTTTCTTCCATTCATGGCTTCCTCAAGCATTAAAATTCATTTTCTTAGTTACATTAATTTTCTTGAATTCATATAGACAAAGACAGCTCAAAAAATACAAGTACAAGGAAGGGATAGACAAGAACACCTCAAAATTTGTTTACAGAAGAATTAGGAATATAAAAGAGCCAATTGAATGTGCAATTTGTTTAGCAGAATTTAAGTATGGAGATAAAGGGAGAAAGCTTGAAAGTTGTGGTCATATGTTTCATGAAAGTTGTTTAGAGAAATGGCTAATGCATGGGATCAAGTTCAAGGGGCAATCTACTTGTCCACTTTGTCGAAATGTTGTAGTATCAAAAAACATATATGAAGAACAAAGTAAAGTTGATGATTATGAAGGAAGAAGGAATAATAGCTTTGAGGAAGAATTGGCTTTGCTATTGCTATCTAGGTTGAGTAATGGTTGTTGCTATCAAAGGTAATTTCAAGGATTATTTGACTAATGTATATACTTATTCGATGTGAATGAAAAAATTCTGAATTTGTCATGAACATATAAACCATATATAGTGCAAATCTAAATTTGTCATGTCTATCTATGACGGATATCAAATTGTGATTAAAAAAAAAAATCTTCACCAAAATGATTGAAGGAAATTCTAGTTTAGACTTATATTTGAGGGTTGATCAAAGGAAAGATTTTTTTTTTTTTTTAATTCTCTGTATAGGGAAAGCTTTTGGGAAAATTAATATACATATATTTTGTCTCTTAAACTTACTTTTTCAGTATCATTTAAAAGCTTATATTTTGTTGGTGATGTGTACCTTCCTGGTCTTGCTCGGATCGAGTTGCACTAATACACTCTAGTCACGGGATTAACAGATGTTTATACTAGGTTATCCTTCTTTTTTTCCTCTCTGCGCGAGCCTCATAATAAGAACTAACTTGTGACTTGTGAGGTATGATCTTTCTTCGTTTACTAGCTAGAAGAGCTGTTAGGAAATTGGATTCAGGACACCCATGTAGGTCAACCCGGATCCATATTAAAATAATCAGAATATATAATGTATTATATATTTCGTAATTATTATTAATTATATTAAAAGAAGGAAAAGACACAACTGTTAGAAAGATTCCTGAACAGTTGTGTCACTTGGAAACATTAAAAGTATCTTCTTTTCAGAAGAACACACTCTTGGTTCCTTCTTCCTTCTTCTCCTGACAACAACAACAAAGACTCTCTTTCTTCTTCTTCAATTAAAGAACTTCTGTAGAAAATTCCTATGAAGAACGAATGTCGGCCGTCTTCTACGAATATTGGAACAATTCTGTAACTCAGGTGCGCCTTAGACTGTGGCTAATATGGTGTAGTTCGTGTCTTTAACATGTGATTACATCTTTGACTAGTGAAACAAATACGGATAAACTCTGGGGAAATTGTATGTTATTGGATTGTATATAATCCTTCATTGGTATCAGAGCCCGTGCTATTTGTTTCCTAGTGCATATATTTCATCACTGTTAGTAACTAATCTCTCGAAGTATGCACTGGTCACACGGTCTAGTCGTTATGTATGGATGTTACAGAATGCGAACGAGAGTTGACCCACTATGCGTGAGTGGGATATGTTGGAAATTGGATTCGGGACACCCATGTGGGCCAACCCCGATCCATATTAAAATAATTAGAATATATAATGTATTATATATTTCGTAATTATATTATTAAATTAGAAAGGAAGAAAAAGACACAACTGTTAGGAAGAGTCCTAAACAGTTGTGTTTATTGGTTTTATTAAAAGAAGCGTTCTTTCAGAAAAAGAGAACGTTACTTCTCTCTGAAAAAAACTAGCACTCCCTCCTTCTTCTTCCAATATCAGAAAAACCTCTCTTCTTCTCTTATCATGGAAGAATCCCTGAGAAGAACAAAAGTGATTGTCTTCTACTAATTGGAACAAACTCTGTAACCACGTATGACTTAGACTGTGAATTAATCTTTACAGTTCGTGTTATTACATGTGATTGTATTGTAGACTAGTGAAACAAATACGGTTAGACCCTAGACGAATTGTATGTTCTTGGATTGTGTGTAATCCTTAATTGGTAAGCCTTTAAGTCGCATATCCTTTCCTTAACAACACAAAGATAAATGAAGAGGAAGAAAATTAGCAACTATGAATATTACGGCTATTGGCACTCCCTTTAATTCACGGTCTATGCATGATGTTACATTCACTACCAGAAATTAAAATAAGAAATGTAAACTCCCAATTCAACACAAGAGAAATCCAAGAAAATATATAAATACCACACCTTACATATAATTCATCTGAATATCAAAAATAGATAGTTTTTTCAGAGGTTTAATTACTTACCATTTCCATATTTAATTGCTGGAGTTCACCATGTCGATATGTAGTGCAGGTATTGCTGAGGCATATCTCATGAAAGAGCTATACAAGGAGAAGATTAAGAAATTTGCAAATGAAGGAGTTGAAAGATCTGATCATGTGAAAAGGTCTTCTCACTACCAGAATTTCGCTATTTACCCACAGAATTTTACCCACGGAAATAAATAGTCGGTAAGTACCCACCGATACCGTGAGTATATTGTAAATATTTTTTTCCCGCTATTATTATCAATGTTCCCACGACTATTCCCACTATTCCGTGGGAATATTTTCCCGGAAAAATCCGCGCTTCAGTGTATCGACAGAATCTGTGGGAACATTTGTAGGAATAACGTTAAAGTATAGTTTGACTAGCTTATCAACCGATTCAGTGAGAAGATAAAAAAATAAAAAAAAAATAAATGAATATTGTACCCACGGAAACTGTAGGTACATTTAGAAAATTTTTTCCAAAAGAAATTAATTAAATGTAGCCAGCGAAACCGTGGGTACTTTTTACAAAAAGTAACGAGGCCCACTACTTTCTTTTACCCACCGTATCAGTGAGTACAAACCTAAATCAGAAATAAACCTCTCTTTTCCCCTCATTGTTTATTCCCTCTTTCTTAAACAAAATAACCCCAAACAAAAGCAAAGGAAAAAAAAGCTCCGATTCAACAGATACATCGACTTTTTCACAGATCCAATCACCACTGATCTGGTAAGTTCTTTAATTTCCTTTTCTTCACTTCGTTTGTTTTCGTTTTCCACAGTTCAATTTTGTCCAAATTTCGTTCTTTGTGATAGAGTAAAATTATTAGGGATTCAAGCGTTGCATGTTATCAAGATAACTATATAGGCAGTATATGACGAACTAGCTATTTGGACACCACAGGGGGCAAGAGTTATGTGGTTCTGCAGCACATTACACCACTCACACAATTATTAATCGTTATAACAACACTAGGGGCATAATTTAAAGTGCTAAATTAAAAACTCAATTTATGTCTAACAATGAATTATAAAATTTTTATCTACTCTGGTATGAAGTAGTACAGCTCTGCAATTTAGAAAAAGCTTTAAAAAAAAACAAACAAAAAAACAGTTGAACATCAAGTAGCACTACTTTATGAAGTTATATAGTATAGAAAATGTATTAAAGACTTGTCAAAGAGGAAACTAGCATATAGCTTATTCCGAGGTGAATCCAAGAATTGAACTTTATGGATTCTGGATTCTAGTACAGTGTCCTCAAGTTCTAGTAATTAGGTTATGAATTTAAGTTTTGTACATATTCCGTGATTTTCTTTACAGAAGTACAAGGTTTAGGCGAAAGCTTATTGGGCAGAACGCACATTGGTACAATAAATCAAGTTGTTGAACTAAATTAGAAGAAATCCTATAGTGTTGATTTCATTTTATTTGGTGTTGAGTATAAAAGTTGTATTACAACTATGTGTGGCTGGAGATTGAGAATATATAGTAATTTGCAAGAAGAAACTGTGCAAGAAGATACTGTGAAATGTGAATTACTTCTGCAGTTCTATAAAGGGACAGAGGAAAAAATTAATTTGGTCATCAGTTGTAGGAGACCACTCCATTTGGACATGACTTTAAATTGTAAAGTTGAAAAACTTGTTTGAAAAGTATTCAAGTGAATAGTACTAATAGATTTCTAGCAACTTATAATTGTATGATTTGTAAAATAATAAATCTTAAACTGACAATAATCATACAAAATTTACCAGATTTGCATCTTTGTTTGCAACATTTTTATAACAGTCAATAATCTTTATATAGCAGTGTTGTACTAAGTACTACTCTTGCTCTCTCTTTATACTTGCTTTTAATTAGTAGTGTCTTTAGTCATAATTCTTCTATGGCCCGAGCCTGCCAATCTTGATACATGCTCAACAACACTAGAGTCCATAGAAGCAAGGCTGACGTAGTTTCTTGGCCAACAAAATAGAATAACTTGCATTCTTTAATGACTACCCCACTGCTCATTCCAAAATCCTTGTTTCCATGTTGTTCGATTTCTTTTAAGTTCGATTCCAGCAATTATCCAAGTAGGTCCTCATTATCTGTGTCCCCTACTTTCATTGCCTTCATTCTTTTATCAATAATACCTCTAATAGAGGCCCGAACATCATTTTTTATTTCCTTTATTCTTCTCTTTGTGTAGATGGAACGTGAAAATCGAAAATGGATGTACAATAAGAATAATCCGGGACGTCGGGGTTTGAGGGACGAATTTGTACAAGGGGTTGGTACATTTATTGCACAAGCGAAAACACTTCCTGAATTTTTAAGAGAAGGGACGATTAGATGCCCTTGTGTAAAATGCAAGTGTGTGTCTTTTTTAACACCTGCCGTGGTTAAAACTCACCTTTATAAAAAGGGATTTATGGCTAATTATTATGTGTGGATTGTCCATGGTGAGACTAATGTTAGTGATGCTGATGTAAATTTTCAAGAATTTTTTGGTAGTGAGAGCAGTCAGTATGTGGAGAATGATGTTCAAAATTCTCGAATCAATAAAATGGTTAGGGATGCTTTTGGAATACACTCAGATAAACCATCCCAGCCAAATGTTGAGCAATCTCCCAACGATGAGGCAAAGGAGTTCTATGAGCAGTTAGAGGAAGCTAGTCGTCCATTTTATGAAGGATCAATGCATTCTAAGTTGTCTGTTGCAGTTAGATTGCTATGTATTAAATCTGATTATAATATTTCTCAAGCAGGGATGAACTCCATCATTGGGCTTATGAATGAACTTAACCCGAATAACTTGGAGTTGCCTAGTGACTATTACGACACAAAGAAATTGACTTCCAAGTTAGGGCTTTCATCAGAGAGAATTGACTGTTGTGAAAAAGGTTGCATGTTATTCTATAAGGATGACGCAAAGCGACAAAATTGTAAATTTTGTGGACAAGCTCGTTTTAAGGAAACAAAAAATGGTGGTAAAAATAAGAAGGTCCCCATTAAGGCGATGCACTACTTACCCCTTATACCTAGGTTAAAGAGGTTGTATGCGTCAATGAGCTCTGCTCCTCATATGAGATGGCACGCTGAACATACAAAGAAACCTGGTATTCTACGTCATCCATCAGATGGAGAAGCATGGAAACATTTTGATAGAGTGTATCCGGAATTTGCTAAAGAACCAAGAAATATCAGGTTGGGTTTGTGTGCAGATGGGTTCACACCATTTGCTGTCTCTGCTACACCATATTCATGTTGGCCTGTCTTTGTCACGCCGTATAATCTTCCGCCTGAGATGTGTATGACAAGTCCATATTTGTTTCTAACATGCATTATCCCAGGCCCACATAATCCGAAAAGTTTGATTGATGTATATTTGCAGCCTTTGATTGATGAATTAAAGCTACTGTGGGATGAAGGTGTCGAAACATATGACATATCAACTAAACAAAATTTTAGCTTGCATGCTGCTTTGATGTGGACCATAAATGATTTTCCTGCTTATGGAATGTTGTCTGGTTGGTCCACCGGTGGAAAGTTAGGTTGCCCTTGTTGCATGGAAGATACAAAAGCATTCACTCTGAAACATGGAGGCAAAAACACATGGTTTGACTGTCACCGACGCTTCTTACCCATGGATCATGAGTTTAGGAGAAACACTAGTGCATTCATGAAGAACCGTACTGATTTTGATGAGCCTCCACGGATCAAGACGGGTGAAGAAATTTGGGCTAGGGTTAGCAAATTGCCAAAGGTAACTGAGACTTTGCCAACTAAACAGCCTAGTTATGGTGTTACGCATAATTGGACTAAACAGAGCATATTCTGGGAATTGCCTTATTGGAAGAATAATCTTCTTCGGCATAATCTGGATCCCATGCACATTGAAAAGAATTATTTTGATGCCGTATTTAATACTGTGATGGATGTCAAGAACAAAACAAAAGATAACTTGAAAGCCAGAATGGACTTGGAGGAACATTGTAGGCGAAAGGAGTTACACCTTCAGTTTGTCGACAACAAGGTCCGAATGCCCAAGGCTAGTTACACATTTGAACTAGATGAGAGAAGAGAGATTTGTGAGTGGGTTAAGAACTTAAGGATGCCCGATGGTTATGCGTCAAACATATCCAGATGTGTTGACATGAAAGAAGGAAAATTGACGGCATTGAAGAGTCACGATTGCCACATTTTCATGGAAAATTTGCTTCCAATTGCATTCAGTAATCTGCCTGATAGAATTTGGAAACCCATCACAGAGATGAGCTTATTCTTCAAAGACTTGTGTTCGAACACACTGAAGGAGGAAAACTTAGCCTTGATGGATAGTAATGTTAGGGTAACCACTAACAAGATGGGGAAAATCTTCCCACCAGGTTTTTTCAATGTTATGGAACATCTTCCGATTCATCTTGCAGAAGAGGCACGACTTGGAGGACCGGTTCAATGTAGATGGATGTATCCATTCGAGAGGTAATCACATTGGTCATTTGCTTTTTATGTATTTAGATTAGATGATCTTTCTATGTGTAAGAAATTGTGTTATGCAGGGAAATTGGCAAATGCAAGCGGAGTGTGAAAAATAGGTCTAGGATTGAGGGATCGATATGTGAGGCATACTTGGCCAAGGAAACTTCACATTTCTGCTCATACTACTTTGAGCATCATGTGCCAAGTTTGAGAAATAGGCCGAATCGGCATGACGACGGAGGCAACAGTGATCCTTCACTTCCACCTGTTTCCATATTCAATCAACCAGGTAGAGGACCAAAAAATGGTAAAATGGTCAATTTGAACGAGATTGATAGAAAAGTAGCTACAACACATGTATTGTTGAATTGCCCAGAAGTTCAACCTTTTTATAGGTAAATTTCAATTTTTATTAATTATTTACGTGCAAGATTCATCAATATTTTAACTAATGAGATTTCTAATTGTGTCGAGCAGTTATTTTGTGGGTTTATTTGGGTTTGATGCTGTGTATGAAAAGTTTTCAGAATGGTTAAGAGAATTTGTAAGTATATCTTAATATGTAATGTGAATCTCATTTTTTTTACAAACTATAAAATGAATCTACAAAATTTTTAACTTTCTTGTACTATATAGGTACATAACCCAAGTAATGGCATAAAAGACTTATTTTTGCGTGATATATCTTGGGGGTGTCTACATAAAGTCAAAAGGATGGATAAGTACTATGTTAATGGCTACAAGTTTCATACAGAAGAATTGTCTAAAGGTAAGAAAACTGTTAACTCCGGAGTGTGGGTGAAAGGTGTCGCCGGTGATAAAGATGGAGATGTTGACTACTATGGTGTAATCCAGGAGATTTTAGAAGTAGAATTTGTTGGTTGGCCCAAGAAAAAGGTGGTACTCTTTCGGTGTAAGTGGTTTGATCCAACACCTAATAGAGGTACAAGGGTGCACCCGCAATACAAAATAGTTGAAATTAATCACAAAAGGGTATATGGACATTATGATCCATTTATCATTGCACAAAATGTGAAGCAAGTGTATTACACTCCTTATCCATCGCGAAAGGATAAATCTGACTGGTGGGTAGCTATAAAAAGTAAACCTGTAGGTAGAGTGGAAGTTGATGCATTGGATGTAGCATACCAGAATGACATTTCAAGTGTTGAACATGTGGTAGATGCTGAATTAGCAGGTGAGTTGCAACATAGTGAAGGCATCTATGAAGAATTTGATCCTTCGGTCATTACTCGCAGGGAAATTCAAAATAATTATGGGGAAGGAACATCTATGATAAATGAGGATGAGGAATTTGTTGATGATAATGAAATAAGTGAAGAGGAAGAGTTTGTCGATGAAAATGAAGCAAGCGAAGATGAAGAAATAATTGATGAAAATGAATTCAGTGAAGATGATTGACATGTTGGTTGTTTTATGTTCTTTCCTTAATCTCTTAATATGTTCTAATAGATAGTTTTTTCATTACTCTTCTTAATTAAATTATTTTAGTTATCTTATTTTGTTTTCCTTAATCTCTTAACATGTTCTAATAGACAGGTGTTTCATTTTTTTAATTTAATTATTTTAGTTGTCTTATGTTGTTTTCATGTTACAGAGATGTCATCTAAAGGTAAGAGTAAAACTAATAAGGTGAAGAATAAAGTTTCTGCTACTAAGGGTGGCCCTACCACCCCATCGGCAGGTCATACTTTTTCTCCATCTTTGTCACGATCCCTTCCTACTCCCCTGCATCCTTCACACCCACCTGGCTTTTTTTCGGTGCCCACTGCCCCCGTGTATTATTCTACTATGTCTTCTCATGGCACGCATTCGATGCCTACATCTACGCCAGCCCATCAGTGTATGCCTACACATAGCGTGCCATCTTCGTCCCCGAATTATCATATCAATCAGCATGGTGGCCGATCATCCGTACCTCCATCATCCACTCCATCTACATCCATGCCAGTAAATAAATTTATGCCTACACCGAGCTTGCCATCTTCTTCCCCTAGTTATCATATCAGTCAGCATGATGGCCGCTCAATCGTACCTCCATCATCCACTCCATCTGCATCCACATCCCCATCATCTAATCCCAACTTATCTGGGATGCATATTGGAGACACTCCATCCCCATCTACAGATCCATCTACACCATTATCTGCACCAGTTCGTGGACCGACGCAGTATCTTGGAGATATTGGTGAACTGGATGAGTCTCATAGGTTGATTATCGCTCCCGATGGGAATTCTGGGTAAGGAATTATTTTTTGGACTTAGGTTTGAATTTTTGAATTTACTTTTAAACGTTTTAAATTACATGCAGGTTTATACCTTCGCATAAGGCTACTAATGCAGTTACAGACTCTATTAAACCATTTTATGTTGATGCTTGGAAGAGTTGGAGAGAAATTCCGTGGGATGTCAGAGACAACATGTGGAGGCATTTTCAGGTACAAATAAAAGAATCATTTATATTTTTATCTAATTATTGTTTTCTTATTTAGTCTTACTAATTATTTACAGACAAAGTGTGCATGGCATCCCTCTTATGATAATCAAATGAGTGGTAATTTCGAAAGGAAAGCGCAAGAGAGGCTCAAAGGTACCTTGTCTGCAATGCATAGAAGTGGTAACAAGCCAGATTGGGTAATCCCAGATGTATGGACCAAACTTAATGTGTGGTGGGACTCTCCAGAATTTAAAGCAAAGAGCGAGCAAGGAAAAGCAGCTCGGGCCTCCGAAAAGGGTGGGTCCTTGCACACTGGTGGTTCTCGTAGTGTGGGGGACCATCGTTATAGAATGGTAAGTTGTTTATTAACTTGAACTTTATTTTAGAATGCAGATTCTAATTGTGACATCTTTAACCAATCTGGCACAATTATATATTTTAACTGTTACTTTAATTTTCTACCTACTGAAATCTAAGCGTAAGAATACATTCAAACATTTTTCTGATTTTGAAATTTAACTGGAGGAAAGAATGCCCTGCATACTTCTAGCTTTCCTATCATTAATGATCAATGTATTTTGTGCTTGTCTCAACATTACCGTAAAGCTGTAACATTTTCTGACTTCACCGGGACTCATTAAGATGACAAAAACAGGATTTACCCTTGAAACCACAAAATTTCTCTTTTTACTCTAACTGACGGGGATATAAAACCTTGTCCAGGTGAGTACTCATTTGATTCCCTCTTTTTTGTATCCTACTAATATCTGGAAGGCAATTATGATATGTCAAATTCCTAAACCTGGAAGGAGTAACTAGCATCTTATAACTGCTTAAGCAACTGTTGTAGTTAAAAGGGTAATAATCAATCATCTACAGTCATTTATTACTATTTAGTAGTAAGTTTTATCAATAAGCTCTAACCTAGCAAAACTCTTAATAGGTGGCATATTCTAAGATAGAATATTCTTCCCAAAAGCAATGTAGGAACCTGACCAATTATTGCTTTCATCTTCACTCTAGACAAGAAAAGAGGCAGAGAGCATACATATTAAAGTAGTAAGTAACAATTATTTTTTAAGTGTAAGCTAGTTTGCCTAGATTTATGGAACCAAGTTTTTTCAAGTCTGTGTCTTGGCTAGGCTAAGGAATCCAAGAGTTGTGGTAATCTTTTGCTGAATGTCACCCAATATGCTGAGTCAATGCCGTTGTATTTATTGAACAATAATTTCCTATACTAGCTTGCATCACCAGTTGGAATAGCAAATGTGGTAGTAAAATATATACTGTGGCTAACTATCTGGAATTCTCAATTCTGCACACCTAATATACCAATTACTGTAGTGTGTCTTGAACAATGTGAACTTTCATGTATGAATTTATACAAAACAGGCAAAAACAACAGCTCGCTGCCATCAACATTGGAACACAAAATGAATAGAGAGTGTACTGAAAGGATATGTTATAACAGAAGAGTCCTACATCTTATCTCTTGAGATCGTTTATTACTTCAACAGTGTACTTGACTTTAGATTTGTTCACAGTTGTCTTTGTATGATAATTTGATTTTGGCTTTGAATACCTGGGCTATTTCCTATTCTGTTGGTGTATAGTAGATATTTCCAGGAGAACTTTTGCTTGGAATCATCGACTTGAACTCATGTTTCTGCAATGCTTTTACTTGTCTTCCTTCAGTAATGAGAACTTGATGACAAGCAATTACTGCATTAATGAAACCAAATACACATATGTGTTGTATACATGCCATAATTAGATGGGACAAGAAAAAATTATAGAGGATTGAAAGGGATGAAATGGCTCAGTTAAATAGAACTAAAACACTATAGAGATGACTACTGTTATCTATATTTTGCTACTTCCTCTCTTTATATAGGCACCAAGAACTTATTACGAATGTAAGGGCGTCAATATTTTATTACTACTAGCCTTTTTAAATTTAAAATTCTCCTTTTCTAGTAACAATTTGGATGGTTCATGGTTCTTTAAATTTTTGAAAGGCTTATTTACTTTTTTCATAATAGGGTTGTCAAATATCTTAAGTTTTGTACTGCAATTCTGGTATCTCTGTCGTTCCTAGTTGTATTTTTTGTCCTGCAATATTTCACTTTCATTTCCCTTTCCTCCTCATAACTCGAGTTTGCTACTATACATATAATGGCTAATTTTGTATGTAAAATTCAATGTACACAGTAAAATAATTGAAGCAATTAAGTCTACTATGAATTTTTTAAAGATACTAGTCTAAATTAGAAAGAGGACTTGTGAAGCGATTTTACTAGCTTCTGCTTCCTGATGATCTTCTATTCCAAGTTGTTGATGAAATTTCAGCTTCTATCATTGCATGTTACCAAAAAGAATAATCTTGGAATGTTCTGACAAGCTTATGAGAAGAGATGGAAACACTCTCTTATTTTTTTCTAATTCATTCTCTTTTAGGAACAAAAAAAGGGCAGAGCAGTGTCCTTTGATGAAGTCTTTGAGGAGCTACATAGGTTTAAGAGAGATGGCAAGTTGGGAGCATGGGTCGAGCCGCGTGCTGAGGCTACGCATGTAAGATCCTTACTTCAGGCCTCTAATTCGTATTTTTTAACATCTATATAATTCTTATTTATCAACATATGTCTTTTCAGGTTGGGTTTAAACGCCGTGTGGAAGAATGGTATCAAAGTCAGCCGGCTTCCGAGGTTGGTAGCTCTACCCAACCTACAGTTGAAGAAGTGAATTCGTTATTCCTTGAAGAGGTTGGTGGCCCAAAGAAAGGTAGAACTTATGGGCTTGGATCGCAGTATTCCTCGGGTCCAGTTAAATCAGGTTTGCGTCCTACTCCCTGTAGCTCTTCTCAGGATCCAGAAGTGGTGGATGCACTGCAGCGTAAAGTAGCAATGTTGGAGGAACAACGTGCTTCAGATCGAGAGCAAATGAGACTTTTGCAGGAAGAACGGGCTTCAGATCGAGCACAACTTAGTCAATTGATGAATCTAGTGAAGGATCTTGCATCCAAGCGTCGATCTAATCGAGAGTCTGATTCTGATGAAACAGACTAGTTTGTTGTTGCAATGTTGCTTATGGTTATGGCTGCATGGGGTTGCTAATTAGACTTCCTTTTGGTTATTAGACTTGCAATGTTGCTTATGGTTATGGCTGCATGGGGTTGCTAATTAGACTTCCTTTTGGTTATTAGACTTGCTACTACTGGTTATATTATGGTTATTTAGACTTGCGTAGGGATGTTTAGACTAGTTAATGCTTATGCTTTAGACTTGTTAATACTTGTGGTTTAGACTTACAAATGTTATGGTTAAGACTTCTGTTTGGATGTTTATGGTTGCATTTGTAGATATTGTTTGGATTTAGATGTTGCAATTGTGGTATTGATATAAGTTAGAAGTGGTGGATTAAATGTTAGGTTGAATATACAAATTTGGTTGCTGATTTCAAATTTGGCAGGTGGTGTGGCTTGCTAATTGCAAATTTTCTTTTGCAGGTGTACACACATTACCCACGGCAACAGTGGGTACAAACAAAAAAAAAATTAAATCTTTATATTTACCCACGGAAACGGTGAGTAGATTAGATTAAATTTCCCAGATCTTCATAGTATACCGACTGTTTCCGTGGGTACATTTTAAAATTTTGAATTCATTCCCCAGATATTCATAACTTATCGACAATAACAATGAGAGTATTTTAAATTAAAAATATTTATTTTTACTCTACCCACCGAAGCCGTGTGAAGTTTGAATAAAATTTAACCATACACGTGGAATAGTAGCGACTTTATCGGTGGGTATGCTACCCACGGAAATAGTGGGAACCTTCGAATTAAATTGGTCCTCTCTAACATCAATGTTTCCACTGTTTCAGTCCCTACGTTCCCACCGGCACGGTCTGTAAATTTTACCCACCACTCCTCTACCGACCGCTTCTGTACCGACTGTTTTCCGTGGGAAAACTTGATTTACCCACGGAGTTCCCACCGTTTTGTCCGTGGGTAAATAGCGAAATTCTGGTAGTGTCTTACTCTTCTTCTTCTACTGTTTCTAGCAGTTACTTCACCAAAATATTCAAGAAATAAGGCATACTTGTGTAGTTTTTACAACAGAATGATGACATTCTTTATTGTTTTATTTAATTTGTTTGTATCTCGTCAAACTATAGTTAAGTAGTTTGTAACATTGTCTATTAGTCTAAAAATATAGTAATTTTCGTTCATTTGTTTGCTGATTATTACCAATAAAATAAATCGTCTTACATTACAATATGTCAATTCCAGTTGATTAATGAACAATAAAAAGATGATTTTCTTCTTTTCCCAAAAATTGTTAGTGCAAGTTACATTGTGAATAATTTTTGGGTTTTTTACACAAATATACAAATTTTGACCCTTAGTTACATAAAAATAGCAATATTTTTCTAATTACAATGCATGGCAATATTTTCCTTAACACCTTTTTATAATAATCAAGATATTTCATTTTTTATAATTGCACTTTCATCCCACTTTCCTAAGAACCCAAAAACACTTTTGATAGACAACATACTCATTATTATAATCTGACAAGTGGGGTCTAGAATGAGTGAGGCATATGCAGACTTACGCAACCTCGAATTAGTAGATAGGTTATTTCTGATAGACCATCGCCTCAAGAAAAACAATTTTTAAAATGAGTTCGAAAAAGGAACGAAAAAATATTACATGCATAATCACCAATACTGCCAACCTCTCGCACCTCCCATCAGAAAAATTAGTCCAAATAATATATTTAAAATACTATTTTAAATAAATTTGTCTAAGGGAGATAATCGTAATATTGTAAACATCGGGAAGGCTATTGTTACAAAATTAATTATGTGGGAAGATTTATGAATATATTATTTTTAAAAATGATTCAACTTTTGAATAGACAATTGACAGGAGGAAGACAAAATGATAAATTGGAGTAGTGATGTAAAGTCGCATATTATTGTGGATTTTATAGGATATACAAAGTGTGAAAAGTCTCTCTACCGATTTTTTTAATTGTGGAAGTTAAAATGAGCAATGCATAAAGCTTAATGAATAGTGGAAGATATGAATTTTCTTTCAAATGTTCTTATCTTTAAATCAAAGTTGAACTTAATAGTATTTTTTGGTCGGATAAAATATAATTAATATTGAAAGGATATTGTCGTAAATTGGCTTTAGTCCTTTAGGCGGAGCTTCCCACTTATATAGTAGTAATAGATTATAAAGCTTAAATGTCTAATTTAATGAGATGATAGAGAAGAAACATAACAGTCGGAATCATAACCATGTAAATAAATGATGGCAACAGCCAACCCTAATATCCCGCATTCATAAAATACGTGATACCCGACTATGTTTGCTGTCTGTCATAGTTTGACGCGACAGTTCAAAAATATTTCAACAATAAAAACATATCCGGTGAGATATGAGGCGGGTGAAATTTACGCAGATGCTACCTCCACCGAAATAAAGATGCCGCTTCACAGCTAAAGAAAATTATTTTAGAAAACATATTTGAAAGAAGAAAATATATGAAAATACCGTTTGAAAAAGTACTGACATAATACTAAAGAGTACCCAAGGTATACATAAAACACCAAAATAAAAAAAAGACGAAGAATATTTATAAGAATAATATTATTGCTACTGAAATCACTCGACTAAATCAAACCTTCTACTCTAATCCTTGACTTCCACGATTTTTTTATCTAGGGTTATGTCTTCTCTAATCTCTAGGTGGTTCATATCCTTCTTAATCACCTCTCCCTAATTCTTCTTCAGCCTACCTCTACCTCTCTGTAGACCCAACAGTACCAACCGCTCGCACCTCCTCACCGGAGCATCTGTAATCCTCTTGTTCGCATGTTTGAACCAACGAAGCATCATCGTTTTTCGCATCTTATCCACTGAGGCTACTCCCACTTGTAATGTATGACCTCATTGCTAATCTTATCCATTCTAATATTCTCCCATATCCATATAAGCATTCTCTTCTCTGCTATATATGCTCATCTTCTGAATGTGTGTGTTCTTGACTGACCAACCCTCCACCCCATATAATCTAGCCAGTCTAACGACCACTCTATAAAACTTACCTTTTAATTTATGTAGCACTTTGTTATCGCATAGGATATCGAAAGCGAGCATCCACTTCATCCACCTACCCCTATACGATGTGTGACATCATCATTATCATTTTCTCCATTACCTTGGAGGATTGAGCCAAGATACTTGATGCTTTTTTTTCCGGGAATGACTTGTGTAGCAAGCGTTACTTCCACATCTGACTCATGAGATGCATCACCAAACTTGCACCCCATATATGTACTCTGTCTTCATTCTGCTTAGCCTGAAACATTCAAAATTCTAGAGTCTATCACCAACCTTCAGATTATTCTTAATTCCACTACATGCCACATGTCTCGTCAATCAAGAGATAAATGGGTACTTTTAAAACTTATGGTTATCTAGGGTCATGTCTTCTCTAATCTCGAGGTGGTTCATATCCTGCTTAATCGCCTCTCCCTAATTCTTCTTCGGTCTAGCTCTACCTCTCTGTAGACCGAACAGTACCAACCACTTGCACCTCCTCACTGGAGCATCTGTACTCCTCTTGTTCACATGTCTGAACCAACGAAGCATCGCTTTTCGCATCTTGTCCACTGAGGCTACTCCCACTTATAATGTGTGACCTCATTTCTAATCTTATCCATCCTAGTATTCCCATACATCTATATAGGCATTCTCTTCTTTGCTATATATGTTCATCTTCTGAATGTGTGTGTTCTTGAATGGTCAACCCTCCACCCCCATATAATATAGTCGGTCTAACGACTACTCTATAAAACTTACCTTTAAATTTATATGGCACTTTGCTATCGCATAGGATATCGAAAGGAGCCTCCACTTCATCCACCTATCCCTACACGATGTGTGTCATCATCGTCATCATTTTCTCCATTACCTTGAAAGATTGGGCCAAGATACTTGTTGCTTTCTTTTCCGGGGATGACAGTGTTTTCATTTTGCTTAGCCTGAAATATTTAAATTCTAGAGTCTGTTACCAAACCTTCAGATTATTCTTAATTCCACTACATGCCACATGTCTCGTCAATCAAGAGATAATTGGGTACTTTTAAAACTTACGGTTAAAATATTTCATTAGTAACATTTATTTAGTTTTGAAACTTGTGATTTTAAACATGACATCATATTTATATAGCTATGAAAACTTTTTATTAAAAGTAAAATAAGAAGTTCGAGTTAAGTTATATTTCTTTTATGAAAACTTTTTATTAAAAGTAAAATAAGAAGTTCGAGTTAAGTTATATTTCTTTTTTTAACGAATTAATAAAAAAAAGTTATGTCTCTTTTAAATGAAAAACAGATGAAATGTTTATTTTTT
Source organism: Petunia x hybrida (assembly GCA_037355625.1). Lineage (NCBI taxonomy): Eukaryota > Viridiplantae > Streptophyta > Magnoliopsida > Solanales > Solanaceae > Petunia > Petunia x hybrida. Next base: position 5,723,823 of record JBBBVM010000048.1, on the reverse strand, counting down.
GAAGAATTTCTTACCCTCACTCCCTAACTGCAAAATGTGGACTCTTTCGCTCTTGGCTATTTTTTCATAAGGCATCCAATTAAGATTATGTTCGATTCTCTAATTCTTTTAGGATGTGAAATAAAGGAAAAGCTCCCTCTTATCTTCATCAAGAAACAGTTCATCTAGCACATCATTTTGACAAATAACAGTGATAGTTAAACGTGTGACGCGGCTGATTATTAGACTCGATGCTTGACAAGTTGATACGAATATAGAATGGGTGAATGAATCCAGTTTTGCTCTGAAAAGACTGAAAATTCAGTGTATATTATTCTATAGAAGTAATAAGTCAAAGCAAAGGAGGTGCTTTCAATCATATTTGGAACTAATGAGGAATTGCAAGGAGTTACAAGGAACAAACCCTCGAAGTGAAGGAAAAAAGAGTTTGGATTTACTAAAGTTTAGAACTTTTTCTTAAAACTCAATATTTTTAACTACATACTCCAAATTTTTATACTTGAGTTTGACCTCCCAGATTTAAAAACATTAACATAAAATTTTCAAGCTCAAAATTTTTTCATTAAATCAATATTCTATTAACTACAAATTTCAGGTTTTATACTGGACATTAAACGCTAAAATAAAAATTATAGAGCTTATATTCAAACTCTGATCTTGTTCTTGAATTAAGTATTTTAATTACAAATATGAGGTTTAAACTCCAATATCACACATGAACATTAGCTCAACACTCAGAATATTTTCTTGAAATTCAATATTTTAAAATACAAATTTCAAGTTTTATGCTAAAATCGAGATGAGCATTCTTCCATATATCGCCCTCATTTCTAAGCGTGGATGATCATAAAAAATATTACAGATACTGATCATCCCTCGTGTAGCGCCAAAAGGTGGTTGCACGACACAAATTTAACAAGGCCATGACCTGGACTTATTATATTCCAAAAAGTTTCGGGTGAACTAAGAAAAATATTCCATCTTAATTTGGTAAGCTATTTTTTTGTAGTCTTGAAAACATAATTACTTTACCATTAAATGAAATTGAAAGTACAAAAATACCCTTACTAATAGAGAACTTTTCGTAGTTACAAAAATACCACCGACCATTTTTTGAAGCCGTAATTATAAAAATACCACCACACCATTTTATCTCCAAAATTACAAAAAATACCAAATCGTCATCGTTTCGCTCATATATAAAAATCAAAGCAAAACAAAATATAAGACCAATCCACCATCATTTCTTCATACAATAAGCAAAATATCATATTCGTTTTGTGAAGAAATGATGCCAAATCGGCCTTACTTTATTTATTACCTTCAAGTGCTTATATATTTTGAAATAACGATAATCCGTCATCATTTATTCTTAACGTGAGCTAAATATTAAGTACATTTTGCAAACAAATGAGTCCAACTCGTTTTCACTTCATTTATCCATAAAAATACATATGAAAATATAAAATAAAGACAATCCGGCCATATTTATTTATAAATTAGCAAAACCACTATGTCTATTTTACAAACAAATGTACCAAATCGTCATCACTTTGACAATATACAAAAATCTAAAGTGAAAATAAAACAAAGCTAATCCGGCATCATTTATTTATAAGTGAGCCAAATTACTATGTCTATTTTACAAACAAATTACGCCAAATCGTCGTCACTTTGCTCAGATACAAATACTCAAAGTAAAAATAAAACAAGGTCAATCAGATATTATTTATTTATAAAAATGAGTCAAATACTGTATATATTTTGTAAAAAATTGAAGAAAATCAAAAGCTATTTAATGATGTTTTTCTAATTTTACTCATATCATTAAATAATTATTTCTCAAATTATAGTTAAATTTGAATTTTCAAATCATACTTAATTAGGATAAGTTAGTTAAATCATCAAATTTATTTATGATTTCTTCGTGAGGGTAAAAAGCTGAAAGATGTAAATAAATAGTTCGTGCATGTAAATAGTTCTTCGTGATTTCTGATTTCTTCGTGATTATCAGAAATCCAATAAATAGTTCATGCATGTAAATAAATTCTGACACCATCAATACTTGGATACCAAATTAACTAAGGTGAGCTATTCAATTTTATCCTGTACTATACATTAAAGTGAATGCTTCTTATAAATTACAAGTCAGATCCAGCTGTTTCTCGTGCTCTCTTCCTCATTTAATTTGTTTCTTGACAAAGATCAAAAGAAAGAAAAAAAGAAGATGAAACATCTCATTTCTACGTATGTATGCGAACTATGTCTGGGAAAAAGAAAAAGAAAGGAAGGAAGAAGTTTAGAGAGCGCAAAAAAGGGGAAAATATTAATAGTATATGGAAAAACAACTAGTACTCTGAGGTTTTAACAACATTTACTCATTTAAAGATTCAAAAGTGGGATTAGTACGTGAAAATGGATAACATATACTAGTAACAATAATACCATCTATGCTGGAGTCATATAAATGTGGTAAATATCAATACTTACTGTAGTATAATCAAATTGCAGAGTACTCCCTAACACTACAGAAAAAAGAGTCGATTAGCGGCAGTTCATTTCATGATTTAGCGGAGGTTTGAACTGCCGCAATGTAAACTTAATGGCAGTTTGAAACAGCCGTATGTTAAGGCGTCGTTAAACCGGAGTTAAATCAATCATATGCAAGCAAAAAAATTAAGCAAATACTTACTTATAAGCAAAAATTGGAGTTCACAAAGTGTAGTGATTTGGGACGATTTTAAGCTAATACTGATAAGCAAACAAAGTTTGAGACGATTTTAAGCAAATAATATTGTAGGAAGAGCCAGCCCAAAAGAAGAAAATCAGAAGCTTGAAGAAAAGAGAAAAGAACAAAGGAAAATGGAATCATACCTTAGTTCAGGATCTCCCGATCAACTACGCCCATCCAATCTAAAGTTCAGGATCTCCCGATCAACTACGCCCATCCAATCTAAGTATCTCTCCTGAAGGCCCAACTCGCCTGCATCGACAGCAAAGGACTTTACTAATATAATATCAAGTAAAGGGGCATGTATCCTCTTTTTGTAAAGAAAGAGGGAATGGAGATATTATGCAAACCTTTTCTTATAGCATGTAATGAGCCGTGACGATTTGGGGGGTGAGGACTGAGGAGTGTAATGTGTTTTGAGGTGAGGAGTGTAGTGTTTGTTATAGCGTGTATTCCTTTTCTTTTATTGTTTTATATTTCATAGGAGTATTATTTATTTAGTCATTTTCACTAATAAAAAGTATTAATTGTAATAATTACTAGTATATAATTTGAGTTACATTGTTTCTTGCTATTAAAAATAAATTTTAGTACAAAACTGCCGCAAAATGCCATAAACCGCTGTAGTAACTACAAAACCGCCGCTAAAGTTGATTAATTTTGCGGCACTTCATAAAGTGCTGCAAAAATTGCTGAGATGAAAAATATAGCGACGGTTTAGCAAAACTGCCGCTAGTAAACCGCCGCTAAGACCTTTTTTTTTTGTAGTGTAATTACGAGTAATACTTAGTGGTACGTAGTGGTTTTTCATTAAATGATATAGTAATAATTTTTAGCTGAGAGTCTCTTTCTACCTCTACGTATATCTACGTATATCCCATCTTTCGTAGATTCAAATTACAAAATCTCACTAGGCATACTGTTGTACGATGCAAATAAATTGGTGTTCAAAACTTGTTCAAAAAGGGTTTTTTACACTATATACCCATAAAATGCAAAGTATTTACAAGTCATACCCATTAAGAATTATACTACATATGAAATTAAAAGTATTTACCAACTTACCCATTTATTACTGTATACCTTTGTTATACTTTATAGGTGTATACCTTTAAGATATACTGCATAAATAGTATACAAGTCTAGATATGAGTGTATACCTTTAAGGTATACTGCATAAATAATAGTATACAAGTCTAGATGGATAGGACATGTAAATAATTTATGGATAGGACTTGTAAATATGAAACTTAGGGGTAGAGGTGGGTAAATATTTTGATTTTGATGGGTATTTTCGTAAACCTCCCTTAAAAAAAAATAAGCAGAAAAACATCCGATCTTGATTTGGTAAGATATTTTTTTGTGGTCTTGAAAACATAATCACTTTACCATTAAATGAAGTTGAAAGTACAAAAATACCCTTACTAATAGAGAACTTCTCGTAATTACAAAAATACCACCGACCATTTTTGAAGCCGTAATTACAAAAATACCACAGCACCATTTTACTTCCGAAATTACAAAAAATGTCACTGCTTCCTACACAGGTGAAAACAGTGCCAATCCGGTTGTGTTTCACATTAATTTTGAGAATAAATAACACAAAATCGACATCTTTTCGCTCATATACAAGGCAACCAATTTATCTGTATTTCACGTCTATTTTGTGAATAAAAATACCAAATCGTCATCGTTTCACTCATATACAAAAGTGAAAGCAAAACAAAATATAAGACCAATCTGCCATCATTTCTTCATACAATAAGAAAATATCATTTTCGTTTTGTGAAGAAATGATGCCAAATTGGTCTTACTTTATTCATTACCTTCAAGTGCTTATATCATACTATTCTAAAAGAGCCAATACCTATAGGTAAAAAGTGAACGATATTTTTACCCTTCACTTTAAAATTACTCTTGTAAGATAATTACCGTGTATATATATTTGTCTTTACATTTTTTGAAGTCAACATTTCGAATTCTCATGCATGTATTGAGTCTTTCCGTCTTCCTAAGCTAACTCTTACAATTCCATTTATGGTGTATAAATTGATTTGCATTCCTACTCTTGAGAACAACTAGCCTAAAAGCTTCCACTTTGATACTACATACAACATAGCTTCACATTTTTATCCAAAATAATTTGAATAAAACACCGTGAACTCTTTGCATTTACGTTTACATGCATGATGTGGTCACCAAATACATATGCAAGATGTGACTCTATCTATAGAGATACAAAAACATTTATTGTTGATGTTTGTGGCTTGGAACTAATTAACATGCTCAAGAATATGATCTTCTACTAATTTGTTCTTCTCAATTCCTTCTCTTCCTCTTTTATATTAGCGTAATTATAAGTATTGGATTTCTTAGTGAAGGCTCTCTTTGTAAAATTCTATCGTCCATTCACTTTGTTTATTATTGAAGACATATTATAATTTGAGCATGCGTTTTTCAAAAGTCAAATGCATGAATTTATTGAAAGAAATAAAAAAATGAAAATTTTTGCGTTGGAAACATACATCTACATTTATCGCTGTCATCAATCTTTTCTTTTTGTTCATAATTTATGTAATTACATTTCTATGTTTACTTATTGAAAGTGGTTACACGCGAGTTGCCAAAACTAGTATTTTGAAATAACGATAATCCGTCATCATTTATTCATAACGTGAGCTACATATTAAGTACGTTTTGCAAATTAATGAGTCCAACTCTTCTTCACTTCATTCATCCATAAAAATACATATGAAAATATAAAATAAAGACAATCCGGCCATATTTATTTATAACTAAGCAAAATCACTATGTCTATTTTACAAGCAAATGATACCAAATCGTCATCACTTTGATAATATATAAAAATCTTAAGTGAAAATAAAACAAGACTACTTACAAGTGAGCCAAACTACTATATTTATTTTACAAACAAATTACGCTAAATCGTCGTCACTTTGCTGAGATATAAATCATCAAAGTAAAAATAAAATAAGGTCAATCAGGTATTATTTATTTATAAAAATGAGTCAAATACTAAATATATTTTGTAAAGAATTGAAGACAAATTATCATCACTTCCATAGTTAAGACATCACACCAAAATCCATCATTAGTTTATTAATTATTGGATGAGAATTAATGGCTTTGGACGAAACACAAATGAGAACCGCCATCAACTTATCGTTACTGTCACCAGCCGGCAGCTCAATCAACGATCTATGGAATTTTTTAATAAGGTCATTGAGCAAGCATCAACAGAATGCAAAACTTGACCATAGGACTGATTTGACGAAGTGCACATGCATTCTTAGAAGGAAACTTTTGACCTTTTCTTTGTTCATTTGGTGTATCCATTTAATTTACAGTAAATAAACACAAATGAAGACTTGATTCTTCAAGAGGTATAAGACTAATCAAAGAGCAGCTTTATCTCCAGTAGCAATGGTAGAAAAAGTTTTTTGTATACATTAATTTAGTGTGATTTTTAAAAAATCAATTGTAGAAACGAAAAGAGAAGAATAAGACGAGTTCGAGAATGTAGTTTTTGCAACATTCCGCGGCCGGTCACTGGAGGTCCGGAGGCAGTCAACACTGGTTAACAGCGGTAACCTAGAGAAAAGGAGGAGAAGTGGGTAATGGGGTTTTCTAGAGAGATAAAGTGGTGAATGTCAATGACAATGTAAACAAGTGATTAAAGGGTAGAAGTAGAAATATTTTTAATAGTGAACAAAAAGTGCTTATACTTTAAAGACCACCAAAAAATAACTCACCAAATAAAGACCATGCACAAAAGTGCTGTCCCACATAAAAAAGTAAAAAGTTTCACTCGGCGACAATTTTTGAAAGGTTGTTCCTTTTAAGACATTTTTAGTAAAATGGCATCCACTTCCTCCGTAGGCAACAGTTCAAATTATCTGAAATAATGTGGTAAGATGTTAAGGGCAAGTGTTGCCTAGGCAAGAATGTCAGAGCAAGTGCTGCAAAGGCAACACATCAAGTTAAATGGGAGAATGTCGGAAGAGTTCAAGGGAAAGTATTGCCTAAGTAAGAGGGGCAAAAGCAAATGTTGATGCCTCTTAGGAAATACTTATGGAATATGGAAAGGCAGGGATACGTCATTTATATGATTCATAGGGATATTTTTGTCCAGAATTTATTTATTAAACTAAGTGGATTTCTTTATTGTTAAACCAATGCTAGGGGATCAACAAGGAAAACTAGTTGCCCGGTGTCATAGTTTTGTAAATAACCATCATTTTGGTAGGATTAAATGGGAAATTTTCAAACATAGGCAGCCACTACCCAAAATTATAAACAGGAGGCCATATTTTTTTTCATGCACAGCGTACCCATCTCCAAAATTACAAATTTTAGCACTCCTTCATAAAAAATACCTATCTATCAAATCTCCCCCTCCCCAGCCACTAAGCCGCCGGCAGACACCCTCCCCGCCAGTGGTATCGTTACATTTTTGTATTTTACTGAATTTATGTTGTTTATTGCGTCTAAATCATTGCTTTGGACAAGTTTATACACACAAATCTCCCCAAAAAATAAATTATACATGAATATACATAGATGAATGCGTAGCAATGAGAGAAATACAAAAATATACACAAAAAAAGTAAAAATTCATATAAACATCCTTAATATACAGATTTATTCACTCGCATATACACACTTATACATATTTATACAATTTTATACACGTGTATAAATTTACATAAAATTGCATAAACTTGCGGCAGACTGTTATATCGGAAAAATGGTGACAGGTCGGGTAAGATTCAGAAATATGGGTCATTTTTGGTAATTTTTCGTCTTTTGCTTGTCTTTTAGTGTAATTATCCCATTACACTAAAAGACAAGCAAAAGACGAAAATTACGAGGAAAAGTTGATGTCGTTTACTTCTATACCGCCAGTTATGACATTTACAGATTTTCGTGACATCGGGGTCATTGACGTCTTGCCGAGATCTGGAAAAGCTTGTCCTTGGAACAAATGCTACTACCAATTCCCTACAGATGGTGCCAATTTGTGTTGGCCTAAATCGTGATAGGACAACAAATCGAATTTGTTTGGTGTTGATTGATAATTTGCTTGTATCAAAGTCGTATTCGAGTTAAGATCAGATTTTAACGAGAGTAATGCTTTAAAAGATAAACGAGGCAGAAAAATAATCGAGACAACGCTTAAAAGTATAAATTGAATACTGTATATCTGGATGTCCTGCTTGATTACAAACGAACCCTATTTATAATTGATGAAAAGAATAACATTATAGCCACAATAACTATGCCTTTATGACAATTACTCCACATTTGATCGTGGTCAGCTCATGATTTTCTTCTTAAATGCCAGAGCAATGGTCGATGGTTACAATTAGAGATGGCTATATCGCCGAGGTGACTTAATTCCTCGAGGGGTCGCTATATCGCTCATTCTTCAGTTTTCCCAATTCTTATCCTTGGCTAGATTCTTCTCGAGGCGGGGGTGATGACTACTCCCTCGGGAGGTTATTCTTGATGAGACTTGACTGTTTCGTAGTTTGAGTCTTTTACACCGACGCAGTAGGGATTCTTACCCAATACAATAACATTTTTATCTTTTTTTCAATTGCCATCATGTATCTGTCTTGGTCATTCATGAAGATATTTGGTTTTTTTACTCGCTAATGTTTCTATAAGGTACATATGTTAGACCATTAATAATAATCTAATGATCATTAAGTAAGATAATATGAGTTGGTGAGCTTGACTTTGAGATATTTTGGCGCCTTGACTTAGTTGTTTTTTTTCGCATTCTCCAAACTACAGTACTTGATCTGAAGAATATTTTGATCTGACAAAGGAAGAATACTTTGATCTGACAAAGGAAGCTTCTGAGACAAGTCAAAGAAATACACCATCTTGGTTTGGAAAAGGTTTTTAACTTAATCAGAAACTTTGTGTTTGCATTAATTACGGAAGTTTATTTTTTTTCGGAAGTCTTTAGGAAAATGTGACCAGCTTTAAGCTTTCCTCAATTTACACAATCAAGTTACTTGTAAAATAATTATAGGTAAATCACGATCATGATTGGCCCAACGTAATTGGTGGCCTAAAGCAAAATCATACTAATAAAAAGGCCTTAAATTTACTTAATAAAATTTTTTATCTTTTTTTATTTGCCATCATGTATTTGTCTTGGTCATTCATAAAGATATTTGGTAATTTTACTTACAAATGTTGCTATGAGGTACATATGTTAGACGATTAATAATAATCTAACGGAAAAGGCTCAAAATTGCCCTCAACCTATTAGAAATGGGTCATTTTTGTCCTCCGTTAACCTATTGGACCAAAAATGCCATCCACGTTATCTTTTGGCTCAAAAATGCCCTCCCTTAGACGGAAAAATGACATGGCATGCGTGGACCACTTTTTTATCCAGGTGGCGCTCTTATATTGGTCCACCTAGTTATGAATACCCAACCCCGAAATTACCTGACCCAACACATATTGTGATCCTGACCCGAACCCAATTCAAATCCCTTTTTCAAAATCATCCTTCATTGAATTTTACTAATTATTCATTTACCAATCAAGAAGCTCATTTGTTAAAGAAACCCACTTGTAAACAAAATCAATTGATCATATAAAAAATGTTCTTGAAGCAAAATAAGCAATACCAAGAGGAAGGAAAAAGGAATCATCATCATCATGCAACTCTATATATTTTTTCTCCATATTTTATGATGTTTTATTTTTCTTTATATTTGTAGAGTGATTGAAAAGTTTATTTCCAAAAGAACAACCTGAAGATGAAATAGGGGTTTGAATAAATTTGGGATTAGTCTTTGCTATTTTTTTCCGTTTATTTTCAGTAAATCATCCTACTAGATAAATCATATTTTTTCTCTTCAAAATTTTCTTCTTCTTCTTCTTTGGTTTCCTTTTGCTTCCTCTTTATTTTTTATCCTTTATCTTTAATTGTTTTGAGGCTTTTTGTTTCTCCAGCATCATTTTTTCCATCTTAAAATTATCTTCCTCTTTTCCTAGGAGTAGTACACTGTTGTTGTGATTAATAGTGTCACAGCTAATTAAACAAAGATTTGAGTAGTGGCTAATCTATGAAGATAGATGTCATGGAAGAATATAATTTGATTTTATAAAAATAGATAGGATATTTGAATTTGGGTTTGGGCCAGGGTCATACTAGGTATTAGGTTTAATTTGGTGTTTAATTTATAATCTAAGTGGACCAATAAAAGAGCGCCACCTGGATAAAAAAGTGGTCCACGCATGCCATGTCATTTTTCCGTTTAGGGGAGGGCATTTTTGAGCCAAAAGATAACGTTGATGGCATTTTTGGTCCAATAGATTAACGGATGGCAAAAGTAACCTATTTCTAATAGATTGAGGGCAATTTTAACCCTTTTCCGATAATCTAATGACCATTAAGCAAGATAATATGAGTTGGTGATCAGTTCTTACAACCAAACTGTTTTTAGTCCAGCCACCATCCACGTGTCAAATGCCCAATAGAAACTTTACAAAGTGACAATATAACAATTTGATCTACCTATAAATACAACTCTTGTTTATTTATCCAAGCAAAATAATGGGTGCTCTCACTAAATTCTACAAAAAATTCCAAGACCTTATCATCATCTTCTTCCATTCATGGCTTCCTCAAGCATTAAAATTCATTTTCTTAGTTACATTAATTTTCTTGAATTCATATAGACAAAGACAGCTCAAAAAATACAAGTACAAGGAAGGGATAGACAAGAACACCTCAAAATTTGTTTACAGAAGAATTAGGAATATAAAAGAGCCAATTGAATGTGCAATTTGTTTAGCAGAATTTAACTATGGAGATAAAGGGAGAAAGCTTGAAAGTTGTGGTCATATGTTTCATGAAAGTTGTTTAGAGAAATGGCTAATGCATGGGATCAAGTTCAAGGGGCAATCTACTTGTCCACTTTGTCGAAATGTTGTAATATCAAAAAACATATATGAAGAACAAGGTAAAGTTAATGATTATGAAGGAAGAAGGAATAATAGCTTTGAGGAAGAATTGGCTTTGCTATTGCTATCTAAATTGAGTAATGGTTGTTGCTATCAAAGGTAATTTCAAGGATTATTTGACTAATGTATATACTTATTCGATGTGAATGAAAAAATTCTGAATTTGTCATGAACATATAAACCATATATAGTGCAAATCTGAATTTGTCATGTCTATCAATGACGAATATCAAATTGTGATTAAAAAAAAAAATCTTCACCAAAATGATTGAAGGAAAGCCTAGTTTAGACTTATATTTGAGGGTTGATCCAAGGAAAGATTTTTCTTTTTAAATTCTCTGTATAGGGAAAACTTTTGGGAAAATTAATATATACATATATTTTGTCTCTTAAACTTATTTTTTTTTCAGTATCATTTAAAAACCTGGTCTTGCTCGGATTGAGTTGCACTAATACACTCTTGTCACGGGATAAACAGATGTTTATACTAGTTTATCCTTCTTTTTTTCCTCTCTGCGCAAGCCTTATACTACCTCCGTTCCAAAATGGTTGTCATAGTTTGACTTGGAGCGGAGTTTAAGAAATATGGTAAGACTTTTGAAACTTGTGGTCCAAAATAAGTCATACATAAATATGTGGCTATAAAGCATTTCATTAAGGGTAAAGTAGTAGTTTCAACTCAAAATATTTCCAAATTTAGAATTGTGTCATTCTTTTTGGAACGGACTAATAAGGAAACTATGACAACCATTTTGGAACGGAGGGAGTAATAAGAACTAACTTGTGACTTGTGACGTATGATCTTTCTTCGTTTACTAGCTAGAAGAGCTAACTCGTCGCCGTAATATCAAAATATTTGTGCGGCTATAAAGTTTTTCATGTAAAAATAAAATGAGAAGTCTATATATATTCTAATTGAGAAACATACAAGAGTGATGTGACGTAGCTCAATGGTCAAAGACTCATATTTTTTTGGCATTTTCCTCACTTCTTCTTTTCATTCAATTCATTCTTTAGTCAAGGATCAATTTATATTCTTTCTCATTTTTTAATGCTTTTGTTCCCATTGCTCCGTGCATTTTTTCTACTCTATAAATGGTTATTTATTGGTGGCAATAAAGAATTGTTAAGCCAAATTGTGTAACCGAAGAAGGGTCAACACCTTAAAGTAGTAACGCAAAAATTAAAACACATTATATTTGCAATCAAAAGCATCCATCCTCCATGTTCGAGTTGCAGTCTCTTATCAATCACTTTGTATTCTTTTTCTCTTCCATATTGTAACCTTTCTTTGTTCCACAAACTCATTATTTCACCACTTTGTAAATGCATATATTTTGTCTCTTAAACTTATTTTTTTCAGTATCATTAAAAACATATATTTTGTTGGTGATTTGTACCTTCCCGGTCTTGCTCGGATCGAGTTGCACTCAGAGGCGGATCTAGAATTTCGAGATGATGAGTTCACTATTGTCTGAGGGGGAATTACGATGTCCAATGGTTGGTCGGTGAACAACGTCTGTCAAAAAGAAATATTATAGTTATAGGCCAAATATCACCTTCTATGATAGATATATTAAGTTTTGAACATCTACATAAAGTCTACATTGTAGCCTAATGGTAAAGTGTGTGCACATTTTTTTTATTACTACTTGTTTCTCACAAGAATTTACCTCTTTTATAGGTAAAAGTCAAACAAGCTGAACCCATACAAGTAATAAAAAAGAAAAAAAGATATTAAACAAATATTTACATGAGAATTAATTTTAGCTTTTGAGTGTAAGTGATTCAGTGTCTGACCAAGTGACATAATACTAAAGAGTACCCAAGGTATTCAAAAAAGACAGAAGAATATTTGTAGTCTTGAAAACATAATCACTTAGTATTAAATACTCTTACTAATAGAGAACTTCTCGTAATTATAAAAATACCACCGACCATTTTTTGAAGCCGTAATTACAAAAATACCACCGCACCATTTTACTTCCGAAATCATAAAAAATGTCACTGCTTCCTACACAGGTGAAAACAGTGTCAATCTGGTTGTGTTTCACGTTAATTTTGTGAATAAATAACACAAAATCGACATCATTTCACTCATATACAAGACAACCAATTCGTCTGTATTTCACGTCTATTTTGTGAATAAAAATACCAAATCGTCATCGTTTCGCTCATATACAAAAGTTAAAGCAAAACAAAATATAAGACCAATCTGCCATCATTTGTTCATACAATAAGCAAAATATCATGTTCGTTTTGTGAAGAAATGATGCCAATTATCAGTCTTACTTTATTCATTACCTTCAAGTGCTTATATATTTTGAAATAACGATAATCCGTCATCATTTATTCATAACGTGAGCTAAATATTAAGTACATTTTGCAAACAAATGAGTCCAACTCGTCTTCACTTCGTTCATCCATAAAAATACATTTGAAAATATAAAATAAAGACAATCCTGCGATATTTATTTATAACTAAGCAAAACCACTATGTCTATTTTACAAGCAAATGATACCAAATCGTCATCACTTTGACAATATACAAAAATCTAAAGTGAAAATAAAACAAGGCTACTTACAAGTGAGCCAAATTACTATGTCTATTTTACAAACAAATTATGCCAAATTGTCGTCACTTTGCACAGATATAAATCCTCAAAGAATTGAAGACAAATTATATATATTTTGTAAAGATATAAAAATGAGTCAAATACTATTGGATGAGAATTAATGGTTTTGGACGAAACACAAATGAGAACCGCCATCAACTTATCGTTACTGTCACCAACCGGCAGCTCAATCAACGGAGCTGAGATTCGCAAAGACAAAAATCGATCTATGGAATTTTTTAATAAGGTCATTGAGAAGGAATCAACAGAATGCAAAACTTGACCATAGGACGAAGTGCACACGATTAAAGGGTAGAAGTAGAAATATTTTTAATAGTGAGCAAAAAGTGCTTATACTTTAAAGACCACCAAAAAATAGCTCACCAAATAAAGACCATGCACAAAAGTGCTCTCCCACATAAAAAAGTGAAAATTTTCACTCGGCGACAATTTTTGAAAGTTTGTTCCTTTTAAGACATTTTTAGTATAATAGCATCCGCTTCCTCCATAGGCAACACTTCAAATTATCTGAAAGAACGTGGTAAGATGTCAAGGGCAAGTGTTGCCTAGGCAAGAATGTCAGAGCAAGTGCTGCCTAGGCAACACATCAAGTTAACTCGGAGAATATCAGAAGAGTTCAAAGGCAAGTGTTGCCTAAGCAAGAGGAGCAAACGCAAGTGTTGATGCCTCTTAGGCAATACTTACGGAATATGGAAAGGCAGGGATACAAGCATCATTTATATGATTCATAGGGATATTTTTGTCCAGAATTTATTTATTAAACCAAGTGGATTTCTTTTTGTTAAACCAATGTTAGGGGATCAACAAGGAAAACTAGTTGCCCGGTGTCATAGTTTTGTAAATAACCATCATTTTGGTTGGATTAAATGAGAAATTTTCAAAAATAGGCAGCCTACTACCTAAAATTATAAACAGGAGGCCATATTTTTTTTTTCATGCATACCGTACCCATCCGCAAAATTGCAAATTTTAGCACTCCTTCATAAAAATACCCTATCTACCAAATCTCCCCCTTCCCAACCACTAAGCCGCCGGCAGACACCCTCCCCCTCCAGTGGTGTCGTTACTTTTTTGTATTTTACTGAATTTATGTTGTTTATTGCGTCTAAATAATTATTTTGGACAAGTTTATAACCACAAATCTCCCCCAAAAAAATAAATTATACATGAATATACATAGATGAATGAGTAGCAATGAGAGAAATACAAAAATATACACAAAAAAAAGTCAAAAATTCATATAAACATCCTTAATATACAGATTTATTCACTCGCATATACACACTTATACAAATTTACACAATTTTATACACGTGTATAAATTTGTATAAAATTGTATAAACTTGCGGCAGACTGCTTCTCGGGAAAATGGTGACAGGTCGGGTAAGATTCAGAAATATGGGTAATTTTTGGTAATTTTTCGTCTTTTGCTTGTCTTTTAGTGTAATTATCTCTTTTAGTGTAATGGGATAATTACACTAAAAGACAAGCAAAAGACGAAAATTACGAGAAAAAGTTGATGTCGTTTACTTCTATACCGCCAGTTATGACTTTTGCAGATTTTCGTGACATCGGGGTCATTGACGTCTTGCCGAGATCTGGAAAAGCTTGTCCTTGGAACAAACGCTACTACCAATTCCCCACAGATGGTGCCAATTTGTGTTGGCCTAAATCGTGATAAGACAACAAATTGAATTTGTTTGAGGTTGATTGATAATTTGCTTGTATCAAAATCGTATTCGAGCTAAGATCAGATTTTAACGAGACTAATGCTTTAAAAGATAAACGAGGCAGACAAATGATCGAGACAACGCTTAAAAGTATAAGTTGAATACTGTATATCTAGATGTCCTGCTTGATTACAAACGAATCCTATTTAAAATTGATGAAAAGAATAACATTATAGCCATAATAACTATGCCTTTATGGCAATTACTCCACATTTGATCGTGGTCAGCTCATGATCTTCTTCTTAAATGCTAGAGCAACGGTTGACGGTTACAATTAGAGATGGCTATTTCGCCAAGGTGACTTAATTCCTCGAGGGGTCGCTATATCACTCATTCTTCAATTTCCCCAATTCTTATCCTTGGCTAGATTCTTCTCGAGGCGGGGGGTGAGGACTATTCCCTCGGGAGGTTATCCTCGATGAGACATGACCGTTTCGTGATTTGAGTTCTTACACCGAGACGGTGGGAATTTTTACCCAATACAATAAGATTTTTATCTTTTTTTTTATTTGCCATCATATATTTGTCTTGGTCATTCATGAAGATATTTGGTTATTTTACTCACTAATGTTTCTATAAGGTACATATGTTAGACCATTAATAATAATCTAATGATCATTAAGTAAGATAATATGAGTTGGTGAGCTTGACTTTGAGATACTTTGGCGCCTTGACTTAGTTGTTTTTTTTTTCGCATTCTCCAAACTACAGTACTTGATATTGTTAAAATTTTATCCACATAGTATCAAACTATCCTAAGAATACTTTGATCTGACAAAGGAAGCTTCTGAGACAAGTCAAAGTAATACACCATCTTGGTTTGGAAAAGACAAGAATTTTTTATCTTTTTTTTATTTGCCATCATGTATTTGTCTTGGTCATTCATAAAGATATTTGGTAACTTTACTCACTAATGTTTCTATAAGGTGCATATGTTGACGATTAATAATAATCTAATGATCATTAAGTAAAATAATATGAGTTTATGATCAGTTATTACAACCAAACTGTTTTTAGTCCAGCCGCCATTCACGTGTCCAAATGCCCAATAGAAATCTTCCAAAGTGACAAGAATGAATATGATTTGGTATGGTTTTGAATTTTCAAAAACCGTAAATATTTGGTTTGTGTTTGGTTATAGAGAAAAAAAAATCGAAGAATTAACCAAACTGAGCCGACAATTATAAATATAATTTTTACAATTATATACATTAATATTTAATATTTTATATAAACTTTTTAAGTATTTTATATATTTTCAAATTTCAATGATAGTTAACGTGTCTGGACTGGAGTTAATGTGACAGACTTGGAGAATCCTGTAGCTTTGATGGTCTGAAGAATCAAGTCCAACATTTAATGGTGAACTAAACCTTAGCAGTTAGTAGTAAGTTGCTGTATTTTTTTTTTTTAAAAAAGAAGAGCATAACTTATTTTATACTTAGTACTTGTTCAAGTACTTTAGTTGAGTACATTATAGTCTGGTGGATATAAAGTACTAGTAGAAACTACAAAGTACCCTTTTACATTTGGAGATTGAGAAATAAAAGGGAGGAACATGCATAAGCCCCTCTCTAATAGGCTAATGAAGATATGAATGTCATAAAAGTAAAAATTCCCAACATCAGCAATTCAAACTTTAACAAAGACCAGATTGTTGAAGCTGTAAACTTTGATGACGATGAGGTTGGTTTTTGGAGGGCGACAAAAGTGTGCTTGCTTTTCTGCTTCTACTATTTAGAAGCCTCTTTGAAGTAGGAGACATCATTTGATCTGTTGGTCTTGTGTACCTTTATTTGAATGGCTTAGGAACCTTAAGGCGATCGGGGGGTATTTTCACTTTTGGTTCTGTATGATTTGAAATTTGGCACACTACTTCTACTTTGTGCATTGAAGCCATAGTTTTATGCACACTTATCTATCCCATGTTGTAATCAATATTCAAGAAAATTCCAGCTAGTCAATGATCAATTCTATATACAAATAAATAACATGTCCAACAGTCATTATGATTTGTAAAAAAAAAAAAAAAACGGACTAATCGAACCAAACCAAAACCAAACCAATATTAACCAAACCGATGGATATGACTTTTATTTGGTTTGGTTTGGTTTTAAGAATTTAAAAACTAAATATATTGGTTTGATTATAGTTTTAACCAAAAACCAACCAACCCAAACCGTGAAAACCCCTTGAGTTGTGAGGTATGATCTTTCTTCTTTTAGTAGCTAGAAGAGCTAACTTGTGGCCTTAATGTCAAAATATTTGTGCGGCTATAAAGTTTTTCACTAAAAAGAAAATAAGAAGTTTATAGTTAAACCGAAATAAATGAAGAGGAAGAAAATTAGCAACTATGAATATTACGGCTATTGGCACTCCCTTTAATTCACAGTCTATACATGATGTTACATTCACTACAAGAAATTAAAATAAGAAAAAGCTATACAAGAAAAAGATGATGAAATTTGCAAATGAAGGAGTTGAAAGATCTGATCATGTGAAAAGGTCTTCTTCTTCTACTTCTACTTCTAGTTCTAGCAGTTACTTCACCAAAATATTCAAGAAATAAGGCATAATTGTGTAGTTTTTAATTTACTACAGAAAATGATGACATTCTTTATTGTTTTATTTAATTTGTTTGAATCATTTTCCATTAGTCTTAAAATATAATTTTCTTTCATTTGTTTGTTGATTATTACCAATAAAATAAAGCGTTTTACATTACAATATGCCAATTCTAGTTGATTAATGAGCTCTCTTGTATCAACTAATATATATCACAATCATAAAAGATTACAAAATAAAAATTTCCGAATGTAAGTATTGTGAATAATTTTTAGTATCTCGGAGACTGAAGAGTCCAATTTTGGTGGTTGTTATTTCATGGAAAGCAACTAGTTAGTGTTAGGACTCCTCTTAAATCTTTGGGGCAACTTGTTAGTGTCAGGGGCTTATATAGTGACTAGTTTCTGACACGTAAGTTGCACGTCTAATCGAAATATTATTATAAATATTTATTTTTGTAAAAAGAACAGATATTTTTATGTTAGTTTATATGTGCAAATTAGTAAAATAATATACTCATTATTATAATCTGACAAGTGGGGTCTGAAAAGAGTGAGGCATATGCAGACTTACGCAACCTCGAATTAGTAGATAGGCTATTTCTGATAGACCCTCGCCTTAAGAAAATAGTTTTAAAAATGAGTTTGAAAAAGGAACGAAAAAATATTACATGAATAATCACCAATACTACCAACCTCTCGCACCTCCCATCAGACAAATTACTCCAAATAATATATTTAAAATACTACTTTAAATTAATTTATCTAAGGGAGATAATCATAATATTGTAAGCATCGGGAAGGCTAGTGTTACAAAATTAATTATGTGGGAAGATTTATGAATGTATTAATTTTAATAATGATTCAACTTTTGAATAGACAATTGACATGAGGAAGACAAAATGATAAATTGGAGTAGTGATGTAAAGTCACATGTCATTGTGGATTTTATAGGATATACAAAGCGTGAAAAGTCTCCCCACTGATGTTTCTAATTGTAGAAGTTAAAATGAGCAATGATTAAAACTTAATGAATAGTGGAAGATATGAACTTTCTTTCTAATGTTTTGATCTTTAGATCAAAGTTGAACTTAATAGTATTTTTTGGTCGGATAAAATATAATTAATATTGAAAGGATATTTTCGTAAATTGGCTTTAGTCTTTAGGCGGAGCTTCCCACTTATATAATAGTAATATATTATAAAGCTTAAATGCCTAATTTAATGAGATGATAGAGAAAAAAACATAACAGTCGGAATCATAACCCTAATATCCCGCCATCATTAAATACGTGAGTACCCGACTAGCTTTGCTATCTACCATAGTTTGATAGACAGTTCAAAAATATTTCAATAATAAAAACATATCCAGTGAGATATGGGGCGGGTGAAATTTACGCAGACGTCACCTCCACCAAAGTAGAGATGCTGCTTCTCAGCTAAAGAAAATTATTTTAGAAAACATATTTGAAAGAAAATATATGAAAATACCGTGATGAAAAAGTACCGACATAATACTAAAGAGTACCCAAGGTATACAAAAAACACCAAAAGCAAAAAAGACGAAGAATATTTATAGGAATAATATTACTACTACAGAAATCACTCGACTAAATCTAACCTTCTATTCTAATCCTCGACTTCCACGATTTTTTATCTAGGGTCATGTCTTCTCTAATCTCGAGGTGGTTCATATCCTTCTTAATCACCTCTCCCTAATTCTTCTTCAGTCTACCTCTACCTCTCTGTAGACCCAACAGTACCAACCGCTCGCACCTCCTCACCGGAGGATCTGTACTCTTCTTGTTCACATGTTTGAACCAACGAAGCATCGCTTTTCGCATCTTGTCCACTGAGGCTACTCCCACTTGTAATGTATGACCTCATTCCTAATCTTATCCATCCTAGTATTCCCACACATTCATATAAGTATTCTCTTCTCTGCTATATATGCTCATCTTCTGAATGTGTGTGTTCTTGACTGCCAACCCTCCACCCCATAAAATATAGCCAGTCTAACGACCACTCTATAAAACTAATTACCTTTAAATTTATGTAGCACTTTGTTATCGCATAGGATATCGAAATCGAGCCTCCACTTCATCCACCTACCACTATACGATGTGTGACATCATCATCATCATTTTCTCCATTACCTTGGAGGATTGAGCCGAGATACTTGATGCTTTCTTTTCCGGGGATGATTTGTGTATCAAGTGTTACTTCCACATCTGACTCATGAGATGCATCACCAAATTTGCACCTCATATATGTACTTTGTTTTCGTTCTGCTTAGCCTAAAACATTTAAATTCTAGAGTCTATCACCAAACCTTCATATTATTCTTAATTCCACTACATGCCCTATGTCTCGTCAATCAAGAGATAAATGGGTACTTTTAAAACTTATGGTTAAAATATTTCATTAGTAATAATATTTATGTAGTTTTTGAAACTTGTGATTTTAAACATGACATCATATTTATGTAGCTATAAAAACTTTTTATTAAAGGTAAAATAAGAACTTCGAGTTAATTAGTTACATTTCTTTTTTATAATAAATTAAATAAAAATTATGTCTCTTTTAAATGAAAAACGGATGAAGTGTTTATTTTTTTAAGAATTTCTCCCAAATGTCGACTCTTTCGCTCTTGGCTATTTTTTCATAAGGCATCCAATTAAGATTATGTTCGATTTCTAATTCTTTTAGGATGTGAAATAAAGGAAATGCTCCCTCTTATCTTCATCAAGAAACAGTTCATGCATTAATTCCAAGATTTTTTTTTGTTTACAAAATGAGTGTATACATTTTTTTTTATATCAAAATAAGTGTCTCTTCTCATATCTGGTAATTCTTTAATTCCAAGATTTATTTTGGACCATAAGAATTAAATGTAATGGCCCACATTACACACACTTTTAGTTTAAAACCACAGGATTTAAAAATATTTTTTATTTTTTTAATTTTTTGCCGAGTCAAACCAGAACACTCATTTTGGGACGGAGGGAGTAATATAATGAAAGAGAACATATTTTTATGAACTCCATTGTCAAAAGCATATTTCTTCACTTGAAATAAAGGTCTATGCAAATTGTTTAGTATCCTTCGAAAGATGCAATTGTCTTTAAATTCATCCTTTTTACTTTAACATTCATCTACTATGTTACTTCTTTCGAGGTAGGGATAAAGTCTGCACACGCAGAACCAGAACGCGCTTGTCTGATTATAATGGATAACCCTCCTGAAACTCCACTAGTGTGATTATACTAGATATGTTGTATCTATGCTACTATACTAGCATGGTTTGGTCCACCAATCGAAGTCTGAATTGGGTGCATTATAATGTTTTCATTCACCCTTATACCTAGGCTTTCTCCTCTCAGCAAATGCAGCAAGGCCTTCTAACCGATCTTTTGTGTCTAAGAGGTGTTCATAGCAATCCCACTCCAAAGCTAAAGCTGATTGCATATCTAGCTCCACCCCTTTGTCAATTGCACATTTTGCCATCCTTAAAGCTAGGGGACCCTGTCAATGAATTTATCTCTGTAATCAGTAGACATGCAAAAGACATGGATATAAAGAGCATTTTCAGCCAACACTTCCATCTACATTTTCATCTTATATTCGTTTGACAGGAATGCTTTAATACATCAGAAGATAACTTATTGCCAGTAAAGAGCAAAAGAATCATGGCCATTCTACTCGGGGAAAAAGTGCAGTTAGCATGGGCAAAAGGAAAAGAGAAAAGGAAGGCTCTATACATAAGGAAAGATGGAACTTAGTAGATACTACCATATCCTTTTCAAACTGGCCTTGCTAGTATATAGAACCTCTTTTGATAAAGTAGTACCAATAGAACCTCTTGAGTGGATTACAACTTACAGCATCCTTACAGTACATAAATAATGTGAGCTGCTTTTCTAGACCCTGGACATTGAAAAGAGCTATTAATAACGTAGACATGGCAGATCACAATATATGGCTTTTATCTCTTCTTTTCACTCTGCCTCAGCTCCCTAATAATCTCACTAACAATCATTTCATTCTACACGGAATCCAGAATATTCAAAAGCTCATGAAACGGAAGGTTGCAGCTCATATGGAGAAAAGTTAGCGTTCAGTTTCAAAAGTATGTAACGAAAAGGAAACAATATAGTAACAACTGTTGGCTATGTGAAACCTGCAGGATAAAAAGAACAAAGAAATCAAAGCGACCAACTATTTGTATAGTCAATGATCCTCCCCCTAACTAAAGATTAAAACAAGATGGAAAAAAAGAAGGATAAAAGCAACAAAAGAAGCCTGACGTAATAAATGAAGGTGCACAAAGAGGAAAACAAGAAACCATAGGATTAGTAAATGACATTTAGTTAAGGTCCAAGGAAGACGAAGAAGGTTAATTCAAAGATGAGCCCTCGATTTCATTCAAAATCACAGAGAAGAAAAGAAAACCAGTGACAAACATATTTTATGCCCATGAAGGGTGCATGCCTCATAAAAGGAAAAAAGGATACAAACAAGAACTTGTGCCATATTACTTTTGATGAATCTTTTGATTACTGGTAATCTGTTTTATGGTACAGTATGGATATTCTTCATTTTGTTAGAGGAAGTGGTGGATCCCTTTTATGTTTATTGGATCTTTTCTGACTGATTTGCTATCGGACATCACATGAGATGGCAAACTAGATAAATAAATCAAACATACTTTTTCTCAATAACTGAAGTCTAACCTTCTGATTAATATCCCTAGCAAGTTCAAGTGCCTTGAGACGGGCTTCTCCAGCAGGGACGCAGTAATTGACAAGCCCTGCATGACAACATTATTATTATTATTCTGAGAACTTGGGAAAGAAATTCATGGAAGACCGAGGTTCAATATCCCGACTAAGGCAACAAAAATAGATAATTATTTGTATCTGCCTAAGCCTGCCTTGGTGCGCAGAGTAACTCAAAATTATAAAAGTGGGAGGATGCAAGTACCCACTGGAGTTGTATAGGCTTGCACAAGCTGGCTTGGGGGGAGAGAGAGAGACAGAGAAAGAGCAGGCAAGCACAGGAAAGACAAAGGAGCCCTGTCTCTTGACAAGTGAGCTCTAACAAGTCATACACGTACCCAATGGTGCAGCATCTTTCCCGCTTATCTTTCGGCCAGTAAAGATTATATCTTTCGCAATTGATTTTCCAACCAATCTAGGAAGCCTTTGTGTTCCTCCTGCTCTGCAAAATGCCAGTATGAAATAAGATGATAGCATACAGAATATTTAAAGAATCCAACACTTTTGGACAGTAAAATATGACAATGTGGCAGCAAGATAATGGAAATGGAACGTTAGAACATAAACCATGCGTAGCTAATATATCCTTTCCCTGAATTTTCATATTTTATATAAGCAAACATATATTGTGTAATTGAGGCATACCCCGGTATTACAGCAAGTCCTGTTTCTGGCAAACCCAACACTGCATCTTCACCTGGGTAACACATCATCAGATTAGATAGAGACAGAGAGAGAGAATATGGCATAAACTCAGAAATGCAAGAGAAACACACCACATATCCGGATATCACAAGACATCGCCATTTCAAGTCCCCCACCCAATGCTATACCTTCAATGGCAGCAATTGTTGGAATATGAAGACCCTGAGTAAGAGAATACTTACTCAAAAGAGCAAAGCAAAGAAGACAATATGTACAACTAGACCATTTTATAGTTGAAAAAGTAATACGTGAGCAATGACATATAAGCAATATTATTTTGAAGAAAAAATTCAGAAGATGGTATAATAGATTCTTCATGAGCTTTAAGACGATATGATAATATATATTAGAAGAAACGTCATTACAGGTCACATACCTCCAAAAAGGTAAATGTTGATCGCAAAGTGCTCACAAAATCATGGACTTCAGTTAGATTCATAGTTTTTCTTTCCTACATAGAAAATGCCAATCAATTGAATTAGCTGTCTGTAGGTACAAACACAACACAGATCACAAACAGTAGGAAGACTACCAAATGTGTAAATCAACATCTGCTACCAAAAGCATCATCTATTCAATCATATGACACACCACCCCACCAAAGAAAATCGATTCTGGGAATATGTCTGAGCCACATAGAGGACGCGTGTTATGAATCAAGAATTTGGACTTGCTGACAAAGATGCTGAAATGGCCAACGAGGTGGATGCCACGCAAGGAATTGTTGAAAGCAACTTGGGAAAGGGCAAAAGAGTGAAACAAAGGCCTTCAAAGTTAAATGATTATATAGTGGGAATTGGCTAATGTAGCTGTAGGAGTTTGTTATAAAAGACAGTGTAGTGGGCAGCAAAAAGTAGGCAAAAAGTTGTTAGAATATTCTCCTCTCACCTCCTCTCAGTATCTCTAATTCTCATCCCCTTTCTCTACTTCTCATCCCCCTTCTTTATGTTCTTATCATTCCCTGTTCCTTATATGAATCTGTAACTTTCCTTTCCCTAAGCTTGTAATAGTTTGAGTTGTTAGTGAAATGTTATTTTCCTGAGCTTAAGTTTACTGTTGAATAGCTATTACAACATTGGTGCTTTCATTCCCTTATGGCTGATTCCACACTCAAGCCTGTTGTTGATTCTGAGATGAGTTCCAATTTGGAATTCATGAATGAGGTCCGTTCAACTATGTCAGCACTTGCGGCACAACTTGCCTCTTTTGAAGCTCGTTTACCACCAATAGACAACTCTCGCACCCGTCACACTGCAGATTCATTGGTTATGGCTTCATCTCCGTCCATGCCTTCACCACCTTTACGTCATAAGCCAGCTCGTGTGGAGTTTGGACGTTTTTCCGGTGACGATCCAGAGGGTTGGATCTTTCAGGCGGAGCGTTACTTTGATTTTTATCAGATTGATAATGAAGAGCGCATATCCATGGCTTCCTTTTACCTTGATGGCGCTGCTTTACAGTGGTACAGGTGGCTATTCAAAAATCAACAACTCAGTGATTGGAAGTCTTTTACGGAGAAACTTGTCTTGCGCTTTCGTCCTCCTCAGTTGGAAACACCAGAGGGTCGATTGTCAAAGCTACAACAGACTTCTACGGTGGAAGAATACCGACGCCGTTTTGAGGCAGCAGCCAATGAATCGATGGCCTTACCTGAGAAGCTCATGGCCCGTGTATTCACTTCTGGGCTTCGTCAGGATATTAAACCATCAGTTTTGTTTCAAGAGCCCAAAACTTTAGATGAAGCCATCCATGTGGCCCATATGACTGAAAGTAGGTTGGCCTGTGAAAAAGGGCCCATTAAACCTGCATTTGCCCGGACCCAGCCCCTTTTGCCTACACCTAATTTTCCCCCTCAATCCCAAATCACGAATTCACGACCCACCTTGGCTCTACCCGCACCAAATTCCCAATCCAACTCACGCAAAATTCCGATCAAACACCTCTCACCTGCAGAGATTCGAAGCCGCCGTGAGAAAGGGCTCTGCTATTATTGTGATGAAAAATACTCTGCGACTCACACATGAATTATTCTACTAGATGTTGCTAGATTTTGCATTTGACTTCTACGAGTTTCCAAATTGGCAGTAGTGATGCAACTTTCATGTGAATGAATTTGTACCTGTACAATAATGAAGATGACACTTGATATAGAAAAACTTCCAAAAACAACAGTTTCCAACTTAGTGTTGAACTAGTTGTTCCCTTTCCCTTTTTATAAATAATTTTTCTTTTTGCCAACTCTGCTTGTGCCTACACTTCTCGAGCTTCTAAAAATGTAAGCAGTATTACCAAGTATGGTCTTTTTGATCTCTAAAAAATTTCAGAAACAGTTGTCAAATTTAATCTGTGACCTGACAGCGAAGAAAAAGACGACTTACTGTTTCAACTATGTTCCACATAGATACAGCATAAACTGCACAGTACGAATCCTCTCTTCTGTAGATCTTCGGAGTCAAAATACTAATCATGTGAAGCATGCTACTTTTTACGGAGCTAATTTCGTTTCCATTGCTATGACTCTACATGCTGCTACTGTCTAGTTAGCAGTCTGTTGTGAGACCTGACAGTGAAGAAACCTCCACTTTGTTCATTCCACTTCAATCCATCTCTTTGCTAGTAAGCACTTGAAACACCCTCTCGTGCTGTAAAAATCAACAACTAGCCACTTCCTAATATTGAGGCTCTTTTTAATTTATGTTAGATGTTTCATCTTCCCTGGAAATTGTACTCAGTGAAGTCTGACTTAACCATTAGTTAAGCCAAAGATGAATATTTTTCCCATTGCCTAGACTAATGCTCGTTTTCTGCTTAAACTCAGGCCAATCTTACCTATGTTTTTCCAAATAGAGACCCCCACCCCACACAAGGAGTTCTTTCTTTGTGCACCAATGCCCTGCCATGTCATACTTGTAAGTGATAACTTTCCTTCAGAGAGAGAGAGAGGCTTCCTCAGTGTTGAACCTCCATAGCCATTTCATCATCAAGCTTGTGTTGTGCTTCAAATCCTTGATACTAGCTCCCACCTTTCACAAGGTTATAAATTATAACTTATAATGCTCCTATTCTAGGTCCCTTGCCACTGAAAATCTTTTCTAAGGTAGTTTCTACACCTTGGTTGGGAAACATTGAAATGGCATATGCTGGTAAAGGATCAAGAACATTAATAATCAAGATAAGTCTTCCTCCAACTGAAAAATATTGCTTCTTCCAAACTTGCGAGCTTCTTTCACATCCCTAAAACTCTATCCACATCCCTTCTACCTTATGCTTAGCCTCCAAACTCCAAAGTGATGCCCCAAATAAATTGTTACCAGTAAACCTATCTGACATCCCAGGATTCCAGCTGCAACTTCTTTGTCAGGCACTTAACTGGGTAGAACACGCTTCTCCTCTAATTAGTGTAAAGGCCAGATATAGCCTAAAATTGATAAAGAATCATCCTCAGGTATGTTATTTATTCCACTGAAGGGTCACAAAGTACTAAAGTGTGACTGGCATACAACAAGTGAGATACTTATGACTTCTGGTCCGCTGCCACCTTGAAGCCTTTGATCTAACCTTGCATGCTTGCAATTTGTAAGCAAGATATTCATGCTAACCATAACTGTAATAAATAAGGATGCAGAAATAGTAACCGTTTGTCTCAAACCCTTTTGTGCATCAAAAGATCCTTCAGGAGTACCATTTATGATCACAGAGTATCTAACTGTGCTAACACAGAAATGACCACGTTGATCCATTTATTTGTCAATCCCATCTCACTAAGCTTACGCAGGAAATCCCAATGACATGATTATATGCCTTTTCAATGTCTACTTGACAAAGGACTCTAGGGATATTTCCCTTTTTGTCTAGTGTTTAGACCTAAGTTGCGTGGTTCTTCATTTTTGGTGCCGCATCTTGTCGACACGACACAGATATGGTCAACCAACATTGGCTACTTTGATCACAAACTACGGCG
The DNA here is from genome assembly GCA_037355625.1 of Petunia x hybrida. Lineage (NCBI taxonomy): Eukaryota > Viridiplantae > Streptophyta > Magnoliopsida > Solanales > Solanaceae > Petunia > Petunia x hybrida. The sequence goes on along the minus strand of JBBBVM010000048.1, from coordinate 5,696,702 downwards.
AAGATACAATGACCCAATGACTTGTAATGTAATTGTTAAAGAAAATTAACTTTAGCTTAAAGGAAGATTTGTTTCTTCCTATATGTACTTTTTGAGCTAAAATAATAAAAATGTAATTATACATTTAGCTGAATCTGTCAATTAGTGTTATGATTATACTATATATATTTTACCTGACCAACACCTGTATCTGTACCTGGATCCGTTCATGAGGATCTGACTTCTAGATTTGCACCTGTATCGGATAACCCCGAGCTCGAGTCCGAGCAACTTAGGTTTAGACACTCGTTGGCAATCAGAGAAACCTCCATTGTCTGTCTACCTTTGATAAATGTCGTCTGGGTAGTATCCACAACCTTTTCTGCTGCCTACTTCAACCTCTTTGTATCTTTGAATGAATCTTCTAAAAGCTTCTAAGTTGATATGTCTACAGCCCCTAAGCTCTAGGTGCCTCAATATGTTATCAAGGCTATGTGAGTAGCTATTGACACTCCTTTCAAACAGCTTGGCCAATCTTAAAGCATGACATAATGAAGCCTTTGGAGATTACACAGGATGCCCGCAACTTCATGATTGGAAAGATCAGCTTTAAGTTACGCATATGTCCCTTAGCTTTTTTTTTTCCTGTCAACTGGTCATGCAATACAACTAGAGTGGCCTTCTGGAAGACAACAAGACACTTACAGAGAGAATCTACGAAACAGGTAATATGAATTGAGAAGACAGAGGAGAGAATCTACTAAACAAATAATACGAAATGAGAAAGACAGATAAAACATTTATAGTTAACTTCTAAAACGTGGACCCTTAATTTTCTAACAGTGCAGAGCTTCCCAAACCACCCTCTTAGTTACACTTCTACTTTATTGTTCATAATTAGCAAACTTGTTCTTTTTTATATGGTAAGCGCCACCACCAACTCCCTCCAGGGTCAAAAAGTGGCTTATCCCACTTTCGTGGTTGGCAGAATCAGCTTTTATCCACATCAAACTCTGTAATACAAAAACTACTATTACTACTACGCCTCAGTCTTGAACACGTTGGGGTGAGCTATATGAATCCTGTGTGATCATATTCCATTATTCAAATTCATCAAATTCCAAAATGAAGACGATAAATGACAAAAAGGAAGATGTACATACTATCTGCAACTGTGAAACTACTTGAAAGAACTACATATTAATTAAAAGCACGACATAAGGGGATTTGTTCTTACCTTCAAATCAGCTCCAGCACAAAACACTTTGGGAACCGAACTGCAGATCATCAATACATTTGCGGAACGATCATTACTCACGGCTTCAAATGCATTCTGTAATCCTCTTAACATATCCTTCCCTATTGCATTTCTTGTTTCAGGCCTATCCAATTTAACCTCCAAAATCCCTGCAATTAACCCACAAATAATATTAAACCTTAATTCTTAAAAAAGAATTAGCCATAAAAGAATGATAAGGTTCATAGCGCGAGGGTGTCATCTAATGTTTCCTTATTCCACCGGATACCTACCACCTCCCACCAAGTACCAAGTAGCTCTAAGCTTGGTTAGATGATTTGAACCTGAGACCTCACGGTTCTCATCCTTCATTGACCACTGGGCCACACACACTGCACTAATTTTCCTTTTTCTATGGTTATGTCAGGACCAGTTTGCGAGCACCTCGATTGCACCAGATACTTGCTAATTCCCACCCGCACATGTACCCACTAACTCTGGTCACTAATATCACAATTCTTTGGACATAATATTTCAAGAATTGGATAAAATACTAGTAGAAGTAGGGATTGTGTAAAATTACCTGAATCAGAATCGGAGAACTTGTCTAATATAACGGATTGAGAAGCTGATTCCAAAATGAGAGTTCTATGACTCTGGAATTGGACTCCATCATTTTTGCAATTTTGGAAAAGTAAATAGCTGGACAAGTAAGATTTGGAGTAAGATTTTGATCGATTCAAGCATTGTTGCCCAATGGATTTAGCTATTGCTCCAAACCCAACTACCATTTTTGCAGGAATAATCAATTAATTTTCAAGAACCAGAGTTATCAGCTTCTTTTGTATAGTATATATAGCCTGTTTAGCTTGTTTAGGTGTTTGGTTATAGTTAAAAAGCCTAACTTATTTTAAGCTAAATAAGTAAAAAGTCATAAGTTAGGAAATCTATATGGTTTGACCATATTTTTTTACTTATCTATCCCTAATATATATTTATAATTCCAGAAATACCCTCCAAACCAAAGCGCTAATTAAGTATGGATAACTACTAATTGTATGGATAATTTATATTAACTATTAAAAATTATCTAATATAATCATTATATAATTAAAAGTGTATTGCGGAAACAAATTATTTTGTATTTCATACAATTAGAACCAATTTTTTTTAAATAATGAGCTTATTTATTGTGTTAACAGTTTTAGGGATATTTCCGTTATTTTAATAGAAAAAGTATACTTATCAACACTTTTTACCAAACACTTCAACAATTTTTTTTTTCAGCTTAAGCACTTCTATCCAAACATGTAACTGCTTATTTTTAAAATAAGTAAAAGTGTTTTTAAGTACTTGTGCTTAAAAGCTACTTATTTAAGCCCACCCAAACGGAGCCATATTCTAATTTCTAAATACTTTTAGGGTCGTTTGGTATGAGTACAAGTTATAGTGGATTAGTAAGCGTAGATTAGTAACACATGAATTGTATTATAAAAATTATTTGAGTTTAAGTTCCGTACACTGTCAGTGTACCTTTTTTTACACTATCAAGTAATTTTGCAGCTGGATCAATTTTGAAAGCGTTTCTTTCTTAGATCTATTAACCAAAACCATAATAGTCAATTTTATTTCCTAAAAAGAAAGAAACACCAGCCTTAGGCAAGACTAAATCTTGACGGTAAGTGGATATCCTGTTCAAATTTCATATATGGCACGGTCAATTTGTTTGAAGACATTTAATATAATTATGAAGAAATAGAGCAATTGATTTAGTTGTAAGTTAAACTTTAGTACTCTTGGATTTTGATATTAAATTGTTAAGTAGAGCAAGTCTTTGTGCACTTATCAGTAGTTAAATGAAAATTTCAAGAAAATTTTTTTAATCTTGTTTGTTAGAAACACCTATCTCATGATGTGTCCAAATGAAATTTATGAAGATAATCATGTAATTTTGTTAGTGTGAATTCTCTATGACAGTTCTTCAATATTTGTCTTTCTTTGGGAACAAACAGAGTGAAAGATATTAGTATTTGCTCATTCCATTACTTTGATGTTGAAACAAGCTTAAGGAAAGTTACATAAGGATGAATTGGAATCATAAGGCAAACTAGAAGAAAACCTGCATAAATGACACTACTTCAAACGCACTTATACACAGTTTCTTTGAGGAACGATATCGCTTGTGAAGTCATAAGTTTCAACAATTCGTTGCCTCCACTTTTCTTATGGCTTAATTGCAGATTGTCATCTTGGTTAGGCATTGCTCGCGAATGAACCAAGAACTTTGACTACACCAGCTCTCAAGAAATTTAGTTGGAAGAAGAAATCGTAAGTACCAACGAGGATATTGGAGCTGTTGACTAATGACCTAAAAAATGCGTGACGTTTGGGAAGCATGAGCAACCCTTCGCGCACGAGATAGCAATGACAGGAGATTGACCGGTTGTTATGTTTTAAATCAAAAGAATACTAACTCATTCAATGTATTATCCAGTTTTGTTTTAATAAGTGATAGCACCATTTGACAAGTAATTTCACAAGTTTTTTATAGTCTTTTCCATGTACCTCTTGATATGCCTATCCAACCAAGTAACTATAAAGAATACTCATAGACTCCTTGTTGCCTTTTTATAGCTGGTACGAGAGGATGGATTCAAGTTAAGCAACACTGTTGCGCTTACAATATAATATATATAGAGTTTCTTAGTTCTTTTACTTAGGATAGAAACTATACTAGACAATACAGGAGCATTGCACAACTACTATAATGTTTCAACTATACACTTATACTATTTCAAGAAGTTAGCATTGCAGGAAGATCACTTTGACTTCACATAATAAGAACCGAATTGACATTGACCCGAAAAGCAAAGGACAAACTGCATTAAAATCTTACTATAATGAGCAAATACTAATACTATATCTTCAAGTACTTAGAGAAAACTTGCAGCAAAATCTCATGATCTACATCACCAGTTTTGCTTTCTCATAGGACAAAGTGCATTTATTTTCTCAAATACATAAGAAATGAATTGAGATAGATAAAACTTTTGAAACAATTGAAGTCCGGAGGCATGCCTCTTCAGTCTTTCTAATAACATTGAAAGGACTACTAAACAAAAGAAGATAAAATGAACAAATTGAAGTCCGTAGGCTTGTCTCTTTATGGTTCTTTATACTTTGAAGCTCCAAAACTTCTATCTTATTGCTCATTAACGAGGGAGGTTTTGTTGGAACGGATTTGAAGCTGCTTTCATTAAATTCTGAGAAGTGTAGGTAGATAGCACGCATTTAAACATGTAAACAATATTTGAATAAACGTAACTGAGGTAAGAGCAATCTTACCCTGAATGAGCTGGGATATGCACAACATGTTGTTCTCAACTTGTCTATGGTGAAATTGTAGAAATGGTTGAGACTGCCTATAGATTTAATTGACAAAAAAAATATAGAAATAGTTTGTCAGCCAAAAGAAAGGCACATTAAAATAATTTACTTGTCAACAAGCGACAAAGATGATTATTAAATGATCTTTAAGTACACTTATATTTATTGGTGTGGCTAAGTTTGAGCCTACTTGGAGGCTTACATATTTATGGGTCAAAATTAAAGAATAAAAAATAAGGTGAAATTCCGAAATAACCAATGCATAAATTTTAAAACAATAGTTTTGTCAGTCATATGTTTTTCACATGATGCTAAGCGGATTTGAATTAATTGTGCTCAAATGGACATTGACTGAAAAATAAATAATAAAAAAATAAAGGTGCTATTTTTGAATTGACACGAAGTTTAAAATATTAAATTTTATGGGAGCATCATATTTGTTTTAAGTGAAAAATATTAAAATAATAGATGAAAATTCAACATGATAAAGTAACATAACATCACAGTTCATAAATTGAATAGTTAAATGAATTAGAATTCTTGACAGTTGTAAAAGTTCATATGATCAATTTATTGGTGCTATTTTGTCATATATTTTACAACATATAAAAATCGAAAGACTGGTCATATAAATTGAAATAATTAACAACTCAATTACATGTGTATTTATTCTGTAGAAGTAATAAGTCAAAGCAAAGGAGGTGCTTTCAATCATATTTGGAACTAATGAGGAATTGCAATAGGAAAAATTAAAACTCACGCATACATAATGCTTAATTACATCAAATAAAATTATTCTATTATGATTAAGGAGTAATAATTGAGATAGTAAATATTCATTTTGATTACTTACGTCTAAGTGATTGAAATTTATTGTTAAATACTGAATTTTAAGAAAAAAATTCGAGAAAATACATATTTTGAAGAAAACAATACTGAAGTTTGAACTAAACTTAATGTTTTTCATTTTGGAGTTTAAAGTCTAGCATAAAAAGCCGGATTTTATGGTGTTTGGGCTGCTCAAATACTTGAATGCTCATTTACAACTTGTTTGGATGGTTGTAACCCATTATATGGTATTGTATTGTTATTATGAGTACGACGTTTGTTTTGATTGTTACTTTAATTACGTATCGTTAAATCCATAGTTATGTAACCATAAAAACTGTCACTTTATGTAACGATCGATTTGGTGGAATCCCGTCGTTACCTATTTTTCCTTCCCATTATGCCATCACTTATTATTTAATATTCATATTCTACCATTTACCTTATATTCACTTACTAAACCACGATAACAATACAGTCTATCCAAACATTGTACAACACAATACAATATAATACAATACAATACAATACGATACAATATTTATACCGAGGATGGATTGAGCTGTCAAACATAAACAATTTTGATGTTATTAAAACCAAGCTGGCTCCCATTTACATAAATTTTGATGAACAAAGTTACTTGTGAAATGTATCAGAAATTCAATAAATAGTTCATGCATGTAAATAAATTCTGACACCATCATCTAAGGTGACTTATTCAATTTTTTCTTGTATACATTAACGTCAGATCCAGCTGGTTCTTGTGCTCTCTTCCTCATTTAATTTGATCAAAAGAAAGAAATTAAAACAAGAAATTAATTGGATAACATATACTCTCTCCGGCTTGTAGTACTTTTCGTATAGTTTTTTAATATCTAAATTATAATTTTAAAATATTGACTAAATCTAATTCAATTTGAATCCGAAAATTGGTCAACTTGACTTTCGAAAAGTGAAAAACATCAAATAAAGTGGACCGGAGGGAGTAATCGTATATGGAAAAACAATTGGTACTCTGAGGTTTTAACAACATTTACTACTTTAAAGATTCAAATGTGGGATTAATACGTGAAATATTCCCTCCGTCCCATTTTAGTTGTCGCTTTAGCAAGTTTCATTTGTCCCAAATTAGTTGTCGCTTTAGCATTTCAAGACTTTTTTTACCAATTTTTTCCAACTATGTCCATATTTAATAAAGGAGTATTTCTTAAAAAAGTCAATCCAGTTTCATTTATTAGGGGTAAAATAGTAAAAGACATACCCTATTTATTGATTTCTTAATGGGCGTGCATAAACCTAAGCGACAACTAAAATGGGACGGAGGGAGTACTAGTACTAATATACTCTCTGTGTTCCAAATTAATTGACGTTTTAGTAAAAATATCGTGTTCCAAATTAGTTGTCTATTTAGGATTTCAAGACAAAATATATTAGTTTTTTTAAACTATACCCTTAATAATTACAAAAATTCTCAAAAAAAAGTTAACCGTAAAATATTAAATAGGGCTAACATAGTAAAATATACAATATATTTAATAATTTTCTTAATGAACGTGAAAAAGTTAAAGACGACAACTAAAATGGGACGAAGAGAGTACCATCAGTGCTGGAGTAAAATAAATGTGATCAATATGAAAACTTACTGTAGTATAATCAAATTGGTAATCGTTAGCTACCATACAATAAACAAATTTATTTGCAATATCAATCATGTTCAAACTTCAAAATTTATTCACCTCAAGAAACATATTTACAAACTTTTTTTGATAAACTCAAAAAAATTCCATCTAGAAGAAAAATATAAAAATTACTATTAAAATAGACAAAATAACCAAGAAAACATAGAAGGGAAACTCCTCGTTTTCTTTCACTATATTAGAGTAAAATACGATAATTAACTAGTTACGTATGAACTGGCCTTATTGTTGGCATAACCAAACCAAACATACATAAACTAATTGAACACTTGGTTCCCCCTCCACCAATCACACCATTCACAAATTTTAATTCATCCTCTTCCTTTAATTCCTCATTTCTTTGATGAAAATCATCAACATTGTCACTTTTATTTACATTATCACCAATTTCTTCCTCATTATCATCGTCCGAAACATCATCGATAAGCGGGATAAGATTAAGTGTCAATCGACCATTCGACCGATGAGCCTCGAAGTACTCGTAACGTTCCACTTTCTCTTCCTTAATAATCAACCTGTCATACATAGACGGATTCAAAATTTTAAGTTTAATAAAGTACAATATATATATACGATGCATTAAAAAAATTATTATGTATACATGGTTCGAGCCGAAAGCGATACTAACCTGCCATCATCGGTATAGTATCTCTTCATCACCCAAGGCATTTGTGAACAAGACAAATTTCCTGTCCATGCAAGCCATGGTATTGGTGGGGGATACACTTTTTCTTTCTTCTCTTTTTTCATATTGCACTGATGATCCTTTTTCTTGATTCTTTGAGTATATGGCTCGATATTTATATCATCTTGAAGGTCAATACAGCTCTCAACACCAATAAAATCAGCAAAATCTAGTCCATGATCTTGGGTTGATGATGATTCCAGCCAATGCATGGGATAATATATAAAGAATTAAAGACAAAGGGTTTTTGGGAAGAGGAGAATTGGAAATGTTAATTTTAGGTCTTGCATGGCATGGGGGATCGAAAAGTTGTTGGGGGTAGTAGAAGGTATAAATAGGGGGCTGCTAGGGATGAGATTATATATATATATATATATATATATATATATATATATATATATATATATATATATATATGGTGACTGTGTAAACTATTTTTATACTCCTTCCGATCCATATTATTTGATTTTTTGGGTGTTTTCACGCATATTAAGAAAATCACCTTTTTAGCATTAATTAGCAATTTAATTGACTATATTAGCCCTTATTCAAGCTATTATTACTTATCATTTTGTTTAAAATCATTTATTAGCAAGGGGTGACATTGTAAAATTGTGTCTTGATTTCCGAAAAGATCAAATATTGTGGACAAAAAAAAAATAGGTTAAAAAATCAAATAAAATGGACCGGAGGAGTACTATCACATATCTCTTAATAATTATACTACATTCATAAAAATGAGATTATTAATTTAGAAAATAGGACAAGTTATTTGCCACAATACGTTAAAAGACATTTATAAGTCAAAAAGAAAATTACAATGTGAATTTGTATAAGTTAAAATAAATGCATTGAAGGGAAAGGTTATTAATTGGAAATGACAGCTAATAGTTTGGTAAAACAAATTAACTCCGAGGATTAGGCGATGAATTTGGATTTGGCTTAGCAATGGCTTTGAATGTATAGAATGGATTTGATTGTTGATAGCCAAATCATCCGATAAATAAGGGAAGATAATAAAGATATTGATTAATTAGGTTGAAAACATTATCCATAACAAGATTAAGATGTCAATTCCAAGAGAAGAAAAAGGAAAATATATTATACAACTAGATAGAGTTACACTAGGAAATAACTTCTATATACATGAACTCTTTTGAGAAGGATATTGATGTATAATAACCAGGGACGGAGGCAGGATTTCTAATAAGGGGTTCAAAATTTTAAAAATAAAGCTTAGACTTGTGTCAAGAGGGTTCAACATATGATAGGTATGTATAAAAATCAATTTTACCTGATATACGTAGTGCAATTTTCTAGCGAAGGGGGTTCAATCGGGCAAGGATGGTTCCGCCCCAAATAATAACTAATGCACGTATTGTACAGGGACATTGCAAGTAATACGATCCGTATATTAGTAGTGGATTCTTCCCCAATGTGATTTAGAGCCCGTTTGGCCAAGTTTTTGGGGAGCGAAAAGTTCTTATTTTTTCTCAAAAAATGCTTATTTTAAAATTTTGGGTCTTTGGCCAAACTTCTTGGGAAAAATGCTTTTGAGAGGCGGCAGAAGTTGTTTTTCTGTTGTGAGAAGCTGAAAAAAGTAGCTTCTTGAAAAACACAATCAAGCTGCTTGTGATTGTATTTATCGAAATCATTCGAATCAAACTCATTGCAACTGTCTTGTTTCTCCAGTAACAGAAACATCAGGGATACAAATGGGTAGGTTTTAATGTAAAAAACCAGAATCTGATGAAGCTTCAAACAATACAACGCCTAAGCCTCGACGATAAGCTAGTTAGGGTCGACAATATGAATACTCAATACCGTTGTCATTCCACTTAGAACTGTCTGAATCTGATTTTCAACAATCTAGTGAAACTACCAAGAGGAAACACAAGATATTAATCAGAAACATAAGCATTGACAGGACGAGCAAATCAATTCCGAATAAAACATAGATAGCTTAACTCTGATCATCTACTATGAATCTCGAACTTGAAGTCCAATGATAAACCAAACAAAACTTTGAAACAACAAGACCTTCTATACTCTTGCTACAAGAAAATTTCTCAGTAATACAAGAATACGAATGATAAACCGACTATTGATTTCCAGGGAGAGACTTGATGATGTCCGAATCACCTGAAACATCATCGGTGGCAGAAGTAAGACAAACGGGCTTCCATAGAGTTTTAAGAAATTTAACTGTACTACAATAGAAACTCTCTGATTTATTTTACCTGGATCAATTATGCTAAGGCATGAGACACGGTAATACTTGCCACATGCTGTCCCAAGATCAACATTGTCTACACACAAAAGTTGCGAGAACAATGAAGAACACACTGAGTAAATTTGTACTATACAGGGTACAAGAACCAGAAAATACTCCTCGAGTCGAAAACCATGAACTACATAACTAGTAGACATTTTTCTGTACAGAGGTGAAATCCCACAAACTGTACAACATAAAACTGTAATGGACCTCAGCGTCCATTAAACATCACAAAAATGAAATATGACACACCAACCTACGGCAGAGCTAGGTGGAGGGACGGGGCTTCAATTGAATCCCCTTTGTCAAAATGACAATGGGCAATCGGGCAAAATGAATTTTTATGTTATATACAACTTGTTGAACTCAACTTAACATGAGGAAAGATTCTAGTGTAGTAATAATTGGGTTCAAAAGTTGCTTCATGTCACAAGTTCACAAGTTCAAATCTCAATTGCGACATTTTAGTATTTTTATCAAAATACTCTTGTATAAATTCAAATCCCTGCCATTGACAACTGAAGTACATTATCCAACAAAGACGTGTGATATGCCTGTGTTGGGGGCAAAATAAATTGGATATCGAGTATTATGGTAGTAAGCTTTTCATTAGTTAACACGTACCCCTTCTGCTCCAATTAATGTGGCACCATTACAATTCTAAGAGTTCTTAAATTTGTACCAAGCTTCTATGGTACTTATTACCTAGTCTCTAACTATGTAAATTTTAAACTAGAAAACTTTTTTGAGCCGAGGGTCTACCGCAAACAGCCTCTCTACCTTACTCAAGGAAGGGATAAAGTCTACGTACACTTCACCGTTCCTAGACCCCACTTGTGGTATATCACTATTATCGTTGGAAGTAAAATTTATTACTTGATTGCTACATGAATAACTAAAAAAACATGGTGGCATATAATGAAAAAAATCAAGAATGAATAAAATAAACTTACTTCCATTAAAATGGTGAACACCAATTTTAGAGAGCATAGCATAGTACTCAATCTCAGATTTTCTCAATGGTGGACAATTGTTTGATATCAATATCAACTTTCCTGCAACAAAATAATATTTATTAATTAGTCCAAAGAACTTTAACTAATAATAATTTTACAACGACATACACAGTAATATCCCACAAGTGGAGTCTGAGGAGGGTGACATGTACGCAGACCTTACCCACTAAGGTGAAAGACTGCTTCCGATAGACCCTCAAGTGGAGGTGAAAGACTGCTTCCGATAGACCCTCAAGTGGAGTCTGGGGAAGGTGAGATGTACGCATACCTTATCCACCAAAGTAGTCTACTTCTTTTTTAAACGTTCGCTACTGAAAGCTCAAACTATTCCTTTTTGTAGCAGATCACTACTAAATTTCGAATTTTTCTTTTGAACAGTTCGCAAACTATTCCTTTTTGTAGCAGATCACTACTAAATTTCGAATTTTTCTTTTGAACAGTTCGCAACTTGAGAAAGCGCAAACTACAATTTTTTTCAAAAACTGCAAACTAGCCCATTTTTTGCTAAAATGCCTACTTCTTTCAAACGTTTGCTACGGAAAGCTCACACTACCCCTCTTTTTAGAGGTTCACTACTAATTTCGAATTAAATTTTTTTTTGAATAGTTTGCAACTTGAAAAAGCGCAAACAACCATTTTTTTCAAGAAACCGCGAATAAGCTCATTTTTCGCTACAATGCCTACCTCTTTTTTAAATGTTCGCTACTGAAAGCTCAAACTATCATCTTTTTTAGCAAATCACTACTAAATTACGAAATGTCTTTTATTGAACAGTTCGCAACTTAAGAAAGCGCGAATTACCTAGGAGGATAAGATGTATGCAAACCTTACTCCAACCAAGGTGAAAAGACTGTTTTTGATAGACCCTCGGCCAAGATAATAATAATAATAATAATAATAATAATAAATAAAAAAATAAAAAAGTTGTTTACCTTTGGAGGTTCTGAGAGTCTTGAGAACAGTTTTGTAACCAAGAGTGAACTTGCCACTCTTCATTACAAGAGCTAACCTGTTGTTTATGCTTTCATGTGTCTTTTTCTGTACATTTTACAAATTAATAATTAGCAAAAACATAAAGGAAAATATAAAAAATTCATGAAATGGGTATTAATTTACATACTGTTTTCTTTCCAGTAGTCACCATTGTAGATTGCCAAGATCTGTGAAAAAAGGGGACTATGCTTTAGGGTTTAAGGGTTTTTGTGCGGCTGGCTATATTTGGAATGTTATCTTTCAAGAAGTTGTCACGTGTAAGATTATTTCTTGGAGACTTTGCAAAAGTGGCTATATTTCAATTTATAACTTTCAATGTGGCTGCTTGGTTTGCTAATTGTGCAAAAACCAATTATATTTTGGTCAAATAGCCCTAAAGGTGCCTACTTAGTTGTTGAGCTAAGCTAAAATGGCCATATAGAGGCTACTTAGTTATGCAAAAAAACTGACTGTATTCAACTTGTAGCCCTGACAATGACTCCTCGGTTTTGCAGGCGGTACAAAAGAGTGGATATATTTTTAATTCGTAATCCTAAAAGTAGCTAATTAAAAGAGCATTGCAGAAACTAGCCAAATCATCAATATCAACCCTAATACTGGCTACTCGTTGGTAAGTAGGACAACTCCATATCCTACCCCGTTCTCATTTTAAGTGTCAGGATTTAACTGAACACAAAATTTTAAAAAATAAAGAAAAATCTTAAAATCTTGTGGTTAATAATTAAAAGTGTGTGTAATATTCCTACTTTGGAGTTTTTTTTGACTTTTTTTAAACTATGTAAATTAAAATACTTATTAGTCTTATTTTCTATTTTTCTATACATATATTGGTTTATATGGCAATTTGATTTTATTAAATCAAACACAAAGGAATTAAATAGTCATCCCAAATAATTTATGAAATACTTTTGTTGTTTACAACTGATAGAGCTTGAAATTGAAGGGAAAAATCCATTATATTTATAACATAAGTTCAAAGTTATATATTCTGATCAAATATAACTATAAATAAATAACATCCATTATCATCTGGTATTTTTCCTTTAAATACAAGCTCTGAACCAGCTCAGTTTGTTTATCACCAGTTGCCTCTAGTATTGCCTGGAAATTAAGGGGAAATTAATGATCTATGAAAACAAAACAATACTATATAAATGTCAAAAGTGTTGAATAAAACATCAACGAAAATGTAGGATAAATGAGATTTCTACACCCTTAATTAGAGGTCTCATGACCAATTCAAGGTGAAAAATGGGGTTGCTCCCTCGGCAAACTGGGATAAAGTTGAGCCTACTAGATCATCAGCGGGAGGAGGATGGGATTGAAAGAACTAAAGAGAACTAGTTTTTCCGGGCTCTTTTAAGTATTAACTGTCCGATAAGTTGCGTCGGATCAACATCGGGATTAAAATAAACTGCAAAAGCAACTAAGTCAACGTCTATTTGCTCGAGAACATCCATTATGAGAAGAATTTAATGGGTTTTACAATATGCGAATTAGATTAATCTAATCAGTGAGTATCGAATACCATATGATTATAAGAAGAATTTAATAGGTTCTGTTTCAAAATGGATGACATGTTTCGGATTTCGAGAGTCAAACGAGTTCATTTTGGTCGTGAATTTAAATATATAATTTTTAAGTTTTTGGAACGATGTTTATATATTTAGAAACTATATAAAAAGTACTATAAGTCACAATAATTAATAATTCAAAATATTTAAAAGATATTACAGTCACAGTTAAACTCGTTTGACTCTCGAAATCTGAAACATGACATCTGTTGTGGAACGGAGGGAGTATGAGTGAAAATTACTTACAGAAGTCTGGATTCTCTTGCAACATTCGTAAGAAAGGATCCACTGGTTGACCATTATCAGCAAAACTTGGATCGTATAGCCTGTTACGAATTGGCCTGCATTATATTGTAATTTTGCAAGTCACCATAAGTAATGATTCACAAAAAAAGATATATAAAAAATACTATAAGTCAGAATAATTAGTAATTCAAAATATTTAGATAAATCCATTTTTAGTATAACAATTACATAGTCTGTGGATCCAGTGGATGAACTCTTCCCCTATGGGTATTTCGTGATGATGATCCACGCGATAATCTTGGCATTCTTCCTCGCGTGTAGTTAGCCTGCATTTATATTTAACATATACCAATGTGTTAGCTTGCAGTTAATTTATGTGACGTAATTTGACTCGAACATATACCCTTCGACTACGAGTCCTCCGAGTTCCTATTGAAGGAGTGGCAGCCATATTAGAGTTGACACTATATCCCTACATAGGAACAAAAAAAGTAGCCACATGTTAGTGTTGAATTACTAGCACTACTAATTACTCTCTCCGTCTCAAATTAGTTGACACTTTCAGCTATTGCACGCCCAAAAAATTAATAAATAGAGTATACGTTTTATTATGTTACCCTTATTTAATATATGACTATTCAATACTTTTTGAGAATATCATTAATAATTAAGGGTGCAGTTGGAAAGAATTGACAAAAATAGTCTTGAAATCTGGGACAAATAAATCTTGCTAAAACGTCAACTATTTTGGAACATGAATGGAGCTACTTATTGTAAATCTACTTCACATAAGGCATATTAAAAAACAAGGACCCTATAGTATTTTTCTTTTTTCATTTCCTATTCTCTAATAACTTAGCCAAGAAAAGATTGTAAACAGAAGAACCATAAGATTTCAAAAGATTAATAATACCTGTGGAGGTAAATTCTGGCTCATAGTAAATGTGTGTTGGGGGGCAAGATTAAACATTGGCCTTGCAAGAAATTAAAAGAAAAAACATTAATTATACACAAGAAAAAATTGTGTATATTAATTATACACAAGAAATCAAACCTATTGACTCTAAATACTTGTTTTTATTTATTTTTTGTTTTACACCCGATGTCCGGTATCTTTGTTGGAGTTTCGATTAATTCGGATTTACGTCATGTAAGGCCGTTTTCATATATATATTTCACTAGAATAAAAAGGTGTTGTTACGAATTTATTTAGGTGTAAAATAAAGAAAGAAGTACCATTGTTGCACGGAGGGTTCTTGCAACATATAATTTTCTGAAACCTCCTCATGGTGATTTTCTGAAAGATCACTGTTTTGAGACCTAAATTAATACATAAAATAAAGTTTTTATATAAACAAATGGGTGATAATTTGAAAAGAGAACAGAAAAGAGAATTCTTTTACATTTTTCGACGAAATATTGGAGAATGATAACTTCAAAAAAAGTTTCTTCAAAATCTTACAATTTTGTACATCATTTAGGAGAGATACACATCTTATTTATAAGATGTATATAATAAATTCTTTTGTGTTATTAGATTTTTAAAGATTTTATTACATTAATGAAGATATTAGATTGATGAAATTAAGATTACAAAATTCCAAATCCTAGTCAAACTAAATTTTCACACTTTGAGTTAGTTCACAATGCAAGATAATATTGTGAGTTAGTTCACTCGACAAGTTGGAGGACTACCTGTATTGGCCGAAATTTGACCAAACACTCGATGGCATGTGTCCGATTATGTGGCAAACACGGAGTGAGAGTCGAAGACAACTTAGCAAAGACCCGCTTCAAGAAACCGGCCAACATCTGAGATGCATCGTTGGATTAGATTAGCATTCAAACACTTTGATTCCTGAGACAAGTAATTTTGCGTTATAACGGATTCTGCTATTTTTGGGGAGGGCGTTGATCGTGGAGAACAACATTATCTGTTCGTTGGAAAGACGTGGGGAGAGTGGAGTTTAGCAAGACTTAGGACACTACACTTATAAATAGCCCCTTACCCCCACCTTATACTTTACATTCACATTATATTCTTGTACTCTGAAATTATTGCTACTTTGCTTGCTTTAGAGGAGACGAAATTCATCTTCTTCTACTAGAGCACAAGCGCCGCTAATCAATAAGATTTACTAGTTTTGTTTATTATTATTGCTTCTTGTTTAATCTCTGATTCGTGTTATTATTATGATCCTTGCTTTATTGTATTTAACAGTTTAGTTAAGCAATAATTATCGTCTATTTAATCCTAGCTCTGTTAACCATATATCATAAGGATTAATCACGACCAAGTTGATTTAACGAATTGCACAACTAGTCAAATTTGTTAGACGTAAATTTAAATTCTAACCATTGAATCTCGATATGAAAGGATCGTTTGTGGTTCTCGAATATAAATTTAATTGTAATATCTGAAACCGAATTATACTTGGTGGTAAATTTAATTACAATTGGCTGTACATTTCTTTTATTGAATCCATACAACAAGAAAGATGAACAAAAAATTTCAACAATTGGTAGAGTTAGCTTGATCAGCTATTTTGAGACTCAAACAGGCATCTACAGCATCACCAATAGTTAGGAAAATCCATCCTTTTCCAAGTTTTTCGAAATATTTTGCTGTCTTCAGTTTGTTAATGACTCTTAACTTTGGGTTAGCTATAGCTAACTGCAAAAAAGAATGAAAAGAAAAACATCACGAGATTAGTAAACCGAAAAATAAGGCAGATAACCTGTTACAACATGTCAGGCGGAAAAAAGGTGAGAGCCTGACTTGTATGCGTCGCGAAACAAATTCCCTGTGCAGCTCTTCTAACACCACTACTCCTGATGTGTCCATAGTCATTACATCTGCAACCAATGGTATCAAATACTCTTAGCAGTTTCAAAAAACTAGGCTAAAGATGTAAAACAATAAGGTATGAAACTTACTAGACATGTCTAGAACTAAAAAATGAACTTTTTCGACTGTATTCTCGTCCTTGCCATTTGTGTCTGTCACCAATTTCAGCACCCTAAAGGTAAAAAAAGATGATAAGTAATTGTACTTCAGCTTTACTTCTTGTAATATTTCCGAAAGGAGCTCGAGTTATAGACCTTTCTCTTATTGAAGTGGCATTAACAAAGCAAAGTGAACCAGAGTTGATTCGAATGATCAATATGCCTGAAGTTGTTCTTGTGGCTCCTGGATATTGTTTAATGTCACAAAATGTGTCTGTCCCTGGAAGTCTTCCTTGTATTTCTGTACTAGCTCGGATCGTATCAAGTAGTATTCTACCAACTGAGATGCTAACCTGAAATACAGCAAATGCTTTAACATTCTGATATTCGGTAAATTCACAGATAGAAAAGTTCAATTACCGCGACTAAAAGGCCAATTTCGACGGAGACAAACAGTACTCCAAAGAAAGCACCAATGCAAACAATGAAGTCAAGCTTGTCCACTTTCCAGATATGATATGCTTCATTTATGTCAATTAAATTAGGAAGCGCGGATAAGATAACCGATGCAAGGATAGCTAATGGAGTGTAGTATAAAAGCTTAGTTAGCAATTCCAGGGATATGAAAACTGTGATTGCCATAACTATGTTTGATAATGCAGTTTCACATCCTGAACTGACATTCACAGCTGTCCTGGCAAATGCACCTAAACAAAACAAGAAGAAAAAAAAGATTAGAAGCAAAGTTTTTGAACATAACTTATACATATAAAGAATTAAAGAATTGAGAATTCACCAGTTGCTGTATAGCAAGAAGTTAAAGATCCCACAATGTTCATGAAACCCATAGCTACCATTTCTTTGTTCCCATCAAGATGGTATCCTTTCATCGAAGCAAAAGATCGTCCGACAGCAATGGCTTCCTGAGGATAAATTATTCCACATTAAGAAACCTCCCATTTAGTCATTTTTAGTAAATCAAAAGATAGAACAAAGAGAAAATACTGACAGTTAGTGCCACGAGACCGCATATTAGTCCAATTTTCGCGACTTCTCCAAGGTGTGGATCATTAAACTGTAATTTATGAACTGAACTAGGATTCAAACCCCCTTTGAAGTGTTTTACAATCTTGACTCCATGTTGATCAGCCTTTGTTAAGTAAACCACCAGTGTTGATATTATCACTGATAAAAGTGGAGCAATAGCTGGTAGCCAGAACAGTTTCCTATACCTTCTTCCCTAAACATTTCAGATTACCAAGAGATTAATGAATGAAGCAGGAAAATGAACTAAAAGGATGCACATTGTTACTATTACTTACTATATACTTTGTTGCTAGGATGAAGACGAGGAACGAAAATCCGAGTATAAAATTCTGAGGATGCAACTGTAACAAGTTCAATGAAAATTATAACTAAGCAGAGAATAAGATGAAAAGAGAAAGGGAAGTTCTAGTAAAAAGAAAGTCCTTACATCCTCTTCATGAAATGATTTGAAAACAGCTTTCAGCACAGAGACTACATCAGTTTTAGTAGTAAAATGACTAATTCCTATTAGTCCCTTTAATTGTTGAAGACCAATTATAATGGCTGCACCTCCCATGAATCCTATTATAGCAGCATGTGAAAGAAAATCCACAAGAAATCCCAACCTGTGCATACATACAAGACAGGTCGGAGTTTAACTTCTATACACTGACATCAAATCACGGAAGAGATAAATATCAATATCTACTCATCAAAAGTTGGGATTTGTTAACTTGAAAGTATGGTATATTACGTACTACAATACGTTAAAATACACCTTTTTTAATGAAAATTATGTACCTTAATAGGCCAAATGCTGCCTGGAATACACCAGCAAAGAATGTAACAGTAAAAACAAGGTTTCGATAAGCAATACGATCGACTGCAGGATCTACAAGTTCTGAAATCATTGCAGAGAGCAGTAGTGAAACAACAGCAACAGGGCCAATAGCAAGCTCTCGCGAACTTCCCATAACAGCATATATCAATGGTGGAACAAGACTTGTGTCTAAAACAATAAAAATGGAAAGATTAATATAAGGTAGTAAAACAAAAAGAAACCAATCAAAATGAGATGAACAAACTGGTGTTGGGAACTTACATAAGCCATACTGAGGATCGAGGTTTGCAAGATTAGCATATCCTATACTCTGCAAAAATGAAGTAGGTAAAAATTACGAGATACAATATATGGTTTCTAAGCAATGTTAATTACTCCATGTTGGTGCCGGTGGGAGATAACAGGTACACGATGAACTAGTCGAGGTGACCTAGACATCACCGTTAAGAAAAAAGATTTATACATCAGTTTTTATACCTGAGGAATGCAAAGACTGGCAATAGTTAAGCCAGCTAGTAAGTCATTCTTGAACATCTTAGCTTTATAATTCCTTCCCCAACTAAGGATTGGAAATATGCTTTGCAAGAATGAATAAAGATTATTTTCATGTACTTGCAAAACAGTTTGATTAACTGAGTTCTTGAGTTCATTGCAAATAGTTGGTGGCTCTGGAGAATTCAGAAGCCATTGAGTTCTTTGTTCCCTTGCATTATCATCAACATCTTGTTGATGCAACTCAATGCTGAAGCTCTCATTGGCCACTTGAGTCATTTCTTTTTGTTATGTTTGGTTAAATCTTGAACTAAATGCTCTCATATATATAGCAAACAGTCAGTGACGTACGCAGAATTTTTAAAGAGTGGTGTCAAAAACATAAAAATCTAGACTTTAGAGCTACTAGCGGAATTCATGAGTGGTGTCAACAACATAAAAATCTAGACTTTTGAGCTGCTAGCGAGATTCAATCCTTCAACGCTAAAGACTATGACTCACGCTTCAGCCAACTTAGCTGCGGCATCTCTTGTTTTAGTGGTGTCATTTTATACTTTCATAGGAAATTTTCTGTTTTTTCTTATTAATATAATATATATATTTAACAAAAAAATTTAGTCGAGTGGTGTCGGACGACACCGGTACCATATAGGTAGGTACGCCCCAGCAAACAGTATGAACACATGTGCTTAATATATGTAAGCCTTCCTCTAGCCATTACTGAGGAAGGCATGTACCTTCTATATCGGAAACAGCCTCTCCACCTTTGGTGAGGGTACGGTCCGCATATACTGGGTATGTTAGTTGCTGTTGTTGTTGTTGGAAGCCGTGCCAGGGCATATTGGAAATTATTACTCCCTGTTTCAAAATAGATGACATGTTTCGGATTTTCGAGAGTCAAACGAGTTCATTTTGACCGTGAATTTAAATATATTATCTTTAAGTTTTTTGGAACGATATTTATATATTTAGAAACTACATAAAAAGTTCTATAAGTCAGAATAATTAATAATTCAAAATATTTAAAAGATATATAAAAATATCACAGTCACAGTTAAACTCGTTTGACTCTCGAAATCCGAAACATGACATCCATTATAAAACGGAGGGAGTAATTGCTTAGGCATATATTTTAATTACCATTTCAATTGTTCAAGAGTATGCTTCAAAGTATTATATTTCTTGCTGAATATGTAGGATTTAAATTTTCAAACAATTTTGAAGTCATATTTTCAAGAAAACTTTATTCTTTATTAGCTTCTAATTGTCGGAGTTATGTCAATTAATTATAATGTATACGATCACAATTGTGACAGTAGTTATGCGTAGTTAAATTCATTTAGTCTATGATTTTATCAAAATCCTACTATTTTAAAAAGACAAGATAGGTAAATTACAAATTTTAGCCTATACGTTTTAAATATTTTTAATAGTTGTATGTTATACAAGTGGATAAATCATACATATTCAGCAACAAATATAACAATATGAAGCATACATTTGGACTATTAAAATAGTCTAATAGCTAGGTTTATAGGTAATGATAAAATATATCCAATAGGTTAGGACAATAATGACACTTTTTGTTTTAATATATATTAACAATATTCTTGTTATGATTAAAAGTGACCATGACTTGTAGACACTCATTATTTTAGTTAGAAATAGCATATTTTACGAATCTATATATACGTATATATTGAAGTAATTTGACTTTAAACAAGTAGAACAATTAAATGTTACCCGTTTTAGTTAGTTGCAATTAAATCTATATATACGTATATATACGTATGGTTGTCTATTCTATGCTTTCAAGAGTCGGTTATACTATACTTTTGACTACAATTTAAAAATACTTTGCATATTTTGAAAGAAAAACAATTCAATTTGTTACTTTTCTTCCTACAAGTTTCTATATTTTAAAACTATTTTTGTTAAATGATTGTCAGAGTTCAAGGCAGGACACATATTATTCGTTTTGGGCATACGCTTATACATATATATATATGTCTTGCGCCCTACGCCAAATCAAGCTCGAAAAATGTGCATACTATGTGAAATTGAGCTATATCTAATAAAGCGTATCGCTCATTTCGATGTGGGACGCCTAAAATGTCATGTACAACTCATCTTCAGAAGTTTGCTAGCCTAAAAATTTGACGGTCTTTCTTGACCCTCATCATCACGCCCACCATCATATTGAGGGAGTATTGCCTTTGATACCATATTTTTCATAGTTCAAAGTTATTATGATATTTATTGTGCGCTTTGGGTCTAAGCCCGCATAAATTTGTCTTTCTAACTACGCAACATCGATTACAAAAGCTTGCATACTCTATGAACTTGAGTTATGTCTTATAAAGTTCTTCTTTTCCTCTTCCATTTTGATGTGTAATTCGTCTAAAGTGTCATATGTGTACCTCTCTAAAAATATATTTTATTTTCAAATATATAAGTGTATCGTTATTTTGTAGAACGAACTAATAAGAAAATTGTTTCACATAAATTAGCACAAATGGAGTAGCACTAAACAATACTCCCTCCGGTCCACTTTATTTGATGTTTTTTCACTTTTCGAGAGTCAAGTTGACCAATTTTCGGATTCAAATCGAACTAGATTTAGTAAATATTTTAAAATTATAATTTAAATATTAAAAAACTACACGAAAAGTACTACAAGTTGCAATTCTTGTCATATTAATAAAATGAAGAAATATATCTCAAAATGTTAATCAAAGTTTACATTATTTGACTTTTAAAAAAGGAAAGTGATCAAATAAAATGGACCGGAGGGATTACTAGCGTAGTCTAGGGTGACTCATGCATTTATATTATCAATCAAAAAACTTAAAATTCGTTGACTTCATTTTAAAGTCTAAGTCAAGCAAATAATCTGAACACTAATTAAATTCGTCGAACCTTACACCACATTACCTAATCTTTCAATAACCATAGTTGCTCTAAACTAATTAATCACCAACTTTAATTTCTCAGTTTTATAATGATTTTATTTCCCTTGGTTAATTCTTCAACTTCCATTTCCTTTATTAGGAAACTAAATTTAAGAAATCAACAAGTTGACTGTTACTTATTTCAGATACATTCGAAAATAGTTGTTAATGTGTATTACTCCATCTGTCTCATTTTGTTTGTCATAATTACTGTTTCGAGAGTCAAATCGTAGATTAGGATAATAAAATTTACATATTTGAAAACTACATGAAAAGTACTATAAGTCGCAGTAAATAACAACTCAAAATATTTAAAAGATATATATAAAGATTACGGTCAAAGATAAACTCATTTGACCCTCGAAATCCGAACTACGACAAATAAAGTAGGACGGATAGAGTATTTGTACCTTTTATCGTCATCATCATTATTAATTCCATAGTTGATGGCTATGGAATACTGCTTTTAACAATTTAACTTTGTCAAATGAACGGAGGAGGAAAAAAAGTTCACCACAATCACAAATTAAATATTAACCACTACATGAAACATCTTTCATATAATATCTTTTTTTGGTTTCCCACCCAGTGTCCGGTACTCTCATTGGAGCCCCGACTAATCCGGATTCGCGCCGCGTAGGGCCCCATTCGGGGGAAAGCGCTCCCTACCAGTGATTTTTCCATACCCAGGGCTTGAACCCGAGACCTCTGATTAAGGGAGGAGTAGCCCCATCTGCTACACCACATCACTTGGTGGTATCTTTCATATAATATCTAAATCGTCAGAATGATTCTTGAATGACGAATTAACCACATCTGATAATATTTTAAAAAACTGGGAAGTATACACCTACTTGGAATAGGATATATATGTATATATACTATGAAATGTGATACAATTTACATTTCTCATTCTCAATTGTACATGATTAGCTTGACCTCCTAAACTAGTGATAAAATGTATTCCCTCTGTTCCAAAATGGTTGTCATAGTTCGGATTTCGAGAGTCAAACGAGTTCATTTTGAGTACCGTGAATTTAAACATATAATCTTTAAGTATTTTGTAACGATGTTTATATATTTAAAAACTACATAAAAAGTACTATAAGTCACAATAACTAATAATTCAAAATACTTGAAAGACATGAAAATATTAGGGTCAAAATTAAACTCGTTTGACTCTCGAAATCCGAACGATGACAACCATTTTGGAACAGAGGAAGTATATTTTTATTTGTATATAGATATATGTAGTGGCTATTGGTATTGGTTGAAACGTCTATTCGTTGTTGAGGAAATTGTTGATCATATTTATGTGTTATATTTAAATTATTTATTTGAGAATATTAATTGTAGAGCTGTTCTTACATCTGATAGAGGTCGAGCCGTTGTTGAAAATGATTATTAGACAATTATATGTGTTATGTGTGTTTGTTGCTTTTAGATTTTTTTATTTGTTTACGAGATTGGATTAGATCAGAGCGAAGAAATTAAGAGATTGAAAGATTCACTAGATTAAGACGCTGAAAAATAGTAAAGTAGATTTTTTTGAATAGGTTCTGGAATTGTGCAGAATAAGATTTAGGATACTTATCTTGAAGAAAGCTCTAAAATATCTTAGTGTAGTATCTTGATAGTATGTTTTAGATATAGTAGAAAAAAAGAAATATCTGGATAGATTGTAGAAATTCTAAAGACTTGGAAGAAGAAGTTTAACTAGAATCTTCTATGGATGTATTTAGAAAAAGATCAAGAAATCGAGCGGGCAGCAAGAATGAGAATATTCCGCACTGCTGCTGAGTCGTCGGACTTATCCACCAAGGGATTCGTGGAATTTCTGTGGATTGCGTTGGGGGAAATCTACCAAAGTTAGGCAGATAGATAGACTCATTTCCCGCTGCTAAGGGAGAGCAAGAAACAAAATCAAATGATTGTTTTTTAACCAGCGCCCTCTTTTGGGTATGCAGGTACTAAGAGTCCTCTTGCTAATAAATAGGGAATGATATTAGCTATTTGTAACCAAGCCAAAATCAAGAAAGTCTTTCTGGTAATCAAGGTTCTCTCATTCCAACTTACCCTCTCCCTTTTAAAGCTTCATCTTCCGTAGTTGAATCTTCTTATTCTCGTATGCGATCTAAGCTAGCAGAAGGTATCCAACACTAACCTTTTCTTCTGCTATTCTCTACAAAGACGACCTTGAAGATATCAAGTTAAGGATCATCATTCATGTCATCTTTGAAATTTCAATTGTCGTTATCGTGTTTTACTATTGCACTTTTTAAATTTGCAAGTTGAATGTTCAAGACTTGAATAGTTCAAGTAGCTTAATAAAAATCGCAAAATTGTGATTCCAATGCATTAACAAAAAGTACATTAACAAGCAACTCGTGAATGTCATCATGCAAATTATACAACTTCAGCTTTTCTGTTTATAGAAAATGTCACATTGCACATTAAGATACTTTCCTACTCGAAAACATGTAGCATCAGTAAAGGGAATTATCAAACACCTCAGGCTCGTGCAAGAAAAGTTCGCGCCCATTCATTCGGACTACTCCTGCAGCTATATCCTCTGCCCGCTTTCTTGCCTCTTCGGCCTTTCTAGCTGATGCATCAGCATCCTGTAAAATGATCAAATCTGTCAAGACTCGAGAGGGCTATAATACGCTGATGAAACAAGCATGCGGAAAAAATGAAAACAGAGGACGTCGCAGAAATAGATTTAAAAGAGGACCTCTAAATTATAAGCACTAAACGACATCAACTAACAATAGCTAGCTTTGTTGAAGCTATTCCCTTAGGCTCATTTCCTCCATCCATTGGGGCAAATATTTGTGCAGCTTGGATTCCTATGAAGGCGATATTGCTCAATCTCAAAAGGACATTTTACACTAATTTGGCTTAGTTGACTAATTAGCTAAGTACTAACATTTGCTTGAAGAAATTATGGCAGTAATTCTCAGTCTCAAAGTTATGGAAGTACTTCTACAATGTACTTTGAAGAAGGCAACAAAGAATCTTCTAAAAACATCCCGCGGATGAACTTTAAGATAACAAATTGCTAGTGAGGACTAACAAAACCGTAAAAGAGGAATGTTGTGAGAACATTTGTGAGGATTCATTCAGACTTTTGAGCACGAATTTTCTTTTCCTACCTTATAGTACTCCAAGGAGTTTTCCTACCTTATAATACTTTTGATGCCTAGATAGAAGAGAACCAATTTCATATAATGTTACAAATATCGGCAATTGCCCAAACATTTTTAATGTTTTCCATTATGTAGATGAATATGATCACATAGCTTCACCAAAATTTGAAGCAGGAAAATGTTGGGATCACAAGGCCGATAAATGTGCGGTCCTTGATGAAGCTGTTGGGCGAAAAGAGGGTAAGGACAAAGGTCTAGCAAGCTTAAACCTGTCATAACTTCTGACATCCAGAAGCTTATTTATGTGGTTTAAGAATTTAACCATCCATGAAGAAAGTGTATCCTACTCCCTAAACAATAGAGGGGTCTGTACTATAGCTAATGTTTTTCGCGAGACAAAAAAGAGTTCTTTTAGTAACACGAAGAAAATTTGTTCTGATTAAAGATAAATCCGCATAGATGGAAATTACATTATAAACATAAGGCTCTACATCAATGACAGACAACTAAGATATTTCGAGAAAAAACTAAAAGCAGAGATTGTGGAGTTTTGCTAGCCAAGGGTCTGCGTACATCTCACTCTCCCCAGACCCTACCTATGGGATAACACTGGGTATGTTGTTGTTGTAGAGATTGTGGAGTAAGCAATTGGCTTCCACCACTGATTGCATTCTCTTGAGTGCAATTGAGCTGGTGCAATTTTGAGCAAGATGCTGAGAGCATGCGTGCAGTGTACATAGTTCGAATTGAACATATGTTTAGGAAACTACTTTAAAGATGTCTGCAGTGCTACTTATAGCATACACTATCTTTTTTGGCAACAAATAAACTTCAACATCGTCCAGCGTTGCACTAGTTTCGAGGGAGATCATTCACCTTACATCCCAAGGACAACGCTAAGAGGAACTTAATAGGGAAGGGGTACTCAATCAATCAAGCAATCCTAAATTAGCTCGGATCAACTATATACAACAACAACAACAATAACAACAACAACAACAACAACAACAACAACTAGGATCAACTATATGAATCATCTATATCCATTCCAGTTCTATTCGAACCCATTCCTTTCCAAGATCAATTTTTTTTATCTTTTAAACCAAATAAGGTGTTCTATAAAACTAGAAGCTTTATCAATCTTCAATTATCCTTAAACTGAACATACATATCTAACCACACTGAAAGAATGTTCTCAGAAAAATAAAACACCTAATGTAAGTATGCGCAAAACAATTTTACATATTGAAACTTACAACCTAGTGTTTTTCTTTTCTATGACAGATAAATCCTCGAGGGTCGGCGGCACATGATTCGAAACTCGATGGATAATGAGTCTGTCTCTCTATCCTTCTCCACTTAAATACCACGCTTTTATTTAGGGACGAGTTCAAACCCGTGATGTGAGCCTAACCATACATCACAAGTCGAGCTCTTACTACTAAACCAAAGCCCATGCAGATAACAACCTAACTATTTCAAGATAACAAAAAAAGCAGTAAACTTTAAATCAATAATCAAGAAAAGAACCAAATTTGAATAACCCAATAAAGAAAAAAGTGACCTTTTGGCGTTTCCAAGAAAGAAATTGGGCTGCTGTTAAACGATTTGAGCTTGGAATTGATTCTTGTTTAGTCTCTCTTGTTTCTGCTTCTGCCCCCATTCTGTTTCAGCTCAAAATTGTATAAAGTTTTCTCCTTTATTTTGATTCTTCAGAGCTGATCCGACGTCGTTTAACAACAATCCCCGATATTAATTACTACTCGCTCCGTCTCATTTTATGTGGCGGTGTTTGACTTAACACAAAATTTTAAAGAAGAAAAGATTTTTGAAATTGATAGTCTAAAACAAACCAAAATTTGTGTGATTAGAAATCATTTCATAAATATAAAATAATTCTACATATAACAAGATGACATTCTTTTTTGGACAAACTAAAAAGAAACTAACACCCTCCTCCTAGGGTCAAATCGGTACCGATAGTCAACCCAATATCCATAAGTATAATTGTATCTTATATCGGTACAGTAACTGTAGTGATCTTTGCTACCAATAAGATATTCGTATGGTAACAACATTTATATATTTTATCGATACCTTTTTTTAAAAAAAATTAAATATTTTATTTACCGTTTTGACTTTGGATAATTTTGCTTTAAGACTTTAAGTTATGTTTTGTTTAAGACTTTATACTGATTTGGATGGCTTTGTTAAGACTTTAAGTTATATTTAGGTGTTTACTAGTTTGATGAATGATAGTAATGTTATAAGTTTGTATAAGTAGTAAAGTAATAAAGTAATAATGTTACAGATTTTAAAAATAATTCAACATCCAAACCAACATTACTTATTGGTAATATTAATACCCAACTTAGGGATGTTCATTTTTCGGTTTAAACCGATAAAAAGTTAATAATTTATAAGTATTAGGTTATCAGGTTATCGGTATTTAACGGTTTGCAAAAAAAATTTTATTGGGTTATCGGTTCGATTGTCGGTTTTGTACATTTTCTTATTGGTTAAACCGATAACCCAATAAGGTTTTCAAATTTACTATATTGCGCTTATGTGCATAAAAGTAGTATACTTAATTACTATTTAGTTGGAACTTGGAAACCTCAAACTCTAGTCTGCTTTTACTTGTGTAACTTTTAAGTCTCCCTATCCATTTCAACCATCGATTTACTATTTTACTCCTTGACTCCTCCATTAGTTTATAGAATACTGAAGTATATTTGAATCTATTGTTTTTAACTTTTTTGAATATGACGAATGCTATAAGAGGCATTTGAATTCACTGTGAAAATAAAGCCGATTTTGTATTGGATGCAATCGTTTAAGAGGTTTTTTTTAACATTTGTTAGGCCTAAGTTTCTTAATGGTTAAACCGAAAACCGAACCGATAAGAACCTAAAATCGATAACCCGAAAACCGATAACCGATAGCTTATTGGTTCGATTATTGGTTTAGCACTTTTAAAAACCGAAAACTGATAGTCCAAACCGATAAGGTGCAAAACCGAACCGAACCGAACCAACCGATAAACACTCCTACCCCAACTAGATTTAGAAGCACATGAAAGTATGTGTTCTCGAATGGCCTACTATATTTCTTAAATTTATGTAGACCTAGTGAAAAAAAAACCTAATGAAAGAAAAAGATCTATACATTTCACTTAGTAGTATAATGAATCTTTCAAGAGCTTCCCTTTTGTAATATCAACTCAGAGGCGGATTCAGGATTTGAACCATAAGGGTTCTAAATTTTAAGATAATGATTTCAAGTATAAGTTACTGGGTTTTCGACATAATTTTTGTACATATTTAATAATTTTTTAAAGATAAATATATTGTATGCGTCAAACCTACCGGACTCTGCCGAACCCGCGTCGTATGTGCTACATCCGCCCCTAATCAACTTCATAAGTAATGAAGTCCTCAGTTGGTGTTCCATATCTTTTATTGCTTTCTATACAACAATAAACATGAACAACACAAAATTTCAACAATTTGTAGAACTATGGTCAGCTATTTTGAGACTCATGCAATTATCTACTGCATCCCCAATTGTAAGGAAAATCCATTCTTTTCCAAGTTTATCAAAATAATTTGCTGTCTTCAGTTTGTTGATGACTCTTAATCTTGGATTAGCTATAGCTAACTGCAAAAAAAAAGAATGAAAAGACAAACATCATTAGATTAGTAACCTGAAAAATAAGGCAGATAACCTGTTACACCACGTTAAATTACATCGATAGTATAACAATGCGTTCCTTACTTGTATGCGTCGCGAAACCAATTCCCTGTTTAGTTCTTCTAACACCACTACTCCTGATGTATCCACACTCATTACATCTGCAACCAATGTTATCAGATGTTCTTAGTTGTTACAACAAAACTGGGATAAGGATAGAAACCAAGAAGAAAAATATTTTGTATATTAACACTCCGTTTGGATGGTTGTTACCCATCGTTTCATAATGTGTTGTATTGTACTGTATCGTATTGTGTTGTACAATATTTGGATAGACTGTATTGTTTACCGTGGTTTAATAATTAAAAATAAGGTAAAGGATAAAATGAGAATATTAAATAATAAGTGAGTGCATGATGGGTAAGAAAAATAGGTAACGACGTAATCCCACCAAATCGGTTGTTACATAAAGTGACAGTTTACATGGTTACATAACTATGGATTTAACGATACCATACAATATTAATTAAAGAAACAATCAAAACAAACGTCGTACCCATAGTAACAATACAATACCATATCATGGGTTACAACCATCCAAACAAGCTGTAAAGTAGTGATGATACTTACTGGAAATGTCTAGTACTAAAAAATGAACCTTTTCATCTGTGTTCTTGTCATTGCCATTTGTGTCTGTCACCAATTTCAGCACCCTATAAACAAAAGAAGATAGACAAATAATTAGGCTACTGCATTACTTAGGGGCCATTTATTTTTATTAAGATTAAGACGTCTGGATTATATACCTCTCTCTTATAGAAGTAGCATTTGCAAAACAAAGCGAACCAGAGTTGATTCGGATAATCAAGATGCCTGAAGTTGTTCTAGTGGCTACTGGATATTGTGTAATGTCACAAAATGTGTCTGTTCCAGGAAGTATTCCTTGTACTTCTGTACTTGCTCGGATCGTATCGAGTATTATTCTAGCAAATGAGATAGCAACCTGCAATAAAGAATTTTACATTACTAACATATACTATCAATTAGGTATTTTTACCTTACTAGTTCACTGATAATTCACAGTCAAAATAGATTCGTTTGGCTCTCGAA
Source organism: Petunia x hybrida (assembly GCA_037355625.1). NCBI lineage: Eukaryota > Viridiplantae > Streptophyta > Magnoliopsida > Solanales > Solanaceae > Petunia > Petunia x hybrida. The sequence goes on along the minus strand of JBBBVM010000048.1, from coordinate 5,666,577 downwards.
ATCCGAAACATGTCATCTATTTTGGAACAGACGGAGTACCTAACAAGGTGTAATCTTGCAGGTGATAGGTATATGTTTAGGTTCAAGTTGCAAAGAAAAGGACACAAAAGAGTTGACATGAGTCTTGTATTTTGGAGGACAAGAGCCAAGGAAAGAGACACCATCTTTTATCATAGTGTGACTAATGGAACCCACCAGGGACTCACAGGGCTATCCATTCTTGTCAAGTTCTTTGGCATTTCATTGCATATGACTCACAACTTGTTTGTTTGAGGGGACAAGCACAACATTTATTTAATGCAAGTTGCTAGAGACTTCAATTACCGCGACTAGAAGACCAATTTCGACGGAGACAAATAGAACTCCAAAGAAAGCACCAATGCAAACAATGAAGTCCATCTTGTCCACTTTCCAGATATGATATGCTTCATTTATGTCAATCAATCCAGGAAGCGCGGATAAGATAACCGATGCAAGGATAGCTAATGGAGTGTAGTATAAAAGCTTAGTTAGCAATTCCAGGGATATGAAAACTGTGATTGCCATAACTATGTTTGACACTACAGTTTCACATCCTGCACTGAAATTCACAGCTGTCCTTGAAAATGAACCTGCAACAATTATTAGCAAAACTTAGTAAATATACTAGTAGTTTATAATATGACTTATCATCATATGGATGTTTAGAAGTTGATAGTTTACCAGTTGCTGTATAGCAAGAAGATAAAGATCCCACAATGTTCATGAAACCCATAGCTACCATTTCTTTGTTCCCATCAAGATGATAGCCTTTCATCGAAGCAAAAGATCGTCCGACAGCAATAGCTTCCTGAACAGAAATTTAGAGCAATTCCACATCAAGAATCCTCCCAATTTACTGATCTTTTAAGAGAACAAAGTGTAGAAACAGACAGTTAGAGCCACGAGCGCGCATATCAGTGCAATTTTCGCGACTTCTCCAAGATGTGGACCATTTAACTGTAATTGATGTACTGAACTTGGATTCAAACCCCCTTTGAAGTGTTTTACAATCTTGACTCCATGTTGATCAGCCTTTGTTAAGTAAACCATCAGTGTAGATATTATCACTGATAAAAGTGGAGCAATAGCTGGTAACCAAAACAGTTTCCTGTTCCTTTTTCCCTGTAGTATTTCACATTACCAAAAGATTAATGAAACAGGAAGATCAACTGACAAATAGTACACCTTGTTACTTACTATAAATCTTGTTGCTAGGATAAAGATGAGGAATGAACAGCCAAGTATAAAATTCTGAGGAGCCAACTGTAACAAGTCGAACGAAAATCAGTAAACGTAGAATTTGAAACAAAAACTGATAATTTCTAGTGTATAATATCCCTTACATGCTCATCATGAAATGATTTGAAAACAGCTTTCAGCACAGATACAATATCAGTTTTAGTAGTAAAATGACTAATTCCTATTAGTCCCTTTAATTGTTGGAGACCAATTACAATGGCTGCACCTCCCATGAATCCCACTATGGCTGCATGTGAAAGAAAATCCACAAGAAATCCCAACCTGCACATACATCAAGATTAACGGACACATTCGAGTTTAACTTCGATACATTGACTTCACGTAAGATAAAAGATAAATACAAAAACGTCCGAAAAAATGGAATTTGTAACCAGAAAAATAAGGTAGGTACCTAATACAACACGTTAAGATACACTAGAAAAATTCTTTACATTGTCGGTGTATATAAGTAAATTTTATTAAAAAAGGAGACTTTGTCAACATTCTAAAAGAAAATTATGTACCTTAATAGGCCAAATGCTGCCTGGAATGCACCAGTAAAAAATGTTACAGTAAACACAAGGTTTCTATAAGAAATTGGATCAACAGCAGGATCAACAAGTTTGGTAATCATTGCAGAAAGTAGTAGTGATACAACAGCAACAGGGCCAATAGCCAGCTCTCTTGAACTCCCCATAACAGCATATATCAATGGTGGAACAACACTTGTGTCTAAAACAAATAAAAATGGAATTAAGATATAAGCTAAACAAAAAGAAACCAATCAAAACGAGATGAAACAAAAGCTAAAACTCGTTTTGGAAACTTACATAAGCCATATTGAGGATCAAGACTTGCAAGATTAGCATATCCTATACTCTGCAAGAAAGTTTTCTTTTTTTAAATTGAGATGAATGATAGCGAAGCCTTGTCGCATGACAAGGGTGTGGCCTAGATATCAATGAAGTGGCTAAAAACATGAAAAACCGGGATTGAAGTCCCAACGTTACTCAATATCTAATACGAGGTAACAGATACTCGATGGAATAGTCGAGGTACGTGTAAACTGTCCCGACATAACCCTAAAAGAACTGCAACCTTGTAATTATTTGTTATACCTGAGGAATGCAAAGACTGGCAAGAGTTAAGCCTGCCAACAAGTCATTCTTGAACATCTTAGCTTTATAATTCCTACCCCAACTAAGGATTGGAAATAAGCCTTGCAAGAATGAAAAACAATTGTTTTCATGTTGCAAAACAGTTTCATTAACTGAGTTTTTGAGTTCATTGCAAAGACTTGGTGGCTCTGGAGAATTCAACAGCCATTGAGTTCTTTGTTCCCTTCCAGTATCAAGTTGCTGCAGCTCAATACTGAAACTCTCATTGGGCAATGAATTCATTTGTTTTTAGTTAAATCTTATAACTAAATGCTCTCATTTATATCAAGAATATGAACCATGTGCTAAATATATATACAAAGAGTCACTACTGAGGAAGGCATGTACCTTATCATGTTAGTTACAAATTATTGCAATTAGATTACAATAATTTTTCTAATCAGAATTAGAAAGTCTTGATATAGAAAGAACTGGTCAACGCTATATAAGTACTAAAAGCAATTATGTCACAATAATTATTATTAGTGCAAATAAGTAGTATTAATTATTTCAATCGACTAGCATTAAATTTTAGACCTATCCTTATGTGAACTTATTTCCTTTTTCAAAAAAAGAATGGCATCTTTTGAAATATTCTGCCACATAAATATTTATTACTTATTTTAGATCATAAATTTTAAAAGTATTTCGTCTTTATTAAATTCCGTGCAAAATCAAATAAATTCACATAAATTGAAACAAAAAGAGTAATAGTCATTAATTTGATAATGAGACAGGATATTGTTGATTATGTTTTATTATACTCTCTCTTTCTAAAAGGGGAAAGACGAGGAAAGAGGGCGGGAGGTTTTATCACCAATATTTAATTGGATCTCTAATCTTCTTCATTCCTTCCTAGTAAATAAAAGAATGGAGAATTACCAAAACAGCTAGTCAACTCCATTTCTTTATTTTTGACTAGCCCTAGTACACATAAAAATGAATACACACTGTAACAAATGCTTGGAAAGGTATACAAATGGTATATTCAGTATACACAGTGGTTACACTCAAAAGAATTACGTATACAGTAAGATTTATTGGGTATACACAATGTATACAGGCAACTTTTTCAGTTATTTTTTGTGTATACACACATTTTTTATACTTTTTGTGTATACACACTTTTTTAACAGTGTATACATATTTTTGTTACACTTTTTGTGTATACATATTCCAAAAAAAAAAAAAAAAAAAGGGTTGCCTGGTTCTGATCACCGGAGCAACAACAATATTCCGATAGATAAGCAGCAGATGGAGTAGATACAACACGGAGTGGATGACAAAGCGGAGTAGAGACCAATGGCGCAGGAGCAGCGAATCAGCGGTGCCGGAGGATCGGACCAACGACGCCGAAGTAGCGAACCAGACGGCGGAGCAGCAAAGCAGTGGTTGCAGCTAGGGGTGTTCACGGTTTGGTTAAAAACCGATCCAAACCGAAAACCAAACCAAACCGATTAAAATAACCGATGCGTTCTTGGATATGGTTTGGTTTGGTTTTCAAATTTTAAAAACCGACATTATTTGGTTTGGTTTGGTTTTCATGAAAAATAACCGAAGAAATAACCAAATCGAACCGACAAATTATAATGTAATTTAAGTATTTTATATATTTTTTAATAAATTTTGTAGTAGGTTAAATGTTATGAGATTTTAGTAAGTCCATTTTAACAAGAAACCAACTCATTTAGTCAAAGGAGTGGCTAACTTTTAAGTCCATTTTAAAAAGAAACCAACTCATTTAGCCCAAGGAGTCCAATTCATTCAATAAGCTTATAATTTTATTAAATTCTTTAAAAAATCGAACTCACAGACACATAGACATACCGATAAAGTTTATAGGCAAATCAAATCTAGTTTTGACATCTTCTTTTCCGTAACCATTGCATATTCAACTTGATATATGAGTCACGATATATCGAAAGCTGAAACATCATCTAAATATAAATTTGCTTTAATTCTTTCTTTTGTTCTAAATATTTATATTCAATTGCCCCAAGATTTGTTGTAGTGGCAAGAGTGCAACATTTTAGGTATAGTTAAGTTAAAATTTCAAGTTGTTCAACATACTATAAGACTAAGAGCATACTTGTAGTTCTCTTTATCATTCGCTTTTAGGAAAAATTATCTTTATCATTCGCTTTTCGGAAAAAATATCTTTATCATTTAATTTTTTAGAAAAAGTTCTTTTTATCATTCTTATTATCTTCATTGTTATTTTGTTTCTCAAAAACCGAACCAAACCAACAATAACCAAACCGATGGATATAACTTTTATTTGGTTTGGTTTGGTTTTAAGAATTGAAAAACCGATTATATTGGTTTGGTTATGGTTTTAATCAAAAACCAACCAAACCAAACTGTGAACACCCCTAGTTGCAGCGGAGCAGCGAACCAGTAGTAGCAGATGGAAGTAGTGACCTGGACAGCGACGGAACAGTGAAGAGACGGTGACCGAAGGAAGTTTAGATACGGTAGTGGGCGGAGAAATGCGGGGTGGCGCCTGAGAGAGGAGAAGGAAGAGGAAGACTAAAAAAATCCTAGTGGCTACAAAAAATAAGAGGAAATGGTTAAATATTTATTTAGAGTTGTTTTGAAAAATGGGGGTCAAAAAAATATATGGATGGGGTTAGTTGTTCATATACTGTTGTTTTCCCATAAAAGAAAGAAAAAAAAAAGGAAATGTTAATGCATCCCAACAATATATATGTTACTCCTTCCGTTCCAATTTATGTGGCAGTATTTGCTTTTTAGTTTGTTCCAAAAAAAATTTCAGCATTCTAAATTTGGTAAGAACCTGACTACAAAGTTACAGTTTTTCCATTAATGAAATTATTTAAAACCACACAAATATCTGTCGTCTCATTTTAGACCACAAGTTTCAAAATTATTTCTTTATTTCTTATATTTCGTATCAAGTCAAACTATGACACATAAAGTGGAACGGATGAAGTGCTTTTTATGTTAAACTCTATCCACTACATTTGACTTATACATTTTTCTGTTCATTCTTGAAATTGTTTTTCTTTGAGTGGTCGAGCATCGATCCGTACCTTTATAATTAACTCCACATATCAATGTTATATATCCTTATACCAATCAATGACCCAATGTCTCTTATTTTTAATCTAGTGCTGATTAGCAAGGAAAATACTTTGATCATATATAACTACTAATTTACAATATGTCAAATGAAGTATTTTTCCTTAGTTTTGTCCAAATTGAATGTGTTCGATGTTAGTTTACAATTCAAGAGGAACTTGTGAAAGCACAAGATGATAGGGACCGAGGCAGGTAGTCGACTTTTTACAGTCTCTTCGATCGATTTAATATAAAGGAATCTGTTTGGTTAGAGGAACAAGAAAATATAATTTCATCATACAGTTTTGCAGAAATTCTCCTAGTCGAGGGTCTCTCAGAAACAGCCTCTCCACCTTAGTGGTAAGATTTGCGTACATCTCACTCTCTCCAGATCCACTTATGAAATATACTGATTATGTTGTTGTTGTTGTGGAGTTTTGCAGAAACCAATAAAGTATTTAGTTGGAGAGATTAAAAATATAATTTGCGCATACCAATTATTTTGTAGGGTTTTATAGGTGGTATTAATAAAATTAACCCCCATACGATGGCTAAAGTTGAAGTATCATACTTCCCAAGCTGAATTACACACCTGGAATTAAGAGAATTAATGGATGCGGTCGCGAGGATACAGAGCGCGATCGCGCTGAAGGGCAGCAATGCTGATTTCCAGAATCAGCAATAGGAGCTATTTAGTCTATTTATTATTGTATTTTAATTAGCTACTATAAATAGCTTAATTTTAGGTTTTATTTATTGGATGTTGTTTGATGACTATTGAGAATACTCTAGTGAGAATATACCTGTCAATCGGACCAAGACCGACTCAGATCGGCATGTTAAGATTCGGCTCATCGGTCCGGTCTCACCCGGTCTTTTTTAAAAAAAATTTAAGCCCGGCTCGACTTAAACACCGGTCCAGTCCGGTCCATTTTTTATTTTATTTTTCATATTTTAGCTAAGTCTGTCACTTTGTACTTGCAATTGGAATGACATATAATCCTATATAAAAAGAGAAGGAATGTGAAAGCAAGAAAGAAAGGATCAAAACATCTTGAGAATCATATGTTAATTTGATGCACTATTCATGATGGAAAAGATCATTATTATTATTCTAAGTAAGTACTATCTCATCATTACTATAGTACGCCTAGTCAAATAGATACAACTTTAATATTACAACTCAAGGGTGAGAAACTGATGCTATAGATTTCTCTTACAACCAAGAAGATCAGTTGTATAAAATACTTAATTAATATATATTCTTGATTTATATTACTTGGTCTAACTTATTGACCGCTGCTTAACAATGAAAAAATAGTAATGAATATGTTCATTGTTGTACCTAATGAAGCTAAAAATATCTTTGATACTGCTGCATAATTGAGGGATTTTAAAAGGGACTAAATGCTACATTAGATTTTGTATGATTCTTGACAAAATCATGTCTCAATTTCCCTCGACATATAATATAATTTTTCTATCAAAAAACCGGTCCGGTCCACCGGTGGGCCAAAGACCGGTCTTTTACCGGTCCGGGCTAACCGGTCTTTTTTCTTAAGCTCGGCTCTGCCCGCAACCCGCTTCCTCTGTAAAAATTTCGCCCAGCAGCCACTTTTAACACTGGTATTTAGTTTGAGGCCACTATTTTTATTGGTCTTACACTAGAAGCCATTTTTGGGCCTTTACTAAATAAATATTGACTTAAGTTCTGATAATTGACTGAACTTCAGTCCATTACGGCCCCTGGACTGAAGTTCCATCTCTAAGGACTGAACTTCAGTCCATATGGCCATGGACTGAACTTCAATCCATAGTATGGCCAGGGACTGGATGGAACTTCAGTCCATATGGCCCTGGACTGAAGTTCCATCTTAAGGACTGGACTGAACTTCAGTCCATATGGCCCTGGATTGAAGTTCAATCTTTATGGACTGAACTTCAATCCGGCCTCTGGACTGAAGTTCTATCTCTTTAAGCAAAAGTGGCCACAAACTAAATGTTTTGGTATTAGTGGCCTGTGCCCAAAGACCAGCGGCAAAAGTGGCCTTTCGTGCACTTTACTCGCTTCCTCCTTGTTCCGGACCGTTTATAATGAACCGGTCCGGTCCGGTACCGGCCCCGGCCCAATTGACAGGTATAAGTGAGAGTGTGTGGGTGGAATCCCTTTGCCTCTTCTTGGATCTCTTTTGAATTCTCTTGTGTGAGAGATCCATTGTATGAGTTCAAGTCTCATCCCCCTTGGATTGCTAAATTTGTTTTAATAGTTGATGACTTAGGTTGTCTAGTTACTCCATCTGTCTCAATTTAAGTGTCTATCTTTCATTTTTAGTTTGTCCCAAAAAGAGTGTTTCTTTCCATATTTGGTAACTACTTAATTCCAAGATTCGTTTTGGACCACAAGATATAAAGGCAGCAGCTCACATCACACACAACTTTAATTTTAAATTAGAGGAATTAAAAATCATCCTTATTTCTTAAACTCCACACTAAATCAAGCTCAAACACTCATTTTGGGACGGAGGTAATACATCTTTACTTGTTTCTCTATCATTTCTTTCTTCTATCTATCCTCTATCCCCTTCTATCATTACTTTATTGCGTTGATTGTGTCGTTGATTGCTTGTTTCTAAGTTTGGCTGTGTTCTTGAGGGTTGAAGAACTAATTTTTTCAATTTGCTTGAATCTCCAAATCTAGGATCATATCAACTATATTTTGGGAGATTTAGGAAAACCACTCACGAAACTTCAAACTTTTTTTCAAATTAAATATATGTACAAACACAACTTCAAACTCCAAAAATTATTCTTCAATTCAATTTCAAAAACTCAAAATTTTAAATTTCAACCAAATCTATATCCAAACGCTGGCAGAATATGAAGTTGTCTTTTCCTGTCCACAAAGAGGAAGGACATCAAAATTTTGAACATAATGAAACAATGATAAGTCGTCTGATACACCAACAATTGATTCAGTTTTTGTCTGAAAATTAATGACCTAAAAGTAATGGCAAATTAAACATGATTAGTTAATCTACATTATTAATATCCTTGTCAGAATAAAAAATTTCACTAACCATGAGTCGTCCATGACTTATAGACTCTATTATTGTAGTTATAATAGATAGCATAATTGCTCGTTTCAGTTACTTGCCATAAGAGTTAGTTGACCTTTTTTCTTTTCATCTTTCTGTTTTATTGATGAATTTAGCTTAGCTACGTACTAATTCTGATTAGTTTAAAAATGGCATGAACGTCTTAAGTCAAAGATTAGAGTCATTACTTTTTCTTTTTTAATGTACTATTGAAATATACACCACAAGATGAATTTTGGCAGGTAATTCATAATTATTTTCTTTTTGTTGTTGTTGTCGATGAACAATCATTGGCATATGGATAATGTAGCGATATATTATTTTCCAACTATACTTTAATTTATAGTATTCGTTGGTGATGTCATTAGGTCGATGATTAAGGTGTGCAAAATAACAAGGTTTCATAGAAATAGTTTTATCTATTTAGGGAAGTACAAGGATAAAGTTGAAATTGTTTTGTAATAATGATGGATGTCCTAAATGGATTTTCAACCTTGTGCTGGTGGCTCATGGCAGACTATATACCAAAGACAGATTAGTCAAATGGGGGTAACTCGGGATGTGTTGTCTGAGAGGGCTGCAGGTTCACATGGTTTATTAGAGATCCGTTGTTCTGAAGATATTTTTGTTAGTCAAATTATAGGCCTTGATGAAGAGGCATATGTGGACAGCAACGAAACTTTTCAAAATGACGATACTCTTGTGTAAGTTGTGCAAAAGGGGGATGAGTCTATCAATCACCTATTTTTTAGTGTGAATATTCAAACGAGCTGTGGCAGACTCTACTCAAATAGAAAGGCATTCAAAGGGAGGTAATAGGATGGTCGCAAGAGCTAGAATGGGCTGTAATGCACTCAAGGAAGAGGCAAGCAAAAGCAACAATGTATAGAATGGTCCTAGCTGCTACAGTCTATTCCTATGGCAAGAAAGGAATCAAAGAATTTTTCCAAAGAAAAAAATGAACGATTCCAGGATTGATAATACCGTAGTAATAAATCTCACAAAACATGAGATAATATAATTCCGAGATTATAGTCTCTTATCTACGTACCAAACGATTCTTAGCAGTATTAAGCATTACCTTTATCCCCTTTACTTCTTAATGTAAATCAATAATCACCTTCGCAGTGATTGTTCAACCAATCATTTAGACCTACTACTTCCAAATAAAGGGATTCACCTGGTTAATTACTATTATAAATCAATATATAAGGAGCAATATGGACGACGAAGAATATAGTCAAATTTGTTCTAGCGTGTCTCATATATTTATTTGTTTATATATTGGCTATTAGTATCAGTTGAAACGTACATTATGGTTGTTAGTAATTGGTGGTGATACATTAATATATGCACGAATATTAGAAAGGGAACTTGTTATTCTTTTAAAATAAAACCAGCAATTTCTTATCCACAAATATATGATATTCAGAAAATAGCTAGTAAGATTTGTCAACGTATCGGCTACTAGTTATCAATAATTAGTGAATGAATGACTACTAATATTAATTTTTGATGTTGTAATATTTTTAGAGCCGACAATGTGGTTTTCCACTTGTTTTATATTATTAAATCATATTTGACTGTTAACAAATTTGATGTTAAAAATTAAAGTGCCGCGTGTGTTTCTTTTCTAATGTATTCATTTATGATTCATATCATTTGTTTTTCCTTTTTTGTTCTTGTTTATGTTCAATCATTGTCACATTAATAATCAATTTGGTATCATTTGTAACTCTTCGTATACGTTGAAGATGTTACTAGATCGATGATTAAGGTTGAAAAACAACAAGGTTTCGATGATCGTTTCTCGGGATTATATTCGGGACTACGTAGAAGTAGAAAGTCTATTACTTACCCTTTTTCAAAGTACCAAATAAGGTGCCTAACGAATAAGAGAAAATTCATAGGCGCACCCCTAATGGATGGAATGATCACACTATAAATTACTCGAACATTATTTTTATATTTAGAAAATATATGGATTTGATTCATGAGATAAATGAGGTAAATGGTCGTCCCAAGTCTTTAAATAAGAAATTGGACATAACTAGCTTTTTCACTATTAGGCTTGTACATAAACTCGGAAACTCTTGCCAGCTGCTGCATACTGTATGGGGGTTCGGCCGAACCCGTAGCTTTGATTCAAACTCTATATATTGTCTAAAAAAATTTATTTATTTAGAATCCCCTAACTCAGAAAGTCTAAAATCTTGAACCCTCAATCTTAAAAACCTGGCTTCGCCTCTGCCGGGAACGAAGGGAGGATGCGGTGGTGATGAGCTACGTGAAGCAGCCACAACGACAAGCAAGAGCTTGAAATATTTCAGGGGAGAACCATTAAGCCCATCTGAGAATTTGAGGGTTTTGCTCTTTGAGGGGAAGGAGAAAGAAGGAAGGAAAGTATGGAGGTTAGGATATTTATGAAGAAAGGTTGATAGAGTTTTGTTATTGTTTTTTCAAATATAGCAAATATATGCAATTCAAATAAGGTATTGCAATATGAACCTATATTGGTACTCCCTCCGTTCCACTTTAGTTGAATCCATTTGACTTTGCACGGAGTTTAATAAAGAGATACGACTTTTGAAATTTGTGGTCTAAAATAAGTTGTAGATATTTGTGTGGCTACAAATCATCCAGGGATGAGTAAAAGTGAATATTTCTTTCCAAATTTAGAAAGAGGTCATTCTTTTTTAAACAGACTAAAAAGAAAATAGGTTCATCCTTTTTTAAACGGAGGGAGTAATTTAGTTGGGCCAATTGCCTCCTAACTTAACTTAGCTTAAGATTTTACATCACTCAAACTCCACTAGTTAGTCATTGGTGAGCTATAAATGTTCGAAGTGTAGAAACAGCCTTATTTTCCCTTGTCATTTAAGTTGCATTCACTTTCTTTATAGAATTTGCAAGGCTAGCCATTTCGTTCACATTTACTATCTTCAAGCCATTGAAGCAGTAAATTGAGACCAGTTTAAGCTAATTTCAGCCCTTTTGATTTAAACTATAAATCCTTTTTTTTTTTTTCAACTTCATTAGAGTTTTGAACTTGATTTGAAGTTGAGCCCAACTTCACATTTTTAGAGTGAATTTCAGCTTGAAAATTGCGTTTTAGAACTTCAGACAATGAGAACTTAACTTCACTCTTAATAGTATGAACTTGAGTGAATCCAATCAAATCTCTCTATAACAGCCCCTCGTTATAACAACATTTCAATATAACGACCTAATTTTTTTCAGAACCGATTTTTCATGTTATATTTTACATCTCTATAACAACATTCTACCTATAACAGCAATGATATTAATTGTAGCATTACACTCTTTATAAAATTACCTCTCTATAATGGCCATAGTCAAATACTATTGTATAATAATATTTTGTAGCAGATATATTATGTATAAAATAAAATACAAAATATTTATGAAAATCATTCATAACATTAATATATTGTTTTTTTACATTCATACAATATAAATTTCTTTTGCTGAAAGTTTGGACAAAAATCTTCGCCAATTCTAAATGCATATATTCATTAGATTTTATTTTTTTATTGGTTGGTATAACTAGTTATAGATTTATTAATAATACATTAACTTTTTCGACTTTAATTAATGAAATATGAAAATTTGTTGAGATTTTAAATTTACCATGTATTTCTTGCGAACTTTTTTATTACTATAACATCTAAATGAGATCTAAACGTTATCAGTATGTATACATATATAACAATACTTTACTATAGCGGTCATGAAAATTTCAAACAACGCCGACACTATATAGAGGTTTGATTGTATTCTTGTATATTAGTTTTTTCTAAAAATGGTTGAAAACTAAAAAGACCATAAAATATGAAAAACTTTTACACCTATAATAAAGGAAAGATATCAACAAATAGGGAAATTTATGTGATACACCACCTGCAAAGATTTATTAACATCTTATTACCATTTTAAAGATTTAATTACGAGGATACCACTTTTTATTATTTTTAAAAATTTAATTATCTTCATTATCACTTTTGTGATGTTTATCTATTAGAGATTCAAAGAGAAACACACCCACTCGTAACCAACATCTCCTCCATTACACATTGCAGATGATTTTATTTTTCTAAGAACCAACATGAGAAATTGTGGAGCAAAAGTTTCTGCTTCCTTCCCACATAATGAAATCATCTTTTCACCTCACTTGTGATGGTCCAATAAAAGTTTTGGCACATTAAAATGGTTAAGTTTCACAATATACACCAATTATTTGATTGATTTTAGTATAACATACAATCAATAAGAAAGAGATGGAGGACAAGAGAAAATTACAATCAAGAGCAATGTAAAAATGTCTATAAAATTTCCGTTTTGAAATTTATTTGAACATATGGGGATGTAAATATACATTGAGACAATTATCTGATAGTTAAACATAATTGTATAATTTAAATCATCACAACAAATTATATTCAATTAATATTAGAGTAATTGTTCATAAATCTCGACAGTATATCATATATTGTATAATAGTATATAATATATCAGAATGATTTAATCATTTTGGGTGAATGGTATATTAATTAACTTTTAATGATATATTAATTATTTATAAATCCCACTAATATACTATATATCATATATCATATATCAATATATGGTATATTTGGATGATTTTATACAATAAGATATATCGAGTTAACAGTATAATATATGTAAAGATAAAACTAACAGTACGCTATTATATATACTGTATAATATACAGTATATGTATTAACATTATATTATTATTTTATTGGGATACTGATAATACTATTTAGAGCTTTTTCTAATGGTATATATCTGGGTTATAATAGTACACTAGTAGTAATAATTGTTACTTCACAAAATATTTGAAGAAAACGGTTTTCGTTGGGATGATTAATGATTAGGGATTATTAGGTTCATTTCACTGTATAAATTCCATAGAATCATTGTATTTTAATAACATAGTGGATAGGGATCAATAAGAATTATGGTATATTTGTAATTTAAAATATGGTACCATATGGAAGTGGTAATCAATGAAAATAAATCTTATACATTAGGTAGTTATGAAAAAATCCCTATTAAATAAGCAATCTTGAAATCACAACTCACAAGTCATGCATTAATAATTGGAATTTTTACACTCTATACTCATAAAATCTAAAGTATTTACAAACCATACCCATTACAAATTATACTACCCATAAAACTAAAAGTATTTACCCAACCTACCCATTTATTATTGTATACCTTTGTTATGCCTTATAGGTGTATTCCTTTAAAGTATACTGCATAAATTATGGTATACAAGTCTGGAGGGACATTTATTAGTGTATACTGTTATGCCTTATAGGTATATACCTTTATGGTATACTGCATAAATTATGATATATAAGTCTGGGTGGGTAGAGTGGATAAATAATTTAGTGGGTAGGCCGGGTAATATTTGAAAGTAGTGGGTAGTGACTGAGAATGTAACTAAAGATTTATCAAACACTAGAAATTTTATACCAAAAGTATTACTTTTCAAAGTAAACCCCACTCTTAAATTGAATTTGGATAGAAAAATATCAAAATTAAGTAGTCCAAGGAACATAGATATCATTTCATTAGTATAATATAATACTCCTTCTGTCTCGATTTATAATTTATCGTACTTTTATTATTAGTCTTTCACAAATAGTATGTCATATTTAAAAATCTTTCTTCCTTTATTATATTTTGTGTCAAGTCAAATTCTGACAAATAAAATCGAACAGAGGGAGTACGACATATAGCCTATCATGTATGTTATCAAAATCAGAAATCTACGTGTCTACAAGTCATTGTGCTTTTAAAATATATATTTAAGAACAAATTTGTTAGAATAAAGCCGTAAATACAAATCTGAAGTTAGAAAAAAGTCAAAGGTAACTTGGTAAAAAATTAAAGCTTGTGATAACGTAATTCGAAATAAAATTATAACTATAGAATAAAGCAACAAGAATATTATGATGGGCATATGACAAGAATATATAGAGATGTAGAAATATTTTCTATCTATTTCGAAGTGTGTCTTCCATAAGCTAAAGATCTTATTTATAGCGTTTCAAATTCACTCAAAAGTTACAAGAAATAACTACACCTATAATTTTTCAATGGTAGGACTGCAGGAATGTCATCCACATATGTCTAATGAATTCATAAGCCATAATAACGGAGGATAGTGGTTGGAGATAGAAATTTAGAGGAGAAACAATCTAGAATAAGCTATTAAAATTTTTAATAAATTCTCTATCTCGAGTTTTCTGTATGTATGGTCCGAAAAGAGGAAGACTCAATGGTTATTCGTTTACTAGAATGAGCAATTATAATTTTGATAAATAGAAATCTTGTAAAAGCTTTCGAGGAATGTGTTAGACCTGAATCATTTTTAAGCTCACTCAATATCGATGAAGACGGAAAAAAGTGGCTTTTTTCTTACTCCCTTCCGTCGTTTTTAGTCGTAAATTTGTCATTTGCATGTTCTTTAAAAAATTATAAATAAGTATAATATTTTTACTAATTTAACCTTCTTGATTTTTTTGCATAAAATCATAATTGATGTGGGTGTTCTTCTCTTCAAGAACATTAATAGTAGAGCTTAAAGAAAACACCAACCTCGCTATCTACCTATACTGGCCCGACCATAGAAAAATGTCGCCCAAGTAAATGTGATAACTTACAAGGATCGGAGGAAGTACTATTTAAAGTATAATTTATAACGAACCACATTTTCAAGTACTCGATGTTTACAAAGTTCAAACTCCTAGGTCCTACATGTAAATGACTTTTCCAACGTAAGACTTTTCGTCAAATAGTATAAACAAATATGTCATTTTCCTTTTCTATTTTCTGCATGAACATAGATGCTAATACGTCAAGATTCAAACAAATTTATAGACCCCACATTATGTGGTAACAAAATCTCGAAAACAGTTGACTAGTGACTTCTAATTAATTGGAAGACTTTACTACTTTTCTTGTTTTTTTGTTTCTTGTCCCATACAAAAAAAAATTTCAAGTCTTCGTGTCATTATAGTACAAAAT
This sequence comes from Petunia x hybrida, assembly GCA_037355625.1. Classification (NCBI taxonomy): domain Eukaryota; kingdom Viridiplantae; phylum Streptophyta; class Magnoliopsida; order Solanales; family Solanaceae; genus Petunia; species Petunia x hybrida. The sequence goes on along the minus strand of JBBBVM010000048.1, from coordinate 5,650,901 downwards.
TCTCACTACATATTGTGTTATATTTTTCTCCACTTTTCATAACATGCATTCATCTTGAATCATTTTCTTGTTAACCAAAAAGATGAATGCAAATTTTCTTGTTTTTCCCTTTTCTTGGACAGGTTTTTGATAATAATTTACTTGGTTTCTTGATCTGTTACTTCTTGAAAGGTTTGTTTATTTTTTTCTTTTTTTTATACTCAGAATAACTGGATTTTTTTTTTTTTAATTCCATGAAGTATGTGGACCATTGAATGTGTGTATCTTGCTCTACTGTGTTTTCCAATTCCTAAATTCTACTCCCTCCGTACCATTTTATGTGTCGTAGTTTGACTCGTCACAGAGAATAAGAAATAAAGGAAGAGTAAGACGTAGATGTTTGTGTGGTTGTAAATTACCAAATTTAGAATGCTGTCATTCTTTTTGGAACAGACGAATAAGCAAATATTGTCACACAAATTGAAACGGAGGGAGTACGTACTAGTACTTGTTTCAAACTTTTTTGCCTACATTTTACTTTTTGGACGAGGTTGATTCAGAATTTTAAGTTAACTGATCGTAATAGTTATGGTACTTTCTTTAATTTATGATAATTAATAAGCTGTGCACGGTGCACTATATATATAGTTCGAGTAGAAAGTAATTTGATGCATGATGCACCCTGGAAAAGTGGAAACTATCCTCCTAAATCCAAATGATAATGACATGACTGAACTTTTACACTTTTGCAGTAGTTCTTTAAGTAGAAATATATGGGACCTAAGTAGGGGAACCATTTATTTTATTTTATACTCTTAGGTGATAATGTGTCATCCCACTATGAACGGTTTCTAATTTAGGCGTATGGAAGTTGGCTTTAGTCTAGCTAATGCATATTTGTTTTGCTAAAAGTGGAATAACAAACTCTGCAAGATTTATGTATTCCAATAAACTAATAGAGTAAGAACAAGCTTAAATGCTAGGGGTTCGAGCCGTGGAAATAACCACTGACGCTTGTATTAGGGGCTGCATACATTACACCCTTTGGAATGCGGCCTTTTCCCGGACATTGCATGAATGCAGGATGTTTTGTGCACCGCGCTATTCTTCTTTTAAGTTGCTTACAATTTTATCTTAACATTACAAGTTTCTGGATTCCTTCTGGTGGAAAATTATGTACCATGTAAGGTGAGACCTGCCTAACTCTGAATAGATACCAAACTGTAGAAAAGATATAGCTGCTGTTGCTTGAATTGTCAACTGTTCAATCTTATCATACTAGTTTTGTTCAAATTATAGTGGTCATTAACAACTCGTACTCATTTTCTTTGAATCAATGGTTATCAGTGATCCATTTGTCTTTTTAGAGAGAATATAAGATTGTGTTGTAGCTTCTATAGACAAATTTATGTATGTGCCAATCAAAAGTTTACTTTTAGGCCACCACTATTACTCTTACATTGAAACTTTAACATGTAATTTCCTGATTAATCTATATATATATGACAAGCAAGAACTTTTTCTGAGGTAGTACAAAGTTCATGAAGATCTGGAAACTTTTTTAGCATTAGAAAGGGTTGGTGTAACTTCTTCTTTATCGCATGGATTTATTGTGATAATATTGCATTGAGACGAACTTAAAAGGAGCAGCAGTGCGGATTCATACAGCTGATCTCAACTTGCTTGCAGTCGAGGCATAGTTGTTTTTTGTTCTTATTGTTGTAGTTGTCGTAGTCATCATTGTCGTCTTATTTTGGTTCTTAGCTGCTAGAATCGCGATAGAGTTAATACCAAATTAAGCTAAATGAGTGTGTTATCTAATAACCAGAAGAGTTTCTTGAATTGGCTTCAATAACAAGATTGAAAATTTAGTATTTCATATGGTGATACAACTCAATTGTATTTCTTATACATTACAGGTGAATTAGCTGTTCTTATCTAGCATGGGCCATTCTAGTGTTGATGCAGAAGAAACAAAAGAGATGGACATCAGAAGTTTTTCATCATCACAACACCAACAAAGGCCATATATTCACAAAGTTGGAGTTCCCCCGAAGCAGAACATATTCAGTGAGTTTAAGTCTACTGTGAAGGAAACGTTCTTCGCTGATGATCCATTGCGTTGTTTTAAGGATCAACCAAGGTCTAGGAAGTTTGTACTTGGTTTACAGGCCATATTTCCAATACTAGAATGGGGCAGAAGTTATAACTTTGCTAAATTCAGAGGTGATCTTATCTCTGGTCTCACCATTGCAAGTCTTTGCATTCCTCAGGTAAGGATCATGCCTGGAGATATTATATTAATGAAATCAAGATTGTTAGGATCTTTACAAAACACTTTCAATTGGTATGACAGGACATTGGCTATTCAAAGCTTGCTAATTTAGCTCCTCAGTATGGATTATGTAAGTGTCGAGTTACTTATTAACTTTGTTTTTGTTAGTAGTTTATGAGAAACCAATCGTTTTTCATACTTTTCTTTGTATAAAATTCCAGACTCCAGCTTTGTTCCACCTCTGGTTTATGCCTTCATGGGCAGCTCGAGAGATATAGCGATAGGGCCTGTGGCTGTTGTGTCACTCTTGCTAGGTACTCTACTTCAGAATGAAATCGATCCTGCTACACATCCAAATGAATATTTGAGGCTTGCATTTACAGCTACCTTTTTTGCTGGCATAACTCAGGCTACTCTTGGGATCCTAAGGTAATTAATACAGTAACTAGCAAGTTTAGGACTTCTAGTATTTTGTTCTTTTCATTTTCTTTGTTTCATCGGATTTAGTTCGTTGCTTTCTCTTCATCTGTCTGACTTTGCCTGCGTAACATTTGCAGATTGGGCTTCTTAATTGACTTCCTATCTCATGCTGCTGTTGTTGGTTTCATGGGTGGTGCTGCAATTACAATTGCCCTTCAGCAACTTAAAGGCTTTCTTGGCATCAAGAAGTTTACTAAGAAAACAGATATCATATCTGTAATGAAATCAGTGTTCCATTCCGCCAACCATGGAGTAAGTCTTTCCTGCAACTTCTGAGCATCCTACCGAAGATGACTAATCATGATACTCAAAACTAATTTCTTTTGTTTTTTTTTTCCCAACAATTTGTAGTGGAACTGGCAGACAATTCTCATTGGAGCAACCTTTTTAACTTTCCTTTTGTTCGCGAAGTACATCGTAAGAGTCCTGAGTTCTATCGACGACTATATTCTGGTAGCATTTTGTAGCATTTCTTGATTCTATAATAATTTGACATGCAGGGAAAGAAGAACAAAAGGCTGTTTTGGGTACCTGCAATTGCTCCTTTGACTTCTGTCGTTCTTTCCACCTTCTTTGTCTACATTACTCATGCTGAAAAAGAGGGTGTTGCAATTGTAAGTATTCATTTTAAGTGCTTCTTAATTTCACTAACTTTTTATATGAAGAATAATGATCTCATTTAATCCATTTCTATGATGAACTTACCAGGTAGGACACATTGAGAAAGGAATAAACCCTCCTTCCGTCGATAAAATATATTTCACTGGTGACTATCTCTTAAAAGGGCTTAAAACTGGTGTTGTAGCTGGAATGATTGCATTGACTGTAAGTAAACTATTGAATGAAACGCTGAAGCAGGAACCTTAACATATTTCTACTCGAAGTCTGATATTTTACCTTCTCCTATATAGGAAGCTGTTGCAATTGGAAGAACCTTCGCGTCAATGAAAGACTACCAGCTGGATGGTAACAGAGAGATGGTGGCACTTGGAACCATGAATATCATTGGCTCAATGACATCCTGCTATGTAGCAACAGGTAGGATCAATAAACAAGCAAATGTACTACGCGTAGACACATAATGTGCTTCGATATAAATATCATTCAGGTATTTTCACTGTCATGTATAATGGTTTATTCGACTAATTGATGTATTCACCTCTTGCAGGTTCCTTCTCTCGCTCAGCAGTAAATTACATGGCTGGTTGCCAAACTGCAGTTTCCAACATTGTTATGTCTGTAGTTGTGTTCCTAACTTTGGAGTTCATAACCCCTCTATTCAAGTATACTCCAAATGCAATCCTTGCAGCCATCATCATCTCTGCTGTCATTGGCTTAATTGACTTTGAAGCAGCAATTTTGATTTGGAAGATCGACAAATTTGATTTTGTCGCTTGTATGGGAGCATTTTTTGGCGTTGTTTTTGCCTCTGTTGAGATTGGTCTTTTAATTGCGGTAAGGACATCAAGCAACTTAACCGTTTCATTAAGAAAATTTATCATTCCATAATCAGATATGATAGTCTTTTATCATTAAACAGGTCACAATATCATTTGCTAAGATTCTTCTTCAAGTCACAAGGCCGCGAACAGCTACTCTTGGTAGGATACCACGGACAAATGTATATAGGAACATTCAACAATACCCCGAGGCAACTAAAGTTCCTGGTGTATTGATTGTGAGAGTTGATTCTGCTATATATTTCTCAAACTCTAACTATATAAAGGAAAGGTAGGATTTTTCTACCCCTTATTCTCCCTTTAGTATCTTTATGGACTACATGTTAACAAGGTATAGGAACTTAACAAACTAACTTGTTTTTCAGGATATTGAGATGGCTAACTGATGAGGAAGAACAACTAAAAGCAGATGGCTTTCCTAAAATTCAATTCTTGATCGTTGAGATGTCACGTAAGTAGAGATAGATACCTGTTATACTGAAACTGAAAGCATGCTATCCTACTATGGAATGACACATTGAATCGTCCCTCGTGTTTCTGTACTTCTCCTTGCAGCTGTTACTGACATTGACACCAGTGGCATCCATGCCTTGGAAGAGTTGCACAGAAGCCTGGAAAAGAGAGATGTTCAGGTAATGATCTTGATCAACTTCATAATGCAACCTATATATCTACTTAGACGCGGATGTAGCCTGGTTTACTGGTTCAACAAATGCTAAATTTAAAACTCATAAGAGTAGTGAATTTGATAGTAATAATGTAAACAGTTGATTCCGTCAGTGTTTAAATTTTGGATCCGCCTCTGTACTACTTATGGTATCTAAACTCAAAACTACTTCATATGTGCCCGGAAAACTTACCGTCATTTCTTCTTGCACAGCTTGTCCTCTCTAACCCTGGAAGAGTGGTGATAGACAAGCTACATGCATCCAACTTTGCAAGTCAAATTGGTGAAGACAAGATATTTCTTACAGTTGCAGATGCTGTATTAACCTGTTCATTAAAATTTCCTGAAGAAGTGTAACATTGTAAAAGAAAGCTATGCCAATAGATGCACAAGAAGACATAGGGACATGAAAATCAACAAGAATACATAGTGGGAAAAAAAAGGAGCTGGATTCTATTTTTAGTGGCTGGTGGGATCCTCAAAAAAGTGATAGATATTAATCCAAAACAGATAGCTATCTTATCATGATACCTATGGTTTTAACTGTTATGGTTAAATTATGAAGAGTTCCCCTTGTCTTTCTTGTTCTTACTTAACATGATCCTTTGATCATCATATGTAAAATGTATAGGAGTTTACTGACAATATTAACAAAGATTATAGTGTTTTAGTTTTACATAATCTTTGTTCACCGAGCTGCCCTTTTTTTTAAGAGCGGAATATCTTTTACTGCCTAGAAGTTAAGACGTACCAACCAATGAAACCAGAAAGACCGAGTCTAGGGCCGACGAAGGGTGTAACACGGAAGGACTATGTACTGTGGCTACTACACTTTAAGTTTTGACACTACTAGATAAACAAATTTCTGTGAAAAAGAATTACAGTGAAATGAGTCAAATGACTCACTACTATAAATACAAGCATGGGTTACAGCTCGAATTTTATTAATAATTCAATAAATACCATGGCTAATCACTATGATAACAATGTAAATATACATAAATGGTAATCAAGGCCTCAATAAAGGAGCCTGCTAAGCCGCAAAGTTTCTGCTCAAATAAATGAAGACTAATATTTACACCTCGCGAGACCAATTTTAAACAATGGTCTGCCAAGCTTCACCAACATATTGGTTCTGAAGAGAGAAACATTGTCATGGTACAGGTTGATTGCTAACCGCGCTGCTTCTCCTAAGAGCGATGCACCGGTGAGCAAGAAACTGGCCTAGATACAGGAGCATATAGCAGAGAACAATTGCTGGCAAGTTACAAGCTGCTTGATCAATTAAGAACCTTTCTTAGATCACTTATCAATTGCTCTCTGGTTGCCGGCTCAACCTGCACACCGGAACAGGATGCTTGTTTCAGGAACCTTGAACAGGTAAAGATAAAATGGAGGGGGAAACAAAATTTTAATATCAGAGCTACAGAAAAAGACTCTGAATGACTAACCTTTTGTAGGAGGGAAAGAAGACCTTGTGGTAGAGCATGTAAATCCAATGCCGAATCACCAATCTTTGACAGCTGAAGTAGTACCTTTTGCACCCGCAACTCTTGTAGTCGTTCCTCATAGTTCTTGGGGTCATTTTTCCACGAGAAGAAGGCATCATCATCTATCCAAGCATCTACATTGCCTCCTTTGGCATCCAAAAACCAGCTTTTCACCAAATCCATAGCAGATTTGTAAGAAAGCTGGTCACCTGCAGCATTCCTGACAGTTTTGATCAGCATCTCCTCCTCTACTCTCCGAAGCAGACGTTTGTAAAAGAATGAACGAGAAGTTTCCCAATTTACCACTTCTCGGATCACCCCTTTTGCCGCCATTCTTAAAGAAGTATCATGCAATTCTGCGAACTTCGTAGCTATCTGCGTGTACACTGGCAAAAGCTCCGTCTCACGGGTTTTAATTTGCTGCTGCAAGGCTTCAACAGTAGTGTGTACCCCTGCACTCCTAGCTTCCTGAAGCTTTGACTTGAGACTGATAAGCTGTTGGTCAAGCCTACCCATGCACTCCAGCAGTTCTTTTCTTCTGAATTTAATTTCAATCATACCTTCTGGCTCAAGGACATTTCCCCTGGCTGTCCGTTCTGCATACATTTCAATGTGGTCTGAATTGATCTTGCTATCCACAACTACCCATGCTCCACCGCGGAGTTCACCCATCATTGGGATGTAAACAAAAACAGGCTGTTTGTATGTTCTGAGGTTCTCCACGATGGTTGATCCTGCCTGAAGGATACCTTCAAAGAGATCCCTCTGTCCACCTGAAAAGCCCCTCCAGTTGGCAAGAATGAATAGAGGCAGCTCCTCCCTATTAAAGTCCATCAGTGCTTGAGCTGTTTTAGTGGCAGAGTCGGGAAACCATACTTGGCCTGCTTGAGGGACAACCCTTTCATGAGAATCAAGCTGTCCAGGATCTGCAGGGATAACTTGCATCATAGTTTGGGTCTCAACAGCAACAATTCCTACCGGAATTCCTCCAAGCTTAGCCCTGCCTGTCACAACTGTTCTTGCCCAACCTTCCAGTGTCTCAATGAAACTATCCTTGTCAAAAATGCCTCCCAACCACTCTCCACTTGCATCTGTGAGACCAGAGATGGCTGCGCGTGGATCACATGTGGTCTCTGGGAAATACTCAACAGGTCTCCCTGGAGGATCCAAGGGAGTTGAAATAGGAAGTGGACCACCATAATATGGCGGAACGAAGCTCAACCAATTTAAAATCTCCGATACCCCCTCAAGGTCATCAGAAACAGTCAGATGAACAACGCCATTCGTTGCCATAATTTTAGGGCCACCAAGTTGCATGTGGGAGCTATAAACTTCCCGACCCAAAAGTTTGTTAAGTGCAGAATAACCAGTAAGAATAATTGGCTGATCAAGCCTCTGTATACACCGCATGCCAAGACGAGCAAGATAAGCACCTATACCAACAGTTCTCCCAGTTACATATGTCAAGGTAAATGTTTCATGGTATGCCCGAGAATAAGCACTTGCAATGGCTCCACTACCACTTAAGTTCTCAACACCTAGGCCATCCTCTTGTCCAATAATAGTATCTATAACCCATCGAACTTCTCCATTTGACAACTTCAATTCATGTGCTATGACAGAAGATTTAATACGTTCATGATCCTCAGGAGTCAAGTAGACATACTGAAAACCACGCTCTGGGTTCGATTCGTCAGACCATCCAACTTTAAAGCAGGACTTTACCTCATCAGCTGCACCTATACGTGCCCCTGAATTTGCTGCCAAATAAATAAGGGGCAGTTTCTGTGCGCAAGCAAGATCGGTCACTGCTTGGAAAAATGCATCCTCTCGTGGGCCAAAAGATCCATTTATGAAGGTCACATCATTTGCTACAACAATTATTTTCCTTCCAATAGGGAACTCAGGAGTAGACATTTCCATAATCCATGCCACCATCCCAACGCCATTGAGCCCAGGCTGGCGCTCCACAGAGACAAGAGGAGTACCCCAGCTCCCTTTTTCGTCAGAAAACGTTAATTCTGTGACATTCAGGAGGACCTTGTCCTTAGGCTTGTCTGTTCCAGGATTATAGCTTGCCCAAGTCTTCTCTAATGCTGCTTTAAATGCCTGCACAAGGGATATTTATGAGATGCCGATATTGATCTAGATGGCAATAACCAGAATTATGTCTACTATATTCAAATGTTTACCAATGGAAAATCATAGCAATAAGTGGTGCTGTTCTTGCGGGCCAAAAGCCGTCTCTGGTCAAGCACACCCAAAGTTGGATAAGGTGCAGTAACTGGCATGCCATGCAAAGGACCTTTGCCAATGGGTGAATGATACACTACTCTGTGCTCACCTGTATCTTCCACCTCTCGATAAATCTGAAAGTTCAATTTCCAAAAGCATGATGTCAACATTAATCACAGTCATCAATGACGAAACCAATACATGAAGTATGAAAGAGTTAAGTCATGAGGCTTTAGTATGTTCACCGGAATGCAGGTCCAGCGAATGGTTTCAGTCAATACAATGGAACAACATATGAGAGTCCAAAATTTCATGGTTCTAATATAGCATTATGCACCATTTCAACCATAAGCTTGATTAACCTTAAGCTTTCTACCAGAAAAGATAATTGAAGAAAAAGAAAAAAAGGAAAGAAATAATAAAAGAGAGTAACCATTCGTGGTCCAAGCCCACACAGTTGACTGATGGTGTGCTCAAACAAACACAAGTTGGATCAGATAAATCATTGAATAATTTCAACTACATGCTAAATTACACTTACATGCACAATGCAGGTGTGACCTGTCACATTCGCAACCACAACCCTCCAAGCCCCAGTTGCGACTCCTGCAGATGATATCCAAAGTTTCACTTCCCACTCACAAACGCCTAACTTGTGCATCCTCACACCAACAGATGCATTAATTTCATGAGCCAGCTCTTCTAAGATTTTCTGAACTTCTGCTTCTTTGTACTCATTATTTAGGTCTGTCCTCCTGCAACAGAGTCATGAAAGTAAGCCATATGCTAACTTTTTTCCTTAATAGCAAGCATAAAATAAAAATGAGTTACTAACTTGTGGTATGGCAACAGATCATCAATCTCTTGCTCTCGTAAAATATACATGTACATATGAGAATGGTCAGATTTGAGAGTCGTATTATGGAGATTAAGTTCAAGCTCTTCCAGTGCAGATATTAAGGACCTCAGAATGCTCCTCGAAGTAAAAGACAGAGACAAGGAGGAATCGGCTGTTCCCTGATTTAATCTGTGATATGCTAGTAAACCTTCATCTGATGTTGGCTGTCGTACAAGTGTTCTGAGAAACATCCTCTGGATTGGACGGCGCTTGTCTACAACAGTGTAGAGGTGCCACTGACGGTCTCGAGATGGAGTATACTTTATATTATCATAGACCTTAAGCTTTTCCTATATTTCAGAGAAATTATGAACCTATGATCAGCTCTTGGTCCAAGAAAAGAAACACCAGTAGTAATACTAATACAGGTTTCCTTTAACAGAAGAAAATGTAGTTGAGCAATATACAAACCAATTCAAGATAAATTGATAGAGGTGGCTCTAGATGACGCAGTAGAGGCTCCTCCTCATAGTACAGCTTCTCTGCTGACCAGTGAAAGGAGTGCCTCATAGGCCCCCTCCCTTCATCTCTCTGTATTATGCAGCTGATAACCCCTACACCTGCATTTTTAAGGCTGGAGCTCACATCTCTCTCTTTCAATATTTTGGCTAACTTGTTAATTCTCTCTTGTGCCTGATCTTCATCGCCACTGCAAATAATGGTGTGTTCCAATGACGAGCAGGGGAAACACATAATAAAAGTCAATTTCTAACAAATGTAAAAGTTAAAGAAGGTCTACCCTATTACTTCTTTTTTACAGGTATTCACTGATATATGTTCATGATTTATCCATATATTTAATTTTAATTTTTTTTTTTTTTTTTTTTTTGATGAAGTATATATCTACTTAAAAGTTATTTAAGCAGTAGAAAGTTGAGAGCTCAAACATAACGACGCTTGTGATACCTATCCTGAAGCGAACTCATTTGGTTGTTGATGCCCACCAATGCAATATGCAGCATGTTACCATGGCTGATTGGTTGAGTGGATCCATTCGACATCTCTGCATGCAAGTCTTGGGCAGTCTCCCTCAATGCAGCAGTTAATACTGTTGGCAATAGTTGGAGAGATTTGATAATTACCATGGCTCCCCATTTTCTCTCACTGTGTTTCTCAACTAACGGTTTTACCATCACATGGTCTCCAGGCCCACTCTTTCTCTCCACATGCTCTTCCAAAAACTGCCATGTAGCTATTAGTCCAGATCTGTGCCACTGCATCCTCACACTCCCTTGGATGAGGTAAGGCTGGAGTATATATCAATTAGTTAGATAAAAACTATATTACATGAAAGCAATTCACCAAAACAAGTAAAACTCAGTCTTATAATTTCAGTACCTGATAGAGTCTACGAACATAAGTTTCCACAACACGCCTCTGAAGTGTGTGATCACTGTGGTCAAAAAGAGCTACAAGTGCATCTTCAACTGCTAACGGAGCACTAACTAGAGCTTCCATTCTTTCGTTGATGGCACTTTTTCGCTTAGGAGTATCCATACTGTCACCTTCTTCAGTGAACATCTCTAACTCAGAAAGATTTCTGGCAATACTTGAACGTAATTCGCTCAATTTAGTTTGTTCGAGGAGTTGACTGGCCTTCAGTGCTAACTGTAAAATAAAATAAAGACTTAGAAACCCTGTTAAGAGCTTCAGTGTTACCCGCTTAACAATAGAGAAAATGTTAATGATGAGAATCAGACAATGTTGAAAACAATCACCCTACTAGGTGATCGTCTAGAATGCTATTCAATGATGAGCCATTAAATGAGTCATCAAAGAAGATAGGGAGTCTTTTCCATTTTTCCTTTTTGTACCTTCCTCTTATGGTTGGGAGAGAGAGAGCAGAATGATGCGAGAGGATTGGGATCAGATGGTCCCCAGGGAGAGTAAGACTCCCTCTTTGATCGATATCAGCATTTGCGGATCAATATTACTACTTATCAATCGTAAGCTAGTTGGGGTCTCAATACGAAACCTGACTATCCATGGCGCTCCACTTGAACAATGATAAATGACTGACACTATGAAAAATTCGTAGCAACTTTGAAAAGTCTGCACAATAACAGGACAAAAGAGCAGATACTACTAGTGCTGATCTTTGAGGACGTCCTGGAAGTTTTGGCTTGATATCAAGATTGCAAGTCAAAGATATGAAATATAGACACAATGGTTTCTCAAATTTCTGCCAGTACCTGACAAGCATAAGTATGGAGTACCATCATTTCATCGAAAAACATTTAAAATACCAACCTCGGAATAACTTGTATGGTTGAGTGCTGAGAAACGGATAAGTTTTTCCCTGTATGCTGCAGGATTGGGATATACCAGTTGCTCCATCAGGCTAAGTACAAGCTTATTTTTACGCCTGACACCCTGGGAAATACCACATTATTGGTATAGGATATTTTCCAGCTTAAACATCAGATGAAAGGAATTTGAACATATGAACAATTAGCTCGTACCTGATGAGAAAGCACTATGTCAACAACCTTCAGGAGATCTTTCTTATATTGAAGCCGGAGTGCTTCAATCACATCAGCCTGAGAAAGGAACACATCAGATCTGTATTAAATAACAGTGAAGAATAACACAGCAGTTAAACTAATGTGGCCTTCCAAACTCCCTCCCATTTAGTTGTAGATTCCTGAATATTTCAGCAAGTAACAAAAATGTAGGAATACAAGTTATTGATATGACATAGTGACAGCATATGAAATGGTATAAATGTAACATTTAGTAGCATTTTGACCATCCAGATGATCTTGAGGCCTTCTAGAGAGATGAGTGATAAAAAAGATGATAGCTGCTTATGGTACATAATACAAATAATATGAGAACGCATAATCTACATCTAAATCTCAGATAGGACTAAAAGATCCTAAAAAACATAAGATCTGAACATACCAACGTGACTATCACATAGAACCAACTACTATTAGGTGTTGCTAACACAGATCTTTTTCTTCTGCTTTGCCCTTTATTCGCACGGATTGCATGGATTCCAAGAGATTGTAGGTCCTCATATATTATATAGATTATGAATTCTTTTTGGTATAACCATCCCATATCCAGTACTCACAAGCCCAACTAATCCGGATTCGCGCTGTGTAGAGCCCATTAAAAGGGGAAGTGCTCCCTACCTAGAATTTCTTCATTCCCAGGGCTCGAAGCCGAGACCTTAGGTTAAGGTTGGAGGGATACTGTCCACCCCACCACACCCTTGATGGTATAAAATTTTCAATTTTTCATAACATTATGTTTAACTGCAGATGCAGAAGGGTTTATATTCCAAAATATAGAGCACCCTCCCGCTTTGAAACATAGTGATCCAGAGGATGATAATCACAAAATATTTGTTTGCACGACAACCCACCTGGATATTGTCACTAAACAATTCTTCAACAGATAGATACTCTTCGAAAAGGGAATGGACGATACCACGGGCATGACTCTCTCTTCCACCCTCATAAGACTTGACCAGACTCATTAAAGGTTCAACTAATCTTTCCTGAGCTCCCTTTTCTTGCTCAGAGCAGGTTCTTAGGTGAGCCTGAAGCAAAGCAGAGAATGATAGACAAATAAACCAAACATTAGAAGAGGTACTTGGGTTATCAAAAGAAATAATAAACAAAAATTAGTGTAAAGAAGAATAAAACATGGTAAAAGACTCACCTCAAGGACACCTCTCAGAATTCTGGCAGGGAAGTCAACAGGTTGCAAGTTGGAAATACCCTCGTATTCCTTATATTTTGCTTCTAACTGCAACAAGAATACATAATGCAAAATTTTGAGCTAAAGAACTACTATCTCTTCCACAACAAAAGGAAAAACCATGATTCAAGCATTTACCTCATATCTGAGGTCCTTTGGAAGTCGTGTTGCCAGCACAGATATGCATTCTTGCCACTGTAGAAATGGAAGCTCAGGACTGTCCAAGCAACTTAGCAAGTTATGAACCACCTGGATAGGAACATTAAGTTGTGTTCATCAGAGATTTGTTGAATTATGTTTTTGGTAAAATGTTTTCTATACTACTATTCACACGAACAGATGTTGCACAGGCAATTATGTCCTACATCAACTTCAAATCTTTATATGAAATTACTTACTTCATCAACATTATGGTCATATCCAGCAAGAATCATCTTTGCGGCATTCAGACTTGCGGCACATCTCTGATGTACTTTTCCTGATATGGCAGTTGGAGCTCCCAAAGTAGGAAAGCTTCCACGGAAAGGCTCCGCCTTTCTTACAGCAGAAGGGTCATCTAAATCAAGTGATGCTATGAGCTCACCAGCCTACAGACAAAGTTATCTTTAAATTGCAGAAGAGAGAAATATATATTTTATTTACTTGCAAATACAATATACCTGCATTGCTTGACCTTCAGACATCTTAAAATGGATAACTCCTGAAGCAGGTGAAAGCAGGGGCATGCACATCTTCATCACCTCAACCTCTGCATAAGGTGTGTCAGCATCAACATGACTACCATCAGACATCAAATATCTCAGAAGTTTGCAGGGTGTCTCGGCAATTAATTTCGACGGATCATGATCATTCTGGAATCAGATATTAATATAATAAGAAGGTGCCAGTTCTTAAAAGAAATTAGATATATTAGGAACTGAAAAATTATTGGCACCTGCAGCAAGCAAGTTCTTCCATCAATTAGAAGTCGAGTTCCGGCTGCTTCCTCCTCTGCATATATTACATGACTGTTCCCATCCAGCTGCAGTGATAAAGAGAACACAGACATAGAAAATACAAGTTTAGGAATCAGTTTGTTCTTTTTCCCACATTTTTTCTTCAAATTATGCACAACTTATAACAATATGGTTACTACAACCAATAGTTCAGTTTCTGATAAAAGGGTATATAGAGAAGTTGCAGAGTGATTGATTATTGCCTGCATCAGTAGTCCCCCATCACGCAGAGTATGTATTTCTGCTTCGATCTCTGATTCATTCATCCTCAACCGATAGCTTCCTGGTCCTCCTCTCACCATATTAATCTAAGAGACAACCGACAAATTACTGATTTGCAAACAGTTCACGAACCCAAATAAAGAAAGAACATCTGGAAACGACTTTTCTTTATCTTTCTTGTAGAGCAAGCAGGATGGAATTAGCTAACTGTGCTCCCTCCTATAATGATACCACCAAGACCCAGAGGTAACAACTGTTGAATGAAGAAAGTACGGCATTCTACTTACTGTGTACTTGCTCCCTTCAATGTTTAGTGAGACTTGAGAGTTCACCAGGGAAATATGCTGCAAATAGATGGACGAAGGGTTATTCTGGAAAAGAGACGGAGAAAATGTAAGATTTGGGTAGAATGACCATTCTCAGACTGATTACCTTGGGTGGGATTTGTCCTTTTTCAAGATAACCAATATATTCAGAAACCACGGCCGCACTACTTGCAGAAGCTTTCTGAGTTTGAGAAGTGGCAACATGGTATAGTGGTGTTAAATTTGGCAAGTAAAATCCCAAGAGAACACTTTAGGAACCTAACATCAGTCATGAAATGGAAAACTTACATAAAGAGCTCCTCCCACTACAGAAAGATACCAAGGAGGTCTTTCTGCTCTAACCCTCATGGCAATTCTACTGTCCAACCAACCAGTGTGTATTTTATTTTCCCTATAATCTGATGCCTGCAGAAAATGTCTCACTTAGTGCAAGAAAAAGCACTGAAACAGAGGGACAGTTAATTTTTTATTTGAGACTCTTACATGCAATAGATCAATTGTGTAATCAACATTTGTACGAATCTCTCCTCGGATCTGGATTTCCTTCAGTCCAAGGACCATGTTTGCAATGGCCAGGGCTCTGGATTCTCCAAATGCAAAAACATGTCCTGCGTTAAGATTTTAAAGTCCACAAAAGTCAATAGGTTAGAAACAATGGTAAAAACTTTTCATTGGCCATCCATATTTAGAAAACATAAGGTATGCTACTGATAGCATATGTGGAAACATCTCCACTTTAACAAATTTATCATGAAGTACCAAAATAGGAGTTGGCAGAAAAAATGAAGTTTACCCAGGAAACAAACTATCCCCATAAACACCAGTGAGGATCCCCTAAGTGCACTCTCTCACACATACACACAAAAGTCGAGATTAGCATAAATCTGATTCAAATCTGCAGAGGCAACGCAAAGACCAAATATCCAACTTTGATGTTTCAATTTATTTTGGTGTTAGATAGCAGTTTCCTATTGTTAACAAATTTCTTGAAAACAGTATGAGCTTTGTATGCACGCTTTACTGGTGATTATTCTTCAGCAATGTAAGTGAGACTAATTAAACCAGGTTTTACAGTGTATCAACTCACTTGCTTCAAATGTTGCACGAAGAGGTGCTAAAACCTGCATCACAAAGCTAGAGATGCAAAGGAACTTTACCATTCAGCCATATGGGAACTCCTTAGTCCTCACGCATCCCACCGAGGTATACTTTCATCCATGAATAGAACGACGCAAAGTATCCAGAAAGAAGAATTTCAAATTTTTTGTTTTATTTCATCTATGACTAACGAAAAGGTCATAATCTATACAAAGTTGAGCCAAAACCCCAGAATATCCAAAACAAGAAGAGTAAACAACTGCCCAATTGAAGCTGAATATTTTAGGAACTGTTAAGTACTTGAAAAGCATTAAATATCTATATTGAAAACTAAGGTAAAGTCAAAAACGAAAACGCAATATCATAATTAAATTTCAGCTTACCAAACTGAGAGTCCGAAAATTCATGAATGCCTCCACCGGACTGCAAGGGAAAAGAGATTATCACACTCAACAACAACTCAAGCCCGCCAACATACTAGTTCCATCTAATTTAAAAAGTACCTTGACAGAGAAGTATGCCCACACATTTGGTTTGCTCTTAAAACTCAGCTCCTACATTATGAAATGTAAATTAACATATGTTCACCATAGAACCACTGGATTAGAAAAGGAAAGTGAAACTTTTTGGAAGATATTTTACCTGTACTTTACCACTGGTAGGCTTAAAACCATCATCAGGATCCTCACTTGTTACACGAACAGCCACACAATGACCTTTTGGCCTTGTTGACTCAGCTTTGTCAAAATCAAATGGTGTCGCAGCAATAGATGTCTTCCTCCAAGCATCATATCCCCCACCATGTTCCATTCCATAGAATCTCCTTATTTCTAATAGAATCAGAGAAGAAAGCTTTAAAATAAAATTAAAAAAAAAAAAGGAACCAGAACACCTTAGGCTGAGAAAAGTGGCAACATCTGGTACAAAACCTGGAATTTGCCACAAAGGAATTCCCATTCCAACAGCAACTTGAGCTGCTGGCAGATTTATTTCTGCTATCCATTCAGTTACAGGGTGTTCAACCTAAATGAATGAGAAACATGTGAGATTATTACGGAGATCCAGAACACAATCAAGGTGACTTCCACTAGGAAAAAAAAAAAATTTACTGTAAGAATCAGCATCAACTTAAATCATGAGTCTTATTGATTTGGCTTTAAATATACATGAAAGTTAATGACCTAAATGCAAAAAAGGGGCCAATTTAGATCAATGCCTTATTTTACATGGTGAACAAACAAATTGGACTCATGTGCAGATGGCAATATCACCAACCTGTAACCGAGGGTTGAGTTCCAAGAAATAGTACTCTCCAGTGTCCATACTGTAAAGATATTCAACAGTAGCAGCTCCAACGTAATTGACAGATTTGGCCAGTCTTCTAGCAGCCTGCTCAAGCTTTTTCACCGTGTCTAGTGGAGCTACTGTAATTGGCCCCTCCTCAATTATCTGAATTACAAGAAGATTACACCCATTAATAATGACATCCCTTTCATGTGCCCTTGTCTGTCTATGTAGGCTCTCTATTTGCCTCAACATTGCAAATAGAAAGCCAAGCAGCTTTTTTCGTTATAATTCATGTTAAAACAATAATCAAAAGTTAAATACAAACTAACCTTTTGGTGTCGCCTTTGAACACTACAGTCACGGCTGTGCAAGGCTGCAACATTACCATATTGATCACAAAGTAACTGGACTTCTAGATGTCGACTCTAGTTATTTTAAAAGCAAAAAAGAATACTAATGGTTAATAAATATTCTCCCACCAAAGATATGTTGGAGCATTAACGTCAGAAAAGAAACAAGATGGCTGTACCTGAGAAGCAACTTTCATTATGAATATTGGCGAGCCAGGAACTTCACCCTGAACTTGCTTGAATAGTGCCCTAACTTCATCATCATTATGAACCTGGACAAAAAGCCATGCAGTTAGGTTGAATGTATTCTGCTTATTTTTTAAATGTATTTATGCAAGAAGAATATATTAAATTAATCTGATACTATCACTACTGCAGTCCCTTGTTTATCAAAAGACAAACCTTTCTTATGCCTTTACCACCACCACCCCACGACGCCTTGATCATTGCAGGGTAACCTACATCTTGACAACTAGCAATTGCTTCTTCTGTCGTATAAACACATGCTTTAGCATATATTTCATCTGGTATAGAAACCAAACTGCTTTCTGGAGGAACTTTTACCTGTGTAATCGGGATATTGTCCATTAGATGCAGCCTGACCACTATGAAAATAAAAGAGAAGAAAAGCATAAAGACATACATGGGAGCCACTCCATGGGAGGGTTGGTACTTCTGCTGCTTGAGCAATCAAAGATGAACCAATTTTGTCTCCTAGTGCTGCCATTGACGTAGCTGGTGGTCCAAGAAATATGATCCCTTTTGAATTCAATGCATCTGGCAGTTCAGGGTTTTCTGATGCATGACCCCAACCAGGCCAAACTGCATCAACATGAGTCATCTCTGCCATCTGCACAAAAGAAAGTACACTCGGTATATGTATTTGCATCTTGTTTTTTGGTAAGACCAAGCTATGAGGAGACAGGTTATCACAGGCTTGATGATCCTTTCTCATTAATTATAAAATCGGCTATTGATTCATCTTGTCACAGGATAATGACTTACTATATTCATGAGAAGATATCCATAAAAGAATATTTACATACCTCCACAATGAGCTGAACGTTGGCATAGTTATTGTTATTCGTCCCACCAGGAACTTCTACAAACTGATCAGCTATTCTAATGTGCTCAGCATTTATTCTCATGTCCTCGGGCGTAGCCATTGCAACCAACAAAATTGCCTTCTCCGTACCAAATGTCTCATAAGCCCACGTTCTAATACTGCGTATAAACTTCACAGCTGCCATCCCATTGTTTGAAATTAAGATACTATTAATAGGCCTCTTCCCGCCAAGGGCATTACAGAACTCGGTAATTTCAGTTCTAGCAATTGGTGACCTCAATGGGAGTACACCATTAATGTGTCCATTTCCGCTCTTGATCCCAATCGTTGCTGGCCTCCTTTGAGCTTCTGACATGTTGCCTCAACTGAAACACGAAGAGGGAATGCAAAATTTCAAAAGGGCTGCTTTTGGCTGCAAGAAATAACCCGACAACTAAATCAACTAAAATATGTCGGTCAGACAACTGACATACTACCAGGGGCGGAGGTAGCACGTAAGCTACGGGTTCGGCCAGACCCAGTAGCTTATGGTTCAATCCATGAATGTGTTAAAAAATCGACTAAATATGTACAAGCACTAAATATCGAACACATTAACTCAAGTACTCGGTGGGTTCAACACATTCCGAACCCATACTATTCAAATCCTGGCTCCGCCTTTGCATCTACTACTTTCTTGATTTTCTAATGTCAATGAGTCCAACGATTCAAGTGACAATACTAAGATTACTTAAGTACACAGAAAATCAAATGATCAAGCAACCTCACCAAGTAACAACTTTACATAATAAAACCAAAAATGCAAGAATTAAATTATGATCATCGGATTCAAAATAAACAGCAATCAACCCCCCCCCCCCCCACCCCCCCCCCCTCCCCCCCCCCCCCCCCCCCCCCCCCCCCCCCCCCCCCCCCCCCCCCCCCCCCCCCCCCCCCCCCCCCCCCCCCCCCCCCCCCCCCCCCCCCCCCCCCCCCCCCCCCCCCCCCCCCCCCCCCCCCCCCCCCCACCCCCCCCCCCCCCCCCCCCCTCCCCCAAAAAATGATCTTTTTCTTGAATTACAAGAGATAACTAAGGCTAAGGACTTAAAAATACCTATTCAGAGAACAGGTTTAACCATGTCAACTAATCACATAGTAAGTCAAACAACAACATACTCAGTGTGATCCCACAAGTGAGGTCCGACCCTCGGGTCAAGAAACATAGAAAATCAAACTCAAAGTATACTTAATAACAACAACATACTCAGTGTGATCCCACGAGTGGGGTCCGACCCTCGGCTCAAGAAACATAGAAAATCAAACTCAAAGTATACTTAATAACAACAACATACTCAGTGTGATCTCAGGAGTGGGGTCCGACCCTCAGCTCAAGAAACATAGAAAATCAAACTCAAAGTATATATATACTTAATAACAACACAAATGGAAAAAGATTAAACTAAACAGAATACTAAAATAGCAGCGATCAACAGCTAACAAAATTACAAAGTTAAATTCAGCACCATTCACAGTATGCATAAAAATTTAAACTTTATCTCCAATTTAATTAAGAGCAAAAATATACATACCCTTATGAATAAAAACAGCTAATTCACACTGAATTGTCAAAATTGTAGAGAAATATGAAGTTGGGTGTGAAAATTTTGCAAGAAAGGTCCAATCTTTAGGAAAAAATTGCAAGAATAGCCACTTTTTTCAAGAATTGGAGGGAAAGATTACAATGTATAGCCACAATGAGGAATGTGGAAATTAAATTTGTTTGGTTTGGATTAGTTGGAGAGTTCTTAAATATTCACACATTAATGTTACATGACTATTTGCACGTGGTACCTGCCTATGCCACCCCCCATATCTAACTATGGACCCCACATCATAATATTTGAAGAATATAATATTTTTGTATAAAAATGATAGTAATGATTTAGTTAATGATTAATTGGTAGAAACATTTTGTCTCCGTGTGACCTATAGGTAACGAGGTCAAGACTTGGAAACAGCTATTTATGCTTGCATAAGATTAAACTGTGTAGATTACAACCCTTGGGGTCGGGTCTTTTCACGACGAGTTCAAGACTTGAAAACGGCTATTTATGCTTGCATAAGATTAAACTGTACTAATTTAGTTAATGATTAATTGGTAGAAACATTTTGTCTCCGTGTGACCTATAGGTAACGAGGTCAAGACTTGGAAACAGCTATTTATGCTTGCATAAGATTAAACTGTGTAGATTACAACCCTTGGGGTCGGATCTTTTCACGACGAGTTCAAGACTTGAAAACGGCTATTTATGCTTGCATAAGATTAAACTGTGTAGATTACACCCAATGGGATCGGATCTTTTCACGAATCACATAAAATTAAACTGTGTAGATTACACCCAATGGGATCGGATCTTTTCACGAATTATGCGTGAATACGGGATTTTTTGTGCATCGGGCTGTTCCTAATTGGTTTGGATTAGTTGGAGCGTTCTTAAATATTTACACATTGATGTTACATGACTATTAGCACGTGGTACCTGCCTATGCCACTCCCCATATCTAACCATGGACCCACATCAAAATATTTTGAAGAATATAATATATTGTTGATTTAGTTAATGATTAATTGGTAGATCTATTTCTTGTTGAAATAAATATTAATCTGTATACATGTCTAAGCACTTTCATATCAAATAGTAATGGACTCCAATATTGTGATGCAACAGCAATTACGTCTCAATCATATACTTCCTCCGTTTCATAATAGATGGTATGTTTCGAATTTTAAGAGTCAAACGAATTTACTTTTGACCGTAATATTTTCATACGTCTTTTAAATATTTTGAATTATTAATTATTGTGACTTATAGTACTTTTTATGTAGTTTCTAAATATATAAATATCGTTCCAAAAAACTTAAAGATTACATGTTCAAATTCACGATCAAAATGAACTCATTTGACTCTCGAAAATCTGAAACATGTCATCCTTTTTTTAACAGATGGAGTACAAGTTAGAGTCGTTTATATGAATTCTTAATACTTGTGTCTCAAATTAAATGTAGGACCACAAGGAAATATTTGAAGAAATAAATATAATAATATGATTAATTGGTAGATATATTTTTAGAAGAAAAAACATTGGTATATAAATATTTTCTCACAACACGTCTCCTTGTTGTTATCATTTTCCATTTTTTATTGGAAAAACCTCTACACCTTAGAATTAGCAAAGGTAGCATTGCACCCATTACCTTTTCATTTATTTTTTTAAGTGATGCTTATTTTAGACAAACAAAAAATAATAACACTTATAATGTGACCGAAGAATATCAATTTATTTCATGTATGAGCAAGGCTAGTGTCTGCACTATGCACTCATACCTACAGTAAAATGGAAAAGTAGTAGGTCAAATAACAAAAAAGAAGAAGGGTTGAATTTGTAAAAATTTGAAATCAGATTCAGAAAATCTACCTTGCCTTATCTGAAATAGAAAGATCTAATCTACTTATGAATTGTAATTCATAATTTAAATATTTACATTAAGTCTTTGAATTTGACTTAATGTAATAATGGAAGAAGGTTACGAGTGTAGTGAGTTGACTATGTTAAAGAACAAAACATACGAATTTTCATTTTTATATTTTTAATCTAATTGTTTGCAAATTGTAGATCACTATATCTTTGCCTTTCTTAACTTGGACCAAAAGTGAAAAGAGGGACAGATTTCAATTCTCACATATTATATACAAATATTTGGGAATTATGTTTTTTTTTCCTTGTTTCATATGGAAATTTAGGTGGATTTTGCCTAGAAGTTGGGTGGTGTAGTTAACCAAACCTTCTCATATCAGGAATGACTTAGACAAAAATAGAAACTTGTTCTTAGCAAATCTTCACATATTTCTTTTTATGGTCATCATAAAATAAAGTAAACTTTTGGATATGCGGGGAGTAGGAATATGGGGTAGATGATGATCGTTAAGGAGACAAAAAGAATAATGGACAATTGATATTGGTCTATATAATTAAGTACTACTTGTGTAGTTGTGTACTTGTGTTAAGTAAAATAAGTGGACACAAGTGCATTGGTGCATGGGGTTCAGCCAAGGGGATGGTAGTTTGATAGTAGTTGAGGTTTAGGTACATTAATTCCATGCATTCTACACCTTTTTCATCAATTAAATTCCTACTTTCCAATTCATACATTCTCTAGCACAATTTTCATGGCGCCATCCTACGTTGTCGTTCAAACGTAGTAAGATGAATGAGATTTCTTTAATCTAATATTTTTTATATAGAGCCTACATTGCAAATTCCAACCAAAAAGCTCTGCGTCGAACTTCAGCCCCTTCGAGTTGGCCACGGCTCGAGAAAAATTCCTTATACTGACCGATATAAAGCACAGAGAAAAAAAATTCCTTTTGAAAATAAACCACTAATCCGCCTTAGGTATTCTTTTAAGTCAAGCGCATCATTTTCGAGGCTTTCTCGACTTAAAAAAGAAAGCCCAATTGGAAATGACAGTTTACGATTAATCTTTTGTTGTTACACGCCTGTCCGACCTACCGGCCAGAAAGTCCTTAAGAACGAGAAAGCCGACTAAATCAGTCAGTTCAGGTAGCAACGCAATCTAAACTATGCAGCGAGGCATAGAGATTAGAAAGTGATTTTTTATCGTATTAGCTTTTCCTTTTGAATTCAACTTATATTTGTCCTTTTTTCTATATCAAAGTATAGAATATCCATGTCATGTACCTGTCCTACTTGTCTGCATATAGGAGATTGATTGTCAAATTAATATGAGGTTCTAAGAGAAAGATAGGTCCACCTTGAATCGTGCACAAGTTATTCACCTCTTACCCAACCTAACTGCCAAAGCCAGCTACCTACTTTCCTATACATGGCTCAAAATGGAGTTTAGGGGTTGAGATATACGCAGATCTTACCTCCATCAAGGTGAAGAGGCTATTTCAGATAGAAATGGACAGAGTTACTAATATTAAAAAAATAAACTTTCACTTTCTCTCTACAGAAAACATGAAGTTAACGGTTATGAATATTCACCAACATTGTTTGAATCGATTACACTATATATCTACAATAGGCTACATTCTTATGAATTTTCACTAATAATGTTTGAATCGATAACACTATACGTCCACACCAAACTACATCTCTCTCTTGTTAAAGTGCATGACTCCATGAGTTTTTTTTGTCAATTAATAATAACCCCATATCTGTAGTTAATTTTTTTATTATGAGCTATTGAAAAATCATATAAGTAGTAGTAATTCTTTTATTCTGTTTGTTTGAAATTGTTGAAGACTACATATCAGCATCATGGACAAATTAAGAAAAAGGACAAGCAGCATTAGTGACATGTTTAAGGGAGATGCAGTTTAGTTTACATTAAATAAAGATAACAGAATTCTCCATATTTACTCTTAAGGTCAGAGTTAAACAAACTGACATATACAAAATTCTTCTGTCCTAATCCCTCGATAATTGAAGTTTGTTCCCACAATTACTACATGCAACACTCTCTTTTCATTTAGTTATTCTATTGAGTATTCGATTATTTCCCTCAAATTTTAACGAAATGACTGGTGTTTAAAAGTACAAAATTATTAAGAATTTGGTGTCGATATTTAACAAGCTAAAGATGTGTCAAGTCATCAAATTGTTGTATTTTTAGAACACTTTTGACTCATCAAATAGTGTGCGTCAAAGATTCGGGTAATATCCTCAGTTGATTCTCGGGAAGGTATTAGGCACCCCGAATCCAGTGTCGAGCAAGGTTATTTTATTGTCAAGTTATTTAATTTTAAAAATATGTAATTGTTATATATTTGCCGTTAGTTAATGCCGTGCTTTGTTCTTAGAAATAACTGTTCAACATACTTGATGATTTGAATTTAAACTCCAAAATGAATCATGATTATATTGCTTAAAACCAAGTTAGTTAAGCATTATCGTTTTAACAAAAGTTGCTCTTCGTGAAAAGGTAGCTGTTTTATCAAAATGAGCATGTTTGTCAACAAAATTAAAAGGAGGCAGTCCGTTGCTTATAAAAAAAATGTCACCGCATGCCCTTCATAAGGAGTGGTTTTATAAAATTACTTGCTCTAAGGAATATTTTAGCAAAATACTCTTATTTAGTCCGGAGCCAAGATTTCAAGGTAAAATTTTTGTAAGTCTTGGCAATTGGTTGTACTTCAAGGGCAAGTGCTGTTTTGCCAATACTTCAAGTTATATGGCGAGAATGCATGGAAGATTGGAAGGGGCAAGTCTTGGCAATTTGTCAAGACTTACGACGAAGTGCGTCAAGTATTGCCTTTTGCCAATACTTGTCGTTCAAGTGTTGGCAAATCGAACAGGGGTCAAAGGCAAGTCTTACCTTTTTTCCAAAACTTACGGCCAAGTGCGGCAAGTATTGTCTATTGTTAATACTTGAAGGGATAAGTGTTGAAAAGTGGAAAAATATAAAGACAAGTCTTGGCCCCAGATTTTTTTCATTAAACCTTAACGGTGGCATTTTTGCAAACCTTCTGTTAGCGCAGGCAAAAAGGTAAACCATTGCTTCCCGTGTCATATTTTTGCAAATCAGCCTTGCTTACTGGAATCAAAACATTTGCATGGTTAGCCTAATAACTCAGTCATCTTTTCACTTTGTCATAATTTGTAAAAAATTAAGGTAGATGGAATCCAAACTATAGCTCGCTTCTTTCAACTCTGATTTTACAAAGATGTCCTATATTTTCCTACTTTATTTCAGGTCTATCCCAATTTTAAAAATTACACTTTGAGGATGTTTCTTAAAAGCAGTCCAAATTCTAAAAACACTGCAAAGCATGTCTGATTTTGCAAAGTTTAAAACTTCAAGTTTGTCAGGAATTTTGATGTGCAGCCATTTTTGGACGCACTCAAAGAGTTTTATCCACCGTTTCAAAATTTATTGAGAAATAGCCAAAAACTCGCGTGCTCACTTAAGCTTCATTAGCGTTGGAAAAACACCTCAGACTAGTCCCTTAACAAAATACTGGGGCTTTGAACAAAACTTGTTCAAAGCCCCAGTATTTTATTATGAGACTGAAGCTTTATACCAAGTCCCATAACAAAATACTGGGGCTTTGAACATTTCAAAGCCCCGGTATAAAAATACTGGGGTTAGTTTGCTGAAGTTTCCCAGTATAAATATTGTTTCTTTCCAGAGGTGACTATTTCTCAGCAAATTTATTTTTGACGGCTACAAATCAATTAGCACGCGCCAGACAGGCCCCTACGCAAAATTTTTACAAGTTTGTCACCTATCTCTTTCTCATATATAGGTCAAAATAATACATAACTCAAAAATAAACATGTCAAACACCAACTATTCCTATTTTTAACTAACAATCAGTTTATCAAAGATTTTTCAAAACAAAACGCCATACATATAACAAAATAGCATTTTTGGGACCTTATTTGTGTCATTTCATGTCAGAATTCAAATACACAAAATTTATGTGTTTATCTATAATACGAGATATTAGTGCTCAGCAATAACAACGCAAAAACCCAAAACGAGGCTAATGAACACAGCAAAACTGCAACCGAACTGCCTACCCACTCAAACTTGACTTAGACTTGAGTTTTATACCCTAAAAGACTCTCGAGTTAGAGTACTTTTGGTTTTAAACTTCTACATTTAAATTCACTAAATTTTTTCCTATCATTCAATGCTCTTTTTTTCTCTTCTGTGTGTATTCAATTTCTAAATTTTGTTCTTCTCAAAAGAGTAAATGCTCCTATTTAAAGCTGAAAATTGAAAAAAAAATGGGGTAGAATGCCAACACATGCTTGTATACAATGAACATTCATGAACATTCAATCAGTAAGAATAAATTAAACACAAAAGTGGAAGTAGGGAACAAAAGTTTTAATTACATTTAAAAGGTAAATTGGTTGAATGCGAGATGCTTCGTGCACCAAGTTATATTGGTTAAAAAAAATAGAAATAGTATGTAACTAAATATTTTTTGCAAGAATATTTTTAATAAACCTCTTTTTCTTATGTGAAAAAACAGGAATTTTGTTGCTTCTCCAAACAACAAAAAAATTATTTCGGCTTCTGCTTCTCCTCGTGCTCTATATCCGCCACTGTCAAACGGTAGATGCATCAGAAAATAGGACGCAGAACACCATTGCGGTATTTTTGGTACGAACAAATATTTTAATAAAAAATATTTCAGTTTTTCGTTTGTGGGTATAATTATTATTTTAGTTTTTATTAACGAATAAAAATGCCAACGAAATAAATACTTTTTGATAAATTTTTTGAGAATTAAAGATCGTTAATTAAGAATGTCTAGTGTAGGTTGGAGCACATGTTTGGGACAATAATAGTGTTGTAGTCGTGAAAAAAAAAAAAAAAAGACCTCCACCCATAAACAAATAAAGTTACTTTTAATTGTAATATTAGAAAAAAAATCAATCAGCAGTGCAAAAATATTTCAACAAGATATTACTCAGTTATATAGGGGAAAGAGCTAGTTATTCCAGCAGAAAACAAGCCCTTTTTTGGGATATCTTACAAGACCTTGACCTAAGTAACATTCCAAATTTGCAACCTTTAATTATAATGACAATTTAAAACCAGATGTTTAACGTTAATGCAACTTTAAAAGTCTTATGAGTTAGCAAGTTCAATTAGATTCAAAGTTTAATGTTCCAACCTTTAATGAGAATACGAAAGCAATTAAACTACAATGGAGTAATGAAACCGATCCATTCAAATGGTGAATAATAGAAAGATATTTCACCATCTTGATTTCCTTAATTCTTTAAAAATATAAATAAATAGAAGTTCATATATATAGCATGATTTTGAAACAAGATACTAAATAAAAGTAGAATGATTAATTATTGTACATATAAATTAAGGGTGTGAGGTCACTCTTAAGTAAAGAAGTAGTTTATCAACCAATTAAATTGGAAAGAGTAAGTAATGCAATATGATTTTGTCATCTGAAGAATCAAAGAAGATAACAAGCTTAATAATTGTGAGAACAATGAGAGGGAAACTGATATGCAGAGAATTGGGTGGATGCTTTATTCAATCTGTGTAATGGCCTTATATAGGCTTACAAAGAAACCTTAACGTTAAGTTGAACCCATAATCCTAATCCCACTAAACCACTAACAAGATTCCCTAAACAAACTTCACTAAAAACCAGGAAAAGATATCTGCAACACTAGAAACTAGGGAATATATCTGTAACTGAAAATAACAAATAATAATCTAAGCTAAAAACTAGCTAAACTGCAGACTTAGTCAACACTCAATGGGACTGATGTTGTACAACTTTAACACCCTCTCTCGACATCAGCTCCCATTGTCTTAACCATGCCTAGCTGATGGCAGAAACTTTCAAACTTGTTTACACTTAAACCTTTTGTGAACAGGTCTGCAATTTGATCTTCTGTTCGTATATGCTTCATGCCAATCTCTCCTTGCAAAACTTTTTCCCTGATAAAGTGGTAATGTACTTCCACATGCTTAGTCCTAGCATGAAAAATTGGATTTTCAGCCAAGCGAATTGCGGACTGATTGTCACAGTACATGGAAACTGCATAGCCTACTGGTTGTTGTAAATCCTTCATCAATCGCATAAGCCATGTACTTTCTTGAGCTGCAACTGCTGCTGCCCGATACTCCGCTTCTGTTGTTGACAAAGACACAGTAGGCTGCCTTTTGCTACACCAAGAAATTGCTCCATCTCCAAGCTTAAACACAAAGCCAGTAGTTGAACGACGGGTATCATGATCTCCTGCATAGTCAGAGTCACAGTAACCAAATAACTTGCAGTCTTCACCTTTCTTATACAAAAGACCATAGTCAATTGTACTTTTCACATATCTTAGCATTCGCCTAACAGCCTCCATATGGTGCTTCTTTGGGTTTTGCATATAACGACTCATCACAGCAACTGCAAAAGAAATATCAGGCCGAGTCTGAGTTAAATAAATCAGACTACCTACCAATTGCCGATACATCGTCACATCTTCTAAGTCTTTCCCTTCATACGCACACAATTTGGCATTTGGTTCAATTGGTGTTGCAATTGGCTTGCACCCTAACATTCCAAATTTCTTCAACAAATCTCTGGAATATTTTTTCTGGTGAAGAACAATTCCTTCTTCAGTACGATCAATCTCCAGACCAAGAAAATGCTTGAGCTGTCCAAGTTCTTTCATGTGAAACCGGACAGCTAAGTTCTCCTTTGTTTGAAGAATTTCGTCTTCATTATCACCAGTTATAATCAGATCGTCGACATATACTAGCACTATAGCCAGCTTCCCTCTACTGACTTTGACAAACAAACTTGAATCTGCAGATGTAATAAAATAACCACTTTGAGTTAAAAATTCAGCAATCTTACCATACCAGGCCCTTGGCGATTGCTTTAATCCATAAAGCGCCTTCCTTAGCTTACAAACATACTCAGGATGTTCTTGACTCTGGAAACCCATTGGTTGAACCATATAAATCTCTCGATCCAGCTCCCCATGTAGAAATGCGTTCTTAACATCCATTTGCCACAAATTCCAATTTTTGCTAGCAGCAAGTGCAAGTAAAACTCGGACAGTTGTGAATTTTGCCACCGGACTAAAAGTTTCATCATAGTCTAGTCCATATTGTTGAGAAAAACCTCGGGCTACCAGACGCGCCTTGTGTCTCTCTATTGTTCCATCTGCTCGCCGCTTTATCTTATAAACCCATTTGCAAGAAATAGGTTTCACATCTCTTGGCTTTGGCACGAGCTCCCAAGTCTGATTTCGTTCTAATGCTGCAATTTCCTCTTCCATAGCACTGATCCACCTTGGATCTTCAAATGCTTCTTCAAATGTTTCAGGCTCTTTTGCATCTTCTTCTTCCACTATGGCAGCATTTGCATATTTAGGATTTGGTTTCTTGATTCTTGTTGATCTTCTTGGTGGAGTTGGTGTTACTACTTCGTCAGGCTCACCTTCTTCACTTGGTTGTTGGTACACACCAGTTTGCCAAGGATTTTGAAATATACCTTCTTCATCGCCACCATTACTTTCATCTTCTGCTTCATAGGAACTCAACTGAATTTGAGTGTGCTTGAACTTATCTCTAAAATCATCAGAGTCTGGTAACACCTTCTTCTCTGAGGACCACCATGAAGATGCTTCATCAAACACCACATTTCGAGTTGTGTAACACTTTCCTGTAGTAGGATCACAGCATTTCCACCCTTTCCTTTGACTATCATATCCCACAAATATGCATCTGATAGTTTTCTTATCAATCTTGCTACGTAAATGATCAGGCACAAATACATAACAGACACATCCAAAAACTCGAAAATAGCTAACTGATGGTTTCATATTCCACAACTTTTCAAAGGGTGAAAGAAAAGATAACCTCTATTGAGGCAGCCTATTGATCACAAAAGCTGCAGTCTTCATCGCTTCTGCCCAAAATTGCCCCGGGACATTTTTTGCGTGAAGCATACTTCGACAAATTTCTGCTAGGTGCCTGTTCTTCCTTTCTGCTATGCCATTTTGTTGTGGCGTGTTAGGACATGTGAACTGATGGCGTATTCGACACTCTCGAAGGTAGTCAGAAAACTCATTTGAGGTGTACTCTCCACCATTGTCAGTTCGCAGGCAAATAATTTTCTTGCCAACTTCTGCTTCAGCATCCTTTTTGAACTCCTTGAACTTTGAAAATGTATCAGCCTTTTCCTTCAAGCAATAAATCCACACATATCTGGAAAAATCATCAATGAAGGTCAACATATACTTCATCCCACCAATAGACACTTGCTTAACAGGTCCGAACACATCAGAGTGAATTAATTCTAATGGTTCCTTTGCTTTAAATTTTGACTCCTCATACGGCAACTGATGCGCTTTGCCATACTGACATCCCGCACAAATGGTATCTGTTCTAGCTTCAAGTTGAGGAAGGCCCTTTATCATTGACTTTTTCATCATCACACTTAGCTTGGAATAACTCACATGGCCCAGTCGCATGTGCCACAAATCTGCAGTCTCATTCTTTCTCGTCTTTTCTACATATGCAGACTCTGCAGACATCACATAAACTGACTCTGACCTTCGCCCCCTCATAATTGGATTTTCTAAATTCTTTAGATCACGATACACCTTCACATCATGAGGACCAAACAAGACATAGTTGCCAGATGATGTTAATTGTGATACTGAAAGCAGGGTTTTCTTCATACCTGGAACATGGTAAACATTTTGAAGTGACATTTGCTTGGCACCTTGTTGAGGAGAAACAACTGTATTACCAATGTGAGCTATTGGCAACCTTGAATTATTTGCTGTCACCACAACACGACTTCCGTTGTATGCTGTCAAGTTCTGCAACTTTTGTTTATCACCAGTCATATGATTTGCACAACCCGAATCAACGATCCAGTCATTTTCATGATCTATTAATTCGGACATTGTTGCTGTGAGTGCTAAATCCTCCTCTTCAGTGGCGAAAAATGCTTCGGCGTCCCAATCATCTTCGCTTTTCTCATTTGAATTTGAGGTAGCAGCATTACTTTCAATATATTTCTTCTTAAACCAACAATCTTTTTCCATATGACCTTTCTTCCCACAATTGTGGCACTTCCCTTCACTAGCAGCATTTCTTTCATTAAATTTCTTCTCGAACCAACAATCTTTTGCCATGTGACCCTTCTTCCCACAATTGTGACATTTCCCATCAAATCTTTTATTGTTCCCGTGATTTTTCAGATTTCCCTTTGAGCGAGAACTTCCATCTCCTTGAAAATTATTCTTTTTAGGTCCACTAGCAGTATGCCTTTTATTGGTATAAAGTGCTACTTCTTCATTTTTCACAGAAACTCCTGCCATTTGCTTCGCCATCGCTTCTTGACCAGCGAGCAAATTTTCAAACTCAACAAGTGATGGTTGATTTGGCCATCCCTGTACTGCAGCAACAAATCCTCTATATTCAGGTCTCAAACCATGGATAATTATCCTTTTTATCCTGGTTTCCCCAATTGGAGCTGTTGAATCCACCTCTGAAATTTCACGACATATCGACTTCACTTTGTGGAAGTACTGGGCAATCGTCATATCACATTGAACCGTTGACAATAGCTCATTCTCTAAAAGTTGCAGCCTTGCATCATTCTTCTTTGAGAAAAGTGCAGCAAGTGTGTCCCACGCTTCTTTTGGCGTTTTAGCGTCACGAACATGCTCCAGCACATCTTCTTCAATTGTTGTTTTGAGGGCAAACATTGCTTTGCCTGCTTTGACCTTCCACTTCCGTAAGGTTCCATTCCCATCCTCTGCCTCTGGTTGTGTAACTTCACTTCCACTAACCACCTCCCAAAGATCTTGGCCCTGCATATAAGACATCATATAGGTTGCCCATGTATTGTAATTCTTGTTATTGAGCTTTTTTATTCCGCCAACTACTTGAAGATCAGTCATCGTGCTGGCTCTGATACCAAATGAAGAATCAAAGAAGATAACAAGCTTAATAATTGTGAGAACAATGAGAGGGAAACTGATATGCAGAGAATTGGGTGGATGCTTTATTCAATCTGTGTAATGGCCTTATATAGGCTTACAAAGAAACCTTAACGTTAAGTTGAACCCATAATCCTAATCCCACTAAACCACTAACAAGATTCCCTAAACAAACTTCACTAAAAACCAGGAAAAGATATCTGCAACACTAGAAACTAGGGAATATATCTGTAACTGAAAATAACAAATAATAATCTAAGCTAAAAACTAGCTAAACTGCAGACTTAGTCAACACTCAATGGGACTGATGTTGTACAACTTTAACATCATCAACCAAAAAATTCCTGCAATTTTCATAAAAGTTAGCTCGTGACGTGAGGACAAGTATAAAAAAACCTGTAAAATATATAGAATGGCCAAAGGTATCCAAAATAATGGACACGGTATATCCAAACAAGTAGGAAGCTCGCAAATCACAATTATTACTGATTTTATGTTAGGCTGCGTACATCATATTTTTTAGAGTACGGCTTTTTTCTGAATCCTGTGTGAACGAAAATACTTTATACACCTGTCTTTTTTTATAATTATAACAATGAACACTTGCACTAATCAATAAAAACTCTACAAACATGAACACAATAATTAGGGTTTATTTAACATTGGGAAGTAGACATATTCCCACTTGCACAAGTTGATGCAAGGTTTATTCAGTCTTACTTCTTTTTTAATTACTTAATCTCGTCTTTCAAGGTAGGTTAAGAAATTAGAAAACATAAAGCAATTTTATAATCTATTTTCTCTGAACATAATAATCGAATTAACTGTATTAAAAACATTCTTGCTTTCTTATCTTTGCAATATTTGACAGTTTAGAAAATTAAGAAGTCATTTAAAACTTCTTTTTCAAATTAACTCTTATTGCTCCAATTAACAATGAATGTTCTGATATCTTTAAAGAGAAATACAAACAAATTCTCTAATGATTCCTTTTGTAAATATTTTTTTAAAAGTTTATGTCAAAACTTAAACAGATTATATGGATTAGAAATACAGCCACCAAGTGATGTGGTGTAGTGGATGGGACTACTCCTCCCTTAACCAGAGGTCTCGGGTTCGAGCTTCCCCCGAATAGGACCTTACGCGGCGCGAATCCGGATTAGTCGGCGCTCCAATGAAGGTACCGGACACCGGGTGGAAAAAAAAAAAAGTCCCTTCTATATGTTAGCTACTTGTATACAGGAGTAGAATGTTACTTCTGTATTTTATACTTCTGTATTTTATATTTGCTTCACCAATAAAAACTTCAACAGGTGAGATGGAAATACTAGGTAATGTTCAGCTATTCTAATGGCCAAAAGTAGGTCATAAGAGTAAGAACAAAGGGTTGATATGCCAAAAGTAGGTATAATATTTTTTATGTAATCTCTAAATATTTAAAAAAAACAATCTAAATTTGCGGTCAAAACTAAATATTTTGACTCTCGTAATAGTAGTACAAATTAGATATCCATTATGAAACGGAGGGAGTATTACGCTTGATCAACATCACATATTAATTGTATAGATCGATCTTCCAGAGATGTTTATAGTAAATGTTTTGAGCTAGTTCGTTCATTATCTTGAGATTATTGAATAAAATGGTTCATTCGCCAATCAAGATTAAAAAAAATCAGATGAAGCTGACCATGAGATACTTAGTTTACTTGACACTAGTATGTTTTAATAATGGGGCAGTTGTACTAATTAATAAAAAAAAAACCCCTTATAATCTATACATTAAATTGGGGTTTATTTAACACTGGACGTAGACACATGCCCACTTGCACAAGTTGATGCAAGCTGGATTCAGTTTTATTTCACTTTACTTTAGTTTGCATCATCATTTAGTTAAAGAGTTTAGTAAACATAAAGCAACGTATACCTAAAGGTGTCGTTTAGTAGCAATGTGACTTATTCCGGAATTAACAATTTCAGGATTAATAATCCCATCTTTTTACTGTAAAGTTTGGACAAAACTAACTAGTACTCCTAATCAAATATGGGATAACGACAATCCGAATTCAATCCCGGAATTATAATTCTTATCCCGAAAACCACCCAAAAGTATTTAGATTGCCAAGGTAACAACCAAAATACCTTTCTTTAACCAAATTGAAAAACATCAATTTTGTGATTTGCTTCCTCATCTACGGCAAAAAGCAAGAGTGCAACTAGCAGAGACAGCCCAATCCCTGGGATTAGGAGCAACCTAACATTTTACTCCATCACAAACACTCAAAAGTATTTAACCCTAATAGTTACAATTTTTTTTATTTGATACATATCACTTAACACATGGTTAAGTGATAAATATGTAACTAATCGGATTGAAAATGCGTTTCTTTCATTTATTGACCTTAATATAAATATTATATATAAGGTCGTTTTCAGTAAAAGATTACCTGCAATACGTATTTACACCAAATCAATTCCCATGGATTGATGATTTGATTTCTAATATTTTATCTTTATCTTCAACAATAAACCGTCTAACAAGTGAGATGGAGCTGACAATTAATTTTACTCAAGAACAGTATGTGCCAACTTTTTGGGAGGTTGGACCATGACTTGTATGTTGTAAAGGCCTTTTATACCTCCTCCGGTCCAATTTAGGTGTAACACTTACTATAATTATTCAACACGAATCTGAATTGTGGTTTAGCCAATGAATTTAGAATGTCGATCAATGGACCGAAGAGCAAAACTTTTTTGAGTGACTGTGAAAGTCTGTGTTGATCGAAGACATTTATTGAGAAAAATTAGTAACTAAAGAAGTACGAATTGCATTTTTTTAAAATATTCCTGTCCTTGAGGATGAATAAACTAATTTCATTAACAGAAGCTTTATGTCTGTGGGGAAGGAACATGACATGCACAAAACTCTATAACATATAAATAAGAATCCAATGAGGAAAATGTTTAATCTAGTATATTCTTAATTAGGTTAAGAGAGAATCAAACATACTAGACCAAAGTAATAAACCTTAGAGGCTACTATGCCACCGGCATAACAACATTAATTCAATGGTTATAATTCTTTCTTCAACTGCGTCAGTGTGACTATTTCATTTAAAAGTTTAAATAAAGTAATCAAGAAGCGGGGTAGAGGAATTGGTCGACTCATCAGGCTCATGACCTGAAGACTGCAGGTTCGAACATTTTTGTTTGTTTTTTTTTCTTAACTTTGTTTTTCTTAAAATTGACATGAGAAATATAAATAGGGTGATTCCAAAGTAGAACACTAAAGGAGAATAAAAAAAGAAGAAAAAAGATTGAATCTCTGGAACTCTATGGTTGAGAATGGGGTGAGGAAAGGGGACAAACAAAAGGGTGACATTGTGTATGATGGCCCCCAATTCCATGGGAAGCTAAGGCTAAGATCCCACACCCAAATATCTAATAATTCCACAAATCCAATAATCTTAATTTATTTTACAAAACATCTAAAAATACTCCTAAGAAATTGTTTATTCTATGTAAATAGTAAATAGTTATGATGAATAGTTTCCTTTAATGAATTAGCTATGGTTTTTGTATACCCCCCTTGTCCTAATTTATAGGAAAGATTTCGCATCCGAAAGCCAAACTTCTTAATTTTAATTAGTTAAATATTTTAAAATAAATTTACATATTTGAACTGTAAATAAATAAGTACAATAACTCACTTGGATTAAAAGGCATACAAAAAGATTCACAAACAAAGACGTTTGTCACTAAAAATCCAAAAATATTTATATAAATTAGGATATAGAGAGTTTTACATTTGAGATAACCAACCGACTTGTGTCTCAATATCCATCTTCTTGTAGCTATCTAGGTGACATGATAATGTAAAATATAATATTATATCATCACCGTATAAAACACAAGGCAACACCGCTTATACTCCATTCGTTTCATTTTATGTAACATAATTTGACTCGGCATAATTTAAGAAATAAAGAAAGACTTTTGAAATTTGTGGTGTAAAATAAGACAAAGATGTTTGTGTGGTTGTAAATCATTTCAGTAATGACAAAACTGTAATTTTGAAGTTAAATTGTTACCAAATTTAGAATGCTGTCATTTTTTTTGAAACAGACGAATAAGAAAATGCTACCACATAAATTGGAACGGCGGGAGTAGTCATTAGTTACCACATATACTCATATAGTAATAGTAAGAAAAAATAGAGATGACCAAACTAACAATTAATTACTTGAGATTTTATTATGTAATCTTTACCATTGTGATTTTAGCTCTATATGAGTTTTCCACAAAAGATCGTTAAAAAACTTAAGAGATCTTTGAGAGTCATTTCTTCTTTTCATTTATAAAAAGACCTAGGAGATTATTTCCTCATCAAATTATTCCTATAAAGAAAAACTATATTCAAAATATTTCCATAGATACAGGAATCTCTTATGTAAATTAAACCCCATCAAGGTGTGAGCAATTTGGTCGATCTATGGC
The DNA here is from genome assembly GCA_037355625.1 of Petunia x hybrida. Taxonomy (NCBI): domain Eukaryota; kingdom Viridiplantae; phylum Streptophyta; class Magnoliopsida; order Solanales; family Solanaceae; genus Petunia; species Petunia x hybrida. The sequence goes on along the minus strand of JBBBVM010000048.1, from coordinate 5,614,356 downwards.
AATGTCTGAAGTACAAGGATTAAACTATTTAACTTTAACGGTGAGTTCGGATATAAATTATTCAAAAATTTTAACATAACAATATATTTTTAGAAACAAAAACAGTACGATCAAAGAAGATTTTGTCGAACTTCTAAATGATAATGTTGCAAGGTAAGTGGAACATCGGGACTATGAATTTTCATTATCCAAATCACTCTATTATCAGATCGTTACAATATATTCAAGATTAAAAAGGAGAAGGTTATGTTGTCGAGCTCTAAAACTTATTATATTTTCAGCTGGAGTACAAACTAGATCATATTTTCTTAAAAGACCGGTCCAATCAGTGTGATGTACGCAGTCTACTCTGATCAGTTCCTGTTTTCATGGTTCGACACGTGATCTATAGATCACATGCAAACAACTTTATCAGCTGCTCAAAGACTTCCTTTTAGATCAAACTGTAAAAGAAAGTAGAAATTACTGGGAGAAAACTTTTCACATCCTTCATTAATTCACTAACTTGATAAAAAAAAAACTAACTGTTGAAAGCTTAAAGTACAAATACTTGTAGTTGTTAAATTGCTAATTTTCCAATAAACCACGATATACAGCACAAAGAAAGCCATAAAAATGACTTCGAAATTGAAGTTGCATACAAAGTAATTAATACATAATCAATCGTTCATTTAAACGAATATTTAACTTGCAAAACTTGCCCACCATCTCATGAATTAATTTGGCATAAATAGTTTACTAGTATGTCATTAGAGTGGGTACGTACGTGAACATCAGGTGCTATTACAACGTAATTATAAGTAACAATAATCTATACACGGTGGCTACCGTCTTGCCTGTGGTGGCGCGTGAGATCCTGTTCCCCTGACCACCGCGGTGGCAGCGGCGGCAGCTGAGTTTGTTACTTTTTTCCTAGCAGCAACTGGCGAACACTTCTCTTTTCTTTCATCTTGATTCATCTGCTTTTCTCTACAGTCTTGGCTGCAAAAAGCACTGTCTCCTCTAAAAAAAAAAAATAACAAGAAACAAATAAGTTTATTAAATTTCAAAAAAAACAAATATTAATAAAAGATATACGGGTAAATAGTTTAACCTCTATGCACAACAATTATATGTCATCGTTTACGATAAATGAATTAGTAACTTGAAAAATAAGACAAATAACTAGTTACAATATATTAAACTGATGTGATAACTTGGAAGCTCTTTACACTAGTATAGAAATACAACAAAATCTGATTTGCTTTATCCGAACTATAAGAGGAGCAGGAACAAGAGGTTGTCCTCTCCCGGCCCAGTAGTTCCGCAACTATTACCGTGGTTGTTGCCAACGGGGATCTCCCATTCCGAAAGGTTACTAGGTATATTGGTATTTTTGAATATATTAAAAATTATAGAATGTAGAAGAATCTCGCCATACGGCAACAAGTTGTAGTCGGTTATATAAATCTGCTTCATCATAGTACCTGTACATGTAGATGTCACGACCAGGAATCAACTGGCGTTTACAAAGGGAACAAGCTCTAAGGAAATGAGCAGTTTCAACAAAATCATCAGCTGACTTTCTTCGAGTCAACAAACGTTGATCTAAGCCGTTGGATGGTGGATTGTGAGGATCAAAGGGTTGATAATTAACAGCTATAGGTGCAGTATCTTTTATAGTAAGATCCAAAGTGAATTGTGTCATGCTTGTTGTTCTCTTGATAATTGGTGGCCTTGGTCTTTTTCCTAGCAACATTTTTTTTTTTCTTGACTTTTTTATGTGTCCTTTATTGTTCTTCTCTCTTTTGATCCTTGTAGAAAGAGAGGGTTTTAAAGAGAAGAAGTAGAAGAGGAAGGGGAAGGAGTGATAGTGGGGAGAAGAGTTTGGATTATAAACTAAGAGCCTAAGAGTGAGGAGAGAATTTGGACCATTGATTCTATTTTAATGCTAATGGTGATACCTAGTTAGGTTTTACACACCTCGACTATTTTATCGACTATACGGTACTCCATCCTGTTCATTTTATTTGATGCTGTAGACCTAAAAAAAAGACTAAAACATTAAATAAAGTGGACCAGAAGGAATAGCTCTTACAAATATATGTATTAATGGATAGATAAGACGAAATTACTCATAGTCCTACTTTAATTTATGTGACGTAGCTTGATGAAATATATAAAAATAAAAACTTTTGAAATCTGTAATCTTAAACATATCATTACATTTGTAATATTATAAAATTTTAAATATTTGTAATTATAAACATGTGATCTTAATATTTGTTCGGCTAAAAACAATTCTCGTCAAATTAGTGAAAAAGAATGATTTTCATTTATAAAAATTAATAATTCTTTCTTGAACTGATTAATAAGAAAATAATATCACGTACAAAATAATAATCTTTCAATTAATTTTCCTCATTCATTAATTCACCGTAATAAAGTACAACCTAAAATATTTAGATCAGTTAATATGTGTTCACTTGTTTGCATTATTTTTATGCATTTGTTCAGATACCAGCTGTCTTGAGATTCTCTCAGTTAAAAAGAAAAAAAGGAAGGAGAATCTATTTCACATGACTTTTCCACTTTAGGTATATATTTATTTATAAAATTAGAAAGAACAGAATCTAAAATTAAAAATAAATATTACTAGTGAATCTAAAACATTATACATGTCCACCACTTGATTTATCTGCCAAGTAAAATTAAAAATATATATTACTTTAATCATGATTAAGATATTAATATATATGAAAATCATTTGCGTACCTTGTAATTGTTGATGCAAGACGCAAGTAAATACTTAGCTCATCTTTCCACTAAAAAACACGTGTCGTTTGGTTGGAATATAGTTTATGTCGATAATAGCAATGTACAGGTATTAGTCAGTGGCGGATTTATGTTTTGGCTACCGGTGTCATCCGACACCACTGGATCAAAATTTGTTGCTAAATATATACAATAAAATTAAAAGTTCCCCTATAAAAATAAAGGATGACACCATTCAAACAAGAGCAATCCTAAGTGAGTTGGTCTAAGCGCATAAGGTTTAACTATGTTTTCTAGCGTTTGAATTCCACCAACAACAACATATAATAGAAGTTTTTTTTTAAAGCTAACTTCGACACCACTAACAAAAAATTCTACCTACGCCACTGATATTAGTAGTGACGGTATCAACCATGCGGATATCAGTGGTGCATGTATTAGTATTGCGGGTATTAGCTGTTTATACAGACTAAAATTAACTGAAATATATATGTTGTCAAGCAGGTGGATTGGTTAAGTACTTGTAGATCTACTTGCTGTGATGACTGGTCTGATCTCTGGTGATTATATGTTACTGTTAGTTCATGAGTTCTTTTCATGGCCCATACCTTTCAGTTCCTGTCTCTTAACTGTTTCTTTATTATGCAACTAGACATTTGTTTAATGCTTTAATTTAGTACTTTTTTGGCACTTCATAACATTAAAAATAAAATATTTTTATCACAATAACTTTAATCATATCAAGATATTTATTTCTTTCCTTTTGCTTAATTTCACCAACTTTCCTGGTTTACTAATTGAATTTCCTAATTACTAATTCCCATATTTCTAATTTTTGTATTATAATTCTTGTATGACTACTCCTAACAACCCCTCAAAGTTTTGTTTGGTTCAAATATGAAACTGGTCAATTTGAGCTAAACAATAGGTTATAACCCAATCGCTCCAAGTTATAATCACATATAAACTGGTATATGTTTGTACTTCTATAATTTCTACAATAAATTAAATTACTAAAAGTATTTCCTCTGATTTACAAATTTGATCTTCATGAAAAAGTTTCTGGCGAACACGAGATCTTTCATACTGGTGAAAATTCTGTAACATCGACGCCAAAAATATTCTGTTTCACGCAAAAATTAAAATATAACACGGGTATTTTTGTAGTTTTACTATGTCAAAGTCAAATTAAGAAATTAATTCACACACACATCTAGCGTGATTTAGGGTTGACAAAGTTGAGTTGATATGTCCAGTCTTGCTTCAACAATCAAATATTAATGGCAATTTGGACCTTCTAAGGAGTGGTCCAGTGTTTTAGATTCTTTATGAATTTATGAGAACAGCTTTTGTGAAAGCAATATTGTCTGCATTTAAAATGGCTTTTCCTTTCTCAAAAGGAAAAGAAAAAAAAAAGGGATATGAGAACTAATCAATGGCACCACCAGTGGACAATATATTGGCCAAATAAAGAAAGTTAGCTAAGTACTCTCTCGGTTTTAAAAAAGGATGAACCTATTACTATTTGAAGGGTCAAAGAAAATCATGTTTGATCACATGTCTTACAAATATTTTTTAACTATTTTGAATTGCGAACTATTGTGACTTATAGTATTTTTCATGTAGTTTTTAAATATGTAAATTTTATTTAAAATGTTAAAAAATTCATGTGCAAATTCCCATTGAAAATTAGTCAATTTAACTTTCGTAGTCCGCAAAGGTTCATTCATTTTAAAACGGAGGGAGTATATATATTGCAGACTTGAACAACTTGTATATTAACTTGCCAGTTCGTGAGAAAAATCATCATGCAGATAAGGACTTACTGGAGTTACCATGATGAAATCGTCAACAAATTAACTTGTCTATTGTCCTAATAAAATGTTAATTTAATTTCCAGATGTTGTTTTTCACTGATCATTTCATTACCTACGTTAACACTCCATTTGGATGGTTGTTCATTTCATAATGTGTTGTATTGTATCATATCGTATGTATGGTACTGTATCGTATTGTGTTGTACAATGTTTGGATAGACTGCATTGTTTACCGTGGTTTAATAATTGAAAATAAGGTAAAAAGTAAAATGAAAATATTAAATAATAAATGAGGGCATGATGGGTATGAAAAATAGGTAACGACGCGATCCCACCAAATCGGTCGTTACATAAAGTGACAGTTTTCATGATTATACAACTATGGATTCAACGATACCATACAATATTAATTAAAGAAACAACCAAAACAAACGTCGTACCCATAGTAACAATACAATACCATACCATGGGTTACAACCATCCAAACAAGCTGTAAGTCTGAAGTTAAATTACAAAGTGGAAAAAATATTACCGAAATTAGAGTATGAATGTAGCCTCACTTTTATAAACTTTTAATTTGAAAATATTTAATTACTTCACTGGAATAAGTTAATTAACCGTAACAATCTAGTAGAAGTTAATATAAGTGGTTTTCTTTTAAAAGATTTTTGTTACTAAAAGTCAGGAAGTGGTCTTATTAGTCCTTCTACTATCCGAAATTGTTCAATTACGCCATTAACAAAACTTTTGGTCTAATATTATCCAAGTGGTTAAGAAAAAAGTATTGTTTCTGCCTTTGACCCCCTAACCGATCAACTTGAGGATAATAAAACCATAGTAAAAGTTGGGATAAATTTAGGCATTTTTCTCAAAATTTTTGAATGTGTGGAGTCTATTTATTTCGCGCCGGAGTTTAACTAATATGACAAAGAGCAAATAAGGGATGAATACTATTTACTAACGACAAAAATATAAATGAATCAAAAATTTAACAATGACCAAATTACAAAATTTAGGATTAATATTTGGACAAAATTGGACCTTTTGTACGGAGTCCTGATTAAAGGTATAAGGTAATAAGGATTTAAAATGAGACGTTAAGCATACACCTATCTGTTTATTAATAACCAATAAGCAACAGCAACATATCAGTGTATCTCACACGTAAGGCCTGAGAAGGGTGAGATGTATGCACACATTTCCTCCACCAAGGTGGAAAGACTGTTTTCGATGGACCCTCCGCTAAAATAAAATATTTTAAAAATACTTTTTAAAGATAAAACGAGATGAAAATACCATGATAAATAAAATAATAGCATAAAAATAAAGATAACAGAGGTAAACGGAAAACAGTAATAGCATGAGTGGAAGAAAAGTAAAGCTGCTTCTTACCCTCAGAAATATTTGGATGAATATGATTTGACTATCAGGTAAATCATCTCATTCTCCGTAGCGTTAGCCCTTTATTGGGATTAGGCAGAGCTAAGTTTTGTTTATGCAAGGTATAGTGTTTGTTTTAATCATTTGATGGAGTTTAGTTGAGTTTTTTTTCACAATTTTGTCAAACTTGTTTGCAATGGCTGCAGTGTCTGGGTGGCATGTCCGATAGTCTCACTACAACATTGAGAAAGGTAATCTCTTTGACAGATTCAAGACAGAGGCAGATACCCAAAAAAAAAAAAAAACTAACATTAGAGGATTTCAGGAAGTGAGAGTTGATAGAATGGAAAAAACAGAATGTTACATGCTAAGAAGTAGGACAAACCCAGATGAAATTGCAGTATAAGTTTTTATCATCTCTAGTTAAAGATCATATTTTTTGGAGGGATTCTAAATTTTTGTTAACTTTGTGTATTAGTGTGAGTTTATCGACAAACAGATTTGAGACTCTTTATTATTCCAAAATTTTGCTATTAGTTATATATATAAGAATTTTTTTGGAGTTAATAAAATATTAGCCATTTGTTTAAATATATTACTTTGGTTCTAGTTGAAATCAATTTTATAGGCGTATATGAAGTTTTGAGTAGATTAATACAAATTACTAAATTATTAGACAAAGTTATACAATATAAAACTTTAAAAGTTTCAAAAAAATTAAAATCATGGAAACAAAATTTACAATGTTACTATTGTCATAAGTGTGGTTACCATGGTGCTGTTATTTGGAGATGACTAAGTTTAATTGATGAGATACGCGATAGAGTTAATGATAAGCTGGAGGTGTAGAGGAAGACTTTTAAGTCTAAAGGTTTCAGACTGAGCAGGTACAAAACAGAGTACATGGAATATAAGCTCAGTAATTCACCACATGAATTAAATGTGGAGGTGATGCTGGATACACAAGTTATTCCCAAGTAAGAATGCTTAAGTATCTTGGGTTAATACTACAAGAAGATAGAGAGATTGATGATGATATTATATATCGTATAGGAGCAGGTTGGATAAAATGAAGACTCGCTTTTGGTGTCCTATGCGATAAGAGAGTGCCACATATACTTAAGAGTAAGTTCTACAGAGCGGTTGTTAGACCAGTTATGTTGTATTGAATGTTGGTCAGTAAAAAACATCCACGTTCAAAATATACAAGTAGCCGAAATGAGGATGCTTAGATGGATGTATGTGCTTACTAGGAAAGATAATATTAGGAATGAAGTCATACGGACAAGTTGTGTGTGGCCTCTGTGCTATATAAGATGCGGGAAGCAAAGTTGAGATGGTTCGGACATGTAAAGAAGAGGAGTATTGATGCACTAGTGAGGAGGTGCGAAAGATTGGCAGTTTTGGGTCTACAGAGAGGTAGAGGTAGACCGAAGAAGAATTGGAGCGAGGTGATTAAGGGGGACTTGGCGCAGCTTCAGATTACCAAGGACTTGATCCTAGATAGAGAAGCATGGAGGTCAGGAATTAAGGTAGAAGATTGGAAGATATTTGAGAACTTGATTTTAGTGCGGGGTTTTAGAGAGTTTTACCATTATTATTGTTATTTTTCTATTTGTATAACATTATTATCAAGTTCTCCATTAATTTAGAGATTTGAGTCATGATAATTGAAGCTTTTTTTTTTTGGGGATGACTTGTGTATCAAGTGTCACATCCTCCTCTGACCCGTGAGGTGCATCGCTAAATTGACACTCCACGTATTTTGTCTACATTCTTCCCACCAAGGATTACCAACCATTTACGTGGGTACACAACCAAATGAATGACTAAACTAGGGAGTTGTTGCAATTTTCAGACAGGAACAAACCAATCGAAAAGGGAAGAAATTAATAGTGCAATTAACAACATTAACTTACAATTGGCCAGGTTTCACTCATCATAATTGTATCAGATAGAACAAACGAATTATTAGCGGCAGCAGACCAACAAAACCATAGAATTGGCAACATATTCATTTCGAAGAGGAAATCTACAAAAGTTATGAAAACCTTTATTCGTTAACTAATATTCGTTTAGAGGCAAAGAAAATATATTAACTAATGAAAACCTTCTTAGCAGAACTACATTTATAAATACCAAATTAAACTAAGGTTACCTGAATCGAAGCTTGTGAAAGTAGCCGGCAGGAGTCGCTTTTTGAACGGAGGAGTCGCTGGTGGTTTTTTGTTTGAACAGAGGAGGAGTTATCTGAGAAAAGGGGTTTTTTTTTTTTTGTTTTTTTTTTGTTTTTTTTGAGGATGGGAATGCTGATGTGAACAATATAAGATGTTAATTTATCTTGAAATTGGAGAGTGAGTTCTCTCGCCAAGTAGGAGAGAGAAAATTTATTTTATGTTGCTTTTTTTAGGGAGGAAATTCTCTCCCCGAGTAGGAGAGAAAATATTATGTTTTTTTTAAATTGGCGAGGGAATTTCCTAGCCAGCTTTAAACTTTTTTTTTTAAAAAAAATAAAAATTGGCGAGTGAAAGGTAAGTTCTGGCAAGAGAATTTCCTCCCTGGGTGTTCAGAAAGGGAACTCCCTCGCCACCTCTTCCCTAGTTGATCAAGCCTTTTCTAGTACTGTTTGTCCCACATGAAAGGCATTGAAACATGTAATAACAATTAATGTCTAAAATATACTAGTTCCAAGGTAGTATTTGGGACGTGAAAATTAAGCTGGAGAAGTGAATAATTCAATTTCCAGTTCTAAATGTAAGGCTAAAAGTTAATTACAATTTACAAATCACAGTTCAAGTTCGAATTGAACAAGTAGTAGTAGACATATAAAAACATTACATAATGATGTATATTTCTTTGTTATTGAAGATCTCCACAGTGTTGTGACAAATTAATCATTTTGAGATGTTTCCTCAAAATATATGATTAACATCTAAAAACTACCTTATTAACTATCCAAATATAATGGCTTTCACATTTGGGTAATTGTCACAATATGATCAGTAATCAGGAATAAGATTAATCTGAATAACTTAAAGCTTGATATAACCATTCTTGATCATCCACTCCATACTCCAATGGTTGTTCACATTTTTTAATGTCCAATAAGCCCAACCAAATGTTGCACGTCCGAATACTTCCAATTGAGCCTTAGCAAACTTTTGGTAATCCTCCTTTGTTGCATCTCTAATTTGCCATTCAGCAACCCATTCTCCTGAAAAATATTTAAGTAGATTAACATATTACTCCCTCCGTTCCAATTTATGTGGCAGTATTTTCTTTTTAGTCCGTTCCAAAAAGAATGGCAGCATTCTAAATTTAGTAACAATCTAACTTCAAAAATACAGTTTTGTCATTGATGAAATGATTTACAACCACACTGACACAATCATCTATGACTCATTTTAGATCACAGGTTTCAAACGTCTTCCTTTATTTCTTAAACTCCGTGTCGAGTCAAACTATGACACATAAAATGGAACGGAGGGAGTAATTCGTTAGAAGGGAACAATACTATCATGCATTTAAGGAGAGGGAAGTAGAAAACTTTTATAATGAAAAAGAGAATATACCAACAAAAGTGAGAGGACCATTGGATTGGGTGACAGTGTTGAGTTGAGCTGAACGATTGGTGAAGACAACATCAAGATTTTGCTGGACGGTCAAGTTGTCATAAATATCAGAGAAAAGATTGTAGTAATGAACATCAATAACAGATCCCTTTAAGCCACTGGCAAATGTCAAAAGCTCAGTTGGATCCATAGGTCCTAATCTGTTGGACATCACCACATATGCTGTTGAAGAATGCTTACGAACTGCATCATATCCAGCTTTATAGTATTTTGTCACCATCTCTAATGTAACTTCAGGAGATAGAGGTTCATTGATTAATTCCATTGCATAAAGGCTTGGATTCTTGGCATATCTGAATGCATAAGGAAAAAGGTAACAGAAAATTTAATTGCCAAAACACCGGAGATATGTTGGTTATATAAGAAATTAGCGTGGTCTTAGACCATAGTGACGCGTTTAAAGACGTAGGATTTGATCCAAACATATAGGCATAATATAGCAGTACTAGTTTTTACCTGGCAGTTAGGAAGTCTATTACTGCAACTGACTGTTGAATAGTGTCATCAGTTTTTCCCCATTCTATAGTACCATCTCTATTGGCACTGTGCTCCCAAGGATTTTGAGAACCAGGCGCAGCATGCAGATCTATTATTACTTTGAGTCCATATTTCCTACAAAAGTTTCAAATTTTCCATAATTAAAAACTATAATACTATAGCATATCGCTGCTAGAAAAACCGGCTTTTTCGACCGCCAAATCAGTCGGAGAACGGTCGACATTTTGACCGATCTTCGACCGATTGCGGTAGTCGAATAAATTTTGATCGAAAAAGGCCTTCGGCTGAAAGTCATTGATTAGCAATTTGATTAAATAAATAAAATAGTTAACATGTATATATACCTGGCCCAGAGGAAGGCATTGTCTAAGGCATGCAATGAGCCTCCAACAAAGGGCTTTGGGGGCATTGGGTCACTAGCAATCCACCATCCAACTGGAATTCTCACTGCGTTCAGTCCATTGCTTGCTATGAATTTGAAGTCTTCTTCTACTATATATGTTCTCCAGTGTTCCTGTGATATAAGTATATATAAGCTCTTTCATAATTTGAGTGTACTAGCTAAACCACATTACCTAGTTGTATATCTATGTTCTTGTTTTTATTATTTTTTAAAAAACATAACCTACCAAAATGTCTTGGTCAAGTAATGGCTTATTTACTTATACATACTTTCGGCAGATTATTTGCTACAACAGGTATACCGTATATGTGATTTTATAGTATCGGTATTAATATAAAAGAATTTAGGTTATGTACACGTATACATATCATGTTAACATTTGTGAAGAATATTTAGCTTCATAAACTCCACTTAACTATTTGTGGTTTGCTTCAAAAACTCCATATCTAGTTATTTATTAATAATTCAAGTTCCACAATAATGTTTGAAAAAGTTATTAGTTTATGACAAAAAGAAGAGCAAGAAAGATGCATATACATAGAGTTGGAATGGTACATGCTAGGTTTCCCAGCATCATTAGAAAACCTAAATGCGCTTAAGGCCATTCCAGTATTTTCTGTTAGTAGTAACGTCTTGGATCCTGTTGGCATCTATATAAACTCCGTACGTAATGTTCCTTAAGTAATATAATGTCGTGTTTCAACCAAAAAAAAAGAAAAAAGAAAAAGGAATGATACATACTCTCATAACTTGTGGTGCCATGATTGGACCATAGCCATTAGTAATTTGGAACTCTCCTTCAAGTCTTCCACTGGTATTCATAATAAAAACTGAGGGATCATCATCACCCCATCCCCCATCCCCTCCATTATCAGCTGTCACTAACTCCTCTGTTTTCACCTGCAGCTTAAATTAATTACTTACCAAGGCTAGAAAATACACACTAATATGCGCATAAACCCTATTTAATTATGCACAATGCATATTGTTTATGCAGTTTCCAGGGTTTTCAGAAAAGAAAGAAGATGTAATATATAGCCTGATAGGCTTAAACATGCAATCTAAAAAGAATTTCAACTAAATATCTACATATTATATAGTTTTAATCAGGGGCGGATGTAGAGCATAAGGCGCGGGTTCGGAAGAACTCAGTAGGTTTGGTGCATATAGTGTATTTGTATTTAAAAAATTACTAAATATGCATAAAAATCACGTCGAGAACCCAGTTACATACACTTAAAATAATTATTTTAAAATATAAAACTCATAAAATTTAAATCCTGAATCCGCCACTGATTTTAATATAATGCAACGATATGCTATGTTGTACGGACGGTTTTATTGCCTATGCTTTTCACTTGTAGTTAGAGGTCGAAGCCAAATGACGATTTTCCTTTTCATATAATACATACAATGAAGGAAGAAACATTCATTTATGAAAACTTGAAAAAAAAAATAAAATGTGTTGATGATTAAGACCTCTCATGAAACTTTTAGCCATCTATGAATAAGTTTAAAAATAATATCTTTGGATAAATTAAGACCTTGTATTTTCCAACAAACACTCATTCAATGGATTAAATGGATTAAGTCCACTAACATATCTATGTCCATCTTATAGGTCATTGGTTCAAGCCTCGAAAACAGCTATTTATACTTGCATAAGATTAAGTTGCGCACATCGTACCCTTTGGATTGTGACCCTTTCTCGGACTCTATATGAATGCGAAATACTTTGTGCACCGCGCTGTTCTTTTTAGCAACATTCATTTTGTGGAAGAAGTCCACTAACTTTAACTCTATCAATATATAGATATATGTCAAATAAACATCTTACGACCTCAACTTTTTTGCCTACTTTGAATCTGATTCTGGAAAATTTATTCTCAAAAGTAAAAGATTGAAAAAGAAATATCCTTATGGCTATGTGAACCTAAAAGAGGGAGAATATTAAAAGGAGGATGGGCGTGTAACCATATGATCCAAACAGTTTTGACACAAGACAAAACTAATCTCAAAACCAATTGGATTAAAAGCTTAACACCAAAAAAGATTTACTTAAAAGTTTTGAGTTGGTTTTGGAATTAAGTTGCATGCACTAACGGAAAATATTGTTTAAATTAAGCCACTTATAAAATAATATTAGATAATTATGCTACATTAATTGATAATTTAGTAAACTTGCTACCACACAATATACTATATTGTATGATGGTAAAAAGAATTTTTACATTGTTATCGTATATAATTTAGTGTCCGAAAAGCCTTGTAATATGAACTGGTCGAGAGAGATGAACCCGCACCACATTTTCTCGAATCGAAACCCCCAACTAGAGATGGAATTCCAGAACCTAAACAACTTAGTTGAGAGCTCCGTGACTGGTTCAAAGGAAGGTCAACCAATGATTTTATTGGCAACCTCAGTAGATGAAATTAAACTTTGTTTATAGGGATAATAGATCCAACAATACTTCTTATAGCTTTCAAACTATCAAAAGAGATAAAGAAGCTTTTCGTGTTTTAATGACCAACCAAACGGTACACCGAACCTTACGAAGAAAGTAATGTATGAAATAAATTGAGAGTTTCGTGTCATGCAGAGACAAGTTCGGAATACTATTATTTTAATAACATTTTGCATCTCAGATTATCACCTCTAAGGCAAGCAAACGACCATTTCAAGAACTTACCTGTAAGAAGAATCCATTTGTTGATTTTATTCGAACACGACTTGGATCATCAGATTTCCTCACAATCTCGAAAGTCTCTGAAAATCCAGGTTTGTTTTCCACTGCTACAACATTTCCATTTCCATCAATTCCCACAAATTCTTTGTTAAACACCCTAAAGTTAAAGCTGGTGCTGTTTATCCTCCAAATCTACAAGAAATAGTGCATATTAATCTCAGGTAGAGTTATCTCGAACCTATGTTGTTGGGATGTATTATATGTACTTGATGAAATAGTTGAAGTGCACGTAACCTGGCTCGAACATTACCGTTATTAAATTCTTGAAATCAAATTAAGGATACTTACTTTGAATGTTTCCCATCCTGAGGCAGCTGTTCTATTGGCAACAAGAATTGTTCCTCCTCCTAACTCAGCACATAAATACTTCCCAACTGTTACTGATTTGAATTGCAATCCAGTTCCATCCTGATATTTCAAAAAAAAAATTTATCTCAACATGCTATCTTAGTAAAATAATAATTAATAAAAATATAAAAAAAATTTACCAGAAAATCCTTGTTTGGAATGCCATCAAAAAGAGAAGGTTTAATCCATCCTTCAGTAAGTAGCCAGCCTCCAAGATTAACAGCTCTAACTCTAAAATTTGGAGTAGTTCTTCCATAAGAATAATTGAATATGCAACAACAAGAGATTATGAAAAAGTAGTAGACAACAAGTTTTCTTGCCATATTTTCTTAAACTAGTAAGTATATAGTAATTGTTTATAGTTGCATTGATATATCCTCTACTTGATAATGCCTTTATATAGATGTCCAAATGTTTGACCACTAATTTCTAAACAATCTGAACTCAAAATAAATATATTAGCAAATAAGATACAGTATCTTGATTTTGAATCAATGATGAACTTCTTATTCAACTCTTTGACTATTGCTTAAATGGTTTTTTGGTTATTATATTGGGTTTTCGTTTCGTACCTCTTAATTATCTTGGTGCAATGTTAATTAAGTTTGCCATATCATTAAAGTAAGCACATCGCCTTCTTGAATCCTAAATTATAAATAATCTTGTGCTTTTAGTAATTTCATGATTCGATGACAGACTAATTATGCTTCAGTCCCAATCAAGTTGCGATTCTCGTTAATGGGTAATTGCATGATTAACTAAAACGAACATTTATCAACTGGATTCTTGATTACTAGTAATTAATTAGAAGTATGGCAATTTTAACGATATAAATATATAGATAAATCATCATTGAAACTTTCAACACCAATGTGTTCCCTTTATTGTTTAATGATAGTTGAGACTTTTTGGAGGTGATCCCACATATACCTTCTTTTTATCCCATTTCCCACTGAGGTCTTCCATATAAGTTGAGATTGACTTATATTAGCTATCATATTCATACCACTTAATATTCTTTGCCTACTGAATAACGTGTCCTTTCAATTATATACTCCATCCGTTCCAAAATAGTTGTCATAGTTTCCTTATTAGTCCGTTCCAAAAGGAATGACACAATTCTAAATTTGGCAATATTTTTGAGTTGAAACTACTATTTTACCCGTAATGAAATGTTTTATAGCCACATATTTATGTATAACTTATCTTGGACCACAAGTTCCAAAAGTCTTATCATATTTCTTAAACTCCGCTCCAAATCAAACTATGACAACCATTATGGAACGGAGGAAGTAGTTCCTAATTACAAAATAAGAAAATGTGATTCATCTTCTCTGGCTTGGTTCCAGCTTTTGTTTACCATGCAAATAATAAAGAATTGCAAAAATGACCAAGAAGAAGAATTTTTATCATTCGGTCAAGACTTCTAGAGATTGACTCTGCGTGCACTTCACCATTCACAGCTAATTAAGGTGGAGATTATCATAAAATTAAATAAATTACGAATCTGATTAGCCTTTTTCACGTGTGCTAATTAATTATACTAAGGTCGTGAAATTGACTATTTGCTATTGCCTATGTCGTGAGTATGTTCATCAGTTGTACTTTCATTTGTAATAACGTAAATTAACTACTATATGCTCCATAGCTTTAGCTATAAAATGATTAGGGAAGTTAGTTTTACTAATAATAAAGAATAGAAGAAGATGATCTTCTCTATTTATTTATAAATATTTTGTAAAATACGTAACGGAAAGTTCACAATGAATAGTTTATTAATTATTTTAGGTGTTATTTTTTAAGTTTTAGTGGTCAAGTTGCCTTGAGTGGCACATTAACGAATTTATCTATGGCTGCGAATCTGAAGTCGTTTTGCTAATAATGCTGTTTTGGTGCATTAGCTCCAATTAAAATATTGAAAGATCCAAATTTGGCTTCATCAATATCGGCACAAACCAATGACTCGATTTCTAGAACTTGTATGCCCATTGGAAGTTCTTTTAGTGGTGATATTCATTTAGAAAGTAAGTGCCATTCTAGCAAAAAGATTAAGAAAAGTCACATTTTAGGTTTTGAGGGGTTTTGGGGAGGGAGGGGCGGAGTGCACAATGGGGAAGAGAGGCTGATCACGCCCAATTATGCTTTATAAAATGGATTAAGAGCGGTAAATATGTATAGGTCGATATTTAAAGTTTCGAGCTTGAATTTCACAGAGGACACTCGTAATCTAGTTGCTAATCTAACTAAATTATTTATTCGCTCAACTACTAAAGTTTGTATCTTTATGATGGTTTCAACGCGTAACAGCTAATTAACAATAAAGTAGATAACAAAGTAGTAAAGAATAAGATTAATTCAAGGGTTTAAGAATCTAGGATTGATCTACCTAATTCCTACACATGTGTTAGAATAATGCATTGACGACTTCAACTTGTTTCTTCCTATTGAACAATTGCTCTAAATTCACAACTACTTACTTCTGTACAGTAATTGCAGCTTTCACTAACTAATTTTTTTAATTAATAAATAAATATAGATAGGACTATTATTATGGTTCACAATAGGGATCAATAATCACAATTAAGTAATGTCTTTGTTTTAGATTGAATATTGCTAAGTGTTCACTCTTAACTCACGAATCTATCCTTAGATACACAAGAATAAAGGGCACAATCAATTGGGAGCTCTACCAATCAATAGAAAACAAGTCATAAACACTTAGATATGAAGATTAAACAAATTTCATCAATCAATGCAATTATTCATAACACATAAGTATTAGAGTGGTTTTATCCACTCATAGTCATGTTCAAAACAATGAAATAACTGTAAACATACAAAACCACTATGGATAGATGGATGAAGTAGGTCCTTGAATCTTGATCTTCTCTCTTTCTTTCTTCCTGTAAAAATAATCCAAAAGCCCCGTCCAATTATGTTCCATGGGGGTATTTTTAGTGTAGAAATTGTCATAGCACCAAATTGCCCTTGTATTAGCCATGTTTTACCTGGTCAGGGCTTATTTTCGTCGGGCACGCCGTGTAGCCCATTGTGGAGCATCTTGTCTAATTTTATGATACAAAAATAAGCTGCAGGATTTCCCACTATAAGTTGCACAACGTGCCCACACGGCATGCTACACACAGTGTAGCATGGCGTGAGGGGGCGCACGGCGTGCCACACACAGTGTGGCATGGTGTACTCCTCCTATTTTCATATGGTTATGTTCCTTCTTCATCCGGGCTTTGTTTGCACGACCCTCAAGCTTCTACTCAGACTCCAAAATCCTTGATTTCCACTAATCATACTCCATGAACGTCTTATATCATCAATGTACTCCCTAAAACATAAGAAAACACCAAACGAGAGGAATTTCATTCAAAGTATGACAATATAATGCGCGTAGAAGCACGAACAAGAGGCAAAAGTATATGTAATGTAACAATGTCTAGCCTCGTATCAGAGGCTTAGTGAGGAATGGATGCTTAAGATACTCTTAGCATACCTATGATATTGTCTCCTTTGAATAGAAGCCGAAGGGTAATTCTTACCCTTTTCAACTACCAAATTGTGATAATGGACATTGTTGAGAAAGTAATTAAGAAAATAAAGTGTAACACATCTAACAACTTAAGCTTTTAGATAAGATGGTCACACAACACAATTTAATATGGTATCAAAGGAAGTCCTATGATCGAATCTCACCGCCACCCAAATTAAACATAATTTCTACGTACTTGGCCCTTGAAAAAGGAATTAGACCCGCACGTGAGGGGCGTGTTGAAAAAGTAATTAAACAAATAAAGTGTACCACATCTAATATCTTAAACTTTTAGATGAGATGGTCACACAACACCATTTAATAGAGATACATTGTGATCTGTAATGACGATGAAACGACACTCATAATTGTTTTATGTAGTATCTAATAATATCCAATAATTAAATCAAGAATTCATTGGTAACTCAAAATATAGATGGTGTAGAATTTTCCAATACTCATCAAATTTACATCTTCATAATGACAGAAGAAAATATCAAATATGATAAACAAAAAATCTCACAATGAAACTAAATATCTCATTGAATTAGACACTTTTTGCTGCAACAAGAGAAGCTTCTGTGTTCAAAATATTTTCAACATTGTTCTATTTTTGGCATGTAAAATTTGACGAAAATTGCTTTATTTTTATTTTTTTTCAATATAGAGGGCACTTATAATATATAGTGCTTAAGAATGCTTATATTAAAAATAATGAAAACTACCAGAAATAAAATTTTTATTGACCATTAACTATATATCTCTAGTAAAACAACCCAGAAAGTGAAATTTTTGCTCTCTCCTCTTTTCTCTCTCGTGCAGTAATTTTTAGTTTGAATTTTGTTATAAATCAATCAAGTTACAGGTTGATTGAATGTCTGAATGTATTGTATGGTCTATTATTTGGATGTTGTAATAGTCACTGATCACCAAATTATAAGTCATACCTTTCTAATTGTAGGTACTATCACAGGGATGGTTTTCGTGACTGAAAGTAGCACCAATCTGTGCGGCAGTCAAGCCTACACGCTTGGCTCAACCCTCACGACACTTAGACAAAATAGGCATATTTGATGCCTTTCACGAAATAGGGTCGTTTGCAGCAATGTTTGAATAAAATTCCAACACACACAATGAATTAAAAACGTAAGGCAACACAGCACAATTACGGAAAACGCTTTCCCAATCTTTATATTAATATTCTCTACAATACAATACAATACAATACAATACAATACAAAGAAATTTGATCCTCAACGGTCTCTTGACACTCACACGTTTTCCTCACAGAAAAACTCTCACTATTTGTGTCTTAAACTACAAAATTGGCTAATAAACGAACAATGGAGGACTGCCTTGGGCAGTTTACAAGGGGAATGGGCGTGCCTGGCACTTGCCAGGGCAGTTTTGAGACACATCAGCGCACAGTCAGCCACATTTTTGCCCATGATCCGTATTTTTCTCGGCGCTTGGCCTTGTCAGCGCCCGCTCACGTGCGCTGCACGCCTGCACGCGTTTGTCATGCCAGCGCCCAAGGATGACATCCATTGCTCGCACAGCTAACATCCATTTTTCGCATAGCTCGTCCATGTCGCTGCCTTAGCTCGCCCATGCCTGCATAAAATCAATGCCACGCCCACAACGTTTGCCCACAATCACGCATAGCCAATGCCTACGTTGCCCACTGCCTCGCCTCGCCTTGGCCTCATGCCATGGCCTAGTCTTGCCCATCGTTTGCCACCCATGTCATACTCACACGATGCCATGACAAGCTTATCTTTGCCCACAAACGTAGCCCACACATAGCCACACGCAGCCGCCTTGCCCAGCTCAAGGCCCACCGCCGCCTACTGGTCACCAGCGTCGCCCACCACTGGCATAGCCGTTGCCTACAAAGTAGTGTCATGAGCCACCATCAAACTCATTGACATAGCCCACAACTGCCTAGGAAGGCCCTTGGCGCGGCCCCCGACTTTGGCCATGTCGGCCCTTCAATACCTCTACCCCCTTATATATGTCCTTAAAAACTAATCCCAAGTCTCAGGAGTAGACATATTTCTGCCAGACAATCATACTGCGCCAGCCTTTGCCAATACTCAACTATTGGCCCTAAGCCTCCGTTTGACATCACTTTCAAGGGATACTTTTCCATTTTATCCGAAGATGAGCTATGGGTTTTGTGAATGATGAAAAAGATACAATTTTGTTTTTGTTAGAAAAATGGTGGGGTAGACTTTATTCCATGGTGGCAATACAACTCAACAAAAAAATTATTATTTTATGTGGTAGTTTATATGATGTGGAGTCCGTTAGTACGGAGGGGCATTCGTGCACCATTTTATTAACGCCAGGAGTATTTTTTAGACCAAAAATAAATGGAGGGAATATTTGATATATTTTTAATAGTTGAAGGGTATTTTTGGCCCTTTTCCCTTCAACTAATTATCAACTCAAAATGAAAATTATTGGGCCCTCAGTAGTTGTGACTGGGGCAATTACAAAACTATGACACCTTAAGCAATGGTTTGCCTTATTGACCTCACTTAAAGTGGTTTTACAAGAATAACCTAACTAATTTGAAGTAAGTGTTCCCTCGGTGGCTACACTTCAAGTTATAAACTTGACAAGTGTGCCCACGGGGCAGTACTTCAAGTATAAAATGACAAGTGTTGCAAGTGCTGTCCCGTGGCAACACTTGACCTTTTATCTCTGTCAGTATTCTCCCCAGATAACTTGAAGTGTTGTCTGCAAGACAACACTTGCAATTTATACTTGAAGTGTTATCCCCGAGGGAACACTTGTAAATTTATAATTAACATGAAGTGTTGCCTACTGATGTCATTTTGCTAAACCATTCTTAACTGGGGACAAAAAATCATAACTAAAGATAATGGGTACATGTAGTGAAATTTTTTCTTGTGAGAAGGTGGGTGGAAGTCCACAAATTGCCTATTTAGGCAGTTCAATTTAGGGCGAAATGCACCAAAGGCCACTTTTGGCAGTGGTCTTTGGTTTGAGACCACTTTTTTTTATTGGTTTTACATGGAATGCCACTTTTTGGAACTTCAATTCTTTTAGGTTGAACTTCATACAAGTTCAGCCCACAAGGATTGAAGTTCAATTTCAGCCCACAAGGGTTGAAGTTTACGCATCTACACCTAAAGGTTCAGCTCTTACAGATTGAAGTTGAAACTTCATAATTTTGGCATGTAGTTCAACCCACAAGGTTTGAACTTCAGCCACAAAGATTGAAGTTCTAAAAGGTGGCCTCTCATGTAAGATCATTAAAAAAAGTGGCTTCAAACTAAATACCAGTGACAAAAGTGACATGTGGGTGAAAATTTTACTCAATTTAAGGTCTATGTGCATTTAAAAGTACTTTGCAAAATTAGTCACTTGTAAATACTAACCTTCGGTGTAAGCCTAACTTTAGACTGCAGGGCTTAAAACTGACCTTAACTTCAATCCTCGGGTCTGATGTTCATGTTTGATTTTTTATTTATTTACTTTAATTCAACTTCAATCGTTCGAACTGAAATTGGACTTATTTGGTTTGAAATTCGTTCAACTTCAGACGAAAAAGTCTAAAGTTGGCTCAACTTTTGACCCAAAAGTCTAAAATTTTGCAATTGAGTAACTTCATCCCATGGATTAAAAGCCTCATTTGGGACTTGAAGTGGAGTGGCTGCTGTTGCAACATTATTATAAAAGTGATTAGCACCTAAAAGATGGGAAAAAATAGACTATTACCCTAAATTATGAAGATACTTAATTGGAGTTGAAGTTGAAGCGCAATTAGATATATGATAAACTTCTAAAAATATCACCTAGTGTCCTCAAAATTGACTGTAACTAAAAATTTATTTTCGTTTGAGATGATTTTAGCGAAATGACATTTGTTTCGTTATTAGAAACACTTCAAGTTATCTGAAACAATGTGGGAAGACGTTAAAGGGAAAGTGTTCCCTAGGCAAGTATTTTTCAACGACAGGTATTGCCTAGGCATGAATTTCGATGGCAAGTGCTCCCTAAGAAATACTTCAAGTTATCTAGAAGAATATGAGAAGAGACTCAAGGATAAGTGTTGCTTAAGCAAAAAAGGATAAGAAGAAAGTCTTGCCTCTTAGGCAGTACTTACGAGAAAGGGATTATTCAGATACGGGCGTCATTATAAAATTTATAGGGATATTTGTGTTAAGAAGTTACATTAAACCATACGAATATCATTTTTGCTAAACCACTATTATGAAGGTGAAAAAGGTAAACCAATCGCCTTGGTGTCATAGTTTTGTAAATAAACCGCTATACTTGTAAACAAGAGTCATATATTTGCGCCCAGGTCCCTTGGACGCACTGCTTTAATACTTCCAACTCCGATCCATGGATCACAGACGGTATCTCCCCATGGCCTTTCGCCTCTGAAAGCGTCCTCCGGTAAGTGTAAGAGACTCATTTCACTTTTAGCATCAAGTCGCTAAAAGTAGCAAAACTCCTGGTGAGCTGCTAGCCCTACTAGGGAATTTGGTGCTGAGTTCCTAGTGACTTGCCATAAGTTTCTAGCAAATTCAGGCGACTGAGGCTATAAGTTAAATAATTTCTGATTTGGGGTTAAAGTGTGACCGGGAGCCATAAGTGTCATATTAGTGTAAAGCAACCCAAAATATGCACTTGTTCTTTAATCTAATCCGGCTTAGCCCTGATGGCTACGCGCGTTTAATTTTTAGCTTCGGTGAAAGAAGTGTTTAATTTTAGCCTTTTATGGCGATTCGTCAAGTCTTTTTGAATTAAAGTCACTGCAATCCACTAAGAAGTGCTCTAAGACTAAGTTAAAGAGTCGAGGCTAAAAGTCGAACACTTTTTTCCGGAAGCCAAAAGTTGAACACTGGGCTGAGTTTTCCTATTTCTGCATATCAACAGCCTTTGTCAGTTGGTATTTAAGTTAGCTAGCGTTTGGACATAGATTTGGTTGAAACTTGGGAATTTGAGTTGAGAAATAATTTTTAGAACTTGAAGTTGTGTTTGGACATAGAATTTACTTGAAAAAATAGTTGAAGTTTTGTGAGTAGTTTTTCAAATTTTCCAAAAACAGCCTTTGAGCACTTTTTGAGTTTTTGGACTTTTTGGGAGAAGTTTTGAGGAAATAGCATAAACAAACAGTTTTTCTCCCAAAAAGTCTCAAAAAATGTTCCCAAAAATTATAAACAAACGGGACCTTAATGTTGGGAATTTGAACTGAACAGGAGAAGTGCCAAGAGTCCTTAATAATAAATGAGATAAAAAGAAGAATGAGAAATTAAAGGTTGGTGAAGATATATATGCATGTAGAACATGTCAGCCCATCACCAAATTGGTCCCTATAGTTGGGGAAAGGTCCACCAATAACTTCTCACCAGTCACCTAACATGCTTTAAAGTTAAAACACACATGTAAAGTTTGCATTGGTTTGACCATTTCTTTTGTTTATTATCCAGTTCGGCACCCTTATTTAAGTCCGATTAATCCAAATTCGTGCGGCGTAAAGTCTCATTTCTAGAGAAGCGCTCCAACCAGCTGTTTTTTTCATTCTTAGGACTCGAATTCGAGAAGTCTGGCTAAATATAGAGGGATTCTATCCATCTCACCACTACCCTTGATGGTTTAGCTTGACCA
The DNA here is from genome assembly GCA_037355625.1 of Petunia x hybrida. Taxonomy (NCBI): domain Eukaryota; kingdom Viridiplantae; phylum Streptophyta; class Magnoliopsida; order Solanales; family Solanaceae; genus Petunia; species Petunia x hybrida. The sequence goes on along the minus strand of JBBBVM010000048.1, from coordinate 5,591,587 downwards.
TTTCTATATAATTCAAACCGTAATAGAAATGCTTAGGCTTTTTGTTTTCTTCCATATAATATAATGTTGTTTAGCTAAAAGAGCTTAAGTTCTTTGATCGACCATCTAGACTATTCTTGATGTTTTTCTGTTGAGCATTTAGAGTTACGCCATACTCTTTTAACAAAACTAAGCTAGAACAAATCAATATCAATGAAATATAGAAATCTAGTGATAAAGTTTATATAGAGGGCAATTCATTCGGGGGCGGATGTAGAGTAGGGGTACCGAGCTTGGCAGAATCCAATACGTTTTGTGTGAACAGTGTATTTGTATTAAAAAAATTATTAAATATGTACAAAAATCAAGTCGAGAATTCAATAACTTTCACTTAAGATCGTCATCCCAAAATTTAGAACCCATAAGGTTCAAATTCTAGATCCGTCTTCGAATTCATTGATAATATATTTCCGTTGAAACCCTCTTTCATTTTTTTTATGTTGCACATGAAATTTCTATCATCCAAAATACATTAGCACATAATCCTTATTTAAACCATTTTTTTTTATAATTAGTACTGTAGCTTACTAATATATGAGAAGAAATCGAAGTTACTCCCTCCGTCCCATTTTAGTTGTCGCTTTAGCAAATTTTATTTGTCCCAAATTAGTTGTCGCTTTAGCATTTCAAGACATTTTTTACCAATTTTTTCCAACTATGCCCATATTCAATAAATAAGTATTTCCTAGAAAAAGTCAATCCAGTTTCATTTATTAGGGGTAAAATAGTAAAAGATATACCCTATTTATTGATTTCTTAATGAGCGTGCAGAAGTTTAAAACGACAACTAAAATGGGACGGAGGGAGTATAAGCAACAAGTACTATTTGTATACTTATCAAGCAAATGAGTTAAGGGGATTAAGCTTTAATTTAGGACAACTTGTAATGTTGGAGACCATGAATGCAGACCCCAAAAATCTCGTGAAAATCAACAAACTTATTGGGGAGTGAAAATCAAATGCTTATTCCACATGGCGACAGCTTAATTGCTAATTCCAATTATTTTCTCGCATTTTTCAAACCTATCAGAATCACTTTAAGCTTATCAATATAAGTAGAAGACCCACAAGACATGCCCCGAGTTTAGTTCTCCTAAATAGTATTTTCTCGGTTACATTTTATGTGTTCTAGTTTGACTCAAAATTTAAGAAATAAAGAAATTTTTTTAAAACTTGTAGTTTAAAATGAGATATATATATATATATATATATATATATATTATATATATATATATATAAACTCTGTTATAGCCAATTCTGAATACTATTTCGCCGGAAAATACCATTTACGGGGATTTCAATCACTTATCAGATTCCATTGTGGACGACATGGTACAAATATCTAAATTTGCCCCGTTCATCTTCGGCGCAAGAGCGCTATTCCAACAAATAATACAAAAGAAGGAGGGGATAGATCCACGAGAAATCTCATTATATATATATATATTTGTATAGTTGTAAATCATTTCATTAATTGCAGAACTGTAATTTTGAAGTTTAATGGTTACCAAATTTAGAATGTTGTCATTTATTTTTGGAACAGACTAATAAGAAAATGTTGCAATATAAATTGGAACGGTGGGAGTAGTAAAAATATGGATTTCAAGAATTTTTTTATTCCTATTTCCACTCAAAACCTATGGTCAACGACCTCGACCTCACTCAACTTCTGTTCTCGGCTCCACGCCTAAAAATAAAATTACAATAAATCTAAAGGCAAAAGGAAAAAGTTTAGTTGTTATCAACCTCTTTAAAAAGTATTTACATAATTAGAATAAGGTCACATAATTTTTTTTTCCACTTCTTTCTACTCTATGTTAACAAAGCGAGCATATAGTAAGTTCAAGATTTTATTATATATCAATTAACGTGACTTACTGCTATCGGAATTCATAATGAAAAAATTCAAATTTAGTATAAAAGTATATAGTTACAAAAGAAATCTATTGTCAGTTTATCTATATACATTATGCTGGATAGTGTAAAAAGAAATGTATTGTCAGTTTATCTAATTATTATATCATTTAAACAGAAACAACTAGGTATATAAAACTCAAGTGGAATGCAGGAGATGCATTTGCAGTTTCTGATTTAATACGTCAACCTCAATTAATAACAGTCTAAATAAATATTTTAAATTTTAAAAGTACAGTTAGCGACAACAAATATACAAAAAAGGAAAAAAAGATAAAAGCAACCCACCCATCATGATGATGATGGTTCAGGGTTAAATAGTCGCATTGCAATCCGACTAATAGTATACGGATAATGTATAGTGCAATATAGGAGGAGCATTTTTTATTATGAGTTTCTTATTTTATTTTTAGGATTCGAATAGGACTTCTGATTAAGGTTGAATAACCTATTCACAGAGACGGACCTAACTTCTATTTGCGTGTGCATTCTAATATCGAAAAACATATATATATATATATATCTTTTATTCTTATCGGACGTATTTTCGGTAAATATAGTAATATCCTCACCACACTCATATCTTGAGTTCGCCTCTATCTATCGATCCCTCCTCATCATTTAGTGGATGATGAAAATGGTGTTGACATATTACTATTCCGGCATAGAGTCACGTGAGAGAGGGATCAAATCCAGGTAGTAGTGCCGCAAATCAATGATTCTGTACCATACGCAGCTGTCCACGTGGGAGGAAAATCTCTTGTGCACGCCGCAGCCACCAGTCTCCGCCGTAACCTCCGCCGTAATTTATAACCTTAGTTTTCTCTATATGACACACGCCAGTGCATGCTGAGTTGTTAACCTTTGCAACTTACATTAAATGAATCTTTTTTTTTTTTTTTTTTTTTTGTTTTTTTTTTTGTTTTTGGAAAGAATTCTAAAGATAGGATTATTGAAGTATCATTACTAGAAATGGCAACCATGTTTGTCACCTTACAGGCTATGACAAATTATTCTTCCAAAAATTTCTTAATCCTTATCTAATTAGTTACCTTTTCCCTCATTTTGTATGGCGTCATTGTTTAATTTGACACTAAAACTTGTGATTTTAGGTATGTCATGACATTTTTATAGCTACATCTACAATCACCCGAGCCCCTTATCCTTTCGCCTTTGCCTGAAGTACGTTGTTCTTATTTGTGTTGGGCTGGGGCTCGACCTCTGAACTGTACGTGGGACGAGTTTTTGCCTCATACAGCTCGGGCCGATAGTTAAAATATCCGACTAGAATCATTTTTATGTTCATTATCGATGTACATAGATTGTATAGTGATTATACACATCTTTATGGAATAGATATAGACTACTTAGGTTAATCTCTTATAAAATTTTGCTCATGCATATATTATCTCAGCTAAAATTACTGGTTTTAATTAGTTGAAAACCTATTATAGATTGCTAATTTGCTACATCCACATCTCCAACGTCACTGGCATACATGAATATGACTGTTATTATCTATAAAATATAATATTACTAGCAGTCAAGATGAGATTAGAACAAATACAGAGCAAATTCCCTTATAATAATAAAAAAACATAAAATGACAAATGCAAGGTCGTCACTTCAAATTCAATACCACAAACTTCCAGAAAATAATTCATTAAGAAGCTAAATCATGAACAAACACTTGAAGTTTAATTTAATTAAACTTGTGGTTAGGACTTAGATGCTAATGAAGATGTTAATATTATCTCTAATTACTTCATTCGTTTAAACTAATCATATCATGTGGTTGTAGTTGTTGGTGATCTCCCTTTAAAAGACGCAATCAAACCTCATTTATTCATTACTTAAATACCACTCCCTCTGTCCCATTTTATTTGTCATACTTTCTTTATTAGTCTGTCCCAAAAAGATTGTCATACTTCTATATTTACTTTTTAACTCACTTATAGCCACACAAATATCTATAACTCATTTTAGACCACAAGTTTTAAAAGTCGTCCTTACTTTATTAAACTTTGTACCAAGTCAAACTACGACAAACAAAATGGGACGGAGGGAGTATAATATATGCTTCCCTAATCATGCCATTAAAATGAAGTCAATGCTAAAAACAAAAAGCCAAGAAACCCAATTGTTGCAACTTGAAAAATGGCATTTTCTATTTTCTACAAACCCCTCACTGTCCTCACAAACATTATCATGTGACTACCCCATGATTCTTTGCAATTACGTATTGTTAAAAAAATAATTGAATATTGCTTATATTATTTATATAGTATCATAAGTTCATATCTATTCATTGTACTTCCCTATATAAAATTTTAGAACTTCTGACTTCTTTGTTTAAAAAAATAGATAATATTCACATACTTCTTCCTCCCTCATAAATGCCCTTATATCATTGTCTTTGACAAATTTTGCCCTAATTTATCCTATGCTGGCGTCTGTATAGTTATTTGTTTGTTACAATTTCAATTTCTTTTTTGAAAAATAACTTTTAAAAAAAGAATTTCTAAACAGTGTGCATATATATTACACACGTATTTATATATGAGATTTTTTTTGGTTATGTTCTACATGTCAATATAATTACTAAAAGGAGTTCAATTAAACTTAAATTTTTTTTGGAATGTGTAGCTTCTCAATGACCTAAACCTTCTTCGATCAATATAATGCAAATTTAGTAAAAAAGCATAACATAATGGAGCAAAGATACCACATAATTAAACACCACTAATCATGAGTCGAGATTGGACCAATTATTAATGTAGAATAAGTGCGATAATTAGATGAATAATGTATATGAATAAGTGAAACGAATATAAATGATTCATAGCTAATCTAATTTATTTATATTGGCACGTAATTAAATTGGTTACTTACAAGAAAACTTGCAGTACTTGTGGAAAATACTCCATCTCGATCGACCATATTATTTATTTTAAGGGTTTTGCACTTGCTTTTCAAATTAAAATGACTGCGAACTATTCAAAAAATGAAAATTCAAAATTTAGTAGTGAACGTCTATAAAAAAAAAAAGTAGTTTGCACTTTTAGTAGCGATTATATGAAAAAGAGGTTGGCGTTGTAGCGAAAAATGGGCTAGTTCACAGTTTTTTTAAAAAAAAATGATAGTTCGCACTTTCTCAAATTGCGAACTTTTCAAAAAAATAAGAACTCCAAATTTAGTAGTGAACTATTATAAAAAAGGAGGTAGTTTGCGCTTTCAGTATCGAACTTATGAAAAATAGATAGGCGTTGAAGCAAAAAATGGGCTAATTCGCAGTTTCTTGAAAGAATTGATAGTTCGCACTTTCTGAAGTTGCGAACTGTTAAAAAAATAAAAATTCCAAATTTAGTAGTGAACTGCTATAAAAAGGAGTAGTTTGCGCTTTCAGTAGCAAACATATGAAAAAGAGGTAGGCGTTGTATCAAAAAATGGACAAGTTCGCATTTTCTTGAAAAAAATGGTAGTTCGCACTTTCTCAAGTTGCGCTGTTCAAAAAACGAAAATTCGACTTTTTGTAGTGAACTGCTTTAAAAAAGGAGGAGTTTGCGCTTTCAATAGCAAACATATGAAAAGAGGTAGCTGTTGTATCGAAAAATTGGCTAGTTCGCAGTTTCTTAAAAAAAATGGTAGTTCGCACTTTCTTAAAAAATGGTAGTTCGCACTTTCTAAAGTTGCGAACTATTCAAAAAATGAAAATTCAAAATTTAGTAGTGAACAGCTATTAAAAAAGGTAGTTTGCACTTTTAGTGGCGATTATATGAAAAAGAGGTTGGCGTTCTAGGAAAAAATGGGTTAGTTCACAGTTTTTTGAAAAAAAATGGTAGTTCGTACTTTCTCAAATTGCGAACTGTTAAAAAAAATAAAAACTCCAAATTTAGTAGTGAAGAATATTTATGTAAACAATCCTTTAAATCTTGTTAAGCGTCTCACTTAATCATCATTGCATTAATAGGAACAGTAAGAAACTTTTTTTTTGAATTAAACAAAAAGTGCTAACTAAGAATTTCTAAAAGCCATTCATTAAGGCATGCAAGAGCAATGAAAATTAACAGATGTAAGCAAGGAAATGACAGGTGTCAGTGAAAATCCAGATGTCATGTCACTATTGGTATTAAATGATGCAAAGACTAGTAGATAGAAAATAAAGGAAGATTAGGTTAGAAAATGAGTGCGTGACAAACGAGAGGGTGTAAAAACAATGGCTAAAAAGGCTATAAAAGGAGACAAATATGAGAAGATAAAGACCACACACAAAAAAAAAGAGTGAGGCTGAGAGAGAGATATATATTACACATCTATTTCTCACACCTGCACACACTACACACACATAACATTTCAACAAACATAGTTACGTTCTTCAAAATTATTTTCAACATTCTTTAAGTTTTTATTTTTCTTTAATTCCCCCTTCTGTATCATCCCGTTTCTTTGATCCCTTTCTGTAAACAAACTGATTTTCAAGAAAATGCAAACTTAGACATAAGTTTTCTTAAAAGCCAGGTGTTTTCAGAAAGATTTTACGTAAAATTAACTGTTTTTTTGTTTGTTTGTTTATATTTTCACAAAAAGAATCATACTTAGAGGGCTTATTAGTTGTCCCTCAAAAGTTTGATCACTGGAAAAAAAGAGGTTGTTATTTGAAGACCTCTTTGTATCCATTCTTTGTTTATATTTTTACTATTTGTTAGGTTCTTGTTTTGTGATCATTCACCTGTTCTTTTATTTGATAAGTAACAGGTTGGTGTTTTAATTTTTATTTTTTTAAAGTTAACTTTGTGTAAATTTAGTATGGCAACTAGTACTATGGATTTTTGGACTAGTACACTTTTAGAACTTGACTCATCATCAAACTCTATGAAGAGTGGTGGTGAGCTCATGGATGCACTTGAACCTTTTATTAGAAGTGCTTCCCCTAATAATTATCCTCTTATTTCACCTTCTTCTAATATTCAATCTTTTCCCATGATGTCTTCTTTATCTCCTTCTACTTCATATCCTTATGATTCATTTTTATCAACACCTCAACCCAATATGAGCTATAGTGATTGCTCTACTTCAACGACAAGTCCGAACCCTAATTTTTTACACGGGGTTTCAGGCTTTGAAGTAGAGCAACCGAGCTCGAATATTGGGCTTAATATGTTAACTCAAGTCCAGATTGACCAAATCCAAACCCAAATCTACCTCCAAAACAACCAACAACAACAAATGATGTCAGCCGCCACTTTCCAAGATCCTTGGATTCATAAACATACCCAACATGCTTCTTTCTTAGGGCCAAAGCCCGTTTCAATGAAGCAATCGGGCTCGCCCCCGAAACCCCCAAAGCTTTACCGTGGCGTTAGACAACGCCACTGGGGAAAATGGGTGGCAGAGATCCGATTGCCTAAGAATCGTACCAGGCTTTGGCTTGGTACCTTTGAAACTGCTGAGGAGGCCGCCTTGGCTTATGATAAGGCGGCCTATAAACTCAGAGGCGACTTTGCTCGTCTGAATTTCCCCCACTTGCGCCATAATGGCTCACTCATTGGGGGCGAATTTGGAGAGTATAAGCCGCTTCAGTCCTCAGTGGACGCAAAGTTACAGGCTATTTGCCAAGACTTAGCACAAGGGAAGAGCATTGATGCAAAGAAAAAAAGAAAAGTGTCCAAAAAAGTAGAGGAAGTGGAAAGCAAGACTCTAGAAGCAGGATCCGAAAGTGATGGATCGGGTTCCGGGTTGGTATCCGGGTCGGGTGGGTCATCACCCATTTCTGATTTGACATTTGCTGAGTTTGCCGAGGATGATATTACTACTTGGGACATGTGTTCGGAGAATTTCATGTTGCAAAAGTTTCCATCTCATGAGATTGATTGGGCTTCTCTGTAATTTAGTCAAATTTAGAAAGTTCATTTTTAGCAATTATGTAATCTTTGTAATTTTTTGTTTATAGATGTTTGATCATGTAACTAGGTCGATAGGGTTAGGGGACAGCCATTGCAATTTGTTTTTGATAATTGCATGGCTAATCCTTGGATTTATTTTAGGTAAGATCCAAATTGGCTAGCTGGTGTTTTTTGTCTTAGCTAGGCCAGTGGATTTTACGTTTTTTTTGTTGTACCTTCCTTTGTGTAGTATCCATATTTCTCTGGATATAACTCATGTCTTAGCCGTATATTCAATTCCTCTATTGTCTATGAGTAATTGTGAAAGTACATATTCTAGTTTAAGAGGTACTCCTCTATCGCGTTTTGTTTGTCATACTTACTGTTTCGGGAGTCAAACTTCTTAAATTTGATCGTAGATTAGAATATAAAATATTTAATTTTCTTAAATAAAATTTATATTTTTAAAAATTACATGAAAAGTACTATAAGTCACAATAAATTACAACTCAAAATATTTAAAAGATATATACAAAAATTACGGTTAAAGATAAGCTCGTTTGATCCTTGAAATTCGAAGTACGACAAACGAAGTGAGACGGAAGGAGTAAAACTTTAAAGTCTACAGATGTAGCATCTTGGACATCTATGAATGTTAGCTTCATGGATTAGATACAAATTGACCTAAACAGAAAAAAGAAAAACGTTACCTTATACTACTTCCTCCGTTTATGTTTACTTGTCCAAATTCACCAAAGTCAAATTCTAAGTTTATTTGTCCTTTTAGCAATTCAAGATAAAATTGGCTATGTTCTTCCTAATTTACCCTTGATATTAAATTCCTTGTACTTTTCAAAATTCATTCCCAATTAAATACCTTGTACTTTTCAAGTATAATTAATAAGGGTATATTTGTCAAGTTTAATTTTTTTTATTTTTTTTTTGTGGCAGTGAAAAGCTGAAAGTAGACGAGTAAATATAAACGGAGGGAATATTGTGTTAGTACCAGTTTAACTTTATCCCCATCTCGAAATTGACAAAGTATAAAAGAGACAAGGTGTCGGTAGTGAAACTCTCAAACCTTGAACCAAAAGTAGTTTCAAGTTTGAATATATGAAGGCTCTTAAACTTCAACAAATGGACATGAGGAGTTTAAACAAGCTAAGTCTAATTAATCCTTTCAAATCCAACTACCAAAACCAAGAAATGAGATAAGTAGATTTCTCCATTAGTTGACAAGTGTTTAGGACTTAATTAATTAAGAAGGCAATTAGCTGTCAACCATTCTCTAGTCTAGAAAAAAAGGAATCAGCTGGCAACCATCTCCATTTACTTGCTCCCAAAGATTAGCATAGTGTTTAATTCATACTCAATGTAAGTCATGTGTCTTCACAAGCATTTTTCACTTACCATTACGTAGTATTGATCGTTTTCTTTAGCATATCTACCATGCCCTTTAATTTGCACAAGATAATTGCTTTGAATATATATAGTCCCCATTTTGTGTATTTATTTATTCTAGTACGACACTTCATAACCCAAGAGGGATAACTTAAGCATTGGATATTCTTTTCTGTTTGAAATAATTATTAGGAGAAGTTAGTAAGTTTGTATAAGTTTTAAGCGATCGGATGGAATTGCATTATACTCCTTCCGTCCCAATTTATGTGACATATTTTTCTTGTGTCATCTTTTAAAGTAGAAATAATTTACCTTTATGAAATAATTTTTAGCCACACAACTTTTCATAACTTATTTTAAATCATAAATTTAAAATTTTTTTTCTTTCTTAAACTCCGTATCAAGTCAAATATATACACATAAAATGAAACGGATAAAGTGTATGTCTTTTTCATTTACAACCCTGCATTTCCTAGCTTCATTAATCTATATGAATGAAAAGCAGATAAGTATTATTACAACTATTGTAAGCCTAGATTAATCACTATTATGTCTAATATGAACAATTACGATCGAAGCAATCCGGGTACTTTAGTACCGGGGTCGGCTTTCTATTGTAATAGTTAGGTTTGTATTTTAATAAATATCGTGTTATCAAAAAAAAAAAAAAACTATGTAAGCCTAGTTTAGGGCTGGGGCCATTTAGTGTTCACCTAAAAAGACGATGATGGAATAAAAGAAAATACACTCCTTTTCCACTAGCAACCTCACCATATTTAAAAAAGCATGCGTTAAAAATAATCATTCATATGGTTATGAAGTGACTATAAGAATCTGAATTTTTCATTTCTATACTACTCCCTCCGTCCCAAATTAGTTGTCGCCTTTAGCTTTTTCACGCCCACTAAGAAAATTATTAAATAGAGTGTGTATTTTACTATGTTACTTTTATTTAAAGCGACAACTAATTTGGGACGGAGGGAGTATAAGATTCCAAAGTTTAAACAAGTATAAGAAAACCAAAGGAACATAAAAAGGTGGAAAATAGCTTTTCTTTTTTGGTTATATTCTACTTTGTTTTGTGCTTCACATTGTAGGCTTGTTCCTTGATATCCAATCAAAACCCTACATCATGTGTGAACAGGAGATGGAGAAAAAGTAGCCTCTATTTTAGAAGGGCCATGTATTCAAGTTGAAGAAAAGGATATGCTTAGTGGGATGTTGCTTATCTTCATTGAACTATCAATGAAAAGGATATCCATCTTTATTTGATTCTATTGGTGCATCTTTGTTGAAACTAATACTCCTATAAATTACTATAATTTTTCACTTATTTTCCATGTGACTCAAGCTTCTACCCATAATATATCTCAAATGCAATATATAGCTAAGTCGGTCCATTTTGACATAGTAGTTAAAATTGAGAGAGATGCACAACTAAGTCAGATCTTTTGAGTTAATTCTCATAGATTGAGAATGGAAAGATCTTTGTTGTGCAACATATATCCATAAATTTTAATTGACTGTTAAGATGAAGAATTAACTATAAATTTATTGAAGGTAAATCGATATGTATTAAAATATATATAGTAATTAAGCTACTACTTAGAAAAATTTCTACATTTCATATTTTTTTTCCGTAATGTTCTTCTATAATATGAAACAGTGAGAGAAATAGTTGAATTAAACTTTTTTTTTTTTTGCGAATAAAAAGCTTAATCAATCAGTCGTATGAATAATATGACCAGACTCAATCCGCTTTTTTTTATTTAGTCTTTGTGTCTAAGAAACTATTTTAAAAATGACACGCACAAACTTCGAATTCTGAATCAGCCCTAATAGAGGCCTCTTGCACATATTCAAGTGTCCATGGAATTATACAATATTTTGCATGAAATAGACAGAGATAACGTGCTGATGTTACAGTTTTGCTCCCTATAGAAAGAGTTACAATTTTGGACGCAATAAAAAAAAGATCGTGGCAACCGTAAGAAGGGAAATTCCTGGTCCTGTTGCAAATAATATCGGACAATCACCAGGAGAATTTCTTCGGGGGAGGCATAGTTGTAAAACTTCTCTTATAAACGTCAAATTTGTGATGAGGCGCTAAAAGTATCCTATTTCTGAAAATCAATGGGAACTTTTCAACTTGTTGCGCGGAATAGACAGATCTAGCGCCATTCATACGTCGTTGACTCCCATAGGAGGTCTTTCAATGTTAACCTCTATCAGAAAAAGTTGCCGCTGCTGGTTGCCAAGAATTTTCTCGTAGGGGTCAAATTTATAATATTTTCTTACGGGTCCTAATTGGTGACGAAGCGATAAAAGTGCAAAAAGTTCACTAGTTGTCCCCAAAATTGACTGGTTCTGAGAGTTTGTTCCTATTTAAGATGACTTTAACGAAATGACCTCTGATATTCTGCATGCAACACAAAAATGTGGGAAGAGGTCAAAAGGCAAGTGTTGCCTAGGCAAGCTTTCAACGACAAACACTTCAAGTTATCTAGGAGAATATGGGAAGATATTCAAGGGCAAGTGTTGCCTAAGCAAGAAGGGGTGAAAGGCAAGTGCTGGCTGTTAAGCAGTACTTACGAGAATGGGGACGGGGATAAGGGCATCATTATAATATTTATGGAGGTATTTTCATCTCAAATATTTGCTAAAACACTGTTAGAGGGGTCAATAAGGCAAACTAATTGCCTAGTGTCATAGTTTTGTAAATAACCCATAAAAGTGTCCTATTTCTATAAATCAAAATTATTTGGCCTTGTCCATAACATGAAATATCATAAAATCGAGGGATTGCCACATAAGTAGCCCTCAGTATACCATATTAACAAGTCACCTAATACTAACATAATCTAGTCATAATATTTATATTTAAAATTTAATTTATAATTAAAATATGGCATATAATTAGATTGATATTCTTTATATAGAGCTTCTATATACATATATTTGTCTTATATTTTTTAAATATTTATATCATCAAATTATATCTAATAATATGCTAGGAAAAGAAAGAAAAGACAAAATATGATTACTAAAAGTAGATATGGGTTGAGAATGGTCATGTGGGGTAATAATCCCAAAAATAAAAGGGATAATCCAAAAATTTTCACCACATGTACTCCTTTATCCTTGATTATGATTTTTTGCCCTCACTTAAGAATGGTTTAGCAAAATGGTCCCAGGGGTAGCACTTCAAGTTATAAATTGACAAGTGCTGCCTACGCGGACATTACTTAAAGTTATAACTTGACAAGTGCTGTCTCTTCGGAAAATATAAAGGGCAAGTGCTGCCTGTGAAGAGATTAAAGAGGCAAGTGCTACCGAGGTAACGCTTCAAGTTATCTTAGAGGGCGGGGGCATCATTTCAAGTTATTTGAAAGAATGTTGAAAGAGATAAAATATTAAATGATATCTCAGAGGCATCACTTACTTAAAGGGATGGCGGGATGTAGGCATCAATAAAAGATTTTGTAGGGGTATTTCTATCCGCGAGGCAGCACTTCAAGTTATTTGAAAAAATGTTGAAAGAGATAAAAAGTCAAGTGCTATCATGAAGATAACACTTACTTAAAGTTATTAGAGGTCATTCTTGCAAACCAATTTAAGCGAGGCCAGTTAGGCAAACCATTACGGAAGGTGTCATAGTTAAATAGAGGTTGAATAGGAAATCTACATAGAACACCACAACCAAACTATACAGTAATCTGGGACACGACTGACTTGTCCGTAAAAATTTCGTGTAGGGGCCTGTTTGGCGCGCGCTAATTGATTTGTAGCCGTCAAAAATAAATTTGCTGAGAAATAGCCAGCTCCGGACAAATCCCAGTATAAATACTGGGGCTTCTAACAAGTTTTGTTCAAAGCCCCAATATTTATACTGGAAAGCTTCAGTAAACTAATCACAGTATAAAATATTGGGGCTTTGAACAAGTTTTGTTCAAGGCTCCAGCATTTTGTTATGAGACTTTGTATAAAGCTTCAGTCTATACCTGTCAATCGGGCCGGGCTAGCTCGGTACCGGACCGGTTCATTATAAGCGGTCCGGGTCAAAGGGGAAGCGGGTTGCGGGCCGAGCCGGGCTTAAGAAAAAAGACCGGTTAGCCCGGACCGGTAAAAGACCGGTCTTTGGCCCACGGTGGACCGGACCGGACCGGTTTTTTCATATAAAAATTATACTATACATCGAGGGAAATCGAGACATACTTTTGCCAAGAACATACAAAATATAATGTAGCATTTATTCCCTTTTAGAATCCCTCAATATGCAATAGTACAAAGATATTTTTAGCTTCATTAAGTACAACGAATGAACATATTCATTTACTATTTTTTCATTGCTAATCAAGAATATATATTAATTAAGTATTTTATACAACTTATCTTCTTGGTTGTAAGAGAATTTGATAGTCTCAGTTTCTCACCCTTGAGTTGTAGTATTAAAGTTGTATCTATTTGACTAAGCGCACTATAGTAATGATGAGATAATACTTACTTAAAATAATAACAGTGATCTTTTACTTCATGAGTAGTGCATCAAATTTATATAGTAATTAAACTTGGTTTCCATCAATGAACCAAAGTATATGATTCTCAAAATATTTGATCCTTTTCTTTCCTGCTTTCACCTTCCTTCTTTTTTATATAGGATTATATGTCCTTCCAATTGCAAGTACAAAGTGATAGGCTTAGCTAAAATATGAAAAAGAAAAAAAAAAAGAAAAAAACCGGACCGGACCGGTCCGGACCGGTCCGGTCCTTAATGGGCTAAGGGCCGAGCCGGGCTTCAATTTTTTGAAAAAAAGACCGGTTCGGACCGGACCGGTAATGGCCCGAACCGGACCGGACCGGTACCGGGACCGGTGAGCCGACTCTTAACGGGAATAAATTCTATTATTTTTTTATGGGATAAAGTCCCATAACAAAATAATGGGACCTTTGAATATGTTAGTTCAAAGCTCCAGTTTTTTGTTATAAGACTAGTTTGGGGTGTTTTTCCAACACATGAAGATTAAGTGTGCGTGCAAATTTTTGACTATTCTTCAATGAATTTTGAAACGCTGGATGGTCCCCAATGAACGCGTCAAAAAATGATTACTGATCAAAATTTCCCACACTTGTCCCGCCTAATTCCTACATGGTGACGATAAATCCACCTAAGCCGTCGAGTAAACAATAAATGTAAACGAGCAATATAAGATCTAGAACTACGACACTCGGATATTTTTTCACGACAAAATATTACAAGTTACAAACTAATCCAAAGAGTACCCCAAAAAAAAAAAAAGAAAAAAAAAGCTAATGTTGTATTGAAAAACAAAAACTTCTCCTAGCACAAAAGCTAAGACTCGATAGTTTACCATCGAGCTACTACGCTTTCTAAGACATGCATTTCTGATTGTTTACATGACTATTTTTCGTCAATGTATTTACACTGAAACTGCAAGAAATCTCAATATTCTTTTGCTTGGAACTTATCCCCCAAACTTTAAATTTAATGGGCACATCCATGGATAGCGACAAAGAGAGACGTTGATTTGACTTCGTGCTATTCATGCTCTTGTCAACTTCCTCAGGCAATTGTTGAATTTCCATGTTATAAAGTATCACTTTAATATCCATTAAACTCTTGGGACCTTGGTCCAAATCAGGAAAACTCCCTTGAGCAATTTTTTTCTGCTTAAAATACAACGAAACATCGCCATTCTCTTCATGATACCGAATTCTTGACCTTTGATTCGGATTCTTGACTTCAATTATAATGTCATACTCATATTGAGGATGTTTATGTTGATGGTGAAGTTGTTTGTTGACTAACACTTGTTTCACACTAAATTGTGGATTGTCATGCTTGGTAAATAATTTGGTAAGTCCAATTACCAAACCAATACTAATTCCAATAACAACTAACGTAACAACTACACATATACAACGATACGAAAAACAAGAATTTCGACGTTGTGAGTTCTGATTCCTATGGCTTTCAACAATTAGAGCATTTTCAGGTGGTGGAATTCGATAGATTTGATCTTTTGGGACTTGAACAACATAAGTTCCACAGGCAAAAATAGGTTGAGTACTAATTGCTATAGGTAAATTAGGGTCATTTTGGCTATTGGTTTCTCTAAAAGAACTAACTGTTTGGTTTTGGGGAAATCCATCACCATGAGAATGGGACCGCTCCTCCATGGAAATATGGAGAGCGATGAAGATGGATGCCAAAGGGTGGTAAGGTTAATGATGGGCAAAAGGTGATGGCTAATTTTGCATGGGAATAGGTGGTTGAATTTGCATGGGAAAAAAAGGGGATGTTTGAGCTATTAGAGTGGATAACATAACATGTGTCTTTCAATGGTACTCATGCAATGTGAAAAATGGGAAGAAAATAAATAAAATTATTATCCAACTAGTTCACTTATTGTAAGGCGATTATAAGTAAATCAATTTTTATTAGTAACCTAATAAAAATAATGAGTTACTTGCATTACAAATCAAAATTCACTGATGTACATGTATATAGCTCAAAATGTAAATAAAAGCTCATTGAGACAAGTAGTAAAGTCTAATTGGATTAATTGTTAATTAAGTTTGAGATCAATAAGTGATAATTGAAGAGTACAATTTGATTCTTCAGAATTTGAGGATAGGGCTAAAGCTAGTAAACAAAATCAGAGATGATGAGCTAGCTACTAGTATTTGTTTTCACAGCAACACCCATGGGATTGAGTAATTAGGGCCATTAATGGGATTGAAGGAAGCTATTGTCTCCCTTATATTGCCTTAAATGTTACAATCCTTACATGATTGCATGCTTGAATAGCTTAAAAAATTCAAAGGCGAAAAATAGAAGAGATGAATGGTAATTGTCATACATGTTTAGGACAATTTAATATGATATTATGCTTTAAAGTTCATCTATTTTTTTGCTCATCTGGTGTTAGGATCGGATATATGATCGGATATATGGGAGTCCCACTAATCTGGATTCGTACTCATAAGGTTATTTATGCGGGAAGTGCTCCCTTTCAGGGATTTTCACTACTAGAAAACAAGGAAAAAGCTACAAAAAGGTTGGAGACGGAATTCCCTCTCCAATCAGTTAGAGAGGGAATTCCGTCTCCAATCAGTGTTTGAGTAAAAAAATAATTAAATTTTTTAGAGTTGGAGACGGAATTATACACACCCGCTCCAAACATTTCTTTCAGATCTCAAAATATACACACCCGCTCCAAACATTTCTTTCACCCCCAAAATATCAAAACCCTCCGGCGAAAAACCCCCCTCCCCGGTGAAACCCTCCTCGGCGAAACTTTTGTATGACCTCCTAGGCACCCTATTGCGTTGCTTCCAGAAGGCAGAGCTGATTTGCTAGTATGTCACTATTTTTGTATTTGTCCAAATACCAGACACCCTATTAGTTATTTCTTTTAGTGTCTTTGCTATCTGGTGAGGCTATAAAAGCATCATTGCTATGAAATTAGGCAAGGTAAACAACAATATTACCTTTCTTTTACTATTTACATGGTGGGTCAATCGTACCATGACTATCGATTGAGTTCATATGGTTTCTCTGTGTTTGGGGATGATCAGCTTGCAAAAGGGTTGACGCACTTTATAGATAGCTGCTGTTACTACTTGAGGCTACCCCAAAATCTCTTCAAGTAACACTGTATGTGTTCCCTGTGTCATATATGATTCTTTTATATATTTGGACAATTAACTGGAACTGTATTCGTTGTGCTTATGTCTGATTGTTGTTATTATTACCTGCGTGCAGAGCTATAGTTAGTGTGAAATTAGAAATACTTTAAGAACCGTCTTATCTTCTCCCATTGTTATTGTTGCAGGATGACTGTTGAATGCAGAGCTAATTGACATTTGATCCAGACAATATTGCATATAGGGAGATAGAAGTCTGATCCTCATCAAGCACACGATATAAGATGGACGATGGGGGCCAACGAGAAAATAGGAGACACAGAATCGATTGCTCCAAAGGAGGTCACACATCGGTAAGAATAAAAATAATATATACATTTCATGTTTGGAGAGGGAATTCCCTCTCCAAGCATTCTTTTCATTTGGAGACGGAAGAATGTGTCGCTTTTTGGCGAAGGACGTGCAAAGACGGAATTCCGTCTCCAAACACCTTTTAGAGAGGGAATTCCGTCTCCAAACTGTGACGCAAAATTGATTATTTCTAGTAGTGTTTCTTCATTCTCATAGCTCAAACCCGAGGCCTCTAGCTAAGGGTGGAGGGATCCTATTCAAATTGTTACTTTGATTACTATGAATGTTCTGCTGATTCGTATTCTCCTCCTGAAGCTTCTGTAACTCTTTGCCTAGGCCGAGATAAGAGTTTTAACAAGTTGGCATTTAGCATGTTTAACATGAAAATCCCATTTCTCACCTTGAAGTATCTTTCCCATATTCACACTAGAGAATGCAAAAAGAAAGTGTCTACAGAAAAATAGAGGCATAGGTGACTATTTATTCTTCACATCATCAAAGGATTCAAACAAAAGCGAAGTCTAATCTTCAAGTAAGATGTCCCCAGTGTCCATCAATTACATTTCTGCTCTCATAATGGCATGTTCTCCACTTTATACGTCCTACTATTCTTGATTTTTCTTTGTCCTGGTGACCCGAGCCGATTAAAAAACAATACTCATAGAGCAAAATATTACTTATGGTTCCATCAAAACCATGTAGCAATGTCTCCCATTCTTTCAAGAAAATAGATGACAGCCTTTTTTTTTTTTTTTTTAAGCAATATGAATTACGAGTTTGGTGGTTTAGATGGGACAATTTGTGGAACAAGAACTATGTCATTAGCCTTGCCTAACTTGGGTTGGCATAGTCTCACAAGAAGACGCAATGTTTAGATCACGAAACAAAGCTTGTCCATCCATAAGTGGATTTGTATCCACAATTTAAACTAGAACACTCAATTTGAATTAACATTATAATCGCTGAATTTTTTACGTCCACCTTATGAATTCACATCTACTAACATTCTTTAAAATTTTAGTAACTTTTTCCAGAGGTATATGTACGCTCAATCGAGAATATTGGGTTCAGATGAATCTGGTGGCTAAGCACTACATCTGTCACTACGTAGATCCACACTTTTTCCATTCTTTATACCTTTATCTTTCTTTAATTTCCTTTCCTTTATACATATGGCTCTAATCAAATTTGAATTATACTTTGTTTGGCAAGGGGTTAGGAAAAAGTAAAAGCTAAGAAATCAAGAAAGGAAATCACACTTTGTGACCCCATCTCAGAAAAAGCAAAGAAGGTTAAGAAAACGCACCATATAACAAATGGTAGATAGAAACAAGCAATAAACAAAAAAGTAACCAAAGGAAAGCTGTCCACTGCTTTTTGCCTCATTCTACTTTCCTTTGAAAACTCATTTTACCAAATACAACTTCAAAAACAAGAACCCCTAAGGTTCATCAAATCTCAAGATCTGAATTCAAAGAACATGAAAGGTAGAGAATCAAAAGGGCCTCCATCAACAGATTTATTAGTATGTTTTCCTTCAAGAGCTCATCATTATATGCCAAAAGCTATATGTAGTCCAGCAAGTCATCACTTAAGAAAATGTAACACTAGAGGTATTGGACCTGCAGGCCAAGCTAGTCCTTTAACATGGGCAAAATCAAAGAGACCAGAGATTTCAGAACCTACATCACCAAAAGTAACATGTGCTGGACAAATAAAAGTGTCAAGGCATAAACCAAAAGCATGCAAGAATTGGCAATCAGTTATGGAAGAAATTGAGAAGCTACACAACAACAAAATGCACAAAAGGAAAAAACATGCAAATTGGATGCAATTCTTGACATGTTTACGTACTATAAAGTTTGATTTTCGATGCTTCGGTTCGATTCCTACAGCTGCAACAACAGATATCATTACTTCTGATGATGATGAACAAGAAGATGATGAAGAGTTTCAAGAAAATGAAACATCAAGAACTGTATTTTCTAAATGGTTTATGGTTTTACAAGAAAATCAGAAGACAGAGGAAACAGTGAAACAAAAGTTTAGTAGTAATGATCATGTTACTTGTGCACCACCACCTAATGCACTTTTGCTCATGCGTTGTCGTTCAGCTCCTGTTAAAAGTTGGTTAGAGGAAAAACAAGAAAGATTTGAGAATGATGAACATAAGAATGGAAAATTAGCAATGGAAGAATTGGAGAGTAAAAAGAAAAAGAAAAGTTTAGTGGTTATGAAATATGGAAGTGATTTATACAAATTTTCATCTGATATAGTAAAGGACACTTGGGTTGTTGGTGGAATAAGAAATCCATTTTCAAGAAGTAGAAGTTCCAAGAGGTAAATTCATGAAAGAATTAGGTCATTGCTCTTTGGCCAAACATATTATCCCACATTTGTTTTGATTTTGTGTTTTATTTTCTTTAAAATAGCATTTAAATGTTTAATGTCTTTACAATATTCTGAAGGGTGTAATAGAATGGTAAATATTTCTCTACCCTTAATCGTGATATTAGGTTCAAGCTTTCTACGAATGAAATCTCTTAATTGGAGAGTTTTAAATGTTTTAATGAATTTTGTACTACGTGAATTAGAATTAGTCCGGACTAGCGATTCCAAACACTTTGTATAGTACTTTCTTGCTTTCATTTTCTTTTCCTTATCTCTGGTTTACTGAAGCAATGTATGATTTTGGGATATATTCTTATGGAGAAGATTCACTTATGCTGTTTCCTTGTTTCAGTTATGTTGTTATTGTTTTGTTTTTTCCTCTCATTTAATGAGTCGGGGGAAGACTATCAACCTTGGGAGAACCACACCCCAAAAGCTAGCTTTTGGAGTATAGTTCTCCCAAGATTGTATCAATAGTATCAGAGCCACCCACCACCCTCCGTACACCGTGCCTTGGATGGTGACGCTGGCATTGCAGTGTTCGCCCGGGGCTAGAAAGTGTCTAGCGCACAGCCGTCGTGGACGACGGATGCGGAGCGTGGTGGTTTGTTATGAACTATTGCAAGGTATGGGACTTGAGTCCCACATCGGCTAAATGGGGGGCTGTTGTGGGGTTTATATAGCTGTTTGCTCTAATTCTTGTTCTTAACAAGGTTATACTCCCTTCGTTTCATATATAATGGATGACATGTTTTGAATTTTGAAAGTCAAACGAGTTTATCTTTGACTGTAATATTTTTATATGTCTTTTATATATTTTGAATTATTAATTATTGTGACTTATAGTACTTTTTATGTAGTTTCTATATATATAAATATCGTTCCAAAAAATTTAAAAATTATATGTTCAAATTCACGGTCAAAATGAACTCGTTTGACTCTCGAAATTCGAAACATGCGATCTTTTTGAAACAGAGGGAGTAATAGTTTCTGATTGCCAAGTGCACAAAACCCTCGACAATAGAATGCACTATAAACATAAGGGATACAATAGATAATACATAGTTGGTGACATTATTTCTATGGAAAAAAATGCTGTAAACTCTATATGACATTTGAGAAAGAATGACAAAAATATTCAGCATTGCATTTACGTGGCTAGTTGGCGCAAAGAATATATTCTATTACTTTGACCTGCATACGAAGAATATTTGAAAAACACTTTGAGGATTAAAACCAATAGTATAAATAAAGTAAGAATGATACTTATGAACTCACTAACAAGAATTTTCTAGATGATGTGTAATATTGGTTGAGGAACTATTATATTGTTCTATAATACTCTATTTATTTTTAATTTATGTAGCGTGTTTGATTTGACATTTTTGTATTTATAAAAAACTCACACGTTATTAAGAATATTATTAAAAAAAAAAAAGTTGCACTCTTTTTAATCGTCTTTTAATTGAAGTAATTCGTAAATAGTTTCACATGTAAAATACAATGTGAAACTTTTGAAAGCAGAAGCTGCAGGCCAAGCAATGTCTATGATTGTCATTCGTCAGGAAAAAGTATCATGGCAAAAGGAATGTTTGGTGGTCGTAATTATGGGCAATCATTATGTTACTCTTTTATAAATTTAAATCATATTTAAATCTTAAGTAATTTACTGTTAATCTCTATTTAACACTCAATTATTTTATAAAATAAGTCAAAAATAAAATTCTCAGTTATTTCGGGGTAAGTGCAGGCGTGCCTATTTTTTAGTCACTTTATAAAAATTGTTTGCAAGTGACCCATTCACTTTCAAACCATTAAGCCTAAGTTATGTATTCACAGCCCTGGATTTGAAGCTCACTCAACAAATTTTTATCTAAAAATAAGTCAAATTCGAACCAAGAGTGAAGTTGGGCTCACGTTCAGACAAAATTCAAACCTTTGGTTTGGACAAGTTTTCTACTTCAAATGGAAAGGTGCTTGAGTTAGTTTAATTTGACTTGAACTCCAACCCGATGGTCTAAAATAGGCAATTGTGGTGTGCAGCTAGCCTTTGCAATGGCGCGGCCAAAAGTGGCTAAACCTGTAACGTCACATAGTGGCTATGTTTAGCGGCACCATTATAGTCAAAAAATTTCATGCACTGCCTTCCATAAGCGCTGGTCTTATCAATTTACCCCCACTTTCACATGTTTTAAGTAAATGTCCTCCACATCATCTCTCACTATGCGAAAGGACTATTTTATCCCTGAATAAACCTAATTCACATTCAACGATTTCCTTCTCTCTTTCCTCCTTCATTTCCTTCTTTCTTCTTTATGTCCTGGAGATTTAAGGAATATGTAAAAGTTATATTTATTTTATTATTTTTTCTTTAATTTGTGTTATAATGTAATTTTTATTTTGCCTAATCCTTTATTTGTATTTATTTTTTTGTATTTCTTTTTAGTAGTTATTATTTATATACTTATCTGTAAGTTTTTTCCATTTTGATTGATTCGAATTAAATTTGACGTTCATATGATTTTTTATTTATTTTTTATGCTTGATTAAGATGATTTTAAGGTTCTTAAATTGGCAATAGCAATTAGGTATTGTTGTTGCTCATTGCAAAGGGCTTAAAGTCTTGGCTATTGCCATTAATTGCAGAGACTTTCTCTTCAAGTAGTCTTTATTGCATAAAGTTTAAATTCTTGGCTATTACGAATTTAAAGTCTTGGCTATTGTCACTAGTTGCAAAGACTTTCTCTGCAAGTTGCCTATTGCATAGAGCTTAAAGTCTTGACTATTGCCAATACTTGTAAAGACTTTGTCTGCAGGCTGCCTATTGCACCAGATCGTAAAATATTGACAATTGCCAATACTTTCAGAGACTTTCCCTGTAAGTTGCCCTCTTCCACCCGACCTTAAAGTGTTGGCTATTACCAAAAGTTGCAAAGAATTTGGTAACATCACTTGGGAGGTGTTACCATTGATAAAAGAAGTTGGTTTCTCGATTTGTCCAGTGATAAGTTGACCTTTAATGACGATGTTCACAATTTTCATTCAATCTTGTTTTTATTTTTCTTGTGTTAGACTCCACTTTAATTTCCTAGTTAAGGTGCCCATTGCACCAAAGCTTGAAATTTTGGCAATAGACAAAACTTGCAAAGACTTTTGCTCAAATTACCCAATGCAACAAGGCTTGAAGTCTTGACAATAGCCAAGAAGTCTGTGCAAGGTGCCCATGGCACCAGAGCTTGAACTCTTGGCAATATCCAAGACTTGAAGAGACTTTCTCTACAAATTACCCACTGCAACAGGGCTTGATGTCTATGCAATTGCCAAGAAGTCTGTGCAAGGAGCCCATTGCACCAGAGCTTGAACTCTTGGCAATAGCCATGACTTGAAGGGACTTTCTCCGCAAATTACCCGCTACAACAGAGCTTGAAGTGTTGGCAATTGCCAAGAAGTTTGTGCAAGGTGCTCATTGCAGCAGAGTTTGAACTCTTGGCAATAGCCAAGACTTGCAGAGACTTTCTCTGCAAATTTTGGCTACTACAACAGGGCTTGAAGTCTTGGCAATTGCCATGTAGTCTTTGTAAGGTGCCCATTGCACCAGATCTTAAACTCTTGGCAATAGCCAAAACTTGCAGAGACTGCAAGTTGGCCACTATAATAGGGCTTGAAGTCTTTGCAATTACCAGGAAGTCTGTGTAAGGAGCCATTGCACCAGAGCTTAAACTCTTGGTTTAGCCAAGACTTGCAGAGACAAGTTGCCCATTGCAACATGGCTTAAAATTTTCGCAATTGCCAAAAAGTCTGTGCAAGGTGCCCATTGCCAAAAAGTCTTGTGGATATTTGTATGTATTATCTGAAAAAAAGGTGTTTGTATCATCCTTTTGATGGTCAATTGAAATATGCCAGCACTTTAATCGTTGGTTTATGCAAGCGTGCAATGCTTTTAAGGAGAATGAGAGATGTAAAAGTTATGAGTTTTTAGGATTTGTAGATAGCGTGAATGAATAAAAGGAAGGGGAGGGACTGAGCATGTCTTTTTATTAGTTGTTAGGGATATTTTTGTCCGAAAAATATTTTATTAAACTAATGGAGGACATTTATGTTGAACCACTGTTAGCAAGGTCATTTTTGCAAACCAATGGCTCCCGTGTCATATTTCTGCAAATCAGCCCATTATAGTTACCTCCACTTTTGGGCGTAAAATTTTTGCCCATCAGCCACTTTTAACACTGGTATTTGGTTTGAGGCCACTATTTTCTTTGGTCTTACACTAGAGGCCACTTTTGGGCCTTTACTAAATAAATATTGACTTAAGTTCTGATAATTGACTGAAGTTCAGTCCATACGGCCCCTGGACTGAAGTTCCATCTCTTAAGGACTGAACTTCAGTCCATATGGCCATGGACTGAACTTCAGTCCATAGTATGGCCATGGACTGAAGTTCAATCCTTAAAGATGGAACTTCAGTCCATGGCTATATGGACTGAAGTTCCATCTTAAGGGCTGGACTGAACTTCAGTCCATATGGCCCTGGATTGAAGTTCAATCTTTAAGGACTGAACTTCAATCCGGCCTCTGGACTGAAGTTCTATCTCTTTAAGCAAAAGTGGCCACAAACTAAATGTTTTGATATTAGTGGCTGTGCCCAAAGACCAGTGGCAAAAGTGGCCTTTCATGCACTTTCCTCAATAGCGCCTTTGCAAACACTAGCAGCTTCAAATCGATTTGTCTACCTTCACCTCAAGCTCACACTTTTCGTCTGAGTTTGATTCATTTTCAAACTACAAAAATTAAGTTGAATTAACTTCACACCACAACCTCAAATTGAATACATTGCCCGCTGAGCAAATTTTTTTTAACTTACTTCACTAGAAGAAGATTATTGATCAAGCAAACAAGCCCAAGAAATTGGGGAAAGTGAATGAATACCCATTTTTTGGCTCGCCTTTATAGTTGGAGTCACTTTTTTTAAATATTTAGTTTTATCCATTTTTTTGAAGTTCAATTTTTCTGGGCTGAACTTCAGACCTTGTGGGCTGAATTTCATACTTGAAGGTATGAAGTTCAACTTCAGCCCATAGAGGCAGAACTTTTAGTCATAAAATATGTAAACTTCAGCCCTTGTGGGCTAAAATTCAACTTCATAGCTTCAGATATGAAGTTCTGCCCATAGTAAAAAACTTCCAGCTGGTCACCTTATTTCTTCGCTGAAGGTGATCCCCCATTGATAAAGTTCCATAGAGTTTAGTGACTGCGGCGCGTTGAGGCACTTCGTCAAATACCGGAATTTGCTTTTTTTTTTAGGAATTAGATCCCTCTTCGACATCAGGTTCTTATCCTCTTTTCCGGGGAAAGGATCACTTTCTTTAGCTAGGCTGAGAAGCCGATTCCCGACATAGACTATTTCCTTCTCATCGAAAGATGCCTACAGAAGTTCCAAAAAGTTGTTTTTTTTGCACAACCAAGAAAAAGTGGCCTTAAAGCAAATAGTAGTGGTTTTCTTACTTGCATACATCTCTAGAATTGGCTTATAGACCACCAAAAGTTCACTAAGGTAGAATATTTTGTGTTAGAAAGATTTTACACTAATGGTTAGAAAACTATTAACTTACTCCCTCCTTATTTTATGTAACATGCTCTTCTTTTTAATCTCTACCATAAAGATTATAGCATTTCTATATTTTGAAACTAGTCTATCTTCCCATTTACTCTTACTTGACTCGTTAGGTCCCGCTTATAATAAAAGGTTACCTTCTCATGAGGAGATATAGAATACAAAAGGATATGTTATACCCTCACCACCTTTTATTTAGTTGTTGATAATAAGTACTGTAATTTTGATACTTTGCATATATGTAGCTTATAAAATAAATATCTTTCTATCTTTTACATTCCGAGCTAGTCAAACACCATCACATGAAATAAGACAGAATAGAGCATAACCGTTTACGTAGAATGTTGAGTACTCCACTATACAAAAAGTTCTCATAATTTCCCCTAGTTTAGGACGGGATCATGACGTACTAGTCAACATAAAGACTTTTGTCTATGCAATCTCTTGCATATGCTTACTTTTGAAAGTTGAATGCCTTATATTCATATGATTCAAAACAATAGGAATTTGGTATTTGTTGGAGAATGTATGGGGACAGAATGTACATAGACACTATCTTGTATAATAGCATAGCATATCTTTAGGGATTGATAGAATTACTTATTTCCTTAATTAACATAGCAATGTAACTATATATGTACCTATTACATCATGGAATAATACATTGAGATTAATGCAGGTCTTGTTAACTTACATGGTATCAGAGCCTAAGGCTCATAATCTTCAGGACTTTTCTCCCTCTTTAAGAAAAGGATTCGGACTCCTTGGGTAACTTTAGGGAGTGACTGGTTTATCACACAACCACCATAGAAGTACTCTGTGAAGATTTTCTGGCCGTGAAACTCATCTCCGACGTCTGGGTGGTAGCGAGTGACTTTCACGCGCCACCTTTACTTCGGGACTGCATCTCACGCGCCGGCCAGTGGAGGCGCGTGCTCCGGTGAAATTGATCGCGTTTTGCATGATCGCCTGTTAAATTCCGTCACTTCCCTGCTGTTTGTTTTGCTATTGTTGTGGCCAGTGGTTCTTTCTTGGCGGCAGAGCACTATCGAAATTGGGAGTTGCTAATCTATGTTCTCAGATCTGTGGGTACTGGTTTTGGGACTATCTTGATTTGCCTCTGTTGCTTTACGTCTCTGTTGAATTTTGTTTTGCTGCTTCTCGTTCTTATTTCAGCCTTCAAGTCAGAATTTCTTTTTAGATCCTTTGATTCTAGTTCATTGCTTCGAGTTCTGCAGCAGATTTCTTGTCTTTCATTTTGGGTTGTAGCATTATTGGGGTTAATCTCTTTTGCCTAAAGTTTGGAATTGCTTACTGAAAAGGTTCTTAGTTCATTTCAGACCTGATTGTTGATTATATTATTGATTACTACTGTGGAATTTTTTGGTTTGGAGAATACTCGTGGTCCTAGTTTATTAATTCTAGTAGCCAAAATGAGTTATACCAGAAGAGGAAGTAATACTTTGGACACCTACAACATCGACTCTAGTAATATTATTTGTCATTATTGTCATCAGTCAGGCCATATAAAGTGGTATTGTAAGAAATTGTAAAATCGTAACCAGAGAACTCAAATAGCTAATCCAGTCTTTGAGAAGAGAGTTCAAGTTTCGGCTAATGAGTGTGTAAACCTTCCAAGTATCAAAATTCGGTGAATAAATCTTCTTCAGTTACTACCTTTGTTGGGTCAGGTAAAACATGTCTTATATCCTCTTCAATTAAATGGGTAATTAATTCTGGAGCTATAGATCATATGACTGGTGATCCCAATATCTTTTCGAGCTTTCAATCACTCAAAGCTCCATCTTCTGTGACCGTAGTTGAAGGGATCGACCTACAATATTGTGGGATCTGGGACAGTTGAACGAACCTCATTTATATCAGCAGATGGCATTATACTCCTTGTTGTATATGTCGATGACATCATCATTACCGGAAGTGATTATGCAGGGATCTCTTCACTTAAGTCGTTCGTGCATGCTAGATTTCACACGAAAGACTTTTGGGAATAGAAGTCTCTAGGACCAAGAAGGAATTTTTCTATCCCAGAGAAAATATGTTCTCGATCTGCTTGCAGAAACAGAAAAATTGGCAGCTAAACCTTGCAGTACTCCAATAGTTCCTAATGTGCACCTCATGAACGATGATGGAGATTTGTTTGATGATCCAGGGAGGTATAGGAGATTAGTTGGAAAATTAAACTATCTCATCGTGACTCGTCCAGATATTGCTTTTGCAGTGAGTGTAGTTAGCCAATTCATGTCCGCACCAACAGTTAGGCATTGGGCAGCTTTGGAACAAATTTTGTGTTACTTAAAAGGAGCACCAGGACTTGGTACTTTATATGGCAATAATGGACATTTTCGCATAGAGTGTTTTGCAGATGCAGATTGGGCTGGATCCAAAATTGATAGAAGGTCTATTACAGGATATTGTGTCTTCTTTGGTGGAAATTTAGTATCATGGAGAAGTAAGAAGCAAAATGTTGTATCTTGTTCCAGTGCAGAATCTGAGTATAGAGCTATGGCGCAGGCTACATGTGAAATTATGTGGATACGTCATCTATTAACTGAACTTGGGTTGAAGCATCATACTCCAGCTAAACTTTGGTGTGATAATCAAGCTGCCATCCATATCGCCTCTAATCCGGTGTATCATGAAAGAACCAAGCATATTGAGGTTGATTGCCATTTTATTCGCGAGAAGATTGAGGAAAACTTGGTCTCCACTGACTACGTGAAGACAGGAGAGCATTTGTTCACGAAAGCGTTGACTGATACTCGGGTTAGTTATCTTTGTAACAAGCTGGGCATGATTAACATCTATGCTACAGCTTGAGGGGAAGTGTTGGAGAATGTATGTGGACATAATGTACATAGACACTGTAAAGGATAGCTGTCTGTGATAAGGATTGGAAAATAGTATTTCGGAGTCCATGTACAAATAGGAATTGTATTCTTCTACTGTTAGGAGACTTGCTCTCCAAGAACTCCTTGTGTATATATTATGTTGTACATAACATTCAGAATCAGAGAAGAGAAGAGACTTTACATGGTATCAAGAGCCAGGTTCGATTGAACAAAAAAAAAAAACAACACCCGTAACAATTTTTCTCCTCCTCTTCACGTTCAAAGAACAAAACAAAAGAGAGCCATGACAGATGACACCATCTCCTCTACCACTTCAGGCCTGTCATCTCCTTCGCCTAATTATTTCCCTTCTCCAAACCTTGCACATCAATTACCAGTTAAGCTCACCTCTTCCAACTTTCTGCTATGGAAAACACAGTTTATGCCTATGGTATGTGGTTGTGGTCTGGACCATCATATTGATGGCAGTGAATCTAGTCCACCAAAGTTTCTGGCTGATGACAAACCAAACCCCGCTTATAAGGCTTGGGTTCGTGAAGATCAACTTGTTTTGAGTTGGATTGTTGCCTCTGTTTCAGAGAGTATCCTGCCCCAGTTAGTCGGAGCAGAGACCGCACGTGCAGCCTGGGACAAACTTGTCGCTGCATATGCTTCAGGATCGAAGCCACAAATTCGTGAACTCAAGACACAATTACACACTCTTCGTCGTGATAATGCAAGTATTGAGTCTTATGTGCAAAAGGCAAAGGGAATCGCAGATAAATTGGCTGCTTTGCAGCATCCGGTTTCCAATGATGATCTCGTAGAATTTGTTCTTGCTGGACTAGGCGCTGCCTATCGTCCTTTCACTAGGTCGCTAGAATCGCGTCAAGAGGATATTACCTTTGATGCTTTATATGGACTCTTGTTGAATGAAGAGCGACAGTTAAAAAGGGATGAAGCCCTTAATGTTATTGCACCTACAGCACAATTCACTCAGAGCTCGATCCCTACTACTCGTGGCCGTGGTCGAGGCCGTGGGGGTCGAGGCCGTGGTCGTTTCTCCAATCCTGGATTTTCTCAATTTAATCAACCTCGTGGTGTCCAGAATTCCACTCAGGCAACTACTGCCAATGCATCCCCACAGCCTTCGGACATGTCAGGAATTATTTGCCATAACTGTGATGGTAAAGGTCATATTGCACGTGTTTGCCCATCTCCTAGGACCGCCAATGGCAATAAGGTTTTTGGTAGACCTGTTTCTAATCTAGCCAGCTCTCCCACTCCACAGACGCAAAATTGGTTGATGGATAGTGGCACTACGCATCACCTTACAGCAGAGCTTGATAACTTAGGAATTCATTCTGAATACCAAGGTCCTGAAGAAGTTACTTTAGGTAATGGTGCAAAACTCCCTATCTCTCATATAGGTAAAAGTTCAGTTGTTGTTTCTGATCATAAGTTCCACCTTGATAATATCCTGCACGTTCCTAGCGCTACTCAAAATTTATTATCGATTAATTCTCTTGCTAAATCTAACCAAGTTTCTATTGAATTTTTTCCTAATCATTTTTTGATCAAGGACTTGGAAACGAAGGAAATTCTGCACACAGGGTCGAGTAGTGGAGGACTGTATTCTCTTCCTGTGTCAAAGCCATCGTCACCAACCTCTCATGCTGCGTCACTTGGTGTTTGGCATGCTCGTCTAGCTCATGCATCTTATCCGACAGTTCGTCAAGCGTTGCCGTCTCCTGCTTTGAGTTCAACCTCTGTCAAACCATCTAGTTTATGTCCTACATGTGCAGTTAGTAAGAGTCATAAAGTCCCTTTTAGCGAGTCCAATTTTCAGGCCTCGGGGCCTTTAGATTTAATTTGTTCAGATGTTTGGGGTCCTGCTCCAGTAGTCTCTAATGATGGTTATCGTTATTATGTCATTTTCTTTGATCATTTTAGCAAATATACTTGGATTTACTTCCTTCGATTTAAGTCTGAAGTCCTTTCTATTTTTATTCAATTTCGTACAATTGTTGAAAAGTCCTTTGGTCGGCCTATTAAATGTTTTCAAGCAGATTGGGGAGGCGAGTTTCAAGCCTTGACTGATTATTTGCGTGACAATGGCATTGTGCAACGCTCTTCTTGTCCATATACTCCAGAACAAAATGGTTGTGCTGAAAGAAAACATAGGCACATTGTTGAAACGGGCAGAGCACTCCTACATCACGCTAATGTTCCCTCTCAGTTCTGGACAAACGCATTTGATACAGCTGTATATACAATAAATCGACTACCAACTCCACGTTTAAATAACCAATCTCCATTTCGAGTATTATTTAATATTGATCCAGATTACTCTATGTTACGTGTTTTTGGTTGTCTTTGCTTTCCATGGCTTCGCCCGTACACCAAGGATAAGTTGTCACCACGCTCTAAGCCGTGTGTTTTCTTGGGTTACAGTAAGATACATAAAGGATATAAATGCTTTGATCCAGTTTCTTCTAAGTTTTATGTGTCTCGTCACGTGGTTTTTGATGAATATACCTTTCCATTTTCTTCACAGGATGTCGTGGTGCCCAATTCTGAAACCAATCCAGCAACAGCACCTTTAATAGTCCAATTACCTTACAAACAAACTCCTGGTGCATTCAGTAAAAATCAGCCACAACAGCAAAGTTCATTAGACAAGCAAGCCTCGCTTCAGCTGCCAACAACCATAAGATCCCAGCCAGAACATGTGTCACCCTCTACCACAACGGTGTCTACCTTACCTTTGTCGTCTGGTGTACGTCCTAATGAGACAGAATGTGCTGACCCATCGCCTTCACGAGATACTGCTGAAAACCAACCATCTGGTAACGAGTCACAAAATCCTATAATTGCAGCTCAACCACAACCTTCTGGTACCACAAACTCTGGTACCCACAATGATAATAAAATGATCACACGATCCCAAACTGGCTCGTTGAAGCCGAAACAGCCTTTTTCTATGTCTGCTGTGAGTCCTCGCTCTGTGGAGCCATCCTGTTTTTCCCAAGCTGCGAAAGATGCTAATTGGCGCCGGGCTATGTCTGATGAATACAATGCACTCATACAGAATGGTACTTGGGAGCTAGTACCATCATCACCAATTCAAAATGTGATCGGCTGTAAGTGGGTGTTCAAGAAAAAATTAAAACCAGATGGTTCGTTGGATCGTTACAAAGCGAGACTTGTAGCTAAAGGGTATCATCAAAGACCCGGAATTGATTTTGTTGACACATTTAGCCCAGTGGTAAAACCGGCAACCATTCGATTATTACTCGCTTTGGCTGTAACTCATCGGTGGCATATTACTCAATTGGATATTTCAAATGCGTTTCTTCATGGCCATTTAGATGAAGTTGTGTATATGTCTCAACCTCCGGGGTTTGTTGATCCAACTCGTCCAGATCATGTTTGTTTGCTGAAGCGCTCTCTATACGGTCTCAAACAAGCTCCTCGGATGTGGAATAAGTGTTTAACTGATGCTTTACTATCTCTGGGATTTTTGGGCTCGAAAACTGATAATTCTTTATTTTATATGGTCACTGCTAAGGTCAAGCTATTTTGTTTAATTTATGTTGATGATATTCTAGTCATGGGTGAAAATTCTACTCATATCAAGTCTCTAGTTGCACATCTGCAACGCCGATTTGCTGTACGAGACTTAGGCAAACTTTCTTATTTCTTGGGCATTGAGGCTACCTGGACAAGTGATGGTTTACATTTATCACAAGGCAAGTATGTTACAGATCTTCTCAAAAGGGTCCAAATGGATTCCTGTAGCTCGGTCTCCACACCATCTTCACCTACATTTAAGTTATCCTCCAATGGTGGGTCTCAATTCTACGATCCAACTTTATATCGAAGCGTTGTTGGGGCGTTACAGTATTTGACATTCACTCGGCCGGATATAGCATATGCAGTGAACAAAGTCTCACAATTTATGCATTGTCCCATGGACTCTCACTGGGTTGCAGTGAAACGTCTTCTACGTTATGTCAGAGCTACTGTATCTCATGGGTTATTTTTTGCACGTGCGTCATCCACGTTGCTCCATGGATTTAGTGATTCGGATTGGGGAGGTGATGTTGATGATCGTAGATCCACAACTGGATTTGCTATTTTTCTTGGCTCGAACCTGATTTCATGGGCCTCTCGTAAGCAAAAAGCTGTCTCCCGGTCCACCACTGAGGCGGAATATAGAGCACTAGCTGCTGCCACATCGGAGATTACATGGGTTGAACTTCTTCTTCGAGAAATTGGTTGCTTCTCCTCATCCATTCCTACACTTTGGTGTGACAATCTGAGTGCGACTTATTTAACTGCGAACCCCATTTTTCATTCTCGCACTAAACATATGGAGATTGATTTCCATTTTATCCGTGAGAAAGTGCGCAATAAGAGATTGTTTGTCAAGTATGTGAGCTCCCATGACCAAGTTGCTGATGTCCTCACAAAGTCTTTGTCGAAAGCTCGATTTCTTATGTTGAAGCGCAAGTTGACAGTGGTGTTACCCCCTGCACAACTTGAGGGGGAGTGTAAAGGATAGCTGTCTGTGATAAGGATTGGAAAATAGTATTTCGGAGTCCATGTACAAATAGGAATTGTATTCTTCTACTGTTAGGAGACTTGCTCTCCAAGAACTCCTTGTGTATATATTATGTTGTACATAACATTCAGAATCAGATAAGAGAAGAGACTTTACAGACACTATCTTGTATAATAGCATAGCATATCTTTAGAGATTGATAAAATTGCTTATTTCCTTAATTAGCATAGCAATGTAACTATATATGTACCTATTACATCATGGAATAATACATTGAGATTCATCCGGACCTTGTTAACTTACAGTATTTAAGGAAATAAATTTGAGAAGGAAATGGAGAAATATATAAATCTAAAAACAAGCTGTTAGTTGCTGGGGACCAACACCAAGTAAGAACTAAGAATTAGGAGTAGACAACTATCTTAGATTATGGTCCTCCTCTAGTTGCTTTTGTAGCTGAAATTTTGCTTCTAAAAACACTCTATTTACTTCCTCATCGTCTGGATTTTCTTGAATCAACACTTCACAATCTTGAATAGCTGCCTTCCATCTTTCCAACTGCATCATCATATATACAAAAGAAGTAAACAAATAATTTTCAATCTATGTACTAGTCTTAATTACAAGACATGACTTAATTACAATTGAAGCAAATAGTACAACATAGGTAACATAAAATTGTACTAAGAATTAGTACCTTGATGTAGCAATCAGCTCTTCGCAATCTAGCTTTTGTATAGGAAGGACGTAGTAAAAGAGCAGCTGTACAATCTTCCACTGCCTTTTCAAATTGTCCTAGCTTAAATCGACATGCTGCTCTGTTGAATAACAGAACTGAATTGTATGGTTCTTGTTCTAGTCCTTCAGTGTACACTGAAGAAGCCTCTGAGAATTTATTTTCTTTGAAAAACTCGTTACCCTTTAACCGAGCTGATGCCAACGCTTTAATTCTCCTTAAAGTTGTGTTTGTTTCATTGCTTGGATCTAATTTTGCTGCTTCTTGAGCTGCAGCCATAGCATCCTCAAATCTTCCAACTGCTGCATAGGCTTCAGCTCGAACGATTAACAAATACGCTGTTTTTGCTGAACCAAAAAGCCTAGTACATTGCTCAGTTTGAAAATCAGGTCCATTCAGAATTGTGGTGTATGCCTCCTCATGTCTATGTAACTTCATCAAGGCATCGGCTCTCATGGCAAAGATCTTTGATTGGAGTATCAAATCAAAGAAAAAAGTAAGAATCTTTGAACATCTAAAGTTTGTAAATTACACTTGTATATTAGGAATAGACTCAATTTTCAACCTGTGGAGCTGAATGTGCTCCTAAGGACAATGCATTTTGAGTTTCCTTAAGCAATGTATAGTAATCTCTATGCTTGAAAGCTTCAGTGCAGCTTGAGAGCTGTCTACATAGACCATGAGCCTCAGCAATGTCCTTCTTGTCAACTTTTCGTCCTGATTGTTTGTAATGATCTATCGCTTTCTCTGCAGCTCCTAGCCTATTGAAGTGAAGAATGTTTAGTACTGAATCAAACTGAAAAAACACTATCGAAGAAAATTATGTAAATATTCGGATTGTAGTACCTGAGGTATAGTCTTGCTAGACGATAATGTGCGTTAGTATAAGAAGGATCTAGCCT
Source organism: Petunia x hybrida (assembly GCA_037355625.1). Lineage (NCBI taxonomy): Eukaryota > Viridiplantae > Streptophyta > Magnoliopsida > Solanales > Solanaceae > Petunia > Petunia x hybrida. Next base: position 5,557,276 of record JBBBVM010000048.1, on the reverse strand, counting down.
GATGGCCTCTCTGCATGCAAACACTGCCTCAATCAGGTGGCCTAAGCTCATCAAAGCTGCACTTTTGTTGCTATAATAACAAGCATTTCTTGGATCAATTGCAACTGCTTGATTATATAAAGCCAATGCCTCCTCAAATTTCCCCTGTCTATACTGCTCATTGCCCATAGACTTGAGTACATCAGGGTCTAGTTTGTTTACAGGACCACGATACGTATTCCCCGATTGATGGCTTCTTATACTAGGCTGCCTTACTATGTTCCCCATCAATACTTTGCCATTTTTCTGGATTTTCTTTTTGTCATTAGAGGTATTTTGGTTCCCCTGCAGCTTCAAATTTCCTAGGTGGCCTAGCAGCATAATATTTCCTGTTGAACCGCTATTCAACGTTCCATTTGGCTTGGATTTCCTATGGCTAAAGATGGTCATGCTCAAGTCACTTGAAGTGAAAGTTGGTTCCCTTCTATGCTTTTGTGTGTATGCCAAGTTCACAACTTGTGACATTGTCTTCAAGCTTCTTGTACCATTTGATGAAGATTTCTTTTCATGTTTCTTATCACAAGATATCGAATTCATCGGACTGATCAAGGATGGTTTCCTGAATGATTTCTCATAAGAACTGCCGGTCCATTTTCTTGAATTCTTGATAGCATTGGTGTCATCTGTTGATTTATTTGGCTTAGTATTTCTTTTGGAAAAAAGAGCACCTATTAGACCACAACCTAATTCATTTTTCACTGAATTCTCTGGAATTTCTGGCATGGTTAAATGACCACCTTTTCAAGATTTTACTATCAAAATTTGAGCAATAGAACACAGATCCTAACTACTTAAAAAGAAGAAAGAAACTTTGAGAATGCATCTAAAGTGAAGTAGTGATGTATTCATAGAAGAGGGGTCAAACTAGAAATAATTAAATACTTAAAACATATCCAATCTAATAGACACATGGTCCTAAAAAGGGAAAGAAATCAAAATAAGCTGGAATGTGAAGGGTTCAATGTGATAGGTTTGTTTCTTAAAGATGAATGAATATTACTAGTAATATATACCCCATGAGGATCCTAGAAGTGGATGCCAAGAAACCAACTTTATTTTCTTTTGCCGCTAGAGGCCTGTAAAATAGAATTCCAGGGTATGACAACTGGAAATCATTTTAATATTTAATTAAATCGCCAATGGAAGTCTCACCTTTTTCTTTGGTGCAACTGTTCGGTATCCGATAGACGATAGACCGATACTCATTTGCCCGAACAATTCAAGTTTTATTTCGTGTTAAGTTTATTAAAAGTGAAAGTACTTCCTACAAAAAACAGTTCCATTCTCAAAGACCATGGCTCGCGCAAACCGTCGATACCTTAGTTATTAAGGGTGAAGGCCTCGAGTTGATTGCCTCTATGGTCACTCAACTTTGGGTAATAGGCCACCATAGTCACTTATGTTTGTTTTGTCTTTCTATGGTCACTCAACTTTGGGTAATAGATCACCATGATTACTTATCTTTGTTTTGTCTTTCTATGGTCATTCAACTTTACCCAGTTAACTCTCATGGTCATCCAACACAAAACTCTACAAACTTTCGTTAAGTATGCTGACGTGGAAACTAATTCTTTAATGCAAATTACAGAAAATGAAAAAAACAAAAATCATTTAGGACCAACCCACTTTAGATCCCACCTAGTTCCAATCCGAGTTAAACTTGGTCGTCTGACTTTGACGAGTTAGCTGCATTCATGTATTTTATAAGCAGGAATTTTTATTTAAGTGGCGTAGATTTTTAATTAATTATAAAGATGTTTCACAATTTGTTTAAGTAGTACTGCTTTTATTTATATATAAATTTTTGATAGTTGATATTGATATCAATTTAGCAGATATGATAATAGCTTCAAGTTGATGTTAAATGAACTAACTATAGCATATCATTTTGCTGGTTAAAATGGTTATGCTCTCTTGGAAAAAAGAAATCACAGACATCAGTTTGATAGGATATGTTGTAAAGAAGTTAATTATATGGTTAAAATGGTTATGTTTTCTGTTGAAGAGTTTAAATAATTTTACAATGGTTTGATGTCTTCATTTTGCTTTGGATAATATATGCTCCCTTTTTGTTTGATGCTTTATTTTATTCCTTTCACTTCATAATGGTACGATAACTGTTACATATAATTTGTAGGATGAAATATAAAAAAGATAAAAGAAACAGAAAAAAGAAAAGCAAGTTGTTTTGCAGTAAGAAAGTTCTGCTAAATTCAATTTTTGGGTCGGTTTGGGGCTGGATGGGGTCTAAAGTGGGTTGGTTTAGTTTTTTTCATATTATATAATTTGCATAAAAAATAAAGTTGTCATGTCAGCATATACTTAACAGAAGTTTGTAGAGTTTTGTGTTGGATGACCATGAGGGTTAACTGGGTAAAATTGAGTGACCATAAAAAGACAAAACAAAGATAAGTGACCATAGTAGCCTATTACCCAAAATTGAGTGATCATTGTAAGACAAAACAAAGATAAGTGACCATGGTGGTCTAATACACAAAGTTGAGCGACCATACAGGCAATCAACTCTGAACGCCTTAATGGAAGTCTTATAAACAAAGCTTGGAAGAATTTATTATTCATTTCTTTCCCATTTTGTCCATCCAGCTTTTTTTTTTTTTTTCAAACAAATAGGACCTCCAGGCAATGATGAATAATGTTCACTTTAGTGGGATCAGTTTGTTGCTTCTTTAATATTCCACGTGCAAATCGGCTTTTATGCACCAAAGCAACTTCATAGATCTGATTTTACTAAAACTGTTAAACGGCACAAAATTCCAAGAGAATTATATTAGAAGTCCAACTTACATAGCCTAGCTAGCTAGCTAGTTTTTTTCTTTTTTCTCTTTCAAAATCGACATTTTAAGAGTTATGGTGCTTTTATCGAGCTATTTGACTACGTACTTGATCGTGGTCAGTCCATGATCTTCTTTTTAAATACTTAGGCAATGATCGACGATTACAAAGATCAGACCTCATTTTGGTGAGGCGTCATACTTGCTCGGGGAGTATGTGGCCGTGGCGATCATTCCGAGATTAGGTACTTCGGACTCGGTTGTTTTTCTTCGTCGAGGTGGCTTTCCGAAGCGGAGGATCATGTCGTTTCCCCTCGTGAGTTCGCCTCGTAACGTACTCACATCAGGTCTCGTGCTCTTGCTCGAGGCCTCGGTGGTTTTTCATCCAACACACTTAAAACTGTTAAACGGCACAAAATTCCTAGAGAATTATATTAGAAGTCCAACTTACATAGCCTAGCTAGTTCTTTTTTTTTTTCTTCTTCAAAATCGACATTTTTAAGAGTTATTAGGGTGCTTTATCAAGCTACTAAACAGTAGTATATCCTAGAGACAATTGGCAATCAACTTGAAAGTAAACCTTTACAATAATTTAAGCAAGAAGTATGTCTCCTCATTATAAGTACAGCTGCCATCAAATTTTGACATCTAATGTAAACAAGGATATATAGTCGAACCAACTTCTTAACTTCATAAATGAAAGGCTAATAGTGATGTTTTTGTTCTCTTGTCACTTGCGGAACTCAAAAAAAAAAAAAAAAAAAAAAAAAAAAAATACGTTCATTGTCTTGACTTCCATGCAACTAACTTTAATTCCAAAAAAAGTAACCTATCCAAAAAATAGGCCTGCTGCATGCTTTTAAGATATTTTTCTGCTACATGGCCTTCCTTAGAAATCACTCAGTGCAGGCTTGCCAATTTCCTCCACAATTGAATTCTAAAACGGCAAAATAATCCGAACTAAATGGATAATTGGGGCAAATATATGTAGTGTATATATATGTCTAGCGTGACAATTTGAATGGATATCTGATATAGCATCAAATTGACCACAAATTAAATGTTCTGATATAACTTATATAATGAGTAATATGTTTCATGCATATGAGAATGCAACTTTTAATTTTTATTTTTGCTTGTTTGAAATAAGAGCTGTTGCCTTTCACTTAGCGAACTATATTAAATTATAAAGAAAGGAAGACTGGGTTAGGAAGTAAAGTTAACTAGTTAACGAAAGCACAAGATATGAAATCGAGCTGTTAACTAATCTCAATTCATTGAATGTTTGACTGAGCACGGAGTTTATAAAAAAATGACTTTAAAAACTTATATGATCTAGAATAAGTCATAAAATTTTTTGTGATTAGAAATTATCTCACTAAGAATAAAATTAGAAACTTAAAATTGACTTGTGACTAACTAAAAATGAAAAAGTGTCATATAAATTAGGCGAGAGAGAATATGTACGTAGTTCCTTGTGTGTTTATGAATTGTATGCAATTTTATTTGCTAAATGCCAACCAACGTGAAAATAGAGTTCCCTTTCTAGCAAAGACATAAGTTCCCTAGACAAATTTTGTCGTAGTCAGATTTTGGAAAATCACACATGGCCTAAAAGATGGTTAAAGTTTTTCAACTTTGGAAGAACCAAAGTACAAACACACCGAGCTATATCTATATTCTCCTCTTCTATTTGAGATCTTTCCCATCTTATCGTCAAAAAATTGCCTAGCAACTTAGACCAAGTGTGACGACAGTTATGCAAATTCGTGCTTTTAATTTCAGGAATGGTAAATAAACTTACACCGAAATCATAAAAACTAATTTTTGTCACAAAATAATAATCGAACCTTTTAATTTTTGTCACTAATATTAGCTGACGCCGGATATCCAATAGCCATGTGAATCAAATTAGTAAAATTTCCCAAGGTTACTATGTCATGTCAACTCGAGAATTTTAGTTATGATCACAAAATTTACGGTTTATTTCAGTTAAGTCATACAATTTAAATTACTTCCTTTTGTTCTTTTATTTTATAATAAAGGTTTATAATCGAACCACATATAGTAATGCAATTCATATGCTTTATCATGATGGAAAAATAAATGTTATTGAAACTAAATTTTTTTATGAGTTTAAGTTCTATGCACAGTCGGTGTATCAAAATTTTTACACCACATAAATTTACCTATTATTGCCGGTCACCCAAAAAAAATACTACATGCATAGTCTTTCTCCTCCAAATCCTCCTACTAAATAACTCTGCCTCTCCTCCAAATTAAACTCTCCTTCCTTATTCTATTGTGTTGTCTTCTAATCTCTTATTCCTCTGATCTCCTTAATATGAATGAAACGCTTAAATAACTTTACAAGTTCAATGCAGATTCTTATGGGACTTTACTTCAAAGTTCGCCATTTTTGAGATATTAAAGGATTTACGTAAGGATAACAAAGATCTTGTTGAAGATTACATTGACATTGAATTGACGTAGTGCACCTTGGAAAACTGTTTGCATTTGATCTTGTGGAGACAAAAACTCACAGAATATATTGAATTTGATTTGACGTAGAGAAGAACATAAATATGATTTATGTTAGGAAAGGATATGTAGCTAATTTATTTTTAATACGATTAGGACTCTACTTGTTTTAGTAATTTTTTTGTAAGTTTTATTTATGAAAGTTATCATAATTATTCTTTAATTTATCTGATGATGTAAAAATTTTAGTACACCGACGATGCATAGAATTTAAATTCTTTTTTTATTACCAAAAAAAATTAGTGTCAATTAACATTTATTTTTCCATCATAGGTAGGTATGGTTGAAGTTTTTTAACTTTTCAATATATGGGCTCGAAGTGAAATTTATGAAAGTATGGGTTCAACGATCTCCAAATGAAACATGAATGAATGATGGATGATATTAAGAAAATTTGGAAAGTAGAGTGAGAATTTGCTGAATAAGAAAGCAAATTTAGTAGCTATGGGACAACAGTGTCAGTGCAACAACTTAGATTTTACTACTTTACCAAAAGCTCTATTTCTTCCATATTGTCTGTCCTAACAAAGTTTGCTTTATTTTACTGGTAGCTTTGAGAGATCCAGCTGTACTTGTCCAATAATGTAAAAATCTGTAACTATTCGGCATTTTGTCTTTGTCATGAATGAACGTTACATACTTGGTCATAAAAGTATACTACTAAATATCATATAACATCAATAACAAAACTACTAAATTTAACCTAATTTAATGCTTATCAGATTTCAGATTGTGAAGATTTGCAGTAATATGTGATACCAACACAGTGGGAAAACTCTAGAGAGAATTTTATTACTCTAACTCCTTACAAGAATGAATATTGAGCTAAGAAATGAATATGACCTAGCTAAGATATTTATAGAAAAATAACTAACTTACTTCTAACCTAACTTAATTTAAGTAAGTGAGGTGGCGTGACCAATCAGGAGCTGCCACATAAGCTGCCTCGCCATTCAAGCTGCCACGTCTGCTGCTCTCACTACTAGAAAAACAGGAAAAAGCTACAAAAGAGTTGGCGAGGGAACTCACTCGCTAAGTGGTTGGCGAGTGAGTTCCCTCTCCAATCTTTGTTTTACCGTAGCAAATTATTATAAAATTGAAAAAATTGGAGATGGAATTCCGTCTCTAATAAAAAAGTTAAAAAGATGTCGGGTGCTGGAGAGGGTATTCCGTCGCCAAGCACCTGACATCTTTTTTTACTTTTTGATTGGAGACGTAATTTCATCTCCAGGCATAATAAAATAATATAATACACATACCCTTTCAACATAAACACAAAATAATTCGATCGATATATTAAAAATCCCCTCCCTCCCTCTCCCTCCCAATTTTCCCCTCCCTTGCGGCGGCAACACCTCCACCTTCCCTGGATCACTTCGGTTTGCGTTCTCTTTGATATTTTTAGACAGTGCATTTCTAGATATCCATTCGTCGTGATACGTCTAGTGTAGAAAAGTTACGTGTCTGTCTTTTTTATAGATCTTTATATATTTTATGTATATTTTTGTATGTCCAACTTATTTAATGTAAATGTCTTATTCTTTTTTTTTTTTTTTTTTATATTTGTGTATGTTTGTTTATATGTACTTTCAACAAATTAATTTCAAAAAGTTTTCAATGTATATATGTGTATTTTTATATGTTTCACTTTGTAGATCTAAAAAATGACAAAAAAAGTTCTAGCGGCGTCGGCTGGTGGCAGCAGTAGGATGGGGCAGTGACGGTTGGAGAAGATAGGAAAAATGATAGTATGTGCTTGTTTAAATTTTATATAATTAGGGTAATAAAAAGTATTGCTATATTTTGTAATTTGTATAGCATTTGCACACATTATTATTTATCAGTATGGTAAAAATTGTATATCCTTGAGTAACCTAAGAGTCCGCTTAATCCTAATATAACTAGCAAAAAATTTCACTACATGTACCCCTTATCCTTGGTTATAGTTTTTTGTCCCCGCTTAAAAATAGTTTAGCAAAATGGCCTCGGTAGACAACACTTCACGTTATAAATTTACAGGTGTTCCCTCAGGGGAAACACTTCAAGCTTAAATTGCAAGTGCTGCCTGCAAGGCACTACTTCAAGTTATCTGGGGAGAATGTTGACGGAGATAAAAGGCCAAGTGCTGCCACGGGGGCAACACTTGCAGTACTTGTCATTTTATACTTGAAGTGCTTCCCCCGTGGGTGCACTTGTCAAGTTTAAAACTTGAAGTGTTGCCCCCGAGGGAGCACTTACTTAAAATTAGTGCAGCTATTCTTCTAAAACCACTTTAAGCGAGGTCAATAAGGCAAACCACTGCCTAAGGTGTCATAGTTTTGTAAATTACCCTATAACTAGGTACTAACTGCATATTTAGTCCCATTTGCAGAAATGTGACACCATAAGCAATGGTTCGCCTTTTTGCCCGCGTTAACAGTGGTTTTGTAAAAATTTTCCTTTTAAGTTTAATGAAAAAATTCTGGACGGAAACATCCTTGTCAAACTCTTAGCACGGGACCAAGACTTGCTTTTGACCCCTCTCTATTTGCCAAACACTTGCCCCTTCAAGTGCTGGCAAAAGGCAACACTTGGCAGCTCTTGGTCGCAAGTGTTGGCAAAAAGCCAAGACTTGCCTTTGACCCCTCTCTATTTGCCAACACTTGCCTTTCAAGCGTTGGCAAAAGGTAACACTTGTCGCACTTGGTCGTAAGTATTGGCAAAAGACCAAGACTTGCCCCTTCCAATCTCTTCCTGCATTCTCGCCATATAACTTGAAATGTTGGCAAGACAACACTTGCTCTTGAAGTCTTGGCCCCGTGTCAATACTTACAAATTTTTGCCTTGAAGTCTTAGCTCCATGCCAACATAAGGGTATTTTGCTAAAATATTGTCAAATGAGGGAAATCTTACAAAACCATTCCTTATGGAAGGTACCCGATAAATTTTTTTGGCATACCTAGATGAAAAGAAAGCATAATATTTCACCCAGTGTGTTTAATTTAATTGGGTTTGAGAGTTTATCCCTAATTTCCACTGTTTTAAGTAAATGAAATTTAGCTTGCAAGTGTTGTTCTGTCAAAATTTTGAAATAATTTAGCTGGAAGATTGGGTGAAGAAGTTGTAGGCAATGTCTATTCACCAAGATTTCAAAGCAATTTACTTAGGAGAAAGGAGTGAATGGGTCAAGAGAAAATCTAGTTGGGAGAAGGGGGTGAAGGGGTTGAGTCGAAATGTTGCCTATTTATCAAGATTACAAGGCAATATAGTGGGGGGGGGGGGAGGGGAGCGGGGTAGAATTGAGCGCAAGTGTTGTCCTTACAAGACTTCAAGGGTTACTTGTTTGCAAAGATTTTCAAAGACAATTTAATTGGACAAAAGTGGAAGGGGTCAATGTCCTGAATCCCTATGCTAGAATTTAAGGTAATTTAGCTGAAAATGAATAGAGAGAAAACATACGTCATTAATTAAGTGTTGAGGATATTTTTGTTGGAATATTATCAGCGGAGGGTCATCTTTACTAAATCATGTTAAATGTGGTAAAAAAGGCAAACCATGCCTCCGGTGTGATAATTCTCTATTTGCCCCTTCCAAATGTGTTAATAATGTTTCACACTTATAACTTATGGTTAGCCAACTATTTCAGCTCATCTGTCTCTTGCCACCAATTTGAAGGCCCTCTTTAATGCTCTTCTCATAGGCCATAGCCTTATTTAGCTTTAATTTTCCTTTATTCTCTTTTCTTTTTATTCTATAAACCCTAATCCAGACCTTATTTTTAAGAAAGAGACAATGAACAATATATGATATCCAAGACTCTCACATCTTCCCACTAGTCATATTCCTTCCTTGAGTTAAATCTTTAATTCTAAGAATCTCATTTCTTTCTTTCTTTCTCCCAACTTTTCAACTCTCACCATCTCTACTTTTCCGCCCCCCTTCATTTCTATTTCACCTTTTGAATTCCTAATATAAGAGTCATGGATTCTGCTAACAGTGGTAGTATGCAATCTTCAAGTGGTGGTGATGAAGAATATGACTCACATAGGGGGTCAATCTCAACTTTCTTGAATTCTTCAAGCCCTTTTGGTTCAATCTCATCAAGTCCACTTCCACAATTTCTTTCTCACCAACCTACTTTCATTGATCATTCTCACTCACAAAATTTCAACTCCACATTCCTCGATTCGTCAAATTCTCCTAACTACAACAATGATCTTATTTCCTTAAGTTCTGACCCTATTATTAACAACTTTGGAAACTTAACTTCCTCATCAACTGCTGCTCAAGGACTACATCAAGCTCCATATCATAATTCTACTTCAATACCAATAAAACCATCTTATACTAATCAGCCTAATGTAGTAAAAAATCCCAAGAAGAGACGCAGGGCAACAAGGCGTGCACCAACAACTGTTCTCACAACTGACACTACGAATTTTAGACAAATGGTTCAAGAATTCACTGGCATCCCTACAACACCTTTCACTGGTTCAGCCTACACTCGCCGCCTTGATCTTTTCTCATCAACTGCTAGCTCAGCTATAAGATCAAGCAATTTGGATAATTCATTAAGACCTACTTTTACTTTAAGGCCATCCACACAAAAGGTTCAAAATTCTTCACTACCGTTGAGTTCTAGCATGGTTGATACTTTGGTCATGCCAATAAATAATACAATTCCTTCTTTGGATCAACAAGGGACGTGCCACGAGCAAGTCATGAGTGCAACTCTTAGTGGAAATAATGGTAGTAACATTTCACAACATGTTGGTAGCTTTAAATTGAACTGTTCAGCTTCTTCTCCAACAGAATTTCATCCTGAGAAGGGTTTTGAAAATTTGTGCACGGTGGGCGAAGGAACAGTGGGTTCATGGACTTGCCCTTCTGGCTAGAAGGAACTCATTAGTCCGACTAATTCAGATTAACACCTCGTAAGGCTCATCAAAGAAAGATGGGAGTATTTTTTCGTTACCAAAGCTTTTATTAGATTAATATTCACAATGATGACATCAACTATATGTGGTAAAAATCGTTGATGATTTTGATCATCTCGGTGAGTTTAATTTCTCTTTATATATAGCATATGTAGATATATATGACATATTTTGTTACACTCTCCCGCCCATTTTTTACTTGTAATGTTTTAACTTTTCACACATATCCTTACCTTTATTACTTATGCTTTGAAAATTTAAATTTAACTATGATTTGAGAAATACTTATTTAATGATATAAGTAAAATTGAAAGACATCATTAAATATCTCTCGATTTGCTAAAAGTGACAAGTAAAATTATAATTTTTTTCCTTAAAAAAGTAACAAGTAAAAATGGACAGAGGAATATCGCTTTACGATGATTAAATATTAAAAATGGATGGAAGAGTACTGCTTCATGATGATTAAATATTGGTGCATTGCTTAATAATTATTTTTAGACATTAATTAATGATCTAGAATTGTAGAGTTCCGTTAATCGATCGTCTCATAATGATCTTTTTTAAGTTATTTTTAAGTCACTTTTAAGCTCACCAAAACAGCTCTTAGAGATATTTTTTCGTTTGGGAAGGTTTTTTTTTTTTCCTTCCATTCCAACCCCTTCACAAACTAATAAACAATATCTTATTTTGTTAACAAATTAAATAAGTTTTGTAAATTACGCGTAGTAGTAGATTTTTATACAATAATTAGATACTCCATTAAATAATAACTACATTATAATCAATGCATTCCTAATCCCAATATTACAATTCCCTTCATAATTAACTTTTGTTACAATTCCTACATTACTTGCTGCATAATTATTTGCTTCCATACCAAACGAGCCCTGACAGTATTATAAAATCTTGAAGGGAGGGAGGAGGGCAAAAGGCAAAGGTAAAAAAAGAAGGGAAAAAGAGATGATTAGCAAAAACATTATTTGGAGATCTAGAACCTATTGAAAGGATGGGGTGACATGTGAAACACCCTTTAGGGAATCATGGTGGCCCCTCTATACAGAAAAATCTGGATTTGATCAAGATGATAGCTCTCCCCTATCCATGTACTTCCTCCGTTCCAATTTATACGTTATAGTTTGACTCGACATAAAATTTAAAAAATAAAGGAAGACTTTTGAAATTTATGGTGCAAAATAAGACAAAGATGATTGTGTGGTTGTAAATTATTTCAGTAATTGCAAAACTGTAATTTTGAAGTTAAATTGTTACCAAATTTAGAATACTGACATTTTTTTTGGAACACACGAATAAGAAAATGCTGCCACATAAATTGGAAGGGATGGAGTATCTATTTTTCCAAACATCTCTCACAAGTGTCAACTTGTCTTGCCTTAGCCAACTCTCATGTTTCTTCTAACTGCACAGAGCTTAACCTCTATACCATAGTAATGAAAGATAATTTTTTTATCACCAACTTACCTAATACTCACTTCTATATAATTACGGATACTTATTTATGTAAATATGTAGTGAAATATATAAAGCATTTTGCTTAAAATTTTAAATTATATACACTTTAAATTTCATTGCATAAAATATGACCAAGCTCTACATCTTCTTTTCGTCATCCGTCACTTTCTCTCATCTACTGTTACATCTACTTTTTCTGTTGAAAGTGAAATAAAAGAACCTTTAAATGACCAACAAGAATGATTAACATTTAGAAAGAGGAATAGTAATAATGAAAAAGTTCTGAATAGGGTCTTCTCTTCTTGAAATTTTGTATGAATGAACGATATATAAGTATTTGGAAAATCATAGCCACTTTCATATTCCCCTATGTCCCGTGATTATGGGAACGGGAGAATTGAATGCACTAAATTTATCTCAAAAGAGAATAATATTTTGGTACTCCCTAGCTCCGTCCCAAATTAGTTGTCGCCTTCCGCTTTTTCACGTCCATTAAAAAAAACCATTAAATAAGGTGTGTATTGTACTATCTAATCCCTATTTAATGCTTGTCTATTAAATTTTGTTGAGAATTCTTTTAATTATTAAGGGTATAATTGGAAAATACTAGCAACTTTAGTCTTGAAATCCTAAAGTGTCAACTAATTTGGGCCAAATGGTTATTGCTAAAGCGTCAACTAATTTGGGATTAAGGGAGTAAGTATATCATCTCAAAAAGTTCTTTTTGTTCTAAAGTAAATGCGTAATAATAGTAAAAATTTCCATTAACATATCACTATAAAATATTCTTTTAACGACGGAATATATTCCGTCGCTATACTATTTTTGTCGTTAAAATTAGCGATAGATGAAGATTTGCTTGTTGCCAATCTCTTATAAACGGAAAATTGAACAGACTAGCGACATATTATATCTATCTGTTTCCAAGTTTAGCAACTAAAAAATTGTAGCTAAATCACCATTTATTTTCTCATTAAAGTTAATTCGCAACAGAAATTTCAATCTCAAATCAATCACAATATATTATCTATATTTGTTTTAGCTACAATAACATCCGTTGCAATTTTTATTGAATTCTTGATTTAATACTTTAAATAAACCATGTGTTAACATATTGCGAGAAAATTATTGATACACTTATAAGTAACTGAAACTCTTATAAATTAGTAATATTCAACAAAGGTCCAAAATGACAATAATATAACAAAAATACTATAAATATTTGTATTTAATAATTAGTGTTATCAAATGACTATAAATTAGTAAATAGTAAGAGACATAGAAATTCTTTTAAGTACTCTTGAGCATAATGATGTTGGCCACATATCAAGTTTCTGAACATTATGATGTATGACCCAACCTAAACAATTACTACATAGTTACAGCTATGAGTGGTGGCAGTAGCTATTACTATATATTGGCAGCCGCTGTAGGAAGTCTATGTACCTCTCTAATAAGATGTGCTTAAGAATCTGGGATTAGCTTTGGGATTATAATTATCCCACGTTTGGTTAGTGGAATTAACTAATTCAGGATAGATTTTATACCACAAATATGGTACTATTTTATCCTATAGAAGGTGTGAGATTATTAATCCCGAAATTATAATCCCAGAATAAACTTAATCCCAAATTTATGGGATATCCCTCAATTTTAGTTCCGCCAACCAAACGAGGTTTAAGTGTGCAGATGTATTAGAATATTCCACATTGGTTGGAGGAACGAGATATTGCCTTCTACTCCATCCGTTTAAAAAAGGATGAACCTTTGCGGAGTACGAGGGTTAAATTGACTAATTTTCTACGGAAATTTGCACATAGAATTTTTATACTTTTTAAAATAAAATTTACATATTTAGAAACTACATGAAAAATACTATAAGTCACAATAATTAACAATTCAAAATAGTTAGAAAATATTTGTAAAATATGTGGTCAAACATAATCTTGACGCTGAGTTGAAAAATAATTTTTGAAAATTGAATTATATTTGGACAAACACCTTGAAAAAAATTTGAAGTTTTGTGAGAATTTTTTTTTGATTTTTGGAAAAACTCAAAAAATGGTCTTTTGTTGTAAAAAAATTACTGTGAGTGTCAATGCATCCACTATTCATTGAAGACTTCCATTGCCTATCTTTTCTTTACTACTATTGGATTTGACTAATGCATAGTTACAAAAATAGTTTATTCCTCAACATATGTCTATAAATGGAGACTTGTATTACATTTGTAGACTACACTTCAATATATAGCAATAAAATTACTCACCCTTTTCTCTCATCTATTTAGTTATTATTATCTCTTATAATCCTAGTTAATTACTATAATTTCATAACACGTTATCATCACGAAACTCTAATTTATCATTATCTTCAGGTCACGGTTTCCCCTTACACAGGTACGGAATACACACTAGTTTAAGTGTAAAATATACTAATATGATAAAATATTTTCTATAACCTGTAACTATAAATTTAAACTAACTTGCATTTTTTTAACAAAGATCCGTAAAGCTTTTGCATCAATTTCAAAGCATATGTTTCGTAATAATTGTGGAAACATGGACCATAATACATGACTTCTTGTTAGATAAAATGATATGTGAACTTTTCTTTTATTAGTTGGAAATGACAGCTCGGTTAGAAAAAAGGATTATAAATTATAAAGGAAAATCTTTTCTATCGTTAGCGAGCTACCTGTTCAATACAAAATTTATGTACTCACGTTTTCTTTCGCAATGTCTTTTGCTCAACATGCATTTCATGCATTTTTTGGTATCCTTATTCATCTAATCCATTTATTTTTCTGTAATAGTTTTTACTATATCAAATTTATCCAAGCTTGAATTTGTGGCATTGGACATCAGCGGAAATAATTATATGTCATGGGTACTTGATGCTGAAATTTATTTAGACGCAAAAGGTCTTGGAAATACTATTATTGAAGGAAATGAATCAATTAATCAAGATAAAGCGAAGGCCATGATTTTCCTTCGTCACCATTTTCATGAAGGGTTAAAAACTGAATATATAACCGTAAAAGCTCCCCATGAATTGTGGAATTGAAGGAACGATATGACCACTTGAAACTTACGGTATTACCAAAAGCTCGTCATGAATGGATGAATTTACGGTTTCAAGATTTTAAAACCGTAAGTGACTATAATTCTGTTATTTTCAGCATAACTTTACAATTAAAATTATGTGGAGAACCAATTAGTGACGGTAATATATTGGAAAAGACTCTCTCCACTTTTCATGCCTCAAATATGGTGTTGCAACAACAATATTGTGAAATGGGTTTTAAGAAATATTCTGAACTAATAACATGCCTGCTTGTGGCTGAGCAGAATAATACCATGTTGAAGAAAAATCATGAATCTCGTCCCACTGGATCTGCTCCATTCCCTGAAGTGAATGTAGTCGCAGCATATGATAAGTCTGAAAGAAGACTAAATAATTACCGTGGTCGTGGCCATAGTCGCGGACGTGGACGTGGACGTGGTAGGGGACGAAAATATTATTGTCACCCTGGAATAAAAATATATGAGAACAACAAGGGTTCTCAGAATTATTCTTCAAAGATTAAAGATAATATTTGTCACAGATGTGGCATGAAAGGTCATTGGGCACGTGTTTGCTGTACGCCTGCACATTTTGTCAAGCTTTATCAATCCACCATTAAAAAGAAATAAAATGATGTGGAGACAAACTTGACCTTTCAGAATAATGATAATGAAACGGATCTTGCGAATTACCCTGTTGGTAATGAGGCGGATGCCTATATAAATGATGACTTTGAAGGCCTCGCAAATTTGACTCATTTAGAAGCTGAAGACTTCTTTGAGGATAATAACTGAAGAATGATCATCTTACTGGGGATGCAATTATGTCATTTTATATTTTCACCTAGTTTAATCTTCATGTGTTTAATTTTCATAAATAATCATGTATTGTTAATCTCTACATTCCTAGTTTAGTTTCTTATTATGTTGGTATTTCTTATAATGTACCTTTTATTTCTTTATGAAGAATAATGAAAAATTTTCAGTCTTCAGTTGGATCCAAGATCAATAAAGATGATATATGTCTTCTGGATAGTGCCACAACACACACAATTTTAAGAAATAAAAGATATTTCTCTTATTTGATAATGAAAGAAGCCAATGTTAATATAATATCTGGTAGTATAAAATTAATTGAAGGCTCAGGAAAAGTCAATTTATTACTACCCGGAGGAACACATTTGGCCATTGATAAAGCCTTATATTGTAGTAGGTCTCAAAGAAACTTATTAAGTTTCAAAGATATTCACCGAAAGATATTCGTCGAAATGGTTATCATATTGAGACTACAAATGATGGAAAGATTGAGTATCTTTATGTTACTATAGTAAAATTGGGTAAGAAATATGTACATGAAAAGTTACCCTCATTTTCCTCCGGGTTGTACTACACAAGTATTAGCATGGCTGAATCACATGCGATTGTAAACAAGAAGTTTACTAATCCAAATGATTTTAATATTTGGCATGACCGGTTGGGCCATCCCGGTTCTAATATGATGTACAAAATAATTGAGAGTTCACACGGACATTCATTGAAGAACCAGAAGATTCTTCAATTTAAGGAATTTTCTTGTGCTGCATGTTCTCAAGGCAAATTAATTACTAGACCATCAACAACTAAAGTAGGGATTGAATCCCCTGCATTTTTGGAACGTATACAAGGTGATATATGTGGGTCTATTCACCCACCATGTGGACCATTTAGATATTATATGGTTTAAATAGATACATCAACAAGGTGGTCACATGTATGTTTATTATCAACTCGCAACTTGGCATTAGCAAGATTGCTTGCTCAAATAATAAGATTAAGAGCACAGTTTCCAGATTATGCAATTAAGACAATTCGTCTTGATAATGCTGGTGAGTTCACATCTCAAGCCTTTAATGACTATTGTATGTCAACTGGAATAAAAGTGGAACATCCTGTTGCTCATGTTCATACACAAAATGCTCTAGCAGAATCATTTATCAAACGCCTCCAATTAATAGCTAGACCATTACTTATGAGAATAAAACTTCCCATTTCAATATGGGGACATGCTATTTTGCATGCAGCAGCACTTGTGCGCATCAGACCAACAAGTTATCATAAAGTCTCCCCATTACAGTTGGCTTTTGGTCAGGAGCCGAACATTTCCCATCTTAGAGTTTTTGAATGTGTGGTATGTGTTCCAGTTGCTCCAGCTCAACGCACAAAGATGGGTCCTCAAAGAAGGTTGGGAATATATATTGACTATGAATCTCCTTCTATTATTAAGTATCTTGAACCCATGATGGGAGATTTTTTTACTGCAAGATTTGCAGATTGCCATTTTGATGAATCAGTTTTCCCAACATTAGGGGGAGAGAAAAAATAGCTGGAAAAAGAGATAGATTGGAATGCATTGTCATTATCTCATTTAGATCCTCGTACAAATCAATGTGAACTGGAAGTTCAAAAGATAATCTATTTGCAAAATATTGCAAATCAACTTCCAGATGCATTCACTGACCTACCAAGGATTACTAAATTTCATATACCAGCTGCAAATGCTCCAATTCGAGTTGATGTTCCGGTAGGACAATCTACTTGTGGAAATGAGTCTAAGGTACGCCTGAAGCGTGGTAGACCTCTCGGTTCCAAAGATAAAAATCCTCGAAAAATAAAATGAGCAAATAAAAAAGATGGTCATGACATGGAAGTGGTTGCTCAAGAAGCATCCAAGACATAACAATTGATAATACCTCAAAGGAGGTTCAGGTACCGAAAAATGATGAAAATCAAGAAATCTTAATGAATTATGTCTTGACAGGAAAATATGGAACCAAAATAATATTGTTGTAAATAATGCTTTTTCATATAATGTTGATGTTGAGGTAATGCAACAAGATGAGGATCTTGAACCAAAATCTGTCGGTGAATATAGACAGAGAAATGATTGGCCAAAATAGAAAGACGCTATTCAAGCAGAGTTGACTTCACTTGAGAAACGTGAAGTTTTTGGACCTATAGTTCGAACATCTGAAGGTGTAAAGCCAGTTGGATATAAATAGGTTTTTGTGCAAAAACGAAATGAGAAAAATGAAGTCGCAAGATACAAAGCACGACTTGTGGCACAAGGATTTTTGCAAATACCTGAAATTGATTATATGGAGATATACTCTCCTGTGGTGGATGCAGTAACCTTCAGATATCTTATAAGTCTGGCAGTGCGTGAAAAACTTGATATGCGTCTGATGGATGTTGTCACAGCCTATTTATATGGCTCATTGGACAACGAAATATTTATGAAAATCCCTGAAGGATTCAAAATGCCTGAAGCATTTAAAGGTTCCCGAGAAACTTGTTCAATAAAGCTTCAAAAATCCTTATACGGATTGAAACAATCGGATCGTATGTGGTACAACCGCCTTAGCGAGTACTTACTGAAAGAAGGGTATAGAAATGATCCAGTTTACCGTTGTGTCTTTATAAAGGGGTCTGGATCTGAGTTTGTAATAATTGCTGTGTATGTTGATGACTTGAATATTATTGGAACTCCTATAGAAATTCCAAAGGCAGTAGACTATTTGAAGAAAGACTTTGAAATGAAAGATCTTAGAAAGACAAATTTTTGTCTTGGTCTTCAAATTGAGCATTTGACAAATGGAATTTTTATCCATCAATCAACATACACTGAAAAGATTTTAAAGCGATTTTACATGGATAAATCTCATCCATTGAGTACTCTGATGGTCGTGAGATCGCTTGACATAAATAAAGATCCATTTCGCCCCCATGAAAATGATGAAAAGATTCTTGGTGTTGAAACACCATATCTTAGTGCAATTGGGGCATTAATGTATCTAATAATACCCGACCAGACATTGCTTTTTCCGTAAACTTATTAGCAAGATTTAGTTCTTCCCCGACACAAAGACACTGGAATGGTATCAAACATTTATTCAGATACCTCCGAGGAACAATCGACAAGGGTTTGTTTTATTCAAGTGAATCCAACTTACCACTAATTGGCTATGCAAATGCAAGATATTAATCAGATCCACATAAAGGTCGATCCCAAACAGGCTATTTATTTACTTGTGGAGGTACATCTATATCATGGCGTTCAACGAAACAAACTCTAGTTGCTACTTCCTCAAATCATGCAGAAATAATAGCTATTCATGAGGCTAGTCGTGAATGTGTTTCGCTGAGATTAATTACTCAACACATTCAGGAAATGTGTGGATTTTTGAATAAGGAGGTTCCGACAATATTGTATGAAGATAATACTGCATTCATAGAACAATTGAAAGAAGGATATATTAAAGGAGATAGAACGAAACATATCTCACCAAAATTCTTTTTTATTCATGACCTTCAAAAGAATGGTGAAATAAAGGTTCAACAAATTCGTTCAAGTGACAACTTGGCTGATCTATTCACAAAGTCATTGCCAACCTCAACATTTGAGAAACTTGTGTACAAGATCGAAATGCGGCGTCTCCGAGACATGAAGTGACGTTTTCATCAGGGGAGTAAAAACGCGATCTACTCTTTTTCCCTTAACCAAGGTTTTGTCCCAATGGGTTTTCTTGGTAATGTTTTTAATGAGGCAGCATACGAAGCGTATTACAAATAAGTATACATTAACAAGATACACTTATTTATTGATGAATAGACATCCAAGGGGGAGTGTTGTAAAAGAATTACTATAGGTGTCAATACATCCACTATTCATTGAAGACTTCCATTGCCTATCTTTTCTTTACTACTATTGGATTTGACTAATGCATAGTTACAACAATAGTTTATCCCTCAGCATATGTCTATAAATGGAGACTTGCATTACATTTGTAAACTACACTTCAATATAGAGCAATAAAATTACTCTCCTTCTTCTCTCATATATTTAGTTATTATTATCTCTTATAATCCTAATTAATTACTATAATTTCATAACATCTTTTTGGTTTTTGAAAACTTATTTTCAAAAACTCGCCAAAAATTTGCCAAAAACTATGTGAAAACAAAATTCTCCAATTTTTTTTCCAAGTTTTATAAGCAAATTGAACATAAGTAGTGATCAAAGACCAAAATTTTACCATGACAAGAAGAAGATCATTAACATGGGCGGATTTTCAAGCCTAATTACGGGGTCGACTAAAACCCATGACTTTGGCCTAAATAGAGTTTTGCGTTAAAAATCTACTTAAAACAATTTATTCAGGACCAAGTAAACAAAGAAAGACGGAAAGACTATGGTTCAAAACACATAAACTGAAATTTCTGGATCCGCCTTCATTAATTCAACTGTCGTATTTACGTAATAAGTTTGTCTAATGTATATCACACGCCTATTTTAGTAGTAGTATGATTTGTATTTTCTTTTTATATTAGCCATTTCAATCTTACTAGTTTCTATGAACGTGCGATGCACGTTGATACACTAACTGGAGGAACCATACATTTATTTAGATCATAATATAACCGGTTCATGAACGAAACGGCCCAAAATGCATTTGAATACAATTTGACACAATAATAAAACTTTTTGAAGGAGCAATAATAAGGTTATAGGCTCAGCCGAAATCAACCAGCTATTTAAAATATGCTCAGTGACTCTTTTACTCGGAAGAAATAGATTAGAACTTGCAATAAAAATTATAACATAGCACTTAATGTCTCTATCAAACAAATAATGATATATATATATATATATATATATATATATATATATATATATATATATATATATATATATATATATACACACACCTCGTTCTTTTTAAGAGTTGCAAGAAAACTAATTTCCTCCTTTGGTTTCCCAAGTGCATTGAAAAAAATCTCCATATACAGTGCAGTTATATGCTATAAGTAAACTTGCGAAAGAGAAAAGAACATTCTTTCATGAATAAAACATCTAGTAAAAAAGATTTTCCAACATAACATCAAATAACCACAACGATAAATGGTACTAACATCAAGAAAGATATAATAATCTAACATAATGTTATCAGCCTACCTTATAGTTAAGAGTTAGCATACAGAAGAGTTGGATTTGGATGAATGGAAAAGGCTATTGTGACAATTGTTTTTTAAAACAATTACAACTTAAGGAGGTAGTAGCACAACTAACTATAAGTAAATCCCATAATAGGAGTCTGAAACGTTAATTGAAATATAGCAACGTTATGGAACAAACAAAAAAGGCATGTTGAGTTTTGAAGAAAATAAACTAAACGGTGGCAACTCTTGGAAAGAGCAATTGACATTTTTCTGCGTTAATCTTTTTAAGTAGGGTAGTAGTACAACTAACCAAAAGTAAATCCCAGAATAGGAGTCTGAAATGTGAATTGGAATATATGGAAGAAACACAAGAGGCATGAGTTTTGAAGAAAATAAACTAAACAGTGGCAACTTTTGGAGAGAGCAACCGACATTTTCTGCTTAATCTTTTAAAGTGGGGTATTTGTAAATTTTATAGGGGTAATTTGATAAAATGACTTTTGATCTTTTGGAGGATGTGCTTTTATAGTAATATGATAAATGCGTCAATAGACACATACATACATGACACAACAACAAGAACTTGATTAAAAAAAGGAATAAAAAGTATCTTAATTGATGTCTTGATCACTTAAAAGAGTTTAAGTCTTAGAAATATATAGTTACACAAGACCATTTTCATGAAGTATTTGTTACATTGCATGGAAGTCTGAGGTGCAACTGAAATCAAGTAATATTTCAATGTGTATAAATGTTTTCCAAGTATCAAAACTTAAGGTCGCTAGTACCTTAAAATAATTCCTTTTAAATTCTTTTCCCAATTAGGCAACTTCATTTTGAAGTATAATTGAATGGTAGTCAATGGGAACAATAACAAGAATTTGATCCGATATGTTTGCTGGAAAATGGGACAAATCTTGGTTTGTCCTAGTCAATGGGGAATTACTTGTTTCTCCAACCATCATTTGTCAACCACCTTTTTATCTAGTCTCAAATTTCTGACTCTATTCTCTTTGTACACTAAAAACAAGAAAATGATCAGTTTTCGAAAATAGTTTGTATTATTTTCTTGTTCAAACATGTTTACTAATAACGTTTGGACTAGAAAACCATTTAGTTTTCTTTCATTTCTTAATTAATTTTGTTCTAGAAAATAGAAAAGGAGATGAAGGTGGAAACACTAACTCTTGTGTTAGTAAATTTAGCAGGAATAATGGAAAAAGCAGATGAGTCATTGTTACCAGGGGTCTATAAAGAGGTTGGAGATGCACTCCATACGGACCCAACTGGTTTAGGTTCGCTCACGCTTTTCCGGTCCATGGTCCAGTCCCTGTGCTACCCTCTGGCAGCCTATCTAGCAGCACGCCACAACCGAGCCCACGTTATCGCCTACGGTGCTTTTCTCTGGGCTGCAGCTACATTTCTGGTTGCGTTCTCCACCACATTCTTTCAGGTAGGAGTACTGTTTTTCTGTACTAATTTATGTGACACTATTTCTATTTCAAGACGGATTATATATTTTGTACAGTTATAAGTTCCAAATATGTTTTAAAATATCATAGTAAAAGTAGTTGATTCTTGAAATAAATTATGTCATTCTTTAGGACAGAAGAAATTATATAATTAAATGTGCAAGCTTTTGCCAGTAATAGTACTATTATGTGTTTAGTGCGTAGTGTGATTGCATTACCTTTTGTTGGTAAGGTGGCAGTATCCAGAGCTCTGAATGGGATTGGACTTGCCATAGTTGCACCAGCTATTCAATCACTAGTAGCAGACTCAAGCGATGAAAGCAACCGCGGAGTGGCATTTGGATGGCTGCAATTTACTAGCAACATTGGTTCTCTTGTTGGTGGATTGCTTTCTTTAATTATAGCCCCCATTACATTTATGAGAATCCCAGGCTGGAGACTTTCTTTTCATCTTGTTGGTATGATCAGTGTCTTTGTTGGCATTCTAGTTCGCGTATTCGCAAATGATCCTCATTTCCCAGATGGTAGTTTAAAAACTAGTAAAGGTCATGGAAAATCTTTCTTGTCAGAAATAGGAGGCCTACTTCAAGAAGCAAAATCAGTAGTAAAGATTCCTTCTTTCCAGATTATTGTAGCTCAAGGTGTTATGGGCTCTTTTCCTTGGTCAGCTTTGTCTTTTGCTCCAATGTGGTTAGAGCTTACTGGATTTTCTCATGGAAAGACTGCTTTTCTTATTAGTTTGTTTGTTGCTGGTGATTCTATCGGAGGGCTATTTGGAGGCAGGATGGGGGATATCTTATCGCAACGTTTACCAAATAGTGGCAGGATAATTTTGGCACAAATAAGTTCAGGATCAGCTATTCCACTTGCAGCAATTCTTCTCTTGTCTTTGCCTGATGATCCTTCTTCAATGTTCATGCATGGTTTGGTCTTGTTTATTTCAGGATTTTTCATTTCTTGGAATGCACCAGCTACAAACAAGTAAGGATGTTTATCCAGGACTTGGGAACTTTTCTCTCTTTTTTCATTTAGCTCTAGAAGTTAGTCTAATCAGTGCTTTATATCATCTGGTGATAAGAACTGCAGAGAGTACTAATGAGAAACCGACAGTCCAATTTTTGCAGAGATAGTACCTGAGGAGTCGCGAACGAGTATCTATGCTCTGGACCGATCGTTTGAGTCAGTATTATCATCATTTGCTCCTCCTGTTGTTGGACTACTATCACAAAATGTTTATGGTTATAGACCAGTTCCTCAAGGTGCTGAAAGTATTGCAACAGATAGAGAAAATGCAACTTCTTTAGCCAAGGCATTGTTCACTGCAATAGGAACTCCAATGGCATTATGTTGTGTTATTTACTCTTTTCTTTATTGCACTTATCCAAGGGATAAGGAGAGGGCTCAAATGGAAGCTTTAATAGAATCAGAGATGAAACTCTTAGACTTGGACACTTCTTCAACTGTATATTCACTTGTTAAGTCATCAGAAACACAAGAAGAGAGTTTTCTTGATGAAAAAATCATTGATGAAGGAATGGATTATGGTGAGGAAGGACTCGATTTCGAGGACGGGGAAGACAAGACATTAATCTACCGTCGTCCAACAATTTCCAAATTTGCTGAACAGCAGTTAGTCGACTGAGTAACAGACCGCATGCAACTGACAGATAAGCCGACGTTAATATATAGCAGGTCTAATTCCGCGATAAAAGAGATTTATTTGCACAGACATATAGCATAGACTAGAATGACAATTCAATTGACTTGGACATAATGGCGTGACAACTTTTGCATAACAGCAAGTGGTACATTGTAACAATTTATGAGAATCTCATGATACTAAAACACAGGGATTTTCGCCAGATAGCCTTCTGTTCTGTTGTATCTTTACATTTTTAGCCAGATATTAAGAGCTGTGAACATAGTGAATTGTTGCTATTAGTGAATGTTGTAATCTAAATAAATTAAATGTAAGATGGATCGGTTTGCATGAATATCAGTGCTTTCATTCTTTAAGGAGTAATGGTATGATTCGAAGTTCTAATTTCATACAACAACAATAATAACAAACAAATAACAACAATAACAAATGAATGCAGATCAGATATACCCATTCCTTTTACTTCCACCACCAATTTTGGAATGGTATGTACTCGTCCACCTTAATCAGATATATCGACTTTGAGCGATAGGAAGTTGCTTTTAGTAGGGAGCGTTTTACCCCCTTTCCTAGTTAGGACTTTCATGAACACAGATTAGTTGGTCTTCAATGCAGATACCGAACACCGAATGATTAACATAACTCTTTTAACTTCCTAATCTTCTTATCTCACACTCTCCTTACGGACTCTGAGCTCCGCCAGCTCGATATTCGCCTTGGTTAACTCGTAATTTACTTAAATAAATTGAAGTCAGCTCAATTTTGATCAAAACTTGTCTTCCTTAATTCAATATTCATTGAAGTTTTAACTCAACTATGTTCAGTCCAGGCTCGATCAGCTCCACTTGACTAGCTTTATTGTATATGTATTCGTTCTCCAAAAAGAAAAAAAAAATCCGTCAAGCTGTGATGTGTTTAGATAGTCAATTTAATACAATATATTAATGGAAATGGTTCAGAACTACCCAACATATTCGATTGTTTTACCATTGCTCTTCGTTTACCTATTAAACTAAGCGGAGGGCATTTTTGCTAAAGCACTATTATGTGGGGTCAAAAAGGCAAACCATTGCCTATGGTGTCATAGTTTTGCAATTCAGCCCTTAAGTACCTGTAGCCCGACCCATTTGCAGAAATATGACACCATAAGCAATGGTTTGTCTTTTTATCCGCGCTAACAATAGGTTCCAAAAATGCCCCCTTTCAGTTTAATGTAATTGGACGGAAACACCCCTGTCAAACACTTGGCACGGGCCAAGATTTGTCTTTGACCCCACTTTTTTTGCCAACACTTGCCCCTTCAAGTGTTCGCAAAAGACAACATTTGGCAGCAATTGGTCGTAAATGTTGAAAAAATTCAATACATGCATTTGACCCCTCTCTATTTGCCCACGCTTGCTCTTTAAGTGTTGGTAAAAGACAGCACTTGCTGCATTTGGTCGTAAGTGTTGGCAGAAGGGCATGACTTGCCCCTTTCAATCTCTTTCTGCATTCTTGCCATATAACTTGAAATGTTGGCAAGACAACACTTGCCCTTGAAGTCTTGGCCCCGTGCCAATACTTACAAATTTTTGGCTTGAAATTTTAAAGTTTTGGCTCCGTGTCAACATAAGGGTATTTTGCTAAAACATAGATAAACGCTGACAATTTTGCAAAACCACTCCTTACGCCCTATCTTGATTTTTTCCATTCTCAAGGCTCGAACTTTACCTCTAATTAAGAGTGGAGGGATCCTATCAATCCCACCACAACCCTCGGTGGTTATAGCCGCAACAATTTGAGGTAGAAGCAACTTCTGAATTCTGTACATTTGACAAATATGACTCGCAGAAATTCATTATTTGATCACTAATGGGGCTCGGCATCTCTTTCTACGTATAAAAAAAAAAAATTCAACTACTAAGTTTCTTGTCACAATCTTACATCTCTAAGAAATTAAAGGACACTTCTATTTCTAGCATCTCTTCTACATTATTTTTGACAGAATAGGAATCAAAAGTCTTAATTGAGTATATTTTAGCTAATAATAATAATCTTTTTTCCCTTTTAAAGTGCAGAAATGGGAGTTACTTCTCGACGTAACAAAATACGAAAAATGTCTAACACATTCTTCTAAAATTAGAGCTCTTTGCATCTAAATTCGATTTAAGATAACAGGAGTCATCAAGAGAACGATCATGTCAGTGGGACCTGCTATTTGCAAAAGATGAAAAATTACATGTATATGTTCTCCATGTGACTTGTGGTATCCAAAAAAGGTATGCAAATGACAACAGGAAATTAATAGCAAAAAGCAAAGAATATGGAAGTTCATGGCATTTTGATCTTTGATGCAAGATTGAGTTAAAGACTCCAAATTTAGTAGTAGTAATATTCCATTAATTATGAGCATGTGAAGTGCTCCCTCTGCATTAATGTTCATTATTTCCTTCCAATTTCTTACAGAACCAAAGAAAGCATCATTTTACATTGTCGGAAAAACCTAAGCAATAGGCCTGGAAAGCTAAAATTGATAAAAGAAGTAAAAAAAGGTTAAAAAAATTAGGTGATTACATAGGATCATCTCGTGATGAAGGTTGGTCTATATCACTATTTTAAGGTCTAATTAAATGCTACCTGTCTTATAAGTTATAAGGTACTCGTAATTCCTTATTAGTCCGTTTAAAAAAGAATAACACAATTCTAAATTTGAAAACATTTTTGAGTTGAAACTACTACTTTACCCTTAATGGAATGCTTTATAGCCACATATTTATGTATGACTTATTTTGGACCACAAATTTCAAAAGTCTTACCAGATTCCTTAAACTCCGCTCCAAGTCAAATTATGACAACTATTTTGAAACGGAGGGAGTAGTATTTATGCCAAAAAATTTCACATTTGTGTTATTGCTTCTTAGGTAGGACATGTGACGCGCTTATAGCTTTTCAAACCATTCGCAAATTTGGATCAGTTGCTACACATATACGAATGTTAGTCCTCATATTGAATTGATTCATGAACTGTTCGACAGACGTTTATTTCAATTCGGTTCTTTAGACTCATCTAATGAATTGGAAAACAAGATGGAAATGATTGCAACGAAGGCAAACTAGTGAAGTCTTGATTATGAAAATAAAAGGAATTATAGAATGACTTTAATTTGGTCATGATCATAGCATAAAAGATTTTCATTGAATGAACTTCTTGTTGTGCGATCTCATCATAAAATTTGCAAAATACTACTACTATTATATTTGATTGAAGGTCAAAACTTGTTTTATGCAACATTTGGTTGATTCCATAATAATAACAACAATTATGCTCTAATCTCAAGCTCGTTTTTGCTAACTATAGTCTATACGAATTCTCAATATCATAAGTGTCTTGTTTGACCAAATCCTATAAGAAGTTATGAATAATTTTACAAGAACGTTTAGTTGGCGATAATATAACTACATACACATTTGCGAGAAAGAATACATAGTAAGAATATAGCAATAACGTATTCAAAAGATAAAAATATCCTTAAAGTAGGTAATTCTTACATTGAAGTATGTAGACAATAATAATGCATTGTTCTCCCAATACTATTATCACTATATATATATATATATAACATATCTTTCATATTCAAAACTATACTTACTACCACTACTACTACCAGTCTTCTTACTTCTTTCAATCCTCCAGTTGAGACTTTTCCATCATAACAATAAGTTGGAAACAATGGCACTTCCTAACAAAATTATGAGTATAGTACTCCTCTTGGTTGTTTGTAGTCGTCTGGCTTATGGCGATGATAACATCCTTGCTAATGCCAGCATTTCTAACTGTCCTAGTAAGCTTTTTCACCTTATAAACAGTTTGTGTATGCGAACAAGGTTTCACATTAAAAATTGTTAAGAAAAAAGTTAAATATAAAACCTGACTGAAAGTGGAAAATGTTAAAGATATGAAGCTATGTGCAGGTACAGCTGTTGTCAAGAGCATATTCATTTTAGCCGGACAAAGTAACATGGCTGGCCGAGGTGGTGTCTCAGCTAATAAGTGGGATGGTGTCATCCCACCTGAGTGTCAGCCCAACCCATCAATCCTCCGACTTAGTGCAGGACTTGATTGGGTTGAGGCTCAAGAACCTCTCCACAAAGACATTGATGTGAACAGAACTTGTGGGGTTGGTCCTGGAATGTCATTTGCGAATACACTCTTGAAGTGTGACCCAGAAATTGGAGTAATTGGCTTGGTCCCTTGTGCGGTTGGAGGTACAAACATTACTCAATGGGCTCGTGGTGGATGGCTGTACAATGAGACAATAAGGAGGACGAGTGCGGCCTTGCAAGGCGGAGGGACAGTACGAGCCATGTTATGGTACCAAGGGGAGAGTGATGCAGTGGATCTTGAAGATGCACTATTGTATAAATGCAGATTGAAGAAGTTCTTCAAAAATGTTCGCAAGGATCTGCAGCTACCTACCCTCCCTATTATTCAGGTAATATAGCACATATTGGTAGTAATAAGAATGACACAATCATCATGTTATATTTATCACTAATTCAAGTTGGTTGAAATTTTTGTGGATGTATGTATAGGTGGCATTGGCATCAGCACCACGAGGGTCATTTAAAGAAGTGATCAGGAAAGCTCAATTTGGGATTAAGCTTCCGAACGTGAGCTGTGTAGATGCTAAGGGGCTGCCAATTGGGCCAGATTTGTTACACCTTACCACTCCAGCACAGGTGCAGCTCGGGCATATCCTCGCTGATGCCTTCCTTCAGACACAGAAGGGCCTTAATTCTAGGATTAACATCACACATGGTCATTGAATGATTTTATTTTACATTTCTAGCACTATGTATATAAAGTCATCTTTAATATTTGATGGATGATTTAGCTGTTCTTTTTTAGAAGATAGAAAGAAGTAAGAAGACTGGTAGTAGTGGTAGTAATCTATGTTGCTCGGATCCTCCGGAAATGCTGTCGGGTGCGTGTCGGATTCTCCAAAAGTAGTACATTTTTGGAGGATCCGACATGGTGCGGCTGCGTTTTGGAGGATCCGAGCAACTTAGGTAGTAATAACACTGTTTTTCTTGAATTACATTGTCTACTATATTATGTAAGAATTACCTACTTTAAGGACATTTGTATCTTGAAATTTGAATATGTAATTTCTATTACGTACAATATTATTATATATTACTGGATGTTATATAAATTCATAAACTATTTTGGCTTATGGATCTAAACAGAACATTTATGATATTGAGAATTCATACCTCTAACAAAAATGAGCTTGGGATTAGAGCATCATTGTTGCTATTATTATTATGCAATCAACCAATCGTACCAATTAACATTATGTAAAAATCTTTTTGAATTTAAAAAAAAAATGGAAAGCGTTTTCAAAAAGAATGACTAGCTAAGTGAACCAACATGCTTAATAATACTTTCTACTTTTAATTATGTTGGGTGGCGATTCAGAACAACCTTTTTCAGAACCTCTATTTGAGTCGCAGTTTCATGAAAAAAACGGGTGCGACGAATTCATTTTGCCTAATACCATTTAAATATTGAACTCTACTAGAAGGGTGAGCTTATCTAAAACAGAGAAAGAGAACTAAAAAATACTCCCTCCGTTTCATTTTATGTGTCATAGTTTGACTCGGCACAAAATTTAAGAAATAAAGGAAGACTTTTTAAATTTATGGTGTAAAATAAGGCAACGATGTTTGTGTGGTTGTAAATCATTTCATTAATGACAAAACTGTAATTTTGAAGTTAAATTGTTACCAAATTTAGAATGCTGCCATTCTTTTTGGAACAAACGAATAAGGAAATGCTACCACATAAATTGGAACGGAGGGAGTAAGTGAAATCGTATGCCAGTGCAAGACTAAGCGTTTATTACTTAGGATATGGTTATATGACTCGTTGTGTCATATATCCTTACCAGAGTGTTAGTTAACAAGATGTTTATTCAATAAAAATCTTTTATGCTATGACAAAAGTCATTCTATAATTAATTTCTTCAACCAAAAGCTTGCGATATTGCTTTAGAGTCGTCCAAGATCATTATAAATCCCTTAACTCTCATAAAATAGATGAAGAAAATTGAATCCTCTTATAGTAGATTATGTGGCATAAAAAAAGAGAATTAATTATAATGTTAAATAAAGCTATTATTATGCGTTACATTTATTTGTAACACCAGTATATTGTTATCAAACGGAAACTACAAATATAAAGTTATTTTTACGAGCAAATAATACATATGTGAAGTTACCTTACTATGAGATAATAGTACTGTAATCTCGATCATACTGTATCTTGGCATCACAATTATCAATGTATCTTGATGGTCGTTCATTTCTACATATTAACTCGTACATCTTATTGGGAAAATCATGTTGGCTTTCCCATCCTAAAACATCTATGCACTGCAAAATACAAGCTTCTTCTACCTCTTTAGGGTATGTTTTACAATTTACTAATGCCATACACAATATTAAGCAAAACATGCAAATCTCTAATACCACCACCCTTTTACAAGCCATCCTTGCTTTTATACTTCCTGTGAAAATAAAACATTTACGAACTAGAAATAAGTTTGGCTTTTATTTTTAGAGAGAGCAATTAATAGAATTTAGACATATCACGTATGTACGTACGTTATGGGTGGATGAAATTTTCATTAAAGGCTGAAAAAGCTCATAAATTCAGATGGATCTATCATCTAGTCTCTCTTCATCCAATCGTACATTTGAGAAATGACATTAATTAAACATTGAGAAAATGTTTAACACTAAGGCTGTCAATGGATATTAGAAAATCCACCAACCAATCTGAACCAAATCGTACCGAACCTATTATATTTTTTTTCATAATTATTGTAGCTAAAGGGCCATGTAGTCAAATGGGCTCATTCATTAATGTAATTATTTTAATTTTTTAATGGGTGTGACAAAATTAAAAGAGACACATAAAGTGAACTGGAGGGAGTAGTATATGCAGATCGATCCACCGCAGTTTTAATAAGTTCAACTGATCAATCATTACTTTTAGTTCGAGTGACTTATACACGTGCCAAAAAAATTAAAATATAAATATATACTCCCTCCGTTCCACAATGGATGTCCTAGTTTGACTTGGATCGGAGTTTAAGAAATGGAAGGAGACTTTTGTAACTTGTGGTCTAAAATAAGTCATAGGTAAATGTGTGGCTATAAATTATTTTATTAAGGGTAAAGTGGTAAGTTTAAAAGTAAATTGTTTCCAAATATAGAATTGTGTCATTCTTGTTGGAACGGACTAATAAGGAAATTAGGACATTCATTGTGGAACGGAGGGAGTAATAGATTCCATCTGAATTCAGTGACTGTAACGGTTAGAATTGCCTTAGTCGATATTATATATCAGTACCATAAAAAGTCATGAGATGAATAATCCGTCTTGATTAGGCTTTAGGCATCTAGCCAATTAGCCAACCGAACTACTATGCCACTGAGTCGAGTCGAGCCGAGTTCAGTCTAAGCAAGTTTACACCATGCCTAGCAGATCCCGAACTGAGATCAACCAAAATTTGTTATAATTTGACTGCAAGCTCAAGTCTAACCAGGCTGAGTCTTTTATAATTTGTGTTTACGGAATAAGCAATGTCTATAGTGGTGTCCTTTTATCGATATATTAAATTAAGAGCATCTTTTAGAAGAAAATTGAATTTGAATTTGAATTTGCTCCATGATCATGACTAAACTAACATAAAAAAGAGTGTTTAAATAATTTAGTTTTAAACCAAGAATGAATTGTTAAAATAATATTCTTGTTAGATTAAGGCTGGCCCAAGAAAAGGTTGGTGCTATTTCGGTGTAAGTGGTTTGATCCAACACCAAATCGAGGTACCGGATGCATCCGCAATATAAATGGTGGAAGTGAATCACCAGAAAACGTATGCACATTATGATCCATTTATCATTGCACAGAATATGAAACAAGTATACTACGTTCCTTATCCACGATGTAAGAATAAATTAAAAAATAAGGCTAAAGAAAACTGGTGGGCAGTTTTAAAAGCTAAGCTGGTTGGGAGACTCGAAGTCGAGGATGCATTAGAGGTTGCATACCAAAACAACATTTCAACTATCCAGGAGATTGTGGACGAGGAATTAGCCGGTCAGTTGCATCACGGTGATGATTTTTATGAGGAATTTGATTTTTCGGTCTTCAACCATAGTGGAGGAACGTCGATGGTAGATGAGGATGAACATTTTGTTGATGAAAATGATACAATCGAGGAAGAATTACTTGAGGAAAATGATGCAAGCGAGGATGATTGATTATTTGGTAGTTTTAATATATTGCATCACTTGTTTATTACGTAGTTGATCTAATATTCATACTTGATTAATTTATATTATATATTGTAATTTAAAATTCATATTAAATTATTCGTTGAATGTTTTTATTACAGGGATATCTTCTACAGGTAAGAAGGGTTTCTTGATATTGCATAGACTTTTCAAAATTAAGTTTCAATTTCTGTTAAAATTTTAGTGCGTTTTCAATTCATGTACCTACTGTTTTAAATTTCAGTTAAACTAAACTCCTGCATAATATCAAAAGTATAATGAATGGTGGTGGCGTCGTATGTATCTATGGATATGGGTGCACATACGTTAAGTGCAACTTACACTATTAAGATACTTGCCTGTTCAATTCACTGATGCAATAAAAATGATTGAGGTAACAAGAGAGCATGTCTAGGAATGATCCTTGTAAGAGACAAACATGCTCGCCGTCCCAATTTATTTGTTATAGTTTGATTTGGCACAAAGTTTAATAAAAAAAAAGAAGATTTTTAAAACTTCTGGTCTAAAATAAATCATACATATTTGTGTGGCTATAAATGAGTCAAAAGGTAACTTTGGAATTGAATTGTTGCCAATTTTAAAAATATGACAATCTTTTTGGGACGGACTAATAAAGAAAGTATGACAAATAAAATGAGACGGAGGGAGTAATTAACAATTGTCCGTTTAAAACCTTAAGTTAGGTAGTGACAATTTAAACACCTCTTGTAGGTATAAAGTATGTCTTCTTGACCCTTAAATCCGATAAACCCGATCGAATTAACAATTGCGATGAGTGAGATACAAGCGCTAATGAATCAAAGATCAACATATCAAATTATGACGGTTGTCCAATTTTAAGGCAATATATACTTGAACCCCTATATCATTATGAATTACCAAAGGACCTTGATCTATCACTTTATACTTGATTCTTACCTGTTTTTTAGTTCAGTCGATATATCAACTAACACCTCAAAATTCGATTTTGCATTTAATACAGTTGCATCAATAAAACGTAATTTCCGAATTTATCTCATCTTCCACTATGCTTTGTTAAAATCCGTATTTGTTCCATCGAAATAATTGTTAATCAATCGTCAATTCAAGTTTTATTCAAAAATCCTGCCTATAGCCCTATTTTTTATGTGCAGAAACAGTAGAAACGGAGAAGATTTCATTAACCCTGGTAGAATAGATTAAGGATAAGCAGCGAATATTTGTTTGTAACATCAATGACATTATTATCAACAAAGATAATTGTTACTCATAAGAAAATTAAATGATAAATATGCAAAGTCACCGTACTATTGTATGATACTATTGTAAAGACTTGGCACAAGAGCCCTCACTGTGATCTCGATCATACTGTATTTTGGCATCACAATGATCAATATATCTTTGTGGTCGAACATTTCTACATATGTAAGCATATCCCTCGTCTGGAATATCATGTTGGCTTTCCCATCCTAAAACATCTATGCACTGTGAAATACAAGCTTCTTCTACCTCTTTAGGATATGTTTTACTACAATTTACTAATATCATACACAATATTAAGTAAAACATGCAAATCTCCAATACCACCACCCTGTTACAAGCCATCCCTGTTTAAATATTTCCTGTGAAAATAAACAAATTATTTATCCAATAACCTTAAAAAGTTTGATAAGCATTTTTACAAATTACTCCCTCTGTCCCAAATTAGTTGACGCTTTAGCAATAACCATTTGTCCCAAATTAGTTGACACTTCAGGATTTCAAGACTAAAATTGCTAGTCTTTTCCAACTATACCCTTAATAATTAAAAGAATTCTCAACAAAATTTAATAGACAAGCATTAAATAGGGATAACATAGTAAAATAAACACCTTATTTAATGGTTTTCTTAATGGACGTGAAAAAGCTGAAGACGACAACTAATTTGGGACGGAAGGAGTATTTATGAACTGGAAATAAGGTTGCCTACCCTCTACAAAAGTTTCATCAAAAGCTGAAAAAGCTCATATATTCTGATGGATTTATCACCTGATATATCTTTCTTCACCCAATCGTTTCATAATGGACATTAATGAAGTCTCAGTAATTAAATTGAGAAAATATTCGTTACAATAAAGAGGAGAATGAAACCTCCTATTAAATTCCGAAGTTAATGAACAGTAAAGAAGGCAGACAAGTGAAGGCTTGATTATACAAATTCAGAAGAAACTAATTATGGAATGACTTTGGTCATAGCATAGAAGATTTTCATTGAACGAACTTCTTGTTAACTAACATTCTGGTATATATATATATGACACGACAAGTCATATGATCATATCCTATAATAAAAGCTCAGTCTCACACTGGTATTCAACCTTATTACTCCTCCGTCCCATTTTGTTTGTCGTAGTTTAACTTGGCACAAAGTTTAATAAATAAAAGAAGACTTTTGAAACTTGTGGTCTAAAATGAGTCATAGATATTTGTGTGGCTATAAATGAGTCAAAAAATAAATTTGGAGTTGAATTGTTTCCAAATTTAGAAATATGACAATCTTTTTTTGACAGACTAATAAGAAAAATATGACAAACAAAGTGGGACAGAGGGAGTATTAATTTTTTTTAATTCTCTTTCGTTGTTTAGATAAGGTCTTTTCTTTTTAAAAGAGTTTTAAATGGATTTAGGCAAAATGAATTTGTAACACCCGTTTTTTTTTTTTTTTTTTTTTTGCCTAAAATGACGACTCAAGTAGAGGTTTGGAAAAATGATTCAGAATCGTCACCCAATATAGAAATTGAGAAAGTATATAACTAGGCAAGCGTGTATGCTTAATCGAGCTTATTGAAAATGTTATTTTTTTTAAATCCAAAATCCTTGTTAAAAATCAGTTAACTAAAACTGGTTATGAAATAGGATCAGGAGGTTCTATCGTAAAGTTCTCAAAAATAGTACGATCTCATCGTAAAGTTCCCAAAAATAGTACCCTATTATATTTGATTGAAGTTCATTTTTTTTCTTTTTTACTTTTTTTTTTCTCTTTTACATAATTTATGCAACGTTTGGTTGAATCCAGAACAAAATAACAACATTTACACTCTAATCTCAAGCTCGTGTTTGTTAATTGTATGAATCTCAATATAATACATGCTCTCAAGAAGCTAAAATAATTAGACAACATCCACTTGGCGATATTATAACTTTCACATTTGGATGACATAATATATAACTAGTCTCTCGGCACGTGCGTTGCACGTGTATGCCGATCGAGTTAAAGAATATTCTTCTTTTCATATTATAAATCTAATAATAGTAATAGTTGACATATAAATTTAAATAGTGAATCATTTAACCAAATAGATACAGTAATAAAGAATAGGGCTAACAATCAATAATATGGAAATATTGTGTGAATATCTTTTTTGATTAAATAATTATTTTATGTATGTCGATAGAAAATCTTCTGACAATTAGCCTTATGAAGAGCAATCCCACCATGAGATCTCATTTTGAATCCATATGCAGCTAATAAGAAATCTGAAGAAAGTACTTATTCTTTTAATCTTGTGTCTATGCTTCGCTAACTATCATTGCGTCACCAAAAGAAATACTCATAAGTTCAATCAACAATAATGTTTAGCCTATCAAAATATAGGCTACATCATTACTGTGCATCCGTATAAAAAACTATTAAATAAACTACAAATTTCAGGTATTTGTTTATAATGATGGTGTTGTAAAATATTATCAATATATTAAATAAAAATTATGAGTAATTAACTATACGTGAATATAAAGTAGAAGTTTATATGAATGATCGATGCGGATCATCGCATGGTGACTTGTTTGTTGAGGTATCATTTTTTGATTAAATACATGTAATTTTCTATACTGATTTTGATTTTGCATGGTAAAAAATACAACGCAAAAAAAAGGACAAAAAGCAAAATTTTGTTGTTTTGACTTAAGTAACATAAAAAGAATAAAGGTTATTGAGACAACTCGATAGAAACTTTCATTAAATATCATCTTTGAGATTTCAAATATAGTAAAACAGTGAATGAAACCAGCGAAACAAATCTTGGGGACAAATCATATTTTTATGACTTTATTAAATAGTACCATCCACATTCCCATTTCACTCGAATAAGGTCCATAAAATATTATCTGCATTTGCTTAATCTTCTCCTAAAAGCTTTTTAGGTTCACCAGCAACCTCACATTAATTATCATAGCTAGTGACCTCTACGAACACTTGTGAGGGAGGTAAGGCCTTCATATTAGTTGCTAGTATTTGTAATATCTTACAATCGTGATTTTCTTATATTCTTAGGCAATTAAGTAACGTCCAACTACATAATACCCTTTGACGCATGGACAACTATATGTGTATATCCAATGTTTTGGAAAGAAAGAAAAGGGGAGAAACAAAAATTAATCTATTTGAAGTAAACAAAGATACCAATGCAAGTCGATTCTCAGACCATACAAAAAGATAAGATAGACTGACCTTCACATATTTCATGTATTTAACATCATTCAGATCATAAGAGAGCATGACATATATGTCAATAACCATTCAACTGTTGTAGGATTTTTCATCTACAAAATTTCAAATGTAAGTGGTCAAATTTGTACCTATGTCCTTCTAAATGCACTACCAACCTGTTCAAAGTTGAACAAACTCAAACTATATAATCACACATACTTTTATCAAATACATACTTGTATCTAAGTGCGTCTAAAAATGTTCTTTTCGAGTAAGAGTGATGTCAGGACCATCTTATATATACATTCTTTTCATAATGGCTAACTTTAACTATGTTAATCCATTTTTTATCAACTTTATCGATCGTTAGGTATAAATTTGTTAGGATCGTGACCCGAGTACGTATAGTGCGGAATAAGACAAAATAGCGTAACAATGACAATAACAAATATGATGTTAGTTGATAATAACGACAATTAAAGTAAATAATTGAGGCACAAGAATTACGTGGTTCAGTCAGTGTGACCTAATCCATGGCGGAGCGGAGCAAATTCACTATATCAACAGATACAAAATAGAGAGTACAAAATTAGAGATAATACTCTAATTAATCCCAAACACCCTCGAGAGAATAACCTCACAAAAACACTCAGAAAGAATTTCACACAAGTGTTTCCCAAAACATAACTCTCTCACAAAATACTCTCTATAAAAGGAAAGGGATAAAACACTGAGTAAAGAAGCTCAATGTTTTTTTTTTGGTGTGTTTGAAGAGTTCACAATCAGCTGAATTTATAGCCAAAACCAAAACACTTTGGTTGGTTTAGGAAATGCCAACAAGGCTACAAAACAAGAGAAGCACAAATGGCCAATAGTTTATGGCCAAATGATTGCCACGTCTAACAAATCTCCACCTTGGCAAAATTTGGCTGATATTTAGTAAACTTGCTCCAGCTTCTCCGCAATAGCCCTACTGGGCTAAATCATTTCTCACAAGTACCAATCAAGCTCAAGCATAGCTTGAACTTGGCAAGTGGAAGAGGCTTCATGAACATGTCAGCAGGATTGTCTCTAGTGTTGATCTTCTTAACAGAGACTTTTCTTTCAGCAACAGTTTCTCGGATGAAGTGATATTTAATATCAATGTGCTTCGTCCTCTCATGATACATCTGATCTTTAGTCAAGTGAATGGCACTTTGACTATCACAGAAAATGGTAATACCACCTTGGTGTAAACTGAGTTCAGCAAATAGACCTTTCAGCCACAGAGCTTCTTTGACAGCTTCTGTCAGAGCCATATATTCTACTTCGGTGGTAGATAAAGCTACTACTTGTTGTAATGTAGCTTTCCAACTGATAGCACATCCACCAATGCAAAATACGTAGCCCGTTAATGATCTTCTTTTGTCAAGATCACCTGCATAATCTGAGTCTACAAAACCAACCAAAGTGTTAGTATTTCTTCCGAACTCCAAACAAGCGTTTGAAGTACCTCGTAAGTATCTGAGAATCCATTTCACAGCCTGCCAATGTTCTTTACCAGGATTGGCCATATAACTACTTACAACACTGACTGCTTGTGAAATGTCAGGACGTGTGCAAACCATTGCATACATTAAACTGCCGACGGCACTAGAATAAGGCACACGTGTCATATACCTCTCTTCTTCCTCTGACTACTGTGACTGAGCAGCTGACAACTTAAAATGAGCAGCTAGAGGGGTACTAACTGGTTTAGCATTTCTCATGCCAAACCTCTCCAAGACCTTCTCCAAATAATTCTTCTGGGTCAAGAATAGCCTGTTGGTTCCACGATCTCTTTTGATCTCCATGCCAAGGATTTTCTTAGCTGCTCCTAAATCCTTCATCTCAAATTCACTATTCAGCTGACTTTTCAAATTGTGAATTTCTGCTAAATCCTTAACTGCAATGAGCATGTCATCGACATATAATAATAGATAGACAAATGAACGATCATTCAATTTCCGGAAATAAACACAACTATCATACATGCTCCTGGAATAACCACGACCCAACATAAAAGAATCAAACCTCTTGTACCATTGTCTTGGAGACTGCTTTAATCCGTACAGAGATTTCTTTAACAAGCAAACATGATCTTCTTTTCCTTCAATTTCAAATCCTTCGGGTTGTCTCATGTATATTTGCTCCTCAAGTTCACCATGCAAGAAAGCTGTCTTAACATCAAGTTGTTCTAATTTCAAATCATACATGGCAACTAAAGCGAGCAAGACACGGATAGAACTATGTTTAACAACAGGTGAGAAAACATCATTAAAGTCAATTCCTTGTGCCTGACTATAGCCCTTTGCAACCAACCGTGCTTTATACCTTGCATCTTCAACCCTCGAAATGCCTTCCTTTTTCTTCAAGATCCATTTGCATCCAACAATTCTCTTTCCTGATGGCGGCTTCACAAGAGACCAAGTAGAATTCTCGTGGAGAGATTCAGTTTCTTCATTCATTGCAATCAACCAGTTGGCTGAATCAGCACCCAAAATTGCTTCTGAGTACTTTGATGGTTCTCCAATTTCTTCAGTTTCCTGTGCAACTGAAAAAGCAAATCCAACAAAATCTACAAATCTCTCTGGTTGTTTAACCTGTCTCCTTGGTCTATTTTTGGCTATGCAATACTCCTCATCATCTGGTTCGACTTCAGGAGCCTCAATTTCTGGCTCAACTTCAGGAATTTCAACTTCTGGAACAGCTTCAGGAGTTTCAGCAGTAGTTTGTTCCATAGTTGATGAGCTAGGCTCAGAAAGCGTGCCAATCTCAAGCTCCACCTGATTCTCTGTATCCTTCTCTTTATCTGTATTACAAGAACTAGAAGACTCTTTTCTTGAATGTAACATAGAAGATTCATCAAAAGTTACATCTCTGCTAATTATAAATTTTGGTGACTTGGGATCTGGATACCAGAGTCGATATCCTTTCACCCCAGATGCATATCCAAGGAAAATGCACTTTTTAGCTCTTGGTTCTAATTTTCCCTCATTCACACGCATATATGCAGGACACCCAAATACTTTTAAATCAGAATAATTAGCAGGAGTACCTGACCACATTTCTTCTGGAGTCTTAAAGTTCAAAGGTGCAGAAGGAGCGCGATTGACAATATAACAAGCTGTAGAGATAGCCTCTGCCCAAAAGCCGTTTGTCAAACCGGCAGTTGAAATCATGGTACGAGCCCTTTCCAGAAGAGTTCTGTTCATTCTTTCAGCAACACCATTTTGTTAAGGAGTCATCATCACAGTACGGTGCCGAGCAATTCCTTCATTCTTGCAGAACTCATTAAACTCATCATTACAAAATTCCAAGCCATTATCAGTTCTAAGCCGCTTAATTTGTTTTCCTGTTTGTTTTTCAACTAAAACTTTCCATTGCTTGAAAGTAAGGAAAACATCACTTTTGTTTTTCAGAAAATAAACCCAAACTTTCCTTGAATAATCATCAATGAAAGTTAACATGTACCTGGCACCACCTTTAGACGGGGTACGGGAAGGACCCCAAAGATCTGAATGAATATAATCCAAAGTACCTTTTGTTCTATGAATTGCTGGAGATTTGAAGCTGACTCTTTTCTGCTTCCCGAACACACAGTTTTCACAAACCTCCATCTTTCCGGTACTTTGTCCACAAAGAAGGCCTCTTTTGCTTAAGATAGAAAGACTTTTTTCACTCATATGCCCCAAACGCATATGCCACAATTTGGTGATGTCAGAATCAGACTGACTTGATGTAGAAACTGCAGCGGCACCTGTAACAGTTGATCCCAACAAGGTATACAACGTACCTGTTGACACCCAATTTTGTCCCTCCTATTTCACAATTTATCATACAACACTTTGAAATTGCAATTTTAATATTTTTAGACAAAATCGCGTCAATTACCGTACCCTCATCCGTATCACCAACGCCCTGTCTATATACATACATACTTCAAAGTGATTATATTACATAAATACGCCATTTAAGTCATTTTCGAAATGATAGTACAATTTTGTAACTATTTATGCAATTTATATACCGAATATACATTTTGCAATTATTTACATCTAATTAATATTATATAAAATTATTTCAAATCAATTATTATGTTTTCTAAGCCTATAATATTGCTCCTTATATTTTTATTAATTTTCTCTTATTCATTGGCATTTTTAAAGCTAATTATTGACCAAATATACTCCCATATACCCGAAATATACAGCATATATACGCATAGATATATATAAAACCCATACTACATATACACACCACTTTTTTTTGGGACCCACGTGCACACACATCAGCACACACGCCCATGTGGCACGTTCCTAGCCAACCACCCGTCCACCTAAGCCCCACCTCACCTTCCACTAACTATTTCCCCATTCTTTAGCTTTATCCAAACACACCCCTTACCAAAACAAACCCTAAAACTCATTTCTCCCTTTCCCCTCTCCCCCATCAGCCGTCACTCCCCTCTCCCCTTACCCCAAAAACGTGACCCAATACACTATTCCACCCAAATCTTCCAAAAATCCGTCGTCCCGCCCCCAATCACGCTAGCTCTACGTTTTTTTTTTCGTGTCTCTCTCTCCTCGTCATGATTCAAAGTAAGAAAATGGAAAGATTGGACAAATCATGAAAGATTGATGCTAATCAACACAAGAACGGGATTGATACATTCCTAAACAAGGTATAGACCAAGTTTTCGGAACAAAAACAAGAAAAATGGAACAACCAAATCGGGTCAGATTGACCCG
Organism: Petunia x hybrida; assembly: GCA_037355625.1. NCBI lineage: Eukaryota > Viridiplantae > Streptophyta > Magnoliopsida > Solanales > Solanaceae > Petunia > Petunia x hybrida. Next base: position 5,515,780 of record JBBBVM010000048.1, on the reverse strand, counting down.
ACCCGGATCCGAAACGGGTACGAGTTCCTTTTAAATTTTATCACTATTTTTTTTTGTTGTTTTAGTTTAAGTGTTGTTAATTTGAACACTTTCATGATTAAGAAAATATAGAAGATGCATATTTTAGTTGATTTCATATCTATAATTTGTTTATATAATGACTGAAAATTAGTAAATTTTAATGTTATTGAGTAGTGAAATATTTGTTAGATGCCTCATTGAACAATGATACCAAGCTAGGTTGATCTTGAAAAATTGCCTTGAACTAATAAGACTTTGATTAGGATTCTAATTAAGCGCAAAATCAAGGTTATTTAGAATATATTGGGTAATTAAATTTTGAAATATATATATATTTCTAGAAAAAATCAGATTTTGCTCTTCCTTTTAACATGCTATTTTAATTCCGAAAATTAGTTAATTGGATTTATTTTTGGAAGTATTTAAAAGGTGATATTCCTTCTATTTTTTTTTTGGTTAATTAGAGAGGTGATTGATTCTTGCCTTACAAATTATTACTGACTTTTTTTTTTCCTTTCCTAGTTAGAATTTGAATTCTAAAGAGCCCTAGCCTTACTACTATATAAACAACCCCCAAGCCCCTAAGAAAGACACGCTGAAAATAGCTATAAAGATCCCTCACTTTCTCTTAAAAAAGACAGGCAGAATACCAGTTCCATATCTCCACTAGTTTCTTGCATCTAAGAGCATAGTTTGGAGGTTTACTATTCTAAAATCATTGGCTACTATTCAATTCTTTTCTATCTTCAAGGTATACTTACAAACTGAATGAATGGCCTGCTAGATTTGATGTGAACACTGATTGTTATGAGCATATATGCCTGTTTATTTGGGCTTCTTTTTGGCCATCAATTAACCTTGTCGTGCAGGATTTTGGATGGTTTTCAAAGGGCCATACCATTGTTTAGACTATGTGCAGGTTCCCTCCTTCCAAAAGGTTTTAACAGATGCCTTTAGTCATAATTCAGCCCCTTTAGAAGTTTGAAACAGAGGAGTGAAAACAACCTGGAAAAAGCTGCTATGGGTGTACTCAGGACACCCCCTCTTTACCTTCTTTTTTTTGTGTAATTTAATTTTAGTTTTCTTCATTATTTTCGAATGAGATACAAAGTATGAACTGTAGAAGTGTACTATGTTAAAACAGGTGGTGAAACATTGTATTAAGCAATGAAAAGTGTAGTAGCAAGCTGCTGTGTTTAAGGGTTACCAGGGACCCTATTTGCTTTCTTCTGTTTGTATGTGATTCAAAAGGGTAAATTCGTTTGTTTTGTGTGTATCCATGAATCTGAAATCAGCGTTAGAAACGTTAAAACTGCATAATAGGTGATATTCTGAAATCTGGAATCTGCAGGGCTTATTTCACAAAATAAAGGGCGGAATTTTTGATTTTTTTTAGCATCAGAGGCTGTTTTCGCAAGCTGCCTCAATCGAGGTTTATTTTCTGCAAAAAATGAGAATCTGTCAGTGGACAGTATTTGTGAAATTAAAAGTTATATGATTCTGATTTGTTTTAAAGAGCAGATGGCTATCTTTTGCAAAGTTGTTTTAACAGAGACTATTTCTGCAATTTTTATCTCAATTGACTTTCTCTACAGAAACTGCACGCTGGCCTTTTTCATTTTTAAGTCAATGTCCTTGCAAAAGTTTAAAATCTATCCTTTCTTTTAAAAGAGTTAATACATTTTTTCTTTACACTCGTTTAATAGTGTATAAGGAAGAAAGTATATGCTTCTCGGGTCAAGCTATACAACTTTGAAAACGTTATATATATATACTGTCTTTATGAAATTGCAAGCCACGTAGATCACCTAACATGTATTGCATGAAGTCATTTTTTTGAAAAACTCAACTATATTGATAATATATATTTATGTGCGTGTGCCTTTATATGCATTCAACCTATTTTGTGTGTTTATCTTTTATCAAAACCTTCCTACTTATATACGTATATATTTTCTTTTGCGCGACCTCAAAAGTAATAGTTGTCTATGAAACGGTACTTGACAATTAATGTCAAAATACCTTCAAAAGACAACTAACATTCCTTATACACAATAATCTCTATTTTTGCCCCTTTCCGTTTAAGTTATTGTGTATTTTGGGAAATTGCGTTCGAAAAAATATTTTTTACGTTACTGTTTTGTCATCAAAATTCATTTGTGGGAATACTTCGAATAATGGATGTTGCTACACTTTTATTTTCGCTAAAAGTCAAGATATTGCATCTGTGGGGCTATATTCGAAATCAGCTAGTGGGCTTGGACTGGGAATGCAAGGTTCAGAATGTTAATATATGCTGGAATGTTTTGTTCGTTTTCATTTGCGCAGCATATTCTGTTTAGTGCTTGCCTTTGACTTCTGGCCCCGTTTTCATTAATTTGAATTGTTTAAATCCCATTTATATTCCTAGCCATTATTATAATTTGTGTTCACGTTTAACCTTGAGAACCATTTAAAATTCCCTTTAAAAATCTTGCTCACATGCTTAGTCAATATCCCAAAATTTTAAACTCGGTCGGGAACCACTTTTAGTGGGACTCGGGAAGTGCCTAATACCTTCTTCCCGAGTCATAAGGGCTTCTTACCTTAGAATCTTTGTTAGTACGACCAACCCGGAGTTAACTTTAGACACTTAGAATATTTAGGTGACCTGATACGCCTGTTATACAAATTTATTAGGTGGCGACTCCAATTTTGACTCAACCGAGTCACCCTAGTCAAGCCCGGCCTTCGAACTCGATCCGAGCTTCGAAAAACGGGGTGCGACAGTACCAAATCTGCGTGCTTTCATGACCATAAGAGCACCATGAGAAACTTTCAGAACTCCACCTTCACCTGTGTATTTACACCCGAGAGATTCTAGGGTGCCCAAAGAGATGAGATTTTTCTTCAAGTCTGGAACATGTCTAACATCAGTGAGTGTTCTCACCACTCCATCAAGCATTTTGATCCTGATTGTTCCTTTGCCAATAACTTTACAAATGGAATTATTGCCCATTAAGACAACTCCACCTGCAACTGAGTCATATGTTGAAAACCAGTCCCTGTTGGGACACATATGATACGAACAACCAGAATCTAAAATCCATTCATTGTTAGTTCTTGAGCTATTATCAATAGCTACAAATATAGCTCCATCAGCCTCATCAGCAGCTACACTTGCTTCTGCAGTGTCAGTGTTCTCATGCTCATTTTTCTTAAATTTTTCTTTATTTTTCAACTTATAGCACTCAGACTTAACGTGGCCCATTTTATGATAATAATTGCACTCTACATTTTTGTATCTGGATTTTGACCTTGATTTAGACTTTTTACTACTTGAATTTTTCTTATTAGATCTACCTCTCACAAACAAGCCTTCCCCTTGGGTTCCACTACTTTCCCCAGTGATAACCCTATCGATCTGCTCTTTCGATTTCAGCATTGACTTAATTTTCTTATAGGAAATAGTTTCTTTCCCATAAAGAATTGTGTCTCGAAAGTGTTTAAACGAGTGGGGTAGGGAACATATTAACAAAACAGCTTGATCTTCTTCATCAATGTTAACATCTATATTAGCCAAATCCATAAGAATGGAATCAAATGTGTCAAGATGTGAGAGTAAAGAAGTACCTTCATCCATACGAAGCATGTAAAGCTTTTGCTTCAAGTAGAGTCTATTTTCTACTGTCTTTTTCAAGTACAGTGCCTTTAATTTATCCCACATTCCTTTAGCAGTGCTTTCAGCAGCTACTTCACGCAAAACCTCATTTGAGAGATTTAAAATAATACCTGATTTTGCCTTTTTGTCAATAATAGCAAATTCCTCGTCTGTCATATTCTCCGGCTTCGCCTGCTTGCCTTGTAGCGCCACATCTACGCCATCCTGAATTAGGATAGCCTCCATCTTTAATTGCCACATTCTGAAGTTTGCACTTCGATCAAATTTCTCAACGTATGTCTTTGTTATAGTCATCTTGGCTACTCACAACTAACCCGGTTTGATCCGGCTCTGATACCAATTTGTTAGGATCGTGACCCGAGTATAGTGCGGAATAAGACAAAATAGCGTAACAATGACAATAACAAATATTATGTTAGTTGATAATAACGACAATTAAAGTAAATAATTGAGGCACAAGAATTACGTGGTTCAGTCAGTGTGACTTAATCCACGGAGGAGCGGAGCAAATTCACTATATCAACGGATACAAAATAGAGAGTACAAAATTAGAGATAATACTCTAATTAATCCCAAACACCCTCGAGAGAATAACCTCACAAAAACACTCAGAAAGAATTTCACACAAGTGTTTCCCAAAACATAACTCTCTCACAAAATACTCTCTATAAAAGGAAAGGGATAAAACACTGAGTAAAGAAGCTCAATGTTTTTTTGGTGTGTTTGAAGAGTTCACAATCGGCTGAATTTATAACCAAAACCAAAACACTTTGGTTGGTTTAGGAAATGCCAACAAGGCTACAAAACAAGAGAAGCACAAATGGCCAACAAAGCCAATAGTTTATGGCCAAATGATTGCCACGTCTAACAAAATTGGTGTAGGATACTTCAAATAGGAGTGGCATTTTGTTCAAGGTTCATAGACTCAAGATATATTGAATATAGGCCTCACGAAACCTCCCAATATTAATATCTACGAAATATCACAAACATACTCACTACTCGTTAAAAGAAAAAGGTCATCTCCTTCTGCATTGTAGTAATAAATTGTTAAACTGTAAAATGTTATGATTGCAATAGCAAAATTTATGTTAAAATGGGTAGGATTTAAAACATTAGAAGTCTAGATCAAAATAATTTACGAAAGAAGACAAATTAAAATATTAATACTATGCCATAAGAAGAAGAGCACTAACCACAGACTGTTGGTTGGAATGATTAGTGACTTCGGTGAAAACTTCGGAATGTTTTATAATAACCATTGTAAAGATTGTAATCACTTTGGTGCTTCTACCATACACTTTCTAGTGGCATTCAACCTATTGAAGAAACCACACAAGAAAATATGAATATTGAAGCCATGAGAAATTTATATTTAAAGGTGAGAGTGCAAAACGGTGGCAACTCTTCAGAAGAGAAACTTGACTATTATGCATTCGACTTTTCTAAATCTTTTAGGCGTCAGTTTTTTTTTTCCTTAAATGGGGTATTTAGTTTAATTATTTATAAGGGTATTTAGGTAAAATAACTTTTAGTTTTTGTAGGACATGGTTATATAGTAATATGATTATACCTAGTAGCAATAAGGTAATCTAACATAAACACAATGTTTTCCAACACATCATTAATAATCACTATACTATTATCACTATATATATATATATATATATATATATATATATATATATATATATATATATATATATATATATATATATATATATATACTCCATTCGTTTAAAAAAGGATGAACCTATTACTATTTGAATGGTCAAACAAAACTATGTTTGACCACCTTTCTTACAAATATTTGGAGCTCAGCTCCGCACTTGTTTCCAAGACTGTTATCATTCCCATAAGCCAGACGACTACAAACAACCAAGAGGACTACTAAATTTTAAAATTGTTCTGAGTTGTTTAGCATACATATAATACTATTGAGCTTCTATTCTATCTTTGAACTGGAGCTAATAAGCCTTAAAAATATTGTAAGCAATCTGTCCATGGGCATAAGTATCCAAGAAACTCACCATGTGTAGAGGACTCGAAGTGGTATTTTAAAATGATACACCCAATAATCATACAGTTTCTTGGAGCAACAAAAATTGATAACTTGCATTTCTGGTTCTTAAGGTTATTTTGGCAGAATGTACTTTCTTTGCTAGTTTACTAAGTTACATCTTTGCTTATACGATCTGTCCTTTGTTAATATCTCTGTTAGACAGTTACTATTTGCTTCTGATGACTACTCCTGCTGAATTGATGGTCCTAGAGGATGATTTGCTCATCGGTCGTTACTCGTGGGGATGCAGCCTGGAGGGGCTATGAATTCACAGCCATATGGACTTTAGTTGGTACATTTTGTTTTTCCTTACATTTGTTGCCTTATTTGAAGAGAAGTTCATGTTGGGAAGCGTGCTAGGCTAGTAGAAAGGGAAAATATTTAAATGATAAAAATAATAAAATTCACAAGACAAGACATGACACAAGATTTACGTGGTTCGGCAATTTTTGCCTACGTCCACAGCCACACAGAGAATGTTTTATTTCACTGAGAGAAAGAAGAGAAAGTTGTGAGGGATGATTACAAATGCTGAAAGGTCTGACTATTTATAGGTTTCAGAATTAACATGCATACGTAATCGCTTATGTCATGTTGTATGTTTTTCTTCTTCTGCCTAATTTTGCAAACATTTCTGCCTGTTTTCTTTGACTTTTTTTTTCTTCCTTTTCATTTTTTCTTACTTCACGTGTTTCTTCATTTTTGTCTTCTTTTCTTTTTTTTTTCTTTGACTTTTTTGAGGGTTTGTTTCCCATCAATCTCCCCCTCAAACCCATGTACATCAATGAAAAGAAAATTTACATGTTCTCTCTATGTGGCGCCTCCATTTTACTAGTCTTCAAGACTAACTGAGGCAATGCACAGCCTCAGCTTATCAACACCAACTGCTTTGGTCAGCATGTCTGCAGGGTTCTTTGATCCAGGTATCTTCTTCAGCGAGAGAGTTCCATCACTTATCAATTCCCGGATATGATGGTACCTCAGCTGGATATGCTTTGATCTTGCATGAAACACTGGATTCTTGGCAAGATGAATTGCACTTTGGCTATCACTGAAGAGTGCACAATCGTCCTGCTTTTTGCCTAACTCTTCCAGAAAGTTCTTGAGCCAAATCATCTCTTTTGCAGCTTCTGATATTGCCATGTATTATGCTTCGGTGGTAGACAAAGCAACACTTTTCTGAAGTCTGGACATCCAACTAACAGCAGTACCACCCAAAGTAAACACATATCCTGTGGTACTTTTTCGACTATCCAGATCACCACCTAGGTTTGCATCAGAAAAACCTTGTAAGATAATATTGCTTCTTTTGAAACAAAGTGCCATACCTGAAGTGCCTTTGAGGTATCGCAAGATCCATTTTACCCCTTCCCAATGCTCTTTTCCTGGGTTTGACATGTATCTGCTGACAACTCCAACTGCATGGGCTATGTCGGGTCTGGTACAAACCATATCATACATCAAGCTTCCTACTGCTGAAGCATATGGTACCTTCGACATGTATCTCCTTTCTTCATCTGTCTTTGGTGATTGCTCCTTAGACAGATTGAGGTGGCTTCCTAGTGGAGTGCTTCTAGTCTTTGCATCATGAAGACTAAACCTGTTAAGTACCTTCTGTATGTACTTTTCTTGAGATAGCTTTAAGGTTCCTTCAGACCTATCTCTGCTGATCCTCATCCCAAGCATTTGCTTAGCTGGTCCTAAGTCCTTCATTTCAAACTCCTCTGCCAACTGTTGTTTAACCATGTTGATCTCATCTATGCTAGATCCTGCAATTAGCATATCATCAACGTACAAGAGTAAAATGATATAGGATTCATCAAGATTTTTGATATAGCAACAATGGTCCATCTGACATCTTTTGAACCCATTGTTATTCATGAATCCATCAAATTTCTTATACCACTGTCTTGGAGCCTGTTTCAGACCATACAGACTTTTCTTCAACCTGCACACAAGATTTTCTTTACCAGGGACTTGAAAACCTTCAGGTTGCTTCATGTAGATGTCTTCCTCAAGGTCACCATGTAAGAAAGCAGTTTTGACATCTAGCTGCTCCAAATGCAAATTCTCTGCAGCTACGATACTTAGCACCAACCTGATAGTAGTTAATTTGACTACAGGAGAGAATATCTCAGTGTAGTCAATTCCTTTTTTCTACTGAAAGCCTTTTGCTACTAATCGTGCTTTGTATCTTTTCTTACCATCATGCTCTTCTTTGACCCTGTACACCCATTTGTTCTGCAATGCCTTCTTTCCCTTTGGTAACTCTGTAAGTGTCCATGTTTCATTCTTGTGAAGAGAATTCATTTCTTCTTTCATGGCCAACTTCCATTTGTCAGAGTTCTTCACCTGCATTGCTTCATTGAAATGCTCTGGTTCTCCTGCATCAGTTAGAAGTAAATAATGGAGAGAAAGAGAAAGCCTATCAGGAGCTTTAGAAACTCTTTTAGATCTCCTTAATATAGGCTCCAGAGTAACTGATCCAGAATTTTGTTCAAGTTCTGGCTCCAAATCAGATTCTGATTCTGATTCTATCTCTGGTTCTGCATTTCTAATCTCAGAATCAGCTTCGTCATTTCCAGCCAGTTCATTCTCTGAGATTCCTTCCAACTCAGCTGTTTCAGTTGTTGGTCTCCTGGTGTTAGCCGATTCTACTCCAAGCATGTCCTTGTACATCACATTTTCGTTGAAAGTGACGTCCCTGTGTCTTATGATCTTTCTATTCTGGTCATCCCAAAATCTATAACCAAAATTATCATCACCATAGCCAATAAAGAAACATTTTTTGGCTTTAGGATCAAGCTTATCTCTATCATTGGAGTTTACATGTACATAAGCAACACAACCAAAGATTCTCAGATGTGAGAGATTTACCTCCTTTCCTGTCCATACTTCCTCAGGAATTTTGAAGTCCAGCGGTACTGAGGGTCCCTTATTTAACAGGTAAGCTGCCGTGTGAACAGCTTCTGCCCAAAAGCATTTTGGCAAGCCTGAATGTATTCTCATACTCCTTGCTCGTTCATTCAGGGTTCTGTTCATCCTCTCCGCCACTCCATTTTGTTCTGGTGTTCCAGGAACTGTCTTGATCATTCTGATCCCATTCTTAAAGCAAAATGCTTTGAACTCTTGACTATCATACTCTCCTCCATTGTCTGACCTCAGACATTTTAGCTTTAGCCCCGTCTGATTTTCAACTTCAGCTTTCCACCTTTTAAAGGTAACAAATATGTCAGATTTATTTTTCAGAAAATAAACCCATACCTTTCTTGTGGAATCGTCAATGAAGGTGACATAATAGCGTGAGCCTCCAAGAGAATTTACAGGAGCTGGTCCCCACACATCAGCGTGCACTAGTTCCAGCTTTTCCTTCTTTGGTGTCCTTCCTGCCTTTGAGAAACTAACTCTTTTTTGTTTCCCATAGACGCAATCTTCGCACAAACCTAGTTCAACATGCTTGAGGTTTGGCAATTTTTCCTTGGATGCTAGCAGCTTCATTCCCTTCTCACTCATGTGTCCGAGCCTTCGGTGCCACATTGCTGAGTTGCGATCACTATCAACAGCTGCTACAATGTCCCTATGTACTGCAGTTGCATATAGTGTTCCTTTCTTGGAGCCTCGTGCTATAACCAAATTTCCTTTGGTTATTTTCCATGATCCGTTACCGAATACTGTTGTATATCCATCACTGTCAATTTGAACCATGGATATCAGGTTCTTCTTGAGACCCGGAACATGTCTCACATTTTGCAATTTCAACAGCATCCCTTGTGCAGTCTTTATATGAACTTCACCTTTCCCCACAATATCCAGAGGTTCGTCATCTGCGAGATAAACCTTGCCGAATTTTCCAGCAATATAATTATGCAATAATTCTTTGCATGGGGTAGAGTGAAAAGATGCACCTGAGTCCAGAATCCAAGATTCAACTGGACTGTCTACGCAACAAATTAGCGCATCACCAACTTGTTCAGCACTAACATTTGCTGAACCATCATCCTTTTGATGATCTTTCTTCTTCGGTTCTCTGCACTGATTGCTGTAATGGCCCTTCTTCTCGCAATTCCAACAATTAATGTCTTTGCGATTTTTGGATTGACCCCTTCTCCTCGACTTTGATCTGCCACGTCCTTGACTTTGTCCTTTCTGGCTGCTTCTCCCCCTGCTTTCGGTGTTTAAAGCAGATCCTGGGGAATCACTAGATTCTCTCCGGCGAATATCTTCGCTTAGAATCAAGTCCCGAATATCATCCAATTTAAGCTTGGAATTTCTTGACGAACTGCTGACTGCAGTTACAGTTGCATTCCAACTTTCCGGTAAGGATGACAGTAAAATCAGCGCCTTGACTTCGTCATCAAATGTGATAGTGACAGAACTCAACTGAGTTAAAATTGTATTAAACTCATTGATATGTTCCGTGACAGATGCACCTTCTGTCATCTTTAAGTTGAACAAGCGGCGCATCAAATATACTTTGTTTGTAGCCGATGGCTTCTCATACATATTTGATAGCGTTGTCATCAAGCCTGAGGTGGTCGTTTCATTAATAATATTGAAAGCCACATTCCGTGTCAGCGTCAGCCTAATCACACCAAGAGCTTGGCGATCTAATAGATCCCAATCTGCCTTGGCTGTACTCTCTGGTTTTACCCCGGTCAGAGGTAAATGCAATTTTTTCTAGTACAGATAGTCCTCTATCTGCATTTTCCAGAAACCAAAATCTTTGCCATTGAATTTGTCAATCTTAACTTTCCCTTCATCCATAGCCATAATTTCACAAAAAAAAAATATTTTGTGAATAGTGACTGTGAATAGTAAAAACGTGAATAGTACTATGCCAACACAGTCTGCTCTACCAGAAATACACAAAAAAAAAATATTTTGTGAATAGTGACTGTGAATAGTAAAAAAACGTGAATAGTACTATGCCAACACAGTCTGCTCTACCAGAAATACACTGTCTGAGCTCTGATACCAGTTGTTGGGAAGCGTGCTAGGCTAGTAGAAAGGAAAAATATTTAAATGATAAAAATAATAAAATTCACAAGACAAGACAAGACAAGACACAAGATTTACGTGGTTCGGCAATTTTTGCCTACGTCCACAGCCACACAGAGAATGTTTTATTTCACTGAGCGAAAGAAGAGAAAGTTGTGAGGGATGATTACAAATGCTGAAAGATCTGACTATTTATAGGCTTCAGAATTAACATGCATACGTAATCGCTTATGTCATGTTGTATGTTTTTCTTCTTCTGCCTAATTTTGCAAACATTTCTGCCTGTTTTTTTGACTTCTTTTTTCTTCCTTTTCATTTTTTCTTACTTCACGTGTTTCTTCATTTTTGTCTTCTTTTCTTTTTTTTTCTTTGACTTTTTTGAGGGTTTGTTTCCCATCAGTTCATGTAAAGTAGGTAGTTGCTTTTTAATCCAAACATATTGAAATGTTAGCCTTAATCAACAGCATATTGCACAGCTAAAATACAACAATTGTGTAGCCGGTAAAGTTGTAAGTAGGGAGTAAATAAATAAAAATATTAGCAAGTGGAACAAAAATAATATTAACAAAGGAATCAATCATCTTGCTTAAAGAATTTGCTAATTAACATCCCCCATGTTCCTTAAAGTCTCTATTGTTTATAAACAAGACTTGGTGTCTCAAAATCTTAAGTTGTGTATCTGGAAAACAATGAAGTACTTTTTGTTCTTGATTCTTTTGGGACACATAGGGTGGCTGGCCACAGCTGATATAACAAATGGTTGTACTTCAATTGTCAAGAACATATTCATTTTATCAGGACAAAGCAACATGTCAGGCAGTGGTGGAGTCTTTAATCAAACCAGCCCAGCAGGTGTGGTTAATTTGACATGGAATGGTGTCGTTCCACCTGAATGTCAGCCGAATCCGTCAATCGTTCGATTTAGTGCAGGACTTAATTGGGTGGAAGCTCAAGAACCTTTGCACAAAGACATAGATGTGAACAGGACTTGTGGGGTTGGTCCTGGTATGCCATTTGCTAATACACTATTGAAGGAGGACTCAAATATTGGAGTGATTGGTTTGGTCCCGTGTGCTATTGGAGGGACAAATATTACACAATGGGCTCCTGGTGGCTGGCTTTACAATGAAATGATAAGGAGGACAAATGCAGCCTTGCAAGATGGAGGGCGAATCCGAGCGATGTTATGGTACCAGGGTGAAAGTGATGCAGTGGATCTTGAAGATGCCAAATTGTATAAAGGTAGGTTGATGAAATTCTTCAAACATGTACGCAAGGATCTGCAGCTACCTACACTCCCTATTATTCAGGTAATAGCATATTAGAGAATTTTCGTGTATATAGAGCTACAACTCGTGAAAGGTGGTCAGTTGAACATATTCGTCGAAAAGTTATACTCTATTATGTATAAGATTAAATAGTACATACTAGGAATATTCTTGGCTTCACCATTGGCTCCTATACAACTCGATGCTATGATTATCAAGATTCATTAGTTGTGATTTGTTGTTGTGAGTGTATAGGTGGCATTGGCAACAACACAAGGGCCATATATGGAAGTGATTAGGAAAGCTCAACTGGGGATTAAACTTCCAAATGTGAAATGTGTAGATGCTAAAGGGCTGCCAGTTGGGCCAGATTTATTGCACCTTACAACTCCAGCACAAGTCCAGCTTGGGCAGATGTTGGCTGATGCCTTCCTTCCTTCCACTTCAGACTAGTAATGCTTATTAAGTCATTGTCTGGTTAAGCATATTTTTATGTATTTTGCTATTCTTTTCTTTACATGTCTTATTTTAAAATTTGTGGTATAAAATAAGTCATACATATTTGTGTAGTGATAAATTAGTAAAATAAAAAGGTTGGAACGACATTCTTCCTAAATTAAGAAGTATGACAACTATTTTGGGACAAACTAAAAAAAAAAGTACGAAAAACAAAATGGGATAGAGGCAGTAGTACAATCGTTCTTTCGTCTCGGACAACTACTCTATGTTGCTTTACCATAAATCGAACCAAGATCTCTATCTCTTTTGTGTGATGTGTTACATCCTGTCTATCAATGTATAAATAACTCTTTTATTCTGATATTCAGCGTGGTCAGCCAAATGACAAGAACATTATTAGACGATTAATGACGGCTCCAGCATATGAAAATTATTAGGAAGAGAATTTTCACATAAATATTATATACAAGAGTCACCTTGTAACAACACACAGTACGTCATAGAAAATTAAAGACGTGATTAATTAAGAGCAACTGCCAACATATGATACAAAAAAGTCGGTAAACTAATTTGTTGATGAGGGAAAAGGTTCAACTGTAGAATCATGCAGAGATAGAAAATTTGTCATGTAGTCCTATTCAAAAAATTTAGTTGACAAACTTGTATATATTAGAAAATATACTAATACATACAGAGTTTAACTACTATACACCGACGGTGTAAGAAAAAATTTACACAAGCAGGTCATCACTACAAATTTGTGTATATTAGTGCAAGAAATCGTTTCTCTTTCTTATAGAGTGTGCCAACAAATTAACTACCCTCCCTGGCTTCATCCACATTGTCTCTCTTGTTTATAACCAAAGGCTAGATATCTCAAATTTTGATCTGAATTCTACAAGAAAATGCTTCCCTTTCTTGTGTTGATACTTTTGGCCATTGCCGAATTAGCAAATGGTGCTAGTTCAGTGGCCAAAAGTATATTTATTTTAGCCGGACAAAGTAACATGTCCGGCCGTGGTGGTGTCACTAATAGTAAAAGCATCTGTATAGATGCTTTTAATTCGAGATGGGATAGTGTCATCCCACCTGAATGTCAACCCAACCCGTCCATCTGGCGATTCAGCGCAGGACTTACATGGGTAGAGGCTCAAGTGCCTCTACACAAAGACATTGATGTGACCAAGACTTGTGGGATTGGCCCTGGAATGCCATTTGCTAATGAACTCTTGAAGAGGTACCCAAATATTGGAGTGATTGGCTTGGTTCCATGTGCAATTGGAGGTACAAATATCAGTGAATGGGCTCGTGGCAGCTTGCTTTACCATCAAATGATAAGGAGGACAAAGGCGGCGTTGCGAGGCGGGGGGAGATTACGAGCTCTGCTGTGGTATCAGGGTGAGAGTGACACAAATACACTCGAGGATGCCAAATTGTATACACTCAGATTGAAGAGATTCTTCACACATGTACGATATGATCTTCATCTACCTACACTACCTGTGATTCAGGTAATAAAAAGTAGAGTTAAGTTATATACATCGTCACTATAAAGATTTTTATCGGTAGTTACTCCATATTTATCATAGAAATTTATGTGTTCTGAACTTGTAAATGACCTGAGTCAGTAAATATTCATCACACGGTCCCCTAATCTAGAGAGTTATTCTATATAGAAACACTTCTCAGTACCTTTTAGTAAGTTTCATTCTACATCATATAAAAATTAAAATTTAAACATGGCTCCTTTTTTTTATTTTTGAATGAGTTTAACTAATATACAATGACGGTGTAAACCTCTTTTTTACACTGTCGGAGTTTTCTTGGTTATTTTAGTGTTCTTAAGCCTAATATTTCGTTTAAATAGCTACTCTAACTTAAAAAATTAACTAGTGGTTGGATCATGATAAAAGAATTGAGCTTCAAGAATCACAAAGGCAAAAACTCGCATGTGGTTGGTTATCTTAGTCAATAAAGGAAGGATTGTGACTTGATCAAATCATTGACATAATATAAGTTTAAATATTAGTAATACAAGTAAGAATTCATAAAAATTTACTTGCAATATGTTTTAGATTAGTCGACGGTATAAAAAGAAAATTTACACCGTCAGTGTATATTAGTTAAATTCTTTTTGAATACCCAAGTTGCATGTAGTGTGCATTGGTGTTCTAAATGAATCTCTTTCAGTTATATTTCCTATTGTCATTATCAATAGTACTTACTTAAGATGGGTCCCTATGCACACGAGTTTAGTTCAAGAATTTTGACATCTTCTATTTGGTTTTTGTGGGAGTAGGTGGCCTTAGCAACAGGTGAAGGGAGTTACATGGAGCTGATTAGAAAAGCTCAGCTGGGAATTAATCTTCCAAACGTGAAATGTGTAGATGCTAAAGGGTTGTCAGTTGGTCCAGATTTCTTGCACCTTACCACTCCAGCACAAATCCATCTTGGGCATATGTTGGCTGATGCCTTCCTTCATTCTAACATGGTACTATAAATTTCACCCTCTTCGTAGCTCGTAATGGCAACAAATTTTAAATTTTATGCACTGACAATGTATAAAATTTGTACATCATCAAATTAAGTTGGGGTATAACAATTGACAACTCTTTACTGTGCTTGATCTTTTGGCACTGTTTTAACTGCCGGGGTATATATAGTTTGTTACAGATCTGTACAAAAGCTGCCAATTGCAGTGCTGAAGTTGTTGGTTCGCAGAACTTCGCACTGGTTAAAAAAAATGAATAAAGTTGTTGGAAGACAATGAAAATTGATCTCAAGAAGGCCTATGACATGGTTAGGTGGGAATTTGTGGAGGAAATGCTAAGAGGTTTCAAATTTCCTGAAAAAATGACTAAACTGATCATGGCTTGCATCACCTCACCCAAATACTCTGTCAAGGTAAATGGGGAGGGTTATGGCTACTTTGAAGGCAAGAGAGGTTTAAGACAACGCGACCCAATGTCACCATTGCTATTTGTTCTAACAATGGAATACTTTTCCAGAACCATGAGACTGATGAGCCAGCTTCCAGACTTCAGATTTCATCCAATGTGCAAGAAAATAAAGTTGACTCACTTGATATTTGCAGATGATCTGATGATATTTTGTAAAGCAAATGAGCCATCCATTAAGAGGGTTATGCAAGCTTTAAAACACTTCAATGATACTACTGGGTTGACAGCAAATGCTGACAAGTCAAGCATATTCATAGCAGGGGTGGAGGAAAGAGTAAAGGAACAGCTAGTAAATGCTACTGGTTTCTCCCCAGGGGCATTCCCTATCAGATACCTTGGCCTGCCTTTGTCACCTAAGAGGTGGAACAAAATGGAGTGCTTTCAACTAGTGGAGAAGATCACTGCTAAAATCAGTGCAGTCGCAGCAAGGCACCTCTCCTATGCTGGCAGGCTACAGGTGATAAATTCAATCCTGTTTGCAGTTCACAACTTTTGGGGGTGCAGTCTTCATATTGCCACAAAGTGTTGTCAAAGCAGTGGACAGGAAGTGTAGAGACTACTTATGGGGGGCAACAGAAGATAAAAAGAAACCTGCATTGGTAGCCTGGGAGAAGGTATGCTTACCTAAGAAATATGGAGGGCTAAATATCAGGGAATGTAGAAGCTGGAACATGGCTGCAGTGGGCAAGCTAGTGTGGCAAATCACGGAAAAAAAGGATGTGATGTGGGTTAAATGGGTTCATGAGCTGTATATGAGGAGTGGAATTGGATTTTGGGAACATACTCCCTCAAGGGATAGCAGCTGGTATTGGAGAAAATTAAATAAAATCAAATTAAGCATGCTTAGTTGGTATAACAATGGAAAGTATATCCTTACTTCCAATGGGAAATACTCAGTAACTCATAGCTATCTAGCTATCAAGGGGGGCAGAGCACTTATGCCTCATGCTGATATGATCTGGAACTCAGTGCTACTCCCTAAACACAGGTTCATCTTCTGGCTAGCAATGCAGGGTCGTCTTCTAACTAGGGAGAGGATGATGAAAATGGGCTTTCACTGTGAACAAACTAGTTGCAGCTTATGTGATGCAGATACTCTGGAGTCAAGCCAACATCTCTTTCATGACTGCTTGTGGGCTACAGAAACATGGACTAAATTGGTTGAAGAATGGCTAGGACAAGGATTACAAATGATGAACTTGCAGCAGTGCCTTCAGATGATACAAAGAAAGCACTGGAAACAGTTCAAGAAGGAGGTACTAGTGGCTGTGGTGGGAGCTTTCATATACCACATTTGGATGGCCAGGAACAAGAAAATATTTACTGGGCAAAGCACGAATAGAAGTGCTACTGTACAGCTGATTCAGCTAGAGGTCTCTGAGAGAGTCGACTTATTGAAATGCACAAAAAGAGCTCGTAGATGCAGGGAGTTTCTCCAACAATTTTGCATTTGAGATTTGTACTTAGTTTGATTATTTGAGGCTTATATCCTAGCTTAGGTAAGGATATAGGTGCTCTTAGTTTGTAAGAGATTGTTGGTTAATGGTAATAGTTCACATTTGTTACCAAAAAGACAATGAAAATTTTATAAAATAGAATAGTTGATGTTACGTCAAGTTTTCTAATTTAAATTTCAGGTTTATTCGCAAGCTTTATTATTTAATTTCTTCTCTATCACAGGTGATGTATAATCTCGTTAATTCCATTATATTTCACCAATCGACCTCTAATCATGTGGTGACCAGAGGCGTATCTATAGTACAAATCATGGTTCAAGTGAACCCATGGTTCTCCAACAAAACTGGATATATTGAGAACTCATGCTCTAAAAGTTTAAATTGATCAAGCGATGGTTACTTATCAAGCGATGGTTACTTAGAGCATGTTTGACAAAGCTTCTGGGGAATCAAAAGTGCTTATTTTTTTCCAAAAGTGCTTATTTTTCTCAAAAAGTGCTTATTTTAATAATTTAAGGTGTTTGACCAAGCTTCTAAGGAAAAATAAGTGATTTTGAGTGACAGAAGAAGCTGTTTTTCTGCTGTAGGGAAGAAGCACTTCTTTAAAATGCACTTTTGATTAAAAAAAAAAAAAAGACTTCTCAAAATAAGCTGATTTTGACAGCTTGGCCAAACAGGCTCTAACTTAGGAGTAGGGATCAATCCCCATAATTAAAATGTAATTTAATATTTTTTTCCTAATATATCATTATATAGAATGATATTTTACCTATATGCACTATCATTTTTCGACGAAGGTTGTTCGACCACGCTGGAATACTGTAACTCCGCCCTTTATATAGGCAAAATCATACTCTTAAAATCCTAAATCCGCCTCTGGTGGTGACACTGCAATATTTAACTTACAACATTATTCTACTTCGTCTATCTCAATTTATGTGACAATATTTTCGTTATAATCAATTCCATAAAAACGACATCATTCTATATTTAACTTAAATTTTCTATTTTACACTTAATTAATGAGATGATTTTTAGATATTGCAAAAACCACATTAAAGCACTACCAAATATAAAGGCATTGTTACACTTTCAAATCAAAAGAATTTCTGCCTCGACTTCACAAAGAGTGATGACATTCAGGAGGTCGAATTATTCACTTGATATAAACATCCACCACTTGTACAGACCAAATCCATAAACAATCGTGAATATAGCCATCCTGACGGGGTAGAATCTAGACCTACATATATATGAAAAATGAGTACATATATGAAATTCTGCTCGTGTCAAAGTGACGATTAAAAAATTTAATGATTAATGAAATACATACTGTGGAATAGCCATTTTGTTTGTCATAGTTATTGTTTAGAGAGTCAAACTTCTTAAATTTGACCGTAGATTATGATATAACATTTTTAACTTTTTTAAAATAAGCGTGCTAACTTTACAAGTCTCTTTCAGGTAATATTAAGTAGGAGTACTATTTAGCATATATCGGATTAGTTATTGGATAAGAAACTTACTCTTATACTCTAACTTACTCTTATACTCTAATTAATCACAATAAGAAAATTTAAATTGGTGAAATTACTTTTCTAAGATCTGTAGAAATAATGAATTGACGCTTATCTACTAATCAAGTAGTAGTAACAAATTTTTGCACACTCGTTTATAATTTATCGCCTAATAACATGTTATAATTCAGTAGACTTATAGCAGTATAATTGATCATGTTTTACTATGTATACGTTAATTTTCATATTAGAAGGACAAATCACAACAAAATTTGCTTGCAAATATTGCCTTAGCGTTAGATCAGTTAGTACTCCTTACGTTCCAAAATGGTTGTCATAGTTTGACTTGGAGCGGAGTTTAAGAAATATGGTAAAACTTTTGGAACTTGTGGTCCAAAATAAGTCATACATAAATATGTGGCTATAAAGCATTTCATTAAAAGTAAAGTTGTAGTTTCAACTCAAAAATGTTTCTAAATTTAGAATTGTGTCATTCTTTTTGGAACGGACTAATAAGAAAACTATGGCGACCATTTTGGAACGGAGGTATTATATAATAAGAAGAGAATTTACCTTGTAATTGGTCTTGGAGGTTCAATGGTCAAGTCATCCACAGTGACAGGAGTGCACCATTGTGAGACACTTCGTTCAAAGAAATCCCAATCAATTAAAAGCACACCAATGATAATAAGCATACCAATCAAGTAAGTGGCCACCATTTTCTGTAAAGAGAATTGAGTGTAGAAACCTATTAACACTATAATTGCAGCCAAGCATGCCACTGATGATTGGAAAATCTCCTCGTTCTTCATCAATATTATTGTTGTTGCTCTTGTATTTCCCAAAGTGAAGAGAAAAAGGAGTAGAAGGGGACAAGGGGTTGCTGCCATACATATTGAGAGATAAATGAGTTTTTATTGCTCTATGTGTAGTAGTAGTTGGGAGGCTTTTATAGCACCTTTCATTTAGCTGGCAAAGATCAGGAATTTTAATGCAAGAATATCATACATGAGATTCTAATTATATGCCACGTAGAGTAATTTTTGAGAATTTAGAAGTTTCTTAATGTTAGAGGATTCAATAATTTTGTATACGACAACAAAAAACTCAATGATATCCTACCGGTAAAATCTGGTGAGTAAAATGTAGGCAGACGTTAACTCTATCAAAATGAAGAGAGTGTTTCCGATGAACCCTCGACTAAAAATAAATGAAGATTCAATAAGTTTATATGTATAGAACAAAAGAATTTTAAACCTTTTTACATAATATAATTTCTTGATGAAGTGCTTTCATGTTTCAAATGCTTACTGAAGTGGTAAACTTTTCACTTTTGGATCTTTTCATTTCTTGTTTGTTACTCCTTTCGTTATGAAAAGAAATGACACAATTTTTTTATTAATTCGTTTTAAAAAACTAGTATATTTATAAATATGAAAATAATTTAAACTCAAAGTTCACATTCTATGATTCTATCACTAATGAGATGATTTATAATCACAATATATCTATATTGCTCATTTTAAATGTAAGTTTGAAAATCTTCATTTCTTTCTACACTTCGTGTCAACTCAAACTAAGACTTGTAAATTTAAAAGAAAGGGGTACTACATTATAGATATCGACCAAAGTTGCAGAGGTTCTTGGAGCTGACTAAAGAACACTAAAAAACAAGAGTGGCCAGATAGTAATAAATAGAAGGACCACATCGATAGGACCAGGATGGGTCTCCTGAAAAAGAAAATTAAAGAAAATAATAGATAGGGTTGACCTCATCTTAATAAGAATATATAATCAGTTGGTTATATAAAAAATATGATTTTTTTGTGAAGTTATTATTACATTATGTGTGAGCCTTAATGAAAAGTTAGAAAGTTATAAAGACATCAAATGAAAATTTGTATTTATGTATCCTAATAGAGGACTAATTACCCAACCTTTGGATAAGGTATAGAAGAGGAGACTAAATAAGTATGTCTACCTTCTTTTATGCCTTTTTGTTTTCTATGAGAGCCTCAATGTTCTTTGTGATCATGTTTAATTGATTTATTGTCACTGTTAACTAGAACTTGTGGATATCATACGTGTATGCACAAGGCTCACCTCCAGATCACCGAGGACATGACCTTACATAGGCAGGCATGGAGGGCGTGAATTAATGTAGACAGTTAGGTAGTAGTTGCGAGAGTTTTGTCCTTTTTATTTTTATTTTTTTATGTACTCTGTTTATAGACTTTTGTGTCTGTTCTCCGTCTTCTATTGTCTGTTTGCCTCAGCTAGCTATCAATAAATTTTCTTGTCGGTATTTTCTTTATTATGGGTGTTTTCTTCTTATTTTACTTACATGATTTGAAATATTTCTCCTTGAGCCGAGGGTCTATCGGAAACAGCCTCTCCATCCTGGTGGAAGTAAGGTTGTGTACATCTCACCCTTCCAAGACCCCACTTGTGTGATTACACTGGGTATATTGTTGTTGTTGTAGTAGTACCTTTTCGCGTTTCTTTAAGATTATAATTTAGACGTATACATTGCTTGGGAAGTTTGATTTACAATAGCAAAGAGAAGAAGCTATGTGCTTAGCTAGGAAAATGATGTAGCATGCTTTAAATTTTATCAACTTGGTAAAACATGCCTGGGAAAATCATGTTGCTGTTCATAACTAGTGTTCTTGAGCATGATGTTTTCAAATAATGATAAACTTTTAGGACTAGTTGGATTTAGTTCCTTTAAAAGGCTCTTATAGAAGTACATGGTAATCTTTAAGAACTAGCCCAATCGGCTTTTGATAAACTATAGAACGATAAGATGCAACCATTCTGCATTCCCCAATAGCATAATGAATCACACTTTAGCATTCATGTGTTTTCACAAGTACTTCTTAGGTGTTGTATGATCTTATGCTTCAGAATGTAGTGCTCTGATACATTTCCTGCTTTGGTTGCCGCAGAAGACTATATATTCCAGTTGCTGTCATGGCTCCGAGAATTGGTGAAACAAGAAAGACCCATTGGTTCTTATAGACACCTGAGACTATTGCAGGGCCTAAACTTCTTGCTGGATTCATTGAAGCTCCAGTGATTGGCCTGCAGATATGAAATTTAGTGACAAACTGGTCTATAAAACCTGTTACACTCTCTAGATTAGGAGATATATCAGGATAAAAGTTAGTAAGTGCATTTTGAGGTGTGATTTTACCCTGCAATGAGGACCTCAAACAGTAGTGTAACTCCAATTGCAACTCCAGCTAGCTCTTTGTTCTGCAGACAAGGAAAATATAGACAAGTTGGTTCATTTGTGTTGTCAAAAACCAACAAAAGGTATATTGAAACTTCTCAAGAGATAATCTAAGTAAATGCATACCGCTCTATCATCAGTAGCAGCTCCACAGATCACAAACATTAAAATGAGAGTCATGATAAATTCCCAAGTAATAGCTTCAAAATCAGAGACTGGACTTTTGTACTGTGTAAGCGTTGGAAGTATGTCATTTTGGTGATTAAATAACACTCTCAAGGTGAGGCATGCAAGTATAGATCCCAAAAACTGAGGCAATATATATAGGCACCTGCAAGTCAGATCACCAAGGAAGAAGTCAGAGAGTACTGTAACACCCCAGCTAAGTGTTAAGTGTCTCACATCGGCATAACACAGGAGAGATGCTGGGTATATAAGTTAACTGGCCTTAGACCCTAGTGACGCGTTTTAAACCCGTGCGGGCCTAGGCCCAGAGCGGACAGTATCACTAGCGGGCTGGGCTGTTACAAGTACATATCGTCGACTTCTTGAATATCAATGCATTTCATCTCATCAGTATATTTGATAACTCAACTTTCTTGGTAAATGTATAATGATTTTCTTGATATTTGATTAGTTCTTACTTGCTGCAATGGTAATTTACGAGCTGCAGCCAAGGCAATGGTGACTGCAGGGTTAAAATGGGCTCCAGAAACATGACCAAGAGTGTAGATCAATGCCATAAGAGGTAACCCCCATGCCATTGCTATACCAACAATAGTGAGTGTCCTTTCTCTATCAACAAGAGCTGATCCACAACCAACAAATATGAATATATATGTTCCCACCAACTCCGCTACTATCTGCTCGTGTGATTAAACATGCAATCAAACAATTGTTGTTAGTAGACGATCAGAGGCGAAGCCAGATTTTAAAGTTTGGGGGTTCAGAATTCAAGCACTTTAAGTTAGGGATTCTAAATCTATAAGTTGTACTACATATTAAATAAAATTTTCAAAGAAAATATACATGGTTGACCAAAGCTACGGGTTCGGCCGAACTCCAGTCCGGCATGCTAGCTCCGCCTCTGTAGACGATATAAGTAAGACGAGTTTGGTGGTTGGAGGGATAAGGAAGAGGTACCTTTTGGAATGCAGATATGAAAGTAGCACCGCGGCCGGAGAGTTCCTTCATCGGAGTCTTATTGGTGCCATGCTTTCCTTCTTCCATACTGGAAAAATCAGGTCCATTTCTTGAGGAGTTAGTAGAGACCATTGAAGTTATGCTGGCCATATTTTACAAGTTCAGTCTACCAATCATTAGCTAATCTTGGTTCTTATACTATGTGGGAATTGACTAGGTAACAAGGATTTCATCTAACACTTGTAAGTCTTGATGTGACAGAGTTTGTTAAACAAGAATATAGTGAAGTGTAAAGATGAACTTTGGATATCTTTGGAAACAATTTTTAATGTCTTAAAATAAGATGTGCCGAATATCAATGATGTTACATATGCTTACAACAACAACATACCCAGTATATCCCACAAAAGTGGGGTCTGGGGAAGGTGAGATGTTAGAAACACATTCGAAGATTAATCCAGTGATATCATGCTACAGGTACTGCTAAAACTAAAGCATAACAAACAGACATATAATACAGCAGACATAAAGGCGAAGAGTAAAATAGAAATCATCTATATAAGCATGATATTACATCCAATATGGAGAAAGGATATTCGACTACAACCTAACCTTCTACCCTAATCTTCGACCTCTACGCCCCGTCTAGGGTATAAATTGATGAGCCAAAATCCAAGGAACTTCTATTGGTTACTCTAAGCCGGCAACTATTTGGATGATAGAAAATTGCAGGCAGCTAAAAACCCTGAAGCTGAATTTAAAAATTAAGTACAAGCCGGCTAAAGAAGTAACATACTGTGATATGCTGATCCTCCCAGTAGTTTCTCTATAGCAAGTTCGTTTTGTTTACAATTTTTCGTTCTGCTACACCATTTTGTTGAAATATATATATATGGATAAAAGTTGAATTCCCTCTTCATTACACTCGGGATAACAAATTAAGTTTGTATTAGGTCCTGATGTAATTTTATCAAAGCAATTCTTGTAAGTTGTAACAACCTACAGCCTAATGAATAATGATAACATGCCAGGAAAATTATTCAAGAAGTGTTTTACAGAGGATCATTGAAGAGCAGAATAGCTAGAAAGCTTGAAAAGCTGAATTTTTACCCCGAATAGTGCAGACTAATAGTAGTCTAGTTGTTTGGTAGATTAGGAAGCTCGGTTGATTGGCTACAGTATAGGACATGTCTGTACACAGTCTTTTTTTATCTGTACATAACGCGTTGGTAATAAAATTTTTTATTTACCAAAAAATAATGATAACATGCAAATATTAACCATATAACCATGGAGAAGTCATCAGCTATAGCACTCACCTACAACAGCTGTTTCACCTATATTTATTGAGAAAAAGAACTTGATGCTTCAACTGAAAGATACGGCCCCAAGAGAGTTAAAAAGTTTGCTACAAGGGAAGCCTGAAATCACAAAGAAACAAGTCCTCCAACATTTCATAGAGAACTAAAGTAAAAGAAGAAGAGTAGTATTTTTGGTTCTAAGACGACGGAATTTTGGGCCTAACTCAGCTCCAAAGCTAGCTCAAAAGGCGAGAATGAACCAAGACATGTTATAACTTGTTTCAACTATAGAGCTAAACAAGAGATCTCACTCTGTACCCTAGTGTCTACCAAACTTAGAATCAATCAATGAACAATTCTCAAAATAGAGAATAGAATATTGCCTAATAAGAAAATATAAAGTTGTTCTTAATTTTCTAAGATAATAACAATTTTCATAGTGGGATAGAACTCCTCAAAATCACAATTTTTTAACAAACTCAAATCCAATATATGCGTTCTTCCTTTGACAAGCTCAAGCATACTTTTCCTTTTTCCTCAACAACTACTTGACAATTGAGATACTCCTTCTGTTCTAATTTAAGTGTCCGACTATCGAAAATGGTCTATCCAAAAAAAGTGCATCTTTCTATATTTAGTTAGTTGATAATACATAACAAACATCTTTAATTTAAAACCACAAGCTTGAAAAATCTCCACATATTTCTTAAATTCCGTGATGAGGGAGTAGTAAAGAACAGATTAAAGGCAAAAATAGGTTTTGGGGTGAGAGAGGCTCGAACTCTCGACCTCAGGATCCCTCAGAAGCTATGAGACCTACGCGCTAGCCAACTGCGCCAACACCCCGGATGTGATCCCACATTACAAAATCTAAATATGACTGTTTTCTATGACATGTTAATCAAGGAAAACTGTTTCTGCAAAGTTCTCAGTAATATAACTAGTTTTATTATTACTATTTATTGTATCTTAATTTATTATAGTCACAAAAAGCAAGTATTTTGAGTTAATGTATTTACATTTTTAGTTTTAACATTGTTATTTGGCTTCAAATTTTAACATTCTTTTTATTATTTTCATGAGTTATCAGGGTCGAGTATGCGGCTAAATTGGTCTTAGATTTTTAAGTGGACCCACAAATAAGTGATTTGGCATGCCACTAAAACATGGGTTAAAATTAGCTAGATTTATAATATGTATATATCTTTAAGGTGAGAATGACCTTTAAAAATAACTGAAAACAGAAGCGTCGAAGCAAGGAGCTTAGCGTACCGTTTTTGACTACCTTCTCTGTCATGTCTGAGTTTTAACATTCTAAGGAATCTGTGCTTTGCTTTGTCAATGTCACTTTCAATATGCTTCACACATACAAGTTTGATTGAACTGTTCACATTGGCCATCTGGAGAGATTATATACAGTGTGCCATTTGAGAGGAGAACTCTTGAATAGGAAAGAGGGGGAAAACGGACGATGAGATCAGTCGCAGGCCAGTGAACATATGTAAATCCACATCAATAAATAGCTTTGCGATTGGTGAATATTGTGTGACTTTTATGTGAAAATAGAAAAGTTGGATGATCAATCATAAAATTGTTGATTTTTTTTATTTTTTTAGTTTTCGAAAACTGAATTCAAGCAAATAACTTTATCAAACGTGTAAGCTTCACCATATTAGGAGAAACTTATTTAAGTTAGAATTGAAGAAGTAATAAGTAGGAGGAGAATGATTAATTGGAAAGACGGGAGCTAAAAGATCGATGAAAAATATATAAAGGAATTCCAGCTTTTAGGTCTCAATTCACATGGAGTTTGACAACGCGCAACACACACCTCAATTAGAGATATGAACGGTCGTCGCAATACAATTTACCCAACAAGGAGTCGGGGTCAAATCCACAAGGAACAGAGTGATGCGATCAAAGTAGTGGAGGAACTAAACCTATTTGACTAAGCCAAACTAGGATAACGAGGTGATAGGACGATATTAACTACTACAAACTACACTAGGAAAGCAAGTAAATATGATCTATGGTCTTCTCGCAACCAAGGAAAGCAAGTTTTGAGCCTAGGATACAATTATAGCACGGGGTTTATATATTATGGCCGAGTCGTTCTAATGTAATCCCTAGAATCCTTCCGGCCTAGAAGGGATTTACCTCAACGGCGCTCGTCAAAGCCATGGTTGAGCTCATAAAGCACTACCCATTACCCGAGGAAAGAATACCTCTTCCGAGCGTAACTACTTTTAGATGAGTTAGTCTATGAAATAGCCTATCAACCCAAATCCTCGCTAGCTTCACTATTCTACGCTAACTAATCTCTCCCAAGTCTTTAATTAGCAAAGTAGACGGGCAACTCAAGTGTCGCGAGCACAAGAGTCGAGCAATCAAGACAATGGAAGCTAGATAATCAAAACCCAACAATATAAATTCCTAGTCATGACTCATTCATATATTCATGTCCAAAATCATATCAATCAATAATACAAATAGCCATGAAATATATTCACAAAATCAATTCTTCAATAACATCAACAACACTAAATATATTCAATACAAAGCATGAAAGTAAAGAAAGGAGTACTAAAGGTTGAGAATTTCTCAATGGGTTGCTCCAAATCTTAACCCTCTTGGTGTTCTTGTTGATGGATCCTTGCTCCAAGATTGGAAAAATGGCCAAAAGATGAGCCCTAAGTCGTGCAAGGGCTGAATATATGTTCCCCATTTAGGCTGCTGTGAAATTACAAGACTGTCCAGCGCAGTTCAGACGCGAACCTTCGCGATCGCGCTCTTCTTAGCGCTATCGCGCTTCACTTCTTTTTCCTTCTGCGCGATCGCGTGTGACAGTGACGCGATCGCGATTCATTGTTTCACTCTTCTACGCGATCGCGTGAGACTCTTGCGCGATCGCGATGCTTTGTTTTTCAGCCAGAAACAGAAACTTCACAGATTGCCTTGTTTTGACTTGTTTTCATCCATTCATCACTACAGCTTCAATATCCTGTAATATGCAACTAAAACATGATAAGTGCGCGTATTTAATCAATAATGCACAACAAAAGCTCAAGTAAATCGAAGGTAATGTGTGGCATTTTGCTCACACATCACACCCCCAAACTTAAACTATTGCTTGTCCACAAGCAAAGCACACTTCAATAAAAACCAAGTTGCAATCTATCTATTCATGCATTTTTCATTAAAGCCACAACAAGCCAAAACTCGATTCAAGTTCAACAACTAATGACATTGGTTGGTGCCAACAATTAAGCCAAACCATGTGAGCATCACTTTTATATACAAAACATCAAAGAAGGCAAACATGCCATGACACTAGACTTTCAAAGTTTGCTTTTTCGTCACAAGAGTTCACCTCTTTGCTTGCTCACCTCAATTGAAAAGTGAAACACAAGTCCTCAACTCGACTTCACAAGTGCCCTCACCACTCAAGAGAATATCCCAACTACAAAAATGCAATGATAACACAAATAGGATCAATGATAGGAAGAATTCGCTCACTCTCTCAAAAGAAGTTCATCATGCACACTAAGGATCCATAGGCTTGCCCTTCGTGTACTTCTCCACTAATGTAGGAATGCTTGACCCGAAATCAATTAGGACTTGTTAGGGTTGTAATGTAGGCTTTTGGTCAAAGGTGGGGTAAAATATGGGCAAATAGTGACTATACACCTCCTTGAGCACTACACCGTACAAAAATTAAGGCACACTTCATTTTTCTTGCACTTACACCTTGCTAAATCGAGGATTATACACTAATCCTTCTCCTCTTTATTCATCAATTCTCTTTTTCTTCTTTTTCTTTCTTTTCTTTCACTTGCTTCTTTTTGTTTCTTTTCACTTTTTTTTTTTTTTTATATTCAACTCACTTTTGTTGCTCTTTCTTTTCATTGATTTTCATTAACTTCCACACTTTCACCATAACTCGTGCCACCCCCAAACTTAGGCTTTTGCCTAAGTTGCACGTCTTTCAATGCACTCAAGGAGGTAGGCCCAAAAAGAGGGTTAGTGCTTTAAGCACTTAGAATTGGTCCGGGTTAATAATGTGGTTGCCAAAAGAAAGGATATTAAGCTCAAAGGGGTTGACTAAGGATATAATGCAAGGGTAGGCTTTTTAGATTACTGAGCGGGCCAAAGAAAGCCTAAAATCATTTTTCAAGTCAAGCATCACCTAGGATTTCGCCTCGAAGCACACTTAGGGCAAGTTCTAGATCAAGAAGCACACACATGAACACACCAAAACCTCACCACACATGGCACATGTAAAGCAAGGAAGACGAGTATATTCAAGTCCCAATCAAAGGCAATTAAGCATCCAAAGTTTACTCATAGCCTAATGAGAGCTAATTAGTGACATAAGAGCCAAAAGTTGAACTTAAAGATCATAGCACAATTCACCACTTAAATTTTTCTATTCATTTTTCAAAACAAGCTCACATGATAAGGATTAAATAATGGTGGAACCAAACATGCCAAAAGTTGCTAAGGGGCAAAAACCTACAACTAATCATCATTATTTACAACTAAATACTAAACTAGTACTAGATATGCCCGGTTCAACACAATTACTTCCTTGGAAAAGAATCATGGCAAAGAAAAACCAAGGAGGTTATTTCAAAAATTTTACACAACATGGTATTTACAATGAAAATGGTTGTTCGAACCCAAATGAGGCTTTCGCACCCAAGTGGGATGCCTACGTATCACACAAAGGTGAATCAGATAAAAGGAAGCAACATCCCAAGCGTAGTTCATGGGAGTACCTTTTTATATATATATATATATATATATATATATATATTTCTAACTAACTACTAAATATAAACAAGCTATTAACACATTACTATAATACTACTAATACTAAATATGCACAAGCTATTAACAAAATACTTATACTAATATTAAAGAAAATGATCATCCACAAAAAATTTTACAATTTACTCACAAACAAGGCAAGATGAGGGAGATATATCATAAGCATCAAATACACGAGCAACATCAATACTACACCCAGAACACAAATACACCCCCAAACTTAAATTATGCACTGTCCTCAGTGCAACTAGCAATGTATTACAAAGGGTGTAAGGAACTCCCTGTCTAGCAGATCACTCCTCACTGTCAGTGTTGGGGTAGCGAAGCTCATCCTCGGACTCCTCATCTGAGCTACCGGAGTGACAGAGCGAATTCAGCTTGTTCATCATCTTGTTGAGGAAGTTGCTTGTTCTCTTGCCAAAATTTTTCTGCTTCCTCTCCATTTTATCCAGCCTGAACTTGATCCGCTCTTGCTCAGCTGCTACTGCCTCCAATGATGGCGTGCTCAGAGGCCTGGAGGAAGAACCCTTTCCATGTGGGCCTGAAGGAAGCCCTGCTACTAGCTGTCTAATCTGAGCGTCTACAGAAGAAATTTGAGAGGAAATGTACCTCATGTTAGACGCTCCAGATGCAAGTGGTGGAACTGGAGTGTAAGAACTCCCTGGTGCAGTAGTAGTATCAGGTGTGGAGAATTGCCCAAAAGCTGGGTCCTCGATATCAACCTGGGAAGGCATCTCAACTTTTCTCTTCTTGCTTTGTATTACTCATCCCCGTCCTTTCTTCAGCAGTGGATAGATAGGTTTTTCAGGACCCACACTTTTGTCAGTAGTGCGTATCTCCACCCCGGCATCCATGCATAGTCTGTGAATCAAGCTTGGGAAGAATAAACTCTTTGTTCTTTCTAGCACCACTTCCTCAATTTCACGAACAATGATCTCACCAACATTGACCTTAAGCCCGTCAACCAGTGCCGCAACCAGGCGAGCTTTTTCAGGAGTGAGATCACTCTCATTGCTAGAAGGCATCACCCTAGTGCACACAATGGATAGCCAAATGCGGGCCTCAGCTGTAAAGTCGGTAGATACAATTTTGTGACCAAATGTGGACCAACCTGAGTGGTTGCCCCCTTGAAGCATATCTACCATCCAATGCATACCCCCTTCTGAAGCACGAGCTTTGTATAGAGCATTGTCAACATTCTCGAGCTCGTATACCGCATTGATAGCAGCTGCATCAAATCTCACCAACTTGCCCCTCACAGTTGTCACCAACTCCCCACTAAAATCTGTCCGAGTGGTGTTTGCATAGAACTCCCGCGCTATGGTAGCGTTTGCCTTCTCAGGAGTCTTGGCAAAACAGATCCACCCGTTATTTTCTAGCTTTTGAAAGAATTCGGGGAGTTTCTCTTCCACTTTTTCCATATGTATCCCTCTTTCCTCTATGAAGCTCATGTCAAGGTCCCTTTGGAATTTTTCATAGCATAATCTGGATAAGAACCTCGTTCTGTCATATGCTGCTTCTTCTCCTCCTGTTAAGTTCCGTTGGTTGTTTCCTTCGGCCATTATAATGAAAAAAAGTACATACAAAGATCAACATTGTTAAAACACGATTTGGGTACTTAATATATGCATTAGTAAAGCTAAGGGGCCAAAGGTTGGAGCCAAAAAAAAATTCAGCAGTGGCTTGTGCGAGCACACTGTTTCTGCCAGAAAAAAGTCTTCTTCGCGATAGCGCAACTGCAGGCGCGATCGCGATGGGTTGTCTAGGACACACTTCGCGACACACTTCGCGATCGCGAAGTGTCTCACGCGATCGCGAAGGGAAGTCCTACACAACTCAGCGCGATCGCGAATGAAGTCACGCGATCGCGAGGTTGTCTTCTCCAGCAGGAGGAATCAAACCTCGGACTACAACACCCAGAATTTTTATGTTTTGAGCATCATTTACAGTGCACAGCCACAATTTAAACAATAAAAACCATCAACTTTGGCTTCAATTTGTTGGATCTGACACTAGGGTTCTTTAGTTCAATTGAGCATTAATAAGAAGTAACCTAACCCATTTTTCTTCACAAACAATTTGTCTACAAGGGTACATCAGACTTCCCCTATTGTCCATAAAAAGCCCTTTGTTTGCGTATTGCTACAACCATTAATGGAACCTTACCTAGATATATTCAACAAAATTGAAGATGGAAATTGGGAACATACCTTGATAATGGAGTGGAGTAGTTGAGCGTGCAATAGGAGATGCAGTGAAATACTTGGAATGCAAAAATGGGGGAGGGGAATTTGAGAGAATGGGGGTTTTGAAATTATGGTCCGTTTCTCTCTTGAACTGCCTATTATCTGCCTGAAGTGTTGTTCTACGCGATCGCGTGGTCAAAGTCGCGATCGCGCTTCTATGATGAGGTAACCTACGCGATCGCGTGAGTCTTAGTCGCGATCGCGCAGGTCTGGTTCACAGTGAAGCGCGATTGCGTGGATGATGACGCTATCGCGATGAACAAATATTTTTCCAACTTCCAGTGAGCAGAATTTCAGTGAGGCGGTCCGCCCCAAACATTAGGCGCTCCGCCTACTGGGATGCAGAATGCCCAGTTTCAGTGGGCGGTCCGCCTTCTCTCATTGAATGGTCCGCCCCACACCCTGTGCAATCCATTTTTTTTTCAATGTTTATGCCTTAAATCATGCATCCTAACAACTACTACATGTGGGATTCATGTGAGATGATCAATAACAACTTACAAAAACTAATCTAATCCTAACATGTAATCAAATAACAACTAAAATTTTAAAGGGATTCGGGTTGCCTCCCGAAAAGCGCTTTATTTAACGTCTTGGCTAGACGGTACCCATGGTGCTTTTCTCTCCACTTGGTGAAGGTGAATTTTCTCCCCAACATCGCTTCATGCTTTTTGTTATGCTCTTTAGGCGGGGGCACATATTTCCAAGATTGCGAAGCCGGATTCTTCATTTTGCACTTCTTCGCTTTCAAGTGGGGAATGTCATTTTGCCTTCTTGGCGTGGCAAATTCAACAAGGTACTCATTTTGCTCATCAACGCCAAAATTTTCCGAAGGTGCTTGTTCTTCTATTTCTATTGCTTCATCCACACATAGAGTTGAAAAGTGAAGTGAATGAGGTTTCAATTGTTTTAACATCAATGGAGCACCAAGCATGACATCCTCTTCTTCACATGTGCTAGAGTCTTCATCACAAAAGTTCTTCATTTCCGCTCTAGACTCCAACACACATTTCTTGTTCACGGCATCATCACCAAATATCTCGAAAATGTGATCACTTTCATGAGTTCCCATGATTTGACTTGTGCTCTCTTCCACAAATTCGCTCATTTCTAGCATAACATTCTCTACTTCTTCATGTCGAGCCTTGGAGGCTTCAACCACTTCATGCACTAGAATGTTCAAGACACGAGCTTTAAGATCAAATCGGTTCACTCTTTGTCCTAGTTTTTCCTTTTCATGTTTGAGATCCCAACCTTCTACATTTAAGTCATGAAGGCATGCTTCATGGACTTTCATTTTTCGTGCTTGATCTCGGAGCCAAGCTCGGCTCACAATTTCTTCTTCATCCCAATTGTGCTTTTCTTCAATAATTCTTTCTTGATATTCAAGCACATCTTCCATGGAGGATTCTTCTTGGAACTCAACCTCATCTTCCATGTAAAACCTTTATTGAGATTTGGCAACACCCTTAGCTTGTTGATCATTGAAAGTGTCAACCAATTGGCTCAATTGAGTCTCCAAGTTGTGAATTGCCAAGCCATTTTGACGGATCGTTTCGGCATTCTCACAATGGGTTTTAAGTATTTGTTCCATCAAGTGTTCCAATCTTTCATTTTCATTGCATTCATCTTGCGAAGTCGATAGGTCCATCTCTTCTTGGAACCTCTCTTGGATGCCTTGTCACTCGGGTTCAAGCTTCATGTTCATGTTAACATTTGCCCTATCAAACTCATAAGAATCATTAGCATCATTATAAAAATCATTGGAAGAAGAATAAGGAATATTAGGACAACCGTCCCAATGGCCATTTTGACCCCCACACTCATGACATATATCCCACTCAAAGGGTTGAGAAGGTGCACACAACTCGCCCCCGGAAACAATTTGACAATCTTGCCAATGGTGAGGTCCGCCACAATAAGGACAAGGATCACTCATGTATGGATTTTTAATATGGGACCAATTTTGGTTCCATGATGCCATTTCAAGA
Organism: Petunia x hybrida; assembly: GCA_037355625.1. NCBI lineage: Eukaryota > Viridiplantae > Streptophyta > Magnoliopsida > Solanales > Solanaceae > Petunia > Petunia x hybrida. The sequence goes on along the minus strand of JBBBVM010000048.1, from coordinate 5,482,631 downwards.
TAATTATCACTAATCTAGACTAACTAACTAATGCAAGTAAACACTACACACAAACAAATATTTACAATTTACAAAGAACATTACTACTATTCACAATTTTAACAAGAACGGTTCACAAAGTTTGGAACTAAGCCAACTAGCTCAACTCCTATAACCACTCTAATACGCCAATTGTTCCCCGGCAACGGCGCCAATTTTGACAACGCACAACACACACCTCAATTAGAGATATGAACGGTCGTCGCAATACAATTTACCCAACAAGGAGTCGGGGTCGAATCCACAAGGAACAAAGTGATGCGATCAAAGTAGTGGAGGAACTAAACCTATTTGACTAAGCCAAACTAGGATAACGAGGTGATAGGACGATATTAACTACTACAAACTACACTAGGAAAGCAAGTAAATATGATCTATGGTCTTCTCGCAACCAAGGAAAGCAAGTTTTGAGCCTAGGATACAATTATAGCACGGGGTTTATATATTATGGCTGAATCGTTCTAATGTAATCCCTAGAATTCTTCCGGCCTAGAAGGGATTTACCTCAACGGCGCTCGTCAAAGCCATGGTTGAGCTCATAAAGCACTACCCATTACCCGAGGAAAGAAGACCTCTTCCGAGCGTAACTTCTTTTAGATGAGTTAGTCTATGAAATAGCCTATCAACCCAAATCCTCGCTAGCTTCACTATTCTACGCTAACTAATCTCTCCCGAGTCTTTAATTAGCAAAGTAGACGGGCAACTCAAGTGTCGCGAGCACAAGAGTCGAGCAATCAAGACAATGGAAGCTAGATAATCAAAACCCAACAATATAAATTCCTAGTCATGACTCATTCATATATTCATGTCCAAATCCATATCAATCAATAATACAAATAGCCATGAAATATATTCACAAAATCAATTCTTCAATAACATCAACAACACCAAATATATTCAATACAAAGCATGAAAGTAAAGAAAGGAGTACTAAAGGTTGAGAATTTCTCAATGGGTTGCTCCAAATCTTCACACTCTTGGTGTTCTTGTTGATGGATCCTTGCTCCAAGATTGGAAAAATGGCCAAAAGATGAGCCCTAAGTCGTGCAAGGGCTGAATATATGTACCCCATTTAGGCTGCTGTGAAATTACAAGACTGTCCAGCGCAGTTCAGACGCGAACCTTCGCGATCGCGCTCTTCTTAGCGCTATCGCGCTTCACTTCTTTTTCCTTCTGCGCGATCGCGTGTGACAGTGGCGCGATCGCGATTCATTGTTTCACTCTTCTACGCGATCGCGTGAGACTCTTGCGCGATCGCGATGCTTTGTTTTTCAGCCAGAAACAGAAACTTCACAGATTGCCTTGTTTTGACTTGTTTTCATCCATTCATCACTACAGCTTCAATATCCTGTAATATGCAACTAAAACATGATAAGTGCGCGTATTTAATCAATAATGCACAACAAAAGCTCAAGTAAATCGAAGGTAATGTGTGGAATTTTGCTCACACATCAGAGTTCACAAACTTTATTTTGTATACATCATCAAAAAGAAACTATGGACTCTTTAGCTGTTAGTTAATTCATCCCTAATGCCGGTTACTAGCTAACTAAGAGAAGTTGCTTTTTTTAATCCATGTTTCCTGCTAGTGTTAGAGCTACAATTAGCGAAAGATGGTTAGTTAAATATTTTTATCTTCATAAAATAATTAATTTAACTATTATTTTTTATATATATATTAAATTTTGAACACCTTAATAAATTACAATAATTTCCTGTCTTTTCAGTCTGTGCTAGACCAATTTCTCTTTCACCACAACTCACTAAGGCATCATATGCTTGCAGTTACTGAAAGTCTTAATTTGAATGATTCAAAGATCAGATCATTAAGTGTATATTTTTTAAAGATCTTCCACTTAATATTATCTGATTAGATTTGAAGTATACATACGTACGTTGAATAAAGACCTAATATCAGTAAAGGACAACTCAGTTAAAAACTTTTCGTTCGATGATCATTCATCGACGACCGCGATTACTGCCAACCACTATTAACACCAACCACCATCATATTTGTCAACCACCAGGACCACCTCCACCACCCATTTCCACCATCATAACCATCACTGTGGCTACCATCAATCACCACCATTATCAATCTGTTCCACACCAATCACCTTAATCATCATAACTATCTTTGATGGCAACCATTATCACGGCAACTTATCTCTAACGGCCGCCACCATCGCTGACAACTACTACCTGAATCATCACTATCACTAACCATCTGTATTGTGACTAAAAAACCATCACCATCACTACCAACATTGCTAGCCATCACCGCCATTACCTGTCGCTACCACCAATTGCCACTATTTCACCGACCATAACTACTAGCTCTTTCAATCATTGCTAGCAACCGACACTGCCGACACCCACCATTAATCACCACCACCCACTGTCAACCATCATCATCCGTCTACAATTGCCACCATCACCACCTACCACCTCCACCACCGCACAACCAACATACTTCCTCCATCCGATTTTGTTTGTCATAATTTGACTTGGCACAAAGTTTAATAAAAAGATGGAGACTTTTAAAACTTATGGTCTAAAATAAGCCATAGATATTTGTGTGGCTATAAATGAATCAAAAAGTAAGTTTGGAGTTGAATTATTTTCAAATTTAGAAGTATGACAATCTTTTTGGAATAGGCTAATAAGGAAAGTATGACAAACAAAGTGGGACAGATGGAGTATATTATTTCTACAGCAAATCATCGGCAATTGTCGTCACTATCAAATACCTCCAATTTTATCGGACTCACCTCCACTATCACAACCACCATCATCGCACAACCATCGCCAAAAAATATCACCACTAACCACCGCCACCTACCACCATATAATTACTTAATGTTTTGTGGATACGATATTTAAATTTTACATTTATTGATTATTTTTGTAATTTCAAATAATAAACGTACGAATGAGAAAATAAATAGTATTAATCATTCCGTTCAGATTCTAATGTAATAATTTAATATTCAGATGTGTGTTCAGATTCAGCTCTTTTTTTTTTTTACAAAAATAAATAACCCCTAAATCATGGTTCCATTAATTAAGAGAGACAACGATAAAGTTGTAATAAAAGACTGCTCTCTTTTCTTTGGGTTGATTTCTCCAAGGAAGTCACATATTTACATGTATGTTGTCTAAATTTTTTGTTTTCTACCGACGATAACAGATACTTCATTTTATTTCATATGACGTTGTTTGATTGGACACATTAAATTTAAAAAGAAAGTGATTTTTTAGAACTTGTAATCTTAAATAATAATTTTATATTTATGTGGTTTTAAGAGCATGCCATTAACTACGAATTAAAATAAATAGTGTAATGTTAGAAAGTGTCATCTTTCAAAATAAACTAAAGTAATGTGATGAATTAGATGGGCATGTTAGACCCCGAGAGCCGAGGAGTAAATTTTAAAGCATAATCTAGGACAATGAACAAATAATAGAGTACAATGGTGCCTGTTAATGTAAAGTTCAAAGACATAAAACATCGTTTTTCTCATCGGCTAAGAACAACGTGCTGATACAACAATAAATCGACAAAAACAGATTCCAAGGTAGGCAGCTACCTGTGTTGAGATGAATTATTCAAAGTTATCTACTCGTATTTGATGAATTCGACTGCATCCAGTCACATTATAGAAAAGAGAAATTGAAAGTGGACAGCATCATGGTACGTATTCCATAACATGTTGAGTATACAACAAAATTAAGATTAAAGATTAGCTTTTTGTAACAATGGTTTATTTGATCGAGGGATTTTTTTTATCAACATGAGAATTGTTCTTGATCAATTCTAATGGATTCTAAAGCTGTTATATCTAAAATATATGAACAATGTTATTTCTAATAGATCAAATGATATTTATACATTTAGTATGGTAAGGTCCTGAGTTCAAATTTCACTAGCAATATTGAAAATAAACTGCATTTCACGTGCTTGGTTTGTGGAAAGAAAAAATGAATTAAACCTTTACATGTGGAGGCGTATTAAAGGGCCTAAATTAATAAAAAAATATATTTAATTTATGCTTAAAATTTTAAATGAGATAATTACATAATTAAACAATTACACATTGTTTACTTGGTGGTTAGGACTTAGGAATTAGGGTAGGTAGCATAGGAACGAGGGGTCATGTATGAAATACTATCATTTATTTCTTAAAAAGATTAGTGTCTAAAGATCTTTCATTAACTTAGAGCCGTGCATTGTCCTGTTTTGGCATGAAAACATCGGACTAATCTCACATTAAACATGATATTTGTGCAAAGATCCCATTGAGGGATTAGTACAATAATACTAATCAAGAGCCAAAAAGATGCCCTATAATTATAAAGAGGGATGACAGACATGCAAAATAGCTCCAACTAACCATGAAATATATATACCATCATAATGGAAATTTTAATGATGAAAGGTGGACCATCCATCATATATTTTTCCTACTCTATATTTTTCCCTTTTCATAATTGTAGTCTTATTTATTGGGTAGTAGAATATAAAGCCATTCTGTGGGTTGTTCTTTCAAATTTAACCAATTGAGGGAACTCGAATCTCCAACTAATCATGCAGGCAGCACAATGTCGTCAACATGGATAGAAGTCCACTCCAGCTAGAGGTGGCCCGCCACTAACAAATACTATAACTATATACCTAACATAAAATATACTCCCACCTTTGAAATATTCTCTTCGAATTTCGAGTGTCAAACGAGTTTTTCTTTAACCGTAATATTTTTATATATCTTTTTAATATTTTGAATTATTTATTATACGTGCAGACTAGATTTAGAGTCTGTTTGACTAAGCTTCTGGGGAGCCAAAAGTTCTTATTTTTCACTAAAAGTGCTTATTTTAAAAAATTTGGAGTGTTTGGCCAAGCTTCTAGGGAGAAATAAGTGTTTTTGAGTGACATCAGAAGCTGTTTTTCTGTTGTGGGGAAGAAGTTGAAAAAAATAGTTTCTTGACAAAATAAGTGCTTTTGATTATTTGGGACGAGAATATCCATTTGAAACTTCCATATTTAATCAAATTAACATTATTATATATCCATTTTCGTAATTTGGTAATTTTTTCAAATATTGGTCAAATACAAATTAATAACAAAAATACTTTTCTAAAATTTGGCCAAACACAAACTAATTATCTCACAAAACACTCTTTTGAAAAGCACTTTTGATAAAAAAAAAAGTACTTCTCAAATAAGCTGATTTTGACAGCTTGCCCAAACAGACTCTTAATTGTAGAAAAATGTAATAAGAACTACAATAAATAAACCCATGTTTAACATAATGATAAAATCAAAAGAATGAAATTTGAAAGAGTTATGAGTTAAAGACAAAGGCTTAATTAATCAAAAGAAAACACAAACAAGAGAACTGATCAAATTAAAGACAACCAGATAAGATATAGGGAATTAGAACAGAAGACTATTAATTGGTCAGAGACAAGGGAGGACATATTCAAGTGTTCTTAGTCATTACCCTTTTCTTGACCTTGACACCAAATTTCCTTGACATTCCCTTCTCAAATACAGCAAATAATAAGAGATTTGCAACTGTTTTAGAGTTACCTCCCACTTCTTTGAAGTCGTTTCTTGGAGTAGCCTTTTCAAAAGGCTTTTTGATATCACGATTCTCACTAGCACCACTTGTGTTCGGGCTTTTTCATTCTTTCTCCTTAACCCACATTTATATATGCAGCTGAAGTTTTAGATATATGGCTTATAATCAGCAATATTATAGATCACCATTTGGTGACACAACTTACACAAAAGTATTTGTTGGTGGTCTAGCATGGGAGACACCAACGGATGTAATGCATAGCTATTTTGAGCAGTTTGGAGAGATTCTTGAGGCTGTTATCATCACTGATAAAAACACTGGCAAATCTAAAGGCTATGGTTTTGTAAGTTCCACTATTTCTTCTGTTGTGTTTTCTTTTTAATTAGTCCGATACCAAAAGAATGATGTATTTGTATATTTGAAAACAAAATTTAACGTTAAATTTTTCCATTTTACCTTAATGAGTACATATTCTTATAAAAAGTTACTCCCTCCGTTTCAAAATGGTTGTTATAGTTCGGATTTCGAGAGTCAAACAAGTTTAACTTTGACCGTAATATTTTCATATGTCTTTTAAATATTTTGAATTATTAATTATTGTGACTTATAGTACTTTTTATGTAGTTTCTAAATATATAAATATCGTTACAAAAAACTTAAAGATTATATGTTTAAATTGACGGTCAAAATGAACTCGTTTGACTCTCGAAATCCGAACTATGACAACTATTTTGAAACGGAGGGAGTATATGTTTAAAATCATAATATCTGAGAAAACTTCTGATATTTGCTCTTCATTTCTTACATGATCATTAAAACTATAGAAATGCCAAATATGTTTAAGACCATAACATCTCAGAAAAATGACATGATATGTTTAAGATCATAATATCTGAGAAAATTTATGATATTTACTCGTCATTTCTACATGTTCTTTAAAACTATAGAAATGTCAAATATGTTTAAGACCATAACAACTCAGAATACATTTGGGATTTGCTCTTCTTCCTTAAACTTCGTGATCTCGATATACCAACGTATAAAATAAAAAAATGTATGTATTTATATGATAACTCTTCTAGTGCTCGAGAAAGAAAGTTTATAAATGTAATGTTTGGAAATAGGTGACTTTTCTTGATCCTGAATCAGCAAATAAGGCTTGTGAGAATCCAAATCCAGTGATCGATGGCAGGAGAGCCAACTGTAACATCGCTTCTCTTGGACGTCCTCGAGGTACAATTATACCTTAATTACAAGTTTAACTTGATTGTTGACTGATTAGTCAAAGTTCTTCCCTTGATATATACTTATGTGATACTCCCTCCGTTCCAGAATGATGACACTATTTCATTATTAGTTCGTTCAAAAAGGAATGACACAGTTCTAAATGTGTAAATTTTTTTGAGTTGAAACTACTACTTTACCCTTAATGAAATGTTTTACAGCCACATATTTATGTATGGCTTATTTTGGACCACAAGTTCCAAAAATCTTATCATATTTCTTAAACTCCGCTTCAAGTCAAACTATTACAACATTTTGAAACGGAGGAAATATATTTTACTTAGAGAGTTATTTACACCTTATCTATTATAACACGTAAAAATGACATAAATGAGTAAATAATTGTTTTCAGTTAAATTCATTTTCCTATTGTTCGAGAGGCACTATACAAAAAGTAAGTAAGAGAAGAATAATACTACTCCCTCCCTCCGTCCTAATTTATGTGGTATTTTTCACTTTTCGAGAGTCAACTTGATTAAATTTCGAATTTAATTAGATTAGAATAACTCAATATTTTAACATTAAAATTTATATAATTGAAAATTAATTGTAACGTACTTTAAGTTGAAACTTTTCTTATATCATTTTGATGAAAAAATACAGCTTGAAATATTGGTCAAAATTCATCCAGTTTGAATTCTGAAAAACGAAAAATACCACATAAATTGAGAGAGTAAGAAAATTTTTGTAACAACAATTGTTTCTATTCATCGGAGTAATCGGTTCGAAAGGCATTGTTTTCAGTATGTCTCCAGATAGGGCCCCCACTAGTCCGGCTAGCCGGAGTACAAGTGTACTCTTTTTTCTTTAGTAAAGGCGGATTAAGCTAAAAAATCTTTTTTTTTCGAACAGTCTCAACGTCCTCGTTGAGAGTCGCTCTGCGCGACGTCTAGTAGTCTCTGACTTTTAAACTCTTAAATGGGATACATTTATACAAAAATCAGAATTTATATTTTATAGGTAGGGCACAAGGAGGGAATGATCATTATCAAGGAGGAGGAATAGCACAAGGAGCATCATCATCCTATAGTGAAGTAGCAGCTGCAGTATTAGCAACTCCTACAGCTTCTGTAATCTATCCTCCATATGGGTATGTTTTTTTTCTCTATTTGTTTCATTAATTGCCAATGTTGTTAGTCTATAGAAGCTGATTCAGAATATGAACTTAATTTTCTTTTTTTAACGTAAGCGACCTCAAGAATTAATACTTGTATTCCAAATATAAAATTTGTGCATATTTAGTATATTTTATAGCACAAATACAGGATAAATTTATTGAATTCAGCCAAACCCGTAAATTGCCTTCTAGCTCCACCCTTATCTATAATATTTTATCATTTTCATTTTGTATGTCACGCTTATCTCTTAACACACAATGATATATTTGTGATTGACTTTAAATTATAGCATTCTCATTTTACTCTTGAATATAGCATTCTCTTATTAACTACTACAAGAATAACATGCCAGATTTTTACACAATTTTAAGGGTATTCTTTGATATTTAATATAAATTAAGTTTTGTATCAAAAGTCAGTCTGTTATTTTAAAATTTTGTGTCCAATAAAATATCGCTATATAAATAAAATAGAGAGAGTAATAAATAAAATGAAACATGTGATAATGGTGCAGAGAGAAAAAGATAGGTAAAAAGAAAAATGCCAGTGGTATAATAATTGGGTACCTGTTATCGATGTTATCGTGTTCCTTTATAATCATACGAATTAAAATAAAAATTCTATACCAATTTTTTAACTTAATACAGTTTGGTCAAGACAGAAATAATAAGCAATTTGATGAATGGCAAATGCTATGCTATGAGTTGTCAATAGCAGGCAACTTACAATCCTTTTCTTCAAATCTTTTTTTTTTTTTTTTTGGAATATATTTTTACATGTCTGACCTTACATAAAAATGACCCTCCCAAGTAATTTCCTGAAAAGGATCAGTTTAGTTGAAAGATTATTTATTGTGATAACGATACTTTTGATTTATGTACAATTTATAAACTATATTTATGAAGAATTTCCAATCTTAATTAGCAACTTTTTGTTCCCTATATATTCAATGTGGAACTTTATTCTAAGGGGACGCAAAGTGATTAGTCTCACACTTCAACTTACCATTGTCATAGTTTTCGTTCGAATTATTTGCTTTGATATCAGTTTTTGGGCTTGACTAGCTTAAAAATACTCTTAATATAGTATAATAATGTCCTAGTTGAATCATATCCGCACGATTTTCTCCAAAATGTATTACATTAGTTAAGAGTTTCCTACCCTTTATATATAGCTAATTTATCTTTGCAACTACTAATATGAGACTTTATTCACACATCCAACAAATATCCACCACTTTTTGTATGTTCCATCGCCTCTTTCACCCTTTGCTGGAAAACAAGTTAGTCTGTTGCATTTTCTTTCTCTTTATTTGGCTGTAGTGTTATCATCAAGTTAGTATTTGGGTCTCACACTTTAACTTACCATTGCCATAGTTGTTCGACCGAATTATTGGTTTTGATATCAGTTCTTGGGCTTGATCAACCTAAAACTACTCTATAATATGGCATAATAATGTCCTAGTTGAATCACATCCACACTGTTTTTCCTAAAAGATGTCACACCGTTAAAGATTCCCTACCCTTTATATATATATATATATCCAACAAATTTATTCTAACACTTTTGTCTGTTGCATTTTTCTCTCTTTGTTTGGCTGTAGTGTTGTTATCAAGTGAGTATTTGTCACGACCCAAAATCCGAAGAGGTCGTGAGGGCACCCAACTAACCCTGTCGGGCGAACCAAATTGATTATGAATGAATAATATAAGATTCTCAATGAAAAATATAAATATCTCAATACCATAAAATCGCATAGAAATAATCCCAACAATAAATGGTTCAACTACTCCCGAATCATGAACATCTAAGAGTGTCGAGTAAGTTATACAACTCCAAAGATTTAGGGAATACATCATAGGGAAATATAAACTATATAGGTGGCCACCACGGACGAAGGGTTTTTTTTTTTTTTTTTTTACACAAAGGTCGATATAATTGATCATAACATGCTTTTCAGACCACCTACAAGAAGTTATTGTACACTTCTTGGGTCTCAAAAGCAACTGCTCCAGTTTAATGCATATCGTTTTAGCAACTGCATATTACAGTACAGTGATTAAATACAGCATAATCCCCAACCAAAAGTACAACATCGACAGACACTCAGTAACGATACTTGGTAGAGTAATCCTTTGGTGCAATAACTAGACCACGGCCCTTTCTTGCTCCACGGTACACTGTCTCAACGATATCAATGAACTCTTGTTTATCTTTGAGTGCCCAGTTGATCTTGTTATTGTTTCCTGTGCCAAGATCAATCATGATGTGCTTGTTCCTGAAGAAGAACATGATAGTGGATGGATCATACAACTCATACATCGTGTTAAAATCAGGGACCTCTGTAATGTCCACCAAGTATATGACAGCAAAATTCTTTAATGTATCTGCAACTGAAGCCAGCACCTCATCCATCTGCATGCAAGTTTCGTCCCAGTCATGTCCGAAGCGGATAATAACAAGGCGTTCCTCTTCAGCAAGAATGGCTTGATCAACGGCCCATCCTGAGTGAAGGTGAGGCAACAAGTACGACATCTTTTTGAAGGAAGGGTTGTTTGGTTGGAGAAAGAGAAGCTACAAAAGGAATGCTCCACCTCGGTCAACCACGATGCTCACTAGTAGATGGTGTCGGATCTGCAAGACGTAAATAAACCAATAAAGAAAGGGAAAGGGGTGAGTCAAGTGACTCAATAAGCGGGGATGGGGCTCCAAGTAAACTAGCAAACAAGGCAAAATAACTCAAAGATAATCAAAAGTAAAGAGAAACCGTTCAATTAACTACCAAGTAATGTTCATATTCCATCATCAAGTACCACGACACTTTCATTGTAACTCGGGGATAAATACATAACTACGTCATACTACAACAATATGCACGGAACTACATCGTGTTATGATAATACGTACGGAACTACATCGTACGTTAATTATATGTACGGAACTACATCGTACCACAATAATATGCACGGAACTACATCGTGCCTCAATAATATGTCCGGAACTACATCGTACCACAATAATATGTACGGAACTCCATCGTGCTATGATAATACGTACGGAACTACATCGTACGTTAATTATATGTACGGAACTACATCGTACCACAATAATATGCACGGAACTACATCGTGCCTCAATAATATGTACGGAACTACTTCGTACCACAATAAAATGTATAGAAGGATATATTATACATAGGGTGCGGAGCAAGTCCACCAAGAAAGAGAAATACACTTACCACGGTCCGAAGCTCGCTAGCTACTCAACAATAGTTTTCTCTTTTCGAATCTCTACCAAACGTTATCCCTCTATTAAAAGAACGTAATACAATCAATACCATGGCTATAGGCGGCCTATCAAGCAAATTAAACTGATTCCGACCTTGATGCCTAATAGCAATCAGATTATAAGTGAGAAAGCAGAAAGTATAACTCAACTTATCACTTTAAGAGCAAATAGTTTGGAGCAGAACTGCAATGAACAGTGTAATTGACCATCATAACCTGGATAAAACAGTCAACCTTACTACACGCAGAGAAGTCACAGCAGAATTCAGCCAAATCATATTCCATATACTGCAGCAAAAAAATCGTATATCTTTGTGACACTATATAAGTTAATTACGATGATAAATCCTTATTCAATCAAAAGGTTCTCAAATAGAAGCTGCATAATGATAAAACAAAAACAAAACAGCTTGAAAATCAGATGCCGTGTCATTCTGGAGAAGGAAACTAACCAGGAGCTGGACTTGGAAATCAGGTAGTGTTACTAAAGTTAAGAAATATTGAGGAAAGACCCTTATCTAGTTAATTTAAGAGTGCGTGAATCATAGTCAATTATATAGTTACTTTTAGGTTCTGCACACCCTATAAGAAGAAGCAACTTCTCCTGCACTTAGTCAATTTATCAGTTTAATAGTAACATCTTTAATCACATTAAAGAGTCATGTAGAAGTTCTACTTCAGTAAAGCATGAACACTATTAGATTTACATCATCCGCGTGGAACTTTTTAGTGACCAGCATCACTGCCTTTTAATGCTGATTTACATACAAAGTTATGCTGATTTAAACCCAGGGTAATGTTTAGTATACTTCATAGTTTAAACTTGAAAGCTACAATTGAGCACCCCCTTCCAGTTCTATGCATTAGGCATTCTCTTACATGCCAATCACAATTTTCAAATAAGCTGCATGCATACAGAATCACAGAACATAAAGTAACTTACTTCATCAAAGACAAGTACCAATAGGAAATAGACTGAAACAATCTCATAAGACAAGTGCAGAAATAAGTAATTACATTACATAGGCTGCATTCTTTAGTGGCCAAGAATCATTCCTAACGATTGTATATAAAGAAAAGCAGAAGATACCTTGCTCATTCAAATCTTCACCTTACAAATAGCTAAACATTCCAAACCTTAAGCTAAAAGGCTAAGAAATCAACTTAAAAGTTAATCCCGATCCTACTTGATCAAATCACAAAACCAATGATATTTTCGAGCTATATAATCGATTTTAAATTTCATAAAGAACCATATTCTAAAGGCAAAAAGATAGTTAACTTTCAATTATCTACATCTAATACACTAATATTCAAATTCCAAAGTAAACAATACTCAGAAACAACCTAAAAGAAAATTTGCTCCAGAGGACTAAGCTGAAGCTCTGGATCAAACCAACAATCCATCTCATAAAATGTTTCTGTTTCTTTCCATGGCATAAATGGCTATGCAATCATTATGCTCCATCTTAATTCAAAATTTAATCATCATCATATAAAGGAGTAGTTAATGTTTGGACAAAAGTTTGAAAGCTCACCTGACGGAGTTCTACAGCCGACAACTCATGTTTCCCCCAAAGCTCTTCTTCTTATTTTGCTTCTTTTCTTTTACCCTAATATCAAGGCAAGGTCTTTTATATTTCTAATAATATGGGCTAGCAAAACATAATGGGCTAGCAAAAGATAATGGGCCTACTTATTAGTTTTGGGAAATTTTGATCACTAGCCATTTTTGGACCCGCTCAATTGGGATTATCCACCGTTTCAAAATTCATTGAAGAATAGTCAAAAATTCGCGCACACACTTAAGCTCCATTAGCGTTGGAAAAACACCCCAGACTAGTCCCATAACAAAATACTGGGGCTTTGAACAAAACTTGTTCAAAGCCCAAGTATTTTGTTATGGGACTTTATATATAAAGCTTCAGTCCCATAACAAAATGATGGGGCTTTGAACAAGTTTTGTTCACAACCCCAGCATTTTGTTATGGGTTATGGGACTTTATATATAAAGCTTCAGTCCCATAACAATGCTGGGGCTTTGAACAAGTTTTGTTCACAGCCCCAGCATTTTGTTATGGGACTGAAGCTTTATACAAAGTCCCATAACAAAATGTTGGAGCATTGAACAAAACTTGTTCAAAGCCCCAGTATTTTATGCTGGGTTTAGTTTGCTGAAGCTTCCCAGTATAAATACTGGGGCTTTGAACAAAACTTGTTCAAAGCCCCAGTATTTATACTGGGATTTGTCCTGGGGTGGCTATTTCTCAGCGAATTTGTTTTTGACGGCTACAAATCAATTAACGCGCACCAAACAGGCTCCTGCACTAAATTTTTACATTACTTTACCAGTAATGAATTGTCAATTATTATAAAGTCTAATTAACATATAAAGTATCAAATTGATCTAATAGTCATCTAGTAAATTTTTCCATCTTATAAATTTACATTTCTATCCTTAATAACTTATTAGATGACTAAACCATAAGTAGAAATTTCGGGATCGTTACAGTATTATGCGCTGTTTTGTTTAATTGAAATTATTTGGGAAATTTTCAAAAATAGGCAGCCGACTACCCAAAATTACAAAGAAGAGGTCATATTTTTTTTCATGCATAGCACCCACCCCTAAAATTACAAATTTTAGCACTTCTTCATAAAAAACACCCTAGCAACCAAATATCCTCCTCCCCAGCCACTAAGTCGCCGACAGACAACCTCTCCCGCCAGTGGTGTCGTTATGGTTTTGTATTTTACTGAATTTATGCTGTTTATTGCGTCTAAATCATTGCTTTGGACAAGTTTATACACACAAATCTCCCCCCAAAAAATAAATTATACATGAATATACATAGATAAATGCGTAGCAATGAGAAAAATACAAAAATATACACAAAAAAAGTAAAAATTCGTATAAACATCCTTAATATACAGATTTATTCACTCGCATATACACGCTTATACAAATTTATACAATTTTATACATGTGTATAAATTTGTATAAAATTGTACAAACCTGCGACGACCCTTATCTCGGGAAAAGGGTGACAGCTCGGGTAAGATTCGAAAATATAGGTCATTTTTAGTAATTTTCGTCTTTTGCTTGTCTTTTAGCGTAATTATCCCAAATTATTTTAGTTGTCATTTATGATCCTAACATCTTTACATGCTGACATACCTACTAGTGGGGCTTTGATGTTTCATCAAATGATGGACATTAGTTTCTTTTACATTCCGTCATTCACTGTCTTCATATCTATTTGGTATAGCAAAAAGATTTAGTGCATGGCTGGACCATTCATACTTCGACATAAAACCTTATTCACACCGGATATTTATACCAAGTCAATGTTTGTATGCCATGTGTTAACAAAGACACCATTCTCACTTAATTATGGTTAGTTAATTACATAATTTCACCTATTAAATCATTTAACCATGATTTGTTAGTTTAGTTTTGGTATAAACACCGGGTGTGAGTAAGTAGTTTTACTTTTAATTAACATAAGTAGGCATGAAGTTAATGGAAACAAATTATGATCCTATATCAGGAGAAAAAGTAGGACTTGTTGCCTTAGGGGCCTAATTTTTACTACTATATATAATAGTCATTAAAAGAATCTTTATCCAGTAACTTCACTTCTTGTAGTAAGTTAATTACTAGTAATAGTCTAATACTTGTTCTAATATTTCAGGCTTCTAATTTAACATACTTTGGATTATTATTTTATTTCATTATACATAATAAGTGATCTGAATATAGTGTGGAAATTCTGTTACACACTGTACAGAAAATTAAACTTGTTGCTACATTATAATATTAATCGACACTCATCTTATTAATGCATAAGATAGAAATATAGAACATAATATATATGATTTGCTTTTCAAATTTGCAGGTATGCAACTTACCCACCTGATTATTATCATCAAGTAAGTAACCACTTTTCGTGTCCTTTTGAATTACAATAACAATTCACCTAACACAAAAGTTCATTATAACTTCAATTAAGATGATCATGTAAATTTGTTAAATCTTTTTGGAATTGTACAGAATATGTACAATCAACAGTTTCAGCAAGCACAATATTATCAGCAGTTATATGGATATTCAATGCAAGGAACAATGTCTGCAACACAACGTTTTCAAGGACCCTCTAATTACCTTTACTACCCTACTAATCAGATTGCTGAAGCTGCTGCCCCTTTCTCCACCTTTCGTCCAACAAGGCTAACTTTTTCTTCTCCCATAGGTAAAATTTTATTTACTAATCCTTGTATACTCTCGTTATCAGTGGCGTATGCAGAATTTTTAATGAGTGGTGTCAAAAACATAAAAATCTAGACTTTAGAGCTGCTAGCGGAATTCATCCATCGACACTAAAGACTATAACTCATGCTTCAGCCAACTTAGCTACGACATCTCTTGTTTTAGTGGTGTCATTTTATACTTTTATAGGAAATTTTCTGTTTTTCTTATTAACATAATATATATATTTAACAAAAAAATTTAGTCGAGTGGTGTCGGACGACATCGTTACCATATAGGTAGGTACGCCCCTGCGTAAAATTGTGTTTACACCATCCAATCTCCTAAAAGATAACTACAGTATATATATATAGTTGTCCTAGTGATTAAAAAGAGACTTTAAATCATATGCACTATCGGTATAGTTAAAATGTTTATTAATAAATCATCCAGAAAGATATTTATAGGTAAATTTCCATAATAGTGGGACTACTACTATTTTGTCAAAGATGATTGTGTAAAAAATTATTTATTTTGACGGTGCACGTAACTTAAACACTTACAAAATAAGCTACCCTACCTGAGAGTAAAACTTAATATAATTATTATAGACACTGTTAGTGTATGAGAGTAAACTTAGAATGGAATTACAATTACCATGCATGAGTTTTTCAATCACATTTTAGCCCATAAAAACGAGGACTTATCAATTGAACAAATATTTAATGATTCAAACGAAAAGTTAACTGCATAAATTAATGTCACACATAAATATTTAGTGCATCAAAATAATGTTGGTTAACATGTATACCATCATGGTCGCAGATCATTCACAAACTTCACAGCAAAGCTCAAGAGAAACAACAGAAGTTGGGGCTGTGACTTCTGAAACTCCAAACACATAAAAGAGAGAACAACAACATCAGGAAACCATCTCAACCATGCATGATGAATTCTGATCAAACTGCAAAATTTGTACAATTTCTAACAAAATTAACGTACCTTTGTCACTATCAACCTCGATTATTTTCCTTTTACTCAAAGTTGTTCATAATTTTTTTGGGTCCAAAGCTCAGTTATACATCAAGATTTAAGAGACTACTAGCAGGGATTGATCTCACCAGCAACAAGGGTTTGCATAATGGACTAATCAGAATCATGTTCTCTTCATTTTTTTCCTTTTCTTTTGTCTTTCTCCTTCCTTAGGAACAGGAAAACTATATCAATTCATGTTCATTAATTTTTTCACAAGAGATCTTTATTGCTAAAGTATACATGACATAATTTACGCCTTGTTATTTGCCTCGTGCCCTGGAGGATAAAAACTCTGTAAATCTCCAACAAAAAATTTCACCTCGTGCCCTCCATAAGGAGTGGTTTTGCAAAAATGTCCGTACTAAAAAATATTTTAACAAAATATCCTTTTTAGCCTGGAGCCAAAACTTCAAGACAAAAAATCTTGTAAGTTTTGGCAATTGTTAATACTTCAAAGACAAGTACTATTTTGTCAATACTTCAAGTTATATGGCGAGAATGCAGGGAAAGACTGGAAGGGGGCAAGTCTTGGCAATTACCAAGACTTACGACCAAGGGCGGCAAGTGTTGCCTTTTGCCAACACTTTAAGGATAAGTGTTGGCAAATAGAGAGGGGTCAAAGGCAAGTCTTTTGCAAAACTTACGACCAAGTGCTGCAAGTATTGCCTTTTGCCAATACTTGAAGGGATAAGTGTTGAAAAGCAGAGAGGTATAAAGGCAAGTCTTGGCCCCCGACCTAAAAACATTGACAAGGGTGTTTCTGTCCGGATTTTTTTCACTAAACTATAATGGGGCATTTTTGTAAAACCCCTGTTAACGCGGGCAAAAAGGCAAACTCTTGCTTATGGTGTCATATTTTTGCAAATAGGCCAATCTCCAAATGTTTTTAAGATTTGGACCATGTTGGTTTGGGCCCATTAATAGATTAACAAACTCAAGAATTAATGGCATATCATAACTCCTGTCAGCTAATCGAAAAGGGTTTCATACCACTTCAAAGTTAAATATTCTTGAATCTTAATTTCAATTATTTAGTATCGCCAAGATTTCTGTTGGTAGTACTGTTCGAATGACAAAAGAGCTGATTATTAGACAATTATTTGGTTTTGCAAATTGTAAACATTACTTCTTATGGATAATTATTAGACCTGATTTATAGTGACTAATGGTTCTCCTAATTAATTGTCTTTCTAATGAAATCAAGGAAGAAATAAAAAGGCAGAGGTCTATTAGAAAATTGCTGCAATCTAGAA
The DNA here is from genome assembly GCA_037355625.1 of Petunia x hybrida. Classification (NCBI taxonomy): domain Eukaryota; kingdom Viridiplantae; phylum Streptophyta; class Magnoliopsida; order Solanales; family Solanaceae; genus Petunia; species Petunia x hybrida. The sequence goes on along the minus strand of JBBBVM010000048.1, from coordinate 5,464,781 downwards.
AAAGTACTTAACCATGCAATACAAAGATTCAGTGCTTGTAAGTCTTTGTACTAGGATACCTATGATGTGTTGGCCAGCATTTTTCGATCAACCGAAAAATTTGTTTCCTTCATTGGGGCGTTGCCCTTGAGATACATGAGACGTTAAAGAGAGACAAAGTAAAATGCTTGACAAGAGATACTATTAGAAAATACACATTTTTCGAGGGAGAATGTTGAGGGTAATCCCTCGAAAAACACGGCATACAGAAGGATTTCCCTTGGTACGCGGTTCATACGTCCATCGAAGGACGTGCCTCGATACGGCTCCAACGAGGGTTGTCCCTCACTACACGTTCCTCGGTAAACGAGTTGTTTCTAGTAGTGAGAGTTAATGATTGAAAGAGGGGCAGAGATATGAAGCAAAAGTCTAATGAATTAAAATTGCTATCAGAAAGGCTAGTGATTTCTCTGGTTCTTCATATATTCATTTTGAGAAAATGATCAATGAGGTGCTTCTATGTTGATAGGGATATTATTGTACATTTATATATTGCAGTTACTCATTGTACATAACTATAAATAATATACATTTTGGCCTTTGTAACTTAAGCAGGCCATTACAATATTCTTGGCTAACATTCTGCAGATTTAAACTTCAACTTGGTATCAAGAGCACCATGGCTTCCCAATCTTCTTCCACTCAAACTTCTTCTCCAACTCAAATTTTCTCTTCTCAATCATCTTTGGGTCTTCCAAATGCCCCTCCAACAATTTCTAATATTAAAGGTTTTGTACCTATTGAATTGACATATCTTAATTATCTTACATGGAAGAAGGTTTTTCTCACTATTTTAAAAAGCCACAACCTTCTTCCTTTGGTTGATGGCTCTATTCCATGTCCAGCATCTACCCACGAGGAGTACCGTTTGTGGATTCAATGTGATACTATCACTCTCAGTTGGATCAACGCCACTCTCTCACCTCCTGTACTTGACTCCCTTCTCAACTACGCTTGTGAAACCTGCAAAGAGGCATGGGACGTTCTTGCTTCTCTTTACCTTGATATGAAGCAAAAGTCTAATATTGGGATGTTTCAACATCTCTCGAGGAGTGTACACTTCTCAACTGATATGTACACATAGAGATATGTACACATATTTTTCAGACATGAAAACCTCTCCAAAATTGTTTAAACATACTGAAAATATGTTTAAACATCCGAAAAGATGTGCAAGATGACGAGAATTTTTTTTTTAAAAAAAAAATAAAATAGAATGAAACTGAGAAACAGAAGAAGTAAAGGAGTAGAACGAAGAAAAAATTCAAAATGAAAAAGAAGAAGAAAAATAAAATGGAGATGAAGGAGAAGAAAGAAAATAACATGGATGGTGATGAAATGAAACTTAAAAAGAAATATAAAAGAAAGAAGGAGAAGGAAGAAGAAAAAAGAGGGGAAAAGAAGAGAAAAGAGAGAAATACATGTTTGAAATAATTTAAATAGGATAAAGAGTTAAAGTAGGTGGAAATGAGAGAAAAAAATGGTGGGATGGTTTTGTAAATTTCGTATGTTTTTCTCATACTTGTGGGTAATGTTACATTTCGGCTCTCACTTAAACTAATTAAATCTTGGTCAATGTCCTTTTTTTAATTTGGAAACTTGAGAAGTCCCTTTACTTCATTTTTTTCTCAAGATTATAAGCATCCAACCCAAAACCTTAAGGCAATTGGTGGGAAACCCTCCACGGATTGTAAAAAATGTGGTTAAATCATATAAACATTGGATAAGTGGGAAAGCAAGTTGAATGTTCAAGAGGAGCAAGATGATTTTCAGAATTTGAGCGGGCTACAAGCATTACTTCAAGTCAGTTGCGCGAAAAAGGAGGCATTCCTACATGATTGTATTGTTCTATATTATTTTAGTATTCACTTATGTAATATCATCATAGAGTACACTATAAGCTCTATGATGGTCATCTTATTTTTACTTATTTCGAGTTCTTATTTTTTACATAGTTCTTAGATAGTGGAGGATCTACCTCATTAGGAACGGTAAGGAATGGCCTAGCCCTCCTTATTTGTACTCTTATGTTTTGAGGTTTTTATTAAGTATTAATTAAAAAAAGTCACTAAGCAGTGGAGGATCTGCCTTATTAGGAATTGTAAGGAATGGCCTAGCCCTCTTTACTTGTACTCTTCTGTTTTGACGTTTTTATTATTAATTAAAAAAAAAAAGTCACTAAGCACACTGCTTTAAAAAAAAAAAAAAAGGCAATGGGTGGAATGGCGCATGACTTTATAAACCCCTTTGTTAATCCTTACACAATCAATATAGGACTAATACTAATTTTATGCAATTTACTTAAATGGTTATCTCAATCGGTTTTAGTATTTCCAATCACCAAAATAGGATGCGAATTTTCTTTTGTACTTTTTATTTTTAAGAATACAGAATGCAAAACTTAACAAACTTAACCAGTGTTTCTTATGAACGATAAGAATATTCTGTATTTATCTTTTCTAACGTACCAAAAAGAAAAATTGGTTCAAGTCACTGTCTTGTAGCCTAATTTGGCAAACGTCTAGGAAGTCAATTTTTTTTCTTGAAAAAACACTTTTAATTAAATTTGAGGTAATTGGCCCAAAAATAATTAAGGAAAAAACAGGAGCAGTTTTTTGCTGCTACAAATTTTTGTGTTTTTTTTTTTTCAAAAACAGAAGCAGTTAATTAATTTTATTAAGATAAAAATATTATTACCAAAAATATTTATTTACCATACTACTTCTAGCTATTTTAACTATTAAAACTCTCGAATATAAATAAAACTTTTTTCTCTGATTGCATCTTTTGATTTAACTTTTTCTATACATTTTATTTTATGTAATACAGTAAACTAATGAAGTCATTCATAATAAAATATTAAATCTTTTTTTTTGTTTAAATAATATTAGATATAAAATAAATCTTAATACTGTTTGTTTTCGTAATTTGACACTCAAAAGTAATTTTATATAAAAAATTATCCAATAATATTTTATTTTAAAAAAATATTTATTAAATGAGTTAGTCAATTATAACTACTTATTCTTCAAAAGTACTTTTTAAATAAACCGTTTTTTATAGCTACGACAAATATGCTTTTAAACTCTGGCTATTTTATTAATAATGGTATTACCGTATATGAAAAATATTATTTTTACATATTCGTCTATCACGTTATATTATAAAGATTCATATTATTTCAACAAAACATTTGGATATGTTTGGTATCAAATTGATATCCTTTTGTTCGATTATCCAAAAATATATTCAACTCATCAGCACTACTTGTGACTCTCGTTTAGTCATGCAGAACAATCAATTTCGTGTTTTCTTTACAAATGGCTGTGAGAGTTTATCCCTGTTTTTTTTACTTTTTTTTTTTATTTTGTTTTTCAGAAAATATATATTTCTAGCACTACATGTGACTCTCGTTCCGTAGGTCATGCAGAACAATCTTTTTCTTGTATTCTCCACTCAAAAATGACATATATTCCTCTTGAATAAAAGGTAATGATAATTTAAAAAACTAAATAGGAAACGTACTTTGCATATTTCTTGTTGTTTTACAAATGATTAGAGAGAACAATCTATCTCTTTTTGTTCGTCTATCCTAAAATATATTATATTCAACTCAGCACTTCATGTGATTCTTGTTCCATCATGAAGAACAATGTATTTCTTATTTTCTCCCCTATTAATTAACTGACCTATTCCATCGAATCAAAGGTAATGATATTTTAAAACAATAAATAAGAAACGTACTTTGCATAAACACGAAAACTTTCCGTCTTTACTAGTGATAATTGTCCTCTTGATGATCTCTAAGTGTGTGTTCATAACTTGACAATTGAAACTAGTATTGCGTATTAGACACATAAATTTGAACATATCGAGTATTTTTAATTAATATGGCATGAAACATAGAAAAAAACTGTGAGAAATTCAAGATAAATATCGCTTATAATTTGAATAGAAGAAAATGACCCTAGCAAAATGGGATAATTACACTAAAAGACAAGCAAAAGACGAAAATTACCAAAAATGGCCCATATTTTCGAATCTTACCCGAGTTGTCACCCTTTTTCCGAGATAGCAGTCGCCGCAAGTTTATACAAGTTTATACAATTTTATACAAATTTATACAAATTTGTATAAGTGTGTATATGCGAGTGAATAAATCTGTATATTAAGGATGTTTATATGATTTTTTTACCTTTTTTGTGTATATTTTTGTATTTCTCTCATTGCTACATATTTATATATGTATATTCATGTATAATTTAATTTTTAGAGGGAGATTTGTGTGTATAAACTTGTCCAAAGTAATGATTTAGAAGCAATAAACAACATAAATTCAGTAAAATACAAAAAATGACACCATTGGCGGGTGAAGGTGTTTGCCGGTGGCTTAGTGACTGGGGAGGGGAAAATTTGATAGCTAGGGTGTTTTTTTATGAAGGAGTACTTAAATTTGTAATTTTATGGGTGGGTGCTGTGCATGAAAAAAGAAAGGGCAAATTACACTGTATATCAAATTAGGGATCTTTTTTTAAAAACATAGCAACATTTTGTCACTTTACCAAACGTAGCAATACTTTCTAAAATGCTACCAAACATGTCATTTTTCTAAAAACCCTAAGTCTCCTTCTCTATCCTCTCTACCTCCCACCCACAAATTTTCCGGCCACGGTACCATCCCATCGCCGGCGTCCCCTCCACCAGTCCCCCGTCGTTGTGCCGTCGTCACCCCTGTCAACACCGGCGACCACGTGCTCCGTCCGATGTGACAGATCTGTTTTCGTTCTCATTTTATGACAGATCTGATAGGGCGGCGATGGAGCTCCGTCGTCACTCCCATCGTCGTCCTTATTCCGAATCTAATATTCCCGTTGTAGCCGCTGCACTTGCCGGCGCCGGAGATCTGAATGCTCTGTTTTTTTTTTTTTTTTATCCTCTGGTGGCTATGGTGGTTGGTGGTGGTGGTTTGGAGGTGAAAAATATGTATGTCACGGGTATACCCATTGTATGTCCGATGTATGTCACCGGATATACACTGGGTATACACTTAACATACAACACATATACATGTATGTTTGTTTGTTCGTTTCTCTGGCGGTGCACGGTGGTTGTTGGTGGTGGTGGAGGTACGGTGGTTGTTGGTGGTGGTTGAGGCAAAATAAACTGTTTTTCGTGTGTATATCTAATGTATGTCACCGGACATACAATAGATATACACCTCACATACAATAGGTATAAGTGTATTTTGTGTTTATTCATTTGTATATGTTGTGTATGGCTTATTGATGTAGATTTACACACTTTACATACACTGTGCATACAAAAAATATACATATGACATACACCGAAAATACACAACACATACAACAGCAGTGCTTGGGGGTGGTGGCTGGGGTTGGTAGGAGGAAGATCTAGGGTTTTTAGCACCATTTTGTGCATTTTGCTATGTTTTGAAAAAAAATGTTGCTATGTTTTAAAAATGGGAAAATGTTGACATTTTAGTGTAAGAAAGAATGTTAGTTTGTATAGTTTTGTGAATTGCCCAAAAAGAAATATGGCATCCATTTTGTAATTTTGGATAGTGGGCTGCCTATTTTTGAAAATTCCCCTAGCAAAATCTCTTATATTATTTTCACATGTCCTATTACAACATTTGTAAAGGACTACAAAATAAATTCTCCGAAAAATCCATTTAATAAAATTGAAACTCTAAACCTAGCAACATAATTTACAATCACTAGGCTTGCAATCAGTGGCGGAGCAACCCTTGAACAAGGGATTCAATTGAACTCCTTTCGCCGAAAAATTGTACTGCGTATATATGGTAAAACTAATTTTTTGTACATATACATACTATGTCTTGAACTTGAACCCCCTTAACACAAGTTTAAACTTGAATTTTTAAATTTTGAACTTCCTTGTTGAAATTTCTGCCTCCGCCCCTCTTTGCAATGTCAACCTCCAAAATTTCGGGTAAAGATTGGACTAGAAAGTTTCTGGTTAGGCCAATCCTATTAAAGCCACCGTCGAAAACAGTCCATTAATTTCCTTAACATAAATTAATAACCACAGAAAAGCTATCCTTCTTCTTGTTTTAGTGATTTGGTCCCTATCTTTGTTTGGTTTCATTGAAGTCTATCGTGTTAATGACGGCAAATCATTTGTCCTAACTCATGATATGTACCAAAAAAATTGTCCTAACCATATACGACACAAACAGACACTCCATTTTCAATCTCATGCTTGCTTCCATATATATGCCGATAGGACCATTCTATCCACGAAAGCAATGGGAAGATATTGACATACGCAAAGCTAATAATGTCAATTTAGTATTACAATTTAATTAATTTGTAAACTAGTTTGTTTAGAGTTTAAAACTATACTCTCTATTTAACTTTGCTTTGAACAGCATCGACCTCTTATACACATCACTTTTACAAAAGATTACATGAACGTAACAATGGGCGGACCTAGGTGTATTGGAGGGGTACCAATTGATACACCTTCGTCCAAAAATTACATTATTTATACGGGTAAAATATTATTTTTATACGGATATATATAAGTTTTGAGTCCTTTTAGCATCAAAAGATTTTCCAATGTAGTTGTGAAGGGATATCAAATTTATGATTAAGTTCTTTAGTTCGAGTCTCACGCACAATAATTACTCCATCCGTTTCAAAAAGGATGAACCTATTACTATTTGAAGAGTCAAACAAGAGTATGTTTGACCACATGTCTTACAAATATTTTCTAACTATTTTGAATTATTAACTATTGTGACTTATAGTATTTTTCATGTAGTTTCTAAATATGTAAATTTTATTTCAAAAAAATTAAAAATTCTATCTGCAAATTCCCGGTCAAAATTAGTCAATTTGACCCTCGTGCTCCGTAAATGTTCATCCTTTTTTAAACGGAGGGAGTATATTTTTTGAGACCCATTCATAAAAATATTGCGTCCGCCAATGTAAGTAACTATAGTTTTACTAAATTATATCGAATGACACGAGTTGGTTGAAGGTCAGAAGGTGTATATGTGTGGAGACAAGTTGTTGTCTCCAGCAAATAGAAAAATATGATAGACAATGAAGTCACGAATACCTGCATACAGTTGCACAAGAGTGATGTAGTCGAGGCACATGAAAAGCTATCCGATTAGGCTACATGTATTATTTATCCTTAAAAAAATAAAATTATTGATGATACCAAATCTTGAAACACGTCTCATTTTTCATTTCTTTAATTATAAGAATGCATACTTCATCCATCTTAATACGCTTCTAAGAAATCATTAATATAAGAATAGCTTTCTAACTACTCTTATAATATTCTTATTTATAGCTTTAATCCTTCACCTTATTAATCACTCCTGTATAAACATTTATTTTATAATTTACTTTCTAGATCAATTAATACTGACGATATATATTAAACGGATGGAGTATAATAGTATGACTTGTATAGTGTTGTAGCCAATCAAATATTTGCATGGGTGTTGGTGTTCGCTGGGAATTGTGCCAGGACCCCGATCTTAGGCGATAAATGCTGATGGACCTACGTTATTCTGATCAAAATAACTCTACATAAATACAAAATATTATCTCTAGAAAATATATATTTTAAGTTTTCACTTTCGTCATACGTACAAATATTATAATTTATACTTGGCAATAAGAGAAGCTTGGTAGCTCCGTAATCTATTAATGAGGTGGCTTTCGCCTATCTAAAAGGACAGTTGGAGTTGACGGTCCTAGTTCTTTTGGAGTAAGAATTGTATCTCCTGTTTTAATTTATGTGACAATTTTTTTTTGGTGTATATGCCTTTTAAATAATTTGAATTTTTAGTAATAGTGATTTATAAAACTTTTGTGTAGTTTCTAATTACTTATTCCGCCTCATGTTATTTGTCATCATTACAAAAAGAATGTTCCAAAAATATTTATGTATCATTTTAGAACATCAAGATAGAATTAATTATTTTCTTTCTGCTTTGTCATTAATATTAATTGATCTTGAAAGTAAAAGCTAGAGTGAATATTTATTAGAGACAATTTAATATGTGGAATGTTAAAAAGCAAGCCCCCATAGCTCAGTGGTAGAGTGCCAGTCTTATAAACTGGAAGTCCGTAGGTCAACCCTGCGCGGGGCAAATGTTTGTCTATCGAAAATAATCTCTCCATCTTGGTAGAATAAGGTCTGGAATATTATAGATATAGAAAAGGGTATAATAGTAAAAAATCTCCATATTAATGTCTTAAGGGACGTACAAAATCAAAACGTGACAAATAAATTGATATGGAGAAGGTATGTAACTTATATTTCAAAAACATTATTGATTTTATGTTCGAATTTACTGTCAAAATAAAAAAGTTCGACTCTCAAATACATTCACATAAATTGATACAGATGAAGTATTTTTTAAACCCCTAACTTTCAATATTTTATCTGAAGTATTTTTTAAACCCCTAACTTTCAATATTTTATTTTCTCTTAAATTCCTTGCTCAATTAAACTATAGTACTACATAAATTGAAACTTAAAAGAATACTCATTATTAGTAAAGAACTGAAAATGTAATGATACTTCACATTCACTATATTAAAATCATAGGTGTCTGGTGATTGGTGACCAAACGACATTAATCAAGAAATATTTTCCTTCCAAATTAGATTATTTTACAATATGACAAATGTGAAAACATGGAAAAGGAGAAAAGAAGTACGAGTAGTAATGAAGAAAAGAACTCTTACAAGAACACAAGAAGGAAAAAAGATGAATTCAAGCACTATAATTTATTACTAACTTCCTTAACTTAATGTTTGGATGAAAGTAGAACATCATTGACCAGCTTATCAATGTTCACATAAGATGAACCAGCTGGTTTTTGAGCAGATGTTTCAGCCAACTTCTTCCATTCCAATGCCTTTTTCTTCATCTCTTTGCCTTTGTCACCAACCATCAACTCTCTCACAAGGCTTTCAACTTCATTTCTTTTCACATCATTATCAATTTCCATTCCATTTTCCCATTTAGTAACAGAAAACCAACAATTTGTTTGTTGTTCAGCAAAAAATGGCCAACATATCATAGGCACACCACTGCTTATACTTTCAATTGTTGAATTCCATCCACTATGAGTCAAGAATCCTCCTACTGCTGGATGACTTAGTACTTCTTCTTGTGGACACCAACCTGCTAACATTCCTCTATTCTTCGTTTTTTCCACGAATTCGAGTGGAAGAATCGATTCATAACCTGATACACTATCAGGTCTAATAATCCATAAAAATTCTTGTTGGCTATTAGCAAGTCCCCAAGCAAATTCAATAAGCTGATTAGGTGTCATAACAGTGATACTTCCAAAATTGACATAAACAACTGAGTTTGGTTCTTTTGAATCAAGCCATTTAATACATTCTGGCTCCTCTTTCCAAAGGCTGGATCCAATTGTCTTCAAATTCTCATCATCAACATGTTTCACTAGCAAATGCAAGGGACCTATGGGGTATATTGGAGGAAGAATTTTTTGAAGTGATTCAAGAACTTCAGTCTCTAGTGACTCAAAAGTGTTGATGATAAGTGCTGATGCCTTTTTAGATCTCTCTGTTTCTTGAACTACAAACTCGACCATGTATTCATCTGGATTTGTAGTTCTCAAGAAACTTGGTAGATCCCTTAATCGCACATCTTTCATGGCTGGTATAAAATCCAATGTTGTTTCTAGGTACCCATTTGTGAAGTAACTCGCATCTACACTTCCCAAAAAGAGAAAACGTCAAATCACATACATATAACGATTCAAGTTTTATGCACTAATATGTATCCAATTTTTACACTATTAGGTTATTATATTTACATATAAATAACCTACCTTATATTCTATAACGCGTAAAATATAATATACTAAAGTGCACAAAACATAGAAGGGAGCTAAATAGTACTCTCTATCATCTTTCTATAATTAGAAATAAGTTATCTTAAGGAAATAATTTTTAGCCACATAAATAAATTACTATGACTTGTTTTACTCCCTCTGTTTATGTTTACTTATCCAAATTCAAATTCACCAAAGTCAAATTCTAAGTTTACTTGTCCTTTTAGCAATTCAAGATAAAATTGGCTATATTCTTCCTAATTTACCCTTGATATTAAATACCTTGTATTTTTCAAAATCCCTTCTCAATTAAATACCTTGTACTTTTCAAGTATAATTAATAAGGATATATTTGTCAAGTTTAAATTTTCTTATTTTTTTTGTGGAAGTAAAAAGCTGAAAGTGGACAAGTAAACTTAAACGGAGAGAGTAGATCACAAATTTTAAAAGAACTTTCTTTTTCAAACGGCGTATCAAGTCAAAAACCACTGCATAAAATGCATAAAATGAGACGGAGGGAGTACATACCAAGTGTACAAATAAAGCCAGCTTAAAGCAAGGACATCGACAATGCAATATCTAAGAGTCAATAGATTCAAAATATATGTATTCTTATTATATGCATACAGCAAACCTATCTTAATGGAGGATAAAGTATTATAATACATACCTTTAAGTGGAGTATACCCTTTTTCAATAAGCTTGGAGTAATGCATATATCCCAAGAAACCACAAGCACTGGTGGTCCAAAACAAAACTTCAGGGACATCCAATTCTTGTGCAGCAGCTAAAGTAAAGCTCATGACACCATCCGAAACGATGCACGAGACGGGTGGCACGTTAGATGTGTAAGTATCATTGAGCTTTGCAAGAAGATCCTTAAAAGGACCTAAACAAGTTTTTGTTGTAGATTCACAAAGAGAAGGAATATCTTGTGTTGTATCAGCATCACTAGGTGGAAGTCCATCAGGAATAGTCTCAAAATGGAAAGAAGCAAGACCATTGAGAGCATCAGGACCACGAGTCCTAAGGAGACGTCTATGGTTAAATTCAGTATTGACAAAAGTAATATGAAAGCCTTTGTGATGAAGGATTTTGGCAAACTTTAGCATGGGATTAATATGGCCTTGTGCAGGGTATGGTATGCAAACTGCATGAGGCTTTTTTAAGTCAGCTTTAAGGGAACCCATTCTTTCTTTCTAAAGTAAATTTCTCAAAAGGGAAAGGAAAGATTTGGTAGTTTTAGCAAGAAGAATGAAGAAGACCCCTGATATTTATAGATAAAAAAACAAAGGTCAAGAGAAAGTGACAGCAAAAAAAATATACTTACTATGCTATAATGTTTATCTTTAGTAATCATATCGTGTATCTCATATTTCATTCGTTCAAAAAAAGATAATTTATTTAATAGTTCATTCTTTAAAAAACGGTACTCATTCTATCTCAATTTATGTGACAAACTTTTTTTTTGAATGATATATTTTTATCTTTATTAAAAAAAATTATTTTATGAAATAATTTCTAATCACACAAATTTATTAGGTTTGTTTTAAACCACAAATTTTAAAGATAAAACCCAACAATATTTTTATTCCATGACTCCGAATTCAACACCATTGGTTCATGGTGGAGGAATACCATATAGTCCGACATCCAGTTGCATGTCTATTTAAGCTAGCTAATGGATATAAATTTGGTTGAAACTTGAAAATATGATTTTGAAGTTGAGTTGAAAATACTTTTTGAAAGTCGTTGCTGCTGTGTTTGGACATGCATTTTACTTTAAAAAAAAATGAGGTTTTGTCAATGGAAAGAAGCTTTTCTACCAAAAATTGGTCTAGACAAGATTTTAAATTTTAAAATTTTCATTTTAAAAATCTATGCAAAAAATGTCATCTTCTACGAACAGATATTGTTTCCAAAATCTGTTTGAAAAAAAAGTGGCCAAAATTTATGTCCAACCGCGAGCTAAGTTGGACTACTGTTGGGAAATGGAAAACTCTGCAAGTTTAATATGAATAGGCTGGAAGGCCTGTTTCGAGGTCAAATATGAGTTGCTAGTATATTATATTCATTAATTAGTCAATTTCTCCACGAAAATTGTCATGCAGTGCATCATCGATTCGGCAGGAACTCTGGTAGAAGACAATGATGATAACCGGCAAAATACATACTTTGCTACTTAAACTTGTCCTGAAAATATAATTACACACCTTAACAGGCGACTAGTAGATAACACCTCCCATAGTGCAAGTGGTTATATATGTCTTTGGTGTTTATTAATACCGTTTCGAACGTATTAAGAGGGTCTTAGATCGCCCGTAAAGTTAAGCTATGTAACTGTATTTTCGGGACAAATTTAGATACCAAATTATGTATTTTGCCGATGATAAACTAATAACCATGACACTATACTTTATTAATATGTGTTTCATGATAAAATCTAAGTTGGTCGGTTTAAAGTGTGATTAGCAATTTTTGTTGCACAAGTAATGAATATATAGATGACCATTTAAACTATTAGGTAAAAAGTTAAAACTTCAAGAAGCTGGTGATGTGAACATATTATCTGTATCATTATACATAATACGGCAATGACCATTAAATCTGTTAAAAATCCATCAATAAGTCGGTAATGTGCACATGATCTACATAATATGATTTTGTGGGACAATTTACTGTTTATGCTTTTAGGTTCTTCCAGTGTGAAGGATCTTTTCAGTCAAAGCTGCAAAAAGAATAATGATTCAATAAAACTTGTGAGCATTTCAAGGCATGGTAAAATACTCACAATATAGAGAGTATCCTGCTGAAATCTAATAGCAGGAACCAAATCAAATATTGCTAGCTTGGGCCAAGATTTTACCTTATTCTATCACTGAACCGCTAATATAAAATTCTGCATTTGTCAATATAAATATAGTACTAACTTTTTTCAAACTTAAAGTACTGCAAATGCTCTAGTTTTTTAACTTCAATCAGATAGTGTCAAAGCAACTTCTATACGACTGAATTTCCCTTTAGAAAATGCAGTAATGCACAAGCTATGTCTAGTGGGGTTTTCGTCTACCATTAAATAACATCTACTAAAGTAGGTAAACTAAAGTGTTAATTATTGCCTCATATTAATATCAAAAGACAAAAAGTAGATACATCATTTACTTAAAAAACTGAAGATTCCTTTTTCTTTGATATAAATGATTACAATATATATAAGCCACAAAAAAGTTGTACATGCAAATAATCAGTGGCGGATCTTCCTTTGTATGCATGGTTCACTGGAACCCACTCTATTAAATAGAAGATCACAATTTTATGTGTTATTTTTTAAAATTGTTATTGTATAGTGTAGTGTGAACTCATAGTCAAAAATACGTTAATACAGTGCACTCATGAACTTAAAATTCTAAATCCGCCAAAAACATGCAATATCTTCTTTCATAGAAATTCTAATTATGTCTTATTCAGGTGTGTTGGCAATGAAAGTTAGCAACTTAAATGTAGTAATGAATCTAACCTTTTACACTTAATTATAGCAAGTACAAGTAAATGGAATTATGCATCCATTTACATTTCCTGTGAGAGGCCCTTTGATCAAAACATACTCCAAATATGCTTCAAATTGTCGTTTTGTTTCTTTTTTTTTTTTTTTTTAACATTTTAGACTCCTCTACAATTAAATTAGGAGTAACTAGTTAACAATATTTTTTGCTAATTCTAGGCATCATTTAGTAATATGCTGGTCTGCATGCAGGTAGACTACGTTGGAACAATTGATGTCCTTACCACATCATGTAATACACTATAAGTGTCTTTTGTACACTATAACTGATTTATTACTTAACCATAATTAATTAAATTATATTGATGCAAATATTCGATGTGAGTTTTTTATTTAATTTATGGTGCATCCCTCTGAGAGATGCATGCAATATTTGACTAGTTTATAAGTTTTTTCCGCCACAAAGCCGCCTCGTTGAAGTTCATTATTTTTCGAAGTGGTTTTCTTTGTTCGTAGAAGTAATTACTCCTATGTGGTTTTGACTTTTGTGTGAATTGAGAAAATGTAGCACGCATTTGATGCTTTTGACTAAAAATAATTAAGGTCGTCCATTTTATTTACTTAACGAAGAAAATGAAGAGAAGAAACATAAAGATAGTAGAATTTCACCTGGCTCCTCTGTGACACCTTATCTTTATTTTTCCACGTACATATATTTGGATGAGTGACACTAATAGTGGTATAAATTATATTCATTTTAACGAGTATCTTCATTATAATTAAAATAATATTTTGAAAAATACCTCATCTGTTCCTTAGTAAATGTCTTTTACTTTTTTTATTTGTTTCAAAATAAGTATCATTTTAAAAAATAAATGTAAAATTAATTATTCTTTTCCGTTAACCTTAAAATTGAAGAGCCAATAAATGATTAGTTGTACTTAAGTTTGATTATGATGTTAGTAAATGAGAGTAATCTGGTAAAGTATACATAATATAATATATTTTCTTAATAAACGTGGAAAGGGTAAAATGGGCTCTTATATAAGGACGGAGGGGGTACTCCCTAACTGTAATTAAAAAAAAAAAAAAAAAAAAAAACTTTAGTTCCACAAATTATGATATCCATTAATTCATTAATTTCAGTTCATTATTTGAACATTCAAATATTAAAACAAAAAGGTCAAAACTATGCTCCAGACTATAAAAAACTATAGTTGGAAAAAGGGTTTGGTGTAATTTCAACTTCATCGAGAGATATATTTTAATGTTTACAAATAAGTATAGTCCATTTCTTTTTTTTTTTTGGTAATTAGAAATTTCATTAATCACCAAATTTTGAAATACAAATCCTAGTCTGCTTCAACTCAGCAGAACTACATTACATTTTAACTCTCCTATGATAAAACAGTAACTACCTAAGCAGCTAACTACTAGAAAACATAACTATTAATCAAATGCGCTTGTCTTCCTTTGGCTCGAGCATAGCACATTACAGCAATGTTCTTGGCTATACAAGATCCCTCTCTTTCTTTCTTCTCGAAGATCCTCATGTTCCGTTCATTCCATATGGCATAGATAGCTTCAGCATAGACTAATCTAACCGTTAGTGCCCTTGCAGTTCTTCCTCTTGCCTTCATTGATATCCAGGTACTCAGCTGGTCCCAAGTTTGGTCCTGCCAGTTTTGCCACTGCAACCAGATTGTTATTCTTCTCCATATTGCTCTGGCATATTCACATTCAGCAAACACATGATTCCTTGTTTCATCAGTTCTCTTACACAAGCAGCATTGTTTCTCTACTGTCATACCCCATTTACATAGTCCGTCTGTGGTCATTAGTTTCCCCTGTAGGCATAGCCACATTGTAAACTTTGCATTTGGCCTTGCTTCATTCTTGAACATCAGGTGTTTCCAGTCGACCTTAGTATGGACTCCAAGTAGGTTGTAGTACACATGCCTGATAATACTTTTTCTTGACTTCATTCCTGTGCCCATTGCAGTGTACTTCTTCCCTGCTTCTATTATCTTTCTCACCATCCATGTTGCTTGATTTGGAACTGTGATACTGCTTTGAGGCTATCTCTTGATGTAGAATTCATGTACCCATTTAATCCACAGCTTATCTTGCTTGGAGCTTATATCCCATGATTGCTTGATTAGAGCAGCCTGGTTCCATAGCTTTAAGTTAGTGAGGTTCAACTCACCTACTGCTCTAGGAAGGCACATCTTCTCCCATGCTACTAAACTCTTTTTTGTGATTGAGCTTGTTCGTGACCATATAAAGCTTCTACAGTGGGCCTCTATTAGCTTAACCACTTTCATAGGTAAAACAAACAATTGTGCCCAGTAGGCCTGGATGCCAAAGGCTACAGTTTGGACTAACTGGACTCTTCCTGCATATGACAGCTTCTTTGCTGTCCAAGAGGTGATTTTGGACACTATCTTGTTTATCAGTGGCTGCCATTGGACTATAGTTAGCTTCTTTGTAGATAGGGGAACTCCCAGGTACCTGAAAGGTAGCTCACCTTCTGTGTAACCCAGAGTTTGCAGAATTCTCACTTTGTCTTCTTCTTTGACCCCTCCAAAATAGACTGCACTCTTGCTTAAATTTGCCTGCAATCCAGATGCAGTTGAAAACTTTAGGAAGCCTTTATGTAGACATGATACAGCTCTATTGTCTCCTCTTGCAAATAGCAATAAGTCATCAGCAAAGCTGAGATGAGTAATGCCCAGCTTTGCACATCTGGGGTGGCTTTTGAAAGCTTTATCTTCTCTCAGTCCATGCAGGATTCTGCTAAGGTACTCCATAGCTACTGCAAAAAGGAAAGGGGAGATTGGATCTCCTTGCCTGAGCCCTCTTTCTGCTTTAAAGGGAGTAGTAGGTTCCCCATTCACTAGCACAGTATAGCTAACTGTCTGGATGCACTGCATCACCCACTTTGTGAATCTAGTTGGAAATCTGAGTCCCTCCATTACCTGCTCCACATATACCCATTCCACAGAATCATAAGCTTTCTGCATATCTACCTTGATCATACACCTTGGAGATATATGTTTCCTTGCATATGCTTTAACCAGTTCATGAGCTAATATCACATTATCTCCTATCTTTCTCCCAGGTACAAATCCAGCCTGGGCCTCATTAATGACTGAGGCTATGACTTTTTGGATCCTCCTGGCAAGGACTTTGGATATGAGCTTATACAGTACAGTGCAACATGATATTGGCCTGTATTCTTTGACAGTTTCAGGGCACTCATTCTTTGGTATCAAAGTTATGGAGGTACAGTTTATATCTTTGTTCATCCTCCCTGTGCAAAAGAACTGTTTGACAGCTTGTATCACTTCTCCTTTGATTATTGGCCATGCTCTTTTGAAGAACACAGCATTATACCCATCAATACCAGGGGCTTTATCATCTCCTATTGCTGATAGTCCCTCTTGTATTTCTTCTTCAGTAACATCTGCACACATCATTACCTGTTGCTCATGATTCAGAGTTGGACCATAGCTCATTATTCTCTTGTCCACTGCTGGTAGACATGTGGCAGCAGATCCCATTAGTGACTTGTAGAAATTTACCATTTCATTCTTGATTCCTTCAAAATCTGTCAGTTTTCTCCCATCTAGAGCTGTTAAGGTGTCTATCTGCTTTCTGTGGCTCCTTTCCTTTGTGAGTGCTGAGAAGTACTTAGTATTAGAATCTCCTAGTTTTATCCATTTGCTTCTTGCTTTTTGTTGCAGTGCACTTTCCTCCGTCATGCTCCATTTCTCCAGTTGTATCATAGTGCTTTTTTCTTGTTGGTGCAGAGCCTCTGAATACTGTAGCTGCATTGCTTCTTGGATTTTTCTTAAGTCATCTCTTGCTTTTGTAATTTTCAGTGCAATAGTCTTGAATTCTTCTTTATTCAGTTGCTTGAATCTTATTTTAAGCTCCTTCAGTTTGCTCCATACACTTGCCATTTTGTCCCTCTCATTTCCAGTTCCCCACCCCTCTTTAACTATGCTCAGGAAAGACTCATGTTCTGCCCATGTATTAAAGAACCTGAATGGTACTTTAATACCTTGCTTGGCCTTCTTAATTGTTAACAACATAGGTGCATGGTCAGATATGTATGGAGCTTCATACTCCAAGGCTAAGTGTCTCCATTTCATCATCCATTCTGAGTCACCAAATGCCCTATCAATTCTGCTGTATATCCTGTCTGCTCCAGTTTGGTTATTTGTCCAGGTATAAAACTCTCCTCTCCATGTGAGTTCAGTCAGAACTAGTTGGTGGACACACTCATTGAAATCTCTTAGCTCTGCACTAGTAACTGGATTCCCATGAAGTCTATCCTGTGGGGATAGAATTGCATTGAAGTCCCCACAGATAAACCATGGGTGCATCACTCTTCTGCTTATAAAGCTTAACTGGTTCCAGAGTTCCTTTCTTTGGTCTATAGTGTTATACCCATATACTACTGTTACCTCAAATTCATATCCATCTCTTTTATCCTGGATGAGGCAATGTATCAGCTGCTCATGGTTGTCCATCCCTTTGACTTTATACACTGTATCATCCCAAATGCACCATATTCTTCCATTAGTAGCTTTCTCATAATTGTGTAACCAGTAGTATAGTCCATTTCTACATCTATTTTTTTCACGTTTATTAGAATAAATTAGGAAAGTTTAACAGTATAAGTTACAGCAAATTAGGAAGTTTAAAAGTATAGCCTTTTAAATCCTTATCAGAGTTAGAGGGTGTTTCTCTAAATATATCATTTTAACTAGAGTTAGATATATAGTTGTTACACCACCAAGTGATGTGGTGCAATGGATGTGACTGTTCATCCCTTAACCAGACGTATCGAGTTCGAGTCCTGGGTATGAAAAAATTCTTGGCAGGGAGCCCTTCTTTCAGAAAGGGGCTCTACGCGGCGGCGCGAATCCGAATTAGTCGGGGCCTTAGTTTCAATGAGGATACCGAACACCGAGCGGAAAATCAAATGTTAATCATTTACCTGTGTGCTTGAGAAAATAAAGAATGTGTAATTGAAGAGAGAGGCAATTCCCTGCACTTGATAACATTAACTTAAGACAGCCCATGATGTTACATGTACAAATATAGTAGTTGAATTTCATGAGGGTACTGAAGTTCCATATTCGCAGACCTAACACACAACCATTTCTCATTTAATGCACAGTTAGATGAACGTGATGATTAGTGCCACTAGTTGGAAAGTCTTTTTCCAGAAATTTTTAGTTTCAGTAACTTGTCATTGGTCCCATCAAGTCTTGTTTCAGAGTGATGGCGATCCCGACAATTGCTTAAATTGTAGCATCTGCTCGAAGGACAGCTCGTGTGTAAATGCCCCTTAGGTACTCTAAGGATAGCTCGTGCCTAAAATGCTTTTAGGTGCCTAATGAAATGCCACCACAAAAAAATAAAATCAACAGGAATATGATCCAAAATGTTTTAGGTGTAATGCAAATGGATCAAACTGAAGAGCACTTCCTCATTTCAAAAGTACTACTCCCCGTTCCATTTTATGTGTCATAGTTTGACTTGGCACAAAGTTTAAGAAATAAATGAAGATTTTTGAAACTTGTAGTGTAAAATAAGACAAAGATGTTTGTGTGGTTGTAAATCATTTCAGTAATGACAGAACTGTAATTTTGAAGTTAAATTATTACCAAATATAGAATGCTGCTATTCTTTTTGAAACAGACGAATAAGGAAATGCTGCCACATAAATTGAAACGGAGGGAGTACGAAACTCATATGACCAAAATTAGGAAGTGGTCCTCCCTAAAAGCTTTTATTATGAAAATAATTTTGAGGGACTATATCAAGGTTATACAGGCATGCCGAAAAGCGGATCGAATTGATAAAGCATTTAAGTGTATAATAATTTGAGTGGTTTGAATGATGAATCGATAGTGACAGATTTCAAAATGTGCCAAATTCGCCCACTCTGTACAGCTTCTAGCTTTCTTCGATCCATTCAATTTATTGAAAATATAATACATAGAAAAATTGACTACACAAACGTCTTGCTTGTATGAATTATGAAAGCAACGTACTGTATGTACAAAAATGCAAGAGAAAGTTGGGCATGGCTCTCCAAAAGATCATATGAAGTACTCCATAAAGAAAGAGAAACGTAAGAACAACGCAGACATTGCTATTGGCGTCGTGTTCAAATGATATGATTTCAAACACAACATGTTTGAACATTGAAGCAATCAAAGAAAATATATATAGTTATTATAAATAAAGTTATTGTTATTGTATAAAAAAATATATATGTATGAAGAAGTTTGTCACCAATTTTGCCTAGTGTATTTACCAGCCGGAAGGAACTCAATGCAAAGGTCAAGATTCGGTTTGAGCCACACGGTGAGTGTCAGTTTGGTGGGGTAATCTAACCCAAAGTTATTCCCACATGTTATATTATTCATTTTGGGACAAGTCTACACTGTTTTTTCATAAATGCCTCACTTATTAGTATTAACAATCTCCCCATGAACAAAGAATCCCATCACCAAAATTCATGGGCTACCATGAGGGGCGAAACTACGTTAGGGGAAGGGGTCACAGGAGTCTGCTTCATCGAAATTTTTTTTAGGGTATATATATAAATAAAAAAAGCTACACTATATTGCTACAAATATGAAGTATGACACTGCTTGAACTAAAGAATCTTGATGATGCAGTGGTGGGCGCCATCTATCCTCCTGTAAAATCACTTGTGTTAGATGTCATCATTTACCAAGATTAATAGTAACATGTACAAGGATAAAATAAGAATATTATGCTTAAAATAAAACCCTTGACTTTGAAAGCTAACTGGAGATCTTCAAAAAAATTTCAAGATCTATTGTCTCTATTTCGAAGTGACATCACTTGCAAAAAATTCTGTGAATGCCACTGGCTATCATGAGGAGTCGTTGTGTCAATGGGGTGATTTGCACAGTTAGGCCCCTTTTGCGCGCTGCTTAGTCTTGTCCACATTTGTTTTTTCTGCAATAAAAGAGCCTATTTTCAATTTACGGTAGATCGGTCAAAAATTTTGAACAATGTCAACATAAGTAGAGGCATGCAAATCGAATTGGAAAACTAAACCTAATCGGCAAATCAGGTCAACCCAAAGGAAAAAAGAAAGCTAATTAGTAGTGTTTGATTTAGTTTAGTGTTGAAAAAAGACCGACACATTAGGTTTTGCTTAATATTACCAAAGAAAACACAAAACGATACCAATTCAAACCTGCATTATATATATGTAAAATATATTTAAATTACTTTATGCATAAAAATTATATAAATTAGCAAAAAATACCATCTCTAAAGTAGTTTGTCATAATCTTCTATATCAATTTATTAGATATTCGTATTACATAAAATCCCTATCTTCGGTCCATAAAAATTGGAATTCTAGTCAATACCCCACTCTAAGTCTCTTCAACTTGGCCATTTTATTTTTGGAGAAAAATTATGTATACATATAGGAGAGTTCATATCTATAATTTTTTAGATAGTATGTTAATGCTATATGTTTAGTGTGTGTGTCTATATATACACACAAAAAAAATTAGAATATGTCAGATATGCTACATATACTATATTTATATAATTATTTTTATAGCTAAATATTTTTCTTTGGTTTTATTTCGTTGAATCAAAGCACCATATAATTATTGTTTATCTAGTAAAAAAAACCACATAACGATTTAGATAAAAATCCGACTTTATTTGGATTGATTTGGTTTATACATTTAGACAACTGTCATAGTTAGTTTAGTTTGATAAATAAATAAATTGAACCAAACTAGCCTATATTCACCGCCAATCACAAGTTTTGACTGATCAGTCTATTGTCCATTTGTTCATAAGTTTTAACGAATTATCAAAAACTTAGGACCACTTTTAAAACATACAAACAAGTTTTGTGTGTTCACTAGCAAAATATGGACGAAAGAGATAAATCGACCTCTAGATGGACAAAGACAAAATATCACTCTCTTGAACGTGCCGTATTGATTGAATATTTTTATACTTCAAGGATCAGGAAGTTGTTTAGGAGCAACGATCAAAATAAGTAAAAATTTAGACAGGTAGCCACTTTTTAGGGTGTTAAAAGAATAGCCAAACTTGCAAAATTCGAGATGGATATCCTCGACTTATAAAAATATAGAAGGTTTTTGAAGAATGACCAATGAAAGTTCAGGAAATTTTTCTGGTACTTTGAGCAATGTCGGAAATTTCAGAAAATTTCCTGAAACTTAGTTCAAAGTTATATGATTTTTTTCTGGGACTGCAAAACTGAAGTCTCGAAAAATTGAGGATCTATGGTTGCTCCACTAGTGAGTATCCCAAACCTACACCTTGTTGGTGGGGGATTTGAATCCTTATGTCCCTTTCCCCATTCCCCTCCCCTTATCCCCAAAAGTATTATAAAAAAAAGAACAAAAAAGAAAAAAAACCAAATAATAAAGAACTTCATGAAAACTTCCTAGAGTTTTAAACTATATTACGATAATATTTCCTAAATTTAGTTCAAATTTAAAGGATTTTTTTGTGTGGTTTTAACGGTTACTCTTCAAAAATATTATAGAAATTGGACATTTCTCGCGTTTGTCACAAATTTGGCCCCTCTAAGAAAAGTCTTACAAATTTGACCATGGCAAGATAGTTTCTCGTGATCGCCGGATTTTTCTATTAACAAAGACTTGGCGACCTCCAGACCTGGCATTGCCACCAATTTTTCCTGACGAATGCCATTTTTGTAAGATTTTACTTATGGAAGTCAAAACTGTAATAGCGGGGTCGAACTGTCTATTTCACGAAAAAATAAACTTGTTGCAGCTGCTCCATACCTCCTTGGTTTTTTAAAAATTTCACTGCATGCCCTCTATAAGGAGTAGTTTTGCAAAATTGCCCGTGTTAAGCAATATTTTAGCAAAATACCCTTATTTGACACGGAGCCAAGACTTCAAGGTAAAAATTTATAAGTATTAACGTGGAGCCAAGACTTCAAGGGCAAGTACTATTTTGCCAATACTTCACGTTATATCACGAGAATGCAGGAAAAGACTGGAAGGGGGCAAGTCTTGGCAGTTGCCATGACTTACAACCAAGTGCATCAAGTGTTGTCTTTTACTAATACTTGAAGGGCAAGTGTTGGCAAGTAGAAAGGGGTCAAAGGCAAGTCTTGGCAATTGCCAAGACTTACGACCAAGTGCTGGCAAGTATTGCCTTTTGCCAACACTTGAAGGGATAAGTGTTGAAACGTAGAGAGGGGTAAAGGGAAAGTCTTGGCCCCGACCCAAAATTTTGACAGGAGCATTTTCGTCCAGATTTTTTTTATTAAACTTAGTGGGAGAATTTTAGCAAAACCAATGTTAGCGCAGACAAAATACATACAATTGCTTATGGTGTCATATTTCTGTAAAATGGGCCCTTGGTTTTTATTTTGTTAGATTACTGGACTTTGAATTCATCTTGGGATTTTTACCTCAGGTAAACACTCTAAATAGGTTTTTACATTCTCTAATCACATTCTCATTTCCCTTTCTTTTCCTAGCCAGTTAGGAGGATTTATGTGATTTTTTTTATATATTTAATGTTTATTAATTGTCCCCTATCTAAAGCCTTAATTTTAGGAATTACTGTTAGATTTATACAAAATTTAAACCAAATTATTTTTATCATCCTACTAATTACGCTACTTATATTTTCTTAAAGAATTAAGAATGTGAGATCATTAAACCAATTTTATAGGAGCACATACAATTTCTGTAATTATCATTCTTTTTAATTTCATTTGCTTTCAATTTCTATTCCCAATTTCTTTTATAGTCTCTTTCTCCATTTATCTATTTTAGTTATACTGTATTCCCTTTAATATTCATTTGATATCTAAGTTGTATTTATTTATCTATTATTAACAAATTATTTCGTGAATATACAATATGTATAAAATATGTATTCAATGTTTGTTCACACAATATTTTAGCATTAGTTCGTTATTATTTATCATATATCCATCCATTATTCGCAAAATATTACTTTGTATTTCAAAAATATTATTGACATGATATGTAGTATGTATTCATTTGATATTTTTTGTTTTTTTCATTAGTTGGTATATAAAATATTTACTACATATTAACTTATTATTTATCATGTATTGATCTATTATTCATAAATTATTATATAAAATATTTACTACATATTAACTTATTATTTATCATGTATTGATCTATTATTCATAAATTATTATTTTGTATTCCACTTAATATGAACATGATATGTAGTAAGTATTCATGGAGTATTTTGTTGATTTCTTGATTAGTTAGTTGTTTACCATATATTTACTTATTATCTATCATGTATTATTTATATTTTCTATATGTGACGTATATAACTATCATGTATTATATTCTCTTTGAAATTAAGGATCTACAATCTGTAAGAAAAAAAATTCCGATTTCATAAAAATAAATAAAGATTGAAAACGAAAAAAAAAAAAACATTAAGGCGTGAATTAGGTCTCTAACAGAAATCTTTAATGATAAGATAACTACAAGTTATTTTTAATGAGTGATTTGTGGAGTACCATGTTAGGATACTGCCTATAATAACGCACCTTGGGTTTCCTAATCTTTTGCTAAAATTGTGCTTCCACTTTTTAAGGTAATATTGTTTTGGTTTTATTATTTATTCTCTCCAATAATAATTGAATTAAATTATGGCTAGTTTTTGTTATGGCTAATAAAAAGTAAAATACTATATATGGACGGTTATTTACGTTCTTTGCCCATTCATCTTTGGGGTAAAAATTTCGTGTAGGGGCCTGTTTGGCACGCGCTAATTGATTTGTAGCCGTCAAAAATAAATTTGCTGAGAAATAGCCACCTCCGGACAAATCCCAGTATAAATACTGGGGCTTTGAACAAGTTTTATTCAAAGCCCCAGTATTTATACTGGGAAGCTTCAATAAACTAACCCCAGTATAAAATACTGGGGCTTTGAACAAGTTTTGTTCAAGGCCCCAGCATTTTGTTATGAGACTTTGTATAAAGCTTCAGTCCCATAACAAAATGCTGGGGCTGTGAACACAGCATTTTGTTATGAGACTGAAGCTTTATATATAAAGTCCCATAACAAAATACTAATGGGATTTATCCCTTTGATGGGACCTTTGTTATGGGAATAAATCCCATTATTTTGTTATGGGATAAAGTCCCATAACAAAATAATGTGACCTTTGAACATGTTAGTTCAAGGTCCTATTATTTTGTTATGTGATTATTTTGTTATGGACCTTTGAACAAGCTTCAGTCTCATAACAAAATACTTGGGCTTTGAACAAGTTTTGTTCAAAGCCCCAGTTTTTTGTTATGGGACTAGTCTGGGGTGTTTTTCCAATACTAATGGAGCTTAAGTGTGCGCGCAAATTTTTGGCTATTCTTCAATGAATTTTGAAACGCTGGATAGTCCCCAATGAGCGCGTCCAAAAATGGCTACTGATCAAAATTTCCCATCTTTGGGCGGAATTCTTTGGTTTTCCTTACCTAATAATAAGAAGAAGATGAGAAAGAAAAATTAAAATTAACTGAAATAGTCGCTCACTCAATCGTTTAAACAATTAATATCTGAATGACGTATAGTATTTGTATAATCGATATATAGTATGTGTCTGGTCATGTATAATCATTGTAGAACTTATGTACATCGACTTGAAAATAAAAATATTTAATTGGGTCGACTATTTTCATAAAGGGAGGATCAAAATATTTACCAACCTCTACCTATAAGCTTCATATTTACAAGCTCTATCCATAAATTATTTACATGTCCTACCCATCTAGACTTGTATACTACTCCCTCCGTCCTAATTTATGTGGCACCATTTGACCGGGCACGGAGTTTAAGAAAATAGAGGTTGACCTTGTTAAATATCAATTTTACCCTTAAAAAGTAAGAGAGAGAAGATTTGAGTAATAAAAAAGTTGTTGGTAGGTTTAAAAGTATGTAGGGCCCAACAAGGGTAAAATTGAGATGATGCATTAAATAGTTGTCAAATAAGGAAAGATGCCACTTAATTTGGGACAAACAAAAAAGGAAATGGTGCCACATAAATTGGGACGGAGGGAGTATCATTTATGCATTATACCTTAAAGGTATATACCCATATCTAGACTTGTATACTATTTATGCAATATACCTTAAAGGTATACACCCATTAGGTATAATAAATGTATACAGTAATAAATGGGTAGGTTGGATAAATACTTTTAATTTCATGGGTAGTGTAATTTTTAATGGGTAAAACTTGTAAATACTTTGAATTTCATGGGATATAGTGTAAAAAAACCCTTTCATAAAAGATCATAAGAAAGTTTTCACCGAATATCCCTTTATTGGGTCCTACATAAGTTTAGTCCCTGTTTGAGGAATTTATGCATAAATAGCTGCAATTTCAAGTTTTGTTTGTGAATAATCTTAATAATTTGCTAGAAAAAATTCTAGTGGTCACAAATTTGGGTGAAACAATAACAAAGGCTATTATTTACTACAACATATTAGTAAATGTTGCTGATTTAGCAAGACTTCCATATTGAACATTTTCCAGCAAAACTATAAATTATGATCTATTTTTGCAGTAAAAATTTCGCCCAGCGGCCACTTTTAATACTGGTATTTGGTTTGAGGCCACTATTTTCTTTGGTCTTACACTAGAGGCCATTTTTGGGCCTTTACTTAATAAACATTGACTTAAGTTCTGATCATGACTGAAGTTCAGTCCATACGGCCCCTGGACTGAAGTTCCATCTTTAAGGACTGTACTTCAGTCCATATGGCCCTGGACTGAAGTTCACTCTTTAAGGACTGGACTGAACTTCAGTCAACATGACCCTGGACTGAAGTTCTATCTTTAAGGATTGAACTTCAATCCATATGGCCCTGGACTGAAGTTCAATATTTAAGGACTGAACTTCAGTCAACATGGCCCTGGACTGAAGTTCTATCTTTAAGGAGTGAACTTCAATCCATATGGCCCTGGATTGAAGTTCAATCTTTAAGGACTGAACTTCAATCCGGCCCCTGGACTGAAGTTCTATCTTTTAAGCAAAAGTTGCCACAAACTAAATATTTTGGTATTAGTGGCCTGTGCCCAAAAACCAGTGGCAAAAGTGGCCTTTCGTGCACTTTCCCCATTTTTGCACAAATTCTTTGAACGTGTGCACATACAAGTCGTGCTTTAAAATCATTCTATTCGTGCAAATTTCCCACCAAATAATAAGCAAAAAAACTTCACCGATTTTTGTCTCACTTAAGAATGATTTAGCAAAATGACCTTGGAGGCAGCACTTCATGTTATAAATTGATAAGTGCTGCCTCTTCGGAAAATATGAAGGCCAAGTGTTGCATGCAAAGAGATTAAAGGAACAAGTGACTATGGAAGTAGCACTTCAAGTTATAAATTGACAAGTGCTGCCTCTTAGGGAAATATAAAAGTGCTGCATGAGAAGAGATTAAAGAGACAAGTGCTGTCGAGGCAACACTTCAAGTTATCTTGGAGAGCGGGGCAACACTTCAAGTTATCTGGGAGAATGTTGAAACAGATAAAATGTCAAGTGCTACCTCGGAGGCAGCAGTTACTAGAAAGGGAATAGGGGTATTTCCGTCCAAAATTTATTCATTAAATTAACAGTTTATCGTTCTTGCAAATTATTTTAAATAGGGACATTTAGGCAAACTATCGCCGTCGGTGTCATATATAGTCGTGTAGTTCTCCCAATAATAAGTGTAGGCCGAGAAATAAAAAGGGAAAATTACGCCACATAACCATTGGAAAAGAATAATTACTGTTTTTATCCACCTTTTGTTGTTTCTTTCTTTTCATAACCATAAATATATTTTAAATATTTCAAATATATATTTAATATTATGTACTTCGGATATATATATTTAATATATATTCAATATATATTTAATATATATTTCGGATACATATTTAATATATTTTAAATATTTTAGATATATATTTATGTATTAAGTTTTTGGATAGAAAAAGTTATGGATAGCTAAAAATAAATATTTGTTGATGGACGGATATTTATGTAAACTTCCCAAATAAAAACTACAGAAGAATTTGCTAATTAACGGATCATAATGAAGGGACAACTAAAACCATAGTTAAGCAAGTTATGAATCACTTAAATCCCACAAAAGCCCACATAGCTATTGGCATTGAAATTGTGCGCAAATTATAACAAATCATTATTACAAAACCATAGTATAACCTATCAACTACTTCTTTTTACTAATAACTCTTTAAATTGTAGTTTTAACCGTGTAACCGCGTGATGGGGTATTAACAAATCATGCGAGTTGGAGATACTTATGTTATCAATATTTACCTAATTGTGTATAAGAGTTCTTAAGTTGGTTATAGCTTTAGTTGCTGAATTACAATCTGGAAGATTCCAGCAAACTATATTATTAAGTCATTATCCAAAATTTAGAAAATGGAGCTGGTTCACCCAGCTTAATAAAATAGAAATTCCCAGTTAGCTTCCTACTTGCAGGCAAAATAATTTTACACAACTCATGACTTGCAACTTAAGTACCTTTAAAGAATATAAATTTTATTGTACCATGGAGAAAAACTTATGTCACTAGTAGTTAAGTATTATTGTGACTGATAATCTCACAAAAATAGTAAGTACAAGTAATTAATATATGAGTTTAAGTTTCGTGCACTGTCAATGTACAAAACTTTTTATATAATCAAATGATTTCAAAGATAATCACATTAATTTTTTTAAGCAATATTATCTTGTTTATAATTATAGAAAAATAATATTAAAGGCATATTGCATCCTACTTGTTTTCAAAGATAATTACATTAATTTTCTTAAGCAATATTATCGTTTTTATATAACTATAATTTAGAAAATATTATTAAGGGCAATATCATCACATTGAAAGAATGAGTAAGAATTTATTGTTAACGCCTCAAACAATCTGAACCATGGGGAGCCTTATTGTTTGAAGAAAAAGTACACTGAAGGGGATTAAACACTGACGACCAAAACCAAAAACAAGAATGCGATCCTTTTTCTAAGAAAGGGGCTTAAATTCTTAAACTTTATTAATGTGATTTTTTAACCATTAAAAGCATTGATTAAGCATGTTACTTTTTGAATAAGTATTTCTAGAATTCATCAATTTAACTTAGAGTCAACATTTAGACATTATGAAGCTTTTGTTCAATAAAAAATACTTCCGTCAAGCCCCTCCGAATGCAAAGAGATTGAGAAGAGACAGCTGAGACAAAGGATGATGATGGAGGATTTTAAGGGAAGAGAGAGGATAAAATAAATCTTAGTTTCATTTTAGAATTAAAAAAAATATTAGTTACTTGATATAGCAGGTCAATAATATACGATGGTGTAAAAAAATTGTATACTGACAATACATATAACCTAAACGATACGGGAACATCCTTTGAATCAACTAGCCAAAAATCGTGGATGAACCGATCAAAACAATGACGAACTCTCTTAATAGATCGATATAGATAATCTTGAATGCACATATACTTCCCTTAGCTTTATTAGTTTCTTGTGTTTTTCTGGTGCCCTATACTAATTTAACATTCATATAGTTTAATTTTAGTTTAAAGTGTGGATATGGTCAATATCAAAGTTGTCATGCATCGAGTCGATCGGCAGGGACCCCCCTTCCTCTAAGCCAGTGGGTGGGGTGTTTAGCTTCTTGTTTGACATGTGTTAAGCCATTAAGGTTTATGACTTCTAGCTAGGACCACCAAATGATGTGGTGTAGTGGATGAGACTACTCCTCCCTTAACCAGAGGTCTCGGGTTCGAGCCCTGGGTATGGAAAAATCACTGGTAGGGAGCGCTTCCCCGGAATGGGGCTCTACGCGGCGCGAATCCGGATTAGTCGGGGCTCCAATAAGGGTACCGGACACCGGGTGGGAAACCAAAAAAAAAAAAAAAAAACTTCTAGCTAGGGTTTGTAGGGATGGCAACTTGTGGGGTTAATAACTTATTGAAGATTAATGCAATGCATGCACCGAAAGGGATTAATTAACATGATCACCTACTTTTCCTTGCTTCAGCCATCGTTTATGTGGTTTTTCTTCAAATTAATTAATGTCCAAATTGCAACATTAATGTCAGTTATTGTTTTTATCATAAAACCAATGTATTAATAACTGGAGATTTGCGTGTAACTAAATTATAATATGATAGTACAATTATTAATCAATTATTTGTTTATTTTTAAACTTAAACACATTCAGAAATACAAACTTTAAAAATACAAATACTGTTTGGAATGTCAACTTCCTCCTCTTCGTGTACTTTTTCTTGATGGTAAATTTTTAAGGCATAACACTCATACCCTGATGATGAACAGAGAAACGAGCAATAGAAATTTTACTAATGAAATACTTATAACATTTATTAATTATAATTTTGTATATTTTATATGTACATTATTGTTAATATTTGAAAATTCGAATGGTTCTATAATCTTTTATCTGGCTCTTAAATATGCCATTTATATGTCATTTTACCATGTCTAGGATCCATCATTTTCTTGGAACGAAGAAAATATTTTCAATTGATAAAGCTCAAATGACGCACGCAACCGTATCTGAATTTTGAGATGAAGATAATAATACTTATTTTGGAACGAAAAACACAAAACAAAGTAGTAAAAATTTCGCATAGGGGCCTGTTTGGCGCACGCTAATTGATTTGTAGCCGTCAAAAATAAATTCGTTGAGAAATAGGCACCTCCAGACAAGTCCCAGTATTTTATTATGGGACTTTGTATAAAGCTTCAGTAAACTAACCCCAGTATAAAATAATAGGACCTTTGAACATGATAGTTCACAGTCCCATTATTTCGTTATGTGACTTTATATATAAAGATTCAGTCCCATAACAAAATAATATGTTCAAAGGTCTCATTATTTTGTTATGAGACTTTATATGTAAAGCTTTAGTCCCATATTTTGTTATGAGACTTTATACATATATATATAAAGCTTCAGTACCATAACAAAATAATGAGACCTTTGAACATGTTAATTCAAGGTCCCATTATTTTGTTATGAGACTTTATATATAAAGCTTCAGTCCCATAACAAAATAATGAGATCTTTGAACATGTTAGTTCAAAGTCCCAGTATAAAATACCGAAATTAATCTGGGGTATTTTCCAACGCTAATGGAGCGTAAGTGTGCGCGTAAATTTTTGGCTATTTCTTAATTAATTTTAAAACGGTGGATAAAACTAATTGAGCACGATCCAAAAATAACTATGCATCAAAATTTCCCAACAAAGTAAACTAAGCACAAATATTCTCCCTATCCCACAAAATACCTTCCCTGGTTTATCTAATTCCCCTGACCTGAATACTAGTATTTGTTTTTAGGTCAATTCACGCGTCATTAATTCTCACAAAATATAAAAGAAACAAACGACATGTACATCACCAACATAACGATACCCTTATCTTATTATTTTCTTGGCAGCTTCCCTACTTTTCAAACATATATATAGAGAGAGACACACCTTAGTCACAATTCAATCTTATCACCATGGCATCTATCAACAAGATCACCATTTCTCTCTTACTATTTTCACTCTTTCTTGTTCTTCATATTCATTATTCATTAGCCAACAATTCAAGAATACTTGCTTTAGTTAACGAACCACCACTTGTCCTAAAATACCATAATGGTGCTTTGTTAAAGGGTCATGTAACCATTAACCTTATTTGGTATGGACAATTTCCCTCTAACCAACGAGCAATCATTCTCGACTTTATTCAATCTCTTAGCCCCAAACACAACATTAGTATACCTCCACCACCTTCCGTGGGTTCATGGTGGCGCACCACTGAATTGTATAAAGATGGTTCATCTATAATTTCTTTGGGAAAACAAATATTTGATCAGAAATACTCTCTTGGGAAATTGTTGAAAGATCCTCAGCTTGAAGCTTTGGCTTCTAAAGCTACTCAAACTAACTCTATTGCCGTTGTGTTAACAGCAGCCGACGTAGCAGTCGAGGATTTCTGCATGAACAGGTGATCGCACTTACGGTCTAGTAACTTGAACGACATACTCCCTCCGTCCCAATTTATTTGTCGTAATTTGATTTGGTACAAAGTTTAATAAAGAAAGACTCTTAAAACTTGTAGTCTAAAATAAGCCATGGATATTTGTGTGACTATAAATAAGTAAAAAAGTAGCATTGAAGTTGAATTGTTGCCAAATTTAAAAATATGACAATTTTTTGGGAGGGACTTACAAGGAAAGTAGGATAAATTAAGTGAGATAGAGCGAGTATATATTAGAACAATTTTTTTCCGAAACAGTTTATATTTAAACTAAGTTCATATCTTACAGATTGACCTTGAGCAATACTATACTACATGAATTATCCAATAAAT
Source organism: Petunia x hybrida (assembly GCA_037355625.1). Classification (NCBI taxonomy): domain Eukaryota; kingdom Viridiplantae; phylum Streptophyta; class Magnoliopsida; order Solanales; family Solanaceae; genus Petunia; species Petunia x hybrida. Next base: position 5,432,868 of record JBBBVM010000048.1, on the reverse strand, counting down.
TTTATGTGTAGACATACTCATGTACCAATGCATGTGACATAATTTGACTAAAGTATGAATTTAAGCAAGAAATGAAGTTTTCAAAACTTGTGATCTTGTTAGCCGTAACATTTGTGTGTTTATATAATTTTTTAAAGTTGTGATCTTAACCATGTCATCACATGATTTCTGTCATATAATCAATCCAAAGTTATATTATTTTCAAATGTAAAAATATGTCATATAAAATGAAACAAATTGAGTACTAGCTAGTATAATGTAGAATACTATGCCAAAATAGTATGGTGATATTTCATACCAATTTACTTAAAATCTTGAATTTGCCTATGCAGGTGTGGCATGCACGGTTGGACTCAAGGGAAGAAAGGAGGCAAGTTTGCATACGCTTGGGTGGGTAACTCAGCGAGCCAATGCCCGGGACAATGCGCATGGCCGTTCGCCAAGCCGATCATCGGACCACAAATAGCTCCATTAGTTGCTCCTAACGGTGATGTTGGTGTTGATGGAATGGTAATAAACCTAGCAACAGTTTTGGCAGGAACTGTAACAAATCCATTTGATGGAGGGTATTACCAAGGCCCATCTACTGCACCTTTAGAAGCTGTATCTGCTTGCACTGGGATATTTGGCTCGGGTGCTTTCCCTGGATTCCCAGGTAAGACACTAGTTGATAAAACAAGTGGTGCCAGCTACAATGCCCAGGGAGTGCATGGGAGAAGGTATTTGCTTCCAGCAATGTGGAACCCAAAGACGTCAACATGCAAAACATTAGTGTGAATTTTTGTTGCAAGCAAAAAAAATAATATAAAAAAAAATATTTTGATTTTCAATTTTTTGTTTGTTCATATATGAATTGTGTGTATAGCATCTACTCTACAAAACCGAGAGTACCCCTAAAGAAATAAGATGGATTGTACCAAATTCTTTATTTCACGTTGAAAATTCTCTCCATATTGAAAAATAACATATAGGAGTAGTTATTTGATTCTTTCAAAGATTTATTAGGCCAACTTGACCTTGTGATGTGAATCGCTATTAGTTATTGAGTTTAAATTCTATATATCATTGGTGTATTAATTTTTTATACCATTAAATAATATTGACATGTTATAGCGGATAATCAATTTTTTCTAATTTTTTTTAACACAAAAATAAAAAACTCTTGATTTTCTTTTCTCTCCCTCCTTCAAATCATCATCTTCCTCAATCTATCCCTTTATCTTCTTCAATCTCCCTCTACCTCTCGTTTTTTCGTGAGACCTTCAGTTTGTTCTCTTTATATTTCGGTTACATGTGAATTATATATATTTTCGTGAAGGATGCTTGTTGGAGAATGAGTTTTGGACAGATTAATTTCCTTGTTTGCCTTGGAATTGCCGGCGACAAAAACATAACAAAGATGGTTCGTTATTGATATCCTAAAATTTAAAAATTGAAAGAACAAACAAGGAATTAAAATAGATACAAAATAAACACCAAATTTAAGAAATTTGGAAGCAATGTTGAACTCAAACCAACACCTCTCCTTAGATTATAAATAAAAGAGGCACCTAATCTAAATAAACCCTCAAGAGGACTGAATACCTCTTGCAAGCTCATGGAAGTTTGGAAGCAAGAATGGCCTATCCATAATCTATCTCAAAGAGTTCTCACAATTCAACATAGTCTCACCTAGGAAGGAAGACAATATAAACTATTTATACTAGGGCTTAATTAAAACTAACAATTACCTAAATTGCCCTACAACTAGTTATTACAAAAAACTAAAAGTCTACTATCACTAAATATTAAAGCTGCTTGAAGCACCCATCTTCGCGAACGCGCCAATAGCCTCGCGATCGCGAAGCCAAGATTCTGGGACTTACCGTTATCGCGACTGAGTGTCCCGCGACCACGCTTCTTCTCTAAGTTCCTTCTCCGTGATCGCGTGTGAGTCCTCACGATTGCGCTTCCTGCAATATCCAGATTCAGCAGCTTCACTTGTTCACTTTGGCCATCTTTTGCCTTGATTATTGGCTTCTAAGCCTTTTTGAAACACTCCAAGCTTTTGATGTTAAGTCTAAATCCACCAATGTTATGAACGTCAATCCGAATTGCATCAATTATGAACAATATCCATCAAATTTGGTTGAGAACTGAGCCAACTGAACAAAATAAAAAGAAAGAAGATTTGGTTGAGAACAAGGATAAGGGAATAGAAGGGCCCCTAAGACTTAAAGCCTGTTTGGGTGGGCTTATAAGCAGCTTATTTTAAGTGGCTTATAAGTTAAGTCACTTTTTGAGAAGTTAAGATTTCCTAACTTCTACAAAAGTGGCTTTTAAGTCCAAAATTTTTTAAGTTACCAATATTCAGTAAGCATACAATTGACATGCATATATTATTGAGTATGTTTTATGATCGTTATTCATAAATAGGTACTTGATATGCATTTATATCATGATTTACCACGAAAAATAATAATTATCTGACAATATTCAGTAAATATGCACTTGGTATGCATATGTTTAAGTATATCTGGATATAGATTAATGCCCTTGATATTAGGCAGCGGCAATATCTTTCTTTCCTAAATTTTTGCTGGTTGAGAAATGACTAGAGTTTGATATGTATAACTATATATAAGATACAATTATGGGATGACTACTTTTGGCCCGTAATTGGCTCGTAATGTCATGGTATTTTCAATTTTATGGCTCTATCTGACTTGTTTTTCTTTTTATTAATTATCTTCGAAAAATAAGGCATGGCATACATTATACAAATAATATAGAAAATTCTAATTTTCTTTCTCTCTCGAGCAGCCATATTCTTTTTTTTTTTTTCTGGCAAGGCTGCCTTTTCTTCGATGAGATCTGACCATTTTTTCTCTTTCTTCCACCAACCCCTGACATTGTTTCCTCTCCTTTTGGTACCAACCTCCACTGTCGTTTACACTCTATCTTCGTCATTTCTCTTCCTCCCTTTTTGCTTAGTAGTCGTTGCTTCACATCTAGAGGGAGAGGAAGGTGTGGTCGCGGATGCTGCTTCTTTTTCTGGTGCCAGTTCTTTTTTTTTTTTTTGGGTGTTTGGAGGATTTTTTATGGCTACAATGGATTTATGGTGGTTATGGTGTTTTTAATTTGTGGTGGTTGAAGGTGGAAAGAAAACTACTAGAATTTCAGTGTTTTCCAACATCCAATTCGACGGAATGTGCACCGTATGCAATTGAGATCGAAAAATATTAAAATTATTTATTTTTCTATTATTATCTGTTTCAACAGACATCCATCAGAAAAATGGAATAAAAATAAAGTAAAACTCCGACGAACGTCTGTCGAAATATTAAAATAGAATTAAAATATTTAGTTATTCTCTGATGGACATCTCTCGGAAGACTATTTACAAAACAGATCCAACCCCATTTATTTCCCCCCTCTCTCTCTCCAGAGATTGGTTTGCCTAATACCTCCACCTATCAATCTCTGCAAGATATCAACATAGAAATATGTGCACGAACTTTTTTCTCTTCTTCTTCTTTTGGTCACCTCATTTGTCCGTTCCTAATCTGAATTCTCCCTCCATTCCAATTTATGTGACAACATTTCGTTTTTAGTCTGTTCCAAAAAGAATGGTAGCATTCTAAATTTGGTAGCAATCTAACTTCAAAATTACAGTTTTGTCATTAATGAAATGATTTATAACCACACAAATATCTATGTATCATTTTAGATGGGTGAATTGCAAAAATATGCTATCGGAAGCAATGGTTTGCCAAATTGCCCTCACTAACAGATGTTTAGCAAAAATGCCCTCATTAGTTTAATAAAACCTTTTTCGGACCAAAATACCCCTACAAACCAATAAAAAGACGCTCACAGTACATCCCCTTCCTTTTCACTATTCACGCGATCACAGCAATCCTAGACCCATTCCTTTCATAGATTGCTCCATTCAAGCAAAGGTTCACTATAAGATTTCTTCAAATTGCTATTGAATTTTACTAACAGTTTGATTAATTTCTTTATAATTTCATTTATATTATTCTTAACTTTGGTTAAAATTCTATATAAACCAAACGATATATGATTTTTATTCATAATAATAAAAAAACACATGACATTAGATTGATTACAGTAATTGTAATATGCACTTTCATAAAAAAAATAATCTATCAGTTCTGGAAAAGTCTTGGCTTATTGACAGTAGTTTAAGCTCTGGTGCAATTGGAGGCTTGTACAAAGTTATTGCCTATTGCCAAGACTTTCAACCCTATTGCAGTGAGGGGCTATAGCCAAGACTTGCAAATCTGATGCAATGGGGTCCTTGTAGACACTTCTTCCCTATTGCCAAGACTTACAGACCTGTTGCAATGGGGTACTTGCAGACAAATTCTCTGCAAGTCTTGGCTATAGTCAATACTTGTAGCTCTGGTGCAATAAGCACAAAGCAAAGACTTCTTGGCTATTGCCAAGACTTTCAGACCTGTTGCTATGAGGGGCTTGCAGACAAAGTCTCTGCAAGTTTTGGCTATTGCCAAGAGTTGCAACTCTGGTGGAATAAGCACCAAGGAGAAACTTCTTGGCTATTGCCAAGACTTTCAGACTGTTGCTATGAGGGGCATGCACAGAAAATCTCTGCAAGTCTTGGCTATTGCCAAGAGTTGCATCTCTGGTGCAATAGGCACCTAGGAGAGACTTCTTGCCTATTGCCAACACTTAAAGACTGTTACTATGGGGGGCTTGCAGACAAAGTCTCTCCAAGTCTTGGCTATTGCCAAGAATTGCAGCTCTGGTGCAATAGACACCTAAGAGAGACTTCTTTGCAAGACCTTAAGCCCAGAAAAGGGCAACACTTTTACCGATGATCCTGCTTCTATTAAAGTATATTATTTGTCTTGATTATGTGCAGGATTACCACTATAGCGACTCGCTGCGTTTATATAGCTTATAATGGGAATTGAGATGCAAATAGTAAATACATCAACCATGATATAAAGTAGATACTTGTCGAAGACGGTATAAGCTACCACACATTATGAAAAGAAATTTATAATGCTCTAACCATCAACACTGCTAAAACTGAAGTAAAGATAAGGTTTGACACAAATCTCGAAAGGTGCAGAGGAATGATGGTAACAAATGATCAAGAACTCACGACTTGCATGTTTCTGCAGAAAAATGATGAGAATTTCAGAAAATCCTGCTTCATAGTAGAAGTAATTAAAAGGACTGAAATACAACAACCTTTATAATTTTTAAAGTAATAATAACTCAAAACTAATAAAGCTATAGAATTAAAACAATCTTGCCAATAACATTTATTTATCTTATTTTCAAATATTAACGTCACAAATAATAAATATTTTTAAAAATGAAAATGTGTTATGAAAGATATACCTGAAGTTTTGGCAATAGCCAAGACTCTACACTCAACCTATTCAGAACTTCGATTTCTTTTCGCACAAAATATTGGCAATTACCAAGACTTCAGTAATTGGAAAGTTCATATTATCAATACGTTCAACTCATGCCAATAGCCAAGACTTTACACATATACAAAAAACAAATTCAATTGATATTGACACAAGAGTATTGTCAAAAGGCAACACTTGCCAACACTTGAAACTCATCCAATTGAAAACAATCAAAATATACAAATTAACAAAAATATCAATCATCCAAGTGTAGTTGTTTACATAAACATAACAACAACAAAAAAATACAAAAACAAATATTATTAGTAGACTAAACTCTTGGAAATAGCCAACACTTTACAGTCAAACCAGTAACCAGTTCAATTTAACTTGACCCAAAAGTATTGTCAACAGCTAAGAATTCCTACCAAACCTATAAAAATGGTTTCTAACTCTCAGTGGATTTCTCTAACTCTTTTGCAGTACTGAAAGTATCATTTGGACTACTACAAGAAAGATCACATGCACCATCTTCTTGCGATGGAGATAACAAACGGAAATTTGGAAGTTCATCAACTAGATCACATCTTTGCCTCTTCCTGCCACCTTCATCAGAAGATACTGTCTGACTTATAAAATCATCCACAGAGTCTATATGAACATTATATTGATCACAATACTCAATATCACTTACCTGCAAAATATGTTAAAACAACACTGACAACACATAACAACAAATAAATCAAACAATAAAAGGAACACCATATACAAACATACTTCTTTGACACTCGGCACTTCAATATCTCCTGGTTGGGAAAAGATAAGAATCTCTCCACTTTGCAGTTTAACAATAATCTGAGAAGCAGTTTCTACAACAATATCAGCACCTTCTCCTTGAGAGCCTATTATACTAGCACTAGATGAAATCAATTTTGCAACTCCCAGATTACTTTCATTGATTCCAATGCACCCAAAATCCCTTTTGTATACACCGCCTTCAAAACCTTCCTTAAACATAGCAACATGCTCCAAGACCGAGTCGACCTTGGAATCCAGACACTAAACAGGAATAAAATGAAGTCAAAAATTAATATTAAAAGGAGACAATCAGAAAATTCAAAGTATGAACAAGACCTAGCCAAAACTTTCAGTTCTGGTGCAAAGGGAACACATACACTGAAAATATCTAAACATATTGGCAATAGCCAAGACTTTAAACTCTATTGCAATAACCAATTTAGAAAAAATCTATGCAACTATTGGCAATAGCCAAGACATTATGATCTGCTGAAAATGGGACCTTACACTGAAAAATCTCTAGAGTATTGGCTATTGCCAATACTTTAAACTCTACTGTAATAACCAATTTAGAAAAAGTTTATACAACTCTTGGCAATAGCCAAGGCTGTACGCTATATGAAATTTGAAGCTTCAAATTATGACCGGAATCAAACTAACACAACCAAAAGAATCTACAAAAACCTCAAACATAAATCAAAATGAAAATAACTGACAAATAAATATATAAATAGCCACAATAAGTATACAAATAAAATTGCAGGTGAAAAAATTTGCAGATAAATGATTAGGCTTAGTAAAAATAACAATTTAAATAAAAAATAATACAACAAACACAGGAAAACAAAGAATACTAACCCTAAATCTCCAGCACAAAACGAAGAAAGAAGGGAACAGACCAGGAACGTCGGAAGAGAGAGAGAAACCCTTTCAGGGAGGCTATGTTAAACAGAGAAACGTGAATTATATATGTTAGTCGGGGGCAAAATAGTACTTTCACGAGATGGGGAGGGGGGCTATGAGGTGGAGGGCATTTAGTTAAAACATTTCTAACTTGGTGCAATTAGGTAAGACCACCTCTTATTGAGGGTACTAGGTGAAATTTTTTGATTTTAGATCACAAATTTCAAAAGTCTTACTTTATTTCTTAAGCTCCATATCGAGTCAAATTATGATACATAAAGTGAAACGGATGGAGTATAAATATCCAAAATTGCAGTGATAAGCCTTATCCCGTAATCCGAGTTTGCCTGCACCCGTGGACATGCCAAAATGTGCATTCATGTAATTTGATTCGGCATATTTTGTAGAACATCATTTTAACATGGCAATTTACATGTGAGTATTTGATATACTATTTAATTCCTATCAACAGGCAACAGCAACCTCCCACCCCCCGCCCCTCTCTTTTATAATTCACACGTGAAGTCTGAGGAGGGTGAGATATACGCAGACCTTACCTCCACCAAGGTAGAAAGACTGCTTCCGATTCTTTAATTAGTCCAATACTGTGTAAATTATCCTCGTTATTACTTCTCGGAAGTGAACAATTTTTTGTGTAGTGCAGTGTGTCACCTCTACTAATTTTTTGTGTGTAGTGCACTGTGTCAACAATTTTTGTTTTTCACGGAATTGTGAAACTTAATTATATTATTTATTGAACTTGAGTGCTCAATATATAGTGGGATCTTTTTCCCCACGAGCTAGAGGTACTGATGACAAAAATTCTGAAATCATCTTGCTATCCATGCCTAGATCATGGATTTCTCAATAGTCAAATACTAAAATGAGATTTTTATTTCATGATTGATGAAGGATAGATTAGATGTGCTTTTTCTCTCATCATCAAGGTGCCTTTATTTATATGAGCATCATCATATGGTACATTAATAATATATATGTTCTAATTACGTGTAAAATTTAAATTAACATACAACAACAACAATATATTCAGTGATATCTTATAAATAGAGTTTGAGAAGATGAATTGTACGCAGACCTTACTCCCATAAAGGTAGAATAAACACATAATTTAAGAAGAAGAACAAAAAAAAAAAGAAAAAAGGTTTAAAATTTAGGGTCATAAAATGTCAAAATATTTATATAATTATAAAACTTCTGAAACTTGCAATCTTAAGCGGATAGTAATAACCTTCAACTAATGGGAGGGTAGTATAGTTTTTCAACTAATGAGGTCCCCAAGTAGAGTCACTTGGTAAGTTGGTATCGCTCTTTCTATCTTCTATCATTTGTACACAACAATAGTTTAAGGAAACTTTATATTTGACATATATTATAAACGATAGTAAAAGTTAATTATGATTTTTAATTTTTGAGGTTTCAACACCCGGTTGATGTACATAATTACATCGTCATTGTACATAATAAATCAACTCTATGAAGGACAGAAAATTATATTAACCTAGATAATTCACAACATAGACAACTCGTTAAGGATTACTTTCGAACTCGTAAGCTGTAACGGACGACGGATTACCACTATACGAATGTGCTATCGATTGATCATTCTTTACAATAAACTATGAGTCCATTACCTAAATGATCACTCAACTATTAAAAATAAATCAATAATAAAGTCACTCAACTTTGCATAATTGACTCAAATGGTCATTTTCATCGGAAATTGGTTATCTCCGGCTAAAATATAATTACGTTATATTTTTTTAATTTAAAACATAAATAAATTAAATTCATCCATTTAACCAACTAGTATATATTCATTTATCCATATAAAATCATTCGAACAATGGGTCAAATATTATATCCATTATATACAACAATATCAAACTTCATGTATTACCTCATCAAACTTCATTCTGCCACAATACCACACTGTCGTGGAACTAATCATATCCATCAACACTATTACAATTAAATCAAAATTCACATAAAATACCATAAGTTCATAACATAATCCATGAGAAAATTTCAAGTTTCCATTTAAGATGCCCGAATCTTCTAAATTGATAGAACACGACAAAGTATGTTAATAACATTGATGATTTTAGTAAAAAGAAGGACACCTTATATATTGTGTGCACACAACCAAAATAAAGATAATACGTCATTCCTTAATATTTCAGACTTTTTCATTAAAACTTTACAAACAAATGAATTGGATAGTTGGTTAAATAGATGAATTTAATTTCTATATGTTTAAATTTTTTTAAAAAATTCTATGTCATTATATTTTAGCCAGAGATAACCAACTTCCGGTAAGAATGACCATTTGAGTCAATTATACAAAACTGAGTGATTTTTTAGAAACAATATAAAGAAGAGTAACTTTGTTAATTTATTTTTAATAATTGAGTGACCATTTAGGTAATGTACTCAATAAACTATTGATATCAGAAAGCTAGAAAATTATTACTTAAATGTAAAGCTAGCTAACAATTAATAGCACTTATCGTGAACTGCAAGCTAGTAAACATTACTTGTCATATGCTTGGATGATATATAATTGTGGTAATTTTTTCTGCGGAAAACAAGCTAAGGAGCAGATTAGTGGTAAATCCACTTTATTTTATGATTGAGAACTTTACCTAATATAAAGTACTGTCCATAGTAAATGGGCTAATTCAAGATAGTAACAATAGCAATCAACATTATTGGCTTCACTTTTTGATAAAAAGTGGATTCAACTTTGATATTTTAAATTAGTTTCCATGAAATTCAAGAATTAAATAACAATGCTTTGTCTATGAACACTAGTATAAGTTGAAGAACTTTTACAAATGCTTAGTCACACAATCAATAAAATCATGTCATTGTGCCGTATTACTATGATATACGTCTACCTTTACATGAGTGGTTTGTGCAACAACTAGTCCCTCTATTCGACAATTCCTCAGTGGTCGAAACACTTTTTTTTAAACACCAATATTTTGTAAATTGTTTTCTAATGCATGTGTAAATGACATTTTTCTTGAAAGATTATTCATTAATCTTGGCCGCCATCACTTAAAATAGTAGTACAAAGTAGTTATTACTCCCCCGTTTCACAATGGATGTCCTAGTGTGACTTGGATCGAAGTTTAAGAAATAAGACAAGACTTGAAACTTATGGTCTAAAATAAGTCATACATAAATATGTGACGATAAAACATTTCATTAATGGTAGAATAATAGTTTCAACTCAAAAATGTTTCCAAATTTAGAATTGTATCATCCATTTTGGAATTGACTAATAAGAAAATAGTGTCATCCTTTTTGAAACTGAGGACGTAATTTGGGATACAAATAAACCTTAAAATGAATAAAGTCCTGTGTACGCCACTGCATTTTCTCATTGGCTAATCCATTCAATTACTATATATTTCGCAAAAAAGAGCAGTCTCATTTCAAAGATCACATATATCAGGAAAAAGAAATGGCCATAGAAAGAGAGCAGGAGGGAAACTTTAAGCCTAAGAAACTCAACAATTTCATGTCAATAAAGTCATTACTTATTCTCATGAACTGCATGTTCATTGCAGTTGGCCAATTAGCAGGAGTAATGCTTTGTAGGACTTATTTTTTGCATGGTGGAAAAAGGAAATGGTTGCAATCTTGTGTGCTTACAGCAGGGTTCCCAATCTTGATCTTGCCAATTGCCATATCTTATGCAAAAAAAAGAAAATTAGCCAAGACAAAGACCACTAGAGTTTTACTCACACCTAGATTAATACTATCTAGTGCTATTTTAGGTCTTCTTCTTGGTGTTTGTAGCTACCTCTACACATTTGGCATGTCTCTTCTTCCTGTTTCAATTTCTTCCCTTCTTGCTTCAACATCACTAGCTTTCACCGCGATTTTCGCGTACTTTATAGTGAAACATAAGTTCACACATTATTCCATAAATGCTGTGGTCTTGATGACATTTGGATCCATTTTATTAGGGCTACACATGAATGGTGATCGTCCTAAAGGAGAATCGAATAGACAATACATGTTAGGATTTGTCATGACACTTCTTGGTGCTGCTCTACATGGATTTGTAAATGCTGCAGTGGAGTATAGTCATATTACTGCTGGAGTTCCTGTCACCTTTGATCTTCTCATGCAAATGCAGTTTCTTGTATCCATGTTTTCAACTTTGTTTTGTTTCGTCGGCATGATTATCAACAAAGATTTTCAGGTAAGACATGCTAAACAAGCAGTAAACTGTATGCAGTATTTTTCACAAGTAATATCAACTTAAAACATGTTCTTTTCTGAAAAATATGCAGGCCATCTCCAGAGAGGCTGCAGAATTTGGATTGGGGCAGAACAAGTACTATATGATTTTAATATTATCGACGATAGCTCTACAAATTATGATGATTGGAGGTCTTGGATTGATTTTCAGCTCCTCAGCACTATTATCAGGGATAGTAAACTCACTTCTAGTGCCTGTAAACCAAATATTTGCTGTGATATTCTTACCTGAAAGCTTCAATTCAGATAAATGGATGGCTTTAGTTATGTGTCTTTGGGGTTTTGCTTCATACTTCTACGGCGAATATAAGACGATTCAGAAGAATAAGGTCACAAAAGTTGAACAAGCTCCACAGCCAGACCAAGTTTGAGTAACACTACACTGCTTTCTACTGTATGTTATATATACAAGTTCAAGTTAATGTTAGTCTTAAATATCTCAAGTTCCAATTTACCAGAAAGTTGTTTCACATTTTATCCTTCAACTTGTTATGTTATGCTAGTAAAAGTGAAGTTTCATGTTCATACAATATACCTTTTACATACAAAATATGTTGGGAGTCTAGTGATAAGCTCAAGGGCCTTGGCTTGGAATAATCTTGCAAAATGTAAGCTTATGGAGAATGTGGAGTGTAGATATACTATCCTGATTCCCAACACTTACTGGGAAATTTTCCTGATATGAGTGCATAAGTCATATAGGAAAACAGTATCGAACCTCGGTTTTCATTATTCGTCTACTTGAGTTAGACAGATTAACATAAAATTAGATTCCAGTACTGATGAAGAGGAGAAGTTCCACCAAAAACATACTGTACATATAGAACTTAAAGTCACTTGATGAGGTGAGGAATTTACAATATTGAAAAGTGAATATACAGCATTAGTCTCATTCTGTTTTAGTAAGTTACACAATTGTCCACACATCAGTATAGACAAACCAATTCACCACTTGTCTCAATATCATCTTCCATATCACCATCATCTATTTCATCAAGTTCCATACTGGCTTCAAATGAGTCTGCTAAAACCATAGGAACCTGCAAACCAATTCTTGCATCTTGTATTACTGCCAATACTTCTTCGATGCTCTGACTCGGGTTATTTACATCAATGCATTCGTGACGTCCTTCTTCCATGAATTCGATAGGCAAGTTTTTCAAAAACCAGGGGTGCTTTTTAATTTCCGGAATGGTTATTCTCTGCAAAAGAATCAGCTAGCCACACAATAAGATTGGACAACCCTCCATACATACAAAACAACGGACTGAACACATATGGAGGCATAGCCAAGCACAATGTAGTGGAATGAAAACTTGAATATCAAGGACTGTGATTATCAATGGGGCATAATGAGAAGACGAGGTAATAAGTGATTCACTGATCGCGTCTCTCAGACAGTTCGGAACAACATTTACATAAAGCCTTTTGGTTATATAACTTTTGGCAGAAGAGTATTGTTACCTTATCAGGGTCTGCCACAAAAATCCTGAATAGGAGATGCTGGCACTCCATGGAAATTTGGTAATTTTGTGGAATCGAGTACTGGACGCTAAGTATTTTCTGTCATGGAGAATTAAAACAGTAAAAAATGCTGCAGTAAACAGGTTTACAACATTCGAAACAGATCATTTTTTTCTTTCTCCGATCCACCTTGATAAGTCGGATCAAGTTCTGTTTAGTCAGTCAGAAATGTAATTCATTCCAAATACTCACAGAAATTGTCTTTCTAATGTTTTTTGGATCAGTGGGATCTTCAAATGGATAAGCTCCAACCAGCATTACGTATAAAGTGACTCCACAAGACCAAACATCTGCAACCTATATAAAGACTCAAGAATTAACATGACACGGAAGCATTTCAACGATATAAACATTGTGAAACTGCTGCTTGAGAATACAAATCAACTACTACCTTTCCGTCATATTCTTTCTTCGATAAGATCTCAGGTGCAACGTAAGCTGGTGTCCCAACAGTGGACTTGGGTTGAGAATGAAAGACAGATGACTGCAAACAAGTGAGCCAGTCAAATAGGAAGTTTTCGAAAAACTGGAACAGAAAAAAGAATTAAGGTATGCCAAAAGATAATTGACCTTGGAGTAACCAAAATCACATATTTTGACACGCGGTACAGTACTTCCATCCAGTAATGTGTTTTCCAATTTGAGATCTCTATGACAGATTTGCTGCAGCCAAAGAGCAATAAAATAATAGGTCCAAGAACCTGAAACTAGTCGAAAGCATGGGAAGTACTGATGTTTTACCATGAAATGGCAGTAGCTAACCCCTGATATCAATTGCTGAAAGAAGAACCTTGCCTGAGCAAACAAAAAGAAACAAACAAGTTAGTATAAGTATACCTAATTACCCAGCTGACTTTTAACAGAAAACATTCTGAACATAGCTGCATACAAATTTTAACAAAAAATATTCATAGTAAAGCAAGGTCACAAAGCAAAATTGCGAAAAAAATGAAGCTGATTGTACTCCTACTAATCCATGAGATATTTTGTTATTCATATGTAGTTAAGTCTGCAGGGCATATAGTACAGGTCTAAATTATATGAATACATGAGAACAAAGAACCTTAACTTTTGTGGCACATCGATTTTTTGTTTCAACTTTTAAACTGTCAATAGTTGGAAGCTCATGATCCATGATTTACTCGAAGAACTATTATCATTCGGCCTCCAAATTAAGTGAAATGGCAATACAATATGAACATTTTACATGAAAAGGGACCATTGCTCTGCGATGAAGGTGCAAAATAACACATCATGAGGCACAATGGTGCACTAGAAATATGATAAGTATGAGTTATATGTCATTACTTTATTAGGTGGAATCTGTAACATGTACAATTTGAGCTAGCCAAATATTGCAGGAACTTCCTCTATAAATCGTCGCTTCTTACCTCATCTTCACTAAATCTTCCGGCTTTAGAGATCCTATCATAGAGTTCTCCTCCTGCAGCATACTCCATTACTATTGCTAGATGAGTAGGAGTCAGCAAGACCTGGAAGAGGCGAGCGTATTCAAGTAAAAAAGCCATAAACAGAATGGAGAAAGCGCGCTTGCTACTTAACTACATGTTTAACTTCATTTCATTCTTGAGTCTTGAGTATTTCAAATTATACACAGATTCTTACATTCTTTACAGTCCTATCATTACATGTCACAAATTATCAAACTAATGACAACTACATGTTGCATTTGGTTGAGAAGCAGAGTCCTCCAAAACAGAAGCATAGCACACCATAAGGTTCATTTTCTTGTTATCATGATCACCAAGTATCTGTCCAGATATATTTCATAATCACACTATTATGTTCCAATGATTAAATGCAATAGGATAACAAGTTCAGACTATCTCCAGACATCAATCCCTCTGTCATCTCTTTGTTATATAAGTGATGTAATCCATTTCTCTTATTTATTAGTAATAACCAGAGAAAGACTAATATCCTACTCATTCTAGTTCTAGTTTATGTGACCCTTTCACTTTTTTAGAGTCGAGCCGTATGAACTTTGATCAATATTTTAAGATGTATTTTTTCAATAATGATATGAGAAGTTGCAACTTATCGTACTTTTCGTATATCATTGCATCACTAAATTTTTAATTAATCTAATCCAATTAAGCAGATTAATTAAATTGACTATCGAAAAGCGAAAAAGATCACATAAACCGTAACAGATACATATAGAGTAATATTTTCAACACTAAGAAGCTGTATGTACCTCTTTGAATCTGATTATATTTGGATGATTCAATGATCTATGATTCATAATTTCCCTTTGTACATGTTCATCAATCTGCAACATCAAAAAAAAGAAAAAGTTAAACACTTAAGTGATCAGCCAAAAAACAAGAAAATAAATTAACAAATAAAACCTTTTGGCCTCTTTCAAATAACTTGACAGCAAAGAGCTCATTAGTCAACTTATCTCTTACAAGCTTAGCTACTCCAAAATTACCAGAACCCAACTCCTCCACAAACTCATAACGTTCCATGATAAATAATTCACAAAGAAGCAACTACATGCAGAATTAATAAACTTCAATACATAATTAGACAAGGGTAACTAAGTTTATTGGTTGAATTAAAAAAAAATCTATCGTTCGTAATAGTATAGTAGTAGTAATATTCTTTAATGGTCTTGTCGTGGATCAACTTAGTGTACTTCGTGGAAAAGTAAACACTAGTAGAAAGATGACAAGAAAGTATGTTTCTGACTGAAGTTAAAGTTTGTTAGTGTGGAATTCGACACGTTACTTATAAAAAGTATAGTCCATAATAAAAAGAAAGTTAGGATATCGATATCTATAGCAAACAAAAAGTTGAGAACGACAAGGAGATGATACGACTACGTACTAAGTACCTGGGCATGGAAGTATACTATAGGACAACCCAAGTTGCAAATTGTAGTGACAATTTGGTAAGATTTGCAGTAAATAAGCTACTACTCCGGTACTCCCTCCGTCCCACAATGGATGACATGTTTTGAATTTTGAGAGTCGAATAAATTTATTTTTGACTAATATTTTTATATGTCATTTAAATATTTTGAATTATTAATTATTGTGACTTATAATATTTTTTATGTAGTTTCTAAATACCCTTCTGTCCTATTTTGTTTGTCATAGTTACTGTTTCGAGAGTCAAACTTCTTAAATTTGACGGTAGATTAAGATATAAAATCTTTAACTTTTCTTAAATAAACTTTACATATTTGAAAACTACATGAAAAATACTATAAGTCACAATAAATTACAATTCAAAATATTTAAAAGATATATATAAAGATTACGGTAAAAGATAAATTCGTTTGACCCTCGAAATCCGAACTACGACAAACAAAGTAGGACGGAGGGAGTATATAAATATCGCTCCATAAAACTTAAAACTTATACGTTCAAATTCATGGTCAAAATGAACTCATTTGACTCTTGAAATCCGAAACATGTCATCCTTTTTGGAATAGAGGGGTAGTATTCCACCGTCTTATTTTATGTGAAGGTATTTTATTTCACAAAATCAGTTCTTTTTTACCAATTTCTCAATATACGTTTAAATATTTGATTAGTTAATTATGTGACTTATAATGTGTTTCTTAAGTTTTAAAATATATTTCAACTAATTAACAAAATTATGTAAATTTGACTTTTCCAAAAACCTTACTATAAAATCAAGACGGATGGAGTATTTGGATTTGGACCTTCGAGGTTTGTGACGTTTATCTCTCAAAAACTTGCTTCTGCTAAACGCCAAATTTAGGGAACCATCTTATTGAGAAATTATTCTAACTTATATGGTTATTCACGTGTAAGTAAAATTACCTACTAAAGTTATTTATGTTTATTTTGTATATATATATTACAAAATTACTCAACTTATACTATTTTAATTACAAAATCATTCTAGCCGAAATATTAAAGCGATAACTTTAAAATACTCCCCTCAAATATGATTTTGTAACATTAACTTCTCTTGTAATATATATGCATCGCTTATTTTATTGTCTTCGTAGAAATTCTTTTAAAGTATTCATTATTAATACAAAATTTGTGATGTGACTGATGTGTTGGTATTTTAATAGCATAATTAGCTCTTTTAGTGTAGCTTTTTTAGTCTTTTCGCCTTGATTAATGGGTAAATCTTATATAAATTCCATTTTTGAGGAAAGTGGTGAAATTTAATGTTACAGGGCCAAATTGAGTGAAAAGTTGATGAAATAGGAGAAGTTCGACTACAATTGAAAAATTGGAGAAATGGCTACTGCAGATTGAGGCTGCCCCGATGATTCAGAGGCCAAATCCAAGAGCTTCCCGCCAGTAGAGACAGTGAGTTCAAGAGTTGGAGAGCAAGAGCTTTTCATCGGGGCACCGATTGAAATAGGCAGTCGCCGATTCATGGGCTAAATCCAATGGGCGGGCCGCCAAATCATTGGCTATTTCGCCGACCTTTATAGTGAGCTCCATAGCCAAGGACCTAATGAATGAAGATTCTACCGCTTGATGGGCACCCGCTGATCCAGAAAGGCTGAAGACAAAGAGAAAGTTAGAAGTCTGTATTCGGCAGCCACCGAACGCAATGGGCAGTCGTCGATTGACCGACTGAATGCTGAAAACTGAGCTAAATGACAATTTTATAACTGTTTAATTAGCTTTCAAACCCACAACTATAAATAGTCCATTCGGCCTCCAAGTCATATAACATCTATTCCATTATATACTTTTGAATATTCTTGTAACTTCGAAGGCAAGCAAGGGTTTTAACATCAACTTTGTAAGAATCTTACTCTTTAATCTTAATCTATAAGATGATTATTGCAATTTCATTCCATTCTACTACCTTATTAGACTCTAGTATGAGTATCTAAACTCATATTAAGGGTTTATCTATGATAACTTGATTTTCTTAATTTTGAATACTTGATTTAATCTTACAAAATCTATGGGTTAATGTTATTCTAGTTTCTATTGCTTCTAAAGAAATCGAAGGTTTTAAGGTGAGGCTTCACTTAACCAAAATCTCACTTTTCTCTCATCTCCCTAACAGAGCTGAAGGCGTGAGTTTATAGAAACTAACAAGGATTTGGGTTACATTGGCTCACGAGCCTACCCCATCTAAAGGGTTATTCCCACTCGGGTCTTAAGATTAGATCTTTATGCGCCTCGTTATTACCTGTTGCCAGAACTTTTCTTTTTTTATGTTTTTTTATTTTTAATTATCTGTAGGTGTGTTTGTTTTCATTGTATGAACAATGATACACTGTGCATACAATGAAAATACAGTAGGCATACACCCATACGATTATTGTATGTTTATATATTTTTTGTATGGTTAGTGTATGCATGCTCATACATAGGACATACACACCATATACAAATGGATAAACTAAAATATATTTTATATAATGTATGTATGTCAAGTGTATACCATTGTATGTCCGCTGTATATACACGACATACACCACACATACAATGAGAATACACATGTCATATATTTCCATACAATCAATAACCACCAAACAGCGGACATACACCACACATACAATGACACATGTCATATATTTCCATACAATCAACAACCACCAAACATACACCACAACCGTCGTAGATCCATCAAATCCAACTGAAAAAACTCAAAAAAAAAAAAAAAAAAACAGTCGTGACACTCGGAACATCGTCGGAAACCGTAGGTGATGCACCAAAGTAACAGATCTGTCGCAGCAGTGAATAAATCAAGCAGCGCCGGCGATCGGAGAACTATTCTATCGTTGCCGATGTTGCTGTGTAATATATAAAGCTGATGCCGGCGGGAACTTTTCTCCAAACAGGCGCGATGGAGCATGCTATAGATGGCACAATCACTGTTGCGGTGCAGATGGAGTTTTGGACGGTGGAACAGTGCCAACGTCCAAGCAAAAAAATAAAAGAATTCTAATGGGCGGCGGCGGCGAATTTGAAGAAAGGGTAGGGAGAGAGAAGAGGAGAAGAAAAGTTTAAGTTTTTTTCTAATTATGCTATGTTTGGTAGTATTTCAAAAAAATTTGCTACGCTTTAAAAAATAGAAAAAATATAAATATATTTTAAAAAGTATTCCCTATCTACAATGACACATGGTATAATTTTTTCAATAATTTTAGCCATGCCCTTTGGTATAGCTACAAAGGTAAAAGCCAATTTAGAGGCGTGGCTTCGTTTATACAATACCAACCATTTCCACCCCATCTTACACCCCCTTGGCCCTCCCCCACAGAAACTCAAAGAAAAATGTATTTTAATTTTACGTTTATTTTACTTTTGATTTTATAATTATATAGCAAAAGTCAACCTGTATAACTTCCTGATCTTCGCATTTTGCAACTGGAAAGGAGAGTATTTATTGTTATAATTAACTACATATTCGATTGAATTTTACTTTTACTTACATAACTCCCAATGCTGAAACGCAACACGTTGAAAAAATCTTCTTGGCCACCAATGCTGGAGTCAAACAATTTATAGTATCGAAACGCATGATTTCTCACTTGTTCACCATTACATTATATCAACATCACTATTTGGTATCAAATGTTTTAAAAGACGGGGGAGCACAAGGCGAGGTGTTTTATTTTTAATGGGACGAGGCATAAGCCTCGAGACATGAGACGTAAGTCGCATGAATCTTATTTTTTAATTAGTTTTAAATTAATAAAATAGCATAATGAGCCAAAAAAAAATCAAAAGTACATTAAAAAATTTAAGAAAATTAAAAAAAAAAAAGATTATAGAAACAAAAGATCTAACCTTTTTAACAATGGTAAGAATTTGAATAATGTTACAGTTTTTATGAGATACAAATAAACCATAAGGCCTTAACTTTCAAATAATTAAAATAAAAATTTGTTACTATAAAAAGTGAATAAACAATAAAAATTATTACTATTATAATTTAAAATATTAATTCTTCATTGATAATATAAAGTTGCTTCTAAATTGTAAAATAATTGAAGTCTAACAATTTTGTTTGACATAAATAAGACATGAAGACCAATAACAAGTGATGATATAAACATCGACTATGCATTTTCACATTAAGTGTACAGATGATATTCACCCTCATGATATTCTCAATTATAATACATGTAACATTATGTCTCCTTAACTGAGCTACACTCAATTTTTGAATATCTATAGATGAATATTATTTCATTTTTAAAGAAAATTATGGATCAACAATCTTAATTAGGGAATTGGATAGATCATTTGGATAGGTTCTATAAGGCGAGTCTCGAGCGTTGAGCGTTGGGCGTGCTCTGGGAAAATGGTGAGTGTGGCAACTGGTGATTGTGGTATTAAGGACGGTGCTACTTTGTCCGGCTGTATTTTGTGGTCTTGTCCACACGGTCCCAACAATGCTGCATTACCATAACATAACAAAATAATCAAGCACATGTGAATGAATTTTGGCCCTTTTGTTTCCAATAACATGAACACATGCCATTAGTTTAACTTTTATACGAAGATCACAATATCACTTATATATTGACAATATAAATATTACTCCTTTTATTAACGACGGAAATTAAGAGGTGAAAATGCCCCAAAGTACATATAAAAACCAAAGGATTTTATGACATTGCTTAGCAATTTTTTCTTTTAACATAAAAATATTCTCCAATCGTTCCACACATGATGACAGAATACACATTTCGAGATTCAAACGAGTTAATTTTTCAAATATTTTTATGTCTTTAAATATTTTACATGATTAATTATTGTAACTTATAGTACTTTTTATGTAGTTTTAAATTAAAGATTCATGTCTGATTCATAGTTAAAATTAAAAAAATTTGACTATCGAAATCCAAATTATGTCATTCTTTATGAAACAGAGGGAGTAAAAAAAATGCATACTCCGTAGCCGGTACCGTATAAGGTCTAACTAACTCGAAGTCACACCTAAAATTCTTAAATGCTCAATTGGAGGCAAATGTATTCATATCGGAGAAAATTTTATTTTCAAAGCTCAAATCCAAAACTTTAGTTTACCATAGAGGGGTGTTTACCCATCAGAACCTTTCAGGTGGACAATTGGACATCAATGTTTATAGTGACAGGCGACTTTCACAAGAGAGTTTGAGTGGTAGGCGACTTTCTTATTTTAAAAACCATTCTTTCATCATCAACAACTAGGAGCCGAACAAGAGAAATACTTGTTCAAATCAACCAAAAACTTAAAAAAAAAAAACATTGATTAGTCAAAACTCTAACCCAACCATACTATACCATTCTGGTCGTTTGGTTGGTGAAATTAAATTACTTATCTCGAAATTAATTTGGGACTATAATTATTTCACGTGTGATTGATAGTAGTATTAACTAACAGAAGATAAATTTTATACAACAATCATGATTATTCTATCCCATATACATGGTGGGATTATAATCCTCATACTATAACCCCGGAATTATTAATCCCTCGATAACCGAATAGCTACCAAACGACCTCTCACATTATTTCAAAATCCAGCCTAATCCAACGGCTCACATTCACTCTCTCCAATCACCAATAAATTAATTAAAAAAAAAAAAAATCCTAAAATCTCTCTCATCCAATAATAAACACCCTAACTTCAAACTTTTAAATCCATTGGAAAACTCACACAAACACCTCAGATCTCAAACTATTAACACAACCAACATAACAAACCAAAAAAGAGATCCCAACCACATTGTACCAAAAAAAAAAAAAAAACATCATTATGGCTCGTGAAGAGAATGTATACATGGCAAAACTAGCTGAACAAGCTGAAAGATACGAGGAAATGGTATCTTTCATGGAAAATGTGTCGACAACGTCGACAGAAGAACTCACAGTAGAGGAGAGAAATCTCCTCTCTGTGGCATATAAAAACGTCATCGGGGCTCGTAGAGCCTCGTGGCGTATAATATCCTCGATAGAACAAAAAGAAGAGTCGAGGGGAAATGAAGAACATGTTAAAAGTATTAAAGAATATAGGTCCAAGATTGAAGTTGAACTGTCCAATATTTGTGATGGGATATTGAAGCTTCTTGATAATAATTTGATCCCTTCAGCTTCAGCTGGAGATTCAAAGGTGTTTTATTTGAAAATGAAAGGTGATTATCATAGGTATTTGGCTGAGTTTAAAACTGGTTCTGAACGTAAAGAAGCTGCTGAAAGTACTCTCTCTGCTTACAAAGCTGCTCAGGTATCTTATTATTTGTTATTTTTCTTAACGACATTGCATGGATTTATTGGTTTGATGTAAACACCGAATTGAATAGTATGTGTCTTATTAGACATTTTATTAATGAATGCCTGCCCCACCACAATGATCTTTTATTAATGAATGCCGACCCCACCACATCTCTATCATTGACTAGAAGCGTTAGAATCGAGCTTTGGAAATAAAGTCGTGGTAGGGATAGCTTTATCCCTCAAAAATTAGATTTTTTACAAATTTAAATTAATCGGGTTGTAAAGCCGGTAAGCGAGTCTCGATGGGAAGCAAAAAAATGATTGTCTGCAGAATGTGATTTTCCAGATCCAAATTATTAAATTATTTAAATTATTCTAGATTTTTTATGTTAATTAGGTGTGGTTGGTAGACAGAAGGTGATGAAACCATTTTATTATGTCGCTTGTATTATTGTTAGTGTTGGCATTTTTTTTTCTATTTTCATGTCGTTGTTACATGTTCAAAGGTGTAGTTATTTTGAAAATATTTCATTGCTAATTATTTTGAGAATAAAAATTAACAATCTTGATAGGTAAAATGATAATTTCAATTTTTTTGAAAATCACATGAAAATGCTTGTTAATTTTAAGTTCTTTTATTTCATGCAAAAGCTGAATGATGACATTATTTCCTTACCTCAGAATATTATGGAAATTAAATGGAAATAACTCATTTGGAACGGAGGTAGTACAATTTGTGTATGTTCATGTAATTTTTAATTTTTTCATTTTTGAGAAAATTTAGAATAGCCCATCATAACTATAGGTCATTTTGACATTTTTAATATACATGACATTACCAGCTCTCGATTTAAGATCAAAAGGCTTCACCGTCTCGTTCAAAAGGTGAAGGAGGTATTGTTCTCAAATCCCAAATAGTTCAAGAGCTCAGATGAAATTTGTTCTGAAGTAATGATAGGAACTACATAAGAAGTAATTAAACATGAATCTAGAGAAAGGTCTTTGAAAATGTTTCCAAATTATTTGTGCATTTTTTTTTGTTTTTTCTCTACCTTATTAATTGACAATAAGTGTCATTCTTTATGAAATTATAGCCATGAGCATTAAATTTTGTTAACTGTTGTTCATCTTCCAATGTCCTAATTATGGTCTCAATGCCTGCAGGACATTGCAAATGCTGAACTTGCACCAACACACCCAATCAGACTTGGACTGGCTCTCAATTTCTCTGTGTTTTATTATGAGATTTTGAACTCTCCTGATCGTGCTTGCAATCTTGCTAAACAGGTAAAATTTTCTTCTTATCGCCAAGTCATTTCTTAGTTGCATATTATGTTTTTCGATTCAATCAAGGCCGTTATACAACAACATACCCAGTGTATCCTACAAGTAGGGTCTGGGAAGGGTGAGATGTACGCAGGCCTTACCCTTACCAAGGTGGAAAGACTGTTTCCGAAATCAAGGCCGTTATATTAGCAGATATATGTGAAAAGTATCTTCATTTTCATTTTCTTTTCTTTTGCGTGGCCAGGCATTTGATGAAGCAATAGCCGAGTTGGATACACTGGGAGAAGAGTCTTACAAGGATAGCACTTTGATCATGCAACTTCTCCGTGACAATCTCACTCTCTGGACTTCTGATATGCAGGTAAATAGCTATGTTGTTCTAGACAGCTTTTGATTTATGTTGTTTCGTTGTACTCCTTCCGTTCGAAAATGGATGACACTATTTCCTTATTAGTCCGTTCCAAAAAGAACGACACAATTATATATTTGGAAATATTTTTGAATTGAAACTACTACTTTACCCTTAATGAAATGCTTTATAGCCACATATTTATGTAGGGCTTATTTTGGACCACAAGTTCCAAAAGTCTTACCATATTTTTTAAACTCCGCTCCAATTCAAACTAAGACAGCCATTTTGGAACGGAGGGAGTAATGTATTAGTCGTGTTACTAGTATTCGTTGTTTGACAAACCTGTTTTCGATGCAGGATGATGGCACTGATGAAATCAAGGAAACCAAAGCTGACAATGAACAACAGTGAAGGCATTGGCCATCAAATTATGTCTTGACTTCTTTCTGATTGCTTTTGTTGGAAGAAGCTGTTTCTTTTTATTTCCTTTCTACTGTGGTTTTCCTTTAGCGTTCTCTCATTTGTGGCAATGAATAGCTTTGAATATTGATGTTCAATGGTTTCATTTCTACTTTAATGTGATTCTTGGTGAAGTTTCTATTAAAGCATTTCAGTTGTATTTGTGAACTGGTTTCAATCACAGATAGTCACATCTTTTTACTGGTGTTGTCTTGATCAGCTCCGAACGGCACATGTATTGGGTAACACTAACCACTAACACTTGGATAAATTGGTCGAAATCATCTAACGGTTCGCTCTCTAATGGGATTTCAGTTTCTTCCATGATTTTTACCACCTAATTGACTGTTACGCTACACTACACATATAATCTTATATATAACCTAAACAAGTCTTATTTTACCAAATATATCCTAGAATGTGATGATATATGTATCATTAGGCACATTATGAAATCATCATTTTAGTTGCATATGGTTATACTATCTGTAGACACCGAAAATTTATCAAAATTAGGGCTTCTACAAGGTGGGCCTATTAGGTTTTCTTGGAGGCTACTCCACCTGAAACCCTATATCACACCTATAAAAAAGGGTAACATATCTCCTTAGAAAACATCTCAAAAATATCAAGAGATCACAAAAAGACACCAAATATGTCTTTCTAGCCTCTTCTTGATCATCAAATACATTCAAGGAGATGCAAATCATCCTACATTCGAGAAATATGCCGCTAAGGCCCTCGAATTACGGATAACAAATAGGAGAGAAGAATCAAGGGGTTACCAGAATTGTACTCACATATTTTATGAATAAAAGTACATTTCTTTATGTTGTTTGTAATTGCTTAAATTTTATTGCAAACAAATTGGCACGCCCAGTGGGACCAATTCTGCCCTTCATCTCTTCTCTCACAAGCAAAAGCATGTCCACAAGCAAAAGCATGTCTACAATAATGGAGGCAAAATCTGGGGACAAGATCTCCAATACTTCAAATCTTGTTTTCGCATCTCCAACTCAAAAAAGACTTGAAGTGGGGGGCATTTGTAGACACCGAAAATTTATCAAAATTAGGGCTTCTACAAGGTGGGCCTATTAGGTTTTCTTGGAGGCTACTCCACCTGAAACCCTAGATCACACCTATAAAAAAGGGTAACATATCTCCTTAGAAAACATCTCAAAAATATCAAGAGATCACAAAAAGACACCAAATATGTCTTTCTAGCCTCTTCTTGATCATCAAATACATTCAAGGAGATGCAAATCATCCTACATTCGAGAAATATGCCGCTAAGGCCCTCGAATTACGGATAACAAATAGGAGAGAAGAATCAAGGGGTTACCAGAATTGTACTCACATATTTTATGAATAAAAGTACATTTCTTTAAGTTGTTTGTAATTGCTTAAATTTTATTGCAAACACTATCAATTGAGCAATTTAAATTCATCAATCACTTGTCAGTATTGGTCATACACTGTCCAATTCCACAATACTTTTCTGTTTAATTTATGTGGCACAATTTTCTTTTTAATTTGTCTAAAAAAAATGACACAGTCTCTTATTATTTGACAACTATTTAATAGCACTGCATCTATTTTAGCGTTGTTGCCCTTACTTATTTTAAATCTACCAATTTTTTATAATTATTTCAATCTTCTCTCTTACTTTTTATTTGCATATAACAAGGATAATTTTAAAACTTTCAAGATTATTCTCTTTTTGTTAAACTCCGTGTAAAGTCAAAATCTGCTATATGAATTGCGACACAGGGAGTATCTTTTTACTTTATTAATGTAAATATATTACATTGCGGGATAGGGAAAGGGGAACGGGAGGCATGAGAATTCGAACCACCCACCAACAAGGTGTAAGTTTGGGATACCACCACCGATCGTAGTTTAAATTTTGTCATTGGTTAAGAAATTTGTGTAAAATTAGCAGCAAGATCGAAGTTTCATAGGCACGATAACACTTGTAAACAATCTTGATTACACGTTTTGTCGAATCAACAAAAAGTTCAATCACTATTTGCTTGTAAGTTATGTTGAGCATATAAAATTTCCTTATATCTATTTTTTTCACATATCTCGAGTTTTTTCGAATCTTCAATACTTACCTTATATTTAACATAAATAATTTAATTTTTAACGATCCATCAAAACTTCACCGAAATTATCCCATTTGTGGAAATTTTCCATTTTAATAAACTAAACACAAACCCCAAAAAAAAAAAAATAATAATAATAATTAGAAATGCCTCCTATGTAGTGACAGTAGCTGAACATTCTACCAGAAAACCTAAGCAATGGCCACAACAACTCAATCTTTATCTGAGGTACTTTTATTCCAAAATAGCCAATTTGGTCTATTCTTTTAATCATTTAACCTCCTTTTTATTTCTTGTTAGTGTTTTTTTTTTTTTTTTTTTTTTTTGGTTCTTGGACCCTTATTGAGAGTTAAGTCGAGGGTCTATTGGAAACAGTTTTTCTATATGCAAGGTATGAGTAAGGTGTGCGTACACCCTGACTCTTTAGACCCTACTTGTGGGATCACACTGTGTACGTTGTTGTTGTTGGACTCGAATTGAGCTGAATGTATGCATAAAAACCTCATCTAATTTGGGATTATATTGTACCTAATTGATTGATAACTGAACGAATTTGATTCGGTTTAATCAGTTCCAATTGATAGATCTTATTATATGGCAATTGTTGTTTAATTGTTAAAGTAGAGTTTTTTTGAGAGGAAAATAATCAGATCATATAAAGCTGATGAATTCACATTTTTACTGAGTTACTCCCTCCGTCCAATTTTATGTGACGTAGTTTGACTTGACACGGAATTTAAGAAATAAGAAAGACTTTTGAAACTTGTGGTTTAAAACAAACCATATAAATTTGTGTGGTTGAGAATCATCTCATACAGTTGAATTGATAATTAATATATAAATGTATCATTTCTTTTTGGGATTGACCAAAAAGGAAATGGTGTCACATAAATTGAGACGGAGAGAGTACAATTTTATAGAAGTTTTAGTTTGTTGGCTATTGATCGAGAAGTTTGTCAGGAGTTGCCTAAAAAGATGTATGTTAGGATCGATAGTTGGAATATGCAGAATTCAACAATGCAAGTGTATAATGACTGTAAGAAATACAACAATACCTTCATTTAGTGCTACAGCATGGTATTTTCTTTTCTTTAGCTTAACATTAAGGGAAGATATGTCCTTATTTGTTAGATGTGGATACTTCTTTAGGATTCCATTCATTACAGTACATATCAGAAACCACTTGCTTTGTCGTTCCATCAAGATTTCTGCTACCTGATAGTGTTTTTTCACTGAATAAACTTTGTTCTATTCCTGTATGTGCAGCAATATTTACTGAAAGAGAAAGAAGAGCAATCTACTACAGTTGCAAAACCAGTTGAAGAAACTGATGTAAAGACTTCTTCAACCGCCCCAGCGGAGGAAGCTGTTTCCGAAACTGAGGAAATTCCAGTAGTTGAGAGCAGCGATGTTGTCCCTGCTGCACCTGAGGAAAGCAGTGGAACTTCTGAATCAGCAGCACCTGAAATCAGTGAAGCCCCTCCTGCTGCAGAGGCTGCCAGTGAAGAAAACACCGAAAGTACTGAAGATGAGACGTCTGGTAATGAAGAAGCTGCTGATGAGATCCCTGAGATTAAGGTTAGGACTGTACTGTCAAGTTTGACTTCTTCTGTTTACTGGCTATATCTCATCTGTTGTTTGTGTCTGTGCTTTTAAACCAGCTTGAGACCGCACCTGCTGACTTTCGATTCCCCACTACGAATCAGACAAGGCACTGCTTCACAAGATATGTTGAATATCATCGGTCAGTAACATAGCTATACTGGCCATAGCTTTTTTGTGTTGGTTCCTGTGTAATTTTGTGCTCCATTCATGAAGCCCCAATTATATCTGGTCGGTTTGTCTTTCAGATGCATAGCTGCAAAGGGTGAAGGTGCTCCTGAATGTGACAAGTTCGCCAAGTATTACCGATCCCTTTGCCCTGGCGAATGGGTATGTTTATTTTACATTTTGAATTCGCAAGGTTATATATTTGTGATATTTATGATTTTGGTAGTATGCAATATGCATGAAGCACCAGCCCTTGTATGATACAAAACTTCCGGAAGCTTTTTTACTGAAGCCTTTAGGGTAGAGTGGTTCAAGAGTTTCCATACATGAATTTCAAACTGTTAATAACTGAAATCAGTGAAAGTTAGAAACTTGATATGTTAGTATCTGGTTTAGATGCAAAAGATTTTTGAATGCAAAAACTTGATTTATTTTGGGGAAGTCAACATTAAAGATTTTTTATGCTTTCTTTCTGCAAAGGAGCAATCGTAAGATATGACAGCAACCCCTCTATACAAACACATTGAAGGGAGGATTAGGCATAGTTTTCAGATGTTGAGAAGTACAGAGGTTAAATCTGGAGAGGGAAGAGGAGGTTGGGGGCAGGGGGATAAGAGGAGCTCTGATGGTGATGCTCACAGATAAGAGACCATAATATCTTTGAATCTGGAGTGAGGAGGAGACTGGACTTGACTTGTGAGATGGTGGGGAAAATCTCAATAGCAGAGGGACAGTGTAACTGATGGAAGATGCTCACTCCCCAGCAGAGAGGAGCCAGAGGAGAGTATGAGAGAGAACCATCTGTGATTTGCAGAAGATGAGAGACGTGACAAGAATCTGGATTCTAGAGTAAGGATTCAGAATGATGCTGCCTCATATTTCAAAAACAGCATAAAATAGGGCCCCATGTCTTGCTCTATATTTTGAATTCCTAGCATCGTGATTCATAAAAAACGGGCGGGTAAGATTTGGGCTTGTGGATTGACCAGATCCAGTTGCATGCTACAGTACTTAAACGTGAGATCAGCACTGGGATTCCATCCTTGCGGCTGTGATTGTGATAGAATGGCTTTGCAAGTTGTGTGGTTCCTGGTGGAAAAATCATGATCCTAAGTAATATCCTGCCTTGACATAATTTCTAACACTAAATCCTCAATGCTGGGGAACTCCGAAGAAAGGCAAATATATCAATGAATAAGTCATTGGATATAGTTTAGTAAAAGAAAAAAAATGTGATAACTTATGTAGAAACGATGTCCATTCTTGAGAAATTAACTAAACCAACAGAGAAAGTGAATTTTTATCTATTATTTTCAGGGAGCAAAGAATTGTTAGTAAGTTCGATATATTCACATAAAGACTACTTAGAAGTGTGGCCAACTCATTTTACTGTATACTTATCCAGCTCTTTGTCTGGCAAACCAGTCTCGTTGGTTTAACTAGTGGCGTAGAGCCATAGACTCATTTTACTGATTACTTGCTGGCTCTTTTCTTGATATGCAAGTCTCACTGGTTTAACTAGAGGCATAGATTTTAGTGGATATTATGTTTCTTTACATGCTGATGACAATCCTCTCACCTTATCAGCTTCAATTGATATCTCCTTTTGACAATGACATGCTTTACTTTAATTGTTGCTGCAGATAGACAGATGGAATGAGCAGAGGGAGAATGGTACCTTTCCAGGACCATTGTAAATGGCATCGTTGGTTCCAGCCCTGCTACATCCGAACTCTCAAATGAAAGGGAGTTCTCTTTGAACGAGTTGTGATCAATAAAGTTTTGCCTTTCTAGTGGAACTAGTTTAAGCATACAATGAGTTTGCTGCTACAAAGAGAATTGTTTAGGATCCTTACTTCTTGAGTTAACTTACAATACAAATTTCTGTATTTGGCTCTTGTACTTGTTGATCATCCAGTAAAATCTGTTAAGACAGTTCAAGTATCCTGCAATAAAAATCATTTTACCATCCTCACTATGCTAGTACCACCCACCTCGTCGAAAAGAGCATGGTTGTTGAGATCTCTATGTACTACATTGTCCTTATTCACAATACAGTGATGCTTTTTAACGCAACAAGAAGCGGCACTACTACTATACTGCATAAACAAACCATGTTTAAGCACATAAGGGTGTGACCTACTGGTCAATAAAATGGGTGTAAACTCTATCGAGCGTATTTACATCTAAGTATTCTGTTTTTAGACAGGTGAAAATAGATATGTTCATAGAGGACTAAATGGAGTCATTTCAGCATAAGATACTATGTATGGAAGATTTCAATTAGTCTTATTCTTTTATTTGAAGTGTCCAAGAATGGATTTTATTCTCTGATAAGTGTCAAAGAATGGACCAAGAAGAAAGAAAAAAATACAGTAATGTACATGTCAACCCTCTTCTCAACAAGTCCCTCCTCCTACACAAACATGACAGCTTATTCTTTCAGTTTGATCAACTTTCCCAGCATGGAAAGTCTCATCTCAATGGAACTCCTATACTCAAAAAACATATCTGCAAGTCACTTCAGATACTCTATTCTCGTCGTGTATATATACATCCAGCACGCTAATACCTGCATTGTTGATGCCTGGTCCGGCTTCAATGAAAAGATCCCAACTGCACCACCATACACAGCTTCAGGCTGTTTTTTCCAGGAAAAAAAAGAATATAGTTTGGTGCTTCACCCTGGACTAAATGAAAGCACTAGAGTTGTTCACATATGTCAACTCCTTTTGACATAGACAATCTGGTAAAGGATTTACATAAAATGCCTCCTCTGAACGGAACCTATTCATGCCTTTCGTTCCTGAAATGGGCCCTTTTCTCTTCCTAGGCGATCCTTGCCTGAGCAACGAAAAAAAGGAGATCCGATAAACATTTGGATTAATTCATTGTTAGTATACCATTATGTACAATAGAACAATTATAAGGAGAGGAATAGATGAAGAGATGGCAGTTTAAGTACCCAAAGGTAATATCTTGGTCACCTAGATGACTAGAGAAGTTCAAGAAAACCTGGTCTTCACACAACTAAGAATCCAAAAGGCCTGGGCAACACAAGGCTTTTTGAACTAAATGGAGCAAAACAAATGTAGCTTCAAAAGAATGTAGTAAAGATAATGATGATTTCTGGCCAAGGGTATGGAACACTCTAAGTACATCCTATAGCACAGTGCGCGAAAAATGGTAAAATGACCAGTCTTGATCAACATAGGACAAGAAGAACAGCAAGCAGGTAACTCTTAGTATTCTTGTAGAGAAATCTTATTACTATTTTTTGCCACAACCGAGCACTCATGTCGCCAGCAGTCTGATTGAATATTGCTAAATAACAAATTTTAGTTAGACATACCTTCTACTGTGAATGTCAATAATGCGATCAGACAGTTTTGTCCCCTCATTCATAGTACCCTGCTCAATTTTGTCAAAAAGCCGGACAAGAGATTTCCTGAAGAATTCCAGGAAAATATTAGCAGGTAGCTCTAAGTAAGCCTGCTAGCAGACCAAAGACTAAGAGAAAGTTAACAGATATGGATATGGAATGTTGAGGAAAAAGAACTTGCCTATCAGGAGATATTGTTTTCCTGTGCCCCAGAAACCGACGATGTCCCTCAACTGCTCTTGCCATATTCCCGGAGTATGAAGGAATGAATATGTCACTCTCAACTGACACAATATAATCTATTGCAGCCAATTGAGATGCATGCTCGCTGAATGGTTCAAGCTCCTCAAGAGATGCCAACTTTTCCTACAAGATTGACAAAACACGGATCGTTAAGCAGGTAGTAGACATGGACATGGAGGGGAAAATATTGGATGATATGAGGTGGACTATGTACAATAAAACAGCAACTTCAAGGGGCAAATGGGAATGAAAGGAACATGTCTTGGTTCATTATAATTCATCTCCATATTCTGCAGCAGCTATCTGTTAGCTCAGGAGAATGTTCAACAGCTTATGCTGAGGTAAGTATACCTACACACTTATTCTGCTTTCTCTCTCGATGCAATAGAATCTCGCATTCAGTTCCAGAAACTGATTCAAAACAGATATCAACTAAAGCAAATTGATGATGCTTAATGATAGAAGGGTAATCTAGTAGCTGATAAAAGCTTCCAATCTTAGTTAGACCTTCGCATGTCAGAAAATCTAGTTTATGGGAATGCACATTGACACAAATTGACAATTAAGTTTCAGAACATAGGCTAACAGAACTAAGACAAGACATTAAACTACAGCTTGAGGTAGGTTTGCAGACAACAGACCTTGTTCATTAATAAGGGATAGCGAGACAGTAGATCAGACATATGGGAATCACCACCATATATCTCTCCTGCAGCAATATATATCGGGGTGTTTGCTGTGAACCCAAGAGCAGAAAGGAACACTCCGACCTCTCGTGGAGTTAATGGACAATAGCCTTTGGCTCTTTGTTCTACAGGGTCAATGTGCTTCACTTTCCACCATGGGATGCTTTCCCTGCAATGTGGAAGGGAACGAAAGAAAATCAACTATCTAATAAATTCAAATAGTCTAGGCCGTACCCTTTCTATCTAATAAATTCAATGAGTTCTAAGTTCTAAGCATCGGTTAGCTTCATGTCATAATAACATACCTGATTGCCCTTAGTTCTTCAGCTTCTTCTGGGGATAGATCATGTGTGCATCCACTAAAGGCAAGCATGTCTTTTTCATAGCGCAGATGTAAAGCAATGTATGGCCCATAAGATCGCATTCGATCAACCAACAACTGCAAATAAAAGAGCATATGACATGAAACACTGGTTGATAATTAAATAGTGGAGATATTACTCAAATATATATAGACATCAACATCATGATCACCTTTCCCATTGCTTCAATTGGGGGAGCAAATCGGAGGGCTTGATAGCAAGCACGGCAGCGCAACTTCTGAACATCAGGAGGCAGATTATTATTTGCCAACCTTGAGTCAGACTTGGCTGCTCGAATCACCTAAAAATCATATTGGATAAATTAGCCATAACCATATTTTTTGTGCTTTCGTTGTGTGAAGATATGCGTGAAATACCTGGTATTCATCCCACATGCTAGCTATCTCCTTCTCATAGTAATCTACACCAG
The DNA here is from genome assembly GCA_037355625.1 of Petunia x hybrida. Classification (NCBI taxonomy): domain Eukaryota; kingdom Viridiplantae; phylum Streptophyta; class Magnoliopsida; order Solanales; family Solanaceae; genus Petunia; species Petunia x hybrida. Next base: position 5,399,686 of record JBBBVM010000048.1, on the reverse strand, counting down.
ACCAACTCCTGAATTGCTTAACTGCTCTAGTTGCAGATGCAAGTTCCTTTGGTAGCTTTTTGACAATCCTTACATCATTTGCCAAAGAATTAATGAAATGGTCTTCATCGAACACATCAGAGAATTTGCTGCAATACAGGAGCAGAAGAGTCAGTGTATCAACCTAAACGAGTTTGCAGCAGGGGTTGCTGATTAAACATAGAAGGGTAGAAATGATGCTATCTTTGCAAGCTGACACTTAAAATGAAACATGAAATTCCAAAGCAAATGAACTGATCATAAAAGTATCGTTGCACACCTAGAATCCTTCCAAAGTGAGCGCTTATCAAGCTCTGGGATTACAAGAGTAGCATTTATGATACGAGCAACTGCAACCATGTCACATATCTGCAAAGAAACAATTATTGTTTTCAGCTCAAACACTGAAAAACCACACTAGTTTTGCATATATTGCTGGAAGTTTGCATATTCGACTAAACTGTGACCTGCTCAACTTAAAGCAAACTGTTTCACCTAAGAACCGATAACCTATTAGAGGGAAGAAGTAACTAACAAGCCACCTAAGATTTAGTAAGAAGCCATGTCAAGGCCGGTTTATGAAATGTAACAGCAACAAAATGGTAGAACGTCACTAGAATAGAGAAACCTAAAAAAATTCTATTGACCAAGATTATAGCATTCATTCAAGGACATATTCAACATAACAGTATCAAGATTATCACATTCATTAATCATTCGTAGAGGACAAATTAACATAACAGTATCACATTTTACATGCAGCACCACACAGAATAAGTGGAGAAAAGCTAAGTTGCTCGGACACCGGTGCGGGTGTCCGACACGGGTGCGGATCTAGAGGTCGGATCTTTCAAGATCTAAATTTTAAGATTCGAGGATATGAATCCTATTATGGATACGGGTGCGGGAATTCGGCTAATAATAATTCAAAAAACTAAAAATAGAGTTTTAATCCGATCCTACACTTTTTGTTGGCCTTAAGAAACATTTCCCTTTTTGATTTTCTGTAGGTACAGTAGGAAGACATCATTAGAGAGGTAATTACTACAAAATTACCCTAGCTTTTGTTCCACTTTCGGGAATCAAATTGTATCTTGTCTAGAACTTTTCCGTCGCCTATGGTCAAAGTACCCAAAAATGTTTGACCATATCCAACACGGATCCCACACCCACACCCATACTAGTGTCGTGTCGACACGGGTGCGGCACCAAAAGTGCCGTGTCCGAGCAACTTAGGAGAAAAGAACATGAAGGGGGAAGTAAATCAAAACCCCAAAAAGAGACACCTAACAATGCATACTGCCTGAACAGGAGAAGGGAGTAGAAAAGTACAGACCCCGGCTCTCATCTGATTGAGTCCACCATTTGTATGAACGAGCAGATAGCCTCGAGACTCTGGAGGAGCTGGAGATTAAATGCACTATGAAAGATAAGCAACATAATGGAGGAATATGTTTGCGAAAGGATGAGGATCCAAGACATGACTTACATGTATACAATGAAGTTGGTGCTACACATCGAACAAAGTCTCGATTTGGAGGCGGTTTCCATAACTTGTCCAATGTCCAATTCCAGCTTGCACCATCCAACTGTCAAATCTAAAGGAGTGAAAACATGAAAGATATATAACTACTTTATATAAAAAATACTCAGAGCTATATGTTGATACTGCATCAAATCCACCATAATGGCGCAGTCTCAATTGTACTTGAGAAATATATGTTCTTCATTAACAATGAAATATCAAAAAATTAACTCTAGTATATTTTGAGAGAGCACACATACAACCTTGGTAGCTGCAACAGCAAGAGATGCTTTTGACAGATGCGGCGGGGCAAATTCTTGAGTCCAGCTTTGCTCTCTGCTTACTCTTTGGTATGAAAATTCATGCTGCTACAAATATTAAAACACACCAGATCAGTACAAAAATCATAATGAACAAGCCTACACAACAATAATAAACAACTATTGCGCCTCAATCTCATACTAGTTTGGGTCGACTATATGAATCTTATGTATCCTTTTGGCTCAATCAAATATCCATTAATTTGTAACTAGACAAAATATTGGTATGCATACTCCTAAACAAGCAAAAATTAGAGAATGTTCCAAGATCAAGAATCACAAAAAAATGTCAAAAAGGGTCCACAATTTTTCAATAAGCTTCAATGAGTAAAATACTACTAAGACAAACATTGAAACAAAAATACTCAATACACATATCAAGAAAACTGAGGAAAAACCAGCAATGAAAAAACTTAATCTTTCAGTTCATCTGTAGGTGAAGGGATAAACAAACCTACACAACAATAATAACAACTATTGCACCTCAATCTCCGACTAGTTCGAGTCGACTACATGAATCTTCTGCATTCAGTAATTTGTAATTAGACAAAATATTGATGATAAATGCACCTAAACAAGCAAAACTAGAAATCAAAGAAAAGACACAGAGTACTTTTCAAGATCAAGAATCTCAAAACAATAGCTTGACATACAATGTCAAATGACAACTAGAAAAAAAAATTGCAAAATGAGTCTACAAAAGATCTTTCACACATACATACAGATTATACACCGATATACACACATTATACATATATTATACATTCACCAGCTATAAGTTGTTCGTTTGGCGGCTATTAAGGCAAATGCATTAAGACACACATTGAAACAAGAATATTCAAAACAAAGATCAAGAAAACAGGAGAAAAACCCAACAAAGAAAATTCAAATCTGGCAGTTCAAAAGAACGCTCCAGTACACAAAGCATTCCACGTTCAAGCAGTATCGGACAAACCATAATGAGATGGAAAAACATACCGTGGGAAGTTTGTCAGTTAATCTAGTTATAGTAACATCAGAAGGAGGTACATGAACATGTACGGATAGTAGAGCCAAAAAAGCTATAACACCAATGGCACAAGTTAACACTTTACGAATAATCACAAGCACCACCTTAGTATTTTTAATATTATTATTATTTCTCCACTTTTTTTTCTTATGCATTTCTATTAATACCACCTTTTTTTCTCTCATTTAACCAATATACTCAAATGTGTACACAAGTTTCTATGTATGAAAGATAGAGAAGTTGGCTGCTGACTTTGATTCTTTTGTTTTGTTTGTTTGTTTGTTTCTTGGTTTTGTGATCTCTGAGTTTGAGCTTTTTGCGTTCGGTCGGTTTTATATGGTATTTATACTACAATATTTTAATTTAGTCATGGCAAGCACTTAGCATAAAGCGTAATATTCCATATCATTCTAATTTATGTGACACTGTTTAGATTTCGGAAGTTAAATCATTTTATTTTGATCATGAGTAAGTACAACAATAACAATAATAAACTTAGTGTTTTCCGATGAATGGGTATAGGGAGAGTGAGATGTATGCAGATTTTACCTCAGAAAATAGAGAGATTGTTTCCGATAGACCTTGATCATGAATAAGTATTTTGAAAAATAATTTACATATTTATAAATTACACAATAAGTATTATAAGTCACAATAATTAATAATTCAGAATATCTAAAGCCATATGAAAAAATCGTCAAAAATTTTCTTGTTTGATTCTCAAAAAGCGAAAATTGTCACATAAATTGGGATAGATGGAGTAATAAATATTCTGACCATCAAAAGATATAGTTGGATAAATATGATCCCTCTAACCTTAGTCAAAAGCAGCGAGATCCCTCTTTAATAAACTTAAAGGGATGCGACTGCAAAAATAAATAAATAAATAAATAAATGCAACAACAACAACAACTTATGGTCTGGGGAGGTGAGATGTATATAAATGTTACTCCATCAAAATGGAGAGGTTGTTTCCGTAAAAAAAAAAAAAAAGGGAAAAACTTTGTACAACAGATATCGGATTAAAAGAAAAGGGAAAGATGAATAATACAATAGAGAAAATTCAGAGGAAATCGCTGAAAATACGCTAAATTTTAGATTACCTTCGGGATTAGGTAACTACAAAAGTAACAGTGATCAAGATAAGTATTAATAGGACCAAAAAAAAAAAAAAATCAAGATTGGCATTATCTCTTACTAACCTGGTTTACATCTGATTATTATTGTAATCCCTAATATACCTATATCACGTCTAGATAGTTAAGTAATTGAGATTAAATTATATGTATATATTACCATATAAAAAATAATATTCTTATGATAATATTAATTAACAATCTGTTGAAAATATACTTTGTGATTAATTTGCTATTGCGCATGTTTATTGAAGATATAGATAGCTTAATAAAAATATAATGTACCAAAACGAGGTGCATGAGATGGTGTAGATCTCAATGACCTAAGCTAAGTCGCATTCAATTATAAGGATGCATATTGGAAATGTATCCCTACAGTAAGACAATAGGATATATATATATATATATATACTAGTGTCTCTACACGTGCGTTGCACGTGTATATCGAATCTTACAATACATGGATCATCGCATAGTGACTCAAGTTGCTTATCGAGGTCAAGTTGATCCTATATCGCTTGTATCTATGAAGATAAAAAATCATATGTTAATTAGATACGTGTTCTTTATTTTTATTTTTTTTTTGATTTTGTGAGGTACAAAATGCAACGTAAGAAAAGAGGATCAAACCAAAATTTTGGTGTTTTGGCTTGAGTAACACAAAAAGAATATAGAGTTATTGAGACAACTTGATAGAAACTTTCATTAGATATCAATCTTTTAGATTTCAAATATTGTAAAACAATTAAAGAAATCAACAAAACAATTCTTGAGGACAAATCATACTTTGCTGACTTTAATATAACAGTGTCATTCAGTATTCATATAGTACCATCTATATTCCCATCCAATTCAACATCAACTCAAATAAGCTCCTCGAAATATAGTCTTATTTTGCTTAATCTTATCCTATAACCTTTTATATTCACCAGCAATCTCACATTAACTATCGTACCCAGTGACCTTTACTAACACTTTTTAAGGAGGTGTGTCCTTCATATTAGTTGCTAGTCTTCGTGATAATCTTAGGATCTTGATTTTCTTATACTCACCGGCAACTGAGTAACGTTCAACTACATAATACCCTTGACACATAGACTAATACATCCAAATTTCGAAAAGAAAGAAAAGGGAGGAAACAAAAGCCACATCTCTATTCGAAGTAGCCACGACAAAGATGCCATGTTGATTCAGTTCAGACTATATAAAAAGATAAGATTGATTGATCTTCACATATTTAAAACATCAATCAAATCATAAAAGAGCATGATATACATGGCAACTACATGTCATCTACAAAATTTCAAATATAAATGGTAAAGCTTGTGCTTAAGTTCTTCTAAATACACTACAAACCTGTTCAAAGTTGAACATACTCACACTACATATTCACACACACTTGTGTGAAGAACATGCTTGTACCTAAGTCCATCTAAGATTTTTCTTTTCGGATTTTGGCATTCGTATCGGGTAACTTTTACTCTGTTAGTCCATAATTTTTATCCACTTTATTGACAGTTAGGTCACATAATTCTGTGCAAGTTCGTCTAGGACATTTCTAAGTAGGAGTATCATTTTGTTCAATGCTCATAGGCTTAAAATACATTTAATACTTAAACAAAGTAAATCTATAGAACATATAAATTGGGCAACGTCCAACTAAACATCTTTAAAAAATTACTTCTTGTCATCAAACGGGGAAAAAGACTGTTTGTAAACCACAACCTCGACAATACTCTAAACTTAATTATTACTCAACTATCCAGAAAAATAATATATACTACTGTAGGCCTCATAATACCTCCCAATTGGAGTACCTATGAAATATCACAAAGATTGTCAGCCCCGTTGTTATACAAAAAGGTAAAATTATTCTGCAAGCTGCATTATAGTAATAAATTGTTAAATGGTAATCTATTATGACTGCAACGTATTAGTTTTGTGAAAATGAGTAGCACCGTAAACATTAGAAGAAGTCAAGATCAAAATGATTTAGGGGAGCATACAAATTAAAAATATTAACATTATGCTATCAGAAGTTGCTTTATTATGAAGAAGAGCACTGACCACAGTGAAGATTGTTGGCCGAAACTTCGGGATGCAAACTTCAAAATGTTTTATACTAACCATTGTGATGATTGTAATCCCTTTTGTACTTCTATCATACACTTTCTATGTATATTCAACCGTTATTGAAAATAGTACAACAATATGAATATTGAAGCAATGACAGTTGATTTTTAAAGGTGAGTACTCTAAATGGTGGCAACTCTTCAGAGGAGCAACTTGACTATTATGCATCGTAGAAATGGCACGGAGGAATGTTGGCATAGTTTATCCTCCATTTGGATACATAAAATTGATAAATTTGAGAGAAAGTGATATGGTGTGAATGACTTACCCGTCAAATAAAAATAGTTGGTGCGGGCATTTCTGAAGCAATGAGACAACACAGGAGACTTAAAACACATCAAGTGTTGCTTTTCTATTGCTATGTTGATGTTACCAAGATAGATGATTTTGTACAAAGATGTCAACAGAATGGGAAGTTATGGTTTATTTCTTTGTCTTTTGGAATTGACGATTTCATTGTTTGGCTTTGTGATATCAGCAAGACCTGACGTTTTGCTTTTGGGAAGTGATGGTTTGTTTATTTGGCATTGTGAAAGGATGCAACTATTCATATTCATCTGTGCCAGCATTAGGTTTCTTTGTTTTTTTTTTTAATTTGTTTTGGGAGTATTATGATATTTAGATAATTTAGAAGGGCAAATAGGTAATTTGGCTTTTAAGCTTTTTGAGGACATGCTTTTATAGTAATATGATATATATATATATATATATCATCCTTTTATTGACAAATACTTAATGAAATTTTTACTTTAATCAACTCTGTCAGAAAAAAAAAATGAAATAATTAACCTCCAAAATGTTAATGACAGCTAGCTGATTAAGTCATTAGTGACAGATAAATGTAGTTTTTGGTAGTGACAGATTGTTGATCTAATGTGAATAAGTTCAGATTGAATGCGATATTTACTAGTACCATGCGATAACATTAGTATGTAATTAAATGATTTTTAGACGCACATTAACACACATATATATTTAGAGTCGAAAGTAATAGACGATGCACTACTAACATCCTTCCATAGAGGAGGAATTTTTTTCTTTTAATTTGAATCTGAAAAAGTAATTGGCAAAAGCATTTGTGAGAAAATACCAACATTATTTGATCTTATGTGAAACTGATTTACTGCAAAGTCATGGTTTCTTTACTTATATATAATCATGTTTTATCATTGCAAATACATAATATTTTTCACATTAGGAATTGTCTGAAGTAAGCTAGAGGAGAAGTGAAAATAAAATCTTTACGGAACTAATTGGTAGAAGGACTTGCTGTAACCAAGTACATATGTTGCTTAGTTGAGATCAAGGATGTATTATGTTATCTAATAATAGTGGTGTTATGATCAACTTAATCTCTAATCAACTTAAATTTGAAGTTCAAAGCAATCACATGACAATTTATCTAATGTACTAGGCACAGGTGTCCTATAGTTTACCCTCTATTTGTCATTTCGCTCTTAGATTGGAAAAGAAAATCTTCCATAAATTGGTTCTCATAAGGGTGGAATGTCTCTAAACTTCGTTCGTGATCCCCACTCAGGAATCACTTCACCTTGATGCCTATATTACTCTTCCATACGTTACTCTTGCCGAATGTATATTTATATGTCAGTACAAAAATGTATTGTCAGATGAAATCGAAGTAAAAAATAACAATAGAGAATGATATAAGGTTTGATCAGGAAAAAAATAATGTATACAATTTACAAACAATCCAAGAAGAGGAAGAGATCCAAAACAGCAAGTAGAAACTGAAAAAGTAGAGTAGTAAAAAATAAAAGCATGGAGAAGCATTATGCCTTTATATTCTCGTGGCATCGAAAAATAATTAAATATATTTCAACTGATAAAAATTTATAAATTTAATGGTAATTTATGTGTGTCATCTGTACAAAAGATGGTACAAATCTTGTAAAATTGTTCTTACTTGACTCGAGTAGAGGGATTCACATACTACAATATTACATCCTTTCGAGTTAAATTAACTAATTAAGTTAAGTTACTTGATTTAATTTTGTGTAACACAATATAATGTATGATGCCAGTGAGTATTTCCTCTGAGCATCCCAATATTGTCATTTTCTTCTCAGTGCGCCTTGCTTGTTACTCTCTCCGTTCCAATTTATGTGGCAATATTTTCTTATTAGTCTGCTCCGAAAAGAATGACAATATTCTAAATTCGGTAACAATTTAACTTCAAAATTACAGTTTTGTCATTACTGAAATAATTTACAATCACACAAATATTTTTGACTTATTTTATATTACAAGTTTCAAAAGTATTCCTTTATTTCTTAAACTTTATATCGAGTCAAATTATGACACATAAAATGGAACGGAGGGAGTACTTGTAAGTTGTAACTAGTACTTATAAAGGTTTCATGTAAAGTTTTGATGAAGTAAAGAACAAATGCACATGGAAATTAATCAATTATTTTCTTTTCTTGAAATAAGTCACTGAGTATGGTCTTTGTCCCATGTGAGAAATTTGATCTCTTAAATGCTTGAGATAAGAGTTGCTTATGTTTGATGTGTCTGTGGATTAATTGAAGTATTGTCTGAACCCAAATTTAAGGCACAAGGCAAGGGGGTGATCTCTCTTCTTGTCTCAAATAAATTGACTATTCTTGTGAGGAAGCATCTTTACTTGTGTTTTTTACTCTATCACAACCTGATCCTGCTGTTCTCAAATGTTTATAGCATGAACTAAGCTTGTATGTCACATAAAGCATGCATATATAGTACTCCATTTAACAAACTTATTTTGGTTAATATATGTGTGATTAATTCTTAACGTAATTATGATTATAATTTGCGGCTGAGGTTGTATGTAGACGAAAATGTGTAATGTCTACTTATTATTGATCGTTTGATGAATGGCCTTTCTTTACTCTTGTTGTGAATACTACTACTACAACAACAACATACCTAGTGTATCGTACAAGTGAAGTTTGGGAAGGGTGAGATGTATGCAGACCTTACTATACCTGTCAATCGGGCCAGGACCGGCCCGGACCGGCTCATTAAGAGTCGGCTCACCGGTCTCGGTACCGGTCCGGTCCGGTCCGGGCCATTACCGGTCCGGTCCGAACCGGTCTTTTTTTCAAAAAATTGAAGCCCGGCTCGGACCTTAGCCCATTAAACACCGGACCGGTCCGGTCCGGTCCGATCCGATTTTTTTTTCTTCTTTTTTCTTTTTCATATTTTAGCTAAGCCTATCACTTTGTACTTGCAATTGGAAGGACATATAATCCTATATAAAAAGAGAATGAAGGTGAAAGCATGAAAGAAATGATCAAACATTTTGAGAATCATATACTTTGACTCATTGATGGAAACCAAGTTTAATCACTATGTTAATTTGATGCACAACTCATGAAGTAAAAGATCACTGTTATTATTTTAAGTAAGTACTATCTCATCATTACTATAGTACGCTTAGTCAAATAGATACAACTTTAATACTACAACTCAAGGGTGAGAAACTGAGACTATCAAATTCTCTTACAACCAAGACGATAAGTTGTATAAAATACTTAATTAATATATATATTCTTGATTAGCAATGAAAAAATAGCAAATGAATATGTTTATTTGTTGTACTTAATGAAGCTAAAAATATCTTTGATACTATTGCATATTGAGGGATTCTAAAAGGGACTAAATGCTACATTATATTTTGTATGATTCTTGGTAAAAGCATCTCTCAATTTTCCTCGATATATAGTAAAATTTTTCTATGAAAAAACCGGTCCGGTCCGGTCCACCGGTGGGCCAAAGACCGGTCTTTTACCGGTCCGGGCTAACCGGTTTTTTTTCTTAAGCCCGGCTCGGCCCGCAACCCGCTTCCTTCTTGTCCCGGACCGTTTATTATGGACCGGTCCGGTCCGGTCCGGTCTTTTACCGGTCCGGTCCGGTCCGGTCCGGTACCGGGCTAGCCCGGCCCGATTGACAGGTATAGACCTTACCCCCACCAAGATGAAGATATTATTTCCGATAAACCCTCGGCTAAAAAAAGACATTTTAGAAAACAAGTTTGAAAAGAAAAAAAAAATCAATATGACAATACCATTGTAAAGAAACAACAAACATCAATCACCAGCATCACTAAAGACGAAAAATAAGATAAAAATGGTATAACATTCAAATAAAATGCCGCTAATATGACAGAAATTGAATCTTCTATAGTAATCTATACTAGCAAAACCCTAACTCCAGAAAAACCTAAGACAATTTATAAAAGAAAAATAGAAACGCAAAATTATCTTATTTCAACAGCAAGAGGCTATATAAATTGGTCATCACCTTCTTTTTATTCTTTTTTTTTTTCCTTTTAGCTTCTAGTCTATATATTGTCTCTAAGCCACGTTGTGGTTTTACTTGACTTCAGCTTATAATGGGATGGTTGGAATGTCACTTAAGATGGGAAATTAACTGACTCACTAAGTAAGCTAGATATATTTATAATTACATAGTAGATTATTATTAAAAGAGCACTTCATCCTTCTCTTTTCTCATGATTAATTGGTGGCATTAGTGCTTGTTTGGAATGAGAATGGATCCACACCACAAGAATATCCATCTAACCTAACTCTGAAAAGCACCAAGAAATAAAGAACAAACGTACTAGCACCATTTGGAACTTAATTTATGGGTGACAATCCATTGTGACAAAACTTCCCACTTCAAAGTGTTTGAAGATTGATGTCTTTTTCACTCACATATGGTGGTAGAATCACCAACTAATAGAACTGTTCTCTCCTTTTGGTGACCAAATCAACAAAGAATACTTCTTTTCTATATTAGAAAACAATTGGCGTGAGTAATCTGGATTTGTGCTATCAAGAATCCACTAAAAAGGAGAACACTCAATACTAAGAATTTCTTCATTTACAAAATTAAATCCAAAATTTATTTAATAAAAGGGGTAAGGATCTCATCGGGCAAAGTGCACGAATAGCCACTTTTGCCAGTATTCTTGGGTTTGAGGCCATTTCTTTTAGTGGTTTTATATGAGAGATCTTTTTTTGGAACTTCAATTCTTGTGGGCTGAAGTTCAAACCTTGTGGGCTGAACTTCAATCCCTATGGGCTGAACTTCATGCCTAAGGTATAAAGTTCAATTTCAACCCGCAATGGTTGAACTTTTAGGCATAGATGCGTAAACTTCAATCCTTCTGGGCTGAAGTTGAACTTCAACCTTTGTGGTATGAAGTTCAGCCCATAAGGATTGAAGTTCGAAAAAGTAGTCTCTCATGCAAAATTAATTAAAAAAAAAGTGGTCTCAAAGTAAAGATCAGTAGCAAAACTGGCCTCTGAGCAAAATCTTTACGATATCTCATTATGTGGGTAATTTACAAAACTATGACACCTTAGGCAATAGTTTGCCTTATTGACCTCGCTTAAAGTAATTTTACAAGAATGGCCTCACTAATTTTAAGTAAGTGCTCCCTCGGGGGCAACACTTCAAGTTATAACTTGACAAGTGCACCCACGGGAGCAGCACTTCAAGTATAAAGTGCACCCACGGGGGAAGCACTTCAAGTATAAAATAACAAGTGTTGCCCCTGTGGCAGCACTTGACCCTTTATCTCTGTCAACATTCTCCCTAGATAACTTGAAGTGTTTCCTTGCAGGCAGCACTTGCAATTTATACTTGAAGTGTTTCCCCGAGAGAACACTTATAAATTTATAACATGAAGTGCTGCCTACCGAGGTCATTTTGCTAAACCATTCTTAACTGGACAAAAAACCATAACCAAGGATAAGGATACATGTAGTTAATTTATTTGTCATTATGTTTTCCCGGACATAGCCTTCTTTGATGAATAACCACTTTATGTGGCTCAACAACATATAACCAGTAGTTACGTAATTTTAGAAAAATAGTCACAGACTAATAACCTCAGGAAAATTTACTAAACTACAGTTTAAAGTTTTAGAAAATTTTCAAGGGACTTCATATTTTGCAGTTCTAAGAATTTCATATGATTTAGTTAAAGTTTTAAATTTTTTTTAAACTTTAGTGGCTATCATCAAAAACCTTCGGTACTTTTTTAATTTATGGTTATTCTTTTTAAATTTTATAACTTCTGGCTATTTTTTCGTTAGACAACCTAAAAAGTAGTTACGTGCTTAAATTTATACTTTTTCAGCAAAATTAAAGAAGGTTTTGTGCAAAATAGACAGATGTAGCAATACAGTAACAATTATGACCCTGCATTGGAAATATTATTAAAAATGGTCCAGTTAGGAAAAGTTGCTGGCAATCGCCAGAGAAAAACTCCTATCAGTCATCAGGTCTTTTCTAATCAAAAGATCTGGTGATCGCCAGAAACATTTTTACAGTGGCAAAATTTGTAAGACTTTCTCATACGGGTCAAATCTGTGACGGGGCACCAAATTACCCTATTTCTACAAATCACCCAAATTTGAAGGGTAATTTACAAAACTATGACACTTGAGGCAGTGGTTGTCCTTATTGACCTCATTAAATGAGTTTTGCAATAATGACCTTCACTAACTTTAACGAATAAATTTCATATGGAAATACCTCTACGAAAATAATGATGCCTGCAATCCGCCCTCCCTTTTCAGCACTTGACAAATACTTGACTTTGACCCCCTCTTACATAGGCAACACTTGCCCTTTAATCTCTTTTCACATTCTCTCAGATAACTTGAAGTGCATATCTTAAAGTAACACTCACGTCCAGCCCTCCCTTTCTCGAAATACTATCTCTTAGGCCGGAGTTGAAGTTATGTTTTTAAATTGAGTCTATTTAATTAAAAAAATTTTGAAAGTGAGCCAATAATTTAGTTAAAAAGTGAATGTTCAAATTAAATCAAATTCACACCTTTAGTTTGAAGTTAGGAAAAAAAAAGCATATTTCAAGTTCAGACTAGAAAAGTAGAAGTTAGTTTAACCTGACTTGAATTTATCAGTGGTCTGTAATAGAGGAACTGTAAATATAGGCTATTTATACACTGGAAGATGCTTTTAAAATTCATAAATTATTCGATGATGGGCAGTTGGAAAAATGAGATTTCTCAGGATACAAGATACATTGAATAGTGAAATAAAACATCAAATATTTGGTAATAGATCCAAATATAGAAGAGAGAAATGAAACAAAAATTGACGGTAGAGTTGGAATTATTTTACTTTAGATACTATAACTATTATACTTCAAAAATCTTGGCGATACGTTAATAGTAATGCCGTTCTTACTATAAAGTTTCATTAACATATTCCTATACTCTAACACAATCGTTTTAACTGATAGACACTTTTAATGTAAAAGTTTCCGCTACAAGTATAGTTTAATGGTTTTTACATATCATTTATTTTATGTTTAAAAGACTATTTTAATTATTATAAAGAGTTATAGTTTGTCGTAGGTTATCTTAATCGAGTGATGTGCAACGGAATCAATTTCGAGACAGGTTAACCTCGGCATGGCAATATGGCAGGAACGCGAAACAAAGTTTTCAATTTTATCTTTTCGTTATTGATATATACTATGTAGTATATGCACCTTTTAATTTATTTAATTACTCCGTTATATTTTATGTTATAGTTTGACTCGGCACAAAGTTTAAAAAATAAATGAAGACTTTTGAAACATGCGATCTAAAATAAGATATAGATATTTGTGTAGTGTAAATCATTTAATTAATGGCAAAATTATAATTTTGAAGTTAAATTGTTATCAAATTTAGAATGCTGTTATTCATTTTGAAACAGACTTATAAGGAAAGGCAGAATAGCCAAACTGGCACCTCTACTAGTACGTTTTTGTCATGCACAGGCGAAGCCAGGTTTTGAAATTTTGGGATTCATAATTCTAGACCTTCTAAGTTAGGGGTTCTAAATTAATAATTAATACATATAAAATATTTTTTTCAAGGCAAATATACATAGTTTGGTCAAAGTTACGGGGTTCAACTGAACCCCGTACTACAATGCTAGCTCCGCCACTGCACACACCTATACTTAGGAGTGTGTCATTTAAACACCTCGACTCATCCAAAATCTTACTTTTAAATACCTCCGTACCTTATGTGGCAAAGCTGAAGCTTAGTTGGCACAGGAGCGTAAACACACGCTTTTTTGAAGCGTGAACCAAATGTAATAGCCCCTAACAGCTCTTTTTTTGGCTTTTTAAAGCCCTTTCTTTCCCACAAGTTAAAATCACCATTTTTTAAGGCTCCAAGCTCCTCTTTGTTAATTTTTTCTTCTCTTTCTTTGTTAATTTCTCCTTTTTTTAATCATTAAAATGCCAATGTGATATTGTGGACTTGTTCTGGACCACATAACGATATACTCTTCACTAATATCAAAACTTAGATTAAAAAAATTCTAATTTCGAACAAAATCCCTAAATTCGAACAAAAATGAAATAAACAAGTGTAACATTACAATAACTATAAATTGGGATTTACCTGTAAACTGGGCAACAAGCTGATGAAGAGACATTTGTATATCCCAATCTGATTTGGGTGTTATGTTAGTATTAATTAGGGAGATGAAAAGGAACAGAGAAAGAAAGAAAAAAAATGAGAAATGGGAATATGATCGGGGTAAGGGACCTGATTTGGGTGTTATTTTTCCAGCCGTCGTGGCTTGTCTACGTGAAATATTTATTGGCGTGGAAGCTGACGTAGAGGCGTTTGCACTACACACTTTGCTACATAAGGTACATAGGTGTTTAAAAATAAGGCTTTGGATGAGTAGAGGTGTTTAAATGACACATCCCTAAGTACAAGCGTGAACATGATAAAAGCGTACAAATAGAGGTGTCAATTTAGCTATTCTGCTATAAGAAAATCCTGCCACATAAATTAGACGGAGGGAGTATCAAAATACATTTGGGGTTAAATCAATATAATGATACTCTTATCGTGTGATATTGCCCTTATGTTGCCTTGTTTCATTATCAATTTTCAAAGTAAGCACACCCAACAATTTCTCCGTCAAACTATCTTATGACCCATTGCAAAGATTTGTATTTATCGGACTAATGCGGTACGTACTACGTAGACCAGCAAAGGAACTACACCGTACCAGCCCATCACCCTGTTTGCGGCATTGTTTCTATTAGCTATATATTCATAGGCTACAACATGAGAACTACGTACGTACTCTTTGGTTCTCCAAAAATTTGAAACATTTATTATGAGAAACATTTTTTTGTCATATCAAATGCAATTATACCCTACCTATAAAATGCTTGAGAAGGAAAACACGTGATTGGAATATACAATGACATTATTGTAGAATAAATTTTCATTTACTGCGTCATCATATCCCAGTTCTTGATCTTCCTTTTCCTGTTCAGCCGTGCAGCAGTATTCAACTTTGATAGATCTACAGGAAATTGCTGAGAATTTCCAATTAGACAAAGTCATGAAAGCTTTTCCCTAGCTGGCGCCTGGCATGCATTGAAATATACTACTCCCTCCGGTCCATATTATTTGATGTTTTGGGTATTTTACGGATATTAAGAAAACAACTTTTTTAACATTAATTAGCAATGTAATTGACTATATTAGCTCTTATTCAAGCTATTATTACTTATCATTTTATTTAAAGTCATTTATTAGCAAGGGGTGACATTGTAAAATTTTATCTTGATTTCCGAAAAGATCAAATATTATGGACAAAAAAAAAAGAAGCTAAAACATCAAATAAAGTGGACCGGAGGAAGTATGTTAAACTACTTTCTACAAGTAAAGTAAGTAATGAAAAGGTAACAACATAATTATTCTTCAGGCTATTAGAAACACAATTATATCGACCAACTCATTTAGTCGATTTAACAGTTGTTACGTGTAACTTAGAAGGAAGTTTCTTAGAGAGTCTTTGGGCACACTTCACCAGCAAGACAACAGCCTAGCAAAAGTACATATAGGGTACGGTGTTTTCTAAGGAATATTTGTTCAACTATTATCGCCACTCCGTACAAAATTATACGCTATTAGAATAATACGTACAAGTAGTTGAACTGCATAACAACAAAGGCATACAAGATCTCAAAAGTGATATGCCTAGTACAATATGGTTTATGGACAGGATCTATCCCTTTTTCATGGTTTTACTTATATGTATATATTTCTATAAGTAAGGTAATTATTCCTTAAACAAACAAATTCCATTTTCCAAAAGTTATTTCTAGAGTTATACAACTAGTGGATAACAGTAAATTAACGGTATGCACTTTTTCGGTGTAGTGTACATTATTATTGAATTGATTAATAAAAAGATATATTCCTATATTAGAAATTTCAAATACTAACTAGATACATAGTAGGAGTGTATGCTTCAGGTCTTCTTATTAATTTCTACAAATCTGGCGGAGTTTTGAGTTATTAAGAGGTAAAATACCACCGTCAAGGGTTGTGGTGGGATGGATATCCCTCCACCCTCCTTAATCGGAAGTCTCGGGTTTGAGCCATGGGAATAGAAAAAATCTTGTTAGGGAGAACTTTCCCCGGCCCAGAAATGAGCCTTACACGGCATGAATCTGGATTAGTCGGGGCTCCAATGAAGATATCGGACACCGGACACCGAACATCGGGTAGCAAATATTTTACCGAGAATAGAAAGAAAACGTACGAATCATCTTAGCATAAAATATGAGTAATCACAAGCTTTAATAAATGGAATGGAATCACCTTAAATAGAAAGAGTTTGATTTCTTGTAGTAGGACTTTTCTGCGCGAATTTGAATCTGTGGGAGCTAGAGTGTGTACCAGACAGCTGGTGTGAGACACAAAATCAAGCTTTAATAATTCAAAGTTGGTTAAATTTGTGATCATTTTGTTAATGGAGGGATAAAAAGAACACATTCTACTCATTGGAGGTTAATGTGCGTGCTTGATTGAATATCAGGATGATCAAAATAAAAATTTATGGATTAAGTCCCATAATAGACGTCTTGTTTGACTAATGTATATTTTCCAATTTTGTTCATCAACAAGATTAGCATTGATTTTAACTTATATCTCATTTGGGTAAGAAATTAAAACAGAAAATATTTGTACAGCAATTAATGGAAGCTGATTCTTCTTCGTGCAATCGCACATGATCAATTGAGATTAACCATTCACAATTTCCATAATATTGAAAGTTCATATATAACAGATGGAGCAACTTTAACATGCATATGTAAGGTTACCTAATTAATTTATATCTATAGTAATACACTAATAGATCTAATATACTTCCTCTGTTCCATTTTAGTTGTCGCTTTAGACTTATGCACGTCCATTAAGAAATCAATAAATAGGGTATATTTTTTACTATTTTACCCCTAATAAATGAAAAAAGATTGACTTTTCTAGGAAATACTCCTTTATTAAATATGAGCATAGTTGGAAAGAATTGGTAAAAAGTGTCTTGAAATGCTAAAGCGACAACTAATTTGGGACAAATGAAACTTGCTAAAGCGACAACTAAAATGGGACGGAGGGATCGGAGTATAACGAGAAAAAAATGAATTAAATGAGAAACAAAGATCATGTAATAAAGATTTTACATAAATCTCATGCTCCAATAATTTTAATGAGTCATGTTGACACCCTATCTCTAGCAGTTCTTGAATGCACCAAAACATCCTCTTTCTTGGTTTTCCTTGGATGCAGCAATTTAGCAAGAAACCCTTTTTTCTTCTTCCTATTCTCCTCGATTATTTTTCCTTCTCTCGTCGTGACTATAACCAATGACTTACTCTTTGTAAGCACAATATTATTACTCTTATTACCATTTTTCACCATAGCCATAGTGTTCATCCTACGATACATCGGAGAAGAACAAGATGAAACATCAGAAGAAGAAGATAAAGAAGACAAAGATGATGAAGAACAAGATGAAGTAACAGTTGTAGTATTACTACGTGACGTTTTTGAAAGCTTATAGAGCTTTTCACTTAGACAAATGGAGCAAACCCCTGGTGATTGATGTTGTTTAGAGTGCTTCTTGCATATCATTGTATATTGTTTTGGTTTGTTGATTTGCTGCTGATTTTTGAAAATTTTCCATCTATTTTCCATTGTAAATTTTGTTGGAAGCATAGGGGTTTGAGGGTATAAATAGAATTATGAAAGCTGGCGCATGCAGGAGTTTCCAAGATAGTTCATGTAAAGTTCATAGTGTGTTTCATGAATAATTAAACGACTTTTTTTGACGGGTTGTCATTTTTTGAGATTTGACAAGTTTTAGTTGATGATGACCCAAATGGAGTGCTGGAAATTTAAAATGAATAATGGAATGGTTAATTTTGGTAGGCAACGCAAGTTGGCTATGGGAGCTGTCCGTGGCGGAATCAGAAATTTATATAACATGATTAAAAAAGTAATTTCATTAAATTTTAGCTCTTAAATTTTGAACCTTTGTTACCACTACACTAGATCATCACTTATATAAAGGGAATTCAGTAGTTAAGTATATCTAGCAAAAAAAAAAAAAATTATTTTCTACCTTATTTAAAAGGTATAATTTTCTAATGAATGAGATTCAATTGAACGTCTTCTCTCACTTAGTTCTGCTTACATGTGGCTTTCAAGAAAAATAGATCTAAAATAATAGCCTAAGATATGGATGAACTAATTTTCTCGCAGTGAATATTTTATACCAAATCACATTATTTTACATGTATGATTAAATAACCAATTGAGATAAAGTTGCTTTATTAATAATAAAAGTATACGGAGTATAAAAAATGCTTATGTTATACTATTGATGTCAGACGACCTCCTCATAATACTATACTCTATGATGATATTTTGCTATAACAATTAACTTTTATTTTGTTTGAGACCGACTTTTATATTACATTATAGTAAATACTTCACAATTGGAAAGGCAAAATTATATAAAGAATAGGTTAAATTTGACGATGACGAATTTGTATGACCATAAGCTCATGTTTCTTATGCAATTTTCCTTCTTTAATTAAATGGTCACTTTATTCAAGTTAGCATATAAAAAGTTCAAATAACTTAAAATTGCTTATTTTATTTCTAACCTTTTGATATTTTCTAAGAGTTCATTGACTTCAGTATTCTAATCTATACTGAACAAAAAATAAGGTGGCGCCCTCCCTAGTCAACTCGTCCAACCGCCACTAAACTTTGTCACCCTTAAAAGTAGCAGCAGTCAATGAAACCTCATGCATACGATTAGAAAGATCGAGGAAATTGCAATAATGGTTTGGACAATATTTGAGCTGAAATTGGAAGAGTATTTGCATTTGGAATCGAAAATAATTTGATGGGGAATTTTGATCAGTAGTCATTTTTGGATGCGTTCATTGGGGACTATCCACCGTTTCAAAATTCACTGAAGAATAGCCAAAAATTTGCGCGCACACTTAAGCTCCATTAGCATTGAAAAAACACCCCAGACTAGTCCCATAACAAAATAATGAGGCTTTGAATTCAAAGCCCCATTATTCAAAGCCCCATTATTTTGTTATGGGACTTGGTATAAAGCTTCAGTCCCATAACAAAATGCTGGGGCTGTGAACAAAAATTGTTCAAAGCTCAAGTATTTTGTTATAGGACTGAAGAAGTCCCATAACAAAATAATGGGACCTTGAACTAACATAACAAAATAATGGGAAGTTCAAGGTCCCATTATTTTGTTATGGGATTTTATCCCATAACAAAATAATGGGATTTATTCCCATAACAAAGGTCTCATCAAAGGGATAAATCTCATTATTTTGTTATGGGACTTTATATATAAAGCTTCAGTCCCATAACAAAATCCTGGGGCTCTGAACAAGTTTTGTTCAAAGCCCCAGTATTTTGTTATGGGACTGAAGCTTTATACAAAGTCTCATAACAAAATGCTGAGGCTTTGAACAAGTCCAGTATTTTATACTGGGGCTAGTTTACTGAAGCTTCCCCCAGTATAAATACTGAGGCTTTGAACAAAATTTATACTGGGACTTGTCCGGAGTTGGCTATTTCTCAGCGAATTTGTTTTTGACAGCTACAAATCAATTAGCACGTGCCAAACACGCTCTTACGCAAAATTTTTACTAATTTGATGGATTAACAGTCGTAGCCATTTTTAGGTTGCTGTTTAAGACATATCCAACATTAGAATAGTATAATTAAAATATGGGGACAGCTTAAAAGAAAAAAAGAAAAAAACAGCTATGACGTACTTCTTCAAATTTTGAAGTTCAATTTGGGATAAGTACTAGGTCGCCCAAAAAAAAAAGAAAAAAAAGGATGATAAGTGCATGCAATAGCATAGCCTATTCTACACGCCCCATAATAGTTTTAGCCATTTATTGGCGTGCCTTTGCAAGGTCTACTCACTTCAGACTAAAATAGTTTATTTTCAGACCACGAAGTTGAAGTTCAGTTTACATTAAGCTCAGTCTACATTAAGCTAATTTTAGCCTTTCTTTGGTTTGAAGTTTACATCTGATGGTCTTTTATTTTTAGTTTGTCTTTTTTGCTCAACTTCGGACTTGAGTTATGATAGATATTTGTCAATACGGCCCGGATGATGATGGTTTGAAGTTGAGCTCAACTTCTTAGTTTTAATTTGAATTTTCTTATTTCTGACAAAATAATTTAAGTTGAGGTTGAATACATAATTTCAAATCATAAATTGAGGTTGAATACATAATTTCAACTCCATATTTGATAGTAAGTGGCTACACTTGTAACTGTTCTTTAAAAGACTCAAACTTAAATGGGTGGGTGCAAATAGCTTGCCTAGCAGAATTTTTTATGTTCGAATTTCAAAATCTAACCCTAAGTTCAGTTGTTACAGTCCATAATAAAAAGGGCTCATTACACAAACAGCCGCCATACACAAAATATTTACTAAAAAATGGCCACAACTATTTGTAGCCAATATTAATAACAAAATAATTAGAATATGTATTATTAGAAAAATAATAATATTCATTAATAAATACCTAAAACATTAAATATCAAATAAAAAATATTGTATCTGTCCCAAAAAATAAGGAATATGGGGAATACACCTACTACAGCAACTACTCTCCTAGAATCCTAACTACACCAACACACTACCCCTATATTCCCATATTTATAGGAATAATATTCATTACAATTAATTTACAGAAATATTCAAAAAACTAATATTAATAAAAAAGTATTTAAAAAGAAATGGCTACAGAAAGTTAATATCAACAAAAGGTGTTTATAATTAGAAAATATTTTTGATGAATGTTCATCTAGGGTAAAAAATCCTAATAAAAAAGAGGAAACCACGACAATGGTGTGACTCTGAAAGTACGGTGCAATTTGTTGAGTTAATGAGTTCAACTTACGAATAATGCCTAGTGGCTGAGCTAGAAGTGATCTAGCTTTAAGCAAGTAGTTTACCCTACTTTTTATAGCGAGTTTCACCTTAGAACCTTTTTCACGAACCTCAGGTTCTTTAACATCCTTTTCCTGTTATTCCCTTATAGAACCTCTAGTTGCAGGTCTCCTAGCATGGCTGCCGGCCTTTTTGCTGCACTCTCCTACTCCATCATCAAAGTCACAAATACTCCCAACTTTTGAACTACCCACTCGTTCACCACCCTTAACTAACCTCCGCTTCCTCACTACTTTAGACTGAACCTTTCACAATGTCAGTCCTTTCTTTATTTGAAAGTCTAATACTTAAATTGAATATCCACCATTTTCGTTCATGAGTATATACATTATTTTGGGATTGTTTTTACAAATAATGATTGTAAAATAAAAAAATTGTGAACTGAAAGGAGTGTTTCACTTCAAATACACCTTCAAACCAGCATTTGAAAATTTTGCTCAAGTATATCAAGGTTTAATAGTTCATTTTTTCGTATAATAAAGATAATTTTATTTATTTATTTATTTGCCATGGTCATTACAAAACAGGTGCGCCGTAGAATTTGTTATGCTAGGACAATCATTGTTCACCAAAAATTTTCTATCGGAGGAAAGGATTAGTTTTGCAAGTTTGTCCTGTTTTACAATATTTTCACAAAATATCCGTATATTGGCACAGAGCCAAAACATCAAGGCACAAATTTGCAAGTACTGACTCTCAGGCAAGAGGTCAAAGGCAAGCGTTGTCTTGCCAACACTTCAAGTTATATGGGGAGAATGCAGAAAGAGATTGGAAGGGGCAAGTGTTGCCTTTTGCCAATACTTACTGGCAAGTGTTGCCTTTTGCTAACACTTCAGGGGCAAGTATTGGAAAATAAAGAGGGGTCAAAGGACAAGTTTTGGCCTCGTGCCAAAAGATTGACAGGGGGATTTCCATCTAATATTTTTCATTAGACTTAAATGGATGTATTTTTGCAAAACCATGCTAAGCGCGGGCAAAAAGGCAAATCATTGTTTTTGGTGTCATATTTCTGCAAAATGTTGCGCAAAACGGGCTCATTTGCAGAAATATGACACCATAAGCAATGGTTTTCCTTTTTGTCCGCACTAACAGTGGCTGTGCCAAAAAAAAAAAAAAACCGTTAAGTTTAATGAAAAAATTGTGGACGGAAATCCTCCTGTCAATCTCTTGGCACGGGGCGAAGACTTATCCTTTAACCCCTCTTTATTTGTCAATACTTGCTCTTGAAGTGTTGGTAAAATGCAACACTTGACGGTAAGTATTGACAAAAGACCAAGACTTTCCTTTGACCCCTCTCTATTTGCCAACACTTATCCCTTCAAGTGACAAAAGGAGTGGAAGGTGGAACCCCTTATTAATGAGTCTTCTCTCATTTCTGGTGCCACTAGCCTATGGAAAAGGCTAAAACTAGCTAATAGGTAAAGATGTCAAACAAAAGTTCTGAGTTTTGATGGCAGCATCCTGAGGTGCATCTCGATCAATCCATTTCACATATTAATTATTCTTGCTTACTAGTATCTCTTTATATTTGGAACTTCCAAGTTCCAACATATTGCACTTATATAGTACTCCTATATGTATTTGTATACATGTACTTAGATTGAATGTGTGTTCCAAACATTTAAAGCATTGACCATACAGTCAGTCCGATTGGATATTGTGATGGAGTTGCTTTGTTTCCATATTAGAAATTCATTGCATGATAAATTTTTGCATACTCATATATATCCCTTCTCTCTAAGTTACTGTTAAATGCTTCTAAATGTTGTAGATCATCTATTTTTTGGGCGCCCACTTTCTACCAATATGCCAATATGGCTATACTCCCCCCTCTCATTTTAGTTGTCACTTTTAGCTTTTGCACGCCCATTAAGAAATCAATAAATAGAGTATATATTTTACTATGTTATCCCTATTTAATAGATGGCTATTAAACTTTTTTTGAGAATATCTTTAATAACTAAGGGTATACTTGGAAAGAATGAGCAAAAATTGTCTTGAAATCCTAAAGCGTCAACTAATTTGGGAGAAACGAATCTTGCTAAAGCGTCAACTAATTTGGGACGGAGGGAGTATATAGTTGACAGAATTTTGAAGCCATCAAATCAGTTACCCAACGTGTGAATCCTTAATGTTGTCATTTACTTTCTCTTATAGTCATTAAAATTGTGCAAATCTTTTAACTTTCTTCTTGGTTTTTACTCTATTCATTTTCCTTTTTTAATCATCTAAGTTCTCAGTTCTCTCAAACATACAGGGGTGCACTTCTTATTGTTTTTATTTATTTCTTAAATAGGGTCTTTGGCTGTATTGTACTTGAAAAAAGAAATTGCAAAAGTTTACTGACTAGAAATATATTATTTTATTTTGATCTCTGTACGAGCTACCAAGCTTATACGAAGTATATGGATAACAATGAGGTCATGGTTACTCCTAGAATACAGGCACTTGAGTGGGTGGAGGATTGAGACTCGGAGATGGGCAGAAGAAGAGTTGGGAAAGAGGTCAGGAGCTGAAAAGAGGCTACATATTGAAAATTAACTACTAAAGTGGCTACAGTTCAAATAAAATTTGTTCAAAGTCCAAGTATTTTGTTATGGGATTGAAGTTTGGGGAATTTTCAAAAATAGGCAGCCCACTACCCAAAATTACAAATAGGAGGCCATATTTTTTTTTTCATGCATAGCACCCACCCTTAAAATACAAATTTTAGCACTCCTTCATAAAAAACACCCTAGCTATCAAATTTTCCCCTCCCCAGCCACTAAGCTACCGGCAAACACCTTCCCCCGCCAATGGTGTCATTACTTTTTTGTATTTTACTGAATTTATGTTGTTTATTGCGTCTAAATCATTGCTTTGGACAAGGTTATACACACAAATCTCCCTCTAAAAATTAAATTATAGTACATGAATATACATATATAAATATGTAGCAATGAGAGAAATACAAAAATATACACAAAAAAAGTAAAAAATCATATAAACATCCTTAATATACAGATTTATTCACTCATATACACACTTATACAAATTTATACAATTTTATACATTGTATAAATTTGTATAAAATTGTATAAACTGGTATAAACTTGCGGCGACTGCTATCTCGGGAAAAGGGTGACAGCTCGGGTAAGATTCGAAAATATGGGCCATTTTTGGTAATTTTCATCTTTTGCTTGTCTTTTAGTGTAATAATCCCTTGAAGTTTTATATATAAAGTCTCATAACAAAATAATGGGGCTTTGAATAAAACTTGTTCAAAGCCCCCATAATTTATACTGGGGTTAGTCTGGGGGTGTTTTTCCAACGCTAATGAAGCGTAAGTGTGCGCGCGAATTTTTAACTATTTCTCAATTAATTTTGAAACGGTAGATAAAACTCATTGAGCGCGTCCAAAAATGATTACGCATCAAAATTTCACGAGAAAGTGGACCCAATTGTTACCTTTGGTCCATTAGCTCATTAATAGGTTAGTATAAATAACTTATTTTACCCATTTTTTGGGTTAAACTAGACTTGATGATGACAAAGCTTCTTCAGCTTCTTTTATGTTATTATGTTTTTATACATTTATGTTTTATGCGTTTACATAATGATTGTTGATTGCCCCGGAAGTTGTAAGGTAGAGAGCACTGAAAAAGTGTATCGTCAAGAATTATTCCTGTGATAAAGCTCTTGGAAAAAAATAATTTGACATTTAGGGAAAAAATGAAAAGATCTATCAAAAAAGCAAAGAACTTTTTTAAGCATAATTGAAATGTTTCGAGAATATTCGTTGAATAAAACATGATGAAAATTATAATCATTTACTTGGACATAATATACAAGGTGAATTGATAAATTTATTGGCAAGTGAAATTAAGAATAAAATTATTGCAAAAATTATAGAAACAAAGTATTTTTTTATCATACTTGGTTGCACTCTAAATACTAGTCATCAAGAACAAATGTCTTTGATACTGCGGCGAGTGGGCATTTTATCAACTCCGATAAAATTTACAGAATATTTTCTAAAAATTTTAAAAGTCTATGATACAATTGGAAAGGGTCTTTTTAAAGTTATTATAGATGAGATACAATATATTGGTCGTGATATTGATTATTTAAGAGTACAAAGATATGATAATAGATCCAATATGAAGAGAAAACACCAGAGAGTGCAAAAAAGACTTCTAGACATATATGCTAGTTCATTCTATACACCATATGTAATATCTAGCGAGAAAAGCATGTTTTGACATGTGTTTCATCGCTTATTTGTGTCCTTTACTTGTCGTTTGAGCTTACTTTTGAGTATATGAAAATTATTATGTGTATTTGATTGTGTAGGAATGAACATGGAGAAAATCGAGAGAATTGGAGCTAAAATGAGCTGAAATGAAGCTTCAGAGTATGAATAGAAACTCGAGATTTGACCGGAAATTAAGGCAAAAGACGAAAAAAAAGTGTAGAAGAACTACCTAACCACGCCGTGCCACGCGCCAGGGTAGGGTCAAAATTTTGAGAACAGAGCAAAAAATCCAAATCTCAGTACGTTTGGCTTGTTGCGGTGCGCTGCACACCACACCATATACCGGTAGGCCAAATTTCTTGTTCCGAGTTTTTATAAACCTTGTTCTTATTTCTTGCAATTTACTGTTGAATGATTGTTTATGATATGAATATTATGGACATGAGCAGCTAAGTTAACCCATCTAGGGTGTGATATAATCGTTGATGATGTTATCTTATTTTTTTTTTAATTTAATCGAATTTTAATTCTTGTTCCTATTCATTCAACTTCGTTTTGTATTGCTTTTAACTGTACGATTTTCAATTGAATGTGCCATTTTGTTCTTGAGATAACTTGGAAAAGAATTTCCAGATAGGGTTAGTTGAATAACAATACTTCGACTTAAACTAAGGAATTATTTAGGTCGATTTACGGATTGACTTAGGAATAATTTGCTCTTATGTAATACTTGTGAATAGTCCATGTAATTGTCTTCGACTAACTTGGAATAGTCGTTTGAGACAGTTGTGCTTGTAATTGAAAAATACTTGCAAGGAGCTCAAGTCAATAGGAATAATCAAGTGAGATCAAGAGTGAGATAATCTATATATCATCCCAATAATTTGGGAAGTCATCGCCCTAGGTCTTTTATTTGTGAAATTTTCTCTAGCCATTTTACTACATGCCATTAGATACTTGTTTTTCATTTTATTTTTATTTTTATACAATATCATTATAATTGATTCCTAAAGTTGTTCGAACAAAAACGTGGTGAAAAATAAGGTTAGAAATTAGCATTGCTTTGCGTGGGATCCGACGCCAAACATGATAAATGGGGTTATATTTATAATGGCCGCTTAGTTCTTTTCAAAGGCATAGTTAGACATGATCAAATTTTTGAGCGCCGCAGTAGGTTAATTTTCGTTCACTTTAGTTTTTTCTTTGTTTTCATCTTCCGCCTCAGGTCTGGGGCTTCTACTCAAATTAAACTTCGAAACTCCATTTCTTCTCATCTTAGCTCCAAATCTCTCGTTTTTTTTTCTATGTTCGTTCACAATCAAATACATGTAATTAAGCTCAAACGACCAGTAAAGCACACAAATAAGAATTGAAACATGGATGAAAACATGCTTTTATCGCTAGATGTCAATGTGTTTACAAGTCATTTAGGTTATTTCTGCAGTCATGGTTAACAAGTCATTTAATTTTCCATTATTCTTCTAGTATAACCTATCAATACATGATTTCTATCAAGATTTATTTGTAATTGATATTCCAATAACTTGATAGTGTAAATAATCATAATCAGCTCTTAATGTATAGAAGTTACACTCTTCTGTCTTACTCCCTCCGTTCCAAAATGGTTGTCATAGTTTGACTTGGAGCGGAGTTTAAGAAATGTGGTAAGACTTTTGGAATTTGTGGTCCAAAATAAGCCATACATAAATATGTGGCTATAAAGCATTTCATTAAGGATAAAGTAGTAGTTTCAACTCAAAAATGTTTCCAAATTTAGAATTGTGTCATTCTTTTTGAAACGGACTAATAAGGAAACTATAACAACCATTTTAGAACGGAGGTAGTATTTCCTAGAGGGTGGTGTTTCTGACATGTCAAGTGAAGGAAAATTGTACATGTCAAGCAATAAGTTCGGTGAAACTTCCTTAGCTGATTTTATGGTGAGAATTGGGAAATGATCAAACTTGAAAGTCGAAGCAGTTTCTTGAAAGCATTAGATTAGTAATTTTTTCCCACAAGAAAATGGTTACTTTATTTTGGTTACATCACTTTCACACCTCAGCTCTCAGTGTATTTATTTGAAACTTTCTATCGTGGGATATGATGTATGCCTAGCTTATATCATAGTATTAGTTAAAGTTCAACTAATTTAAATTTGATGTGAAAATGAGAAGTGTTAAGATCAAATTTAAGAGTAATCTCCCTTAAAAGTTAATATGAGGCCAACTAGTTTTCTATCTCTTTTACCACAAGCAAACAAAATTAAATATCGGATCTTACGCCGTGTAAGACGTAATTGACCAAACTTAGGTGAATCACACTCTTCAATGGTTGCCATTAAACATTTGACTATTGAATTTTGGACATTGAATTTGTCTTAATCCGCGTTTTCTTTGTTGTTGTAAAAGTTGGAAGCACGTCACTGTATATTTTCTTCATAGAAATTTAAGTATTAGTACTTATTATTGGATCGAAATTTGTCTAAATGACCTAATAAATTAAGTTAAGATTGTGACTTAATTGGTAGGAGTATTATTGTATATATTCATATAGACGTTACTGTGTTTTGCTCGAGGTTCATAATTGATTCATTCTTTAGCTACCTACGGAAGGATAAAGAAATCTCTTTATGTACTCCTCCCTTTCCATTTTATGTGTCATAGTTTGACTCGACATAAAGTTTAAGAAATAAAGGAAGACTTTTAAAACTTGTGGTGTAAAATAAGGCAATGATGTTTGTGTGGTTGTAAATCATTTCAGTAATGACAAAACTGAAATTTTGAAGTTAAAGTGTTACCAAATTTAGAATGCTGCCATTCTTTTTGGAACAGACGAATAAGAAAATGCTGCCACATAAATTGAAACGGAGGGAGTATTATAACTAGTAACATGAATATAGTAACAATATATGGAGGGACGGACATGTAAATTGATTTTGAACTCTGCGATGACTAAGAGACCTGACATCTGAATAATTAATCTGATCAAGTTTAACTTTAGTGGAGTAATAATTTTTAAAATGATGCGATAAGAGATTAATTTGTTCGTATCGAAATTGTTGAGATGTTTGGTGGCTTATTATGATAATAGACAACAGTAACATTATGAATAATCCATTCCTAGTACGTTGTGAGTCTATAATTCACTTACATTATATCTCATTCTTTATGTATACTATAGTATTTTAGGTGTAAATACCTAGTACCGATAAGTATCCTTTAATTTTATTTAAATGCAAGACCTTCAAAGTTTCACCATTGAAAAAGTCTACATCTTTTAATTTGAATTTGGAAAAGTAAAGCTCTAGTCTAGTAACAACCCCCACAAGCAAAAGATTTCTAAAGAGCCTCCACCAACTCTCACTGTTGAGAGCTGGTTTTGAAGCATGACAAACAGGAAGGACAGAGGTTCATGAGGAGAACCTAGTCCTTGAGATGAAGGACACGCTGGATCGAAAAGATTACGGGTTGCAAATCCCTGTGGAACTAGGAGTAGTGGCGCGTGGTTGTTGACGTATCCTAGTCAGACTAAAAGAGGCGGTGTCCAGGCTGTATCTTTGAAGTGTGGACAAGAGTTAGACTTCAACATGGAAAAGAGTTACTGCGAATCCTAAATTGCCATAATTAAAAGGATTCCCAGCACGACTCAACTAGGGTTGCAAGACCTGTATAAAAGCAAGTAGAAGAGACAGCCGAAAAATAGTTTTTCACGATAGAGAGTTAAGAGCATATAGAGGCAATCTGAAGAATTATCTACGTGGGAAAACTGAAGAAGACAACTGATTTGCATGCTGAGTATTTGAGTCTAGATCTCTTGTCTAGGTTCATCGAGTTGTAAGTTGTCTGTGTTACAGGTATTCATTGTTTTGTCTATTAGCTTATTTCAGAAGCATATGTATTAGGCAAACTACTTTGTGATTACTAGAAAAAGCTAGAGTTTAGCTTTGATTAGTGATTAGGGTCTAGAGTGTAGCCCCTTGGTTACAGAGTTTGTAATCAGAAACGTTGCTCTTGTGTTAGTGGATTCAGTGCTAAAATCCCAGAGTGTGGGTCGTGGTTTTTCTCCCTTGAGCAAGGAGTTTTCCACGTAAAATCCTTGTGTTCTTGGTGAATGTTTTGAAGTGTGTTCTTAAGTACTGGTGGCATAAAAGAGAACTGAAGAACCTTGTTCTACTACGGAAGAACCAGGTTCTTACAAGAAAAATCGGAGGACACTATTCAACCCCCCCTTCTAGTGTCCTTAGGAGGTGCTTAAAGTATAACAAGTGGTATCAGAGCAGGTCTTCTCTTGTAAGGCTAACACCTTGAGAAGGATCAAAATGAGTGCACCGCCTACTATTACTGAAGGACAGTCGGTTCTGAGGCCTCCACAGTTTAATGGGCAATACTACGCATGGTGGAAAAATAGGATGGAGAATTACATATGTGCTGAAGATTATCAACTCTGGCTGATAGTCTCTGAAGGAAACCTGATTCCCACCAAAATTGTTGGTGAAGGAACCACTGCCACAAAAGAACCCAAGCTGAAGGAAGAGTTTGATGAGTCTGATTATAAGATGATCGAAAAGAACCACAAAGCCAAGCGGTTGGTTATATGTGGTCTGGGCCCAGAAGAGTTCAATCGAGTATCATCATATAAGACAGCTAAGGAAATATGGGATGCCTTGCAGGTTGCACACGAAGGAACCACAGAAGTAAAAGACTCAAAAAGAAGAATGTTGAAGAGGCAATTTGAGTTGTTTACTATGGGTGAGAAGGAGTCGATTCAGGATATGATGACCAGACTGACCATGATCACCAACGAAATGAGATCGTTGGAGATGGAATTACCTGAAGTGGAGATGGTTGACAAAATCCTAAATGTGTTGCCTGAAGCATGGGAACCAAAAATGACAGCCATCATCGAATCAAAACCCTTGAAATCCATTAAGCTTGAAGAACTGGTTGGAAGTCTGAAGACGCATGAGATGATGAAAGACTCAAAGGCTAAACCTACAGCAAAGAAGGAAAAGACTCTTGCACTGGAAGCAACAGAAGAAGCTGATGAATATGTTGATCTTCAATCAGTGGAAGCAGCGATGGTAAGTGCCCTGAGACAAAAACTCAATCTGGGAAGGTTTAAAGGACTTAAGCGAGGGAACAAGGAAAGCTCTAGCAGGAAGAACATAGTTGATAGTCCTGACTATTCTGGATGCTTCAAATGCTTTAAGAAGGATCATGCTGTCATGGATTGCCCGATGTGGGAAATAGAGTGGATGAAGAACAGAGCCGCAAAGGAAAAGGAAAGGGAAATCACAAAGGACTTTGATGCAGACAAGAAAAAGGCAAGACGGCCACCAAACTTTAGAGCAGAACGAAGGAAAAGAAAAGAAGCCTTCTATGCCACCTGGGGACCAACTGATAGTGAGTCTGATCACGAGAAGGAAGCTGATGATGATTCACCATTAGCACTAGCAGGGATGACAGACGGCAGTTCTGATGAAGAAAATCCTCGAGAAGTCAGATGGGGAAGAGATCCATCAAAGCCGCCAATGTTTAATGGGACTCAGTACAACTACTGGAAGAAACAGATGAAAAATTTCTTACAGGCAACTGATTACAGCCTGTGGCTAATTGTGAAAAGAGGACCTCATGTTCCAGTGAAAAGAGCAGCAAATGGAGTCCTGGTACCCAAGAAAGTGGAAGAACTAGATCCTCAAGATCTGGACTGGCTACAAGCAAACTCCAAGGCTGAGAACTATCTAAGAAGAGGGCTTACTGATGATGTGCTTGTACGAGTACTGGAGTGTTAATCAGCTATGGAGATATGGAAGAAACTGAAGGAGTTGTACATAGCTGACAACACCAAGAAGGACTCGGCTCTCATGGCAACTGATGGTGAGGGAGCTAGCTGTTCAGCAGAGGTATGTTTATCTGATCTAAAGGAAACTCTACACACATACTCTTCTGAAAATTTAATTCTAATCACAGCCACCTTGATAGAAGGATATGAAAAAGAGAAGCTTGAAAAAGATAAGTTAACTGAAGAACTGAGTGATCTTAGAATTAAGCACAAGAGTCTCCTAGAACAGAACATTGAACTTGAAGAAACTAATGCTATCTTGAAAGGACAGACTCTTGTGTCAAACTCCAAGATCACTGAGCTTGAATTGGAATGTAATCAGTTAAGAGAAAATAAGAATGGTAAGCAAGTTATGAGTGAAGTTCAAACCTTTCTGGAAGATGAATTGAAAAGGGCTAATGAGATCATATATCAAGAAATTGAAAAAAATAAAATGTTAAATCAGAAGGTTGAAAACTCAAAACTTGAACTTACTAGACTTACAAAATGGAATAAATCTTCAAAGGCAATGAATTGGATTCTTGAAAATCAAAACAAAGGAAAACAAGGTTTAGGATTCAAGAAGTTCTTGCCTCCTTATAATCCTAAAAGCAAATATGTGGGATTACCTTGTAATATGTTATGCACCTTCTGTGGTCAAACTGGTCATACTAAACAAAGGTGTGTTAACATTACCAAGGCAAGGGCCAAGAATAAAAATTGTGTGTTACCCAAATGGGCCAAACAAGATCTGATTTATCCATTTTCTCATAAGAAGGGACCCAAGCTTGTCTGGGTTCCTAAGGCTAACCTCTAATTGTTTTGCAGGCTGGAGTGAGGGAGAACAACTCAAGCTGGATTCTTGATAGCGGTTGTTCTAGGCACATGACAGGAGATAGAAGAAACTTTCTCTCACTCGCAGCATTTCAAGGAGGCAGTGTGGCCTTCGGAGGAGGAAAAAGTGGTCAGATAGTAGGCATTGGGAAGATTGGGAGATCTCTTGAGCATGCAATTGAAAATGTGTATTGTGTGGATGGTCTTAGACACAATTTACTGAGCATCTCTCAACTATGTGACAGAGGAAACGAAGTGAGCTTCTCATCTGTAGGGTGCATCGTGAAGAACCTACAGAGTGGAGAAGTGGTAATGGAAGGAAAAAGAGTGAACAATGTGTACAAGGCGTCACTGAGGTCCTTACCTGAAAACAACCTGACATGCTTGAATGTGCAAGAAAGTGACTCTCAGCTGTGGCACAAAAGACTGGGTCATGCAAGTCTCACTCAATTAAATAAGCTAGCCTCGAAGGAACTGGTTCGTGGATTGCCAAACAAGAAGTTTGAAAACATAAGAATGTGTGATGCCTGTGTGAAAGGAAAGCATGTGAGAACGTCGTTTAAATCAAAGAAAGTGGTAAGCACATTAAAGCCACTGGAGCTGGTGCATATGGATCTGTGTGGACCTATGAGGGTCAAAAGCAGAGGAGGTAAGAGGTTTGTGTTCGTAATTGTTGACGACTACTCAAGGTATACGTGGACTTTGTTCCTGGCATCTAAAGATGAAGCCTTTGAGAGCTTTAAAGACTGGGCAGGTGTGGTTCAGAAAAGGCTAAATCTTGAACTCATCAGTATTCGATCTGATCATGGAACTGAGTTTGAAAACTCAAAATTTTCTGAGTACTGTGCAAGGAACAGCATAGATCATAACTTTTCTGCACCAAGAACTCCCCAACAAAATGGGGTGGTCGAGAGGAAGAACAGGTCATTGGAGGATATGGCTAGAACTATGTTGCTGTCAAGTGGACTAGCAAGGAACTTCTGGGCTGAAGCTGTAAACACTGCATGTTACTTGCTAAATAGGTGTTCCATCAGAGCAATCCTTGACAAAACTCCATATGAGCTGCTCAGAGGTAGAAAGCCAAGTATTGCCCACCTAAGGCCTTTTGGGTGCAAATGCTTTGTTCACAACAATGGTAAGGAACCCTTGGGAAAGTTTGATGCCAGGAGTGATGAGGCAATATTCTTGGGATACTCTACTCAAAGTAAAGCATACAAGGTACTCAATAGAAGGACACAAGTAGTAGAAGAAAGTATGCATGTTGTGTTTGACGAATCTGATAGGGAAATAGGAGAAACTGATACAGATGATCAGGTGATTGGTTTAAGAAGAGAAGAAAGCTTAGATGAACTGGAGGACTCGGATGAAAAGGAGAGCACAGCCATATCAGATGAAGGAGTCAACTTGACAGGGGGAACTTCTGATGAAGCTGAAGATCAAGAAAGTCAAGAAGAATCGACTCAAGACGATGCTGCAGGTTCTTCTAATCAGATTCAGATCAAGAAAGTCATGCTTCAAAACCAGCTCTCAACAAATTCCCCCTTTTTGATGATGACAAACAAATGTTGCCCAAGAACCTACATAACATATACCAAAAACAAAAAACAAAAATAACAGAACAATAAAAACAGATGAGTTAGGTCACAAACACCCCAACATGCCTTCTTCCCCCTTTTGGCATCATCGAAAAGATTCAAAGACCTGCAGGAACCTGTCAGTTTAATCTAGACTAGAGCACAAGGCAACTCATCAGCATTAAGAACATAGGCATATCAAAATAAGGGCCCATCAGGGAACCACATACTTAAACAAGAAACAGTCATAACCATGAGAAATTTAAAATCAACATCCAAGGTGTGACAGCAGCACACCCCATTAGTAGTTACACAACCAAATCAAATTGTCTTAATCATTCACAACATGCAACCAAAGGAGAGTAGGAAGGGATGAAAATCAGGTAGAGTAGGAAGGGGTAGAGATATGGGGACAGGACTGGAAGAATCACAGCTGAAGATTGAAGTGCTTGACGAGTGCCTCAAGTTGCTTCGTATTCTTGGCCCTTTCCATCACCAGCTCGGCCTCATACTTGTGGCAATCAATCTTCAAGCGATCAATTTCTTGATCCTTCACCTTCAACTGTCTGTGCAGCTCTGCATTTTCTTCATTAACTTCAAGAACCATCTTCTCCAGTTCCTGCACAGCACCAATGGCCTCATCAGGTCCATATTCTTCACTTTCCATATTCGATCCAGCGTGTCCTTCATCTCAAGGACTAGGTTCTCCTCATGAACCTCTGTCCTTCCTGTTTGTCATGCTTCAAAACCAGCTCTCAACAGTGAGAGTTGGTGGAGGCTCTTTAGAAATCTTTTGCTTGTGGGGGTTGTTACTAGACTAGAGCTTTACTTTTCCAAATTCAAATTAAAAGATGTAGACTTTTTCAATGGTGAAACTTTGAAGGTCTTGCATTTAAATAAAATTAAAGGATACTTATCGGTACTAGGTATTTACACCTAAAATACTATAGTATACATAAAGAATGAGATATAATTAAAAGGATTCCCAGCACGACTCAACTAGGGTTGCAAGACCTGTATAAAAGCAAGTAGAAGAGACAGCCGAAAAATAGTTTTTCACGATAGAGAGTTAAGAGCATATAGAGGCAATCTGAAGAATTATCTACGTGGGAAAACTGAAGAAGACAACTGATTTGCATGCTGAGTATTTGAGTCTAGATCTCTTGTCTAGGTTCATCGAGTTGTAAGTTGTCTGTGTTACAGGTATTCATTGTTTTGTCTATTAGCTTATTTCAGAAGCATATGTATTAGGCAAACTACTTTGTGATTACTAGAAAAAGCTAGAGTTTAGCTTTGATTAGTGATTAGGGTCTAGAGTGTAGCCCCTTGGTTACAGAGTTTGTAATCAGAAACGTTGCTCTTGTGTTAGTGGATTCAGTGCTAAAATCCCAGAGTGTGGGTCGTGGTTTTTCTCCCTTGAGCAAGGAGTTTTCCACGTAAAATCCTTGTGTTCTTGGTGAATGTTTTGAAGTGTGTTCTTAAGTACTGGTGGCATAAAAGAGAACTGAAGAACCTTGTTCTACTACGGAAGAACCAGGTTCTTACAAGAAAAATCGGAGGACACTATTCAACCCCCCCTTCTAGTGTCCTTAGGAGGTGCTTAAAGTATAACACTCACCCCTTCAATTCTATGCTAATGCTAGAACTTAAAAATTCCTAGTACTACATTTTTTAAAAGGTTACACCATAATAATTTGGTTGAATAAACAACACCAATAATTTATACAGCACATGAATCCATGATCTGTAATTTCCCGTTGGAAGTCATCATTTGTTTTAGGGAGAGAGAGTCTTCTTAAACGAATTTTATAATCCCTGCTAGCAAGACTAGAACGTGCCAATCATAACGGTAACCAAAATGTTTGCCAATAATTAAATGATCCAACAGTCTTCTAGATGTCACAAACAAATATTCAGGTTAATCGGACAAAATAACATTATTAAAAAAATGTAATATCTGATGCACTACTAGGAAAATACATTTTCGTTGTTTACGGATAGGGCTAGCACAACAAATTGTCAAAAAATAAATACATGCCTGCCAAAAACCAATACAGATTCATATACACAGCTGTCCGAACAGCTTAATAAACTAAAATACACAAACAAAACATAAACGGCATAACAATAAATCTTAACAAACCAAACATAAAGTCCTAACAATAAACCTTAACAAACTAAACATAAAGTCTCACAACAGATCATAAACGGGGACGAGATAAAAACCACAAGTCTAAACCACAAGTTTAAACCACTAGAACATAAAGTTTTAAACTACAAGTCTCACAACAAGGACGGGATAAAAACCAAGTCTAGGACATAAAGTTTTAACAAACCAACCATTTATTCGACTCTATCCGAGTCATTACCATCACCCTTTTCTGACATGTATTTGGCCATAAAGTTTTCCAACTTCTTGATTTTCGCTGTGTTTACAGCTTCTGCTTCCCTTAGCCTTTCTAACTCTGCAAGCACTTCTTCATTATGAACCTGGGAAGAAGAAGAGGAGCAAGCAGTAGAGATACCTACACGGGATGATTTTTTGTATTGGTTAGCTCCGAATCCGTAGGCTCTTCCTTTGCTGTAGCCACCACCCACTTGAACAAACATTGATGTAACTTCTTCTTGAGTGGGCTGGCTTGATCCAGCATCATATCCTTGGCTTTGAACCCATTGCTCCTGTGCAACTCTAAGTTTTTTCTGAAATAAACAAAATTTCGGAAAAGTATACTTTCTTCATTTTTAATAAAAATAGAGGATTTAATTTAGTAACGCACCATGGTTTCCACTGCACGTTTCTCCACAAAGCCTACAACATTACCATCCTCGTCATTTAAAACATGAAACTTCTCGAAAAAGTCAATATCGGACATAGGTCCTCCATTTGCTTGCTCCTACAAGCTTATAAACGCTAGCACCTACATTAATTATATTCAAGAAAATCTCAATTAACAACTTACAATTCTGTGCCTATGCGTCCCCAAGCTAACCGAACCGTCGGTGTGTAAAGAGCCACCCCTCTCGGATGCCCGGGCAGCCTTTGCTTGCTCTTGTAAGGCTAGTCGTCTCTACCCTTCCCTCCCTAAATCGCATTTTTCTAGTAGTGATGGACCTTTATCTACCGGAATAAACTATGAAATTTGATAAATCTCTGACAATTTGGTAGCGGCGAGCACATTTTCGGCAAATTTCAAACAATAGATAATTGTAGTTTTGTGTTTTCACTAGTACTAGTATAACTTTTAAATAACGAAGCGATTAAATTAATTCTTAACTTATTAGTGAAAAAAAACTACTGCCCCAATTTGTCTCGAAATTTTTTTTCTAAAAACTTCTTCAAATTTTTTCATTTATTCTTAAAAAAGATAAGCATTATAGTAGTTATTTAAATTTTTACAAATTTAAACTTTTGGATAATTTTTATGTAGAGAATTTGTTTCCATTAAATGGATTTTTTTTTTTTTTGGAAAATATCATAAAGAGGACATTCAGTCCAAGTGTTTTAAAGAAAATGCTCACTATCTTAATTATACCTATCAATAATGTAGGATTTATGCTTAACTTTTTTCTAACTATTCCACTTGAATGTTTTCTAAGTTCTCAGACTTCATCTTCCTCTTTCCTTCTCTTCCCACCTTCGACGCCTCCCTGTTCATCTCACTGTTGTTGACGCCTCCCTCTTCGCCCACATGTCCTCTCTCTTTCTAGTATCATGTTAATATGAATACAAAACATATTATATTTAAAATGTATACACAATATATTATACATTAATAACATTAATATATACTAGTGAAACTAAGTGTAAACGGTAAGCTGAGTGCACATACACCGTGAAATTAATTGAAAAATTTGATTATCAACACTGTAATACTCAGTGTACACAATATGTACAAGTGAGGAAATGGATCTTATACACCGATTATATACATTGTGCATTAAATAAAAAGGCCCGGCGCACAAAACATCTTGTGTTTATGCAGGATTCGAGGAAAGGTCGTACCCCAAGGGGTGTGAAGTATGCAGCCTAACATAATGCAAGTATTCGTGGTTGTTTTTATGGCTTGAACGTTCACTAATGATAATTTTATCAGTTGTTTCAAAGATCCCATTCATATTGTGCATTAATTAGCTATATATAAACTAAAAGAAATCCGAGCCAACCGAAAATAATTAAGTCTAACCGGCCCTTTTTGTAATAATCCCTATTTTCTTTTTTGTAGAAAAATTTAGATAACTAAAAATTGTCCAATCTAGCCGTCTTCCACTAATCTTCATGCGTAGATAACCCACCCTATCCACATGTACGTCCATGATCTCTTCACACGCAAACAGAAGAACGTATACAGCTTGGACTCAATCACATCCCCTCTTTTTCTTTGTCCCTAAGTTGTCAACCAAATAATTAATTTTACAAACAATTATACTCAAATTAAAGCTTTACTTCCCCATATTCCCTCCTATATATATGACCCCTTTTCCTCTCCTATCTTCAACAAAACCATCTCTACTTATATCTTCACTCATATATTTTTCTTCCAATAAAAACCCAACTTTGCAAAGACAAAGTCAAACAAAGTATCCATACAATGGCATACTCAAAGATGATTGTTGCTTTAATGTTGGCTTTAATAGTTGGATCAGCTATTGCACAAGCACCAGGTGCATCTCCAACAAGTTCTCCAGTAGCACCAGTATCATCACCACCTACATCAACACCAACACCAGTTGCTGCACCAACTGAATCTCCATTGGCATCACCACCAGCACCACCAACTGTTGACAGTACTCCGGCATCATCTCCTTCTTCTTCCACCGGTGGTTCTCCAGCTCCATCAATTGCCTCTGCTCCCGGTGGTGGCTCTCCTACTTCATCACCTAACTCTGGTTCTTTGAACAGAGTTGCTGTTGCTGGATCTGCCGTTGTAGCTATCTTTGCTGCTTCTTTCTTGCTTTAAATTTCATCTTAAATCTCTTTGTTTTGAGATTATTTTCATTTTTTTTCCTTGTTTTTGTTCATTCTTTTTGAGCCATTGATTTATTTTTACTGGAGTATATTATTTGCCGTTGAATACTATCAACTATTGGATTCTTTGCTTACTTTTTGGAGCACACTATTAGTAATTTACCTTACACTATTTCTTTTGGTTGGGTCCAAATGAAATTATATGTTCTTTATTTCAAGTATTTAAGTTACTTTTTGTCATGGATTGAATACAAAAAGCTGTTTCTCAGCAATGCCTTGAAAGTCACTCAAGAAATTTCCTTTTCTTTGTGTCATTGTGCACGTCTAAAACAACAATATAGTAGTGCAAAATATAGTACTAGTAAAGAAAAGTTTTTCAAAGTTTCACATTCAAAAATACAAACTATTTTAGGTTGGTCTTTGATTGAATTCAACAATTGAAAAAGTTCTAATATTTGATTTTGGAAAAGTAAACTTTTATAACAACCCCACAAGCACAAGAGTGTTTCCAAAGAGCCTCACCAACCCTCACAAGTCACCCTTCTTCTAATTCTAAAACTCAAAATTACATATTAAAAAGGTTACCATAATAACGTTGAATAAACAACACCAATAATTTAAACAGCACATTAATCTGTGATATGTAATTTCCCGTTGGAAGTCATCATTTGTTTTGAGAGAGTGTTCTTACATGGAGTATTTTTTTTTTTTGGTGGCCAACACATAAACGAATTCTATTGTCCCTGCTAGGCTGCTATTAGAATGTGCCAATCATAACATTAAACAAAATGTGTGCCATTACACGAAGAATCAAACAATAATTCAGATTAAATAAACAAATAATACTACTGAAAAAAGACGATTTTTTTAGAAACCTACATTTACAAAACCGTCAGGAATCTGAGATTTTTATAAATTACTAACGAATTCAATAGTGACGAGCACATTTTCGACAAATTTCACACGAAAAGATCATGGTAAACTTATGTTTTAAATGTTACTGTTAAGAAACAAATGTTCAACGAAAAATGAATCAACTATTGTATGATTCCTAACTATTTGAGAAGAAGGAACAATATGTCTCCCTTAGCTTGTCTCCACAATTTTTTATTTTTACTTTTTGGGGAAACTATATAATTAGTTATTTCAAAATCTCAAAAAAATTGTACAAAAGATATAGGAGTATTAGATAACTCAAAATTATCAAATTCACTATTAGAAAAACTCGATTTAGGGAAAGACTGATTCGAACAGGTAGCCGTCATTAAATGCGATTTACGGACGGGCTATGCGACCACATCGTCAGTCCGTAAATCGCTCGATGCTAAAGTCATAGGGACGGGCAGCCGTCCGAGATACAGACGGCTAGCCCTCCCTACGCAGTGAAATCTGGAATATAATTTTTTATTTAGGGAGTGGTGGCCATCCCTAATTTTACGCTTTTCAGTGACTAGGGACGGCTAGCCGTCCTACACATTGAAATCTAGAATTTTTTTTTAGGGAGGAGTGCCCGTTCCTATTTTTACATTTTTAGTTTGGTAGAGATGGCTAGCCGTCGCTACTTGTGATAAACCTGCACAATAAAATGTCAAAAAACAGATACATGTCTGCCAACAACCAATGCACATCCATATATAACACAGCTAGCCGAACAGATAATTAAACTAGAATACACAAATATTTTAATAATAAGTCTACTAAATCTTTCATACATTTACTTTAAATCCTAAGCATAAAGGTACATAACACTTATGCCAAATCCAACTCCAAATATAAAGTTTCACAACTAACAGTTAAAGACACATGCAACATAAAGTCTTAACAAAAGGACATTAATAGTGCTATGGAAGAAATATGTCCAAAACTTTCTGTATTGATTTCTTTTTTTTTTTTTCAACTTCTTCGTCCGAATCCGATTCCAGCAATTCAACTTTTTCATCCAAGTCCAATTCCAACAAATCAACATAGTAGGGAAGAAAAATACGTTTCAATATGTCCAAATCCGGTGGCGTTGCACATTTTGAAAAAAAAAAAAATTAAACCCATTTTGGTTTATGTTTTACTGAGAAAAAGGAATTAAAAAAAAACTTACCAAGTAAATAAATGAAGAAGGTGAGTTGTTTGATTTATGTTTTAGAGGTGTTTGAAAGAAGAAAATGGATTTGTGGCTGCTTCAAAATCGGGAGAGAGATGTTTTTTAGGAGGAAGATGAGTTTTTTGTGTGGCTGCTCGTGTGTTTTATTTTTGATATGCTGGAATTTAACAGAATGGTTAGGGACGGCTAGCCATCTCTAAGAACATAGGGACGGTTACTGTCCCTTACTTTTTTATTTTTTATATTGTACTCCCTCTGTTCCAAAATGATTGTCACAGTTCGGATTTCGAGAGTCAAACGAGTTCATTTTGACCGTGAATTTAAACATATAATCTTTAAGTTTTTTGTAACGATGTTTATATATTTAGAAACTACATAAAAAGTACTATAAGTCACAATAATTAATAATTCAAAATATTTAAAAGACATATAAAAATATTACGGTCAAAGCTAAACTCGTTTGACTCTCGAAATCCGAACTGTGACAATCATTTTGGAACGGAGGGGGTATTTTCTTGTAGGGCATCGTGTATGAATTGTTTCTAATTTTTTTAAATTTAACGCAGTTAGTTAGGGACGGCTAGCCGTCTCTAAGAGAATAGAGATGGCTGGCCGTCTCTAGCTCGTTTACTTTTTAAAATTGTTAGAAGTATAGGGACGACTACTCATCTCTACACAAATACGTACAGCTAGCCGTCTCTACGCGTCCCTCCATAAAACACGTTTATTCCACCGTCTTCCACTAATCCTCATCCATGACCTATCCACATGTACGTTAACGATATCTTCACACGCAAAGAAAAAACGTAAACAGCTTGGACTCATTCACATCCCCTCTTTTTCTTTGTCCATGAGTTGTCAACCAAATAATGAGTCCACGCTCCTAAAATTAATTTAATTCATTTTCTCCAAAACCAACTTATACACAAATTACAACTTTATTTCCAGCACATTTCCTTCCTATATATAACACCCCATTTCCTCTCCTTTCTTCAAAATATATTTCTATATACTCACATCTTCCCTTATATTTTCTCTCCCAAATTTGGAAAACGAAAGCCAAAGTTACTATCATCACAATGGCATACTCTAAGATGATCGTTGCATTAATGTTGGCTTTAATAGTTGGATCAGCTATTGCACAAGCACCAAGTGCATCTCCAACAAGTTCTCCAGTGGCACCAGTATCATCACCACCAACATCAACACCAGCACCAGTTGCTGAACCAACTGAATCTCCATTGGCATCACCACCAGCACCACCAACTGTTGACACTCCGGCGTCATCTCCTTCTTCTTCCACCGGTGGTTCTCCAGCTCCATCAATTGCCTCTGCCCCAGGTGGTGGTTCACCTACTTCATCACCTAACTCTGCTTCTTTGAACAGTGTTGCTGTTGCTGGATCTGCTGTTGTAGCTATCTTTGCTGCTTCTTTCTTGCTGTAAATTTACATTTAAATCTCTCTTATTTTGAGAGTATATACGTTTTATTTTTCATTGTTTTTGTTCATTCTTTTTTGAGAAAGGAGGATGTTGTATATTCTCGATTATACTTATTAGATGTTGTATATTCTTGATTATACTTATTAACTATTGGATTCTTTGTTTTATTTAATGGAGCACACCATCCCATCTTCGTCCCAATTTAGAGATACGATCTTTCTTTTTAGTCAGTTCACGTAAAATTATATATTCACGTAAATGGAATTAAAGCATTTAGTAGTAATAATTAATGTCGGTACTTCATCAACAGTAT
Source organism: Petunia x hybrida (assembly GCA_037355625.1). Classification (NCBI taxonomy): domain Eukaryota; kingdom Viridiplantae; phylum Streptophyta; class Magnoliopsida; order Solanales; family Solanaceae; genus Petunia; species Petunia x hybrida. The sequence continues at coordinate 5,356,895 of JBBBVM010000048.1, read as the reverse complement.
AGTCATAGCAGTTAGTATTAAGTCTGTAAAAACATACCTGTATTCGGTGTTTTATCAGTTTGCGCAACATATAAACATGCATGTGTGTCTTTCACATACATGTTTTACTGGTCATGATTAAAGGAATTTTTACATAAAAGTATAAGTTTTATAAATTATTTACAAAACATAGTAATATTTTAGCAAAATTATCCAATATAGAGAAAATAAAAAGTTAATTACAAAATATAGCAAAAATATAGAAATATTTTCCCTATCATAGTAAAACCTTACATTCTTACTCTCATCTCTTCCAATTTCATTTTTTCTCTTCCCATTTTTTTCAATTTCACTTTTCCTCCCAGTATTTTCGCCAATTTCACTTTTACTCCTCTCATTTCTCCCAATTTCACTTTTGCTCCTCCCTCAACCACCTCGTATCTCGTTGTATCTCGATGTTTCTCAGCTACCAACCACCTCGTATCTCGTTGTATCTGCATTGTTTTGCACCGTATCTAACTATTTCTAGAATGTTTCAACATTATTTCATCCCGTTTGTGCGTTGTTTCTCATAGTTTCTAAACTATTTCACCTTTTTTGCGTTGTTTTATATTATTTTTTACATTTTATTTTAGACTTTTTCACTAGCTGTTTAAAACTGTTTCAACACTTTATCTCGCTGTATTTGCACTATTTTTGCTCTGTACCAAGCTGTATCTCACTGTATGTATGTTGTTTCATGTTGTTTCAGCACTGTTTCAAGTTGTTTCAACACCATTTCAGGTTGTTTTGCACCGTATCTAACTATTTCTTGACTGTTTAAACATTGTTTTATCCTGTTTGTGCGTTGTTTCTCACTGTTTCTAAACTATTTCTAAACTATTTCACCTATTTGCGTTGTTTCACATTATTTTTTACATTTTATTTTAGACTTTCACGAGCCGTTTCAAACTGTATCATACTGTTTCGACACCATTTCAAACTGTATCGTAGGGTTTCAATGTCGTTTCAGACTGTATCCTACTGTTTCAAACTGTATCATAGGGTTTCAATATCGTTTCAGACTGTTTCTAAACTATTTTGTGCAATACCAAATGTTATATCGTGAAATTGTAAATACTAGATATCACTAGTTACCAGACATTACAAAACTATTATTAGTCAAAACTTTAAACTTGTTAATATAGCACTAAACAAACATCTTTCTAGTTGAAACTAATCTATTTCGACGCTGATTTGTTTCCTAAACTATTTGTTCAGGAGCTTGATTATTAGCAACATTAGAAGAGACAATGAAACTACGAAGCTGCAGTCAAGGAAGGCCTATGAGATGACGCGCCAAAGTAGTTTTGGTTCTGTGCTGAATTCTCAATCCGAATAACAACGCCATCTTTTAGTTTTTCTTCCTCCCTCTCGTTTTCGTCCTCATCTTTAGCATTCCACAAATTAGATCAAAAGACGGCGAAGAAACCCTCAATCTGACCAAGCCATTGTTCAAAATCGGGACAAAGATGATCCTTTTTGTGAAAACAGAGTAGACGAAACGAAAAAGGAGGGAAAGACAGGTCCATTCATGTAGGATTTTGCCGGAAAAAGTCACGTAGTCGCTGGAGTCTAACTTTCAAAACTCGATCTACTCCAAACCATTGAGAATTTGGGAAAATGAACCCCATACATGGAAAGAGGAGGTCTCTGCGGTTCCATTGATATAAAATTTATGGGCCGGCGGACGGTGATGTGTGGGCAAAATGCCACACATTACCTTCTATTTACTTGAGCTTTTGTTGTGCATTATTGATTAAATACGCGCACTTATCATGTTTTAGTTGCATATTACAGGATATTGACGATGTGGTGATGAATAGAAGAAAAACAAGTCAAAACAAGGCAATCTGTGAAGTTTCTGCTTCTGGCTGAAAAATCATTCATCGCGATCGCGCATAGTCACACGCGATCGCGAAAGAGGTCTGCAGAATTCAGCGCGAAAGCGGCAAGTGAAACGCGATCGCGCAGAAAGGGAAAAGAGATGAAGCCCGATAGCGCCAAGGCGAACGCGATCGCGAATGTTGCGCGTCTGGACTGCACCTGACAGTTTTGTAATTTCACATCAGCCTAATTGGGAACATATATTCAGCCCTTTGTACGACCTAGGGCTTATCTTTTGGCCATTTTTCCAATCTTGGAGCAAGGATCCATCAACAAGAACACTAAGAGGGTGAAGATTTGGAGCAACCCATTGAGAAATTCTCAACCTTTAGTACTTCTTTCTTTACTTTCATGCTTTGTATTGAATATATTTGGTGTTGTTGATGTTATTGAAGAATTGATTTTGTGAATATATTTCATAGCTATTTATATTTGTTAATTGGTATGATTTTGGACATGAATATATGAATGAGTCATGACTAGGAATTTATATTGTTGGGTTTTGATTATCTAGCTTCCATTGTTTTGATTGCTTGACTTTTGTGCTCGCGACACTTAAGTTGCCCGTCTACTTTGCTAATTAAAGACTCGGAAGAGATTAGTTAGCGTAGAATAGTGAAGCTAGCGAGGATTTGGGTTGATAGGCTATTTCATAGACTAACTCATCTAAAAGAAGTTACGCTCGGAAGAGGTCTTCTTTCCTCGGGTAGTGGGTAGTGCTTTATAAGCTCAACCATGGCTTTGACGAGCGCCGTTGAGGTAAATCCCTTCTAGGCCGGAAGGATTCTAGGGATTACATTAGAATGACTCGGCCATAATACATAAACCCCATGCTATAATTGCATCCTAGGCTCAAAACTTATTTTCCTTGGTTGTGAGAAGGCCATAGATCACATTTACTTGCTTTCCTAGTGTAGTTTGTAGTTGTTAATATCGTTCCATCACCTCGTTATCCTAGTTTGGCTTTGTCAAATAGGTTTAGTTCCTCCACTACTTTGATCGCATCACTTTGCTCCTTGTGGATTCGACCCCGACTCCTAGTTGGGTAAATTGTATTGCGATGACCGTTCATACCTCAAGCCGAGGTGTGTGTTGAGCGCTGTCAGACGGCAGCCAACCAGCGAAGCAGTGTCGATTCACGATGGGGCAATTTCTGGTAGGTAGGGAACAAAATTGGTTTTGTTAAACTCTATTTTTCTATAGTTGTAAAATATGCTAGGAAAAAAATTACTATGTGATGTAATTTGTGTAGTGTTGTTATTTTTTTGTAATATAGGGACGTAGATTTCTATATATGTGTAAAAAACCCATGATTAAATGCATTTAACATAAATTATTAAGCACTAAAGTTACATTGCTTGATATAGTGTTTCACCATATTGAAATGACCTTTAACCTTATCTAAATGGAAAGCTTTCAAAGTTAAAATTGAAAGAAAAAATCTCTTGCATTGAAAAGAAAAGTTTTTTGAAGTTTCTTACTCGAAGTTTTAGTTTGCTCTTATATTGAGTTCAATCATTGAAAAAGTCTATATGTCTTTTGAATTTGGAAAAGTAAAACTCTAACGAACCCCACAAGCAAAACATTTGTAAAGAGCCTCACCAACCCGCACCCCTTCTTCTATGCTAGTAATTGCTAAAATTTACTACCTCTATTTCGATTTATGTGGCAGCATTTTCTTATTAGTCTGTTTAAAAAAGAATACATCTTTCTAAATTTGGTAATAATTTAACTTCAAAGTTATAGTTTTTCCATTAAAGAAATATTTTACAACCACACAAAAAATCTATTTTTTATTTTAGATTACAAGTTTCAAAAGTCTTCCTTTATTTCTTAAACTTTGTATTGAGTCAAATTATGACACATAAAGTGAAACAGAGGGAGTAAAAATTACTACTCCATGTGTTCTAATAAAGAAGGTATTGTTTCTTTATTTGTATGTTTAAAAATAATGACGTAATTCTAAATTTCGTCTTCAACTTTAAACTTCTCATATTACTTTTAATCAGATGATTCATATCTACCATAGTATCTATGAGTCAGATTATGGCATTTAATATAGAACGGAGGGAAAAGTACATAGTTAAAAAAAGTTACTCCATAATAATTAGGTTGAATAAATAAACAACTCTAACAATTTATACAGCGTAATTTCCCATTGCAAGTCATCATTCAAGGCCGAGCGAGAGAGAGAGAGAGTCTTCTTATACAGAGTATTTCGGCTGAATTTAACAAATAGGTAAAAAGAAAAGGGTAGTCTCGAGTTAAGTACTTTAAAAGTGATTTTTAAAAATAGAGCATTTCCACAATTTTAAAAATACCACCACACTTTAATGAATCCATAATTACAAAATTGCTACCGCAATTTAATGTAGGCGTAATTACAAAAAATGTCACTTCTCCCTACAAAATAGAGACAATGTCAATTCGTCTGTATTTATTCATATAGTCGAGTCCATTCAAATCGTTATCGTTTCGCTCATATATAAGTTGAAAGCAGATGTGCCTATAGGAGATAAGTTGAAACAAATTAAGTTGCCAGATGTGCTTATGGGAGATAAGTTACTTTTAAGAGAAAATTTTAATTGGGGCACTTTTCGTGATTTTTTTCTTGCAATGATCTTCCATAATATAAAATAAAAAATAAATATAAAAATAGATAACATAATTAAAGTTAATTTGTTTTTCTAGTACGACTAAAATACGGCTTAATCAATAGAGTTGAAGTAATAAAAAATTCCGAGTGAACCCACCCTTTCTATTTGGTGGACTAATTGAAAAGTAGAATGTCAAGTAAATTGAGATCGACGGCATAAGTGCTACATAAAATAACAAAGAATCCAATTGGAATTAATAGTATTCAACAATAGACAAAACTATACTCCAGTAAAAATAAATTAGTGGGAAGTCATCGACTACCCCACTAGTAAAAAATAAAACAGTTACAAAATATCTCAAAATAAGAGACATTTAAATGTAAATTTACAGCAAGAAAGTAGCAGCAAAGATAGCTACAACAGCTGATCCAGCAACAGCAACACTGTTCAAAGAACCAGAGTTAGGTGATGAAGTAGGTGAACCACCACCTGGGGCAGAGGCAATTGATGGAGCTGGAGAGCCACCGGTGGAAGAAGAAGGAGATGATGCTGGAGTGTCAACAGTTGGTGGTGCTGGTGGTGATGCCAATGGAGATTCAGTTGGTGCAGCAACTGGTGTTGGTGTTGATGTAGGTGGTGATGATACTGGTGCCACTGGAGAACTTGTTGGAGATGCACTTGGTGCTTGTGCAATAGCTGATCCAACTATTAAAGCCAACATTAAAGCAACGATCATCTTTGAGTATGCCATTGTAAGGATACTTTGTTTGAGTTTATATATGCAAAGTTGAGTTTTTATTGGAAGAAAAAAGATGAGTGAAGATATAAGAGTAGAAAGATGTTTTTGAAGAAAGGAGAGGAAAATAGGTGCATATATAGGAGGGAAATAAAGTTTTAGAGTAAAGTCGGTTTGGGAGAAATTGTATTGAAACAAAGAGTGTGGACTAATTATTTGGTTGACAAGTCATAGGACAAAGAAAAAGAGGTGAATGTGAATGAGTCCAAGCTGTTTACGTTTGCGTGTGGAGATTGTGAACGAGTTATCTTTTTTTTTTTTGGGTTAAAACACGACTTATATTACTAATAATATCACAGAGGATTACATAATATGCCCATACGGATAGCACTAGGTCGACCATATGTACATTAGAGTTTAAAGAAAAATTTGAAATGACATTCATTGCACTTAGATTTCCTAATTTAGACAACGATAGACAGTTACTATCCGAAGTTGTTATCACAAAATTTGTGCCCTCTTGATCTTGTAGCAAGGCTGTCTGAACAAAAACTGGAGGCACTACATAGTGACTAGTATTAAAAGACTTGGACATTGAGGGAGCTCCACTTGCCAGGAGGTGAGCGACTGTATTCCCTTGTCTGAAGTTATGCCTGATTGTTGGCATTCTCAGCTTGTGCATTAGTGACCTGCAATTTTGAATGACAGAAGCATAAGTAGGTGTTGGCTTTTCCAATAGCAGAATGACTTCTGTAGAATCAGTTTCTATTTCTAAAGGATTATAATTTTGATCAAGGGCGATGGTTAACCCTTCTTGAAGGCTTAACAGTTATCTAATATTCTCTTTTATACAATTTTTAAAAAACTTTGAATTACTAAGTAATTACATAGTTTTTCGAAAAGAAATTGTGGTGACACTGCCGCTGTTGATTCAAGAGGAGATGTACTCTAATTTACAATCAATTCCTAATTTTTGCCATGCACAATAATAGAGAGAAGATGCTCCGTTTTTTCTCAAACAATGGGTAGAGGTAGATTAATCCCAAGAGTTACTGAATTGATTTCTCTTCGATAATTAATTGTTATAGTTAAGAGGACGATTAGGTGAACTAAAAAGGTTCTTTGAAGATCTCAGTTCCTTCTCAAAAAGTTTGGAATCATATGCTCGTTTTTTTTTTCTATTGAACATTAAATTCAAGAGTTACTTCGAAAATGTAAATTTATGGCGATCCTTTCATTTGAAAATGTGCTCGTTGCTATTGAATTCGTCTAATATATATAAAAATCTCTAATTGCAGAATGTATTGGGTAAATGTAAGTTTAACAAAAATCACATTCTTTCAGTTATATTGATTGTTCGATTAATCTGAATTATTGTTTGATTTTTCAATTAATGGCAAACATTTTGGTTACCGTTATGATTGGCACGTTCTAAAATTTGCTTATGTGTTGGCTACCAAAATAATATACTCCTTGTAAGAAGAGCGCGAAATTACATATCACGGATATTCATGTGCTGTATAAATTATTGATGTTGTTTATTGAACCTACTTATTATGATAACCTTTTTTAAAACTGTAATTTTGAGTTTTAGAATTAGAAGAAGGGTGGATCGTGACAATTTGTTTGAAAAATTGTTATCCATTGTGTTATATTATTATTATAGTTATGATATTTATTTTAGTTGTAACTAATTGTTAAGTTCCGTTGTTTTTTTTTTTTTTTGTTGATAAAATTGGAATATATATATTAATATCACAACATAGTAGTTTTACATGGGACTGTAGAGTTCATAATATTAGCTTCTAAAGTAGAATTAGCAGCATCCAAAAGAGGAGTAGAAGCCTCTAGCTGGAGATATTGCAAAACAGACAGGTTACCATAAGTGGCCAATATATTACAAGTCTGAGATGTTATAGTCCTAGTATATATAGTAGATTTTTATCAGAAAGAGTTGCATCTTGAACAAGCTCCAATAGTTGAACATGCAGCTGAAGCAGGTTTGTAGCTGTGGAAAATAAAGCTTGTTTTGCCAAAAAATTAGCAACTCCATTTGCCTCCCTGAAACTATGTCGTACCACTGGATTCCCCAATTTCAGGAGATCGCACCTGCAATGGTAGAGAATGTTAGCGTAAAGTAGGCTATCATGATCAAGCAACTGCAGAATTTCAAGTGAATCAGTGTCTACTTCTAGGGGAGATAGATCATGGTCAATTGCTACATGGAGGCCAGTTTGGAGAGCCATTAGTTCCATAAAGATAGCACTATGGCCTTGCAGAGCCATAGAGAACCCTAAGACCCAGTTACCTAAATGATCTCTAAATACTCCACCTATTCCTCCTTTCTTGCTTGGCGTGGTCAAAAGCACCATCAAAGTTTAATTTTAGCTTACCAGGCGAAGGAGGAACCCATGAGAAAGATAGAGTTGACTTCTGTAGTGAAGTTTTAACATGTCCAGTAGAAAACTTGAATTCTAAGCTCTTAGAATGACTTGATGTGTTGAATAGTGTTTTAGCTCTTGTTTGTAGATATTATTATTTCTAGTTAGCTATAGATGACAAATAGCTAAAGGAAAGAAATCAGCCCATGTAATATGGTGGGTAGGAAGGGTACACTTGTTAAACATTTTATAAAAATCAGGAAGCCAGTGGGCAAGTTCCGTTGTTGTGTTACAATTAAAAGATCTACTTTTTTTAACAATTGATTTGGTGGTGTTGGATGGTTACATCTTTCTACTTTCCCATTATGTCCTTATTTATAACTTTATAATCTTATTTTATGCTCTACCCTATTTTTTTATTTAAATACACCCAATAGCGTACTTTGACTTCATCTTTCTTCTTGACCAGATTTTGGTACCTTATGTACCTTCTCTCTTCTTTTATTTCTTTGATTTTTTTCTTTTGTTGTGTTTTTTTTTTTAATTCTTTCTCGACTTTGTATCTTATTATTTTCACTTGGATGAATTTCATAGCTAATATATTTATAAGGTATAGTTGGTGATAAATTAGTAGGTATAAATTATCTTAAATTATCTTAAAGAGAATTTGTTACTTTATCTATAATTTATAATAACTAAGGGTATATTAGTAAACTTATTAGTTACAATACGATAAGAGACAATCAAAACAAACAATAAGGATGTTACTAAGCAATAACAAACTGTACAATCAATTAAAACGTCGTATTTACAATATGATACAATACAAAACAATACATTATGAAATAATAGGTAACAATGATTCAAAGGGAGTGTGAGGGTTGGTGAAGGTCTTTAGAAAATCTTGTGCTTGTGGGGTTGTTATTAAAGTTTGCTTTCCAAATTCAAATTATTAGAAGTCTTTCAGTTGTTGAACTCAATAAAAGAGAAAATTAAAATAATTTGTAGTTTTGATTGTGAAACATTGAAAATCTTGCCTTTACCATACAAGAGATTTTTCGTTCAATATTTAAAAAAAATTGAAAGTTTTGCATTTAGAAAACGTCAAAGGAGGTTAAGAACTCAATACTACGTACTATATTTGTTCCAGTTTATATCAACCTACATAAATTTTAATCTTTTTTAAATAGAATACCCTCGTTCTAATTTTGAAAATAATTTAGCTACAAACTTCTCATTCTGCTCTTAGTGAAATGTTTATAACCACATAAATACAAATGACTTATTTTAGACCATAAAATTTTATTGTTGAACGTAATTGGTACGGTGTTCTGTAAAATTATTTGTGCTGTTTATTCAACGTTATTATGGTAGCCTTTTTTTTAAATGTAATTTTGAGTTTTAGAATTAGAAGAAGGAGACAGGTGAGGGTTAGTGAGGCTCTTTAGAAACTCTTGTGCTTTATTTTGAGGTTGTCATAAAAGTTTGCATTTCCAAAATCAAATATTAGAACTTTTTCAATTGTTGAACTCAATCAAAGAGCTTTTTCTTTCAACTTCTTGAAACATTGAAAGTTCATTTAGAAAAGGTCAAAGGATGTTAGGAAGTCAATAATAACTAGGTCCCTAATATACTATTTCTGCTGGTGTGTTAATAGAGGAATAGCTTGGACGCAAGCTGAGAGTGTCATTGTGGATTTCCATTTTCCCAAAAGGAAAATATTTAGCACTACTATATTGTTGTTTTAGACGTGCACAATGACACAAAGAAAAGGAATTTTCTTGAGTGACTTTCAAGGCATTGCTGAGAAACAGCTTTTTGTATTCAATCCATGACAAAAAGTAACTTAAATACTTGAAATAAAGAACATATAGAGCCAGTTTGGGTGAGCTTAAAAGCAGCTTATTTTAAGTGGTTTATAAGTGAAATAGTGACTTAAAAACTACTATTTTTTAAGAAGTTAGAAAAGTGGCTTTTAAGCAATTTATGGCTTATAAGTCCAAAAATTTTGAGGTTACCAAACATATATTAATGGGCTTATAAGGTTATAAGTCACTTTTAAGCTCACCCAAATCCGCTCATAATTTCATTTGGACTCAACCAAAAGAAATAGTGTAAGGTAAATTACTAATAGTGTGCTCCAAAAAGTAAGCAAAGAATCCAATAGTTGATAGTATTCAACGGTAAACAATATACTCCAGTAAAAATAAATCAATGGCTCAAAAAGAATGAACAAAAACAATGAAAAATAAAACGTAAATACTCTCAAAATAAGAGAGATTTAAATGTAAATTTACAGCAAGAAAGAAGCAGCAAAGATAGCTACAACAGCTGATCCAGCAACAGCAACACTGTTCAAAGAACCAGAGTTAGGTGATGAAGTAGGTGAACCACCACCAGGGGCAGAGGCAATTGATGGAGCTGGAGAACCACCGGTGGAAGAAGAAGGAGATGATGCCGGAGTGTCAACAGTTGGTGGTGCTGGTGGTGATGCCAATGGAGATTCAGTTGGTGCAGCAACTGGTGTTGGTGTTGATGTAGGTGGTGATGATACTGGAGAACTTGTTGGAGATGCACTTGGTGCTTGTGCAATAGCTGATCCAACTATTAAAGCCAACATTAATGCAACCATCATCTTAGGGTATGCCATTGTGATGATATTACTTTTGGCTTTCTTTTTACAAATTTGGAAGAGAAAATATAAGGGAAGATATGAGTATATAGAAATATATTTTGAAGAAAGGAGATGAAAAGGGTGTGTTATATATAGGAGGGAAATGTGGTGTGAAATAAAGTTGTAATTTGAGTATACGTCGGTTTTAGAGAAAATTATAGTACTCCTATTAGTTATTCATTATTTGGTTGACCACCAAGTGATGTGGTGTAGTGGATGGGACTACTCCTCTCTTAACCAGAGGTCTCGGGTTCGAGCCCTGGGTATGGAAAAGTCACTGGTAGGGAGCGCTTCCCCTCGAATGGGGCCCTACGCGGCGCGAATCCGGATTAGTCGGGGCTCCAATGAGGGTACCGGATACCGGGTGGGAAACCAAAAAAAAAAAATTAGTCGGGGCTACAATGAGGGTACCGGATACCGGGTGGGAAACAAAAAAAAAAAATTATTTGGTTGACAACTCAAGGATATGAATGAGTCCAAGCTGGTTACGTTGTTTCTTTGCGCGTGAAGAAATTTTGTTGAGGATTAGAGAAAGACGGTGAGATTGGAGAAATTTGAGTTATCAAAATTTCGACGATACGACTTGATCTTTTAATGGATGTTGAAGAAATCAATATATATTTTCTATGAAATAAATTAACGAAAAATAATTTTAATGGAAAATGTTGTGAGACAAGTTAGGGGAGACATTTTTGTTCTTCTAAAATAAGTTAAGAAAATCATTAGATCGTTATTCTTTGAACATTCGTTATTTAATGCTTGAAGTTTGTCACAGATGTGCTTGTCGTTAAATTTGTAAAGTAACTATATCAACGATCTCAAATTCCAGAGTTTTATGTAAATGCATGTCCATCAGAAATTCGTAGTTTTAATGATGTTGTTTCTCTGATTAATCTGAATATTTGTTTGTGACATCTATAGAAGACTGTTGGAATCATTTAATTATTGGCTAATTTTGGTTGTCGTTATTGATTGGCACGTTCTAGTCTTGTTAGAATGGATTATAAAATTTGTTTATGTGGTGGCCACCAAAATATATATTCCTTTTTTTTTTTTTGTTGAATTGAACACTTTTCAACTTGGTCTTAAAGTTATGAGCACTGTTTTTATGAATATGAAATCTTACTTACTTTTTATGGTTTTGAAATTTTAATTACTTTCATTAATTTTAAAGTTATTTTTGTCTAAAGAAACTTCAGCGAAATCAAACAAAACCCAAGTCAATCCCTCTTCTGGTGTCTCTTGCTCATCTAGGACAACAATATATTGTAGTATAATATTTTTCTTTCGTATGAAATCCACAATGACTTCTCAGCTTGCTTCCAAGCAATTCCTCTATTATTACCTCACACTCGTAGAAATAGTACTACTCCCCTAGTTCTTCTAATTAATTAATTTTATTAAAGTTGAAGATAGTTTAATTTAAAATACTTTAATTTACTCTTTTTTTTGTAAATAAAGTATTTTATTACCAAAGAATTATGTACAGGTAAAGAAAATGATACTGCTGCATACATACATTTCCTATACTGCAGCCCAAGGAACTCCCACTAAGCTTCATAAGCTACTAAACAACTAGACTAAACAAACTACACTATTCAGGATAAAAGTTCAGCTTTTCCATTCCTTTAGCTAGTTTGCTCTTCAATGAACCTCTGTAGAAAACTTCCTGGATGATTTTCCTAATGATGCTTTGAGGATTTGTTTGCTTGGCCCTGAATACCCTTTGATTTCTTTCTATCTAGATGTGATGAACACAGGCAGCAAGAGTCATTCGATATACTTTTGCGTATGGGTTACTCCCTTTGGTGTGTTCCTCAGCCCATCTCAATTCATCAGGCCATGGCATAGCTGCTTGACTTAGTCCCTGCCATTGCAGTAGCTTTGTCCAAATTTGTGCAGATAAATCACATTGAAAAAATAAATGAGATACGTTTTCCATCTCAGTAGCACAAATTGGACACTCTTGATTACTTACTACACCCCATTGCAACAATCTGTCTTTTGTAGCCAGTTTTCTAAGAGCTGCTAACCTCAAGATAAAAATCCATTTAGGAAAACCTAGGTTATTGCAAACTAACTTTTTGTAAGGTACCTTTGGGAACTCTTCTCCCATGCACAAGTACATATTTTTTATTGAAAATGTAGACATGCGTTGTAAGTCTACCTCCATGATCCCAACCTGGTGAACATAGCTCCTGATTTTCATAATTTTTTGCACTATCCAAGAAGCTTGATTAGACGTTGTGTCCCAGACCTGTCCACCCTTGATGTAATATGTGTGCACCCACTTAACCCACAATTTATCTTTTTTACAACAAAGATTCCATAACAGTTTACTTATTGCTGCTCTATTCCAGGTAGCAATATCCAGAATATTCACACTACAACAATCTGCATCTATAGCTATGAAATATTTTGTAGCTAAATATGAAAATTTCCGTAGCTAAAGGTGGGGTGGCTAAAAGTTAGCTACAGACTTTACGTGCCCCGTGGCTAAGAACTAATACTTGTTGCCACAAAAAAATTGTGTTGTAGCTATATTGATAAGAGTTTTTTGCCATGAAAAACATACATTCGTAGCAAATAACTTTATTCTTTTGCTACGACAAATCAAATCTATAGCTATCTTAATATTGTAGCCACAAGTTGATATATCATAGCAAAAGATTTAATTTATTAGCCACAAAATTTAGCTATCTTAATATTGTAGCCACAAGTTGATATATCATAGCAAAAGATATAATTTATTAGCCACAAAATTTTTATACATAGCAGTATAGTCAGTGTTACCATCTATGTTTAGCTACGAATCAAAATTTTGTAGCTACAAATTAATCCTAAATTCGAATTTTTTTTATTATATTTTAATTGTTTGTGTTTAAATTTAGCTACTGATCAAAATTTCATAGCTATATGTTACTTCTAAATTCGTGAAAGTTTTATTATATATTAAATATTTAGATGAAAAATCTAATTTATTAAATAAATGCAAAAAAAAGTTTTGATTTCACCATTAATTTAAATTACACCTATTGAAATATTTTTATATTTTCTACAACCTTACATGCTGAAAGGTTATTAAAACCAAAAGTGATAACCTTTACATATAACTTTAATCATACAAAATGACATTGAATATTTTTCAAAAGCAAAATCCCAAAGTGCATGATCATAAGTCATTACTTCCATATTACATAAGTTTTGAGTACAACACATATAATAAAGTATGAAAAATAAAATTAGCTAATGTAATTATTGTAACTGTCAACCAATAATATTCTTGCTTCAAATGATCAAGTAGGTTCACTATGTACCCTGTAAATTCCAAAGAAACAACCAACATAAGCACGAAAGAAATGAGTAAATCCAAGACAAAATTTTATATAATGATACAGTTTGATTGGCAAGAAAGATATTAATCACATAAAAGGAGAGAACACAAATCCTACAATATAGAGATAAATCATAAAGTATAACAATAACTTAATTAACAATGAACTAATGACAACAAGAAAAATGACATGTGAAGCAAATAAGTAGTAGAAAGTAATCCAGCATATTTTTGTCGAAAATTTTAAATATCTTCTTCCTAATATATAATGAAATTTGCTGATGAACTATGACTCCTTAACAAAAATAATCTTAAAATTTTCAAATTTCCTACACACAGATTGGCAAAAAAAAAAAAATCAAATTACCAGAATTTAATCCAAAAAATTGAACCATACCTTCAAGTCAAGCAGATGTAAGGGGTTAAAAAACCTTATGATATAAAGATGTTAATGTACCTGAAAAACTCTAAGATAATAATAACAAAATAAAATTATTATCCGTGGATTAAAAATTGGTGAATCGAAGAAGATCTTAATATACTATATATATTTTACAATTTTACTAGTTATATAAACCTTACACACAATTGTATACATTTAATCGATCACTGAATACAATTACATTTTATTTATAAAAAATAAAGAAAATTACAGTGAACATGAAAAAAAAAAGTCTAAAGTAGATGGGAATTAGCATAAGGAAAATTTGTACTTACTTTTACAAAATGATATTGATGATATGGGTGATTGATGAAGAATTGGTGATGGGGAGGAAAAAGTTAATGACGGCTAAAGAAGGGAAAAGAATGAGTGACGTTTTAGGTTTTGGGGTTTGGTATGTTTAGGCCAATTAGCATTGACTTTATTTAACATATACTCTCCTTCTTTAATTCTTATCTTCAATTCTACAGACCTTCCTATAATTGTAAGTAACAATATAATTAAGAGTGTGTATATATATTATAGCCAAGTAAAATAGAAAAATCAAATATAGTTACATGAAATATAGATAATCTAAAATATAATTTTCTTGAATTTTTTTTGTTCATTTTACCTGAGCAAAAGTTAATAATTTTAAAATTCCTAAAATAATTTCCTTTAAATTTCGACATAAAATTGAAAAATACTTTTTAATTTCTTCTCTTGAAAAATGGAAATAAAAAATCATAAATTGATTAATAATATAATTTGTATATTTTGAATATTTGTCAAATACATATAATCTTGACATAAAAAAAATATGTGAAAGACATAACTAAATTTCTTTTGGGATGACTACAACTAGGAGTGTTCATTGATCGGTATGGTTCGGGTTTTAGCTTACCAGTAACAGTATATTAGTTATATAATTATGCAATATGAATACCGTATCGACAAACTATTGATTTATCGATTATCGGTTCTTAATGGCTCGGTAACCAGTATTACTTGTACCACCGAAGTAATACGCAAATTCTCGGTGATCGAATGTCAATAGCTAACAGACACATTGTAGTGGAACCAGGATTCGAGTAATGTAGACCCCATCAATCAAAACAAAGTTGCCGATCTCTTACATATTTCGTCACAAAAAGTCTCTTTTAATTTATAATTATTGTATGCTATCAAACATCACAAGCAATTCAAGAACTTGCTTTACTTCGTAAAGACTTATATCAAAAAAGAAAAAAGACTAAAGAGTTTGATGACCCGAAAGATGAAGCCTAGAAGCAGAATCAAACGTATAAAATGGGTCATGCCTCATAAAAAGTGGCTACTAATGGCCACCAATAGCAATAAAGTTGAAGTTTAACCTATAAACTAAAGTTTTACAAAATTAAAATTTAAAGGGTTTATATACTAATAATAAATAAAATAAAATAAAATACAAGAAATTATAAAAAATACCTTATCGGTTATCAGCACGGTAATGATAAAGATATATAGATACTGTTACTGTACCAATATCTTATTGGTATTAGAAATAATACTATTACCGAATCGATGTACTGTTATACTTATCGATAGCGATACGGTACAATTTTGCACAGCCCTAACTACAATTACTTATATATTTTTATTACTGTGGAATTCACAAGTAATAATCTTATTTTAAGTTATGGTATTGATAGTTTAGTTAAATTCTCCTCTTTTAATTTTAATAATAATTATAAATATTTTGGAATAAAAAAAGAGCACTGATCATATTAATTTTTTTAGAAATGATTCCCATTTTTGCTATTGAAGTATAGTAATAGTAGTTCTTGTACTTGTTAATTGGATTGATGGTAATTATTAGTCGATTAAAAATTGTAATAGCCATACTATCTATAACGTTCATGATCATTTGTATTGGATATAGTTAATAATCAATGTAATTAGATATAAGTGTATAATTTTTTATTCTTTATAATTTGTTATATATTCAATTTCATTTATATATAATTGCATATTTGTCAGAATAATATTAGAACTTACAAGTATTAATTAATTTAACTTGAATTTTAATAAAATAAATAGCTTTATTGTACACCCTCATATTTATCATATTTAATTAATTATTAGTTTTTTAAAATAATACTCAATAATATTGGAACTACTCAAGTGGTTCATATAACAACTAATAGTAATAAAAAAAAAGGTGGTACCCTTTCCTATGATGGTTTGCAAGTGTAGCACAAGTGAGAGATTAGCTTTGGCAATCAAATTTTGTGGCTAGTAAGTTTAATAAAATTGTAAATAACCACAAAATTTAAATTTTTGTAGATATTTTTAGGTACTTTTGCTATGGTAACTATAAACCCATAGCAAAAACTTACTATTATCTACGAAATATTTTTATAGCAATAATTTTGTAGCTATTGGGATACTTATTGCTACGATAGTTAGCAAGTGTAGCAAAAATGATAAATTAGCTTTGCCAAAAAAAAAAATTTGTGGCTAAGAAATTTAAAAAAATTGTAATTAGCCACAAAATTTTAATTTTGTAGCTGCTTTTAGATACTTTTGCTACGGTAACTATAAACTCATAGCAAAATCTTATTATTAGCTACGAAATATTTTTGAAGCAATAATTGTGTAGCTATTTAGATACTTATTGCCATGGTATTTAGGAAGTGTAGCAAAAGTGATGAATTAGCTTTGCCAATTAAAATTTTGTGGCTAAGAAATTTAATGAATTTTTAAATAGCCATAAAAGTTTAATTTGTGTAGCTATTGTTATGTATTAGCAACGATATTTATTTTCATAGCTGAGAATTCGTAGCTATAGATGTGTATTCTTGTAGTGTCAGTCCACCAGCAACTTTCGGGATGCACACTTTGTCCCAAGCAAACAATGTTTTCTTTGTTAATTCCATACCCCCTGTCCACATGAATCTCCTACATGCTGCCTCTATGAGTTTAATCACTTTGGTAGGTAATACATACACATGCGACCAGAAGATCTGAATGGAGAAGAGGACATTTTTAATCAGGAGTACTATACTTGCATAAGACAGGAACTTTGATGTCCAGCTTGTAATTCTTCCCAATATCCTTTCAAGTAATGGTTGGCATTGCATGACTGATAATTTTTTTGTGCTTAATGGAACACCCAAATATCTAAAAGGCATTTTCCCTTTAGAGAATCCAAGTATTTCCAGTATAGCTGCCTGAGTACCCATATCCACCCTCCAAAATATATCGAGCTCTTCTCCTTGTTTGCAATCAGTCCTGAGGCTTCTGAAAATTCATGGAAGCAGTCATAAAGCATCTAGACAGAAATCACATCACCTCTCCAAAAGAGGAGTAGATCACTTTAATTTACTCTTAATGAGATTGTTTATAGATACATAAATATTTATTGCTTATTTTATCATAAGCCAAATTATTTAATTTTAAAATTTATCATCTTTTTTCATTAACTTTGCGTCAAGTCTAATTATGACATTCTTTCTGGAATATGAAGAATAGTAGATATTAGGTACATAGATCTTGTATGGTGGAGAATAGTTTTTCAAAGTTTTTCACTAGAAACCATTTCAATTTGCTCTCTGATTGAGTTTAACAATTGACAAAAGTCCTAATATCTGAATTCGACAACCCCACAAGCACAAGAATTTCTAAAGAGCCTCTTCCACCCTCACCATTTAACCTTCTTTAATTCTAAAACTCAAAATTAGTTACATTTTTTTAAGGAAGGTTACCATAATAATTAGGTTGAATAAATTAAACAACAGCAATAATTTGTACAGCACATGAATCCATGATTCCCATTGGAAGTCATCATTTGTTTGAGAGGGAGAGAATACTGTCTCCTTAATATATTTCTTCTTTTGGTGGCCAACACATAAACGAATCTCATAATCCCTGCTAGCAAGACAAGAACGTGCCAATCATAACGGTAACCAAACTGTTTGCCATTAATTAAATGATCCAAAGTCTTTTAGATGTATCAAATATAAACTCGGATTAATCGGACAAATAATATCTGAAAAATGTTGGAACTTGAGATTGTTTTTATAAGTATATTTGATAGATCTAGCT
Organism: Petunia x hybrida; assembly: GCA_037355625.1. Lineage (NCBI taxonomy): Eukaryota > Viridiplantae > Streptophyta > Magnoliopsida > Solanales > Solanaceae > Petunia > Petunia x hybrida. The sequence goes on along the minus strand of JBBBVM010000048.1, from coordinate 5,338,761 downwards.
ACTAACGAATTTAGTAGTGACATGCACAATTTCGACATAGTTGAAAAGGAAAAAATTATATAAAATGTGGGGTTTCAACCATGTAAATTTTAAATAAGAAATGTTCAAAGAAAAAGGATTAAGGACCATACGATTACTAAACATCTCACTTTATTTGTCATACTTTACTTTTAGTCTGTCACATAAAAATTATTATATTTTAAATTTAAAAATAATTTAACTCCAACTTTTCATTTTATCTACAACAATATTATATTTCATAATCATAAAGGTCAAAGTAATCAAGCTTATCATTTGTCCAAATTTAACAAACAGGCTGGAATATAATCCTAAACAGCTTGGAGCCTTTGGACTCAGCTCCCTCCATTTTCTTTTGTTCCTTAGTTGTCAACCAAATAATTATAGTCCAGTCTTATTTTCCTCAGACCGACTTATACAACATTATTTTTTTAACAAAAAAAAAAGAAAAAAGACTTATACAACTTTATTTTTCCCATATTTCTCTCCTATATATAATTAGACGCTTTTCCTCTCCTTTGTAAAAAAGACCTCCTCTCTACTTATATCTCCTCTCATATTTTCTCTTCCAATTACAAGCAAAACAAGTATCATTATAATGGCATACTCAAAGATGATCATTGCTTTATTGTTGGCTTTAGTAATTGGATCAGCTATTGCACAAGCACCAGGTGCATCTCCAACAAGTTCTCCAGTAGCACCAGTATCATCACCACCTACATCAACACCAACACCAGTTGCTGCACCAACTGAATCTCCATTGGCATCACCACCAGCTCCACCAACTGTTGACACTCCGGCATCATCTCCTTCTTCTTCCACCGGTGGTTCTCCAGCTCCATCAATTGCCTCTGCCCCAGGTGGTGGTTCACCTACTTCATCACCTAACTCTGGTTCTTTGAACAGTGTTGCTGTTGCTGGATCTGCTGTAGTAGCTATCTTTGCTGCTTCTTTCTTGCTGTAAAGTTAACTTTATGTTTTATTCTTCATTGATTTTGTTTCGTTAATTTATTTTTACGTACTGGAGTATAGTATTTGTTTATAGTGGGATATTACGTACTTACTATTGGATTCTTTGTTTATTTTACTGAGAGCACTATAATTTATGCATTGGATCTCTTTTGTGGTTTCATATTTTAGGGTGTTCTACTAGCCTAGAAATTTAATTTTTTTAAAAAAAAAAGACTTTTAGCAAAAACGAAAAAGTACTAATTATAGAACTCTTAGTCCTACCTTAATTCAATTAGACAAACAACTACTTCTCGCCCTAAACAAGTTGAAGTCAGTTATATTATTATTAAAATATAAATTTGTGCATATAATTAATTTAAAATTAATAGAGCTATCAAATGTATATTGATATGTTTCTTGAGGTGTATTGATTAAATTAGGCGAATGTAGTTTGTGTTTTCGCCTATGTGATTTTTACCTCTTTGAGGTATGAGTAGAGTTGTTTAATAATTGAGGAAAGATATGCATGTTGTTGAGTACCCTTTCGCTACAGATGCGCATGTGCTTGCTTGTTTTGTAAACGTTGGACTGACACTTTATGCTTACCTTAGTCTATACTCCCGTTTCAAAATAGATGATACTATTTTTTTATTAGTGTGTTTCAAAAAAAATGACACAATTTTAAATTTGGAAACATTTTTAAGTTGAAACTACTATGTTATCCTTAATGAAATGCTTTATATCCACATATTTATGTAGGACTTATTTTAAACTACAAATTCCAAAATCTTACTACATTTATTAAACTCCGATCTAATTCAGACTAAGACAACCATTTTGGAACGGACGGAGTATATTATTGTCTGGTTTTTAGTTTTAATGCTAATAATGCCAATGGTGAACCCCAAAGGGAAAATGTAGATCACTTTTTGGCTCAGGCAGAATGTTCCCCATGTCCTAATAAGAGTAATGATGCACTTGTTTTTTCCTTTCATGCGAAAGAATGCAATTACATCTTACATCCTTTTGTTCAAGTATTGCATATCAAAGGTGCATTCATGCTTTTACTAGCGAAAACACATACGACATGTGTTTAAAAAGTGCTGAATATCATGAAAATCAAAAGCTACAAAAATAAATGGATTGGGAGCTAGATTACTTGATGAGTACCCTCAGCTCAAATTCCACAACATATAGTATATGGAATGTTGAAATAGAATGCTAGAGAGATCAAGTAAACGATGCTCAACTTTCGAGGTTATGAGGAGGAAAATAGAAAAGGTCAAATAGGTACATATACCTGTCAATTGGGCCAGGACCGGCCCGTTAAGAGTCGGCTCACCGGTCCCAGTCCCGGTCCGGGCCATTACCGGTCCGGTCCGAACCGGTCTTTTTTTCAAAAAATTGAAGCCCGACTCGGCCCTTAACCCATTAAGCACCGGACCGGTCCGGACCGTTTTTTTTTCTTTTTCATATTTTAGCTAAACCTATCACTTTGTACTTGCGATTGGAAGGACATATAATCCTATATAAAAAGAGAAGGAAGGTGAAAAGAATGAAACATTTTGAGAATGATATACTTTGATTCATTGATGGAAACCAAGTTTAATTACTATGTTAATTTGATGCACTACTCATGAAGTAAAAAATCATTGTTATTATTTTAAGTAAGTACTATCTCATCATTACTATAGTACGCTTAGTCAAATAGATACAACTTTAATACTACAACTCAAGGGTGAGAAATTGAGACTATCAAATTCTCTTACAACGTAACCAAGAAGGTAAGTTGTATAAAATACTTAATTAATATATATTCTTGATTAGCAATGAAAAAATAGTAAATGAATATGTTCATTCGTTGTACTTAATGAAGCTAAAAATATCTTTGTACTATTGCATATTGAGGGATTCTAAAAGGGACTAAATACTACATTATATTTTGTATGATTCTTGGATAAAACATGCCTCAATTTCCCTCGATATATAGTATTATTTTTCTATGAAAAAACCGGTCCGGTCCGGTCCACCGTGGGCCAAAGACCGGTCTTTTACCGGTCCGGGCTAACCGGTCTTTTTTCTTAAGCCCGGCTCGGCCCGCAACCCGCTTCCTCCTTGACCCGGACCGCTTATAATGAACCGGTCCGGTCCGGTCCGATTTTTTACCGGTCCGGTACCGGGCTAGCCCGGCCCGATTGACAGGTATATAGGTACATCAACGAAAAAGGTCATTATACACTTCGGCCAACTCTTGGCGGAGGATAAGGGAGAAGTGCACAAATAACTACTCCCTCCGTTCCAAAATGGTTGTCATAGTTTGACTTGGAGCAGAGTTTAAGAAATGTGGTAAGACTTTTGGAACTTGTGGTCCAAAATAAGCCATACATAAATATGTGGCTATAAAACATTTCATTAAGGGTAAAGTAGTAGTTTCTAACTCAAAAATGTTTCCAAATTTAGAATTGTGCCATTCTTTTTGGAACGGACTAATAAGGAAACTATGACAACCATTTTGGAACAGAGGGAGTACTATTGTGCGTGTCTTTACCATTTCAATTATATATGGGCATAATACAAATACAGCCCCTTAATCTCGATACTTTTTTTTTTTTCTATTTAGACACCTCAATCAAGACTTTTTCCAGTTGAACACCTGAACGCTATTAAAAATATATATATTAGACACATATTGCTGAGTTGGAGCTGTGTGTGTTACACACCTTGAGAGAGCATGGAAAGGAATAATTTTTTTTTTTCAAATTTTTACTATCTACTCCTTCTCCTCTATACCTCTACCATGTAGCCACCACCTCCATCACTGCCACCCTTGCTGGAGAAATTCTGACCAAAACAACCATTGCCACCCACGTTTTAAAGTCATTTTCATTAGAAATATGAAGATAAAAAATCAGACCAACTCTCAATTTCTCTCGTTTCTTCCCTCTTCTACCATTGAAGTTCACTTTTGTTTTCTTGAGATCTCTTGAGATTCTTCCCCAATTTCTACAAATATTGTAAAATAGTTATAAATTTGTATCAAAATTAGTTCTTTGAAGCTGAATTTCATTGTATCAAAATGGCAAGAATTCAACTGAGCATAAAATTGAGTTTGAACTTCAATTTTTTGGAAGCCTGGTCTCAAATCAGAACTTCAATCCTATTTGAATTTTGATGAATAGATTGTTTATTGGACTAAGCATAAGTTGTATGATACTGAATTATTATTGGAAAGAAATCCAAGGTGTCAATTTGTCATTGGTGATCAGTTTCTCATCAAATGTGTGAAGCTTACACGCTTGAGAGTTTTGGTTGATTGTTGAAAAAGTATTTAGTAGACACATTTTTAATAGGGCTCATGTGTTCAAGTAGGAAAGGCCTTGGTCGAAGTGTCTAAATAAGAAAAAGTGTCAAGTTTAAGGAGTTGCGTATGTATTCTGCCATTATTTATATGTATGCTTTTATAGAGGTTGGCGGCTTTGCCTATCTTCAGTTTATTGAGATTGAACTTTAAACCAAATTAAGCTAACTTCAATTGGCATTTTTGGAATTACTGATTCAAAAAATGTGCGGTGATATTTTTATAATTACAAGAAGCTCTCTATTAGTAAGGGTATTTCTGTACTTTCAGCTTCATTTAATGTAAAAGTGCTTATATTTTCAAGACCACCAAAAAACTGCTTATGTTTTCAAGACCAGGTGCATTTTTGCTCAATTGTGTGTTTCGATTATTGTGTGGACTATTATTGTCAAAATTTTGCACACATACCACTTTTGTGGGTGGTCTTTGGTTTGAGGCACTCTTTTTATTGATTTTACATAAGAGGCCACTTTTTGGAACATCAATCCTTGTGGGCTGAACTTCACACCACAAAGGTTGAAGTTTACGCATTCTATGCCTAAAAGTTCAGCCCGCAAGGGCTGAAGTTAAACTTCATACCTTAGGCATGAAGTTCAGCCCACAAGGTTTGAACTTCAGCCCACAAGGATTAAAATTTCAAAAAGTGGCCTCTCATGTATAATCAATAAAAAAAAGTACCTCAAATCAAAGACCACTGATAAAAATGGCTATTCGTTCACTTTGCCCCTGATATTTCTAACTTTAGTAAATTTTAAGTTAGGTAGCAAGTTTTTAGAGCGATGATTGATTAAAAATCACTGTTTTCAATATTTTAGATAAATAACTACTCTGCTCGAACTCGTTGAATTCATACTCGAACTTCAGGATCTTTTCAAGGAGAAATTTCAAAAAAGGTCTTGAGGTTTAAACTGAAAATGCTTGAATTCTCAAAGTACTCTTGGAGTTTTTCCTAAAATTCATGATTTGCACTTCAAACTACAGGATGTTTTCTTGATGTTTTTTTGCTGAAATCCATGAATTTGTTCAGAAGTTTGAGCAACTATGTCAGTGCTTCTAAAATTTTGCAAATATTGGTTGTACGTTCAAAGTTACACTATAAAATATTGAGATTACTTAAACACTAATTCCAGTATAAAATACTGGAACTTTATATATATATATATATATATAGCTCCAGAGTACTATAAATATGAATCCCATTATAAAATAATGGGACTTTGAACATGTTAATTCAAAGTCCCTAGAAAGAATACTGAGTGTTGAGCATTGGTTTTGAAGAATGAAAAACGAGAAGGACTCAGAGGTCTTAGCGAAGAACCTAGTCCTTGAATAGAAGGGCACGACTGATCGAAAAGATTTGTGGGTCGCAAATCCCTGCGAAAGTAGGAATAGTGGCGCGTGAATGAATATGCATCCTAGTCAGACTAAAAGAGGCGGTGCCCAGGCTGTAGCTTCGAAGTACGAATTGGAGTTGGACTCTAACAAGGAAAAGAGTTACAAGTAATCTTGTCTTACCATAGTTACAAGGATTCCTTGTGAGACTCAACTAGGGTTGCAAAGCCCATAAATACAAGTAGTTGATGCAACCGAAATTGGTTATTCACAAACAGAGAGTTGAGAGCATATAAAGGCGATCTAGCATCTTTCTACGTGAGATAACTGAAGAAGACAACTGTTGTGCGTGAGTTGATTGAGTCTAGATATTCTATCCAGGTTCATTGCTTTGTAAGTTGTCTTAATTTGAGCGATCAATGTTTTTACCTATTGGCTTATTGTAGAAGCATATGTATTAGGTGAACTTGTGAAAGATTGCTTTGTAAAGCTAGAGTTTAGCTTTGTTTAGTGATTAGGGTCTAGAGTGTAGCCCCTTGGTTACAGAGTCTTGTAATCAGAAACTTGCTCTTTGTGTTAGTGGATTGAGTACTTCTAAAATCCAAGAGTATGGGTCGTGGTTTTTCTCCCTTGGCAAGGAGTTTTCAACGTAAAATCCTTGTGTCTTTTGTGTGTGTGGTTGGTGTGTGTTGCAGTGTTCAAACAACAGAATTGCAAAGGCAAGAACATGGTTCTTGACTCAGGAAAATCGAGTTCTTAAAAAGAAAAATCGGTGGACACTATTCAACCCCCCTTCTAGTGTCCCTAGGAGGTGCATAGATTATAACACTGAGACTAGACTTTATATATAAAGCTCTACGGTACTATAAACATGAATCCCATTATAAAATAATGGGACTTTGAATATGTTAGTTCAAAGTCCCATTATAAAATACTAAGATCAGTCTGGGGTGTTTGTAACGTTAATGGAGTGTAAGTGTGCGCGCGGATCTTTGGCTATTCCTCAGTTAATTTTGAAACAGTGAATAATTCTTACTTAGTGCGTCCAAAAATAGCTACACATCAAAATAACACTTGCCCATCATGCATCATGGACTATCTGAAAGTCCAAAACAGTCGATTCAAATTACTTGTTATTTATAAATCACGATCAATTAATTAACCTTTTCCTATTTTATCTTTACTACTCTAATTTTCAGTTTCCAGTGACATCTAAATTTTGTCTAATCAAGGTTATACATACGAGAAAGCCGCTGACAGAAGAGAGAACACGCCTTATCTATTACTTCCAAACAACTTAACATTGCTTCTCCTAAATACGGATCTTGATTAGTTAAGACTTTTTCGCTCTTGTTTGAGCTATATCCAAGTATTCTCTATAATAATTACTACTCCCTCCGTTTCAAAAAGGATGAACCTATTACTATTTGAAGGGTCAAACAAGATTATGTTTGACCACATGTCTTACAAATATTTTCTAACTATTTTGAATTGTTAACTATTGTGACTTATAGTATTTTTCATGTAGTTTCTAAATATGTAAATTTTATTTCAAAAAATTTAAAAATTTGATGTGCAAATTTCCGGTCAAAATTAGTCAATTTGACCCTCGTACTCCGCAAAGGTTCATCCTTTTTGAAATGGAGGGAGTACTATTTTGCAAAAAGTTTTTTATGATTCTGAAAGATAAGCTTCTCAAGAGAAGCAAGAACTTAGAGAACTCTATATTCTTAGGGTAACGGATATTATATTCCCTCTTTCCCCAAAAAGCAAGATCAACCAGCTAGTTATTCAATATCGTTAAAGTTCTAGTGAAAATGTAGTAAAAGCTTTAAATAAACGGCAGATGTGAAAAATGAACACGAACATAGTATCTATATATCTTCTCATTAAGAGGCGTACATTTATTTATTACAAGATAAAAACCTGCATGGTTTCAGTTGACAATATTTAATTCTGCAAATAAACACGCATGCACAAATTGTAACGTTCCATTTGCGTGCTGACAAACATTATTCATACATCCTCAATTTCCTTTACTCTTCCTCAAAACACAGTGATAGTAATCTTGACACCATTAAGGCAATCGTTGAGGAGGGAAGAAATGTAGTAGAAAACTCCAGCTTTTGAAAGAGTAATAGTGGTCTTTCCACTACCATCACTGTACAATATATTTGTTGGAAGGCAAGTGTTATAGCCTATGAGGTCCACTTGTACCAAGTTACAGAGTTTTGGGTCGTAGTTGAAAACTGCACAAAAAATTTCATGACATAATAAAAATTTATTAGTAATACATACATCTCCAACCTTGAATAAGAGAGTACTCTTATGAAACAATAAACTTACCAAGTACATCTCCAACCTTGAAAGTTTTTCCATTAAGCCACAATTGAAGGTTCGCTTGTAGGCTCCAACCAGCTGAGCCACCAACCTCATATTCAATGGCTAAGCTAGGGGTAGCAAGGCCTAAAATGAGGAACAAGCACATCAATTTAGTAACAAAGCCTGCCATTTTCTAAATTGAGGGAAGAAAATTTGGGTGGTGACTAACTGTATAATATTATAGTTGAGCAAAAGTGTGAGTGATGATTATGTTGAAGGATTAGGAGGCCTTATATAGATGTGAAGAAGCCTTGGTTGAATTATGCATCGTGTATTTACAACCAATTGATTCCACTTGATGAATATTAAAGTTTATCAACATAGCCCATCCTTGTGCACCTTTGACCATGAATATAACAGAAAAAAATCAATTGGCAATGAGGTGAGGGATTATTAACTTTAAAAAAAAATTGACGAACCTAATCAAATAATAAGAATTCAGTCCCAACTCCCGAACACAACTTGCAAATTGTAGGAAACACTCATACAACAGCATATATTTATCATAAACACATGCTTGAATAACGAGGCCTAAAGAATTAGGAAGTATGTCACTTAGCTTGTTCAAAGGTCAGAGTATTAGACCTAAGGCAACTTACTACTCCCTCCGTTCCAATTTATGTGACAGCATTTTCTTATTCGTCTGTTTCAAAAAGAATGACAGTATTCTAAATTTGGTAACAATTTAACTTCAAAATTACAGTTTTACCATTACTGAAATGATTTACAACCACACAAACATCTTTAGCTTATTTTACACTACAAATTTCAAAAGTCTTACTTTATTTCTTAAACTTTGTGCCGGGTCAAACTATGACACATAAAATAGAACGGAGGGAGTATTAATCATAAACACATGCTTGAAAAACGTAGACTAAAGAATTAGAAAGTATGTCACTTAGCCAGGGGCGGATGTAGTGTATGCCGAGCAGGTTCGGCAGAACCCAGTAGATTTTCCACGGACAGTGTATTTGTGTTTAAAAAATCATTAAATATGTACAAAAATCAAGTCGAGAACCCAGTAACTTGCACTTAAAATCGTTATCCTAAAATTTAGAACCCATAAGGTTCAAATTCTAGATCCGCCTCTGCACTTAGCTTGCTCAAAGGTCAGAGTATTAGACCTAAGGCAACTTACCATTTTTCTTCACGGCAACACTTAAAGTCGAGATGGAATATCTAAGAAAAATCAAGATCTCATCTAATGAGAATGAACCAATAATTTAATTTCCAAATAGAATCGAAATTAGAAATTATTTTATTTCCAAATTCGATAGTATTTCATCACCAATTTCATTAAACATCGGGGAGTACGAGTCACCTCCTTCAGTAGTTCTTGTTGCCTTTATTGAACAGGAAAAATAATATACAAAAGTGTAAATAATAAGCCCCCCATCCCTTAGATTGCGTTATAACTTTTCAGTTGAATATATACTTCATGTCACGTATTGCATAGTCGTTTTATGTGGGCCTTATTTAAAATTAATAGTTGTAACAGAATGGAAATCGTGGTACATAAAGTATTACGTATAGATCAGTATACTCTATTAAAGTACAGGAGGACTCAGATATAGATCAGTATACTCTATTATACAACTGAAAATAACACATATAATGTATTGCTAAGTCAAAAACATGCAAATTTGTATTGCAAGAATTTTGATAACTTTTATAAAAAAAAACTTGTTATCTTCTTTGGTAACTAACAATTTTTTATTGATCACCAAAGTATTATAATTACAAAACAAGCTATTAAAACGCCAGCAACTTACATCTATCAAAAATAACTCTCATACTCGCTAAAACTCGTCTCTAACTTGCTAATGTAATCTAATGAAATCTAGAAATTTAAACTAGTTAGAAGGTGTTCCATATCCTTTGGAGCTCGTACACAGTTGGTGTAGGCAATGCTTTTTGCCACAGTCCTCCAATCCTTTTCTTTCTTCTCAAAGACCCTGTTGTTCCTTTCAACCCATATAACAAGTATGTATTGTGAATACACTATTTTGAGTAGGTTAGCTTGTCTTGTTCTCCCCTTTGTCGCATTTACTATTTATTTATGAAAGTCTTGTCAGCTTGTGAAGTTTGGAGTTTGTTTTTGTAGCCACATTATCAGTTTGTGCCATACTTGGACTCGCATAACTACACTCATGAAACAAGTGATCCCTTGTTACCAGTCCAACTCGAATTTAAAATATTCGGAGGAAAGTATTAGTGACAATTTTGACTATGTATGAGTATAGCCAAATAGTAACATGAAAATAATGTAAGCACTACTTATACTTTTCGTTCTATCTTTTCATAGTACTAGAATTATTTACTCAATTTAAATTATTTTTGAATGTGAAGTGCGGTGTGGGAAAAAGTCAAGTGCTAATTGTAATAAACATTATTGAAGGGACTAATAATAAATTAAGTGTACTCAATTTAAAAGTATAACCTTTTAGGTGAAATGGTGACATAATTCAACATGGTATCAGAACAGGTATATGAGATTATGTGTTGAATTCCCACTGCCACCATTGAAAAAAATTAATGTATTGAGCCCATGAACAAAAAAATGAACCGGGCTCGTACGTGAGAGGAGGCATGTTGAAAGACTAAATAATTTAAGTGTACCGACATTTTCATACGAGATAGGCACAAGATTAAATACTCCTTCTGTTTTATAAAGGATGACATTATTCGGGTTTCGATAGTCAAAAGAGTCCTTTTTTATCACAATATTTTTATGTCTTTTAAATATTTTAAATTGTTAATTATTATGACTTAGAGTACTTTGTAGTTTTAAAATATATAATTGTTTTAAAAAATTTAAAAATTATATGTCTGATTTTATCGTCAAAGTTTAAAAGTTTTGACTCTCCTAAAATCGAACCATGATATTCTTTATGGAACGGAGAGAGTATATGGACTCTCATCTCTTTTCTCTCTTTATTGCTCTCTGCATTCACCATCTATATCGTGTTCTTGTGAAATTATATTTTCATTAGGATATAAATTTATTTGTAACTAGCGCGCTAGTTACAAATGCAAGATCATATACTCAAAAATTGAAAAAACAAAAAACCAAAGATGCACATAACCCTCCGTTCCAATTTATGTGGCAGCATTTTCTTATTCGTATGTTCCAAAAAAAAATGGCAGCATTCTAAATTTGGTAATAATTTAACTTCAAAATTATAGTTTTGCCATTACTGAAATGATTTACAATCATACAAACATCCTTGCCTTATTTTACACCACAAGTATCAAAAGTCTTTCTTTATTTTTTAAATTTTGTGCCGAGTCAAATTATGACACATAAAATGGAATGGAGAGTAATAAATACCAAAACTAACTTTTGTTGATATCACTGAACATATTAGACGACTTTGCAAATTCCACAATAACAGCTCATTCGAGATGTATAATAATGACCAGAATAATTCTAGATTCATGCTGCGGTAGAGGACCGGGCACTAATGTAATTTGTGTTCTCTTTCAATCTTTTTAGTTAGTTATATACCTTTGATTGTAGCATTTTGTAAGAGATCATTAAGGTCTGTATATTTTGATTATGATACAAATGTCTAAATTTGAAGACATATCTAAGTTCTAACTATTAAAATATATCCTATCCGTAAATTTGAGTAATAAATAGTTGAGACTATTTTGTTTCACATCTTCATCCACATAATTTATTTTTGTTTAGAACCTAGTAAATATAGAATTAAACTAAAATTTAACTATCAAATATTGTCCACTCGGGTGCATCGATAAAAATAAAATATGTTCTATTCTTGATCGCTAGGAAAACAGTTAAATTTGTGAATCAAGCCACAGACAATAATGCTATATTGAAGAAAGAATCGGACTCTAATTGAATCTCAATATAGTGGATACAATGGGGATAACTAGAAAAAAAAAAACTAATACTATTTTTTTTATGTTTCGCAACAATGTAACTTTATAAAATGATTCACAAACAAACAAATTTTTGCTATATCTTTTAAAAGTCTCTTTTATTTATTAAATTTCATGTCAGTCAAACACATTCATAAAAATTAGAACGAATGAAGTACTTTTTATATAGTTTTCTTCATATTATTTATTCACAATTCACCATCAAAATTTAAAAAATTTGACTTTCGAAATCTGAAATATGATAAACAACGTGGGAGGGAATTAAGGGTAATAAAATTATTTACAATGTCATTATATATCAGTTAATTAAACTAAGGAAAAATAGAAGCTTGTTTTAGTACAAAACAAATTTCAAGCTTTCATTTGAAGAAACAACTCCACATGTCCTAGCATTTGTTGCTGAATGCTAATTAAAGCGTGCATGCTATCTGGTTAACTAGATGCTATATAAACGGAGAAGCCTTTACTTTTTAAACATGTCAAGTACCAAGAAATTAGCAAGGACGAAAAAACGTGGACTAATAACTTGAAATCTGCTAAGTTCTATATAGTTTTATGTCAACTGGGACAGCCAATAACATGTCAAGTGTCAGGATAATTCATTAGCTTTACTTGGATTGTAAAAATCTCTCTCTGGATCTGCGGCTTTGTGTGAAATTGAATTATATTATGTCTAGCTGGTTCTGTTACACATGGTCATATATTAATAATGCAAGTTGAATTTAAAATTTTAGGTGATTATTTCAGGTTGAATAAATTATGCTTTTGCCAACTACATGCTCAAAGTCAGTCTTGATGAATTCTTTAATTAATGTCTAACCTCTTTAATTTGATTGCATGTGCAAGCTTTTACCGAGGGTCTGCCCGATCCATTGTAAATTTTGAAGTTAGGGTTCATATACTGATATACCTCATGCAACATGTACTTTAATTTTGAATTTTAATACACGAGGTAGGAACTAAGGTCATGCCTAACCCCCAGCCAAATAGTGGCTCTGATAAAATTTGAAAAAAAGAAAATCCTCTTTTGGTTATATAATTTTCAGTTTGCATTACGTTCTAAAATGGTTATGTATTAGGTAAAATATACCTTACATATGTGCCACTTCGAGCGCATGACTTGGGGCATGTCTCGCAAAGATTCGTAAGTTGGTCATGAGGCAAAAATCATAATCCTCGAGGCAAAGTCCTGAGGTCATCAAGGTCCTCTGCAGACCACGAGGAAGAGCCGCCTCGGGGGACAGAAAGTTCATCCTCCCGAGGCGAGTTACCGCGAGCAGGGAGGCAGTTTCACTTCGGCGGAAGAGTCGCCTCACGATCTCCACCCATTAACTCGGCATTTAATGTGTAAGATCGTGGGCAAGCCACGATCAAGATGTGGGAGAATGACTAGTTAATGCTCTTAAACATCCTCAGATTCTTGATCTATAAATAGCATTTCATTCATCTTGTAAAGGGATCCAGAAATTGATAGGCAAGGTTCTACCCAATTATAATCATAAAGCAGTTATCATTGAAATCACTAACTTGTGTTCTCACTGTTCATTTCTTTTACCAACTTTGATACAACATTGCTTGTAAGCCCTATTACAAATTTAATTATAAACCTAATCTGATTTAGGCCAATACAGGTTATATGAACTTTCTTTTCTTTATTTTTGTTGAAGGAAACATATTACAAAAGTTTATACTCAATATTTTATCCCTCTAAACACAGAATGACATAATTTCTTTATTGCAGCGAGAAAGACGGGAGCACGAACGAGGTAGCTTATGCTTTTTTTTCATCCTCACTACCTGGTTTATAGTCGAAAGTATACGATAGCACTCGCCATGGATGATACGATTCCCTTGGTTTACTATCGATGATTTTTTACTTCGGAGATTATGACAGATTACACACTGCCGCTGACCTGAGCCATGTAAAATATTGCAATTAAGATTTGCTCTTCTTATGCTTTTTTTTCACCGGGCTTGGACCGTGTCTCCCGAACAATCTTTAATCTATTACTCCATAAAAAAGATATATATTTTTTTAATTTGAATACAGTTTAACTTTAGACTTTCTGCTTTCTCTTGATGAAATGATTTATAGCCACCTAAATATATATGACTTATTTTAAATCACAAACTTTTTTATAAAAAGAAAAAAATCTTATGTCTAAGTCAAAATAAGACTTATAAGTAGGAAAAAAGGGGGTACATGTCGTTACAAATTGAAGCATTATTTTGAGCACATTGATGCAATCCGTAGTTTGCCAAGGAAAAGTAGTTCCTGCTTTCTGCTTGAAGAGGTTATAAAGCAAACAAATTAGGAAGTGCTAAGTAAACAAAATTATTATAGTTATGGATCTTAACCCTTTCCTTTCCTTGTAGGTTTGCCACACTATTTATGTTTCCTGAAACTATCGCACGAGCCCTTAGCTGGTGCAGTCATTAACATTGTTAAAATAAATAAGCAGATAAGCTGATTATCTCTTTTGAGTCTACAAGTGATAAAGTGGTTGAAAGGTTTGATGGTTTAAATTTTTAACATTGTTAAGCCAGAATATGGAAGTCGAAATATCACTAATTATTAACTCATAAACGCCTATGCCTTAACTTCCAGAATGTCACAATTGGGTATTCAAGAAATCATGTGATTGATTGTTTCATTAGTGTTCTTACCAATTTTACATCACTTCTGTAAAATCCCTATATAGTCGAGATATCGTAGAGTTGGTGTGAGAGAAACGTAGTAAAGCCACAAAAAAGTATTTGATCTTGTTGGGTATCCCCTAAGTTTCTAGATCGAAAAAGAATTACTAATAGCAACATTAGTAGTAGCTTATTTCAAAATTTGTTTTCCAGAATAAGCTTACTGGGTTGAGATGAGAATTATCCTAAAAAGTTTCACCGGTGTCCTCTATAAGGAGTGATTTTGTAAGTTTGCCCCTGTTTAACAATATTTTAGTAAAATACCTTTATGTTGGCACCGAACCAAGAATTGAAGGCACAAATTTGCAAGTGTTGGCTTTTAGGCAAGAGATCAAGCGCGTTGTCTTGCCAACATTTCAAGTTATATGGGGAGAATCCAACACAATTGATGATGATTTCGTGGATTATGATGAGATGATGTTTAGTTTGCTGGTGGTTTGGAGACATATGAGGAGGAGCGCGAAACCTATGTCCAAGTATAATTTCACGACTTTGTAATGTTCTCGTGCTTTGGTCTTTGCGAAACATCCTTTCGGGTGAAGAAGTTAAGTATACATTGTGAATCTTATTTTTAACTATTTCATTTTAATAATTTGTCTAATCTCAAAATTTGCAATGGCTAATATATGTTACGTCTGGAGGAGCTGTTGTGAAAGTTATCATATGTACCAAGTGCAACCAGTGTTAAATGTAAGGTTGTTGTAGGGGGACTGGAGGAGAATACTTCATGAAAATTGCTAACAGTAAAGGGATAGCTCTCTCAGTTTAGTTTGCACACGAGTTTCCGTTTTGATTATTTATTTTGAGGTACAGAAAATCTTCATGGATTTTTTAATCTTAATCTTACTTTTATTTTTCTCCTTCAAATCTTGATTAGGAATATTGGATGCAAAATTATAAAGGAGTATTTAAAACATTGATCCACCAAATCTAAATGCTAAGAGACGGCTCCAAATGTCTTGGAAGCCTTGTTTAGTGTTTACAAGCATAAAGCTGGTTTTAAAATTCTCCATATTCAAAAGAAAAATAAATGTCGTTAGTTTGGTATCTCATGCTACTGATATTTATATATAACCCTGCTAACTCTCTCTTATTGGATAATTTTTTTGAATTTTGTTGAATTTAAATTTTGCGAGGGATGATTCTTATGTGAAATGTGAATCATCATAGCTTACTCAAAAATTTTATTTTAAAAATATAAAAATAATTTCCTCAAACATATATTACTACATAACTCGTGGCATGCACGTGCATCGCATGTATCTGGAACCTAGTTTGACTAAAAATGTAGGAGCCTAAAATGTTGTCAAAACGCTACTAATTAATATGAGATTCGTACCATATCTTATCAAACGTTTTTTTTTTGGATACTTTGAGCTACCAGAGACGAAAGAATTCGAGACATTATAAAATTGGTTGATTTCCCAAATTAAAACCAAACATAGGAAAATAATGTCTCTTCATAGATTGCATCAACATGAAATCAAAAGGGGTAAAGGTTTCTTAAGGCAAAAAAAAAAAAAAAAAGGAGGATCAGATATTTTTTTCGAATTATTTTTTTAGTCGAATTCCAGCACCCACATCACTACTAAAAAAATAGAGATCTCCGACCACCCATATCGATCACATATCGGTCGCCAAGTCGACCGATTGACGACCGATACGGGTGGTTAGAGAAATAATGGTCACAATAACCCTGCGACCGAAATTTGGTCGAAAATTCGACCGTTATGCGACCGATTGACAGTCGAAATGAAGGATAGAAATATTGACCACTTCGGCGACCGAAAATCGGTCGCAAACCATATTCGACCGATTGTCGGTCGCATACTTGGTTGAATGTTTGGGATTTACCAGTGACAGATATTGCGATCGACATTCGGTCCCTTGTATTATGCGACCGATATTCGGTCGCTATATTGGTCGTAAAAAAAAAGATTTATTGTGTGCGACTGATTTGGCGACTGACAGTCGGTCGCCAAACTGGAAAAAACCTGCAATAAAAAACCTGTTTTAAGGCAGTAGCAACAGCAATAACCAGATGCAAACAATAGAAAACTGCAGTTCATAAACAATAAAAACAGTAATTCAAACACAACGCAATAAAACCTAACATTTCAAAAACATCCTACAACATTAGTTATATCCTGAAATTGTTAACAATAAAGCTTAAGAGACAGTTATCCACTTCCAGAAAAGACTACTCGGTCTAGGCAGAGCTAGACTCGGACTCGGACTCGGAAGAGGAGATGCGTCGACGCATGCTCTTATGCTTTCTTCTCGATTTTTTCTTCTGCTTTTTGGCAAGGAGCTGTTTGATCATGTCTTGCGTACCGAGCCCTCATGGAATGGAAGACTTGCTTCCTCCAACATTTTATAGAATTCACTTGCCTCGGTATTGGGAATGTGCTCAGTGTTAGGCTGTGATGTACCCGGCTGCATGGGATCATTATCCGGGTACATACCAAAAGCATCATGAACCATATCATCTATTCTATAATCATTACGGTCTGGTTCCAAAACCTGAGAACTACTAGTGCCATGAATATTTTGAAGCATTTGAATATGCCCCTGCAAATCCCACGGCTCTCCGTGATAACGCCAAATATAGTAATCTGGCATAAACCCCTTATCTAACAGATGCAGTTGTACGGTCGTTATATCTTGGAGGGTGCAGCATTTGCACTTTATGCAGGGGCACTTAATTGTACCACGCCTTATAAAAGGTTCGGTTGTTTTTGCTAAAGCAATAAATTTCTGAAGACCCTCTTCAAATTCAGGCCTTATCCCCCGCCGACCGGGGAAAAGTCTATTGTCCATCCACAAACGACGTGCATTAAAGTCCATATCTACACAAAAATTGCCAAATTGAGAACAATCTAATAGGTACGATTTTTAATAATCCTAGACTTTTTTGAATATCCATTGGTCCGTATTCCATATTAATTACTATTAGCAATGCAATACAAAACGCATACAATTTATCCGGTTTAGGCATAAAATGTTCCAAACATGAACAATCCAAACAACAATACCAAAACCCTAACTTTAAATGCATAGCAAGTATCCCAAACACCACAACCCATGACAAGGCATCAACACATTGCAAACAACTCTACCAAACAATTCCAACAAATCACAACAATTACCATAATTAATCCCAAACATCACAACCCTATATTTAAAGTTCATCAACCCAAAACAACTTACTCTACATCACATTATATAGAATAAAACAATTATAACTAACAACTAACATGTAAACAACATATAGGCCGAATTATTTAAAATATATATATAAATTCGGATTATAGAAAAAAAAATTACCTCAACTTTGTTTGGGATCCAATCGCATGTAACTATGATTCACCAATGTGCTATCCACTCAATAACTACAAAAAAAAACTGAATTAAAAAGTCATTATTTGAGTTTTTTAAAAAATAACAAAAATTACTAAAAAAGGAAATTTACCGTAGGTGTAGATTGTGTTAGATGTTATGTTGGAGATTATAAAGTAGTAATTTAAAGTTATATGGGGTATGTAATGGCGGATAGTTGGTTATGGGGTGGGGGGTTCGGTTTTTAGGGATTGTATTTGATTTGGGAAATTTGAAATGGGTAAGGAAGGGCTACTGCCCCGTTTTCTTATTTGGATTGGCGACCGCCTATGCGACTGCTTTTCGGTCGCATAGGTTTAAAAAAAAAAATTCAGCGACTTACGATCGGTTACCATTTCGACCACGTTTTTTTTTTTTGTTTTTTTCGTGGTTTGTGCGACACAAAATCGGTCGCACAACTGCACAGACCGATTTTCGGTCGCACAATGGTGGTCGGAGATCTCTGATTTTTTAGTAGTGCATCCATATGAAACGGTATCATAATCTATATCCCTCAATCATAAAATTTAGATCTTCAAAGATCTGACCCCAACATCCTTATCGTGTCAGATACTCGCTCCCGTGTCCGAATAATTTACGTAGTAATAGCTCACAACTGAAAGAGATGGAAAAGAAAGGAAAACATGCATATATCAATCTTATTGAAAGACTAGTACATTTTTATCACAAGAGACAAGCCCACATCTTACAGAAAAGGGTTATTTTTATTAGAAAGAACAGACAAGCCTGCATGGTTGCAGTTTATTCACGACAATACTCATTTAACAGATAACCCTAATGCATGATCTGTAACGATCCATGCAGACAAACATTATTTTTGATACATCCTCAAACTACAGTGATGGCTATCTTGAGACCGTTAAGGCATTCGTTGGCGAGAGAAGAAATGTAGTAGAAAACTCCAGTTTTGGAAAGAGTGATAGTTGTCTTTCCACTGGCATCACTGTACAATATATTTGTTGGAAGGCAAGTGCTATAGCCTGTGATGTCCACTTGAACCAAGTTGCTTAGTTTTGGGTCGTAGTTGAAAACTGCAAAAAATTTCATTACATATTAAAAACATGTTATCTGAATATGCAAATATGATCAAGCAAATAGTATTCTTATGAAGTTAGAAACTTACCAAGCACATCGCCAACCTTAAAAGTTTTTCCAGTAAGCCACAATTGAAGGTTAGCTTGTAGGCTCCAACCAGCTGAGCCACCAACCTCATATTCTATGGCCAAGGCAGGGGCAGCAAGGCCCAAAATGAGGAACAAGCACATCAACTTAGTTGCAAAACTTGCCATTTTCTTTGAGGGATGAAAATTTGTGTGGTAACTTATAACTGTATAATGTAGAATAGGATTAAGCAAAAAAAGCAGTGAGTGATGATTCTATGAAGAATTAGGAGGCCTTATATAGATGCGAAGGAGCTTCGATGTGAGTATAGAACCTCATTTTACGTTCAATTTATCGCCATTTGATGGATATTAAAATTCATTCTAGATTAAAAAAAATTCTACAGCCGACCCACGTGCACCATTGACCAACTTCCCCCTATTAGCAAAGTACGATATAGTTTTAAAAATAAATGACTTCCCCAGATAAGTACTCCCTCCGTCCCAAAATAAGTGTCTGAGTTTGACTTGGTGTGGAGATTAAGAAAATAGGGAAAACTTTTGAATCATGTGGTTTAAAATTAAAGTTGTGTATAGTGTGAGCCAATACTTTTAAATCTTATGGTTCAAAACAAATCTTGGAATTAAAGAGTTGCTAAATATGGAAAGAGACACTCTTTTTTAGACAAACTAAAAAGAAAAGATAGACTCTCATTTTGAGACGGAGGGAGTAGAAGTTAAGGAGCAGGAAATTCTAAGGGATACAACAAAAACAAAAGTATAATACAGTGAGAGCAAGATTTTTCAAGAGATACAACAATTTCAAAAGTGACATCTTAGAATTTGAATTTGTAAATCAAATAATTTCTAAATCGCTTTTGCCACTATATTAAAAGATTCTCCTTATGCTAACCGGTTATGACTCTTAATTAATTATACACAATATACTTTTTAGAGTATTTATCGAATACTCCCCCGTTCCAAAATGGTTGTCATAGTTTGGATTTCGAGAGGCAAACGAGTTTAACTTTAACCGTAATATTTTTATATGTCTTTTAAATATTTTGAATTACTAATTATTGTGATTTATAGTACTTTTTATGTAGTTTCTAAATATATAAACATCGTTACAAAAAACTTAAAGATTATATGTTTAAATTCACAGTCAAAATGAACTTGTTTTGACTCTGGAAATTCGAACTATGACAATCATTTTGGAACAGAGGGAGTATAATTTTTCGGGGAAGGAATTCAATTGATTCACCTCATTGAACTTGATTCCGCAACTGAGTAAGAAGCCATTTTTCTCCAATTGATGAAAACTTGTCTATTAATAAATACCAAAACTAACTTTTGTTGATATCACTGAACATATGTTTCAGGTGATTTAAAACAAAAATACAAAAGGGAAAAGAGTGTTAGACGACTTTGCAAATTCCACAATTACAGCTCATTCGAGATATATAATAATGACCAGAATAATTCTAGATTCATGCTGCGGTATTCTCTTTCAATCTTTTTAATTAGTTATATAGCTTGGATTGTAGCATTTTTTAAGAGATTAAGGTCTGTATATTTTGATTATGATAGTAGAAATGTATAAATTTGAAGACACATCTAACTATTAAAATATATATTATCCGTAAATTTGAGTAATAATTAGTTAAGACTATTTTGTTTCACATCTTCATCCACATAATATATTTTTATTTAGAAACTAGTAGATATAGAATTAAAATAAAATTTAACCATTATTGTCCACTTGGTTGCATCAACAAAAGAACAAGCTATTTACTTGTGCTTGATCGCTAGGAAAACAGTTCAATTTGTGAATCAAACCACAAACAATAGTATTGTATTAAAGGAGGCAAAATAAAATAAGAGTCCTATTGCTTAAAAATTCAAAAAAGAAGTCGGATTCTAGTTGAACCTCAGCATAGTGGATATAATAGGGAGATGAGGTATTTATAGGCAAGGATTTATCCAATTTCTAATTCTAGTGTAATACTTCTATGTTGGGACTTTGCCCCATTACAAGAGGCGGTAACGTCAAAGTTACCCTAATTAGTAGGGGAAGAGCTTTACTAAAGACAACTACAGGGTGGTAGCTCGCTTATTGGTCTTGTGTCCGCGCGGCCCTACAATTGTAGCTGAAGAAACTGGTGTGTCCCTCGTAGACTTCTGGTGCCTGTCGTTCTTTTGGGCTTACATTAATTGGGTCGGGTCTTCCGTTCCCGTTACTACAGATGGCATAATTTGATCCATACAATATTATATATAACTAATATATGTTGCTTTATAATTTGAATTTCGAGAGTCCAGTGTGTTGTTGTTTCACTGTAATGTTTTTATATGTCTTTTAAATATTGTGGCTTATATATAGTGCTTCATCCGTCCAGTAAAAAAGAAAACATTTTTTGATGTTTCGCAGCAATTTATTTTATGAGATGATTCAGGACCACACAAATTTTTAGGATTCATTTTAAACCATATATTTTAAAAGTAAATTTCATGTCAGTCAAATACATTCACATAAATTAGAACGAAGGGAGTACTTCTGATGTAGTTTCCTATATTTTATTTGTTCGGATTCACGATCAAAATTTAAAAAGTTCGACTCTTGAAATTTGAAATAGATAAACAATGTCGGAGGAAAGGGGTACTTAATGCATGGTGGTTGTAAAAGGGGATGGAGGTGGTTGGTGTGGCGGTTGTGTGGTGGCATGGAGGCCAAAAGTGGTGGATCTGCTGCGATAGTTGTGCAATGGAAATTGAGTTGATGATTGTGTTACTGTGATGGATAAAGTAGTGATACAAGGTTCACCCTCATACACTCGCCCATAAAAACCAAAAAGTTTGAAACAAACTAGCGGATACACATCCGTGATAAGTGAACTACTAACCTTAAAAATATGGTGTGTAGATGATAGGGTAATAAAATTATTTACAATGTCATTATATATCAGTTAAACTAAGGAAAAATAGAAGCTTGTTTTAGTACAAAACAAATTTCAAGCTTCCATTTGAAGAAACAACTCCACATGTCCTAGCATTTGTTGCTGAATGCTAATTAAAGCGTGCATGCTATCTGGTTAACTAGATGCTATATAAACGGAGAAGCCTTTACTTTTTAAACATGTCAAGTACCAAGAAATTAGCAAGGACGAAAAAACGTGGACTAATAACTTGAAATCTGCTAAGTTCTAGTATATAGTTTTATGTCAACTGGGACAGCCAATAACATGTCAAGTGTCAGGATAATTCATTAGCTTTACTTGGATTGTAAAAATCTCTCTCTGGATCTGCGGCTTTGTGTGAAATTGAATTATATTATGTCAAGCTGGTTCTGTTACACATGGTCATATATTAATAATGCAAGTTGAATTTAAAATTTTAGGTGATTATTTCAGGTTGAATAAATTATGCTTTTGCCAACTACATGCTCAGAGTCTTGATGAATTCTTTAATTAATGTCTAACCTCTTTAATTTGATTGCATGTGCAAGCTTTTACCGAGGGTCTACCCGGTCCATTGTAAATTTTGAAGTTAGGGTTCATATACTGATATACCTCATGCAACATGTACTTTAATTTTGAATTTTAATACACGAGGTAGGAACTAAGGTCATGCCTAACCCCCAGCCAAATAGTGGCTCTGATAAAATTTGAAAAAAAGAAAATCCTCTTTTGGTTATATAATTTTCAGTTTGTATTACGTTCTAAATTGGCTATGTATTAAGTAAAATATAGCTTATATATGTGCCACCTCGAGCGCATGGTTTGGGGCATGTCTCTTAAAGATTCGTAAGTTTGTCATGAGGCAAACATCATAATCCTCGGGGCAAAGCCCCGAGGTCATCAAGGTCCTCTGCAGGTCACGAGGAAGAGCCGTCTCGGGAGGATGAACTACGCCTCGGGGGACAGAAAGTTCATCCTCCCGAGGCGAGTTACCCGCTAGCAGGGAGGCAGTTTCACTTCGGCAGAAGAGTCGCCCCACGATCTCCACCCATTAATTCGGCATTTAATGGGTAAGATCGTGGGCAAGCCACGATCAAGATGTGGGAGAATGACTAGTTAATGCTCTTAAACATCCTCAGATTCTTGATCTATAAGTAGCATTTCATTCATCTTGTAAAGGGATCCAGAAATTGATAGGCAAGGTTCTACCTAATTGTAATCATAAAGCAGTTATCATTGAAATCACTAACTTATATTCTCACTGTTCATTTGCTTTTATTAGTTCATTGATCTTTTACCAACTTTGATACAACATTGCTTGTAAACCCTATTACAAATTTAAGTATAAACCTAATCTGATTTAGGCCAATACAGGTTATATGAACTTTCTTTTCTTTATTTTTGTTGAAGGAAACATATATTTTACAAAAGTTTATACTTAATATTTTATCCCTTTAAACACAGAATGACATAATTTCTTTATTAATCTATTACTCCATAAAAAAGATATATATATTTTTAATTTGAAAACAGTTTAACTTCAGACTTTCTACTTTACTCTTGAATAGCCACCTAAATATATATGACTTATTTTAAATCACAAACTTTTTTTTAAAAAAAAAAGAATCTTATGTCTAAGACAAAATTAGACTTATAAGTAGGAAGAAAGGGGGTACATGTCGTTACAAATTGAAGTATTATTTTGAGCACATTGATGCAATCCGTAGTTTGCATAGGAAAATAAATAAGCAGATAAGCTGATTGTCTCTTTTGAGTCTACAACAATTCTCAGTGGAGTGGATCCATTTGATAGAGCAATTCTAGCTCAGGTCAAGTGATAAAGTGGTTGAAAGGTTTGATGGTTTCAATTTTTCACATTGTCAAGCCAGAATATGGAAGTCGAAACATCACTAATTAACTCATAAACGCCTATGCCTTAACTTCCAGAATGTCACAATTGGGTATTCAACAAATCATGTGATTGATTGTTTCATTAGTGTTCTTACCAATTTTACATCACTTCTGTATAATCGCTATATAGTCGAGATATCGTAGAGTTGGTGTGAGATAAACGTAGTAAAGCCACAAAAAAGTATTTGATCTTGTTGGGTATCCCCTAAGTTTCTAGATCGAAGAAGAATTACTAATAGCAACATTAGTAGTAGCTTATTTCTAAATTTGTTTTCCAGAATATAAGCTTACTGGGTTGAGATGAGAATTATCGGGAAATTTTGATGTGTAGCCATTTTTGGACGCGCTCAATGAGTTTTATCTACTGTTTCAAAATTAATTGAGAAATAGCCAAAAATTCATGTGCACACTTACGCTCCATTAGCGTTGGAAAACACCCCAGACTAGTCTCAGTATTTTATACTGGGACTTTGAACTAACATGTTTAAAATTTTAAATTCAACTTGCATTATTAGTCCACGTTTTTTCGTCCTTGCTAATTTCTTGGTACTTGACATGTTTAAAAAGTAAAGGCTTCTCCGTTTATATAGCATCTAGTTAACCGGATAGCATGCACGCTTTAATTAGCATTCAGCAACAAATGCTAGGACATGTGGAGTTGTTTCTTCAAATGAAAGCTTGAAATTTGTTTTGTACTAAAACAAGCTTCTATTTTTCCTTAGTTTAACTGATATATAATGACATTGTAAATAATTTTATTACCCTATCATTACACACCATATTTTTAAGGTTACTAGTTCACTTATCACGGATGTGTATCCGCTAGTTTGTTTCAAACTTTTTGGTTTTTATGGGCGAATGTATGAGGGTGAACCTTGTATCACTACTTTATCCATCACAGTAACACAATCATCAACTCAATTTCCATTGCACAACTATCGCAGCAGATCCACCACTTTTGGCCTCCATGCCACCACACAACCGCCACACCGAGCACCTCCATCCCCTTTTATAACCACCATGCATTAAGTACCCCTTTCCTCCGACATTGTTTATCTATTTCAAATTTCAAGAGTCGAACTTTTTAAATTTTGATCGTGAATCCGAACAAATAAAATATAGGAAACTATATGAGAAGTACTCCCTTCGTTCTAATTTATGTGAATGAGTTTGACTGACATGAAATTTACTTTTAAAATATATGGTTTAAAATGAATCCTAAAAATTTGTGTGGTACTGAATCATCTCATAAAATAAATTGCTGCGAAACATCAAAAAATGTTTTTGTTTTACTGGACGGATGAAGCACTATATAAGCCACAGTATTTAAAAGACATATGAAAATATTACAGTGAATCAACAACACACTTGACTCTCGAAATTCAAATTATAAAGCAACATATATTAGTTATATATAATATTGTATGGATCAAATTATGCCATCTGTAGTAACGGGAACGGAAGACCCGACCCAATTAAAGTAAGCCCAAAAGAACGACAGGCACCAGAAGTCTACGAGGGACACACCAGTTTCTTCACCTACAACTGTAGGGCCGCGCGGACACAAGACCAATAAGCGAGTTACCATCCTGTAGTTGTCTTTAGTAAAGCTCTTCTCCTACTAATTAGGGTAACTTTGGCGTTACCGGCTCTTGTAATGGGGCAAAGTCCCAACATAGAAGTATTACACTAGAATTAGAAATTGGATAAATCCTTGCCTATAAATACCTCATCTCCCTATTATATCCACTATGCTGAGGTTCAACTAGAATCCGATTTCTTTTTTGAATTTTTAAGCAATACAACTCTTATTTTATTTTGCCTCCTTTAATACAATATTATTGTTTGTGGTTTGATTCACAAATTTAACTGTTTTCCTAGCGATCAAGCACAAGTAAATAGCTTGTTCTTTTGTTGATGCACCCAAGTGGACAATAATGGTTAAATTTTATTTTAATTCTATATCTACTAGTTTCTAAATAAAAATATATTATGTGGATGAAGATGTGAAACAAAATAGTCTTAACTAATTATTACTCAAATTTACGGATAATATATATTTTAATAGTTAGATGTGTCTTCAAATTTATACATTTCTACTATCATAATCAAAATATACAGACCTTAATTTCTTAAAAAAATGCTACAATCCAAGCTATATAACTAATTAAAAAGATTGAAAGAGAATACAAGTTATATTAGTCCCCGGTCGTCGTCTACCGCAGCATGAATCTAGAATTATTCTAGCATGAATTTAGAATTATTCTGGTCATTATTATATATCTCGAATGAGCTGTAATTGTGGAATTTGCAAAGTCGTCTAACACTCTTTTCCCTTTTGTATTTTGGTTTTAAATCACCTGAAACATATGTTCAGTGATATCAACAAAAGTTAGTTTTGGTATTTATTAATAGACAAGTTTTCATCAATTGGAGAAAAATGGCTTCTTACTCAGTTGCGGAATCAAGTTCAATGAGGTGAATCAATTGAATTCCTTCACCGAAAAATTATACTCCCTCTATTCTAAAATGGTTGTCATAGTTCGAATTTTGAGAGTCAAACAAGTTCATTTTGACTGTGAATTTAAACATATAATCTTTAAGTTTTTTGTAACGATGTTTATATATTTAGAAACTACATAAAAAGTACTATAAGTCACAATAATTAATAATTCAAAATATTTAAAAGACATATGAAAATATTACGGTCAAAGTTAAACTCGTTTGGCTCTCGAAATCTAAACTATGACAACCATTTTGGAACGGAGGGAGTATTCGATAGATACTCCAAAAAGTATATTGTGTATAATTAATTAAGAGTTATAACCGATTAGCATAAGGAGAATCTTTTAATATAGTGGCAAAAGTGATTTAGAAATTATTTGATTTACAAATTCAAATTCTAAGATGTCACTTTTGAAATTGTTGTATCTCTTGAAAACTCTTGCTCTCACTGTGTTATACTTTGTTTTTGTTGTATCCCTTAGAATTTCCTGCTCCTTAACTTCTACTCCCTCCGTCTCAAAATGAGTGTATACCTTTTCTTTTAGTTTGTCCCAAAAAGAGTGTCTCTTTCCATATTTAGCAACTCTTTAATTCCAAAATTTGTTTTGAACCACAAGATTTAAAGGCATTGGTCCACATTACATACAACTTTAATTTTAAACCACATGATTCAAAAATCTTCCCTATTTTCTTAATCTCCGCACCAAGTCAAACTCAGACACTTATTTTGGGACGTAAGGAGTACTTATCTGGGGAAGTCATTTATTTTCAAAACTATATCGTACTTTGCTAATAGGGGGAAGTTGGTCAATGGTGCACGTGGGTCGGCTGTAGAATTTTTTTTAATCTAGAATGAATTTTAATATCCATCAAGTGGCGATAAATTGAACGTAAAATGAGGTTCTATACTCCAATCGAAGCTCCTTCGCATCTATATAAGGCCTCCTAATTCTTCATAGAATCATCACTCACTACTTTCTTTGCTTAATCCTATTCTACATTATACAGTTATAAGTTACCACACAAATTTTCATCCCTCAAAGAAAATGGCAAGTTTTGCAACTAAGTTGATGTGCTTGTTCCTCATTTTGGGACTTGCTGCCCCTGCCTTGGCCATAGAATATGAGGTCGGTGGTTCAGCTGGTTGGAGCCTAGAAGCCAACCTTCAATTGTGGCTTAATGGAAAAACTTTTAAGGTTGGCGATGTGCTTGGTAAGTTTCTTGTTTCATAAGAATACTATTTGCTTGATCATATTTGCATATTCAGATAACATGCTTTTAATATGTAATGAAATTTTTTGCAGTTTTCAACTACGACCCAAAACTATGTAACTTGGTTCAAGTGGACATCACAGGCTATAGCACTTGCCTTCCAACAAATATATTGTACAGTGATGCCAGTGGAAAGACAACTATCACTCTTTCCAAAACTGGAGTTTTCTACTACATTTCTTCTCTCGCCAACGAATGCCTTAACGGTCTCAAGATAGCCATCACTGTAGTTTGAGGATGTATCAAAATAATGTTTGTCTGCATGGATCGTTACAGATCATGCATTAGGGTTATCTGTTAAATGAGTATTGTCGTGAATAAACTGCAACCATGCAGGCTTGTCTGTTCTTTCTAATAAAAGTAACCCTTTTCTGTAAGATGTGGACTTGTCTCTTGTGATAAAAATGTACTAGTCTTTCAATAAGATTGATATAGTCTTTCAACCGAGCTTTTCTAGAGTTTAACCGAGCCCGAGTCGAGGTTCAGCCATTTTTTTTTGTATTCCCATACTTAATAATATAAAAAATAATATTTTAATTTTTCTTTTGATCATAACCATAAATAAGGATAGAAGTACTAGTTTATCAATCGTTAACTATTGCATTAATATTTGAAATATCACATAGACTTCTAATTAATTTGATAATTGAGCATAATAAATAAAAGCATATTTGAAAGAAATAGTTACATGATAAATCAAGCTAACCGATTCAAGCCGAGCTTTGACCAAGCCTAGCCTGATCGAGCTTTAACCGAGCGGAGCCAAGTAGGGCTAAAAGACAATCGAGTCGAGCCATCTCAGCTTTATGCCCAGGCCTACTCCACCGTTATACCATTTATAAGCCAAATATATATATACGCACAAATTACTCCCTCCGGTCCATTTTATAAGATGTTTTGGGTGTTTTCATACATATTAAGAAAATCACCTTTTTAGCATTAGTTAGCAATGTAATTGACCATATTAGCCCATATCCAAGCTATTATTACATAGAACTTTAATTTAAGTCATTTATTACCAAGGGTGATAATGAAAAAAATCTTCTTGATTTTTGAAAAGATCAAATATTATGGACCATAAAAAATAAGCCAACACATCTTATAAACTGGATCAGAGGGAGTATCCTCTAACTGTCACCAAAAGTAAGTTCAAAAAATTTCATATGTACCCCCTTTATCCATAGTTATGATTTTTTATCCCCACTTAAGAATGATTTAGTAAAATGGTCTCGGGGTCAGCACTTCAAGTTGTAAATTGATAAGTGCTACCACGAGTGCAGCACTCCAAGTTATAAATTGACAAGTTCTACCTCTTCGGAAAATATAAAGGGCAAGTGCTGCCTGTGAAGAGAGATTAAAGAGACAGCACTTCAAATTATCTTGGAGAGCGGGGTAGCACTTCAAGTTATCTGGGAGATTGTTAAAAGAGATAAAAGGTCAAGTGCTACCACGGGGGCAACACTTACTTAGAAGGAATGACGGGATACAGGCGTTAATATAAGATTTCGTATGTGTATTTTCGTCCGTGAAGTAGCACTTCAAGTTATAAAAGGTCAAGTGCTATCACAGAGATAGTACTTACT
This sequence comes from Petunia x hybrida, assembly GCA_037355625.1. NCBI lineage: Eukaryota > Viridiplantae > Streptophyta > Magnoliopsida > Solanales > Solanaceae > Petunia > Petunia x hybrida. Next base: position 5,309,390 of record JBBBVM010000048.1, on the reverse strand, counting down.
TAAAATTAGTGAAGACCATTCTTACAAATTATTTTAAGTGAGATCAGTTAGGCAAACCATTGCCTAAGGTGTTATAGTTGTTTAATTCTCCCAGGTGAGTTACACAACTAAATCTTTTGGCGGTCCTTTTATCCTAATTCTTGTTAAAAGTGAGTAATATCCTTTTGAAAATACAAACTACACTTCTTCTGAGATGTGTCTTATGCGCTACTCCGCTTGTCAAAAAGTTAGCTACTTTTCACTCCTTTTGTCCCATTTTAATTGTCGTATTTATTATTTAAAAAGAAAAATTGCATAAAAATTGTTATGTGAAAGAAAAAAAATACTAATCTTGTTAGTGAAGGAAGAACTTAAAGTAGAAATCATGTAAGATAAGAGACATTGATCGATGAAGATACAGAAATGAAACATAAGTTGAGAGAAAAATGATAGAGATGTAGATGGGAGAATAAGAACAAATCTGTTATTCAGGTACAATATTTGAAAATTTTTGACAGATTCTCTCTGAAAGTATTTATTGAAGGGATTTTTACACATATATACAAATTTTCAACCTTAATTACAAAAAAATAGCAATATTTCTCTAATTACAATGCATAGCATTATTTTTCCTAACACATTTAACAATAATTCATACATTTCACTTTCATTTTCCCCAAATTATAATCTCTCACTTTTACCTCTCTTCATCCCATAGCTGAAATACACCCCCGCCATCACCCCCACCCCCACCCCTATCATCTCAGCATCAATCACCCCACCCCCAGATCTCCTTCAACAGATCGGGAAAGAAGGAAACCATTGATACTGGTACACCTTCTGATAGGCAGAGGGTGCAACAGAAGATCTGATCAGGCATTTTATTAGTCTTGGCTTACCACGTCGTTGATATTCAAAACTGTGGTCATGACTACTAATAAATGCATAATTAACATTAATACTGGAAATGGAATGTCAGATTCAAGGTTTGCCTTTTTCATTATAAGACACATATTCACTAGTAGCTTAAAACAGGAGTAGTAGTTCAGAGTCCGTCATTTGGGTTTCGTGTTTTGCATATATAATAGTATAAGACATGCATTTTTCTTTATTTGGTTGAAATTTTTTTCATTTGTTCATGGTGTTTAGCGTAAGTTAGCTTAATTGATTCAACAATTTATGAATGTATTTTGTCTTTTTATGGTGATAGTGCAGAAAACAGTGGTTCAATAATTTATTCTCACAAGAAACCTTTTATGAATTAATCTTGTTCTGACAAGTTACCAATACGTCATTATTGAAATGGTCTGATACAGTTTGAAATGACATTGAAACAATATGATACGGTTTGAAACATCGTTGAAACATTGAAACAGTTGTTGCAACAGTTTGATACAGTCTAAAACGATGTTGAAACAGTATGATACGGTCTGAAACGGCGTTGAAACAATCTGAAACAACTATTGAAACAGTCTGATACGGTCTAAAACGGCGTTGGAACAGTATGATACGGTCTGAAACGGTGCTAAAATAATTTGAAACAGTGCAAAAATAGTTGAAACGGTGCAGAAACAGTTAGATACAGTGCTGCAGAAACAGTTGAAACGGTGCAGAAACAGTTGAAACGGTGCAGAAATAGTTAGATACGGTGCTGCAGAAACAGTTGAAACGGTGCAGAAACAGTTGAAACGGTGCAGAAACAGTTAGATACGGTGCTGCAGAAACAGTTGAAACGGTGCAGAAACAGTTAGATACGGTGCAGAAACAGTTTGATACGGTGCAGAAACAGTTGATACAGTGCTGCAGAAACAGTTTGATACGGTGCTGAAATGAACTGAAACGGTGCAGAAACGATTAGACACAGCGAGATACAACAAGATACGGTGAGATACAACGAGATACATTGAGGATGAGATGAGAAAAAGTGAAATTGGGGTAAATTAGAGGAGTATAAGTGAAATTGGGGAAATAATGGGAGTAAAAGTGAAATAGGGGGAAATGGGAGGAGCAAAAGTGATAGTGGGGGAAATAGGAGGAAGAATGCAAGCGTTTGGTATGCTATGAGAAAATATTGCTATGTTTTTGCTATATTTGTAATTATCTTGTGTTTTCCTCTATATAGGGTAATTTTACTAAAATATTTCTATGTTTGGTAATTAAGCTCTAAAACTTGTACTTTTATGTAAAAAATCCTTTATTGAAAGACATGTTACCTCTATTTTGTGAACATGTAAATTTTTTTAAATATATGATCGATTCGGTCGAAAATTTAATTATTTTTATTCTTATTTGTTTTTTATTATTTATATATTATAAATTATTTTTATTTTTTCGAGTCATTTTAATTCTTTATGTTTGTTAAATTTATTTAATTTTCTGACCGTATCAGTCGAAAAGTTTAAAAAAATTAAAAAGTTAAATATTTTCTACCCATAAAAAGGTAGTCAAAATATTTTAATGGAAAATCTATCCGTCGAGAAAAACCCCGCTTTCTGGTAATGAGAGACTGGAGCAAATTGTATTTGCAGACGACAGTTTTTCTAAGACTTTCCTTATAGGGTCCAAAATTATGATGGCGGTGCCAAAAGTGCCCATTTAGCGCAAAAACTTGGAAATAATTCGTAAAAAATTTGGAGGACTGCTAATTTTGCCCATGCTATTTAGTTGTAGCTACATCTTCAAAACTATTCGAATGCAATTTGGTTTTAAACAATGGGGTTTGAAGTTATGTATTTGACATCAAATTATGATGTCAAGTTCACATAATTGGGCGCCCAAAATTGGTTAAGCAAGCACTTCCCCAATATAATTCGGCCTTTTTTAGAAACGTGACACCATAAACAATTGGATTTTTTACATAAAAGTACAAGTTTTAGAATTTAATTACCAAACATAGCAATATTTTAGTAAAATAACCCTATATAGAGGAAAATACAAGTTAATTACAAATATAACAAAAACATAGCAATATTTTCCCATAACATACCAAACTCTTACATTCTTCCTCCTATTTCCCCCACTATCACTTTTGCTCCTCCCATTTCTCTCTATTTTAATTTTCCTCCCACCATTTTCCCCAATTTCACTTTTATTCCTATCATTTCCCCCAATTTCACTTTTCCTCATCCCATCCTCGTTGTATCTCACCGTATCTCAATTGTTTCTGCACCGTTTCAACTGTTTCTGCAGCATCATATCTCAACTGTTTCTGCACCGTTTCAACTGTTTCTGCAGCACCATATCCAACTGTTTCTGCACTGTTTCTGCAGTACCGTATCTAACTGTTTCTGCATCGTTTCAACTGTTTCTAACTGTTTCTGCACCGTTTCAACTGTTTCTGCAGCACCGTATCTAACTGTTTCTGCATCGTGTCAGCTGTTTCTAACTGTTTCTGCACCGTTTCAACTGTTTCTGCAGAACCGTATCTAATTGTTTCTGCACCGTTTCAACTGTTTCTGCAGAACCGTATCTAACGACAAAATACTTTCTCTCTCACACACTCACAACACTTTCTCTCTCTCTCTCTGTGAGGGACTTTTTCAGAGTGAAGCAAAAAAATGGAAGAGTATCACTCTCTATTTATAGAAGTAATAAAATGGACACGGATAAGATGTAAATATCCTATTCTGGTGTAAACGTTGGATGTAAATGTAAATGCACATTAAATTTTTATAAAATTTCGCTGAAATGTTAATTAATTTTTGTCAATTAGGAGTTTTAACTTCAGCACACGAACGAAACCAATATGCATGTGCAGAAGTAATTAACTTCAGTACTTGCCTGTATTTCCATGAGGACGGTGGAATAAGCATAAGCAAAGGCAATATCTTTGATGGCTTGGAAACATCTCCACACTTTCTCAGATCCTGACACGCTCACCCCAACTGTCACCCTTGTTAGGCTTGTCTTTACATGGTGCCCTACACCTAAAACATTTTTTTTATTTTATGAATATATTGCAGACAATCAGTCTTCACGGAGCACAAAAATACAAAAAAATTAAAACGGTGTTTACAAAAGGAAAATTCTAACGACACCGTATCTAAATGTTCAAGGCAGGGGAGGGGGTGATGGCGATGGGGTGGTGGGGTGGGTGTGGGGTGATGGGAGAAAGAGAGAGTAAGTGAGAGAATTTTTAATTTGGGGAAAATGGGAAGTGAAAGTGAAATGTGTTAGATTATTGTTAAATATGTTAGAAAAATAATGCTATGCATTGTAATTAGAAAAATATTGCTATTTTTTTGTAATTAAAGGTGAAAATTTGTATATTTGTGTAAAAAACCCATTAAACAACTATAACAACTTAGGCAATGGTTTGCCTAACTGATCTTGCTTAAAATAATTTACAAGAATGGACTTCACTAATTTTAAGTAAATACTATCTTCGTGGTAGCACTTGATGTTTTATAACTTGAAGTGCTACTTCGCGGACGGAAATACCCATACGAAATCTTATATTGACGCATGTATGCCGTCATCCCTTCTAAGTAAGTGTTGCTCCCGTGGTAGCACTTGACCTTTTATCTCTTTTACATTCTCCCAGATAACTTGAAGTGCTACCCCGCCCTCCAAGATAACTTGAAGTGTTGCCTCGGCAACACTTGCCTCTTTAATCTCTTCACAGGCAGCACTTGCCCTTTATATTTTCCGAAGAGGTAGAACTTGTCAATTTATAATTTGAAGTGCTGCACTCGTGGCAGCACTTATCAATTTATAACTTGAAGTGCTGCCCCCGAGGCCATTTTGCTAAATCAATCTTAAGTGAGGACAAAAAAATATAACTAGAGATAAGGGGGTACATGTGAAATTTTTTGAACTTACTTTTGGTCACAATTAGAGGATACTCCCTCTGATCCAGTTTATAAGATGTGTTGGCCTATTTTTTATGGTCCATAATATTTGTTCTTTTCAAAAATCAAGAAGATTTTTTTCATTATCACCCTTGCTAATAAATGACTTAAATTAAAGTTCTATGTAATAATAGCTTGGATAAAGACTAATATGGTCAATTACATTGCTAACTAATGCTAAAAAGATGATTTTCTTAATATGTATGAAAACACCCAAAACATCTTATAAAATGGACCAGAGGGAGTAAGTTGTATGTGTATATATATATATATATATATATATATTTTGGCTTATAAATGGGATAACGGTGGAGTAGACCTGGGCATAAAGCTGAGCTGGCTCGACTCGATTGTCTTTTAGCCCAGCTTGGCTCGGCTCAGTTAAAGCTTGATCAGGCTCGGCTTGGTCAAAGCTCGGCTTGAATCGATTAGCTTGATTTATCGTGTAACTTTTTCTTTAAAATATACTTTTATTTATTAGTCTCAATTATCAAATTAATTAGAAGTCTATGTGATATTTAAAATTTTAATGCAATAGTTAACGATTGATAAACTAGTACTTCTATCCTTATTTATAGTTATGATCAAAAGAAAAATTAAAATATTATTTTTTATATTATTAAGTATGGGAACACAAAAAAAAATGGCTCAACCTCGACTCAGGCTCGGTCAAACTCTAGAAAAGTTCGGTTGAGCTCGGCTCGACTCGATATGGTATTAAGCTCGATTCAGCTCGACTCAGTTAGGCTTGGCTCGGGCTCGGCTCGCTCGCTCGATGGTAGCACTTGTTAATTTATAACTTGAAGTGATGCGTCAGAGGCCATTTTGCTAAACCATTCTTAAGCGGGGACAAAAACTATAATCAGGGATAAGAGGGTACATGTGGTGAAATTTTTTGAACTCACTTTTGGTGACAATTTAGTGAAATTTTGATGCGTAGCCATTTTTGGACGCACTCAAAGTGTTTTATCCACCCTTTCAAAATTCATTGAGAAATAGTCAAAAATTCGTGCACACACTTACGCTCCATTAGCGTTGGAAAACCACCCCAGACTAGTCTCATAACAAAATACGGAGCTTTGAACAAACTTGTTCAAAGTCCAAGTATTTTGTTATGTGACTGAAGAAGTCACATGACAAAATATTCACACAACAAAATAATGGGACCTTGAACTAACCGTTCCTTTAAAATTGACTCGTGTCACTAAAGATTCACCACCGTTCAGTGCGTCAATCTAGTTTGTGATTTTCTTTCTTATAAAAAGTTTTTCCTGTTACATGGGATTGTGGGATGGAGGAAAAATGGGACAGTGAGAATCACCCAATGGAAAAGTCACCCGGTTACCACTTGACTAATATTTGAGTTGGTGGTAATCGTATTTGTACTAAAATATATCCCTCCATTCCAAAATGGTTGTCGCAGTTTGATTTGGAGCGGAGTTTAAAAAATATGGTAAGATTTTTGAAACTTATGGTCCAAAATAAGCCATACATAAATATGTGGCTATAAAACATTTCATTAAGGGTAAAATAGTAGTTTCAACTCAAAAATATTTTTAAATTTAAAATTGTGTCATTTTTTTTTTATTTTTACATCTTTTGGCTGAATCGAGATATACTGTCAAATTGAGTCGAGTCCTCATTCTGGCTCTGTAATTTGACTTGAAATTTTTTTCTTTTTAATTAATTATTTTGTGTTTATTGTCTTTGATCCAACTAATCTGTATTCGCGTTTAATCTCAACTAGGAGCGCTCATCATATTGGCCAGGCAGTTATTGGCTACTCTGAATGTGACCAGACGTATGGACTGCAGCTTAAATGTGAGAAGTAATTATCATTAGGCAAGCTGACGGCTTTAGTATTATATTTATTCACCAGAATCTGTTTATGACCTAACCTACCAAATTGTTGCTTTTATTAAAATCTTTTGATGTTGACTTATTACCTAAATGGCCAAATATCAATCTTCATATGTACCACTCATTATTTACGACTTACAGACCAATTAAAAGGTAAAAAAAAGTTATAACTACTATAACTGTACAACTTCATATTCCCCATAGACAGACCCCATAAGAATTAGAAGAACATAATATGATAATAAGAAAATTGGATGACATGTTTCAAGACCTAAAATGTTGACGAAGCTTTCTGATCCATTTCTTTTTCATATACGTGGAGAAATAATAACAAGAAAATCTGCCCAATCCAACACCTCAACATTGTTACCACAATACTTATTTTAGCTCGACTATTTGATTTATAGCACGACTCATTTGCTAAATAAATAGTGAGGCCCTTGTTTAATTTACACGTCCTTTTTCTTTATTCAATTGACAAATATATTAGTAATGTTTTCAAAATTAAATCTATGAAACTGAGGTGACTTATTTCCATGCTTCCTTGTTAACAACTTTTTCTTTTTCGGGGTGTTTCTCAATCCACGTATCTTATGCATGTCTAGTGATCCAACTAATTTGAAGTTGAGCTAATAGGTCAAGTATGGGAAGTAAAGCGCTCCTTGTTAAAATATTTTGTATATCCAAAGCTCGAAGCTGAAATCAGTAAAAAATGGAGGGATCTTAACCATTCACAATGTTAAACTGTCCTTGTTGACAACTACACAATGAGGGAAGTTTAGATGTAAGAATCACAATGACTTCTCAACTAAATCATCATTTTCTACCCACAACCTAACCGAACTCTTCATTATCAAGCTTTTTGATCCTTTTCTTTTTCATTTACGTGGAGAAAGATAAATAGAAAATCTGCCCACTCCAACACCTCAACATTTTTTTTTTTTTAGTATTTGACTTATAGCACGACTCATTTGCTAAATAAATGATGAGGCCCTTGTTAATTTACACGTCCTTTTCCTTTATTCAATTGACTTGTTGACAACTTTTTCTCTTTTTGGTTTGATATCTACTAAATTTGAAATTGTGCTAATTGGTTAAGTAAAGCGCTCCCTGTAAAATTATTCTGTATTTCCAAAGCTCGCAGCTGAGATTAATTAAAGATGGAGGGATCTCAATCATTTCATTATACTAGACTCTACTTGTCTGACAACTACACATTGAGGGAAGTTTAGATGTATGAATCACAAATGACTTCTCAACTAAAGCATCATTTTCTACCCACAACCTAACCTAACTCTTCATTATCAAGAAACACTACTAGCAACCACCCCCTATCAACTTCCCTTTCACCTAAATCTCACCATTCTCTTTGATCTGTCAAATGGCTATGAGGACAAGAAAGCTATTTCCAACTTCAAACCAAACTGCAGATTGTCATGGTGTTTGTGACTCAACATGTCCTTATGGCTGCTTTCCATACCCTGATACTGACTATTACATGCCACCACCAGCACTTCTACCACTACAAACATCACCTCATTCGAGTAACAAACAAGTTCAAACCATTTCACCTTACATTATCATCTCCGTCGCCTTGTTAGCTAGCTTGTTCCTCCTCATCAGCTACTACTTGATCATCTTGAGAAACTGCTCGAATTGGAATCGTAGAAGATCACCACGAACACAACCTGAAGGCGTTAACGAGGAGTTCTTGGACGAAAATCAAGGTCCAATTGCTGATCATCCAATTTGGTACATCAACACTATAGGTCTTCCACCTTCTATTATCAATTTGATTACAACTTTAAAGTATAAAAAAGGGGATGGTTTAATTGATGGAACAGAATGCTCTGTCTGCTTGAGTGAATTCCAAGATGATGATTCTCTCAGGCTATTACCAAAATGTAACCATGCTTTTCACATCCATTGTATTGATACATGGCTTAGATCACACACAAATTGTCCTTTATGTCGTGCTGCTATCATCTCCAACACTGCAACTGCTTCAATGGGAACAATCGTCCCCATTTCGAGTACTAATATAACTTCAAATGAAGACAATGGTTCACAAAGAGATATAATTGTAGAAGTGAATAACACCAACCAGGGTAGAGACATGGAATTTCAAGAAAATGTGAGCACAGTTACTAGTGATCAAGATGAATTCCAAGAACTTGAACGTCTTGAAACGTCGAAAAAAGAACGTATAAGGAGGTCTTTCTCAGTGGATTCTTCAATTGCAACAAGAGTAGGTCTACAAACAGTTGTGTTACCAAAAGGTGAAGGTGAAAAAAGCTGTGTTGAGACAACAAGAGTGGAGGAAGCAGGTAGTTCAAAGCTAGAGATTGGTGGAAACTCAAGTTCAAGAATGCAAAGGGTCATTGAAGGTGCTTCTTTTTCATTGAAGAGATCATTGACTTATAGTGGGAGGTCATTTTTCTTGAAACATCAACGAAATCCCAGTTCAATACTTCCATTATGATCCAATTTTTAGTACAAAATAATTTTTTTTTTCTCTAAATAGTATGTCCAAATGAAGGGTTCAAGATCCTGAAATGTGACATAGAAGTTTAGATTATGAAAAAAAATTCGAACATCATGATCATATACATTATAGAATTTCGTAGACTTGCACTACTTGTAAAGGTATGTGAAAAAGTTTAGTTCATAAATTAATTTCAGAAACAAAAAGTTCTTCTACCACCTCAAGATCATCTGTAAACTTTCTGTTCTCCAAATTTTAAGTATAATTTCCTACACGAACGAGGATGACTGAGAATCTCAACTTTTTACTCTGCAAGATCAGTTAAGTTGAATGAATATTAAAGGAGGGTTAGGCAATCAAAATTGATTTAACGTTTTCTACGGTGGTTCGTGGTTGAGACTTGAAATGTCCTAGGTAAAATCAAGCCGTGAAAACAACCTCTTGCATCAATGTAAGGTCATGCTGCATCGCAACAGATCAGATGTGGTGTGACACTTTCTAGGATTCAGTGCATAACAAGAGTTTAGTACACTACACTGCACTCTTTCAACTTCATGAAGTAAAATGTTATGATTGTTGATATCGAGTGCAATAATAAATCTATGATATGATGCTTTTGACTGTTGTAGAAGGTCCTCAATTTGATTCAAAGTTTTCAGATAATGGTAAGGCGTATCACTTTGATTATAAGATTAGGAGTTGTCCTTGTACTCAAAGAAATGTAGACTCAATCCTTTTGAATTAAACAAATACTTTTTCCGTTCCACAGTGGATGACATATTTCTGATTTCGGGAGAGTCAAACAAGTTTAACTTTGATCATAATATATTTATATGTCTCTTAAGTATTTTGAGTTATTAATTATTGTGACTTATAATACTTTTTATGTAGTTTCTAAATATATAAACATCGTTCCAAAAAACTTAAAGATTATATGTTTATATTCACGGTAAAAATGAACTCGTTTGACTCTCGAAATCTGAAATATGTCATCCATTTTTGAAACAGAAGGAGTACTAAAATATCAAACTTAAAATCCAAAATACTAAGTTTCAAATTTTAGGATCAATAAGAGTTTTTTACTTGGAAAATTGTGTTACGTTGAAAGGTCGTCATAAATTATTTACTACTAGCACAAGGATCCTTCACACTAAAGCTATATTCCACAAGCTTTATAACAATTGACAGATAACTGTATTTCAACCACATAATCTAAGCTGCTCATTTTTCACCATTTATCTTTAATTTAGTATGAGTTTGGGAATAACTGCTCGTGCCTGAAGTAAATCAAAAAAAAAAAAAAAAAAATTCAAACTGTGTTAAATTGTTGGCCAGAAAATAGCTATAGACCCAGCCCCCTTCTCTCCACACCAAAAGTATTCCTGTGGCACAGAAGATCCCAGCAAGGCACCTAATTGGGAGTTAGGTAGCCTTTGTTAGACGTTTGGCCATAGATTGCCAAAACAAACTTTGATTTTTCAAAATTGAGTGGAAAAATAACAAAATGAAAGTTGAAGTTGAGTTTGAAAATTATTTTAATTTTTTTTTGGGAAAAAACTTAAAAATATAGTAAAAATTATTTTTTGATTTTAAATTTTTTTATAAAAAATACTGGGACTTTTAATATAAAGTTCCGGGAAAAAATATGAATCCCTTAAATATGAATCACTTAAATATATCCAGTAAAAATATTGGGACTTTGAACATGTTAGTTCAAAATCTCAGTAAAAAATGACGTGACCAGTCTGAGTGTTGTCAACACCAATAGATTGTAAGTGTGCACGCGGTAATTTATCTATTTCTCAATTAATTTTAAAATAGTGAATAAAACTCACTTAAGGCGTCCAAAATTGGCTAGTTATTAATTTTTCACTTAGAACCCGGGTTAGAGGGGGCCTATTTTGCAAAAATATGACTCCATAAGTAATGGTTTGTATTTTTGCCCGCGCTAACAGAAATTTTGCATATATACCCCCGTTAAACGAGTCAAACGAGTTACTTTGACCATAATATTTTCACATGTCTTTTAAATATTTTGAATTATTAATTATTGTGACTTATAATACTTTTTATGTAGTTTCTAAATATATAAACATTGTTACAAAAAACTTAAAGATTATATGTTTAAATTTACAGTAAAAATGAACTCGTTTGACTCTCGAAATTCGAACTATGACAACCATTTTGGAACGGAGGGAGTATTAAAAATGAAATGCTGTTAAAATGTGTTAGAAAAATATTGCTATGTACTGTAATTTATAAATTAAAATATTGCTATTTTTGGGTAATATAGGATATAAATTTGTATCGATGTATAAAAATCCTTTTGTTTAATGTGTCGAAAAAAATAAGATTTTTTTACACAAATATACAAATTTTCACCCTTAAATACAAAAAAATAGTAATATTTTTCTAATTACAATGCATAGCATTATTTTTCTAACACATTTCACTTTCACTTCCCATTTTCCCCAAATTAAGAATTCTCTCACTTACTCTCTCTTTCTCCCATCACCCCACACCCATCCCCACCACCCCAACGCCATAATCCCCACCCTAACGCCATCATCACCACCCCACCACCATTACCCCCCACCACCCCAGTGCCATTACACCAAAATCCATTGTAGACCAGTGTCCAATGTCGAGTAGAGGAAACTCTCCTTCAACTCCGGCGGGTAACTGCGATCGGCTGTACACGACATTAACCGGGTGCCATCGGCAGTTCGCATCAGGGAGGGAAAGGGAAATAGCTTGCCGCCATATAAACCGCTCATTGGCTGAGTGTATGGTGGCAGTGACATGTTCAGCTGAATCAGACGCCGTGCACAGCCTCTGTTCAAGTGGCAGCACCGCCCTTAAACGGCAACAATATCGGGAGGCTCAGCTGTCCCTTTCTATTTGTCTCGAATCACATCAGGACCCTTCATAAATTGAGAAATGGAAGAACAATTCGTTTTTGTGTTTTTATAATCATTGTATTTTTCAAAATTTTAGTGTATCTTAGACGTAATAAATTGTCTTACCCAAACATACAGTTATGTCGAAATGAAATGGAAAAAGACAATCTCAAATTCCCATAGCAACCTGATTCTAATTTTAGTTATGCAAAAATTAAGGGTCGTTAGTTCGTAAATATATTATTTTTGGATTATATATATATATTATATATATATATATACAGTGCGTCTGATTTTGTATATTTTTGTATATATATGTACAGTGCTGCAGAAATAGTTAGATACGGTGCTGCAGAAACAGTTGAAACGGTGCAGAAACAGTTAGATACGGTGCTGCAGAAACAGTTGAAACGGTGCAGAAACAGTTAGAAACAGTTGAAACGGTGCAGAAACAGTTAGATACTGTGCTGCAGAAACAGTTAGATACGGTGCTGCAGAAACAGTTGAAACCGTGCAGAAACAGTTAGATACGGTGCTGCAGAAATAGTTGAAACGGTGCAGAAACAGTTGAAATACAGTGAGATACAACGAGGATGGGATGTATGAGGAAAAGTAAAATGGGGGGAAATTATAGGAATAAAAGTAAAATTGGGAGAAATGGTGGATGGAAAAGTGAAATAAGGAGAAATGAGAGGAACAAAAGTGATAGTAGGGGAAATAGAAGGAAGAATATAAGGATTTGGTATGTTATGGAAAAATAACATATGAAAAAGAGGTAAGCGTTGTACAGAAAAATGGACTAGTTCTCAGTTTTTTGAAAAATTTGATAGTTCGCACTTTCTGAAGTTGCGGACTGTTCAAAAAACGAAAATTCGAAATTTAGTAGTGATATGCTATAAAAAGGGATAGTTTGCGCTTTCAGTAGTGAACGTATGAAAAAGAGTTAGGCGTTGTAAAGAAAAATAGGCTAGTCCACAGTTTTTTGAAAAAATTGGTAGTTCGCACTTTCTGAAGTTGCGAACTGTTCAAAAAATGAAAATTCGAAATTTAGTAGTGAACTGCTATAAAAAGGGGTAGTTTCCGCTTTCTATAGCGAACGTATGAAGAAGTGGTAGGCGTTGTAAAGAAAAATGGGCTCGTACTCAGTTTTTTGAAAAATTTGATAGTTCGCACTTTTTGAAGTTGCGAACTGTTCAAAAAACAAAAATTCCAAATTTAGTAGTGAACTGCTAAAAAAAGAGATAGTTTGCGCTTTCTGTAGCGAATGTATGAAAAAGAGGTAGGCGTTGTAAAGAAAAATTGACTAGTTCTCAGTTTTTTGAAAAATTTGATAGTTCGCACTTTCTGAAGTTGCGAACTGTTCAAAAAATAAAAATTTGAAATTTAGTTGTGAAATGCTATAAAAAGGAATAGTTTGCGCTTTCAGTAGCGAACATATGAAAAAGAGTTAGATGTTGTAAAGAAAAATGGGCTAGTCCACTTTTTTTTGAAAAAATTGGTAGTTCGCACTTTCTGAAGTTGCGAACTGTTCAAAAAATGAAAATTCGAAATTTAGTAGTGAACTACTATAAAAAAGGGGTAGTTTTCGCTTTCTATAGCGAACGTATGAAGAAGAGGTAGGCGTCGTTAAGAAAAATGGGCTAGTACTCAGTTTTTTGAAAAATTTGATAATTCGCACTTTCTGAAGTTGCGAACTGTTCAAAAAATGAAAAATTCCAAATTTAGTAGTGAACTTCTATAAAAACCGGTAGTTTACGCTTTCTATACGAACTTATGAAAAAGACGTAGGCTTTGTAAAGAAAAATGGGTTATTCGCAGTTTTTTGAAAAAATTGGTAGTTCGCATTTTCTGAAGTTGCGAACTGTTCAAAAAATGAAAATTCAAAATTTAGTTGTGAACTGCTATAAAAAAGGGTAGTTTGCGCTTTCTGTAGCGAACGTATGAAAAAGATGTAGGCTTTGTAAAGAAAAATGGGTTAGTTCGCAGTTTTTTGAAAAATTGGTAGTTCGCACTTTCTGAAGTTGCGAACTGTTCAAAAAATGAAAATTCAAAATTTAGTTGTGAACTGCTATAAAAAGGGGTAGTTTGCGCTTTCTGTAGCGAACGTATGAAAAATACGTAGGCTTTGTAAAGAAAAATGGGTTAGTTCACAGTTTTTGAAAAAATTGGTAGTTCGCACTTTCTGAAGTTGCGAACTGTTCAAAAAATGAAAATTCGAAATTTAGTTGTGAACTGCTATAAAAAGGGGTAGTTTGCGCTTTCTGTAGCGAACAAATGAAAAAGATGTAGGCTTTGTAAAGAAAAATGGGTTAGTTCGCAGTTTTTTGAAAAAATTGGTAGTTCGCACTTTCTGAAGTTGCGAACTGTTCAAAAAATGAAAATTCGAAATTTAGTAGTGAAATGCTATAAAAAGGGATAGTTTGCGCTTTCAGTAGCGAACGTATGAAAAAGAGGTAGGCGTTGTAAAGAAAAATAGGCTAGTTCGCAGTTTTTTGAAAAAATTGGTAGTTCGTACTTTCTGAACTTGCGAACTGTTCAAAAAATAAAATTTCAAAATTTAGTAGAGAAATGCTATAAAAAGGGATAGTTTGCGCTTTCTGTAGCGAACGTATGAAAAAGAGGTAAGCGTTGTAAAGAAAAATGGACTAGTTCTCAGTTTTTTGAAAAATTTGATAGTTCGCACTTTCTGAAGTTGCGAACTGTTCAAAAAACGAAAATTTGAAATTTAGTAGTGAAATGCCATAAAAAGGGATAGTTTGTGATTTCAGTAGTGAACGTATGAAAAAGAGTTAGGCGTTGTAAAGAAAAATGGGCTAGTCCACAGTTTTTTGAAAAAATTGGCAGTTCGCACTTTCTGAAGTTGCGAACTATTCAAAAAATAAAAATTTGAAATTTAGTAGTGAACTGCTATAAAAAGGGGTAGTTTCCGCTTTCTATAGCGAACGTATGAAGAAGTGGTAGGTGTTGTAAAGAAAAATGGGCTAGTACTCAGTTTTTTGAAAAATTTGATAGTTCGCACTTTCTGAAGTTGCAAACTGTTCAAAAAACGAAAATTCCAAATTTAGTAGTGAACTGCTATAAAAAGGGATAGTTTGCGCTTTCTATAGCGAACGTATGAAAAAGAGGTAGGCGTTGTAAAGAAAAACAGGCTAGTTCGCAGTTTTTTGAAAAAATTGGTAGTTTGCACTTTCTGAACTTGCGAACTGTTAAAAAAATGAAAATTCAAAATTTAGTAGAGAAATGCTATAAAAGGGATAGTTTGCGCTTTCTGTAGCGAACGTGTGAAAAAGAGGTAGGCGTTGTAAAGAAAAATAGGATATTTTTTGCTGTATTTGTAATTAACTTGTGTTTTCTATATAGAGTTATTTTGCTAAAATATTGCTATATTTTGTCATTAAGTTCTAAAATTTGTACTTTTATGTAAAAAATCTAAAAAGTAATGGTCTTAATTTAATTCGACCGTGTGTCCGTTGCAATCAGGGAGACAGTCTTCAAATTTAACTTGCCAATGTAAATCGCCAAATCTTTTTGCCATGTGGCATGTGATGAAGTGTAAGATTTCACCTAGCTAATACACTTGGTAACAGAACTCTGTGACAAACTAGTCTTGAAATGTTTATGTATATTTTCATTTTTCAAAGGTGCAATATTCTACTTACGAAACTAATCATAAGGTCAATCAAAATATATCAATTAGCAATAAGTCAATCATATACTCGCTTTTGTTTAAAAAATAGACAGATGTCTTAGCTTGTAAAGTTTTTGATATATTCAATAATGATAACAATATTATAAGGATTTTTAGTAGTATATTTTTGTCTATGATTCCTTCTTTCCTCAACATTGCACACCTTCAAAATCAAAAGTCCTAGCTTCAACTACCGAAATACTTATTTAATAGTTTGGTTCATGTACTTCTCTTCTAACCACAATTAACTCCTTTAAAAATTCATTAAGTATATATTTTGATCTTATAAACCTACCCAAACTCCAAAGTCAAAACTTTTTCTATTTTCTATTTTCTCTTAGTTTATATCCTCTCCTTTCCAAAATGGTTGTCATAGTTTGACTTGGAAAGGAGTTTAAGAAATGTGGTAAGACTTTTGGAACTTGTGGTCCAAAATAAGTCATACATAAATATGTGGCTATAAAGCATTTCATTAAGGGTAGAGTCGTAGTTTCAACCGAAAAATGTTTCCAAATTTAGAATTGTATCATTCTTTTTTGAACGGATTAATAAGAAAATAGTGTCATCCATTTTGGAACGGATGGTACTATGGTTATCCCAGATCCCAGTGTGTTATTAAAATTCCCGAAAAAGAAGCAACCCCATTATTTATTTCAGCAATTTTCTAAATAAAGCTTCACTTGTTCTCTCGCTCAAGCAACAAAACTTATATAAGCACAAGTTTTGCCTTTTTACAACTATCAATCTTCTTTGCTTTTTCACTAATATTAACAATATGCCTTTGCATACCAGAAATATCTTGATTTTCTTTATGTGCTTACTCTATATCATGCCAAAAACAAGAATAGTCTCAGCAACAACACCATCAACGTTGACACATCCATTGCGTTCAAAGTCTGTCATCAGCCCAACCTTAGCTATTATCCTCTTTTGTCTTGTATTATGCTTGATGGCAGTTGTGTTTGTATATATAAGTCGCATTACCCCTTATTCTTTCGACCAAGCAATGGGTTTTCACTTCATTCGTCAACGTTATGTTACGCATGGACTCGACTCTAAAATCATCGAAACGTTCCCTATATTTGTGTACTCCGATGTCAAAGCCTTAAAGATAGGCAAGTCCATCCTAGAATGTGCAGTGTGTATAAGCCAGTTCGAAGATGAAGAGACTCTTCGTCTTATACCTCATTGTTGTCACGTTTTTCATCCTCAATGTATTGATGCTTGGCTTGCCTTTCATACCACTTGCCCAGTTTGTCGTACAAATCTTGAAACCAAATTGGTTCAAGAAAATCATGTAGAGTTTCAGAACGTAAACTCACACGAAAGAAACGATGCAGTAATTGATATTCACGTGAATATTAATGGTCCACAAGAAGTAACAAATGGTCATAGTTACAATCCAAATAATATTAAGACACCAACATTTGTGCACCTCCCACCAAAATCAACACCAAGAAGACCAAAGATTTTGAATATGTTTACTCGATCGCATTCAACTGGTCATTCATTAATTCAACCTAATGAAAATTGTGAGAGATTTACACTAAGGTTACCAGATGAAGCACGTAAAAGTTTGATGGACATACGTTTGAGTAGGTCCAATAATACTAATTGCGTGCCATTTTCTCCTGAGAGAAGTTCAACAAAGGGTTATCGGTTTTTACCAACACCGCCAATGTTTGCTAAACTTGGTCCAGTAAAGGAAGAGAAAGAACCCTATAATCTGTTGAAGTCAGTTAAATTGCCGTTAAGTATGTTTTGTGGGAAGGAAAATGATGATGATAGAGGAGAAAGGTCTTTTACTTATTTAAGATCAAGTACTTCAAGTTAGTAACTTTTATAATTCTATCTCTTTTTTTTTTTAGTCACACAATTAATGAATTGTACATAATGATTGGATGGTAAATATTTGTCTAACACTACTATTATCATGTTTTTCTTGTTAGTTGATATAATTATATTGCTTGTATCCTAAATTAACAAATTCAATTGCTTAATCTATTAAGTCGATTATTAAGTTAAACAATATACACTCTTAGGAAGCTTCATAGTATTTTGTTTAATTATAAACAGTAGCCTCCATATGTTAGTGGAGTATGTATTTATAGATTACGAGTAAGTTTTAGAATGAAAGCTAATCAATGCGTAATTTTGATCCGTAGTCATTTTTGGACGCGTTTATTGGGAACTATTCACCGTTTTA
The DNA here is from genome assembly GCA_037355625.1 of Petunia x hybrida. NCBI lineage: Eukaryota > Viridiplantae > Streptophyta > Magnoliopsida > Solanales > Solanaceae > Petunia > Petunia x hybrida. Next base: position 5,291,422 of record JBBBVM010000048.1, on the reverse strand, counting down.
AAATTCATTGAAGAATAGCAAAAAATTTGCGCGCGCACTTAAGCTCCATTAGCGTTAGAAAAATACCCCAGACTAGTCCCATAACAAAATACTGGGACTTTGAACAAGTTTTATTCAAAGCCGCAGTATTTTGTTATGGGACTGAAGAAGTCCCATAACAAAATAATCCCATAATAAAATAATGGGACCTTGAACCTAACATGTTCAAAGGTCCTATTATTTTGTTATGAGACTTTATCCCATAACAAAATAATGAGATTTATTCCCATAACAAAGGTCCCATCAAAGGGATAAATCCCATTATTTTATTATGAGACTTTATATATAAAGCTTCAGTCCCCATAACAAAATACTGGGGCTTTGAACAAATTTTGTTCACAGCCCCAGTATTTTGTTATGGGACTGAAGCTTTATACCAAGCCCCATAACAAAATGATTGTTCAAAGCCCCAGTATTTTATACTGGGGTTAATTTACTGAAGCTTCCCAGTATTTATACTGTGATTTGTCCGGAAGTGGCTAGTCTTCAAATAGTTTTGCATCGCTGGCTAGTATTCATTTAACGCGGTCAAAACAGACTGCGTGACTAAATTTTTACCTAATCAATGGTAAAAATTTCGCCCAGCGGCCACTTTTAACACCGGTATTTGATTTGAGGCTATTATTTTCTTTGGTCTTACACTAGAGGCCACTTTTGGGCCTTTACTAAATAAACATTGACTTAAGTTCTAATCATTGACTGAAGTTCAGTCCATACGGCCCCTGGACTGAAGTTCAGTCTATATGGCCCTGGACTGAAGTTCCATCTTTAAGGATTGAACTTCAGTCCATATGGCCCTGGACTGAAGTTCCATCTTTAAGGAATGGACTGAACTCCAGTCAACATGGCCCTGGACTGAAGTTCTATCTTTAAGGATTGAACTTCAATCCATATGGCCCTGAACTGAAGTTCAATCTTTAAGGACTGAACTTCAGTCAACATGGCCCTGGACTGAAGTTCTGTCTTTAAGGAGTGAACTTCAATCCATTTGGCCCCGGACTGAAGTTCAATCTTTAAGGACTGTACTTCAATCCGGCCCCTGGACTGAAGTTCTATCTTTTAAGCGAAAGTGGCCACAAACTAAATGTTTTGGTATTAGTGGCCTGTGCCCAAAGACAAGTGGCAAAAATGGCCTTTCGTGCACTTTCCCCTAATTAATGGGCTAATTATAAATTAGCACACCTTATAGCGTTAAAATTCAGAAATAGGACATCGATACAACTGGTTTTTCTAGTTGACCTTTATTGCATTGGTTTAACAAAAATGACTTCCAATAGTTTAAAAAATAAATTTCAGACGAAAATATCCCTATAATCTTATAAAATGTCGTGCGGTACTCCCTTTCTTTTTTTTCCCTTCTATTTGGATTCCCCCCTCACTTCTTCCCCCAATCTTCTTGTTATTTGCCTAAAATTCTAGCCTAGACAACGCTTGCTCCAAACCCCTTCCAATATTCTCTAGCTAGTTGTCTCGAAGTCTTGGCTACACAATACTTGTCCTCGATTCTTTTCCTCAATATCCCAGATAATTGTAGTCTAACCTAGTTAGGCAACACTTGCCCTCGATACCTTCCCACATTTTTCTAACTTATTACCCTGAAGTCTTGGCTAGTCAACGCTTGATGTTGACCCCTTCGCCCAATCTCACAGTTAATTGCAGTCTAGCTTAGGCAACATTTTCTCTCAACCCCTTCGCACATTCTCCCAGTTAATTACCTTCAAGTGTTGACTAGGAAACACTTCAAAAAAAAAAAAAAGAGTTAAAGAGGAACATACCCAGAAGAGATGAATCAGACTAACCCTAATGCTAAAGGATTAAAAGAAGGAACGGACGAACGAGACAGTGGCGTGAAAAGAGTTATTGCTAGGTTACTCAACGACATAATGATCTTTCCATATACTCCCTCCGTTATAAATTAGTTGACACTTTAGCAATAGTCATTTGTCCCAAATTAATTGACACTTTAGGATTTCAAGACTAAAATTGTTAGTCTGTTCCAACTATATCCTTAATAATTAAAAGAATTCAACAAAATTTAATAGTCAAACATTAAAAATGGATAACATAGTAAAATACACATTCTATTTAATAATTTTTTTAATTGACATAACTGACAACTAATTTGGGATGGGGGAGTATAAAAAAATAATTAAGTTGGAGCTACTATTTAGCTAAAGCCATGGAAAGTAGGGACAAACATGCACAACCAGTGAAAATCAATACACGGGATGAAATTTCTTGCCTTTATAGGTGGACCCAATCAAATAGCAATCCATTTCAGTACAAATTGAAACTGCTACTCCCTACGGTCCATTTTAGTTGTAAGGTATAGAAGGTCTAAATTGTTTGTCAATGTAGAATATCAAGATAAAATTTATCATTTCTTCCTCATAATACCCCTAATATTAAATATTATTGAAAATACAAACACTTCAATAATAGTAGCTTTTTCTTGAAAATACCAAGAAGATAAAAGGATAAATTTGTAAAAGTACTATACTTATTTATAATTTCTTAAGGTATGTGTAAATCAATTCTTACCACTAAAATGGACCGGAGGAAGTATATTATAGAAGAGTTAATAGTCGGAGAAGACAAAACTATAACCAAAGACCCTGACTGTTTTGAAAAGAAACGAGTTTAAATTATGTGGAATTGACGCAATGTCTTAAATTGGTTGGCTTCAAGATAAAGACAAGATTACCTTTTTAGCGTTTGTCAAATGATATGCCTTCCAATTAAATTTAACTTTGGAATTTTATTTCCTTGTGTGGGTACTATATTTAATAGCCAACTAACCATTAAAACTTTAATCTAGTCGAAGGTTTAACTCCCTGTCGAAACTTGGTAACACACTTTAATTGTAGACCACTTTTATTCTTGAATTGAAATGTTTATGTGATTATGTTGATTTTTAGGTCTTTTGAAAACCGCTAATTAGTTTCAGAGAAACGATAACAACCTGCAGCTGACGAAAGTATTAGATCAACCAAAACATTAATTAATTTGCTAACCTAAGCAGTGGTTATCAAACATTTTGAATATTTGGAATATTTGAAACGTTTTTCAAATAAGTTTTTGTTTCACAATATTGTTCATTATTACTCTCTCGACTTAAAATAAAAAAATTTATAGGTTGCAGAGTACTTTTAAATACAAATTTCTATTTTACGCTCTTTTAACGAAATTTTAACTTTTATTCCCAGTAAAAATTGTATATCAAACACAATTCAACCAATGTACCAAAAGCTTTATAAAAGAATTTGCGAGATAGAAATGTTTGCATCTTCAAATCCTTCTCTCCCTTGACATTAAGCACACGTTCCACGTCTAAGCTTCAACTAACGAATATTTGTACTCCTTTTTTGGTAGTTTGGTTCTTGTACATAATTCTGAACATATATATGGTTAAGGATTGAATACACATAAATCATTTATTTTAAAAAAAAATTGTCAGTGCTTAATCTAGAACCTATCCAAAGTCCAAACTACAAAGTCAAATTAAGCCTTATCTATATCTCTTTAATTTATTGATATATTCGGTATCCCAGATTCTTAATTCTATAAAAAATTCTTAGAAAACACCACTATCATTTCAAAAATGTTTTTAAATAAAGCTACTCAGAGGCGTGACTTGCAACCACCTGCGACATTTGCCTTTTAAATGCATTTACCTTCACTTTTCTCTAGCTTTATGAGTAACCACTTAAGGACATCTTTTGCCTTTACAACTATCCATCTCCTTTACATATTAGTACTTTTCACACTAATATTAACAATGTTGGAGCTTAGAAAAAATATCTATGGTTTCTTCTTGTGCTTATTCTACATCATGACAATAACAAAAACTGTCTCAACAACACCATCGTTGGCTCCATCAACTTTGACAAGTCCATTAGACTCAAACACTGAAATTAGCCCAACTTTAGCTATAATCTTTGCTTCTCTCGTTTTATTCTTGATGGCTGTTGTATTCGTATATATACGTCGCATGAATGCTAGTTCTTTCAATGAAGTTATGGGTTTTCACTTCATTCGTCAACGTCCCGTTACACGGGGTCTTGATCCTACTATCATCAAAACTTTCCCAACATTCATCTATTCCGATGTCAAAGCCCTAAAGATAGGCAAATCAATATTAGAATGTGCTGTGTGTTTGAACGAGTTTGAAGACGAAGAAACTCTACGTCTTATACCAAAATGTTGTCATGTTTTTCATCCTGAATGTATTGATGCTTGGCTTGCCTTTCGTACTACTTGTCCCGTTTGCCGTGAAAATCTCAAAACAAAACCAGGTGATAATTTGCAAAAATTGGTTGATGAGACTCATATTGATGAGTCTCAAAATGTAAGCTCATCACACGAAAGAAATGATGCAGTAATTGCTATTCAAGAAGTGATAAATCCGTCAACTCAAACCCATGATCATAGTTGTTCTACAAAGTCTACATCAACAAGTTATAAGACACAAAAATATATTCATCTTCCACCAAAATCAACACCAAGAAGACCAAAGATTTTGAATATGTTCACTCGATCTCATTCAACAGGTCATTCACTAATTCTACAAGGTGAAAATTGTGAGAGGTTTACTCTAATTTTACCCAATGAAGCACGCAAAAGGTTGGTGGACTTAAGTAAGAATAGGTCCTTCAATGAACCGTTTTCTCTGGAGAGAAGTTCAACCAAGGGATACAGGTTTTTACCAACACCCCCTAAGGGTGATAAAGAACAGAAGAATTTGTTGAAGTCACCATTGAGTATGTTTTGTGGGAAGAAAAATGATGATGATACAGGAGAAAGGTCTTTTACTTATCTAAGATCAAGTACTTCAAGTTGATAACTTTAAGATTTCTATCTCCTTTTCTTTATTTTGGATCTCACATGGACAAGCTTGGCTGGTGCAAAAAGGTGAAGCCTCATGTATGAGTCATTTTTCTTGTTCTTTTTTCACCATGAAAACATTCTGTTTACTTGTAATTAATTTCACACAATTAATATACTGTATATAGTGATTGGACTATCGGTAAATATTTGCTCGCACATTTAATTTCTACGCAAACATGCAACATTATCACGAGAATACATGTAAATTGCCAAGTAAACGTTTCTGGGCAAGTGGCCACCACGACTAATCTATATTTTGTTGGCCTGACTCAGATATTCCACTAAAAGATTTATTTCTTAAATTTAACTTTTGTTCCACTAGATTAGTTTTTTTTTTTTTTTTTTTTTTTTTTTTTTTACAGTAAAATCAGCACGCTAGATTAATAAATAACATTGTAATCCATGCCTTTGCTTTGTACATATTGCACAACGTATTACACCAAAAGGTAAAGATAGAAAAAGTTCCCTTTTGGAAATGTTAAGGCCCCTTCTTTGCTTATCTTTTTGTTCTTTCTTTTGTGATGGACCCAAGTAGATATTTTAGCCTCGTACTAAAACTTAACCAGTGCATATTAAACTATGCACCCCGATCTACTTGCCAAATGCTGGGAAGTTCACGATAAAAAGGTCACAACTTTTTTGAACAAGATGCTTCATAGAAATTAAGAAATATTAAAAAAAGAACATGAGATATATCATAGTGTGGAAGTATAAATGGGATGCTCTATGCTTTTGTTTCCCTTTCGAATTATAGTTAAATCTCAATCTTTGTTTTGGGCTCCTTTTTCTAAAAATAAGCGTCGATTTAACCTGAAACAATGTGATAAGTAATTTCTTACAACCAATTATATTACATTGATGTATGAAAATTAGTTGTTTCTTAATTCTGTTACTCAATAATCATCAGTTGGTTTCAAACACTCCACGACCTTTTCTGACATAACAAAGGTTAAAAATTCGACTTCAATAGTATAAAACTTGTTAACCCGTGCAAGCTTCTTCTTTTTTGTGTTTTTAATTTTATATTGGACCACTTAAACTAATTGAAAATATTTAAGTTGACCTTTTGTCACTGGGAACTGCTAATTTGAAGGAAGTGACAACTGCTTTGGAACCAATTAAAATCCTAGTATCACTGTCTTAAATATTCCTCCTGTCACTTGACATTAATTAATAGCCCTTCTTCCAACTCTAAGCTTCAACTAAGGAACTGATTTATTTCTAACGTTACATAGTAGCAACTGATTTACAGATGAACTTTAATTTTTAGTGTAATCATTACAAGAGTCGATCTAGCTGAGTGAGTTGGCTCAGTTAGGCGTAAGCTAATTGATATAGTTGAGCTTTGGCTGAGCTAATTGAAGTACTATTCTTCCATATATCAAAACCAAGCCAATGGAATATAATGAGTAGCATATGGCTATCGTCAACCTTTTTAGAAAAGCTCGCAAAAATTGAGGGACAGAGAAATAATTCTTCTATATTTGAAATACTTGATATCGCCATCAAAGGTTGTGGTGGGATAGATAAAATCTCTTTACCCTTAACTAGAAGTCTCGGGTTCGTGCTCAGAATAGAAAAATTGAGCCTTCCCCAGAAATGGGCATGCACTAAGTCTAAAAATCCACCCTAATCTCCTATGACAAAGTGGTTTTTTACAAAAATATACAAAATTGCTTTGGACTAGAGATTATCAATTGACTGAGCCTGCTATATTACGAAAAAAATAAACATTACACAAATTACAAGGCATAACAATATTTTTCCTAACACATTTCACAACCATAAAAGTTAAAGAGGGACAATCACAAAAATTGGAGTAACTGAAATCCCTACACCGTACACCTTCACCTACGACCCTCTTTTCTCCACCCCCCTCCATCACCAGAGGGTTAATAGATAATCAATCAGGTCAAACTCACCCGACCCGAATAACTATAACATGTTTTTGAGTTGACGAGTAAATTTTAAGGTTTTTTGGAGCTGAAGAATGAGAAGAATTAGGCGTAGTGAACAAACTACTCAGCAAGGAGAAAACCGAGTTGGGGAAGTTCGATTACTAATCCGGGTTTAGAGCCGTATTCGAGTCTTCGTATTCTTCGACGAAATCGAAGTTGCAAGTAGCGCAGAGAAGGTCACTGGTGGGAGAAGGGGTGATGTTGACGGTGTGGCTGCGTTGGTGAAAGAAGTATACCTATGAGCCGCCACCTTTGCGCTTTCAGTACCGAACGAATGTAAAAAAGGTTGGTGTTGTAGCGAAAATTGGGTTAGTTCGCATTTTCTTGAAAAAATGGTAGTTCGCACTTTCTCAAGTTGCAAACTGTTCAAAAAAAAAATTCAAAATTTAGTAGTGATCTCCTATAAGAAGGGGTAGTTTGCGCTTTCAGTGTCTGAACGTATGAAAAAGAGGTAGGTGTTGGAGTAAAAAATGGGTTAATTCGTTCTGGAAAAAAATGGTAGTTCGCACTTTCTCAAGTTGCGAACTGTTCAAAAATGAAAATTCAAAATTAAGTAGTGAACTCCTATAAAAAAAGGGGTAGTTTGCGCTTTCAGTAGTGAACATATGAAAAAAAGGTAGGCGTTGTATCAAAAAATGGGCTAGTTAGCAGTTTCTTGAAAAAAATGGTAGTTTTCACTAATCAAGTTGGGAACTGTTCAAAAAATAAAATTTTGAAATTTAGTAGTGAACTGCTATAAAAAAGAGGTAGTTTCCGCTTTCAATAGCAAACATATGAAAAAAAAGGTAGGCGTTGTATCGAAAAATGGGCTAGTTTGCAAGTTCTTGAAAAAAATAGTAGTTCGCATTTTCTCAAGTTGCGAACTATTCAAAAAACGAAAATTCTAAATTTAGTAGTGAACTTCTATAAAAAGGGTAGTTCAGTATCGAACGTATGAAAAAGATGTAGGTGTTGTAGCGAAAATTGGGTTAGTTCGCAGTTTCTTGAAAAAAATGGTACTTCGCACTTTTTCAAGTTGCGAACTGTTCAAAAAATAAAAATTCAAAATTTAGTAGTGAACTGCTATTAAAAGGACTAGTTTGTGCTTTCAGTAGTGAGCATATGAAAAAAGAGATAGGCGTTGTAGCGAAAATGGGCTAGTTCGCAGTTTCTTGAAAATAAGGGTAGTTCGCACTTTCTCAAGTTGTGATTTGTTCAAAAAATGAAAATTTGAAATTTAGTAGTGAACTGTTATGAAAAAGGGTTAGTTTGCGCTTTCAGTAGCGAACATATCTCTAGAGAATTAGATCACATAAATGCATTAAAGAACTCTTTATTTAGCTAAGAATGACTAATAGGTATATATCTATCCTATCCGCGAATCGATTTTCTGATGCCCAGGTTCACAATCAAGCCCAATTCTTTCTTATGTGCTTCCATAAATTCCTATGTCGAATTCAACTTATGAACCGTAGATAGTGTTCAATTATCGGGCCCTAATAACCAAACAATTAAGCTCAAGAAATAATAAACAATCTCTAGCGGTAAATCAAGACTTAGGAATGAACTTTCAAATATCAACCTTCATTTAATTGCCCTAACTCTAGAACGCTATGTTTAGCTACACATATTTATGATAGCAAAACAAGAATTCATATAAAATAGCATAAAATAATGGTTTAGAAGAAAGAAAGAATGTAATCCTATGCTCCAATTGTTTCTAGCCACTTTCAAGCTCTCAAAAATTGGGTTTACATTGCTTTTAGGCAGAATACCTAACCAGCCCCCTAAACTTGCCCCTTTTTTCATGTAGACACCTAAACTTTAGGAGGTTCCTATCAGATACCTAAACTACAACACATTTGAGACAATTAGACACAATCCCTTGACATGGTACAAAACGTGAGGAAGAACGCGTGAACGTGAGTAAATTCCTTTGATTTTACAATTAGAGGTAAAAAAAGTATTTCTTATTACCTATTATATATATCTATATATCCTTGCATATTACCTTTTATTAAAGTCCTAATTTTTAACCCGTGTCATCTTTTTATTTTATTCCTCCTAATTTTTAACCCGTGTCATCTTTTTATTTTATTCCTCCCATCTTTGGCATATATTTGCTTGGTCTCCTCTCAATTTCTTACCCTTTTATTTTTCTTAGATTACGTATATAAAGCTCTTTTCTTTGAATTGGGTCTCATCTTCTTTATGACTTGAAGTGTTTATTCGTTTGGCAGAAATCTAAAATATCTAATGGATTGAACTCACCTTATGTAGGTGTTGTACGTTGTTTTTATGGGGCTGCTATAAAATTGAGAGTTTCATGGACCCCTTTAAACCCAGGTTTGACATTTCTTTTCTTGCAAAATTGAAGGCAATAGTAGATGCAATTATTTTGAATAGATGGAATATTTTAACTACGTGGAATTATTTTCTTGGTTAAAATTTATATGTTGGAAGCAAGTGTAGACACGCACTCAATTTTTGAAGGATGGGGTTAAGGCTTGTGTTTAATTGTCTCAAATGTGTTGTAGTTTAAGTGTCTGATAGGAACCTACTCAAGTTTAGGTGTCTACATGAAAAAAAGGGGCAAGTTTAGGGGGCTGGTTAGGTATTCCGCCTTGCTTTTATAATATTATGAAAAACCTAGGTAAACATAATCTTTTCCCGCTCACACTAGGACTTCTTAAGTTATGTGCTTGTTCGTTACTCTTGGTTGCGTGCTGATAAGTTGGTATTTTATCAACTTAAAGACTACTTTAAGCTTTTGTTTTTGAATCCAAAAGCAACGTTTAGTGTTGTTTAATGGCGTAATTGCTTAGTTTCAGGTTTTAATGAGTATGTTCGAGCAATGGTTGAAGATTGAAGTTCAAAAGCAAGAATTGAAGCCAAAGTATGAAGATCTTGAATCACAGCATGAGGCGCTCCGCCTAGAATTTGAGGCGGAGCGCCTAACAAAAATACAGAGAGCAGGTTTTCATGAGGCGCTCCGCCTAAAGTGTGAGGCGCTCCGCCTAACAAAATCCAGAGAGCAAGTTTTCATGAGGCGCTCCGCCTACAAGTTGAGGCGCTCCGCCTAGCAAAATACAGAGAGCAAGAATGCATGAGGCGCTCCGCCTAAATCATGAGGCGGGCGCCTCAACAAAGGCCTGAAGCTCAACATTTCGAAGCCCAGAAAGAGGCGCTCCGCCTACTCTTTGAGGCGCTCCGCCTCAGCTGCTGTGACTGCATTTTCTCAGCTTGTATAAATAGTAAAAGCTAGGGTTTAACAAACACATTTAGATATTACATTAGCAGCTTGTTTTGAGGCGAGGTTGGGAGCTAAGTAGGAGTCTTAACATCACTTTGTAAGCTTCCAATCTTGTAACTTTGAATCTTATTCCATATATCAATTCAAAACTCATGTTTAACATGATTTCATCATTTCATTACATCTTCATTGCTTTGATTCAAACCCTAGTTATGAGTAGCTAAATTCATAACTAGGGGTGTAAATAGGCTATAGTGATAGAAAATCAATGGGTGTTGTTCCATTTCACTAATTATAACACGAGTAACAATTATCCAACTCCTCATTACAATAACATCAAAATCCCTAAATCCATGATATTTGGGATTTCTTGTCTACATTGCTAGTTAAAGACTCGGAAGAGATTAACTAGTGTAGAATAGTGGAGTTGGCGAGGATTTGAGTTGATAGGCTATTTATATAGACTAACTCATCTAAAAGGAGTTACGCTCGGAAGAGGTCTCCTTTCCTTGGGTCTTTGAGTAGCGCTTGATTATTCAACTAAGGCTTTGACGAGCGGGTTGTGGAAGGTCTCTTCTAGGCCGGAAGGATTCTAGAGATCACAATCGAAATACTCGACCATAATTATATTTGAGTTGGGAAAGTGAAGGGAAGACACCCGTTGGTTGGAAATCACTATTAGTTGTTTGCACCCCTAGTCTCATAATATATAATCAATTTACTTGCTTATTTGTGTGTCTTGTAGTTAATTATAGCAATCTTAAAAACAACCCCACTTCTAGGACTCAATATTAAACTTCATTTGAATTTCTATTTGCGACTCTCTTACTTGACGAGCTAGTTCCCTTGGGAAATCGACCCCGACTCATATCGGGTATTATATTTTGACGACCGCCCCTCACCATTAAAGGTGTAGGATTGAGCGTGGATCAAATTTTGGTGCCGTTGCCGGGGAACTACGGTTTCAATATTGAGTTGCATTAGTTAATCAAAGTTGTTTAGTTCGCTAGTCCTAGCATTTTACTTTTGGTTTTGGTTTTACCTTGTGCAGGTGAAACATGGCTTATAGGAGAAATCCTAATCGGAACTTGCGGAACCCCAATTACAACCATTATTACAATCAACAACATGGGGATCCGCAAGGTTATGAAGAGCAATATGATGAAGAGTTCCACATAGAACTCAACCAAGAGGGCTATCCATTCCACGTCGAGCAAGTGGATGATGATGATGCACAAGTGGAGGCTAATGAGCCTCAAGTTGAGAATGAGAACCCTCAAGGTGGTAATCCTTTTGCCCAAGCAAATGCGGGGGCTCAAGCACATGATGAAGAAGCAAATCTTGGTGGAGATGAAGGTGTTGCGGGTAATATCAATCGGGATGGCAATAATGCAAACCGAGGCGGCCGAGGTATGAACCAAGGTGGTCGGGGTGTGAACCGTGGAGGTCGAGCAAACGCCAACCGAGGGGGAAATGTTAATAGAGTGAATGCCCACAATGCCAACCGGAACCAAGAATATGCAAGAGATGCTAGATACTATCGACAAGACATGAGGGATTTTGATGATGAAGAAGAATTGGAGGATGAAGTTGACATGAATAGCTTTGCAAGTGCTATAGTTCCTCCCCCGATTCATGGCAATGCAAGTTTTAGCATCCCAAATGTGATTCTCCAAGGCCTTGAACAACATGGGTGCTTTAGTGGTTCAAAGAATGAAGATGCAAACGACCACTTGAGAAATTTTGTGCAAACTTGTAATCTCTACAAGTCGGCAAGGGTGTCGGAGGAGTCGTTGAGGTTGAGAGTTTTTCCCTATTCTCTCACCGGAAAAGCAAAAGAGTGGTTGAACAAGTTGCCGAGAAACTCCATCTTCACTTGGCAAGAGTTGGTGAAACAATTTCTAGGGAAATTTTCACCAAAGGGGAAGCAAGCGGCATTGAGAGATAAAATCTATATGTTCGAGCAAGAGGCATCCGACTCCTTGACCGAGGCTTGGGAGGCTTTCCAAGATGGGTTGCTCCGGTGTCCTAATCATGGGTTCAATGGGAACATGTTGTTGCAAAGCTTCTACCAAGGGTTGAACAAGATGAACCAATCGGCCTTGGACACTTTATGTGATGGTGTCACCATGGACAAGAGGTATGAAGAAGTAAAAGATATCCTTGACAAGGTGACCAAGAGATCTCAAGAATGGCAATCAAGAGCCAAGAACCCGGGGAGAGAAGTTGGGATTAGCCCAATGATGATGGAAAGACTTGAAGCCCAAGATGAGAAGATGGCAAGGATATTGACATCGGTGGACCTCATGAACAAGAATGCAAAGGCCGATAGGGAAGCCAATGAAAAGAAGTTGCACAAGGTGGAGAATATCCAAACTACACATGCCGGACATCAAGTGGCCCCAATGGGTTATGTGACTCCCGGAGGTGTTCCTATGTCCCTTCTCCAACATGGGCAAGAAGGATACTATCCGGAACAATGCTACCATATGCAAGAAGGAGAAGAAGTACATTATGTGGGTAACTACCAAGGGCAAAGAGGGTATGATCAAGGAGGTTATCAAAGGCCTTATCAACAACCCTATCAACAACCATATCAACAAACCTACCAACAACAAGGGCAATGGAGGCCGAGTCAAGGAAGAGGTAATTGGAGTAGCAACCAAGAGGGGAGAGGAGCCGGTTCTTCTCAACAATATGCTCCAAGACCTCCATTTAAGCAAAATGATCAAGAGACAAAGGCCCCCGCCTCAACTAAATTGGAAGATATGATGAGTCAACTGCTTCAAGGTCAACAAGGCATAAAGGAAACCATAACATCCCATTCAACATCAATCAAGGAACTTGAATCACAAATGAGTCAATTGGCTCACCAAGTCAACCAAAGGCCGCAAGGTACGCTACCAAGTGACACGGTAGTAAATCCCAAGAGGAGAGGAAAAGATCAAGTCATGGCAATAAAGACTCGAAGCGGCAATGAATATGATTATCAAAAGGCCAAGAGCTATGACAATGAAAGGTTGAACATGCAAAGCAATGATGAGGGTGCCGAGGAACATTCTAATGATGCAATTGGAGAAGAGGTGTTGCAAGAAGAAGAAGGGCAAGGTGAGGTGTTTGTACAAGACAATGATGATGATGTTCAAGAAATTCCCAAGCCTACACCCCAAAACACCACTACCCAAAAAGCTAAACCAAAGAAAACTCCACCACCCAAAGAAAGCCTTTCCATTCCAAGCTCCATTCCCAAAATTCCTCTTCCATTCCCACAAAAGAGTAACAAACAAAGAGAAATCACACATGCCAAGAAGATTTGGGAGAAAATAGCAAGTACCTCCATCAACATTCCATTGGTTGATGCATTGGGACAAATGCCCAACATTGCTAAATTCATGAAAGATTTGGTGACTAAGAAAACATATGGAGACTTCGAGACAATCAAGGTGACTCATCAAGTGAGTGCAATTGTGTCAACACACATCGCTCCGAAGATGGAGGATCCCGGGGCTTTTACCATTCCATGCACAATTGGCGGAAGACACTTCAAGAAGGCTTTGTGTGACCTAGGTGCAAGTATCAACTTAATGCCATATGCGGTGTATAAAACATTGGACACCAAGGCACCTAGACCAACAACCGTGAACCTACAAATGGCCGATCGGTCAATGAAAAGTCCGATTGGAATTATTGACAATGTATTGGTGAAGGTGGACAAATTCGTCTTCCCGGCGGATTTTGTTATTCTTGATTGCCCCGTAGATTTTGAAGTACCTATCATTCTTGGGAGACCATTCTTGGCAACCGGAAGAGCTCTGTGTGACGTGGAGAGAGGTGAACTTACTTTTAGGTTCAATGGGGAGAAGGCCGTATTTCATATTTGCAAGGCCTTGAAACAACCAATGGACAATGATGCGACTTGTTCTTATGTTGATGTCGTGGTCGATGCCTTAGTGGAAAAGGAGAGTGTCGTGGCTAGTCAAGAAGACACATTGGCGGCGGTAATTTGGAACATGGATGTGGAGAATGAAGAGAGTGTAGCGGAGGTGGTGAAGGCACTAGAAGGCTTTGGATCAAAACCCTATGTACCTAAAAAGCTATCCTTAGACCTTGAAAATCGAGAAACCCCACCTACAAAACCATCCATCAAAGAACCACCGAAACTCGAATTGAAAGTTCTACCATCCCATTTGAGATACACCTTCCTTGGTCCCAACTCCACTCTACCCATAATCATCTCATCTCACTTGACCAAAACTCAAGAATCTCAACTTGTTGAAGTGGTGAAGAGGAGGATTAAAGCTATAGGGTGGACCTTGGCGGATATAAGGGGAATTGATCCGGGGGTATGCACTCATAAGATCTTGCTTGAAGAAGGGTGTCGGCCAAGTGTAGAACACCAAAGGAGGTTGAATCCTCCTATGCAAGAGGTGGTGAAGAAAGAAATCATCAAATGGCTAGATGCGGGTGTGATAGTTCCATTGTCCGATAGCAAGTGGGTGTCACCCGTGCAATGTGTGCCCAAGAAGGGGGGTATGACGGTGATTCTAAATGACAAAGGTGAGTCCATTGCAACTAGACCCGTAACCGGATGGAGAGTGTGTATGGATTATCGAAAGCTCAACACCGCCACAAGGAAGGATCATTTCCCTTTGCCATTCATTGATCAAATGCTTGATCGGTTGGCGGGTCGTGCTTACTATTGTTTCTTGGATGGGTACTCCGGCTATAACCAAATATCCATTGAGGCCGAGGATCAAGACAAGACCACTTTCACTTGCCCCTATGGCACCTTTGCATTCCGCAAAATGCCATTTGGTCTTTGTAATGCCCCCGCCACATTCCAAAGGTGCATGCTAGCTCTTTTCCACGATATGGTGGAGAATTTTCTTGAGGTTTTCATGGATGACTTCTCGGTAGTTGGAGACTCATTCGATGATTGCTTGTCAAATTTGGAGAGGGTGCTAGAGAGATGCGAAGAAACAAGGCTTGTGCTCAATTGGGAGAAATGTCACTTCTTAGTGCAAGAAGGCATAGTGTTGGGACACAAAGTCTCTAAGAAAGGCATCGAAGTAGATCAAGCAAAGATTGAGGTGATTTCCAAACTTCCACCTCCAATGACCGTGAAAGGTGTCCGAAGTTTCTTGGGACATGCGGGATTTTATCGCCGCTTCATTAAAGACTTCTCCAAAATTGTGAATCCGATGTGCAAATTGTTGGAGAAGGATGCCAAGTTTGTTTTTGACAAGGCGTGCTTAGAGGCCTTTGAAGAAGTGAAGAAGAAGCTAACCACCGCACCAATCATTGTGAGTCCAAATTGGGAGCTTCCATTCGAACTCATGTGTGACGCTAGCGACGTGGCTTTGGGAGCCGTGCTAGGTCAAAGGGTGGAGAAGATGTTTCATCCTATCTACTACGCAAGTAAAACGATGAATGGGGCTCAAATGAATTACACGGTGACGGAGAAAGAGCTTCTAGCAATAGTTTTTGCCTTTGAGAAATTCCGAGCATACTTGGTGGGGTCAAGAACAATTGTCCATACCGACCACTCCGCTATCCGGTACTTGATGGCAAAGAAGGATTCCAAGGCAAGACTTATTCGTTGGGTGTTACTTCTTCAAGAGTTTGACATTGAGGTGATAGATAGAAAGGGGACCGAGAACCAAGTGGCGGATCATTTGTCACGGTTAGAGGATGAAGGTCGCCCAAAAGAAGAAGTGGAGATAAATGATACATTTCCGGATGAAAGGATCTTGGCCGTGTCTTGGGAACCAATCCCTTGGTATGGCGACTTAGCCAATTTCATAGTTGGGGGAGTCTACCCCGAAGACTTCACGTTTTATCAAAAGAAGAAGTTGGCAAAAGATGCAAGGTTCTATTATTGGGATGAACCCTATCTCTTTAGGGTGTGTGTTGATGGAATCATCCGACGATGTGTTGCCGAGTCCGAGCAAGAGGCCATTATGAATGGGTGTCATTCTTCGCCTTACGGAGGACATCATGGTGGAGTTAGGACGGCGGCTAAGGTGCTACAATGTGGCTTCTTTTGGCCAACCTTGCACAAGGATGCCCATGCTTGGGTCAAGAATTGTGATCAATGCCAACGGATGGGGGGAATTTCGAGAAAGCATGAAATGCCAATGAATCCCATTGTGGAGGTTGAATTATTTGATGTATGGGGGATTGACTTCATGGGACCCTTTGTGAGCTCGTATGGAAATAAATACATCTTGGTGGCGGTTGACTATGTGTCCAAGTGGGTGGAAGCGGTTGCGCTCCCCAACAATGAAGCCAAGAGTGTATTGAACTTCTTGAAAAAGAACATCTTTACAAGATTTGGGACTCCAAGGGCAATCATTAGTGACGGTGGGAGCCACTTTTGCAACCGTGCCTTCTCAAACCTCCTTCAAAAATATGGAGTGAAACACAAGGTTGCAACTCCCTACCATCCCCAAACAAGTGGCCAAGTCGAAGTTTCAAACCGGGAAGTAAAGAACATTCTTGCCAAGACGGTTAATGCAAATAGAACCGATTGGGCAAGAAAGCTTGATGAAGCTCTATGGGCTTACCGAACCGCATATAAAACTCCAATTGGGATGTCTCCATTCAAGTTGGTGTTCGGAAAAGCGTGCCATTTACCGGTGGAACTTGAACACAAAGCCCTATGGGCATTGAAGAAATTGAACATGGATTGGAATGATGCCACCGATGCAAGAATCTCACAATTGCATGAGCTTGATGAATTCCGGTTCCTTGCCTATGAGAATGCAATGATCTATAAAGAGAAAATGAAAATGCTCCATGATTCTAGGATTTGGAACCGGACGTTCAAAGAAGGAGATGTCGTGTTGTTGTTCGACACCCGGTTGAAGCTATTCCCGGGCAAGCTCAAGTCAAAGTGGAAGGGACCTTTTAAGGTGGTAGGAGTTACTCCTTATGGTTCCGTTGATTTGCAATCAAGAGAAGGCGGAAGAACTTTCCGAGTCAATGGGCATAGAGTGAAACACTATTTGGGATGCGACGCCGAGGTTGGTGAAGTGGCGTGCATCTACCTTGATGAACCTTGAAAAGGAAAAGCCAAAACCGTCGTGCCGCGACGTTAAATTAGGCGCTTCTTGGGAGGCAACCCATGCTTTTAGTGTAATTAGTTGTTCTTTGTGCAGGGGCCCGAGAGTTGGTGAGTTCGAGAGCGGAAAGTGTGGAAGGAGGCTAAGAATAGCTCGGTACAAGGCTAGGCGGACCTCCTAATTTGTAAGGAGGACCGCCCAGGTAAGATTCAAGGCGAAAACTGGGAGAAGAAAAAAAGGGGCTAGGCGGACCGCCTGGCTCATGAGGCGCCCCGCCTGGCCCAGCAGGCGGCCCGCCTGGCCCAATAAGTAGCAACCCGTCGGCCATAAGGGTTAATACCCAAAAATTGTTCCCATTTTGCATTCTTTCAAAATTTTAACAAAAGAAAAGTACCCTTTGGCCGAAAATCCTCCCCCATTGCATAAAAAATCATTATCATCCATCTACATCACACACAAATCATTCCACAATCACTTTTCATATTCAACTCACTTTAATTTCGGGCACAATGACAAGAGCTGGGAAAAGAAAACTTCAAGCGTCACCTCCCCACTCCGATGAGGATGTAAATGACGATGTTCCCTTAGCTAATCTCTCAACCAAAGCAAGGGTGGAACTGAGAAAGAAGAAGAAACAAGAAGCTTCATCATCAAGAGCTCAACCACAAGTATCCATAGAGTCTGAGTCGAATGACGAGGAGGGGGAGGATGACAATGCCAGCAATAGAGAGGCGACACACCATCAAACTCAAGCATCTGAATCTGATGATGATGATCTACCAGAAGAGTGGCCAAGACTGTTCAGAACAAAAGCAGCTTGTAGGTTATACTACAAGTCATTTCAACACCGGCGGGTGAATCCCGAACGGGTCATAGGAATGAAGGATGTGCAAAAGAGGAACCCCGACATTTATGCAAAATACATGGCAACGGGGTGGCACAAAGCACTCGGAGCACCAATGGGCCGGGCAAATGAAACTATGGTTGCAGAGTTCTATGCGAACTTAGCTACAAATCCCCAAAACAACATGAAAGTGTATTGCCGGGAGAAATATGTTGATGCATCTTCGGGGGCTTGGATGAAATTTCTGAAGCTTGGAAAGAACTTTTCGCCGAGGCAGCACATGGCAAAGTTGGCAATGACTGAAAAGGAACAAAGGGCCTGGTTAGTACCGATCATTGGGAGAAAGAAGGATGCACATTGGAAGAAACCGGGGGTGCAGATTTGCAGGGCTGATTTGAATTTTGAAGCCAAAGGATGGCATTACATCATTATCTCCAGAGTGCGGCCAACAAGTCAAGACAATAAGCTTACATTGAGGAGGGCAGTCATGATAGGATGTTTGATGTCCGGAATTAAAGTCAATTTGGGAGCTGAAATGGTCAAGCAACTGGTGGAAGTAGCACACTCAGAGAAGGATAACTTGTCATTCCCACAGACATTGACCGCATTCTTGACTCATCACGGTTGTAGCGAATGGGGTTATGATGTCAAGTCAAACCCGATATCCCCATTCAACTGGTATGCCATCAAAGAAACTCCTCCATCACCTTCAGGTAAGCCTACCCTTTCTGCTACTGATCCACCTTCCACTTCGGAGGCAGACCCTCCGCATTCTGAGGACAGCCCCTCTGCACCTGGGGGCACTGATGCTGACTTTACACCCGAGGAGATGCCTCGAGCAGCACGAGACCTTGATGCCAAGTTGGATGAGATCCGGACCCTTATCTCCAACTTGCCACAGGTCCAGCCTCCACCTCCCCCTCCACCTCCGGCAGCTACTCCGGAACAGTTTTCGGCTTTACTTCAGGCGATGCAAGCTCATACGTTGGCTATTGAGCGCAACACTGATGCTCTTCAACTACATACCGTAGCACTTGAGAGGACACAGAAGGAGATAGCTGACATGAAACTTGTCATGACAGAGATGACTCGTTCCCACAATGCACTGGAAAAGAGGTTGGACAGGGGTTCTCACCTGCCTAAAGGATCTGATACACCATTGAGGCGTGCCTCACCTTCTGAGATCCGGACCACTAGGCCTCCTACTGGGACTCGTGCTACCATTGCTCCTACATCAGTCCAGCCAGCTGCTCCGACAGTCCATTCTACTACCCCTCGGGTTCCACCTTTGAAGGCTCCCCGTCCTATCACAGTTGACTTACCAGGACCCTCCAGCTCCAAGGCTCCTCGTAAGCCTTCACAGAAAGCTCGGGTGAAGGACGCCGAGGAGTTGGTCGAGGATATTGCAGCCACAGAGGCTATGCAGTTTGATTGTGATGAGGATGATGTTACTGAGGATGATCTATCCTTGGCTGACCCTACTACCATGCCCGAGGATACACAGTTGGAGTTGGCCACTCATTTGTCTCTCGAGGAGGCTATCCGACGACGGGCACAGGGTGCACAGACTGATGCCGAGCCTCCACTTGCTCATGTGGAAGGCAAAGGGAAAGGCCTTGCTTGATCACACCAGGGAGTCCCCTTCTACCCCCCTTCGCACTTTACTTTATTTTACTTAGCATGCGGGGACGATGCTAGAGTTTTTAGTTGGGGGAGGGGTCCGAATTCGTATATGTATTTTGGATAGTGTCTTATGTTTAATGATATCCATGTACAAATTCGGACCATATTTTAGTATAGCTAGTAGTTATATTATGTTTGACTTTTTATTTTTCAAATAAGCCTCCGGTTTTCTTCACTTGGTTCTTTCCGGAGGTTCTTTTTGAACCAAGTTTGTACATAAAACCTTTTGAAAATATATTAATGGATTATGTGGTACTATCTATTGTTACATTACTTTTATGGCAACTTTGACAAAAGAATGTGTATTTTGAATGGCATGGCGTGAGTTGTAGACCACGAGGTTCTCTAGTTAACTCAATTGTGTTATTGGCGTGGTTTAAAATTTGAGCCATCACATGCTTTGTGAGTAAGTGTCCTTAGTGTGTGTTTAGACCTTGAACTTGAAAGATTACTTGCATGTGTGGTGAGCTCTTGAATAATAAGCTTGTGTGTGTGACTCGGAAATTTGGAACTTGCTCTTAATGTACTTTGAGGCGAAATCCTAGGTGAAACTTGATTCGAGATATGATTTTAGGCTTTCTTTGGACCGCTACTATCCTAAATGGCCTACCCATACGTATTTACCCCAGTTAGCCCCTCTGAGCCTTAACCTTTCATTTGGCAGTCACTAAATTGAAAACCGAGCCAATTCTTGTGTGCTAAGGCACCAACCCTCTTTTTGGCCCTAACCTCCATGTGTGCACTGAAGAACATGCAACTTAGGCTAAAACCTAAGTTTGGGGGAGATGGTAAAAGCTTGGAATCCCATGGTGAATGTCAAGTTGAAGTACATAAAGAAAGAAGAAAAGAGAAACAAAAGAAAGAGAAAAAGAAAGGAAGTATATATATATATATATATATATATATATAAAAAAAAAAAAGAAAAAAAAAAAAGGGGAGAAAGAAGAAGAAAAGAAAAGTGTTGAATAAAGAAGGGATTAATTGGCACCGTCTTCAAAAGAAAGGTAGGATGAGCCTAATGGAAAGAAAGAAAAAGTTGCACAAAAGAGAACAAAATGATGTAGTGCTATGGAGGTATTAGTCACTAATTAGCCAAATCTACCACACCTTAAACCAAAAGCCTACATTATAACCTATCAAGTCCTAATTGATTTTGAGTCAAGTATGCCTACATTAGTGGAGAAATACAAGAAGAGCAAGTCTTTGAATATTTGAGAAGCACACATGAGCATTCTTTTGTGAGAGTGAGAGTTCGAATTTTTGGAGTCCGATTTTTTTGGCGTTCAAAAGTATTTTGTGAGCAAAGGACTCCATTCTTTTTCGTGAGGAAGCAAGTAACTTTTGAAAAAAGGGTTTGAATGCATATTGAGGGTCATGAACAACCGAAGCAAGCCGATGACCTTGAGATAACTCTAAAGGCTCGTGAGTTTCCTTTTTGCCATAGTCCGAGTAAAGTGCATAATCGGTTGTCAATTGTTCATTTTAGTATGTGTGACTAGTTAGTACCAACTAAGTCATTAATGCATTATTTAAGAAGCTCGAAATGTGGAACATGCCTTGGTTTCAAATTCAAAAAATAGAACTTGCTTTGGTTCCGTTGATTTTGAGTTGCTTGAGGACAAGCAAAGACTTAAGTTTGGGGGAGTTGATAAGTTGGTATTTTATCAACTTAAAGACTACTTTAAGCTTTTGTTTTTGAATCCAAAAGCAACGTTTAGTGTTGTTTAATGGCGTAATTGCTTAGTTTCAGGTTTTAATGAGTATGTTCGAGCAATGGTTGAAGATTGAAGTTCAAAAGCAAGAATTGAAGCCAAAGTATGAAGATCTTGAATCACAGCATGAGGCGCTCCGCCTAGAATTTGAGGCGGAGCGCCTAACAAAAATACAGAGAGCAGGTTTTCATGAGGCGCTCCGCCTAAAGTGTGAGGCGCTCCGCCTAACAAAATCCAGAGAGCAAGTTTTCATGAGGCGCTCCGCCTACAAGTTGAGGCGCTCCGCCTAGCAAAATACAGAGAGCAAGAATGCATGAGGCGCTCCGCCTAAATCATGAGGCGGGCGCCTCAACAAAGGCCTGAAGCTCAACATTTCGAAGCCCAGAAAGAGGCGCTCCGCCTACTCTTTGAGGCGCTCCGCCTCAGCTGCTGTGACTGCATTTTCTCAGCTTGTATAAATAGTAAAAGCTAGGGTTTAACAAACACATTTAGATATTACATTAGCAGCTTGTTTTGAGGCGAGGTTGGGAGCTAAGTAGGAGTCTTAACATCACTTTGTAAGCTTCCAATCTTGTAACTTTGAATCTTATTCCATATATCAATTCAAAACTCATGTTTAACATGATTTCATCATTTCATTACATCTTCATTGCTTTGATTCAAACCCTAGTTATGAGTAGCTAAATTCATAACTAGGGGTGTAAATAGGCTATAGTGATAGAAAATCAATGGGTGTTGTTCCATTTCACTAATTATAACACGAGTAACAATTATCCAACTCCTCATTACAATAACATCAAAATCCCTAAATCCATGATATTTGGGATTTCTTGTCTACATTGCTAGTTAAAGACTCGGAAGAGATTAACTAGTGTAGAATAGTGGAGTTGGCGAGGATTTGAGTTGATAGGCTATTTATATAGACTAACTCATCTAAAAGGAGTTACGCTCGGAAGAGGTCTCCTTTCCTTGGGTCTTTGAGTAGCGCTTGATTATTCAACTAAGGCTTTGACGAGCGGGTTGTGGAAGGTCTCTTCTAGGCCGGAAGGATTCTAGAGATCACAATCGAAATACTCGACCATAATTATATTTGAGTTGGGAAAGTGAAGGGAAGACACCCGTTGGTTGGAAATCACTATTAGTTGTTTGCACCCCTAGTCTCATAATATATAATCAATTTACTTGCTTATTTGTGTGTCTTGTAGTTAATTATAGCAATCTTAAAAACAACCCCACTTCTAGGACTCAATATTAAACTTCATTTGAATTTCTATTTGCGACTCTCTTACTTGACGAGCTAGTTCCCTTGGGAAATCGACCCCGACTCATATCGGGTATTATATTTTGACGACCGCCCCTCACCATTAAAGGTGTAGGATTGAGCGTGGATCACGTGCTGGCACAAGCTGGGAACAACCTCTGTTTCGTGTTCTGGGTACATGCTAGCACAAAGCTGGCACAAGGTGCTGAATGTAGTTCTGCAGACGGGAGTTGTACTGGCTTAACTTTATCACAAGGTCCTGAGAGTTAATTTTCTATGCTCAATTTGTGCTAGCATGTCATTGACACAACTTCGCTCCAACTTCAAAATTCATCCTTGTAACCTCCAAAATATCAATTCACTTGCTATTTTCATCCGAATCAACACCTACATATTCAAACACCATTATCAAGATAATTGCACTATCATAATTAATTTAAACGCATAACGATCACTAGGATACGGAGTAAAAATCACCAAAATATATATCCTTTTAGCCAAATATCAGGGGGACACATCATATACTTCTTCAACAAACTGGAAGAAAGGTGGACGCTCTAAGTGATCTCCCACCAAAGTTTCCATGAAGGTGGATGCTCCATGTTGTCTCTTGCTAAGGCAAAAAGGTAAATGCTTCATGTTCCTCCATCAACACCACAAGGAGGGAATAATGCATGTATTTTCAGTGAGGGAAGAAAAATGATGGATGTCGCCATGTACGTCGTCACCAAATTGGTCAAATTGCAAGAGGATGCTCCATGTGCTTCTTTCATCAAGCCTGAATAAGGATCTCATGTACTTTCTCACCAAGGATAGAAAAGGTGTTAGTGAGCGTCCTTCTCGCCAGATCGCTAGGATGGAAAAGGGTTTCCAAGTGCATATCAGTCTTGCCAAGTCATAAGGATGAGGGATCTATATGTACTTGACCGCAAGGAAAGCATATGCCTCAAGTGATCTCCAGCCTAGGCCGCATAGAAGGTGAAAGGTGGATTCTCCTAATATATATACATACTGCCAAGGTGGAAAAGAAAGAAGGGTCGCCGTTCTCGCCAACTCGCAAGGATGAGATGGTATATTATTGCTTGCCAGAGGCGGAGCTAGAAGGGTTCTGGGGTTCGGTGGGGATTCGGCCGAACCCCTAACTTTGGTCCTAACTTTATATTTGTCTTACAAAATTTAAATAATATGTATTAATTATTGATAACCCCGTAACTTTAAAAGATTAAAATTCTGAACCTCTAAACTTTAAATCCTGGCTTCGGCCTCTGTTGCTTGCCAAGGATGGAAAAGGGTTGCTCAAAATGTCTGTTCGCCAAGTCGTAAGGATGCAGAACCACCATTTGCGCTCCCTCGTAAACCTGCAATCCAAAAAAGAAAAAAAAAATATGTTGGAGCCCACGGTGCTGGTGGAGCGACGCTTCAAATAAATTAGCGTAGTGAACATGGAACCGTATATGCCCTTCAAAGGGGGTATGGTATGCTTCAGGATCTTCCAATTTTAGAGTAGAATTTGCCCAAAAAGAATGCTCGAGTTTGTAACTGTCAATGATGATATCACTGCTCAATATCCCTGGAAAAAAAACATTTGTCCGTGGAGTTCCTGTTTAACAGAAAAGGAATGGCATTATAAGTGCTACGATCACAACAGATTTTAAGTATAATCAACTTTCTGAGTATGGTAGCACTATCTCCATAGATTTGGTGACAGTGTTCGTCTGAACTTTGCTACCAGAGCAGCCAGTGGAAGCACAACTATGATTTATCTATAGGGGAATCAAGCAACAAACAAACAATAAAAAAGTGACATTCAGATACAAGTTACCACAGATTGGTGGGGCAATTCTTTTCTCCAAACATAAGTACTAAAGCATGAGTTGATGAACTTTTCACGGCAGACATGTCGAGGGAAAATAAATTTATTGTGCATTAGCTAATCAAAGCCCTTTGTACAACCTTCACGTGTAAAGAATTTTCATTGTCCTAGGTGGAATTTGCATTAAAGTCTTAGTTGCTTTTCATTTGGATTGTGTTAGTGCATGATGACCTGATACAAAGATGGCTAATGCAGTAACTTGTATGGTTATTTGATCAAACTTCAATAGGACAGGAAATAGCAATTTATTGAGCGTATCATAAAATTGAAATGTTGAAGATTAAATGAGATGCAGGCCATACGCTAAAACAAGTGTGCCCATGCCATTGCATTTTCGTACGTGGTTGCTAGTTTCAGCCTTTCAGCAATACTTCAAGGCTTGTCTTTGAAGTTCAATAAGTCTACAACTCGACAAACCATGAAGGAGGGACATTTGTAGACATGTAAATTTTACTGAATATTGGGTTATATTAAATTCAAGATTTATTAATCCAAGGTCTATACCACATGTCAAGTGACGTGGTGCCGAGTCAATCAAGGACTAATGGAATCATGATATGTGTATAAATGATGCAGCATGCCTAGCCAAATTGATGGCCAATCAAAATCTTCTAAGTGTCCAAATGACATAATTCTGGCCAATCAAATGCAAACTTATTACATAGTTTTTGTGATAGGTTGGATGAATCAAGTAGACCAATTAAATTGAAGGAATAAAATAATGGGGAATTTTCAAAAATAGACAGCCCACTACCCAAAATTACAAACAAGAGGCCATATTTTTTTTTTCATGCATAGCACCCACCCATAAAATTACAAATTTTAGCACTCCTTCATAAAAAACACCCTAGCTATCAAATTTTTCCCTCCCCAGCCACTAAGCCACCGGCAAACACCTTCCCCCGCCAATGGTGTCATTACTTTTTTGTATTTTACTGAATTTATGTTGTTTATTGCGTCTAAATCATTGCTTTGGACAAGTTTATACACACAAATCTCCCTCTAAAAATTAAATTATACATGAATATACATATATAAATATGTAGCAATGAGAGAAATACAAAAATATATATAGAAAAAGTAAAAAATCATATAAACATCCTTAATATACAGATTTATTCACTCGCATATACACACTTATACAAATTTATACAATTTTATACATTGTATAAAATTGTATAAACTTGCGGCGACTACTATCTCGGAAAAAGGGTGACAGCTTGGGTAAGATTCGAAAATATGGGCCATTTTTGGTAATTTTCGTCTTTTGCTTGTCTTTTAATGTAATTATCCATAAAATTTTTATTGTCACAAACTCCCTTCTCCTAGAACTATAAATAGGGGTCACAAGATCATCAAAAAAGAAATACATAGAAGTCTTCGATTCTGCCAAAGATCAAGAAGCATTCCATACATCAAGAAAGTCTTTCCTCCTGCATAAGATCAACAAGTCTATCCATACATCCTTTGTTGTCACGTTCGTGATCAAAGTCTGTCTCATCATTCGTGATCAAGTCAAATCCGTATATTCAATAACAAGCTATCATGCCCTTGAATCAAGTGCAATCCCTCAAATTCAAGATCAAGCTCAAAAGCCCTTGAATCAAATTAAATCCATCAAGTTTGAGATCAAGCTCAAAAGCCCTCAAATCAAATCCGTGAAGAGAAGAACCAGATAATTAAATTTTTTAATCTAAGATATTCTAGAGATTATAACCTACATCATTTTTCTTATAAATCAAATTTTATTTGTGAATACCTTTTATCTTATTTATTTGAGGCACGAATTTATTGTCTACACCGACGATTGGAAGATTATATATCCAATTGGACTGCAGGCCCATCTGTTCCCCATTCCTATATCCTGGAGTTACCTATCACACCATATGAAAATTAATTGTTAGAACAAATATGAACGAGTACATTCATTTGTTAAATCTTCAAAACATCACATGGATTAACATAGACTAAGTTTGAGGTTAACATATAGTAAGACAAATTCATGACAATTAAGATCAAATTAAACACTAAGGGGTCGTTCGGTGCAATGTATTAAATTTTAATACATGCACAAAACTCAGCGTTAACTTAGCGCAGCGTTCGGTTGGTTTTTGTAAAATTTTAATACCCGCATAAAATTAGTGCAACGTTTGGTTGTATTTTTGTATATCCCGCATTATTAATACCCGCATTATTAATGCGGGAATCTATGTATTATTTAATGCGGGGTGGAAGGTGGTATTAATAATGTGGGTATTAATAATGCAGGTATTAAAATGTAAAATGACAAAATTAACCCTCATAATAATAAGGATATTTTAAAATTTTATTTAAGGAGTAAATAAATATTTTAAATAATAATATTTTTTGTTAATTTGTAATATATCAGTGATTCAAAAAATAATACCTACGCTATAATATAATACCCACATTATTAAACCCCACATAACTAATACCCGCATTAACAATACCCACATTATTAATACACACATTATTAATACCCACATTACTAATACCCGCGTAAAAGTTAATACCCGCGTAAAAGCTAAGGCAAACCGAACGACCCCTAAGAGTATAATTACTCCAAACAGGGGCAGATCCACTATAGGATCCGCGGTTCCCGTGAACCCATGCTACTCCCGCAAAACTAGCTATCTTATGTATATATTTTTCAGAATTTGTCTAATATGATGTTTGAGAACCTATGCTCTAAAGCTTAAATGGTTCACTTAGTAAAATGATGGTTCACTTACATTCAGGAGTAGGAATTATTCCTATTTAAATGTCCGTTAATATTTTTTTTCCTTAATATATCTTCATATAAATGATATTAGATCTATATACATTATAATTTTTTGACGAAAATTGTTTACCGGCTAATTACGCCCTGATAATGGTGAACCCATCCTCTAAAAATTTTAGATCCGCCTCTGACTCCAAAGTACTATATATACGCGTAAACGTGTACATTAAATTAAATTGAACGTGATTCATGTAACTTTGATATATAATAGTACTTACTATGTATAATTTGGTAGGTCAACAGCGTAATATTTAGAACATGACCACTAGATGCATTAGTTCAACTTTTGTCAAATTATTAGTTCAAGAAGCTACATGAAACACCTGTATGACCTTGATTACTCGTTGGGCACCAGCTAGAAAGTTGACCTTGAACGTGTTTATGCTTAAAATTAGACGAATAGGTTAAACAGATAAATTTAATAGAGGATCACAAACAATAAAGTAAATACTTTCCAATTAACCTTTCCAATTAAAATTGCTGAAATTCTCTTTAAATTATTTACGAAAAATATAAATGAATGATATATTTGCGAAAAATCATTTATACCATTAAATAAGAGTTTAAAATAAATTAATAAAATATTTTGCCAAGCTATAAGTGGTTATGAAATTAAATCCATAAATTTGTATGTGACCAACATATAACTTTTGGCTTACATATTGGCACTTTTACAGTATAGCAAACATATAAATTTACTAGTCAAACATATAACAAATGCTTTATTAGTTGGGTTGACTAGCTTCTAAATTAATTAATTAAAATTACTTATGGGATGAACCATGCTTTTCAAGTTGTTATCACTTTGTTTGCTTATCTGCCGGCATTCTGTAACAACTGAGACGAAAAACTGCAAACAATACCCATTCTTTTCGTTCCACTTAACTCATTTTTGACTAATTATACATTCTGAAAATAAAATATGCATGTAGATTATAACACTTCAGTGACTTCTCTGACCAAGGAAAGAAAGTATTACACATGATCATTTTCTTTTGGTAATACTCCCTCCGTTCCAAAATGGTTGTCATAGTTTCCTAATTAGTCCGTTCCAAAAAGAATGACACAATTCTAAATTTGGAAACTTTTTTGAGTTGAAACTACTACTTTACCCTTAATAAAATGTTTTATAGCCACATATTTACTATGACTTATTTTGGACCACAAGTTCCAAAAGTCTTACCACATTTCTTAAACTGCGCTCCAAGTCAAATTATGACAACCATTTTGGAACGGGGTATATTATTACTACTAATAAATAATCAGGAATATTACAAGTAGTAGTGTTATTAACAGTGCAGATATCATCCAAGGTAGCCAAAGTAATTCAGATATTAGTAGAGATGATTCTAGTAGTAGTTAAGATATCAACTTATAAAGTTGAAAAGACAAAAGGCGGTGGAATTGCAAGATAACAAAATAAAAAAAACATTTTTCAACATTTTGTTCACGGAAATTATGCCTGATCTATACCTGTCAAATGGTCCAGGACCGGCTCGGACCGGCCCGTTAAGGGTCGGCTTACCGGTTCCGGTACCGGTCTGGTCCGGTCTAATCCATTACCGGTCCGTTCTTAACCGGCCTTTTTTTCAAGAATTTCAAGCCCGGCTCGGCCCTAGCCCATTAAGACCGGTCCGGTCCGGTCCCTTTTTTTTTCTCTTTTCTTTTTCACGTTTAGCTAAGTTTGTACACTTTTTAGTGTTGCATTTTGTCTCATAAATTCCATGTTCCAACTGTAGGACTGACTTCAAATAATTAAACTTACACCTGATTTAACAATTACTATAGTAGCTTTTAACTACTATAGTGACCAAAAATATATTTGAGGCTAAGATCTGCCACCAGAATGTAGTAATGCATAGTTAGTATGTTGTGAAAGTATAACATCATCCAAATATAAATCGTTAAGTAACTTTCAATACTTGTAACTTTCAAAACTTGTAACTTTCAAAACTTGTAACTGATGACAGTTGTCAAAAAGAAAATGGAGCCAGGGATTACAAGATTAAGAAACAGATTAGGATTACCATGTCTAAAACCAATAGAAACTAAGCGAATAGCTAGTATTACAGAGTACGAAATGGTAGGTATTTAAGAGCCAAAATCAGACCATTTGGCTCCAATGGTAAGATCCTCTATAACTTAAAAATTAGTATCCAAACCGGTCCGGTCCACCGATGGGCTAGTTACCGGTTTTTTATCGGTCCGGGCTAACCGGTCTTTTTTCTTAAGCCCGGCTCGGCCCGCAACCCGCTTCCTTCTTGTCCCGGACCGTTTATAATAAATCGGTCTGGTCCAGTCCGGTACCGGGTTAGCCCGACCCGATTGACAGGTATAGCCTGATCCAGTCTAGATCACTTTGAAGAGCTCATTTGTTAATCTTCCACTTCATTTACTGTAAAAATAGAAGTGACTGGCCTATTCATTAATGTTGCAATGAGAAATTAAAGCTATTGAAGTGATTATTATTATCGAACCAAATCGAAAAAATCGAATTAATTTTGGTTTGATTTTGATTCCTAATATTATCAAATCGAAAACCGAAATATCATAAACCGAACCGACCGAACGTCCACCCTTGGTTTGCCTCATCAATATGTGCAGCTACTATTACTCGATGTTAACATTTTACAACTTACACGTTTCTATTATTGTGGAAAAGTTTGTGGACACGCTTCCTATTAGAAAAGCTTTAAATTGTTGGCATGTGGGGGCGATCACCAATTTCAATTATTTAATTCTAAAACAAATAAACCTTTGTATATTCAATCCTTTTTCCTCTTCACAAGTGGAATTTAGTTCAAATGCCACCAAGAGTTGATGGTAGCATGTATAATGAAAAAAGTCCTGGTAGGAAATACTTACTCATAAATAAATCTTACATGGTGACAAGTCGGCATTTTACCGACTTTGAGCCTTCCTTTATAGGAACTTTATGTGTTCTTAAGCTAATTTCACGACCACTTCTTATGTAATGTTGCGTGATTCCAGGTGCTACTTAGCTTAAGCGCTCAAGGCCAGAAACTGAGCGGAAAGAACACAAAAGAAGGCCGAGTCGAGTCGAAGCTGGAGTCGTGCGAAATGGAACAAGTGTCAAGCCAAAGTGCTGGGCCGCACAATATTGTGCGGACCGCACAAATTTGTGCAACATAGCACAATGCTCCGCACAATGGTCCGCACAAGAATGCAAAATGAAGCAGTAACTACTTCAAGTTTTCAAGAATTTGTGCGGCTCAGCACAATATTGTGCGATAGCACAATGCTCAGCACAATATTGTGCGATAGCACAATGCTCCGCACAAGAATGCAAAATTAAGCAGTGACCACTTCAAGTTTTCAAGAATTTGTGCGGCTCAGCACAATATTGTACGATAGCACAATGCTCAGCACAATATTGTGCGATAGCACAATGCTGAGAAAGAACCAATTGTGCGGTCAGCACAATATTGTGCGATCGCACAACTTGGACGGAAGAAGATTTTTTGTGTAATTTTCTTAGGAGTATAAATTGGAGAGTGAGGTTTTATTACACCAACACTTACATTACATTTTACTCTATATTTTGGGCGATTTTGGGAGCCAAGTTGGAGACTTAACATCATTTTGTAAGCTTCTAATCTTGTAACTTTGAATCTTGATTCCATATATCAATTCAAACTTATGTCCAACATGATTTCATCTTTTCATTACATCTTTATTACTATGATTCAAACCCTCGTGGCTAAAAGTAAAGCAAAAAAAAGAGCTCAAACTCTTTTTTTTTTTAGTTCCACTGAGAAAGTCTTTTCTTATAAAAGACGCCACTCTACGAGGGAAGATGCAGATAAAAGGCCAATAGCCTGATTTCCATTGGCTTGCATTGATTTGAAACTACTACTATACTAAACCGGCTGAAAGAGCGTAGTTTTGACCTAAGTTCCTCACATGACAGGTTCCTCTACTTTTTGTCGAGTTACTTCGTTCCTGGTCTTCCTATTCACTTCGCTTTCCCAGCCGCCGCCTCTAAGGCCCAAGTACTTTTTTTGTAAACTCATAACTGGGGTGTAATTATGCTATTGTGATAGAAAATTAATGGGTGTCGTTCTATTTCTCTAACCATAACACAAGTAACAATTATCCAACTCCCCATTACAATAACATCAAAATCCCAAAATCCATGATATTTGGGATTTCTTGTCTACATTGCTAGTTAAAGACTCAGAAGAGATTAACTAGTGTAGAATAGTGGAGTTGGCAAGGATTTGAGTTGATAGGCTATTCATATAGACTAACTCATCTAAAAGGAGTTACGCTCGGAAGAGGTCTCCTTTCCTCGGGTCATTGAGTAGTGCTTCAAGCATTCAACTAAGGCTTTGACGAGCGGGTTGTGAAAGATCTCTCCTAGGCCGGAAGGATTCTAGAGATCACGATCGGAATGCTCAACCATAATTATACTTGTGTTGGGAAAGTGAAGTAAAGACACCCGTTGGTTGGAAATCACTATTAGTTGGTTGCACCCCTAGTCTAGTAATATCGAACAACTTACTCGTTTAATTGCTTACACTTTAGAATTAATCATAGTTTTCATCAAACAAATTATACTTCTAGGACTCAATACTAAACCTCATTTGAATATCTATTTGCAACTCTCTCACTTGACGTGCTAGTTCCCTTGGGAAATCGACCCCGACTCGCATCGGGTATTATACTTTGATGACCGCCCTTCACCATTAATGGTGTAAGATTGAGCGTGGATCACATGGCATCAATTTGATTTAGTCAGGACCTTAATGCTAGTAACGAACGCCGAGTGAGGAAAAAAACAAAATTTATTAGTAGCAATGCCAATCATTGGTTGTTTAGTCTTTGCGTATATTTTCTTATATCAGCTTCCCCTTATATGAATCGTGAAATTTTGAGACAAGTGCTAATACTGCTGTAACTACTTTGTTGGTTCTTCATTAATTTGTTGATTCTATTTTCCCACATCCTTTTCGTCTTTTGTCTCACATGCAATTAATTTAATCATGAGAATCAAGAAGGCACTAGTTCATAGTTAACCAACTAACCTAAAGCTCGCCATGCAAACAATACTTCTAAGAATAAAACTTCTAATTTTACGGGAAATGCGTTATCGTTTGGATTTTTCATGTCATCAATCTGTCTTTGCTAGAATGGAAAATTTAAGATTCAGAAGCAGAATTTAGGATTTTAAACTTTATAAATATGGTATGTACTATTTGTGTTACTATGTTCAGAATTTAATATTTGTACATATTAAATTAGTAGATCTCTTAACACATATACGTAATTTGTGTGAAAGCTAAAAAATTCGGCCGAACTTGTAATTACAATTATGCATCCGTCACTGAATAATTCTTCAATATATAGAATAGGCGTGTGGATGTAATTGATTGTTTCCTATCTTAAGCTTCTAGGAGTGACAGAAAAAGGAAGCCAAACAATATAGCATGTTGAGCGAAGTTTAGGCGATTAGTTAGGCCTTAAAGCACATTAGCGAGTATTTATTTTCATATAAACATGCAATAGTTAGGCCTTAATTAGGACTAATTAGGAGTACCAAATTGCAAAATGTGTGGATAAGGAGGACTGTATAAATAGAGAGTGTTGAAGCAAAGTAGTTAAACGATACATTATTTGTTTCACTACAACTAAGTGATACTTCTTGAAGTGGGCCATTCCATGTTACGTTGTGAAAAAAATCATGGCAATTGACTAAGAAGTTTCTCAACTATAAATAGCAATCTTCTAGCTAGACTCCAAATTATAGGAGAAGAAAATCATTCAGCCTGAGTAGTTTCCTCCAATAACTTAGTATTCAAATCTCCCTGTAAAATATGGAAGATCAAGGATTAAGCACCAATATGAGGAGAATCCTCCTTTTGATAAACTGTTTACTCCTCTCTGTTGGTATATGTGGTGGTCCTCTATTGATGCGTTTATATTTTGTTGAGGGAGGTTCAAGAATATGGTTTAATAGTTGGTTACAAACCGGTGGATGGCCACTCACCCTTATACCACTTTCCATTCTTTACTTTTATCGTCGAAAAATCGAGGGCTCTGATACCAAGATATGTTTAATAACACCCCGTATTTTTATTGCATCATTCATTATCGGCGTTCTAACGGGGGTTGATGATTTTCTCTATTCATGGGGTGCGTCGAAACTCCCAGTTTCAACTTCTTCACTTCTTATCGCTGCTCAACTTGCCTTTACGGCAGTAGGTGCTTTTTTCATAGTGAAGTTGAAATTCACACCTTATTCCATCAATGCAGTGATTTTGTTGACAGTTGGTGCTGTTTTATTGGGTCTTAGGACTAATGGTGATAGGCCAGAGGGTGTTACAAGTAAAGCTTATACTCTTGGTTTTATTATGACCCTTTTGGCTGCAGGTTTGTATGGGATTATTTTGCCTTGTATTGAGTTAATTTACTTGAAGGCAAAGCAAGCTATTACTGCTACATTGGTGTTGGAGACTCAAATGGTCATGTGTTTTGCTGCTACTGCTTTTTGCACTATAGGAATGATTGCCAATAATGACTTTCAGGTATCTTTTCTTTCCCTCTAGTTCATTTCTTCTCCTAATTCTAATTCCCTCCATTCCAATTTATATGATAGTATTTTCTTATTCGTCTGTTCCAAAAAAAATGACAAAATTTTAAATTTGGTAATAATTTAATTTTAAAATTACAGTTTTGTCATTACTGGAATGATTTACAACCACACAAACATCTTTGTCTTATTTTACATCACAAGTTTCAAAACTCTTCTTTTATTTCTTAAACTTTATGCCGAGTCAAATTATCACATATAAAATGGAACGGAGGGAGTACATATTTCTCTTGCGACGTTAAATTTTAATTGCGAAGATCTTAAAAGAAAAGAGATAAACGTTCAACATATATATAATTGATTCTCAATACGAACTTTAATGAAATGACATAGATATGTCAATGCATTAAAGACAATGTTCTACGTTGTAGTTAATTTTTATTGTTTGATATAATTGTTAGATTCTATAATGCCTTCAAATCCATCAACTTATATGTTAATTGGGTGATATATTGGAGTTCACCAACTCAATATCTTCTTTAGGGTTTTCTTTTAGTTTTGTTGGAAACTTTTTTCTTTTTCCTACTTCCGTTTTCTCTCGATATTTTTATTTGAGATAACGTTTATTTTACGTAAACGACAAGAGATAGAATAAAAACTTGCTTGTGAGTTGAATTTATCAGTAAGACATTAATGAAGGAATTAGCTTGTTCACTTATACATTACTCATACTCTTTTGTCAACTTGGAACTTACTATTCATTTTCTAAATTGGTTGTTCACTTTTTTTTTTCCTGGTTTTTCACCCGATTTCCGGTACTCTCATTGGAGCTTCGACTAATTCGAATTCGTGCCGCATAGAGCCCCATTCTCCCTACCAATGAAATTGGTTGTTCACTTATTGACACCAAAGGATACATCTTTGAATGATTTGACGATGACACGACGTATTAAATTTGCATGTGTATGTCATAAGTAGTTGAAAACTGCAGTGATAACCATCAAACTTTAAAATATAAAGTACTAAGTGTGAACCACAAAGTGAACATCTAACTTTTTAAATGATTATGTAGATCAGATAAAGAGGAGCTACGGAGAAAAAGCAGTACAATGACTTATAGAACTTCGACAAAGAAAAAAGCTTATAGAACTTGTCATACAATTACTCCTTTCGTTCCAATTTATATAGCAGCATTTTCTTATTCATCTGTTACAAAAAGATTGGCAGTATTCTAAATTTGGTAACAATTTAATTCAAAATTACGGTTTTGCTATTAATGAAATGATTTACAAACCACGTAAACATTTATGTTTTATTTTAAATCACAAGTTTCAAACTCTTCCTTCTTTCTTAAACTTCGTGCAGAGCCAAACTATGACATATAAAGTAGAATAGAAGGAGTACTAATATCACTTATTATGCACAATATATTATTTTTTACATTGCTAGTGCATAGAAATTGAACTGAAATATTGAATGTAATTTGCAGGCAATTTCAAGGGAGGCAAAACAATTTAACCTAGGAGAAGCTAGATATTATACAGTAGTTATATGGAGTGCCATTATATGGCAATGCTTCTTTGTGGGAGCAATTGGAGTTATTTACTGCTCTTCAGCTTTGATGTCTGGTATTATAATAGCAGTTTTACTCCCTGTTACTGAGGTTTTAGCTCTAATTTTCTTTAGTGAAAAGTTTTCAGGTGAAAAGGGCATGTCTCTTTTCCTTTCTATTTGGGGTTTCGTATCATACTTTTATGGAGAGTTTAAGAAAACAAAGAAG
The DNA here is from genome assembly GCA_037355625.1 of Petunia x hybrida. Lineage (NCBI taxonomy): Eukaryota > Viridiplantae > Streptophyta > Magnoliopsida > Solanales > Solanaceae > Petunia > Petunia x hybrida. The sequence goes on along the minus strand of JBBBVM010000048.1, from coordinate 5,255,733 downwards.
ACGAAGAATCAAACTCAAGATACTGAGATGGCAATGACTCATATTGAATCAGTTTGATTTAGTATTATTCATATGGTTATAGGATAAAGAGTTAATTTTTGTAGAAAATACAACCAAATTGTTTGAAAATGTGTCTCCTTTTCTTAGAAAATTCTGATGTTGATCTTGAATATGAAATATATGAATACAATACTATTGAATGATTACAGGTTGCTTGCAAATGATCATTTTTCATGATTATATATATATATATAATTCAACGTGACAATTGATCATCGACAAATTAAACACTCTCCCCATTTTATTTTGTGTCTTAGCTTGACCAGACATGAATAAAGATAATTGTAACAAAAGATAAAACGAATTTGAATATTGTGATTTCAAACTAATGGTGCATATAATATACCAAAAATATCTTTTAGATGTTGTATTCTTAAACATGTTGCAACCTGGAGATGGACTCTTTGATTATAGCAGACATGTTGAAGAATGGAAATTGCAGCAATCTAAGGTTAAAGCAAACATATATGTTCGTTTGAAGATTATATTCAAGCCATTAATGCATGTATGGACATATATCCACTTATTAACCCTTTTAATTTGTAGTTCCATTATTGTAACTGTACGTGGGTCACTCCAAATCTTTCTAACTACTATTCAAAGTGCAATATTTCCTCAAGGCCAAAAAAAAAACAACAAAAGGGAAAACTTCATCACAAGTTTTGGCGGATTAGCAAAAATTTAATTGTTCATAAATTTTATTGAACCAACAATACTTAAATGGATGGCAAATTGTAAACAGCAGAATAGAATAAGCCTCGAGAAAGTTTCCAGTTAAGCTCTTTACTCTTTCATTTGCTAGTACTAAAAAACAACTGCTGTAATTTGTCTAATTGGTGAATTTGGAATCACAATGCATCTAGTTCAATGGTCCAATAAAAAAGGTGACAGAGGTCCTTCGGTAGAATCCACTTGTATACTAAATACTCCCTCCATTCCAAAATGGTTGTCATCGTTCGAATTTTGAGAGTCAAACGAGTTTAATTTTGACCGTAATATTTTTATATGTCTTTTAAATATTTTGAATTATTAATTATTATGACTTATAGTACTTTTTATGTAGTTTCTAAATATATAAACATCGTTACAAAAAACTTAAAAATTATATGTTTAAATTCACGGTCAAAATGAACTCGTTTAACTTTCAAAATTCGAACTATGACAACTATTTTGGAACGGAGGGAGTACTATATATGTTATATAAATCGTTTCTCAATAATTAGTTACACCACTAGACATAAGATCACCTGTTATATTTGAGAGGTTAGTGAGGGGACACGAAACTCGTGGAAGATCAAAGCCACCAGGATCTGTGTATCTACTACTTGATTAGTAGATTTTACAAACAAATTAAAGTCAATGGCAATGGGCCACTAAAAATCTGTAGCATACCTAACTTTTGACAGTAAGACATTAATACCTTTAGAGATTATTTCATGTCAGTTTTCACTATAACTTTGTTTAATGTCAGTTTTCATATCATTAATATCCAGCACCCAAATAATTCACCACCCGAAATGACTAATGAATGAGGAAAACCGAAAATATATATATGTTCGTTTGAAGATTATATTCAAAATTGCACAATTGGGTTCTAACATTACTTAAGTTACTCGGACTCGAGTACTTGTATCCGACACGGGTACGAATCTAGAGGTTGGATTCGGCAAAATCTAAATTAGAGATTTGGGGGTATGGATACGGGTGCGGGGATCTGTCTAAATATTTTCAAAATTTTAAAAATAAAGTCATAATCCTTAATTTCGATTCTTCCTAGAGAAGTCCTCTTTCCCAATATCTCTGCTTTTCTCTATTAAGTCGTCTTCTCAAAAGTTACTCTCAAAACATAAAATCAGAAATTCGAGAATGTCGACAAAAGATGAAAAAGAGACAAAAGACTATAAATTTCTGCATAATTTTGAAGGTATCTCATTTCTAATATCTATCTTGAGAGTCTATTTGTCAAAAAAAAAAATCTTCAATTTTCTGTGGATTTTGGTCAAAGTATCCATTTTTATTTAACCACATCCGATGTGAATCCTGTGTCCTATCCGACACGGATACGGCGGCAATTTTGAAGAGTCCGAATAACTTAGAACATTATTATTATCATGTCTCTATAACAACTAAAACTTTCCCTTAACTAAAATAAATTTAATATAGGGTCAAAGGGTACCTAAAAGAATAATCTATGGCAAAATCATCTGCCAATTCCAGTTGTAAGACTCCCTAATTAACGCTAGTTGTAGTACAGGGAAAGTCACATTTAGACCATTCATTTCTCAGGCAATTGAAAAAATAAACCAAAAATACAAACTGCTTCTGATATAAAGGGGACTAAACATGAACAAGAGTGATTTAGAAGATCCTTATCCTTGTCCGTCTTTTTTTAAGGGGAAAGGTGGGATCCGAATAAAATTGATGAAACTGAAGAAATCCGAGTTAATGAAGAAAGGATAAATTTTACTCTCACCTTATTGACATATGCTATAATTATATTAATACTAGTAGTATTCTTATTATTCTAAAAGAGAGGCGAGCGTTCGAAAGTTAAAGGTTTACCGCACAGTTGATCTGTCATTTTTCAGTATTGAGCAATCTTCTTTCCTTTGAACTAGTTTTGGGGAAGAATTAGGCACAAATCCAATGGTGCCAAATTGTGAATTTTATCTAGAATAAAAAAGAGTATAACTTTACGTCACAATGGTGTAAAATAAATATTTACATAATTAGATCACTTATAAATAAATAAAACTCATCTTTCTTGCAAGTATTTATGAATAATCAGGTAAAAATTATAACAGTAAGGCTGATTTTTTACATGAATTCTCAATCATTTCGTGCATTTATGCAAGTCTAGTTTTCCATTAATTGATATATGACCCCAATCAATGTAATGGCTATCATTGTTACCTTCAATTTCCATGAATCGTATTTAGATTTCTTTCTTGCCATCCACAAAAATTTGTTGTAGTGGACTACTTCTCCCTTCATTTTATTTCTTAGACAATTACAACCACTTGGAAAAATCAATTGTGCTCTGTCCCATTGTCTCGTGATAGAACCCCATAGCTTTTGTGGTTCATTCAAGTTCCAATCGATTAATTAACTTTTAGAATAGATATCCCCACTCATGAGACAATCGTGGGAATTCACCAGAGTAGCAAATTAGTCTCTAAGCTCAACCATCAGCCTCAAACTCAGCACTAATATTTTCTATACACATGAATTTAAGTGTGTCTAAATCCATTATTCAGTGAATGATAACGTTATTAATCAATAAATAGTGAAATAAGAAATTTCTAAAACGATGCAAATGGATGTACATTGTTAAAGTCAGACTAATATGCACTACTAAAAAAACTGTCTTTTTCCACCGCCAAATCGGTCGAAATACGGTCGACACATCGATCGTATTTCGACCGATCGTGGTGGTCGACACAAATAAGATCGAAAATAGCTCTTCGACCGAAAATCGGTCGAACGTCGACCGACTTCGACCGAATTTCGGTCGAAGAACATGGACTAAAGTGACATGTTCTTCGACCGAATTTCGGTCGAAGGCCTATCGACCGAAATTCGGTCGAACAAAATTTCGACCGAAATTCGGTCGAAAGGCTGGTAATTTTTTTTGACCAACTATCGACCGAAAACCTGTAAAAACCTGCAACATAAAAGCTGAAATTAGCCCCACACCACCTGTAAATTCAGCAACACGCAGAAAATCCAGACAAAACACATTCATAAACGATATTCAAACAAGGCTAACAAAGCCAAACAATAGAAAGGAGTCTTTCAACATTAGTTCAAGTGTTACAATAATCAAACAAACTTAACAAACAGTTTAAAGTTCAACAATCACTACTACTGGCTAGAAGCCGAACTAGACTCGGTATCAGACTGAGCCGGCGAATGGTGGCGACGCCTGCTCTTGCTCTTTCCCTTTCCCGAGCTATCACGCTTTCCTTTGCCTTTTTTTTGGTTCCTTAGGAGCTGTTGCATCATTTCATGCATATCTCTTTGATGAGCCTCCTGTGCTAAGCGCATAGCTTCATTTTGTCTTTTCAGCTCTTCAATCTCCTGTTCCATTCGAGTCATTTTTTCAGGAGTTACATAGCTTGAAGGCGCAGTAGAACACGAGCCCAAATAGTTCGATTTATGCTTGCCAGATGAATACAGAGTTGCAGGGCCATAAGCGGACCCCTTCTTCACCCCTCCGACCGCTTCCAACCATAAATTGGTTTCTTGCTCGAGCGTTAGCGGTGCTGGAGTACTGCTTCCACATTCAGATTGTTGAGTCGCGGTCCAGTCCTCAACGGCCTTTGTAGCTCTTTCCTGAAAAACAAAAATATATCAACGGTACAAATATGAAGTTTAAAAGTTAAAGCATTGGCGCGACTTTAGTTTGAATTCAATTACTTACCCAGGTCTCTTGTGCGCGAGGCTCGACCCAGGCTTCTCCGCCCTTGTTATTTTTTTTTTGATATGGCGGATCTTGTGCGTTTCAGAGAGTGGAATAGTCCGGTTTTCTTGCTTTTCCTACAAATTAAAGAAGAGAACAAGTTAGATAAAAAATAAACTATTATAGTAATTCTTATAAATTAAATTACTTTACCAAGCGCATCTTCTGCGTCGCAGCGCTAACTGAGCCACCGGTATGCAGCGATCCACCCTTACTTGATGCCCGGGCTTTCTTCCCTTGTTCGCTCTTCTTCTGAAATTCGGGAGTATCCCAATATTGCTGCAGCTCTCTCCATTGATGATCATAGAGGAAGCCGGGCATTTTCCCTTTTTTGCGCGCATTATACATTGCGTTCTTGAATAACTCCCCGCATTTCTTGGGGAAGTTAGAACGGACTTTATAGTCCAGAGCCGGATGCCACTTACACTGAACCTGCAATATTCATCAAAATATTTTATTTAAACATAATCATTAAAAAAACCTGCAATTAGTGATAAACCGTATGCATATTTATCACCTCAAAAGCCTGCATTATCTGTTGCTTTACTTGAGGGGGTACAGCGCCCCAGGATGGCCACGATTCTTTCCATTGAGATTTCATGCATTTCGTCACCACAGGAGTAGCATCAGTGTTGGGGCAAAAGCTACATAAAAAAACAGAAGGGTTAATAGAAATACTAACATTTAAAAAATTACTACTAAATAGATAAGAACTTCAAAAATACTATACTTACCTGTTATCCCCCTCAGGATAAATAATCAACCGCCCGTCTTCCCATGTGCCAGGCTCACCGATGTAATAGGGCGATCTCCGATCATAGTAAGGAATCTCCTGCTGTACCGAAGGGCAGGTAGGGCTAGATGGGTCGGAAGGCGGCTGAGTCGATCCAGACGGACTAGTGGATTGTGTGGGATCGCCTAGTCTGGGAACGCCCTGGGATGGACCGGCCTGGGTCTCAGTCATGTCATAACTACTGAAGTTATGCCGCCAACCAGGATGGCCCTGAGACATGCCAGGTGGCCTGAAAAAATCTGGATTGTATCCGGCAGATGCTCCTGTAGGAAGCGAATGCGGCACCTGAGACATGCCGGGCGGCCTGAAAAAATCTGGACTGTATCCTGCAGGTGCTCATGTAGGAAGGTGATGCGGCACCTGAGAGGTAGGAGTGTCCTGTGCCGGCTCACCTGAAGGCTCACCTGCCTTTTTAGGCCTCTTCCTTCTTGTAAACACTTTCTTCATACCTGTTGACACATTCACATTACTTAAAGAACAAGTAAATATGTAACAGGTTAAATAGATTAAATAAACACATTCATTGCACAAAAATTAGGCGGGTTAAATAGATTAAATAAACACATTCATTGCACAAAAATAAGAATACAAATATTATCCATCCACAAACGGCGTCGATTAATGTCCATATCTACACAAACATTGCAAGATTGAAAAACAATATGTATGATTTTTTATAAAAGCAAAGCAATTCAAGTTTATAATAGCTAACAACACCAAGGCAACAACACATTCCATACAACACTACCAAACAATTCCAACAATCACCAACAACTAAAACAATATAATCCCAAACAACCCAAACCTAACTTTTTAATAGGTAACAACGCCAAACAAGTTCTTCAACATCAACAATAACTACAATAAAGTTTGCTAACTAATAATTAACTACCTATGCATTAGAAAAGGCTAAAGTTAAAAAATAATTAAAAACATAATTAAATTCGGATTTAATAAAAACAAAAAAAAAAACCTTACCTCGAGGTTGATTTATGCTCCAATAGCACCTACTAATGATTCCCCACTAGTTATATGCTTCAAAATTACAAAAAAATTGAGTTAAAAAGTTAGGGTTTAAGTTTTACAAAGTAATTAAAATAACCCTAAAATTAAGAATTTACCTTGAATTTCTTGTTATATGTAGTGTTTAGGAGGGTAGAATGTGTTTGATTTTTGATTTTGGGAGTGGGTTATGGTGGATTTTGAGTATGGAGCTTGGGGAAGGTTTAAAATGGTGTTTTATGATTTTGGGGGAAGAAGCAAAATGAGCCGAAATGGTGTTCTGCCCCTATTAAAAACGGGGCTTCCGACCGCACCATCGACCGAATTTCGGTCGACAGGCCCAACAAAATTTAACCTATCGACCGATTTTCGGTCGAACAGTTGTGACTGTCACAACCGTTCGACCGAAAATCGGTCAAAATTTTGGTTCGACCGATTTTCGGTCGATAGGTAGTAGTCGAAAAAAGCAGTTTTTTTAGTAGTGATGACACACACACGCACTATCAAGTTACATGGTCTAACATAATAGATAACTGCTTATAATAAGTAGAACTAGCTAGTAACCTTGAAAATAAAGCGGGTAATCAATTACAACTGTTATTTCCCAAGACACATCATTTAATGTTTTAAGGATCGGTTTTTTCAATGTGTTCCTTTACTTTATTGTATGCGAAATTAAAATTGTAAGTAAATGAACACTTGATATTAGCGTGGAAAAACACCGTTAACTAGGGATAAAAAAACCACGACTTACTCTTCCAAGTAGGATTTCAACTTCACTATTTGAAAGACTCACTTGGTTACAAGACTACCTTCTTACTAACCTAGGACTAACTCTAATCCTATAGTGACTCCTTTCCCAATCAGTGAAGTTTCTCCAAGTACAAGACTTGAATCCAAATGATACAACTCGATAGTACCTACTACATATGAACTAAGACTGAACTTTAACAAGACTCAATCTAAGGAACAAGTTCTTTACTTAGTTCCCTGTAGCTTAATAATGACACAAATAAGATGAAGACTCTTTCAATGCTATAGCTCGATTCTTTCTGTATTTGTGCACACCTTGAACAGCTGAAATGCTTCTGTTTTTATAACTTCAAAATTCAAGAAGTCTTGAGCAATTAGAACTCTAAAATTTCCAAGAGTTTGAGTCCTAATTGAACTCTTTGCTTGGTTACTCGAAATCTTTTAGCTCTTATCCAATCTTATGCAACCTTTTCATATCTCGTGTAGCCCTGCATAATTATCAAGATAAACATTAGATTTAGGATAATAATTAATATTCCCGCTTAAATGATTTTGCATGATTATTTATTCAGCTGCAATGATTTAAAGGAATATATCTTTGGATCTGTTCCTTAGTCATTAGTCAAAACCTCAAGCTTATCCAAGCTAACAACAACATATCAAGTCCATATTGTATTATTTACACTTGAATTCTCCAGATGCTTTTGCAGCTATATATACATGTAGCAAGATTCCCAAATGTTAGAATAATTTAAGCTCTATTCTCTCTATATGTTAATATGGAATTTCAAATTGCTAGTCCCACTATGAAACAATTCCTCATCCTGCTAAGTAGTGTTTTTCTATTCACTAGCAATTGTGCTGGCCCTTTGATTGTTCGTCTATATTTCATCCGTGGAGGTTCAAGAATATGGCTATCATCATTTTTAATAACTGCTGGCTTCCCTTTTACTCTTATTCTGTTGATCATAGCCTATTTCCATCGTCGAAAATCTGATGGACCGGACACTAAGATCATGCTAATGACTCGTCAATTGTTTATTTCAAGCTTAATCTCTGGCTTAATCACTGGCCTGGATAATTACTTGTATGCATATGGTTCAGCCAAACTACCTGTCTCCACATCTTCTCTCCTTATTTCAGCTCAGCTAGTTTTCACGGCAGGTTTTGCTTTCATTCTTGTTAAGCAAAAGTTCACTGCATATTCTATTAATGCTATTGTGTTGTTAACAATTGGTGCTGGAGTTTTAGCTCTTGGAGCAAACAGTGATAGGCCAGCAGGGGAGTCAAGTAAGGCATATATTGTAGGGTTTATCATGACACTTCTTGCTGCTCTTTTGTATGGCTTTGTCCTCCCATACAATGAGGTAAGCTCTTCTTTTTTTTATTCAAGAAAGAAAGAAATGTAGTACTTCGCCCCAGTTTAAGTGTCTTACTTTCCTTTTTGGTATATTCCAAAAAGAATGTTTCTTTCTATATTTAGTAAGCTGACAATTCAAACATCATACATAACAAGTTTGGTACGGTCAAACATCTTTACTTTAAAACCACAAGATTGAAAAGTCTCTCTTTAATATCTTAAACTCCATGTCCAGACAAACTAAACTTAAATTGGGACGGAGGGAGCATTAAAAGAAAACATACAAAGATGTAAAAGTGGACTAGGCCAGTATTCTTACAAATCAAATTAAACATGATTAACAAAATGATTATGGTAAAAGAAAATCATCTATTTTACTATTTGCAATGTGTCTTTAGTAAATATGCACATTTTCATTTCATTTTCTCAAATTATAACCCTCAATATATGTCACTATGGCAGGTAAGTTTTAGGAAAACAAAGAAGGCGATTGCAGTCACCATGCTTTTGGAATTTCAGACGATGATGTGTTTCTTTGCTACTGCTTTTTGCTTGGTGGGGATGCTTATTAATAAGGATTTTCAGGTACGTGCTGAAATCAACATTTCTGTTCTTTGTTTTAGGACACCCCGAAGAGACTATTTACACCACAAAATACAAAATACAAGGCCAAAACAAATAATATGAATATCCAACTAAATACCAGAGGGATAGGATCAGACGATAGAATGTACTTCCTCCGTCACATTTGTTTGTCGTAGTTCGTATATCGAGGGTCAAATGAGTTTATATTTGACCGTAATTTTTATATATATCTTTTAAATATTTTGAGTTGTAATTTACTGTGACTTATAGTACTTTTCATGTAGTTTTCAAATATGTAAATTTTATTTAAAAAAAGTTAAAAATTTTATATCCTAATCTACGGTCAAATTTAAGAAGTTTGACTCTCGAAACAGTAACTATGACAAACAAAATGGGACAGAGAGAATAGTTTTAAAAAGACTCGACGAAATTTGACTCGTATACCATGTCTAAGTAATATGAATATCTAATCTAAAACCTTAAGCATGGATTGAGTAGCTTAGAAACTGTGACCTGAAATAAGTGAAATAATAAAAGTGAAAAGAAAAAAATAAACATATGTATGTTTCTTTATCATTTTAGTTCTCTGGTAACTAAAATTGGCCCCCACTCTATGAAATTTAAGTATTGACTAGCTTATCTTACTATTTCATGTTTGGTTTGTGTGATAAAATAATGTAAATGAATTGTTACACAATCAGTTCAATTTAACCTACTCTCTAAAGGTTACCAAATACTCCATCCGTTCCAATTTATGTGGCAGCATTTTCTCATTCGTCAGTTCCAAAAAGAATGACAGCATTCTAAATTTGATAACAATTTAACTTCAAAATTACAGTTTTGCCATTACTGAAATGATTTACAACCATACAAACATCTTTGCATTATTTTACACCACAAGTTTCAAAAGTCTTCCTTTATTTCTTAAACTTTGTGCCGAGTCAAACTATGACACATAAATTGAAACGGAAGGATTACCTTATTTCTAGGTAACTAGTTCCACTTATCATTGGTAATGCACGTAATTACCTTATTTAAATGACCTAATCGAAGTTGTAAAAATTTTGTAGGCAATTCCAAGAGAAGCAAAACAATTTGAACTAGGTGAAGGCAGATATTACATGGTTCTAGTATTCAGTACCCTTGTATGGCAAATTTTCTTTGTGGGAGCCATTGGAGTTACATGTTATGCTTCAGCATTACTTTCTGGAATTTTAATTGCTGCTTCACTTTCTGTAACTGAAGTTTTAGCAGTTATTTTTTTCCATGAAAAATTTGGAGGTGAAAAGGGTGTGTCTCTTGCTCTTTCTCTTTGGGGATTTGTGTCTTATTTTTATGGTGAGACTAAGCAAACCAACAAGGATGAAAAGAATATGAAAAATGTTGAAGCAGAGATGATTCAATCCCCTTCGATATAACAAAAAATGTTGTAATAATTAGTACGTAGTATTAATGTATTATTGCCAGTTTATACAAAATTATTGTTATTGAAATTTGAATGATAATTAAGTTTTAGTGGATTATACAAAATTATCGTTATTGAGAGCAATTTTTTTTTTTATTTAATTGTATGATTCTCACCCATTTCATTGGTAAGGAACTCCAAAAGCTCAATATCTTCAATTCTTGAAATTGAAGTAAGCCATAACTTTCGCAAAGGGAATAGAGTGGCTCACCTTCTAGCCAAAGGAGCTTCTGATCAGTCCAATGAAGGAATTATCTACCATTATGTTGTGCCCCCAATTTTTGTGCAACAAGCCTTCAATGATGATCTAAGGGGCACGACTTTTTCTACTAATATTTCGGATACTAATCTTAAGCACCTAGCTAAATTAGGCTGTGTGTATGGACTAAGCTCCAATGTTGTTTATCTTATATTTGTATTTCTGGTCAAGCGGACACCCTTAATAGCCGCATAAACTCGTTATGTAACCCTACGTAATTTCTATTTATAATATGCCGTGTTTACCCAAAAAAAAAAAAATGAAGTAAACTATATCATTACATTTGAAAGTGTTCCTAGTCACATGTACAATGATTAAAATGAGACTACCCCATCAACCTTATGTACCACATCATGCAGCAGTGATTTTTTTTTTAAGTGAATTAAATCAACCCGTAACAAGGATTCTGAAATAATTTACGCACAAGGTCTTCTTCTTTTCTATTTTTGGTTGGGTATGATCAATTTGTTTAAGATATAGATTGGCCTGTTTAACTATATACACTTGTTAGTATTTTCCAATGTAAGCAAATTAAAGCCAAATTAGAATTTAATGGTTTTCTTTTTTTAATTTGGTTGAAATTTTATCATAAGTTTCCATTGGTGAAATTTCCCATAGTACTAAACCATGATGAGAGCCAAGAAAAGAGAGTTATATAATACGGAGTGGCAAAGATATATATACATAATCTTACACTTTGTTCTATATTATATGACGTTCTTTCCTTTATAATTTGTTCGAAATAGAATGTCGTCTTTCTATGTTGCAATATCTTTCCATCCACATCTTTATACAATGTATTGTATGGTCTTCAATATAATGAATTCATTATAGAACCTAAATTTATTCATGATACAAAGAAACCCGATTTTCTTGGAGTTATTACACTTAGTTTCTTTCTTTAAGTAATGATACTATTTTGTTGTAATTAAACGCGACTTTTGTAACTAATAGCTAGCTACTAGTATTCACTAAGCATACATTAAACCATATGACCCCATATCATTATAATGACATGCATTTGATATAACTAAGTGAAATAAATCAATGTGGTAATAACAAACACTTTTACTAGTCAAAATAAATCTCATAATCATATATTGGAGTACATGACGCATCTAATGAACACAACAAAAGAGGGGCTCTTCCAAACAAAATAAATCAAATGTACGTGAACCCATGACTTCTAGAAGGTGGAAGGATCACCACTACAACCGGGGGCGGACCCACATACTAGTTTACGGTGCTCGAGCACCCATTGAATCCGAGGTAGAATATGTATATGTACATAGACAGTATGTAGAAAATATATGTATATATATAAGGAGCACTCATAAAACAAAAGGTCCAACTGGTGCTTTGGTAGAGCTATGGGTGCTTGAGCTTGGGTTTGAGTCTAGGCAGCAATGAATATTTTTTTTTTTACAACAAGGGAAGTGAGCACCCACGACATTCAAATCCTGAATCCGCCACTGACTACTACCATCAAGATAGGATCAGGCCTTAAACTAGAACCATCTTCTTGGGTCGAAGTGGTTAAAAAGTCCTCCTACGTACACTTAGAGTGCGATAAGCGAGGATTGCCCAGATAGTAAGTATCCTCCACCTACAATCAAGAGATTGTAGGTTCGAATCATATGACACGTGGTTTGTCTTATTTACCTCATTGAAAGTGGTTTTGCAAGAATGACCTCCACTAACTTTAATGAAAATATTTCAAACGAAAATACATCTACGAAATCTTATAACACTTGACTTTGACCCCCTCTAGGCAGCACATGCCCCTACAATCTTTTCCTACATTCTCGCATGCAACACTTGCCCTTTGATATTTTCCAAAGAAGCAGCACTTGTCGATTCATAACTTAAAATCTTTCCTCCAAAACCGTTTTGCTAAACTATTTTTTTGTGGGAACAAAAAGACATAATCAAGGATAAAAAAGGTACACGTGGTAAAAAATTTAATCACGTAGCCACTTTTTAGGGTGATGAACGAGAAACGACGAGCATTTGCAAAAGTTTAAAAAATAGCCACTACTAAGAAAATATGAATGAGATTTTTACACTCTATACCCATAAAATTTAAAGTATTTACAAGCCATACCCATTACAAATTATACTACCCATAAAACTAAAAAGATTTACCCAACCTACCCATTTATTATTCTATATCTTTGTTATGCCTTATAGGTGTATACCTTTAAAGTATACTGCATAAATTATGGTATACAAGTCTGGAGGGACATTTATTACTGTATACCTTTGTTATGCCTTATAGGTATATACATTTATGATATACTGCATAAACTATGGTATACAAGTCTGGGTGGGTAGAGTGGGCAAATAATTTAGTGGGTAGGTCCGGTAATATTTGAAAATAGTGGGTAGTGGCTGTAATTATTTTAGGTTTGGTATTTTTGTAAGTGTCCCAGTATGAATTCATTTTTTTATAAATAACCACTAAAGTCAAAAATTCGTGGGACTCCAAACTAAAATCTCATAAAATTTCAGAGATTTTCCTAGAGCTTAGTTCATAATTGCATGAATTTCCTGCGGCTACAAAATATAAAGTCACTGAATTTTCTTAGAACTTTTAAATAAATTTCAGTAAATTTGTATGAAGGGTACGTTCCAGGTTTTTCATGAAGCTGGATGATTTTCTCACGAAGCTCCGTCTTTTATCCCCTTTAAAAAATAAGAATATTTTTCATGGAAATGCAGCATAATTTCCTTCAAATATAGAAGTAAATACAGAAATTGAATTAGGTGGAAATTAAATTAAGATTTCGGCGCTTCAGGAAGAGTAAAAGGTGTGTTCTCGTTGAATACTGAACAGCCTACTAATGGCTACTTATGTAGTAAATGATAGAAAATGCTGGTAGTTCCTTGTTGAGTGGCCAGGCCCCTAGTCCAAGTATAATAACATAGGGGGTGCAATGGTGAAGATACTAGAAAAAATTGGCTATTCATCAAATCAAACTTAGGATATCTTAAGGGATTTTTTACATAAAAGTACAAGTTTTAGAATTTAATTACCAAACATAGCAACATTTTAGTAAAATTACCCTATATAGAGGAAAACACAAGTTAATTACTAATATAGCAAAAACATAGCAATATTTTCCCATAACATACCAAACCCTTACATTCTTCCTCCTATTTCCCCCTCTATCACTTTTGCTTCTCCCATTTCTCCCTATTTCACTTTTCTCCCACTATTTCCCCCAATTTTACTTTTATTCCTATCATTTCCCCTAATTTCACTTTTCCTTATCCTATCCTCGATGTATCTCGTTATATCTCACCGTATCTCAACTGTTTCTGCACCGTATCTCAACTGTTTCTGCACTATTTCAACCGTTTCTGCAGCACCGTATCTCAACTGTTTTTGCACCGTTTCAACCGTCGTATCTCAACTGTTTCTGCACCGTTTCAACTGTTTCTGCAGCACCGTATCTCAACTGTTTCTGTACCGTTTCAACTGTTTCTGCAGCACCGTATCTCAACTGTTTCTGCACCGTTTCAACTGTTTCTGCAGCACCATATCTCAACTGTTTCTGCACCGTTTCAACTGTTTCTGCAGCACCGTATCTCAACTGTTTCTGCATCGTTTCAACTGTTTCTGCAGCACCGTATCTAACTGTTTCTGCACCGTATCAAACTGTTTCTGCACCGTATCAACTGTTTCTGCACCGTATCAAGACTGTTTCGGCATCGTTCAAACTGTTTCAGATCGTCTATATTTGAAGAATTGCCGTAAAAATGGGATAAAATCACTATTAACAAATTATACTTTTATATAAAAATTCCTAATTCATTCCCTCCGCTAATTATAGCATAAGGCTCAACAATATTGTTACATCTTCATCTTACATTGATGCTGTTAAAATCCATTGAATCCAACAGCAAGTAGTAGTCTATTACTATGTACTTGAAGAAGGAAAACTCGGCATCAATCTGTACCACCCTCCTTCACCCCACCCACCATGTATACTGTGAAGTGTCAAGACTCTAACAAGGACTACCTTAGTTGATAACTTTTGCTAGCTACTTTACTTTGGCTGTATCTTAAAATGATTAAGTCAAAATGAACCAGTTTTTATCAATATAAAGAAACATGTATTACATGTTTGCACCTGAACAAGAAAGCAATTTCCATGGAACCAACAACGTAAGTTGTTTCTTCAGTTTATAGATGAGCCACAGAATATGCTTTCACTGAACCAAATAGAAATAGGGGAGGGGGTAATGGCGGTGGGGTGGTGGGGTTAATGGTGGTGGGGTGGTGGTGATGGTGTTAGGATGGGGGTTATGGCATTGGGGTGATGGGGTTGGGTGTGGGGTGATGGGAGAAAGAGAGAGTAAGTGAGAGAATTTTTAATTTGAGGAAAATGGGAAGTGAAAGTGAAATGTGTTAGATTATTGTTAAATGTGTTAGAAAAATAATGCTATGCATTGTAATTAGAGAAATATTGCTATTTTTTTTGTAATTAAGGATGAAAATTTGTATATTTGTGTAAAAAAACCCTATCTTAAGCAGAGGAGAATTACACAACTATAACACCTTAGGCAATGGTTTGCCTCCTCCTGCATTGCGCCACTTATTCTTTCTGTGATTCTTCTTTTATTGCAAGGCTTATCTCGTGTACTTGGCTCTTCTGTCATTTGATCGGCTTTGACCCCTATTTTATTATTGAGAAAATCAAAGGTTGACCTCACTTAAAATGTTTTGCAAGAATAGTCTCCATTAATTTTAAGTAAGTGCTGCTACGGGGGCAACACTTCAAGTTATAAAATTGACAAGTGCTACCTCGGGGCAGCACTTCAAGTATAAATTGACAAGTGCTACAAGTGTTGCCCCCATGGTAGCACTTGACCTTTTATCTCTGTCAAAATTCTCCCAAGATAATTTGAAGTGGTGCCTTGCTGCGAGCACTTGCAATTTATACTTAAACTGTTGCCCTCGAGGTAGCACTTGTCAATTTATAACGTGAACTGTTGCCTCTCAAGGCTATTTTTCTACCATTCTTAAGTGGGGACAAAAATCCATAACCAAGGATAAGGTGGTACATGTAGTGATGTTTTGCTTAAGCAGAGAACAAAAATTTTCACCGAGCGCCCTCTATAAGGAGTGGTTTTGCAATATTACTCCCGTTTAATAATATTTTAGTAATATACTATTATGTTGGCACGGGGCCAAGGCTTCAAGGCACAAATTTGTAAGTGTTGGCACGAGGCCAAGACTTCAATGGCTATGTTGTCTTGTCAACACTTCAAGTTATATGGCAACAATGCAGGAAGAGATTGGATGGGGCAAGTGTTGCCTTTTGCCAAAACTTACGATTAAGTGCTCGCAAGTGTTGCCTTTTGCCAACACTTCAAGGGACAAATGTTGGCAAATAGATAGGGGTCAAAGGTAAGTCTTGGCCCCATGCCAAGAGATTGATATGGGTGTTTTCGTCCAAAATTTTTTAATTAAATTTAATGAAGAAATTTTTACATAACTATGTTAAATGCTGGAAAAAATGCAAACAATTACTTATAGTGTAATATTTTTACAAAAAAAGCCAAGAGAGAACCTACTAATAGGACTGGGCTTTTGATGCAACTTCTAATTTGCTCAATGATCTACTATTTGAGTGTAAGCATTAAAACTAGCTTTTTATATGTTACCGCCAAAAGACACGGTGGGATGGTCCCGAATTCGTGCAATTAACAGAGGTCACGAGTTTAAATCATGAAATCGAGATTCTTTCATCTGAGGGAGCCATTTTGCACTCCATCACTAATGAACATAAATAGAAATAAATAGTGCATCCTTATCAAATATTTTATAGGTCCATGCACTATCGATCTTTTTTCCTTATATCATTTATATTTTAATTGATAAGACAATTACATTTCTAAATATTAAAAAATCTAAAAATTCAAAATCCATAAATTATCAGTTTATTTCAACTACTGACGATATGGATGTAAAGAGCATGAGAAGCCAAAAAAGAAGTTGTGGTAGTTAAATGTCCATTTCTATTATCTGCTGTTATCTATACTAACTAATGAAATGTTAGGTATGATTAACAATTTTTCATCATTTTCTTTTTTCTAGTTTGACGTTTGCACCGTGCAGCCTAAGCCCCCTTTTTGCTTGTTGATTTGCCAATCTAACTACTACGAATAGACAATCTGAGGATGTTTATGTCATGACCTTTCTTTTAATAAAAAAAGACACATCAAATAAATAGTTTAGAGGGATCAAATTTAATTTAGTTTAGTTGACCAATACTATTATCTACTAAACCACGAGCAACACGCTTTATTCATATTGGGCTAAAACAGTCCAAGGTATACCTGTCAATGGGGCCCGGACCGGCCCGTTAAGAGTCGGCTCACCGGTCTTGCTACCGGTCCGGGCCATTACCGGTCCGGTCCGAACCGGTCTTTTTTTCAAAAAATTGAAGCCCGGCTCGGCCCTTAGCCCATTAAGTACCGGATCGGACGGTCCGGTTCGGTCCGGTTTTTTTTTTCTTCTTTTTTCTTTTTCATATTTTAGCTAAGCCTATCACTTTGTACTTGCAATTGGAAGGACATATAATCCTATATAAAAAGAGAAGGAAGGTGAAAGCAGGAAATAGATACAACTTTAATAATACAATTCAAGGGTGAGAAACTGAGACTACAAATTCTCTTACAACCAAGAAGATAAGTTGTATAAAATACTTAATTAATATATATTCTTGATTAGAAATGAAAAAATAGTAAATGAATATGTTCATTCGTTGTACTTAATGAAGCTAAAAATACCTTTGATACTATTGCATATTGAGGGATTCTAAGAGGAACTAAATGCTACATTATATTTTGTATGATTCTTGGTAAAAGCATGTCTCAATTTCCCTCGATATATAGTTTAATTTTTCTATGAAAAAACCGGTCTGGTCCGGTCCACCGGTGGGCCAAAGACAGGTCTTTTACCGGTCCGGACTAACTGGTCTTTTTTCTTAAGCCCGCTCGGCCCGCAACCCGCTTCCTCCTTATCCCGGACCGCTTATAATGAACCGGTCCGGTTCGGTCTTTTACCAGTCCGGTATCGGGCTAGCCCGGCCCGATTGACAGGTATAGTCCAAGGTGCTCTTAACATGGTGTGATATTGTCCGCTTTGGGCTAAGTCCGCACGATTTTCCAAAATGTTTCACACCATTAAGAGATCTCTACACCTTATATGTAGCTTATTTTCCTTGTCAATATCCGATGTGGGACTTGGCTCGTACACCCAAACAATTTATATATTTATATAATTAAGGTCATATGGTTACACGAACGGAGTAGAAAATTACTTTTCGTATAATTCGATATTATTTTCTACTGTGTCTGGTTAGCATTACATTTTGGAAACTTTATATAAGTAGTCGCCGTAATCAGTATATATAGAATATAAAATTGTTATGCACATAATATAAATGAAAATACCAATCGGAATTAGATCTTACAATACATAATCCAGATATTTTTTAAACCATAAATTATAACCCATGCATTATAATCTCTTGTTATATATACCACTTATTATTGGAGGTCCATCACCTTCAATTGGAAAGGTTGAATATTTTCATATCCCAAATAATGCATAACATGTGGGCCCTCTTTCAGCATGGAGTATTAACACAAGGCACAATAAATCAAATCAATAAAACATATCACTATCTCAAGCACTTAGCTAAAAAGCACGCATGCTGCGTAAAAACACAAGGATAAAGACAACACATTATACCAAACATAACAAAAGAACAATATTACATGAAATCAAGCTAGTAATGTCTCATATTAAAATGGCCAAATACATCGACAGCCCTTTGAACTTGTGTTATTTTTTCATTTAAATACCTGGACTTTCCCTTTCGCTTATTTTAACAGAATCCGATTCGAGAGCAGATAGTCGAAAGGCATACGAGTGCGCCTCTCGTAGACGAATACCGACTCAGTCCGCTCCTACTGTGCGGGAGTATCAGCCGGTCGGTCTAAGGGAAAGATCAAGCTTGAAAGGAATGGACGGGCGTAGGCTTAATAGTGAACGCAGACCCCCTTGCTTATAGATATGAGATCAATGACTTAAAAAAAAGAAAGATGATCTTTTAAGTTATACTTGTTGAGTACCTCATGTTACCATTGCACTTGCTGCCAATTTAACATGACAAGATCAAGGGAAAAAGGTGCTAGAAAGTGAGAGTTGGGACCCAAATTGCTGACCAAGTATGCACTTAAGACACATTTTCAGGTCCTACTGAGGAACAAGTCACACTGCTCTTCAACATATACAGCTAAGACATGAATGAGACATGACCACAAATTTCAATAGCATAATCACTGGTTAAAGAAAATGATGGAGATAAGACTTGAAAAGGGTCTTTAGTTACTTGTTGCTATCTATGCTTACCAAATGTTTCAAATTAGTAATAACTATTTTTCAAAGTTTTCTTACTTTAGTTTGACATTTGCTCCCATCTAGCTCTTGAAATGGCCAATTTGACTACTCTGAGAAGCATAACAAAGTGCACAAAGGAATCAAAACAATAAAGCACATCATTATCTCTAACAATTGGTTGCATTTATGCAACGGGGAAAGATGCGCCATAAAGACAAAATCAACAACAAATACAGCTACATTCGCCATTAAAGAAACAATACATACATGAATGAAACTGGCAATATTTTAGATAACAAACTTCACACCATGATCAAATGGTGGACGAAATCGTAACTAACTAGTTATTTGGCAAGAGAAGTTTTTACACACAGGATTCTCCATGCTTTGTTAAATAATGTTGGTTGATCCAGAAAAGTGGTCCATACATGTTCAACCAAGCAGAGCAGCAAATACCTGATGCAACAGCGAAAGAAAGATGTGTAGCTACTGCAAATGCTGCCATGACATAATAAGAAAACAAACAACAAGGGGAGGTAACTTGGCAAGATCAAGGGAAAGGAGCGTGGAAGTGAGGCTCTGGAACCCAAAATGCCCACCAAGTGTAATCACTTCTTCAGAATCTTACTGAGGCATATGTCATCGGCTCGTTCACACATAAAGGCTAAGATGTCAGTGGACAAACGCTTCCTGGAGTGGCGGAATAACTTATCTCCCTTTGCTATCAGGATATGAACTCAGATATACCACCCTTTTGGAACCATGAAAGGAAGTTCGAACATATCTATAAAGACATGAATTAAGACATGACTGGAGTTTCAAAAGCACAGCAACTGCTTCAACGGAATGATGGAGTTAAGATTCCAAGAGGATCTTCAATCTGGTTTCCTAGCTTATGACGTTCAGCGACTCCAATTTCCCGCACCATCTAAACTTAGTTCTGCTTATTTATTCACAACAGACCATTATACCACAAGTACAAGTAATAGTAGTATTGGGGCTATCATTAGCAGGAGCTTAAGAAAGCTCAGAGAGTATCAAGTCCTAAAGACTTGGCTTTCACCTTCAGGGATCTCAAGTAATGGATTGCTTCATCGATGACAACTAGCGAGTCTTTTCCTTTCCCTCCAGGGATCAGTGTCTGTAAAATACTTATTGTCTCACGAATATCATCTTTTCTTGGCCTCTTTTTCCCAGATAAAGAAACTGATGTTTCTGATACTTGATTATTGCTGTTGCCACAACTCGATTCTGCATCATCCTCTAAGTCAGAGCAAGTAAGGAGTTTCGCAGAGGTTGCAGTATCCATGAGTAATGGTTCATCACAGCCACCCTCTAACAGTTTACGCCTTTTGGTTGGCCCAGCCGAACTAGCTACATCTTCACCCGTTTCATCAAACCACTGAGGTAAATCATGAGTTGTCATTGTACTAGGCGAGTGACCTGTGCTTAATTCTTCAGCATCCTCAGAATAATCGGTATCATCATCTGAATAGAGTAGGGCATTCAGCTCTTCGGTATCCTCATGCATTTCACTTTCCACATCGTCTTCATGGTTTTCATCATAATATTCATTGCCTGAGTAAAGCCCGAATGGATAAGTACCATTCATTTTAATCTGTGGGCCACCCTTAATCAAATGAGAAGGTGCAGCGGGATTTGGACGGCATGAAGGCAGGCATTGTGCAGGAGTACCATTTGGAGAACTGTAAAGTAAAGTTGTTTGATGACCAGATTGATCAAAAACAAGAAATCTCTTCTGAGAAGATCCAGGGCCTCCATTGGCTTCTTCGCTACCTCCAAGATTTTCAACTGATTGAGGAGCAAGCTTCTCCTTCACTACAGTGCTCAAAAGAGGAGAAAAACCCTGACTGAACCGTGGTAAACAATAGAACCGATTCTGAGGTTCGGTTGGTTGGCTTGCCTTTGACTCTGGCAGCCCAGAAAATGAGAAGGGGGCAAAATCCCCTTTTACCGCAACCTCATTTGAGTAAGGAGTCATGTAAATAGGAACAGAATTCTGCTGCCCAATATTGAGTCCACAACTAGAAAAGTTCAAATGAGCTGATTGCAGATCTGGATACTGGTGATGGAACCACGACCCGTAGTCTTTTTCCATTCAACCTCAACAATCACCTGATGACCAAACCAAGAGAATCCAAAACATCAGATTAACCATACATCAGAACTTGTTCTTCAAATTCAATAAGAGATGCCAAGAACAGAGATATTGCAAATACGTACCAGTTATTTAGGTAATTCCAATTGCTTTTTGTAGTCTTGAGAAAGAAAAATATATAAAAATAAAAATTCCAGCTTAACTTGAACGCGATAACAGGAATGATCAAACTACGTTACAGGTTTCAACAACTGACGAAAATATTCAGCCTGAAATAAACAAGAAAGGAAATTAGCTATCTTCCACAACAAACAAAGGCAAGAACAAGGAATCTCTTCGACTGCAGCTATTCAAACTAGGAGATCAAGGATACAACAAAGGCTCTATAAATGGAATCATATTCAGAATTACCATAATGACGAACACTAACCTGACAATCTTGGAGAGGTTGAAAGCATGCTATGACTCTAACTATTATGGTGGAAGACCCGGCAATTCCATTTTCGTGTTTCAATGCCCGAAATTTTGTCTGGCCAGCTGCTTGGCACACCATAACTACTTGTTCCAATCCCTTCCACCAATCAACACAAGTACAACACCACAATCTTCAAGCAGATCAATCTAACACCAATGATTTCAAACAACTCCCCACCAAAACAATTGTTGGAAAACAGAAATAAATTTGTGAATCTTTCGAATAAACACCGTCTGACTATAAGGAACCACACCCCTAAATAAAATAGCAAGACTGAATACTAATGTGAGTAATTCTGAAGGGAAACAGATTCTCAGCTGATCATGAGAAGGTAACAAGGTATGACGATAAAACGTGTGGATCCCATTGAAGATTGCTAACAAAATACAAACTTCTGAGGTATAAAAAATGAACCACTTATCAAGATTTCAAGAAAAAACTGATTTCTTGGAGGGTATTTTACAGAATAACATGACAGTATAAGTTCAAGGAGATAACTTTCCTATATACATCAACTGATAAACTGCACCACAGCATACTGTTCCTCACTTCAGTCAATTCAAAGCTCCTGCAAACATTCACATACAACATCAGATATAATAGCAAGAACATCATATGAAAACATGATTATAGGAAAAAAAAAAAAGATCTTTACACAAATAGCCAGCCGATTCACTTTTTACATCCTATAGCCAGTATACACAGATTATACATATTATACATGAATTATGCATTTATTATACCTCGACCAGCTACTTCTTGCATCCTCTAGCCAATATACACATATTATACATGGATTATGCATATATTATACATCGACCGGCTATTTTTTATTTAAGCTGTTGATGACTACTATTTAACTTAACTTTTCAACAAAAAAGAGAGTAGGAATCTAATGAATGCACGCCTGACTATTGAGAAAATTGAGGGGGTGGGGTGAATTATTAGCACAAAGATTAC
Source organism: Petunia x hybrida (assembly GCA_037355625.1). Classification (NCBI taxonomy): domain Eukaryota; kingdom Viridiplantae; phylum Streptophyta; class Magnoliopsida; order Solanales; family Solanaceae; genus Petunia; species Petunia x hybrida. The sequence goes on along the minus strand of JBBBVM010000048.1, from coordinate 5,233,021 downwards.
TTTTTTGCTTTTTGACCTTATAGTCTTTCTACATAATTACTTTAATTTTTAACTTTCTGAGTAGCTTTCTTGTCATAAATTAAGGCATTAATTAATTAACCATGGTAAATCATACTAATATAGGACAGTAAAAAATTCAAGACATATGGCCTGAATATATGTACTACTATAAGCTAAAAAATTATTATTTATCTCATTACAATATAGTATAATTTGTAGTAGTAGTTTCCATTATTAGAGTTCCATAGATAATATCAAGATCTACTTTTTTTTGTTGATAAGGAGATAAAGGCAAGATCTTTAGTGAAAAATTCAACAAAAAATGCAAAAAAACATGTATAAAATCTTAAACTTAGAAAACCAACAACAACAACATAGCCAGTATGAGACCACAAGTGGGGTCTCGAAAGGGTGAGGTGTAAACAAGCTTTATCTCTACCTCTCGGATGAGGTAGAGAGGTCGTTTCCGATAAACTCTCAGCTCAAGAAAAACAGTTTTGAAAACGAGTTTGGAAAACCAACAACATAGTCAGTATAATCCCACAAGTAGGATCTCGAGGGGCTGAAGTATAAACAAACCTTATCACTGCCTCTCTCGAGTGAGGTAGAAAGATTGTTTCCGATAGACTCTCCGTTCAAGAATAACAGTTTTGAAAATGAGTTCGAAAAACCAACAATACATACAACAAAAACATGCAACCCCATGTAATAAAAACCATATATTACTAAGAAAAAAAGGGACTTACAGAGAATGAAAACCAAGAAATAGTAGAGAATTTGGAAGAGATTTTTTGAAGGCAAGAGAGAGAGACAATGTGTGTGTGTGTGTAAGTATAGAGTACAGTCAAAGATAAGGTGGGATGAATATATAATATAGACTTTATAAAGAGAAAAATAAAAATAATATAATCTTTAACTTTGGGTGGTGACATTAATTGGTTTCATGCGTGCGAAATGCACGCTTGGTTTAGTGTACAATCATATCTCATATGTCTTCCTTTTTCTTTTTCTTTTTCTTTTTTTTTTGGTGTCGGTGGGTCCCACTTTTTTTTTTAAAAAGAAAATGTTCAATTTGAGATTATAATATTTGGTTTAAAATGCTCTTAATCAAGAACAAGACCCTGTTTAGGTGGGCTTAAAAGCTGCTTATTTTAAGTAGCTTCTAAGTCAAAAAGTGACTTAAAAGCTTACTTTTTAAGCAACTTATGGCTTTTAAGTTCAAAAATTTTGAGGTTACCAAACATATTTTAATGGGCTTATGAGCTTAAAAGTTTAAGCTCACCCAAACGGGCTCCAAATACCGTTGTTGAACGTAGCAAAATGGTTTTGCCACGTAAAACAACCGTGTTTGGTACTATTCTGGATCGACTAATTCGATTCAGGTAGGAAGTCCCTTCTTGGGATAAAGGTCAAGCAATCAAAGATGACCGAATCCTAAACTGAATTGAGATGTATGGTTAATGGTAGAACTTAGAAAGGTGGTAGCAGCATCCCACTTATTTTGAGTTGATTGTCTTTATGGTCATTCAATTTTGGGTAATTGGCCACTATGATCACTTATTTTTATTTTGTCTTTCTATGATCACTCAACTTTACCTCAATAAACTTTCATGGTCATCCAATACAAGACTTTACAAACTTCTGTTAAGTGTATGCTGATGTGACAACTTTAAATTTATGCAAATATTAGGGTTGGGTGGGGTTTAAAGTGGGTTGGTCCTAAATGATTTTAGTTTTTTTTTTCTGTAATTTTCATAAAAAATAAAGTTGTCACGTCAGCATATAGTTAACAGAAAATTGTAGAGTTTTGTGTTGGATGACCATGAAAGTTAATTTGGTAAGGTGACCATGAAAAGACAAAATAAAGATAAGCAACCATAGTGGCCAATTACCTAAAATTGAGTGACCATAGAGGCAATCAACCTCACGTATTTTTCATTCACAATATTTATTCGAATTAAGTTATATACATCGAAAGATTTTCAAGATAGCTAGCATTTCGAAACTTCTCACTATAAACGAAAGTAAATTATATTTTGTTGTTGATATTTTGTCAGTTTGTTTCGTTTTTGTTATTTTATTTATTTTATTTAATGTTCTTAAGCGATTGAATTTGAATCTAAATAATTGTTTGTTGAACTCATTCGAAATAAATATATTTATTCTAATTTTCCAAAATAAAATCAGACAGTAAAGAATCCAAAAGAAAAAAAAAACAAAATGTTTCGAAAAATATAAGAAAAAATAAGTTTTTCTCTGGTTGTGAAGAGGCCCCAGCCCCAGGGGCACTTGGTTGGACCCTGTGAGTGGTAGTATCATGATTTTTCCAATTTCGCTTTCGTTTGGTTAAGTCATAAAAACAACAAGAAGGTTTTTTATTCAACATCCTTTTATTGATTTAATTTTGGTTAATCATATCTTTTGTTTACTCCTTTTGTTTGTTTTGGGTTTGAATACTAAACTGCGTCATTCACATACTATTTATCCAAAGATTATAATATATGTGTTACTTTGCCGCGAATAATTTGCAACGAATAATGGTACAGAGAATTTTATATGATACTTAGTATATAATTAGACATGAATGCATGAAATTTCTACTTTAAATGTCTTGACTACAAATTTGATGGATTGTATAACTTTCTTTCTTTTTTCTATGCCCTTTTTTGGGAGGTAATTCAACCGTGGCATTGGTCAATTTCAGATGTAAGACCAAACTTTTGCATTTTCAGAAAAGGAAAAACAAAATGGACAACAGCATCCTATGTGTAACGAGAACACCCAAAACCACCCAGTGATGGGTGCACTGGATAGGATTGCTCCTCCCTTAGTCAGAGATCTCGGGTTCGAGTCCTAGGTATGAAAAAATCTTTGGTAGGGAGCGCATCCCCTCGAATGGAGCTTTACGCGGCGCGAATCCGGATCAGTTGGACTCCCATGAGAGTACCGAACACGGAGTGGAAAATAAAAAAAAAGAAAGAAAACACCCAAATCATTTGAAACTTGACCATTCAAACCATGAATCATACAAGCATAGTGTGGCCCCTCTAACCAGCTGTTACTACTTGATAATGAAGATTCACTATATCTGTTCTTATTTCAATCCATCAAGAACTCTTTTTCAACATATGACTAGATAGAATGGTTGAAAATATTTCAATCCATTAAGTAATTTGAATTTCGACTCTTGAGAAGGGAAAATATACTCTTTAGAGAGTCTATATCATGCAAATTCATTAATCAGGTCAATATATTTCGAATACCGTTGATAAATTAAGTACTTTACATGTTTGAATAAGATTTTAAGGGAGAAAAAACAAAGGATTATCAAGGGAAGAAAAATAAAGGGAATGATGAAATAATGTGGCTTACTAAAGAGTACAATATATAATACTTTTTCATCATTGTTTGAGAAAAAAAAAAAAAAAAAAGACCAGCGCCCTTTATTCCACTCGCACTAATTGGCAAGAAGTATTTAATCAACATTACATTACTTTACTCTTCAACCTTCTCACTTTTTCTTCCCTTTCTTTTGCTTTACTAAATAATAGAGAGTAGTGAAATCCATTATTATAGCATGCAAATGTAACTAGCTATTGTACTTTTGCCAGCCATGCCCATACCCTTGTGAATTTTTTTTTTTTTTTGGTTTTCCACCCGGTGTCCGGTACCGTTATTGGAGCCCCGACTAATCCGGATTCGCGCTGCGTAGGGCCCTATTCGGGGGGAAGCGCTCCCTACCAGTGATTTTTCCATACCAAGGGCTCGAACCCGAAACCTCTGGTTAAGGGAGGAGTAGTCCCATCCACTACACCACATCACTTGGTGGTTATACCTTGTGAATTAACTTTCACTATAAACCTTAGACCAGCTATAGTTTTTATTATTGCCAGACATGTCTCACTATCATGGGTATATATGAATTTAGATTGATTAAAATCTTTCATATATTTAATTATGTTTCTTTATAAAATGATGGCAGTTGGCATCAAGATCACCCACTTAATGGTGTTAGAACTTAAAAAAAAATCAAGAAAATAAGTTGTCCTAATTATGTTGAATTCTAGAACTGAAACTCCTAAGTTAATCATTCATTTTATACGTGATAGCGCAAATATTCTCTCTAGTGGATAGTTTTAAACTCTATAAATGCTGGTTTAATATTTTTTTTTTTTTTTTTGTTGATTTGAAGATCATAGAGCAGGTGAAATTTTGAAAACGATAGTCAAACTCTCAACCGTTCCCTTCTTTGACTATTGCTCTAATCACACCTAAATTTAATCTTTGTTACGTAATAGGTGACATATGTGGAATGCCCCATCTAATGGAGGTTATGACTTATAAGCATTGTTACTAATACTAGTGAACGGCTTACTAAACTAAGCAATGATTATCACAAGTGAGTATCGCAGTAGAATGGATATGATTTCTCCATCCTCGAGTTCGAGCTCTAAAATGAAAAGTTTAAAACTCTTTGATAAAATGTGCTTCCTCCTTTAATTAATCGGACTAGTGAATCCAAAGACCAGATGGTTATATCACAACTTACCAACTTTTAGAAGATTGATAAAGGTTATTCAAGATCATGTAAAATGAAGAATTGTTTTGGTACGGCACATTTTACTTATTCGATGCAAATTTAAATTAGTCGAGTAAGTAGGTTTTGGAGTCCAAATATTAATATTAAAGAAAAAGAGGAAGACAATGAAACATAAAATGAACAATCTATATAAATTACTTAGTTAAAGAAATGAAAGTGGATGTACTATATATAGTGCCTAATGAAACCATGGTTGGACTAAGATTTAATAACTCTAAAGACCATGATTTGATCACCTGAAACAAATCTTTTGCACAGATGAGAAGATCCAAGGCATCTAATAATTTATTAACCATAAGTGTAAACTTTGGATAATAATAGGGTATGCTTTGATAATTCAAATGCCATGTTGTTTGGAGTGGGGGGAACAATATACATCAAGTTTAATTGGGTCTACCCTTTTGGTGGCAAATACTTAAACCCTCCATCACTCTACTAATTTTTTATGTATAATACACAATTATAGCAGATGTAAAAGCAAAGGATTCCTCAAGGCACGTCTTAGCCCTAATTTATTCATCCTCCATACTTGCTTTAGTTATCTTTTCGTACAATAATCAAGATTCTATAATACTTTATTATGTTTCATATACAAATATTTTTATTAATTTCATTACATTTCAAAATTATTGTTTAAGTTTGATACGTGTCGAGGAGCCACTCAAAATATGAATTTAATGACCACTTTATTGGAAGTGAGACAGTTTTAGAAGGTCTTTGATGTTCAAAGTACACCCACCCACAAAAATAAAAACATACTAATTCTACCTTAAGTTAAATGTCGATTTCAATTGGATTATCCAATTTTACACGTAAACACAAATTTAAGAATTATGTTCAAATTTGACCTACCTATTTCATGAACCTTATCGACATAACAAGTGTATCAAAAGGCTTGAGTTCCTACAAGAGGATCTAGTTGCATAATTCTTCTTGGATTTAAAAAAAAAAAACAACATACATATATACAGATTCAAACTTACCGATCGACTCTAAATTTTACATCAATTTCTAATTTTTTGCATCATTAATTAACAAACATGAGATGTAGTAATACCTAGTTCTGATTACAAAAACCTGAATTTATTGTTTATATGAAATATATATATATTTGTTTAAAGTGTTGGAAGTTGCACTATAAATGTACATCATCATTTTAAAGCCAAGTAAAGTGGCACTATAAATAAAGAATTGAGGCACACATGTGGGCATTAATGTGCAATCTTTTATGTCATGATCATCAGAATAGTTAATTTCATGATGCTTCGGCAACAAAAGATCTCATAAGAGGTTATCACGGGTTTCCCCTATGCAAAAATTATGGCTTCGGGGTTAAGGTCTCTGCTCATGATTAAGGGGTAACAAAAGTTCAGCAATTAATATACAAAGAAATTAGAAAAAGGACATACATTTAGCATGTTTAACAAATAAAATTTGAATTTAGAGTCATCTAGTACATATAACTTTGTTTCTTAACCAGGTGTTTCAAGGTTCGAATTTGATTACATTCTTTTCTTTTTGTTTCCTTTCGCCTCATTGATGAACTCATGCGAATATTGTTAGTCCTGCGTTCAAATAAATCAGAAAATACAAACAGAAGTGTATAATCAGTGTGTAAGGAACGATCGCGAGCCCACAAGTTACTTGTGTCTCCTTAAGAAATCTAACCCCCTCACAGTTGCCCAAGGTTCACGGGTTAATTTCTCCCAGGATGGAACGGGATAACAGTTCTACGGTAGCGGCACTTCAAACCGTAGAACTCTGCGAACTCAAAAGAACGGAGCGAACCACACGACTTACTTTAGTATGCAGAAAAGAGAGGGAATAATCAGATGGTATTTCTGTGTGTTCTGTCTATCTCAAAAGACTGACGAAAGACAAGTATATATAGCCAAGGGAAGGCAGAATATGAAGAGATACAACCGTTGAAATGTAGCTGTTACAAAAACGACCACACTAATGGCTATATAACGGGAAAATGTGGAGGTATGAATCAATCTGAATTCAATTTAGATTCCCGTTAATTGACCGAAGCCGAGACGAGCGAGCGACGATGCGAGGCTTCCCTTCTTCTCAACCCTTTTAAGAGTTAAAAAGAAGCACTTCTCTATTTGAACCCAACAAAAGCCTTTTCCTCTACCAATGTGAGAGAAAGTGCATTTCCCTTATAAAAAGGAACATTTTCACCTTTCCACCCATTTCCCATTCACACTCTTCTCTTCACATTCCAAAACCCCAACAAAAATAATACAATAAGCATGTTATATACAACAAATCAATTAATACATTCTACTTAATATGTATGGACGAATTTATAGGTTTAAATATGATCAATCATAATAAATTAATGTGGTTTAGTGTAAGCACCTTAATATTCATATTATCTCCCAATTGCACGAGGAAGAGGGTATTAACATAGGATAATGAGAGTATTGGTGGGAGGAGTGGGGCATGGAACCATTTGGTTGTGTTTGTGGATTTTCCAACAGACATTTCCACGCTTAGAAAGCTAAATGCACCTCTCTTCCTACCAGCACTATGAACAAACGTTTCTTTTTTCAACATTTAAAAATACTTAGTATATATTTTTCTATTATTACTCACAAACCCAATACAAAAAGTGCAGAGTAAAAGGAGGGAATCCCTTGCATGCTTCATATTAATTACTCACCCCACCACCACTTACTAACACTTTTTTATATTTAAAATTTCACCCACTTCTTACACTTTTTATCTCTCTAGCTATTACACTTTAAGCATGGAATGACATATATTTGTATTATTACTTATATTATTATTATAAATCATAAAGGGAAAAAACCTCCATTACAAGGTGTCAACCCTTTTTTTGTTTGATTACTTCTAGCTAATTACCTAGTTTTGATTAATCTAATTAACCTAATAAGGCACTGAGAATCACGACAGGAGATAAAATTTCTTTAATTGTATCCTATTTATTGCCACTTTCTTAAGGATTTTATTATATATGTGCACATCTACACATACATAAAATGTTCGTTAATTAAAAGAGAATTTTGCGACATCATTTTTGGAACTAGGTTTTTGCATGTTGTTTTCCTTGGAAAGCAAGAAAACATGCATGAACTTATCTCATCATGATCGCCTAGATGTGATGTTCAAGTTCTTAAGATGTGTAAATAATATAAGTGTGTGGGACTTCTAACATATTAATTTTTCCCCTCAACAACAATGAGAAAAAACAATTTGGGTTGATATTTGAAGAAAAAACATAAGCATGGTATTTAATTTTTGCAATTTCGGCAGCTAAATTCAAGAAAACAAGTTTCATTATTTATTATTTCTGAAAATATTTGATGTCGTTCAAAAAGGGGAGAAGGAAAGAAGAGTTTCTCTCTGCATGTGTTAACCCAATTAGTACCCAACCACATATATAGGTTACAATCACAAGGCAATAATACCTTGGTGGAAGATGAAGTAATGTCGTTATATGCGTCCACTTGAAGTAAATAGACGAAATGTTTGGGTTGCCCCTCCACATATTGAGAAAAGGAAACACTATATATATATATATATATATATATATATATATATATATATATATATATATATATATATATATATATATATATATATATATATATATATATATATATAACATGAATGCTATGAAACAGAGTTTTAGTTACCATATAGACTTTGTAAGAATAAACTTTAATATGATAAAACCTATCCAATTCAATGGAGGATCTATAAATTTATATAGGAGATTCAAAACTACTAAAATATCACAATTAGAAATTGAACTTGTAACTTACAACAATTTTGATTTGGATTAAAATAGCCCAAAAACATTCTTAATATGGTGTGATATTATCCGCTTTTACAGCTTGCACGGTTTTTCCCAACCGGTCTCACACTTCTAAAAATCTTCCCGTCGAATTAAGTTCCAGTTGACCCATCACCACAAATGGCTTTTTATTTAGAGATTCATATATTGTATGCCACAATATCCGCATATTTGGGTGTGCATTTTTGAAGCTACAAGTTAAGATAGTAAACATGCTGGTAAATGGTCAAAGACAATTAATCATGTCCCTCTCGAAGTCACGGGTAAAGGCAGTAATCCGGCTCCCAGCGGGCAAAGGCTAAGTCAGTTTCCACACCATCTTCAAAGTCGTCATGCTAACATTGGCTCTAACACTAGTTGTTAGGCTAAAAGCTTTCTTCAAAAGACATTAGACCATTAAGAGATCCTTACATCTCATTCGTGCGCTCCAAAACTTTTCATCTATCATTATGTGATTTTGTTCGCACTCTCAACACGCTGAACTTTTGCCACTATATTAGAATCTTCCCTATTATCGTTGGGATTCAACAACTTACATAATTTAAAATAATAATTATGACCCTATCTGTATAGTATAATTTTCGCGTGTAAAGATGATTCAATTGAACCGTACTTGCCTGCGCATATAGCTCCAACACAGCTCTATAACCTAGTGTCAAATTTCAGTGATCAAATTTCGAAAATGCTCAAATTATAATGGAAATTAATTAAGCATTCTGCTCTGCACATGAATGCATTAACGCGTTAACAAATTTGTTCAACTCACTTCTACTGTACTAATAATTAGTGAAAGGTTCGCATAAGCTAAGACGTCAAGCCATGTAATTATATCAAGCCAAATCGAGTATACTCTCGTACCAAGCTAATCAAACTTTTTGTACCAAGTGGACCCAAGCCTTTTTATTTTTTGGATAGAAATACGAAATATTATATATATTAAAGCATGTCTACAACGGGATTGAAGGCCCGTTGTGCATCAACATTGCTGCCATAGCTGGCAAGAATATCACAACATTCATAGAAAATTGTTCTTGGACATGAGAGTCCATTAGTCATAAAACCTAAAGTGGACCCAAGCCTTGGTATAAGCTTTGTTTTATTTTTTTTGGTAGAGTCGAGCATAACAAATCTTTACTAGTAGTACAATTTTTTTTAACTCATATATGGGGATTGACATTGCAGTGGTTGCAATTTTAATCTCATCAACGGCCTGCCCCTCGTCTTATAAAACCTCTGTTTATTATTTTTGTCTTGAGACTATAAATCAAAATTGTCAAAGCTTTTATAAGTCTAAATCAACAAATATTAAATAGTAAAGTATATTTTAGCAACACCACATTTTCAACTTTGAACTAACTAAAGACAAGTAGTAGGAGTAATTAAAAGTTAGCTTTGCCTACATTTTTGCTAATGAGTTGCATCGCATCCATAATACAGCGGCGTTGGCCTTTTCAAAGAGCTTGAATTACCAATGTGGAAATCAGGCAGTTGACCTAAATGGACCTAAATCTCTTTGAAAGTTATATATACACATAGACAGCATCATAAATTATTACATTGTCAATATAATTTAACATACTATATTGGGTTAATTATAATTTATTCTATGTTATTAACATATGCTTATCACTTCAATCCCTCCTCAGTGCCTTCCGAGTCGAGCCTGTCGCACCGGATTTTCCTAGTGCAGTTTACATCTCTTGTGTGGTTTGCAGGCTATTATACAATGAGGGTTTACCCAGTGCGCACAGTCAATAGGCTGTAGCGGCTGCAAGTTTTCCTGAGGTTCCAAAAAAAAAAAACATATGCTTATCACGTAGAATTGCATGTATTTACAATGACATGATTGTGTAAACTTTTTTTTTATAGCGTTAGTGCATAGGTAAATACCTATATTATACCCTCTAGTTCAAATCAATATTTTAAATTTCCATGCTCAATTAATATCTACAATAAAATAATCAGAGGTGGACTTAGGATTTGAGGGTGTCGGAGGTATCACAAAATTTAACATAGATATTTAAGGGTACCAAGTACTATATATATCCAATTTTAAGGTATACTAATATAAAATTTTTACCGACGTCAACAGGTGATCGGTGGTATATCAAAACGTTTGTCTGGAATATATTTTTCTTTGCTATATCAAAATGTCGTTATAGAGAATATGTAATACTATAACTAACATGAAAATTTTCTTTAATATAAAACATGCTATTGTGAAATGTTATTATAAAAATTTAACCATTATGGCGTGAGAATTGCATGTATTTACAATGACATGATTGTGTAAACTTTTTTATAGCATTAACGCATAGGTAAATTCCTATACCTCTAGTACAAATCAGTATTTTAAATTTCCATGCTCAATTAATATCTACAATGGAGCCTCTTTAAAATAATCAGAGGTGGACTTAAAATTTGTGAGTATCGGAGGCATCACTAAATTTAACTTAGATATTTTAATTAATTGAGGGTATCAAGTACTATATATCCGATTTTAAGGTATACTTATATATCTATATATATAGAATTTTTACCGACATTAACATGCATATGTCGGTGCTATATCAAAACGTTTGTCTGGAATATATTTTTCTTTGCTATATCAAAATGTTGTTATAGAGAATAAGTATGTAATACTATAACTAACATGAAAATTTTGTTTAATACTCCTATAAAACATGCCATTGTGAAATGTTATTATAAAAATTTAACCATTATGGCGTGAGATTTGATTGTCACTCAAATCTAACCCCACGCCCACAGCAGCTAAGGTGTAATTGACTTACAGTTTGTCTTAAAGTTTGGATAGGGAGAAGTGGTCAAACAATAGTTTAATCCCTTTTGTGTTATGGGGGTGGTGGAGTTTGCACGCATGCTAAGCTGCAGAGATGAGAAGATCTTTAAACAGATATATACGACAGAAGATGGTGTGCTAAGCTGGGATTTTGAGCAGAAGATAAACGGCGTGTCAAAAAAAAATATATATATATATATATATATATATACCGACAGTGTAAAAAATATTTTATATTGCTGGCTCACCTTTTACCTATTGTAATACTATTCCAACCATTCCAAAATGGATTACACTATTTTCTTATTAGTCGTTCCAAAAAGAATGTCATAATTCTAAATTTGAAAATATTTTTTATTTGAAATTACTACTTTACCCTTAATGAAATGCTTTATAGCCACATATTTATGTATGACTTATTTTGGACCACAAGTTCCAAAAGTCTTACCATATTTCTTAAATTCCGCTCCAAGTCAAACTATGACAACAATTTTGGAACGGATGGAGTAGTATAGGAAAGTAACTTACTCTATTAAAAGACTTTCATTTTTACATCCAAGATTAGAACGAGCTTGCCGGCGGACCACTGTCGTCCCATTCTTGAGTGAGCTGGAGCACAGCCATCTTATCCACTGAATATTAAAATTAGCTGTAGTCTTAAGACGAAGGTCTATCGGAAACAGATTTTTTATTTTTATGGGGTAAGGTCTGCGTATATGTTATCTTTTTCATACCCCATTTGTGGAATATTACTGAAATTATTATTGTATTAAAATTACTTGTAGATAACTTGTGTATGATTTGTTAGTGTAAAAAATTATATAAACAAACAGGTGCTAAAACTCCAAAAAAAAAATAAAAAAGAAAAAAGAAAAGGGCTGTGGTTGGATTTGGCATGTGAAAATGGAAAAGGGAAGGAGTCAATCAACAAACAGCGACTATCGCGGAATAGCTTCGCCGTCAGTTGGCGTGCTTTTAGGCGTGTTTCTTCGCTTTTTTCACTCACATTTTTTTTTTTTTTGGTTTCCCACCAGGTATTCGGTACCCTTATTGGAGCCCGACTAATCCGGATTCGCGCCGCGTAGGGCCCCATTCAGGGGGAAGCGCTCCCTACCAGTGATTTTTCCATACCCAGGGCTCGAACCCGAAATCTCTGGTTAAGGGAGGAGTAGTCTCACTACACCACATCACTTGGTGGTCACAATTTCTTTTTCCACTATAGTACTACTATTTTTAATTCTTTCCTACAGATTTTACCCCCTGCTTATTTCGCGATTTGGCCCCTTTTCCTGCCTTCAATGGCCAATGTTCTTGTTTTTTTTCTTGTATCCGGTACTAGCATTAGTGCTTGACTAAATTGAATTCGCATTGAAACATTTTATTTTAGAAGTTACACGTTATTTATTAAAGATAACTAATTTTGAAAGCTCAAATCCGAGACATGATTATGAGTTGAAGCATGAAGGGTACATACCATCCTACCACAACCGATAATAGTTATTGACTTGACTTTTGCTCTTGCATTGTGTAAACATTTTAGTAAAAGCGTGTTTAGATGTTACTGTATTAATTATTAGAATAAGCTGGTAAATTTAAAAGTAATTTTGTTTATCGTAATACATGTACAAAATTCAGTATTAAGTTTGTTTCGACATGCATGCAATCATTAAATAGTCGTAAAGATTAAAAAAACAAAAAATAAAATAAAATATCAAGTACTCTATCCGTTCCACAATGGATGACATGTTTCGGATTTCAAGAGTCAAACGAGTTTATCTTTGACTGTAATATTTTCATATGTCTTTTAAACATTTTGAATTATTAATTATTGTGACTTATAGTGCTTTTTATGTAGTTTTTAAATATATAAATATCGCTCCAAAAAACTTAAAGATTATATGTACAAATTCACCGTTAAAATGAACTCGTTTTACTCTCGAAATCTGAAATATGACATCCTTTTTGTTAGATGATTTAACATCCATTAAATATTACTGTATCTAATGGGGCAAATTATGTATTCCCCCAATAGAAAATTGCAAGAGTCGTGTGGAGTCTTGAGTGCAAACAAGATCTCTTTTATAGTTCTTCAAAGCATTATATTACGCATGGTTTAGGGGTCAATTCTTTGTCTTTGTTTTCTTGTAGCTCTGTGTTAGTATCAGAAAGTCCAAGATTTTAAAGTACAGTCCTACTAACCATCCTCCCTTTTCCCAATGATAGCAATAGGTGACTAGCAGTGTGAATATATTACTTATAGCTCTTACAACTTACTACTCTGCTGTAAAATCTGTAACATATAAAGCTCTTTAACCATAAGCATGGGCTTCGATTCTTGTTCCAAACGTCAAACCTTTTCAGTGCAGCAATCACTAAAATGATGTTGCCAATACGACCATAGATTATTTATTGGATTTTAATTATATCAAATGTTGTGCAAAGGTTTTCAATATTACCATATACTCCTAACAGATCGAGTTATTCAATTTGCTACAAGTACTAGAGTAATTTTTACGGAAAAGAAACACACCATACCATTTTGCCGCCAAAAATGCCATACCAGACGTGCCCAAGTGCATTTAAGACTTTTCGCATGGGTACCACGTCAGGTGTGGCATTTTGGACGGCAAAATGGTATGGTGTGTATCATTACCCTAATTTTTATTGTTAAAGTTAGTATTATATTAGACTTGTTATAACAATTGTTCGTTACCAGTAACTTAACTTTATGGTATAAAATGCTACGGGGTATAACTATTTTTACTATCAGTGTAGATCAATTAAAATATTAATTTGCATAGAGAGAAGGGGAATTTACAAAAATGCCCATCAAACCCTATTTATTTACATCTCCATATCCATTACATTTTTACCCACAAACTTATTTACACTGTATATCCATCTTTGTTTTATTTTACATCTTTGTTTTATTTTACACCATTTTTGTTTTATTTTACACCATAAATTTCAAAAATCTTTATTTATTTCTTAAATTTTGTATCGAGTCAAACTATGATACATAAAGTGGAATGGAGGGAGTAGTTAGTCTGCTCTATAGTTAAGAAAGTATAATCGAGCTTTATAAAAAGAAAACATACAAATGATTTACATGGTCAATGAAGCTAAGGTAAGGTAATAATTAGTCATTGGGGACAAACGCTAACTTGTTTTGAGACAAACCAACCCATAACCTGACTAAAGTATTTAAAGGGAAATAAGTGAGATATTTAAAGAGTAGATATAGAATAGTTCAGAAAAATGCTCCAGTAATAATTAGGGCTATAATTAGATGTTTTTCTTAAGGGTGGTGAATAACCAATGTTAGAGCAAATGTATGAAGTTGAGGTCAACTTCATACAAAACTTTGAAGTTGGCCTCAACTTCATATTTTTCGTCAAGTTAAACTTGAACTTTAAGACCTCAAGTTAGGCTTAAACAAAAGGGATTTACAAAAATGTCCATCAAACCCTACTTATTTACATATTCATGCCCATTACATTTTTACCCACAAACTTATTTACACTGTATACCCATCCTTCTGTATACCTATCTAGTATACAGTATACTCCCATGGTATACTTGTTACACTATACTCTCAAATCCTTCTGTATACCTATCTAGTATACAGTATTACTCTTAAATCCATAAAAGAAGTATACTTAATTTGATATACCAATATAATGCAATGGTATACAGTTAAAATTGGGAAGGTGTGCACATAGTGTAAATAAAATAGGCTAGATGGGTATTTTTGTAAATAAAATGAGATGCATGGGTATTCCATGTAAACTAATTTTTTTTTGGCAAAAACACGTAAATAATTTATTTTTGTGGGCATGTGTAAATTCCCCTAAACAAAATGCAAACTCGTCTTATAAAGTGGATGTAAGTTAAATATTTTTGAAAAAGTGATCGTTTTTTAAAGAGCAATTTTGTATCATAGGGTGGAAATGATACAAGGTAGCTGCTCTAAGGCTGCTATTTATGGTTTTAGTCACTGAATTATGAATTTTATTTTTCAGTTCCAAATATGTCCTGAAATTAAGCATTTTGTCCAAACCTTCACGACACTCTGTAGTACTGGCTCGTTCTTAAATAGCAGCCCCTAAGAATGGCTGGTTGTGCACTTTGCTCCCTATCGTAGGTGTCGAAGTAAAAATTTCGTGTATGGGTTTGTTTGACGCGCGCTAATTGATTTGTAGCCGTTAAAAATAAATTCGCTGAGAAATAGCCACTTCCGGACAAATCCCAGTATAAATGCTGGGGTTTTGAACAAGTTTTGTTCAAAGCCCAAGCATTTATACTGGGAAGCTTCAGTAAACTAACCCAGTATAAAATACTGGGGCTTTGAACAAGTTTTGTTCAAGGCCCCAGCATTTTGTTATGGGACTTTGTATAAAGCTTCAGTCCCATAACAAAATGCTGGGGCTGTGAACAAAATTTGTTCAAAGTTGTTCACAGCCCCAGCATTTTGTTATGGGACTGAAGCTTTATATATAAAGTCCCATAACAAAATAATGGGATTTATCCCTTTGATGAGACCTTTGTTATGAGAATAAATCTCATTATTTTGTTATGGGATAAAGTCCCATAACAAAATAATGGGAAATCCCATAACAAAATCCCATTATTTTGTTATGAGACTTCTTCAGCCCCAGTATTTTGTTATGGGACTAGTCTGGGGTGTTTTTCCAACGCTAATGGAGCTTAAGTGTGCGCGCGAATTTTTGGCTATTCTTCAATGAATTTTGAAACGCTGGATAGTCCCCAATGAACGCGTGCAAAAATGGCTACTGATCAAAATTTCCCGGTGAATACAATTTTTGTTTTTTTAAGAATTGAGCACTTTTGATACCCGTTATTGAATAATTGAGCATTTTTTTAATGGTATTAAATTTTTTAGCACTTTAAAGATATTTTCACTTCTACCCCTGCAAATCGTTTCAGGCAGCGTTTCCTTGTAACAACTAACGTCTCCGTCAATTTAGCCAAAGCTATGGCGGCGGCGTAGCCTTACAACATCGTCTCTGTCAATTTAGTCGGAGTTATGGCAGTATCTTTGACTTGTACTGCGGAGATTGACGAAAATCGTGTTTGTTGTTGTTAACGATGACTGACACCAGTTCTTCTACCAATTCCTCGTCGGAGCCACGCACATCTTGTGACGGCAATGAGACCCATTGTGAGTGATGGTCTTTGTCGATTGTGGTGGTGGTGAAGGTCTGGATGAGAAAAGATGTGGTATTTTTTGTGATGGTTTTGATAAAGAGTTCCGCTGGTTCCAGCAATTGCGGCTTTGGAGAGACGGTGGCTTTGGGGATTGGATTACTAAAGAAGATGAAGAAATTAACCCATGGGATTTTTTAATTTTATTTAAGAAATTAACCCATGGTTTTTTTTAATTTAAATAACCAACAACAACAACATATCCAGTATAATCCTACAAGTGGAGTCTGGGGAGGGTGAGATGTACCCCCACCAAAGTGGAGAGACTGTTTTCGATAGACACTCGATTAGGACAAATATTTTCAGAACATTTTTAAAAACAAACAAAAAATTTTGAAAACCTAATAGAAAATAAAAAGGTAAGAAACACCATGATATCTCAAGTACTCACATATAAACTATAACAACAAGAGCAAACAGAAGATAACATTAGCGATAAGGACGCAAGATAAGATGAAACAACTATGCATAGGAATACTAAAGCTAGAATGACAACAACCACTCACCTTCTACCTAACTTTCTACTCTAATCCTCGACCTCCACTTTTTATTTAAATAAATTTTTTATATTATGATAAGTGATAACGTTTTTTGTTTGTTTACAATGTACATAATATTTGGCTCAAAATATGAATAAATTATGCCTGATCGGTCTCATTTATATTTTTGTGAATTTTTATATATGAGCAAAGTGATGATGATTTGGTCTCATTCAGTTGTAAAATGGACAAAGTTGTTTGGCTTATTTGTAAAATGGACAAAGTTGTTTGGCTCACTTATAAGTAAGCGGACAAATCGTCTTGATTTTAAATTTTCGTATGTATTATTATGGATGAATAAAGTAAGTACAATTTGGTATCATTTATTTACAAAGTAAACATGATATTTTTCTCACTATATGAATAAATGATGTCATATTGGTTTTATGATAAGTTTTTCTTTGAATTTTTGTATATGATCAAAGTGATGACAATTTGGACATATTTATTTGCATAATCTTCATCGTATTTGGCTCACAATATGAACAAATGATGTTGATATATGAATAAAGTGATAACGATTTGGTGTCATTTATTCACAATATGGATATGATTTTTAGTTCACTACATAAATAAATAGCGATAAATTGGTATTAATTTCTCCTTTGTAGGGGATCAGTAGCATTTGTGTATTTCAATGGTTTCTCCCTTTCCTCCTTAAGTTATATAGTATGAAACAATTCGAAGTGCATCCATATTTTGCATACTAGGTAACTTCAACTTTTCATTTAAACCATAACTTGAGCTGCCTTTTGTTATCTTGGATATTTGCAGGGGATGGTGTCTTACTTCTTAAGTCTCTTGAAATTGCACTCAGCTTTTACCTACTTCCTGTATATCTTACCAAGACAAATGTAAAATTTTCCCTTCTTTTTTTTTTTTTATAGCAAAGGTCATGCTTAGTGACTAATTTTATTAATAATAATAAAGATCTCAATCAAAACAATACAAATAAAGGGAGCTAGACCTTACCTTATTATTCCTAATGAGGCACAATCTCAACTAGCTAACAACTATGTAAGAAAAAAGAACTCGAAAGCACTAAATACATGGTGATCATCATAGAGTCTATCAGGGGCGGATCCACTATAGGATCCGCGGTTCCCGTGAACCCATGCTACTCCCGCAAAACTAACTATCTTATGTATATATTTTTCAAAATTTGTCTAATATGATATTCGGGAACCCATGCTCTAAAAGCTTAAATGGTTCACTTACATTCAGGAGTAGTAATTGTTCCTATTTAAATGCCCGTTAATATTTTTTCCTTAATATATCATTATATAAATGATATTTTATCTATATACACTATAATTTCTTGACGAAAGTTATTTGCCGGCTATTTTTGAGACGATTAAACTTCAGCCCTGGTAATGGTGAACCCATCCTCTAAAAATTCTAGATCCGCCTCTGGAGTCTATAATGATATTACAAAGGAGAATGCTAATAAAATCAAGAAGAATACAAATAAGTAAGAACGTGCAACCAAATGCATCATTTCTCATGCAAGCGAGTTGAAGTAGCGCTTGTAGCCCGCCTAGCTTTTGAAAATCATCATGATCTTCTTGACAAATCAACTTCCTCTCCCACTTATCCAATCTTTATATGATGAAATCACATTTTTTGCAACACTTGGAGGGTTTGTTCTGTCTGTAGCAGTGGTACCATCACTTGTAGTTCTTCTGTGTGCTTTCCTCCTGGATTTCCTTGACAAAATATCTGCTTCCATGACTGCCCCCACTCTAACATCATCCATCAGTGACTGTTCATCTTCCTCGCCAATGTCATACTCCATACTTTTTTCATCATTCATACGATGTGGTACCAAAGGATTTTGTTCAGATTGCTTGGCAACCATTGGACCAAACCATGCACCCCTTGACTTCTTTTGACTTGTGATTACCTGGCTTACATTAGCCAATTGGCAAGGAATAAACTCTTGGGCAGTAGCTTTCAAACTACTACTTAGAGTCTTTTGTACAACCTGTTCTCTAGGACTTGTTGTATTCTCTTGCAGAGAGTCTCATTTGTAGAATTAGCTTGTGAAATAGAGATATTACCATGTGCAATTCCTCGAATAGGTTCAACCATTCTAGCCACCTGAGCATCCTTCAATAACTTACCAACTGAGGAATCAATAACAAATTTCTCATTGATAGTCTTACAACTTGCTAGCTCATCTTAATCATCGTCGGTCTGTGACCCCTCAGTATCAGAAAAATTATTTGTGACACCATCTTGAACAGAGTCACCAGGATTAACTTCAACATTTATTAGAGCATTATGGTCACCAAACACAATACCTCTCCCAGCTGACTCCAAATTATTGTCAAAGAAATTCATGACAAAATCTGTAGCCTTATTATTACCCAGCTCAATCGAAAGAACATCGGAATTACACATGCGTTCAAGCTCTAGAGTTGGTGTTAAATTAATTCCACCATTTGCAGGTACATTTTGAAATGATCTATTTTCAGTGCAAACCTTCTCTACACTATTTTTAGGTTGAATACATTGAGGTAAAACACTCCCCGAAGCAGCCCGTAAGTCAACAACTTCACGCTGCAGTGGAGGGGTCACCTTCCCATCATTTTCCTCCAACAATAAGCCACTGCCATAGCAAGGTGTTGAGGGAGGCGTCGCCATCCTCACAACCTGCTTGTACAAGGCTTGCTTTTTGTTTAAATCTGCAGAAGCCTGCTTTACTGGTGCACAGGGTCGGCCAGAGGGGGAGGCCAGTAAGGCCATGGCTTTAGGCCCCAACTTTCTAGGGGCCCCACTTCCTAATTCTAATATGTGTATATGTGTTACTTTTTCCTTTAAAAACATTGAAAACTATAATGTAGAACCACAAATATTTTGTCAAAAATGGAAGAAATTTTCTGGAACAGTGAATGATATTAACGTTGAAAAGGATTAGGTAATGAGATAACTCATTTCGATCGTAATTAGTTAGCTTTGATTATAGTTGTCACTGGAGTAAATGACTAGAAATTATGCTTCTCATTTTTCTTCTTAAAAGAAAATCAACAGTCTTACTTTTTTCCCTTCTTCCAAGTAAGCTACTATTCAAATACAAGGCTTGTTGCACTGACCTTTGTAAAATTCATATCTTTTTTCATTATTTCAAGCACGATAGAAAGTCATCAAAGTGGTAAAACTTTGTTATGATATAAAGTTATGAATTCAAGAATGAAGTTCTATTATTCTTTTTTTGTTTTTTTCTAAACAAACAAAAAGGGCCTATTTTAAAAGATTGGCTTTAGGCCACCAAATTTGTTGGCCGCCCCTGCTGGTGCAACATCATCTTCCCCATTAGATACTTGATTCACTAAAGCATTGAACACATTTTTAGTTGCCACAGATTTAACGTTAATTAGAGCTCCTGCATATTTTTGCCTTCGTTTTCCTGCAAATTCAACTACTGTGAAGCACGCAACTGACCCCCTTTTTTACCAGTTACCACCTGCCAACCTGATGGAGTTGCTGTCCCATCCTTAATTTCTTTGCCAGATGTATAATTACGATATTTTATGCTACAAGAATTTCCTCTCAAGATATATTACCAGACATTTCTCTTTCTGCATATATTGCCATAACTTTGTTTTGGTTGATATTGTGCAATTTAACGCGACAACCTTTGACTCCAGCTGCGCGCACTTGGTACAATGTGATGGACTTACAATATTTGTTTTATTAATGTTCCATTCTCTAACACATGCATTGATGGATCAATTTGCTAGATTGTAGTTTTGACTTCATTTTTGTTATAAGGTAGCTTAAGTGCTACTAACATTGTCATACTTAGGGGTGGGCACAACCGAACCAAACCGAAAAAATCGACCGAACCGAATTTTTTTTTAATTCGGTTTTCGGTTTTTCGGTTTATGGTTTGGGTTTGGTTTTACATTTTAAAAATTTCGGTTTTACGGTTTGGTTTTTGGTTTGGGGTGCGCACAAACCGAACCAAACCGAAAAACCGAATTATATATATATATATATATATATATATATATATATATATATATATATATATATATATATATATTAATTTCACAAATTTTTTTATATAACTAGTTAGTAGTCCAGGCTACCAGGCCTAATATAGGTCTTCTAACTTCATCAACTAAAGTGTAAAACCCATAATAACATCTGCAGTCTACTAAGAAGTAAGCTTATCATCTACGTACCATACTTAATATCATGGAACTAAGTGTTTGATATTTTAGTTTGCACCAGTACGTATCAAGTTCGATTGTCATGTCATTAATCTGAACTACTACAACATATGTTTAGCTAAATTGTTTTTATTTTCAACTGCTAACTTTGATTTACTGTTGTACTTATTCTTCTTCGCGCATACAATTGAAAAATAATGATTTTGCCATATTATTTTATATGTGAAAACCGAACTACTAAACCGAACTAAACCGATTTAAACCGAACCGAATTCTTAAAAACCGAACCAAACCGAATTAATTTTGGTTTGGTTTTGGTTCCAAATATTACCAAACCGAAAACCGAAAAACCAAACCGAAATGTCCTAAACCGAACCGAATCGACCGAACACCCACCCCTAGTCATACTCATTTATGTTCTCTGCTGTCTTTTTTTAGGTCTTCTATGGTTTAATAATCAATTGGATAGTTTACCTCATTAATAAGAAGCCGTTTTGCCATAAAAAGACTTGCACTTTTTTTCTAATTTTTTTTGGAGAAATGGTTTGGCCATTCTTTTTCGAAAGTTTAACAACGTTTTCCCAAATTGAGTTATTGAAAAAGTAAACCACTTCTTCAAGTTTTTTTTTTTAAAAAAAATTAAAATGCATGTCCATACAACTTCAAATTCCATTTATATCTTTTCAACTCAACTTCAAAAACTCCTTTCAGAAAAAATTATGCAATTTATGGCCAAATGGCCACCAAGTATAGAAGCAGCAAAGCAAGTGCAAAAGTTGATCTGCAAGAGTATGTCATTCAGGTTTCTCCTTTTAACAACCTCATGAATATGAACATTACTTCAATGAAAACTTTTTCAATAGGTGCACAGTGTTATGAAGTTCTAGACGGATTGCTGGGAAGACATTGGTGTAACGTGAATTTGGCGTTTAACTGCACTCTCTAGATACATGTGCTTGTAGATTAGCTTTCATCAATTTTATTAAAATCAACAAAAAGAAGTGACTCATACAAGCTTTACCCTTATCATTGATTTGCTCTTTGTGCTGGCAGGTTCTCTAATTCAACCATGAGTATTTCTGAAAAAGAGTAATGCATATGGTGCAGTTTTTCTCTTTAATTTTCATATGTACAACTACAAAGTACCCAGCATTTTAATTGGATAAGATTAATATCAATGGATCCTTGTTTCCTTATCCAGCTTGACATAGGATGTAAGAACTATGACGAGCCTCTTTTTTAGGAATTTTTACACAAACGTATAATTTTTAAAACACAATTACCAAACATAGCAATATTTTAGCAAAACTACCAATTATAGAGGAAAGGAGAAGTTAATTACAAACATAGCAAAAACATAGCAATATTTTCCCATAACATACCAAACCCTTACATTCTTCCTCCTATTTCCCTCAATTTCACTTTTACTCCTCCCATTTCCCCAATTTCACTTTTTCTCATCACATCCTCACTGTATCTTGTTGTATTTTACTGTATCTCGATGTTTCTCACTACCAACTATCTCGTTTTTTATTGTATCTCAACTACCAACCACCTCGTATCTAACCGTATCTCGCCTACCAACCATATCGTATTTCATTGTATCTTACTGTATCTCAACTACCAAGAACCTCGTATCTAACCGTTTCTTGTCTACCAACCACATCGTATCTCATCGTATCTCATTGTATCTCACTGTATCTCAACTACCAACCACCTCGTATCTAACCGTATCTCGCCTACAAACCACATCGTATCTCATTGTATCTCAACAACCAACCGCCTCGTATCTAACCGTATCTCGCCTACCAACCACTTCGTATCTCATTGTATCTCAACTACCAACCACCTCGTATTTAACTGTATCATAGTGTTTCAATGTCGTTTTAAAATGTATCAGACTGTTTTAACACCGTTTCAGACTGTATCAACTCCGTTTCCGACTGTATCAACTCAGTTTCAAACTGTATCATAGTGTTTCAATACTGTTTCAGACTGTTTCAATACCATTTTAGATTGTTTCAACTTCGTTTCAGACTGTATCATAGTGTTTCAATGTCTTTTCAGAATGTATCAGACTGTTTCAACACCGTTTCAGACTGTTTCAACTCTATTTCAGACTGTATCATATTGTTTGCAAGCTAAAAAGTAAATTTAAATATTAAGCATCTCTTAACCAATAACAACAGCACTCCCGGAAATTCGAATCAACAACAAAAGGAAAAGAAAACTCAATCATGAACCACTAAAAAGTATCTAAAGTATATCAGGCATCTTCCGGGAACAAAATAATGTAAAGTGCAGACTCAACTTGAAAGGAAATAGGAGCTTATCACAACAGATTTACATAAGATCAATTGCTCGCCCAGTTGGCACTATAGCACTAGTCTAAGCAAAATAGTAAGTTATGTAGAGAGAGATGGCTACACTATTACAGTAGCTATTAATGGTGGAGCAAAGACGCATTGAGAAAACATAAAACGCCATGACAAAAGAAAATTCAATAGCTGCAAAACTGGACCCTATGACCTCTTTGCCAATTTTCTTTCACAGGACTCGATGACGTAGACAGTGATTAATCACTAGGACCTGAACACTTCTCAACGCATCTCTATACTTTGTAAACAATATGTTCTATTTCTCTGTCGTCATTTTAAATTGTGCTTAATATCCTATAGAGTAGTAATTCTACTTCTACTTAGATCTGAAATTGAAATTGAAATCCACAATTAAATTGTGCTTTATGTCTACACGGTACTGTCGTTTTTTCAGTGGAGATTATGGCGGTGGTGGTGGTGTTTCTACCGGTGTTTGGATCGGTGGTGGTGGTGGTGGAGTTGTATGTTTGAATATGAGAGAACTAATGGGGGGTGACGGCTGGTTAGGTTGAGGGAAGTGGAGAAAGTGTTTTAGGATTTGTAAGAGAGTAGGTATAAGTGTAATTATTAAAAATGAAATGTTGTAAAAATGTGTTAGGAAAATATTACTATGTACTGTAATTTGTAAAATATTGCTATTTTTGTATAATAAAGGGGTGTAGATTTGTTTTTTTTTTACAACCTAAAGATTTCTTATACTCTAACAACAAAAGAAACATTAAATTTCTTATCAATGTTGAACTACTATATGTTGTTGCAGTACGTTCTATTTGATAGGCTTGATTCAAGAATTCCCTTTTTTTTTGTATAGTCGTTGCCTTTGTTTGTGCACTAAACTGTATTGTTCCATTTTGCTTTCTGAAAGTATGTTCACTTTATTATTAATTTTCACGGTTCTCACTTCTCCCTTGAACTCAACATTTGTTTTTAAATGTACCGAGTTTTCATGTTTCTGCTGTAAAGTTAGAAAATGATTCCAGCAGATTAGCTCTAATTGAACATTACTTGATGAAGAATATATTCATACACGCAAGAACTTATAGGAATGAAAATAATCTGGTTGCCTGTTGGCTAGGATTATAGGAATTAGGATAGTAAGAGTAAATTGTTAGCTTGAAACTAGAGTTGCAATCTAATGGTTGCATTGCAAGTCCATTTCAAATTGTTTGGTTGGTGAGATTAGATTAATAATCTCGGGACTAAATTTGAGACTACATCAATCCCATGTTTGGTTGGTGAGATTAACTATAATGGGACAACTTTTATACCAAATTCATGGAGCTGCTTTACTTTTATAGTATCACCTGTACACGAGTAATAGAAGTAGCCTGGCCTACTAAAATAAAATTTTACACATATTCAGACTCTATCAACAAAAAAGAAAGATTTTTCTATAATCCTATTTTTAGATTGAGCATTTGAAATTTATCTAATGAATCATATAACTATTCCATTTCACGGTTAACAAAAATTGGCAATGAAGAACACACATAAGGCAAGGATGAAACCATACCTTATGAAAAGATCATATCCATACACGTGACTTGTAGCTCTACCTTAAAGAAAATGAACCATGCATTATGATTGTGCGAGGATGTTTACTATTGCTTGGGTGGTCTGCCAGGAAGAGACTAACAACTATCACATATATGTCCCAGCCCGTCACAGTGAGTGCAATGCTTTCTTTCTTTTCCTTTTCTGGGTTCACGTCATGAAGTTTTGGATTGAACAGCCGTCTCAGAAGTCTCAGGAGACGTCACCTCAGGTGCAGCAGATGAGATGCCTAGCAGTCTAGCCGATACTTCTTTTAAAGTAGGAAACGATGGACTAGATAGAATTTGATGTTGAACTTCAATACAATCACATCCTAGTCCAATCAAAGCTAGTACCATAAAGAATCTGTCTCTTTGTTGCTCCTGATCATTAAGATTGTTAGTAATTGGCAATAGAGAATCAAATTGGTCCTTCAGAGCTTCAACTTACAACGATACATCTGCAGGTTAACCATATCAGACACAACCTTATAAATGGGGTGAATGCCATTTGTATATGAATCTTTGGCTTTAATCGATACTTTGCAACTCGTCCTGCAAGACATAAAAGAGATTGAGTAAGTTTAGATCAAGAGTTCCATAGAAGACCACATAACTGTACATATATTCTTAATCCATGCTGGACGATCAGCTTGTGCAACATTAATACTAGTACTTTCTTTTTACCTAATACATAGAAAGAGCTTTAAGTAGGCGATGGGAGAAAACGGGGATGAATGCTACAGTTAGCGAAGCAAATTGGCATACGTCCCACGTATTGATGTCAATGGATAAGCTTCTTGATTTCAGTTATATGAAAAATTTGTTCAGCACCATTTCCTTAATAAAGATACACCTTTAAACTTCTTCACAAATATCACCTATAATAGCATAAATATGATCTTGCAACTCTTTTAATAGGTAAAAAGAGGAAAAAGTTATTGTGATAGTAAAACATATTCCATAATATGTAGATCTATATATATTTCTTCATAGGGATTAATTGACACACGTGATAAGCATCAAATCCACATAAAAATACTTTAACCTACTTTCCTTATGGATACGACGTATCAACACCTTTTGCATCTTTTTTAATTATATATATAAAAAAAATATAGTTGGGTCTTGCGACCAGGATGGACAGTTCGAAACCTAAATTGTAGAAGAGACCATTGAGTGAAAAAGAAGAAGTTGTTATTCCCTGTGTTCGAAAAGACAAACAAAAGCAAGAAACCAAAACAAAACGTTAGTACGAAAATGATTCTGAGCCCGCAAGTTACTTGTGTCTCCTTAAGGAATCTAATTCTCTCACAGTTGCCCAAGGTTTACGGATTAATTCCTCCCAGGATAGAACGTAATCGTTCAACTTTCTCCCAGGATAGAACGTAATCGTTCAACTCTGCGGTAGCGGCACTTCAAACAACAGAGTTATCGACGAACTCAAAGGAACGAAGCAAATCACACGACTCTAACTTTTAATTTTGTAAAACAATGCATTGTAGAGGGGGAGAATTTCAGAATTTGTATGTCAAAAGTGTGTTAAAATCTGATGGAAAGACTATGTATTTATAGCCAACACTTGGAGAAGTAAAGAGGTGTCAAATCTTTTCAATAAAAAGGTGCAAAAGACAACATTTCTGATTCACACCCCTACAAAAATCCCAACAGAAGCAACATACACTAAGAATTACAATATGAACTGCTAAAACAAAAAAAAGAAAAGTGTAATTAACCATAAATAAGTGAAGTGTACTCACATTGCCATCCCATCATACAGATGGAAATCAAGTGGAACATCAGGAATAACGTGACGTGACTCTATGGACACATTTAAAGTGTCCGCAGATTTGACAACAGTAAAGGATGCTATTGTCAATACTCCAAGACTTTCCAGACGAATCACCAAAAATTTTCCATTACATAGGTCAACCAGAAGTGGCATATTTATATGACTATCAGACGGCAAGCTGTTCATTATGAATATTTCACTTTGGAGGCATGGTGATCGCAACCATCTCTTCTGAACAAAATCATATCCATACAAGTAGAAATCATTGGTGAACCAATACAAAGTGGAATCTCTTGCCACAGGCCGATGAGGAACTGAATACCAATGCAGGGACGGATGACTTTCCAAGTGAATTTTGTCTTCGTTTAGATTGTAAAACAACAGAAGACCCCTCCTAAGTGAATAAAATACTACAACTGTTCCCTTTTCGTCCTCCATAACAACAGCGTCATGGGCAAAAAAATGACAGTGTGTATTCGGGTGATCCTCAAGTTCCTTTAGTTTTTCCCACTTTTTGGAGTCGAGGTCATATACTTCACCCCAGTATTGGCTCTCAGAATCTGTATCTTTTTGGCTTCCATAATCATCGCCACCAAGGACATACAATTTCTTGTCAACTGGAACCACAAAAGGTCTCACACGACCAAGTTTCCTCTCATCAGAGACTGTTTCCCAGGTGCTGCTTCTAGGGTATGTGATGTTATGCTTAAGTAAATTCCTAGAGACGCGACTTTGCGTTCCTCTCGGTGTCTCTACTGGTGATCCGCCAGCCCAGTAGATATCATCATCCATAATGGCCCAGCCTCCCATGTTTTCAGATTTGAGTTGGCCAACCAGAGAAAGTTTCTCATAATCAAAGGTATACCACACTTCTCCAAGACTGCAACTATAACCGTGAAAACAGACCATTGGCCACATCTCTGAACTTGAACCTTCTTCTGATGCCATTCAAACAACCTACTTCTGAAAGCCTAAGGATTTTTGGGATGTTTTGGGAATTTGTGGGAAGCTGGAAAATCTGGAAAAGTGTAACTCTACACGAGGAAGGGTTTATGGGAATATATAGGAGTAGGCCTGGGCATAGAGCTGAGCCGGCTCGGAGCTCGGCTCGGCTCATTTTGAAAAGAGGCTCGGCTCGGGTTCATTTAAAGTTTGGCTCGGCTCGGATAAACTCGGTCAAAGCTCGGTTCAACTCGGTTAGCTTGATTACTTAAAATTTAGAACTTTACATTATATTTAAGGTTTTAATGTAATAATTAACAATTGATAAACTAGTATTTCTATCCTTATAAGATTATGATCAAAAGAAAAAATTTAAAAATATTATTTTCTATATTATTAAGTATAGGAACACAAAATAACAAAGTCGGCTCAAGCTCGGTCAAACTCTAGCAAAGATCGGTTGAGCTCGGCTCGGGCTCGGGCTCGGCTCAGCTCCATATGATATAAAGCTCGATTCAGCTCGGCTCGGTAGCATAATAAGCTCGATTAGGCTAGGGCTCGGCTCGCTCGCTCGATGCCCAGGCCTATATAGGAGGCGTTAGAATCTAAAGGACCAAAATTGCCACTAAACTATCGAAAAAAGATTAATTATGTCACTCGTCAAAAATATGGTTCAAATATGCCACTGTCGTTATACTTTTGGTTCAAAAATTCCATCATGTTTAACTTTTGGCTCAAAAATACCATTATTTCCGATGGGAATTATTTATTCTAATTTTTAATTTTTAAAATGCAAAAAAGTTGTAAAAAATGCCTAATGTGCATTAAATACCCCCGCCTCAACTTAATTTCTGACCCTTGTGCCCCACCACCGCCTAGTTGTATTTATTAATATATTTTTCTATTTATATGCAATCAACATAATTATTAAAGAAAATTATTTTTTTTCCTAAAAATAGAAGTAAAGCTGATTTTAATTTCTTTCATAACAAAAATATTCTTACCGAGAATATTTATATACTGAACTATTACTAGCTATTTATTTAAACTAATTTTGTAATAAAATATAGACAATACCTTTTTTTGGGCAAAATACATCGACATCCCCTTAAAGTTGTCTACGCTTTTTACTTAGACACTTTATCTTAAATTCGTTGCATTTGAACACTCCAATCACATCTCTTCAGACACAAAATTAATTGAGAGCCATACATAAGAGGCGTGTGTAGTTAACACGCCAAAGTGACGAATAAGACGGTGACACATGAATTTAACTTAAATAAAATTAAAAAGACTTGATAAAAAAAATGAAAAAAAAACCTCTTCATCAAAAGAGTTTTCTTCCTCCTCCTTCCCGCCATCAATGCCACCATTACTTCTACCACCAGAAATTTCTCATCCATAACTCAGCTGCTAAACACCATCTCCACCCCATCATACACAGTTCTCCTCCACCATCAATTGGACCAAACATATGGGTTGAGATTCTATCCAGTAGCACTTGGTCAAGTATTGTCCAATAGTTAATTAGGATCATGCCACATCATTACAATTGAATCTAATGGTTGTTATTTATTGCTGTTAAAACTATAAAAATCCTTGTCAATTTTTATCTTTCTTAACATGGCCGCGGTAGTCGTCTATGTCCTCTATTAGCATGACCTTGGGTGTCGTGGTTAAAGCCTATCCTTAGAGCCTTTGATCTTGGGTGCCGTGGTTCAAGCCCCCATAAGATTATCAATTTTGATTGTTTTCGTGCTGCTCCCCCCTTCCTCTAACTTTTTTTTCGTCTTCTGCTATTTGAGTTTAAGTTTGGTACATCGTTGGTATACCATTTTTTTTATATTGTCAGTTAATGTTGACTTACTATAGCAACTTACTAACCTTTTTTTAATCTTTTTCTTTTCCTAGAACTAAAAAATTTCCTCTTTTTTTAACTCTTTCCTCTCTCCCTTTTTTGTTAATCTTCTTCTACTACAAGGTTTGTCAATTTTCTCTCACATCTTCACACATCTTTTTTTTGGTAATTAATATAAATCACCAAAAGTACCGTTACAAAGAGCCGTAGACAAACAAACATAGTTTGCTACCTTCAGAAAACTACTTCTCAACTGACTATTTAAACTCTAACAACAGATCAATTACGACAGATTTAACTACCTCTAATCGACTTGATAACTATCTAACATCTTGTATAACATTTCCCCTTCTCTATATCTGACACAGAACTTGAGCTCATGGTATGCATCCTTCAACTTGACTGGAGCTCTGATGTAGCATATGCATATAATCTCTTTGACTAAGCTTTCTGCATTCCTTGTTTCCTTCCTGAACACCCGAACATTCCTCTCTAACCAGATGGCATAGATAAATTCTGCATAAACAGCCTTAAAAATGCAAGCCTGGATTGTCTTCCCTTTTGTCTTCTTGATGATCCACTGCAAGTAATTATCACCAGGTTGGGGAGGATTGTAGCTTGTCTGCATCCATCTGCATAATCTTCTCAACACTTCTTTTGCAAACACACATTCTTGAAACAAATGTGAGCAGATTGCAGCTTCAATTTTTCACATAGCACATTCAGAGTCCACTTGTAGTTTCCATGTTAGGAGACTATCAGCAGTTAGCAGCCTGTTTTGCAGTTAAAGCCACAAGGTGAAGGTGGATTTTGACCTTGCTGAATTCTTCATGATCAGGGATCTCTATTCCACTTTTGGGAGCACTCCTAGCATATGCAGATATAATTTCCTTATGATGCCGCCTTTTGTTATGGTGCTGTTCAAGCTCATCTCTTCTGGTACTTTGTTATCCATTATTTTCCTCACCATCCAGGTAGCTGATATTGGAGTTGCAATTGTATACAGATCTTGTCCTTTTATGTAATAGGTATGAACCCACCTAATTCATAACTTGTCTTCCTTATGAACTAAGTCCCAGTGCAGCTTCTGAATAGCTGCTTTGTTCCACAGTTTAAGGTTAGTGAGATAGAAGCCACCAGCTGACTTAGGATAACAGACTCTTTCCCAAGCTACTAATGCCTTCTTAGTCACCACATGAGTACTCGATCAGATGTAGCTTCTGCATAGAGCTTCTATAGCTTTGATGATCTTAGTGGGGAGCAGGAACAACTGAGTCCAGTAAGCTTGAATCCCAAAGAGTACTGTTTTGACAAGCTGGATCCTACTAGCATAGGATAATTTCTTTGTAGTCCAGCTTGATATTTTTTCAGTTATCTGTGCTATCAGTGGTTGCCATTGTAACATAGACATCTTTTTTGAAGTGAGTGGCACACCTAAGTATTAAATGGCAGTTCTCCTTGGACATACCCCAGATGTGATAGTATCTTCTGCCTTTCCTCATCAGGCACTCCTACAAAATACACTGAACTTTTTGTTAAATTTGCTTTAAGTCCTGATGCCTCACTAAAAGCTGTGAAGCATTTGTGAAGTTGTTCAATAGATTTGAGATCTCCTCTAGCAAACAACATCAAGTCATCAGCAAAACAGAGGTGAGTGATTCCCAATTTCTTACATCTTGGGTGGAAGTTAAAGCTTTTATTTTCCTTCAAAGCATTTAGGTTCCTGCTTAAATACTCAATGGCAATAGCAAATAAGTATAGTGAGATGGGATCACCCAGTATTAACCCTTTGGCAGGTGGGAAAGGTTCAGTCAGCTCCCCATTTAAGAAAATAGAATAGCTGACTGTGTGCATACATTCCACCAACCACTTGATAAATTTCACTGGAAAGCCTAGTTCTTCTAGAATCTGTTCCAAGTAGCACCACTCAATATAATCATAGGCCTTTTGTAAATCTACTTTAATGATACACCTTGGTTTCTTCCTTGTGTAGGACTTTATCACTTCATGGGCAAGTATGATATTGTCAGATATCTTCCTTCATGGGATAAAGCCAGCCTGAGCTTCACTAATGATGTGAGGCATCACCTTCTTCAACCTATCAGCAAGTATTTTTGATATTATTTTGTATAGCATAATACAACATGCTATAGGTCTGAAATCTTTAACAGTGATTGGATGAGGTATCTTTGGTAGCAATGATAATGTGGCACAATTCACTGCTTTGTACAGCTCTCTTTTGAAAAAACTCTTGTACAACTTCACATACCTCCTCTCTAATGTGGCTCCATGATTTCTTAAAGAAGACTGCATTATAGCCATTAATACCTGGTGCCTTGTTATTGTCAATGGCACATAGACCATTGTAAATTTCCTGTTCAGTAACAACTGCACATAGTTCAATTTTCTGTTCATGATTCAGCATTGGACCTCTTCTCATGTTGAGTTTATTCACTGCAGGGAGAGTTATTGCTGCTGAGCCCATAAAGGACTTGTAAAAGTCAGTGATTTCCTACTGAATGCTGGCTTTGTCTTTAAGGGCGTTTCCAGCTAGTGATGTAAGCTCAGTGACCTGTTTTCTTTGTTTCCTTTCTGTCATGATTGCTGAGAAATATTTGTTGTTTGAATCCCCTAATCTTATCCAGTGAGCCATGGACTTCTGTTGTAGTGCATTCTCCTCAATCAATGACCACTTCTCTAATGACATTAAAGTTTCCTTTTCTGCATCAGCTAGTGTATCAGTATAAGCAATCTACATTTGATGTTGAAGTGAGTCCATAATTGCTCTAGCTTGCTCACTTTTCTTTGAGATGCTTTTAAATTCATCACAGTTTAATTTCTTGAAGGTTGACTTCATCCCTTTCAATTTTAACTATATGGACTTCATTTTATTGCCCCTCACTTGCTTGTTCAAACCTTCATGAAGTATTTGCAGAAATTGTGGGTGTTTCTCAGCAAGATATTTTCTTTCTTAGTTCGTTTTCCACGAGTCACCACTTCGGGTTCAATTACCGGAGTCATGTCTCCTCTTCCTCCCCCAATGCAACGGTGACAGGAACAGTATCTTGTGGCCGTTTTTCGACCTCAGTCTCCTTGGGTGCGAACGAAAATTCCTTTTCGTAAAACACCACATCCCTCGAGAACACAAACTCCTTTGCTTCCAAATCGTACATTTTCCACGCTTTCTTCCCATTTGAATAACCCAAGAACACACATCGACGACTCCTACTTTCAAACTTGTCACTTGTTCGTCCTTGATTGCGAGCATAACATAAGTACCGAACACCCTCAAATGATCATAATTCGGTGTCACACCCATCAAGATATCGTACGGTGTCTTCCCATTCAACAACTTAGTGGGTGTCCGGTTAATCAAATAACATGCCGTCATCACACATTCTCCCCAGAAGTCAATCGGCAAATTGGCTTGAAAACGTAGCGCCCGTGCCACGTTTAAGATATGTCTATGTTTCCGTTCAACTCTACCGTTTTGCTGGGGTGTCCCACACAAGAAGTTTGGAACAAGATCCCTTGTTCGAGAAAATACCCTCTCAAACTTACAAATTCAGTTCCATTATCACTCCGAACGCACTTAACTCGTTTATTGAATTGTCTTTCCACCATTGTAAATAAATCTTTCAATTTTTGTCCGACCTCTTTCTTATCAACTGAATACGAAAGTAAATCGTCAATCATTTAGAGGTTAGTTTAGTTATCTAAAGACAAAATAGACATTGCAATTACAAAATCATTCATCAGTTGTAAAATCTTTGGATATAATGGAAATAATGTGATTGTTTAAAATTGTAAGAGGGTTTTACTTTTTTACACAAAGCTGGAGATAGTAAATGATTTCTAACCGACTTTTACTATACATTCAACAGGACTGTGCTCATTTACGCATAGTCATTATGTTTAATCGACAGGGTAGTATTGTTGAGGACTTGAGGTGTATAGAGTTAGAATCATGAATCTGCAGAAACAATTTGAGACCCCTTTGAAGTGAAATAAAATTATGAAACACTAAACTGGAAACTTATGATAAAGTTTGTAATTTTAGTCTCCCGCTGCCATTTTGCTATAAAGCAATATGTATGTAGGCTTACCAAGCTGGAGCCAAGTTCACTCATAAAATCCATAAATTTTCACCGAGTGCCCTCTATAAGGAGTGATTTTGAGAGTTTGCCCTCATTTAATAATGCTTTAGAAAAATATCCTTACATTGGTAGGGGATCAAGATTTCAAGACACAATAATTTTGCACTCATATGGATTGTCACTATGCATATTTCACGTGAATTTCATGCAATAGACAGAAGCTTAGAGTGCTTTCCATTCTCTGATTCTTAAGCTCGTTTAGGTAATTACTCTTTTTCAATGCTACCAAATTATTTATGTGAATCCTTCACTATTTTGTTTAACAAGTGTTGAGCCTCAACATTAAGCAAAACATACTTTTCATGTTTCTCACCAAGAAATGACCCGAGCTAAATTGGATCTTGGTCTAACAGGAACACCCAGACTCCTCGGGAACAATCATCAACAACAGTCAAAAAATATGATGCACCACAAGAAGACTCAGTTCTGTAAGGACCCCACAAATCACAATGAACTAGATCAAAAGGTTCAGCAGCTTTATTATTACTCAAAGGGAATACATTTTTAGTTTGCTTTGCCCTAAGGCATACATCACATGCTTTTTCTTCTATGCTACCTTTCCCACTATCTTCTAAGACTGAAAGAGATTTTGTTACTTGCATCGAAGGATGTCCCAACCTTTGATGCCATAAATCTACCACATCGACCTTCACACCTTTCACCACGGGTATCGTCCGAAAGTAGTAGAGTCCGTTCTTTTGTTCACCCGCTCCAATCAACTTCCCCGTAGCCCGGTCCTGCATAATACACAAATCATTAGTGAAATTTACATTGCAACCAACTTGATTAATTAATTGAGACACAGAAATCAAGTTGCAAGTCATTTCGGGCACATATAACACTCCGTGAAAGACCATGTCTTCGTTAAATCTGATGGATCCTTCCTGAGTCGCCATCGTACTGCTTCCGTTCGGTAAACCTACCGGACACTTTGGTATTGTTCGTAAATTCTCCAAAACACTTATCTGACCGGTCATGTGATTTGACACCCCCGTGTCAATAATCCATGAAGGATGAGTTTTCTTACCTATCGATGGTTCACTTGTGCTTGCCTTCTCCTTTTTCAGCAAATCGAACAACATCTGCAACTGATCACCTGTTATTCCAGACATGTTAGTCTGTCCGGGCACACTCATGTGTCCGTTTTCTCCATTCTCGAGCTCAGCCTGAGCAGTATTTGCTCGATTATTGCCACATCCTCGACCAGTATTGGAACCAGACTGTTGATGTCCACGACCTCTTCCACCTCTGTTACCTTCAGCTCTTCCTCTACCACGTCCTCCATTCGAAGCTCCTTGCTTCGGATAATGCACCCACCCCTCCGGATAGCCAATGACTTCATAGCAGCGTTCCGGAGGATGTCCTCCTCGATCACATAAGTGACACTCCTTATAGCCTGTCTTCGGTGGCTGTGATCGTTGTGCAGCAAACGCTGTCACCTCCGTTCTTCCTGAGTTCGTGCCATCCCTTTGACCCGTTCATCTTGGATTACTTTTTGATAGACTTGATTCATCGATGGCAACGGATCCTGAGCCAAGAGATTGGAACGGACAGTTCCATAAAGACTTTCATCGAGGCCCATAAGAAACAAGTGAACCCTATCATCTTCCCTTTTCTTCTCCAGTGCAACCGTTAGATTGCAAGTGCAGTTTCCACACGAGCAAGTTGGAAACTTATCACAATTCCCTAGTTCTTCCCACAACATAGCCAAGTTTCTATAGTAAGCGGCAATAGTTAATCCCTTTTGCTTACAACCGGCCAAAGCCGCTTTTAATTCCTGAATTCGAGGCCCGTTTCCCACGGAGAAACGTTCTCGAATACTCTCCCACAGATCTTTTGCCACTTCCATGTGCGATATGGTGGTCCGAAGAGTAGGCTCGATCGAATTCCTAATCCACGACACTAGAAGAGAATTGATAGTCCACCAGTCCTCATAATCGATCGACTTTTCATCGGTCATCTTGATCGATCCGTCAACAAAACCAAACTTCTTCCTTGCACGCAGCGCCGTTCTAACCGACCGCGCCCATTCCTCATAGTTTTCACTGGTCAACTGGACCTGCGTGATAATCAAACCAGGATTATCATTCGAGGTGATATCGTACGGAGAGATTGTCTTCCGTACGCCTGCAACATCACCTTTTGGAGCCTCCATTACTTTTCTACTTGAAGAGTTTCACGATGGCTCTGATACCATGTAAAAACCGAACACACTCACACGAGAGAAACAATGTTTGGGTGAAAACTCTTGCTTTCATTGATGAAGAGAGTCCTCTATTTATACAAGATAATCCTAGAGAAAACGTAAACCTAAACCTAACTTAGGAACCAAGTAAACCTAACGGGTTTGGCCCAATATACAATTTACATAATTAACCCATTTACATATCTAATCTATTTACATATAACCTTCATTAGTAATTAGTAAACTAGGATTTATGTAATATTTTATTGGCTTGACCCAGGTTAAGTTAGGTTAAGTTTTCGATTGTGTTTAAACTCCTTTGAGTTCAATAAAAGAGAAAAGAAAGTTCATCTCCATAAGTCATATTTCTCTCTTAAATTTAGAGGAGTCATTCTTCATTTCATAAGTTAATTCAAACTTCATTCATATTTGGATGGTTATTACACATCGCATAATATTACTAAGGTCTAAGGATACAATATTTATTTAATTTGTTCGTTTAAAATTTTATCGTATGTTATCGTCAAACCCTCGCAACATAATGATGAAAAACTCTCATTTTATGTAACGATCGATTTGTGTGATCGCGTCGTTACAGTAACTTATCTTTCTCTATTCTTCTCCTTAATAATCACATATTACAATTTTTTTACCTTTTCTATCTATAGTAACTCTACCTCGTACACTTTTTTTCTTGACAATATTGTACACTCATTATTCATATTACTAGTGTGTGGTATTATGGAACAACAAAAATACAATTTATCCAAATGTCTACTCACCAAAATAATACGATACGACACAATACATTATAAAACGATATATAACAACCATCCAAACAAGTTGTGTTGCCTTCAGGTATAGTATGTTCAGTCGAGCTTTTGGAACATCAAAAGCGTTCCCCCCCCCCCCCCCCCCCCCCCAAAAAAAAAAGAAAGAAAAAGAAAGCACTTGTTTTATAAAATGAAGGTGTTTGACCAAGCTTTTGATGAATAAATGTGTTTTTGAACAGTAGAGATAATAGGAGCTCCTTATTCCATCAAAAATGAAGAATTTCTAACCAAATTGCTATACTATTCCTTATAACAAATCCACAACATATATATTTCCACAGCCCACTGACATTATTCATCCCTCTTTGTTCCATAATAAGTACTGCTAATATATTGCTGTTGGAACAACTACAATTAGCAGGAAAAAATAAACCAGATGAGTGAAAGTGCGACGTGTCTCCATAAAAACAACAAAAGGGCACAACTATGAAGCAAGAACCATACAAAGAATGAAGCTTTCTGCCTTCTTGTATTGAGTACATTGAAAGGGAAAATGCAGGCAGTAGCCATCATTCTCTTCATGGCAGACCCCCCAAGTTCACTGTTTGTTGGGGGGTCTGCCATGAAGAGACCAATTAGTATCTTTTGTATGTCCCACTTGATCACAGTGAGTGCAATGCTTCCTTTCTTTTCCTTTTGTAGGTCCACATTGTGAATTGTTGGATTGGACATCCATCTCAGAAGTCTCATCGGAGGTCACCTCAGGTGCAAAAAATCTACGTTGGTCTCTAGCCGATACTTCAGATGAGATACGTCGCAATCCAGCCAATACTTCTTTTAAAGTAGGAATCGATGGACTAGACAGAATTTGATGCCGAACTGCAAGATGATCATCGCTTAATCTAGACAAGACTAGTGTCATAAAGAATATGTATCTTTGTTGTTCCTGATCATTAAGATTGTTAGAATATGGCATAACAGAATCGAATTGGTCCTTCAAGGTTTCAATTTGACTCAAATAGCTTGCAATGTCATCATCATCTGGCTGCAGAAGAACAATATCGGACACTACTTTAAACATGGGGTGAATGCCATTTTTATATGTGTTTTTGGCTTTAACACAAACTTTGCGACATGTCCTGCAAGCAATGAAAAGATGAGTAAGTTTTAGATCAAGAGAGTTCACGAGAAGACCACATAGTTGTGAATCTATTTTTAATCAATGCCAGAAGATCAGTTTTTGCAGTTTTTGCAACTTCAAAATTATATTTTATCAAGTGATAAAATAGAAGGCCCATCAAAAAGTTGTTTTCTTTATAATTGAATACCAACTTGAGATGGAAAATTCATGCATATATAACCTAACAAATCCAAAAGATTAAGAGAGAATGAACCACCGCGCAATAGGATGGCAATGGGATTATCAACAATAATGTCAAAACTTAAGATTTTGCAACTCCTTTTCACAACCAAAAAGAGGGAAAAGTTAGTATGCAAACCAATATACAGTTCTTTATTTCCAAGTTAATTATGAAGCAATAAAATATCAACTAACGATAATAAAATTTGGTACTATTGTAAGAAATTGAATAGGTATGAAAACGAGTAGTGTACTCACATTGCCATCCCGTCGTAAAGGCCGAAATCGTGCAGGCTGCAATTATTCGGAAGATCAGCGAAAATGTGACGTGTCTCCACAGACACATTTAAAGATTCCTCGCCGAAAATGTGACGTGTCTCCGCCGAAAATGTGACGTGTCTCCACAGACACATTTAAAGATTCCTCGCCTTTGACAACAGTAAAGGATGCTATTGCTAATTCTCCACCACCTTGCTGGTGAATCACTAAAAATTTTCCATTACAAAGGTCAACCAAAACTGACGAAACATGATAGCGATCAGAATGGTTGGGTGACATAATGGACATTTCACTTTGGAGACATGGTGATCGGAACCATTTCTCACAAATAAAATCATATCCATACAAGTAGAGGTTATCAGTGAACCAATACAAAGTAGAGTCTCTTACCACAGGCCTTGAAAAATTGGATATGTTGCGTGGAACCCAATTTGGACGAAGACCTGATTGCCAATTCAAGGAAGGATGATATTCATAGCGCATTGTACCATCATTTAGATTGTAAAACAACATACGACCTTCATGAACTGAATAATATACTATAGTAGTTGTTGGAACGCCTCCTGTTTCCTCAACAAAGGCAGCAGCATTACGAGAATCAAAGGAATCATATCTACTTTCCAGTTTGGGTACTTGTTCCCACTTTTTATATTCGAGGTCGTATACTTCACCCCAGTGTTGGCTTTTAGTTTGGCTGTAACAACGGGAGCCAACAAGGACATACAACTTCTTGTCAGAAGGAACCAACAAAGGATTCCAACAACCAAGTTGCCTCTCCTGAGAAACGGTTTCCCAGGTGCTGTTTCTAGGGTATGTGATGTTATGCTTAAGCAAGTTCTTAGAGTAATCACTTTCATCTCCGCCACCACTAGCCCAGTAGATGTCGTCACCCATAGCCTCCATACATTCCAGATTTGATGTGGCCAACAAGAGAAAGTTTCTCATAATCAAAGGTATACCACAAGTCTCCAAGATGGGGAATATCACCGTGAAAACAGACAACTGGCCACATCTCCGAGCCTGAACCTTCTTCAGCTGCCATTCAAACAACGTAACTCTCAAGGCCTAAGGGTTTTTGGGATGTTTAAGAATTTGTGGGAATTTAGGTTTACGAGTGCCACTTTTATCTCTTACCCTAATATCAAGTTTTATGACAATTTTTTACACATTAAAAACTTCAAATTTTCAATCTATAAGAATTTACTTTAATCAATCAAACTAACTTAATTTCGTAAAATAAAATAGAAGATATTACTAGTACTTGACTTATTCTCAATTTGTATAGATCTTGATGTCAAACAGGGGAGGAAATACCCTTAATTAAAATTTGTTGCTATATATATCAGTAAAAGTAGAAGTTTGCTTATGAAAATAAAGAAAGACAATGCTAAAACAAAAGCAATTCTGGTTGAGCTAGGCCAAGTGCATATGGTTTAACTATGGGGTTTAGAGTTCGAATCTCGTACGCCATTGATGTCACAATTGTTTTTAGGTTATCAGATAATTTTAAAGGTAATTATATATTATCTCTGACTTTTCTTTTTCCCCTACCCCTTTCTCTTCTTCCTTTTATCTTCGTCCCCTATTACAATGTGGAATGCACCCGACATAATGTCTTTGCTAGACCTTTTCATAGATCTAATTCAAAAACAAAATTATATTCTTGTTGTATTGTAACAAAAATTATTTCTTTTTCTTACATAATTAAATAATGTCTTATCATTTTTATGATTATCTCTCAATATCAGCAACAATGTTTCTTGAACCTAGTAAGAAGTAATTCTTCAATGCCACTAATGTTGTCGATATGACTTGCTGCAATTCTTTGTAAGCATTTTCAAGTCATTGATGGAAAGGATTGTCATGTCATTGGCAGAAAGAAGGGATGGGATGTGTGAAGATGCAACAGTTAAAGTGCCATTTAATTCATGGTATTGATTCGAAGGCAATACGAATTTTTAAGCTATATCTCTCGAAATGTTTCCATATGAAGGATTTGGGTGCCTTGAAATACTTCTTGGGAGTTGAAGTGGCAAGGGCTCCGAAAGGAATCTTCTTGTGTTAGAGGAAGTATGCATTGGATATCATATCGGAAGCAGGCTTGTTGGGGGCAAAACCGGCTGGTACACCGATAGAACAAAACCATCGCTTGGCACTTGAGACTGGTCGCTTTATCAAAGATCCTGAACGGTATCGGCGACTGGTTGGAAGATTGATTTACTTGTATTTTACACGACCAGATTTGTCCTATTGTGTGCATGTGTTGTCGCAATTCATGCAGAGTCCCCGTTTTGAGCATATGGAAGCGGCACTTAGGGTTGTTCGATATTTGAAAGGTTGTCTGGGACAAGGCATCGTATTTAATTCTCAGTGTGATCTGAGACTGCACGGGTGGTGTGACTCTGATTGGGCAGGCTGTCCGTTGACACGTCGATCGTTAACCGGTTGGTATGTGTCGTTAGGGGACTCACCGATATCTTGGAGAACGAAGAAGCAACAGATCGTGTCAAGGTCCTCCACCGAGGCAGAATATTGATCGATGGCAATGACTGTATGTGAATTGAAGTGGTTGAAAGGGATTCTATAGAACCTTGGAATCGATCACAATTCTCCGATGAATTTGAAGTGTGACAGTCAAGCAGCGTTACATATTGCTCGAAATCCTGTCTTTCACGAGCGCACTAAGCACATCGAAGTCGACTGCCACTTTGTTCGGAATGAAATTATCGGAGGAATCATTCGTCCCATCTATGTGCCTACGACCACGCAACTTGCTGATATCTTTACGAAGGCGCTGGGACGCGCCCAGTTCGAATATTTCCTTAACAAGTTGGGCATAAGGAACCCTCACGCTCCAACTTGAGGGGGGTAATGAAGGTTATATGTAAATATATTAGATATGTAAATGGGTTAATTATGTAAATTGTATATTGGGCCAAGCCCGTTAGGTTTACTTGGTTCCTAATTAAGTTAGGTTTAGGTTTAGGTTTTCTCTAGGATTATCTTGTATAAATAGAGGACTCTCTTCATCAATGAAAGCAAGAGATTTCACCCAAACATTGTTTCTCTCGTGTGAGTGTGTTCGGTTTTTACAATTACATAATTTACACCAAATATCCCTCATTAACCCCTCCCCCCCCCCCCCTCCCGCTCAAGTTGGAGCATGAGGATTCTGAATACCCAACTTGCACAAAAAATAATCAAACGGTGCTCTGCCTAGTGCTTTTGTAAAAATATCTGCCAGCTGTGTGTTCGTTGGCACATGTCTGCCAACATGTCTGGGGCGTATAGTCCCCCCCATTGATTTCATCACACGCGAAATGACAATCTACTTCAATGTGCTTGGTCCGCTCGTAAAAGACCGGGTTATGTGCAATATGTAATGCTTCCTAAATATCACAATTTAATTGAACGGGAGACTAATGATTTATGCGGAGACTCCACAATACACCTTTCAGCCACTTCAATTCACAGACGATCATAGCCATAGACTGGGATTATGCTTCAGCCGATGATCTGGACACAATATTCTGCTTCTTCATCCGCCAAGATATGGGTGAGTCTCTGAGAGAAATATACCAGTCAGTTAAAGACCGGCGTGTCAAAGGGCATCCAGCCAACCATGTAAATTGACATCACATTTCGAGCACATCATAATACCCTATCCCGGACACCCTTTCAGATAACCGACAATCCGAAGAGCTGCGTCCCAGTGCTCGACCTGTTGTTGTTGCATAAACTGAGATAACACATGAACACTATATGATAAATTCGGATGTATAAAACATAAATAAATAAAACGGCCAACCAGGCAACAATAGCATTCGGGATTAACAATATATCGGCCACTTGCCAAAGCCAAACAGTGATTCTGCTCCATAGGACTTCCAACCGGTCGAGCTCCCAATAATCCAACCTTCGTAAAAATATCCAAGGCATATTTCTGTTGACATAGAAAAATGCTTTTAGGACTTCTAGCCACTTCAACCCCAAAAAAATATTTTAAAAAGCCTAAATCTTTCTTATGAAAACATGTGGAAAGATACAACTTGAAGATACTAATCGCCTAAGAATCATTACCCGTAATAATCAAATATTCACATAAATGAGCACAATTAATTGGACTTTCCCTTTCTGGAATGTAAAGAGGGAATAATCTGAATAGGATTGTCGAAATTCGTAGATCTTTAGAGCTGTTGACAACTTGGCAAACCAACATCTCAGGGCCTGGTTAAGGCCATACAAGGACTTACGGAGACGACAAACACTATCGGTTTTTGTAGTCTTATAGCCCGGGGGCAACTTCATATATACCGGTTTTAGATATATTTTAATATAGACTTTATTTATATTTGAATGTACCATAGTGGAAAATAAAAATTGCAAATGTACTATATATATATTTTAACCATATTAGCACTTAGCAGGGTGCATAGATATTATATAGATTATATATAAAATTGATATCATAGACATTTCAAAAATCTGATATATTATATATATGTC
This sequence comes from Petunia x hybrida, assembly GCA_037355625.1. NCBI lineage: Eukaryota > Viridiplantae > Streptophyta > Magnoliopsida > Solanales > Solanaceae > Petunia > Petunia x hybrida. The sequence goes on along the minus strand of JBBBVM010000048.1, from coordinate 5,190,087 downwards.
AACATGTTATGTCAGGTTTTTGGCTTAAATAATTTTTGTTTTTAACAAATTCTGAAGTTGCTTTGTATTTCCGGTAGTTTGAACAATATTGATGACAAAATATATTGTTCCTTTGAATCATGGAGTTATTGGTAGGAGGCCCTATAACAATGGATGATACATATCTAATAGTAGCAATCCCATAATTTTAGGCACTAAATATTTATTGATTTCCTAATTTTTAGTATAATTTTTTTCTGATAATTCAATGGCTATAACATGTTTAGGTTATTGAAAAGTAAAATGTTGCTTATGGGCGATTGTATATGTTTTTTACCCATACAAAATTTTGGCTATACCGATTCGTTCACTCTTTGATACTAGGGTAAGAGATAAAAGTGGCACTCGTAAAACTAAAACTACTCCTGGATCCGCCCCTGTATATATATATATACACTCCCTATTAGCCTGCGTGCATACACAAATTCTTTAACATCCCAAAAACCCTTAGGCCTTGAGAGTTACGTTGTTTGAATGGCAGCAGAAGAAGGTTCAGGCTCGGAGATGTGGCCAGTGGTCTGTTTTCACGGTGATATTCCCCATCTTGGAGACTTGTGGTATACCTTTGATTATGAGAAACTTTCTCTGGTTGGCCAACTCAAATCTGAACACAATGGAAGCTGGGCCATTATGGGTGATGATATCTACTGGGCTAGTGGAGCCGGAGATGAAAGTGATTGCTCTAAGAACTTGCTTAAGCATAACATCACATACCCTAGAAACAGCACCTGGGAAACCGTTTCTCAGGAGAGGCAATTTGGTTGTTGGAATCCTTTGGTGGTTCCTGCTGACAAGAAGTTGTATGTCCTCGCTGGCTCCCATTGTGAGGGCCAGTACTGGGGTGAAGTATACGACCTCGACTATAAAAAGTGGGAACAAGTACTCAAACTGGAAAGTAGATATGATTGCTTTGATTCTTGTAATGCTGCTGCCTTTGTTGAGGAAACAGGAGGCGTTCCAACAACTACTATAGTATATTATTCAGTTCATGAAGGTCGTATGTTGTTTTACAATCTAAATGATGGTACAATGCGCTATGAATATCATCCTTCCTTGAATTGGCAATCAGGTCTTTGTCCAAACTGGGTTTCACGCAACACATCCAAGTTTTCACGGCCTGTGGTAAGAGACTCTACTTTGTATTGGTTCACTGATGACCTCTACTTGTATGGATATGATTTTATTTGTGAGAAATGGTTCCGATCACCATGTCTCCAAAGTGAAATGTCCATTATGTCACCAGCCCGTTATGATCGCAATGCTTCGTCAGTTTTGGTTGACCTTTGTAATGGAAAATTTTTAGTGATTCACCAGCAAGATGGTAGAGAATTAGCGATAGCATCCTTTACTGTAGTCAAAGGCGATGACTCTTTAAATGTGTCTGTGGAGACACGTCACATTTTCGCTGATCTTCCGGATAATTTCAGACTGCACGACGGGATGGCAATGTGAGTACACTACTCGTTTTCATACCTATTCAATTTCTTAGAATCATAATTAACTTGGAAATAAAGAACTGTATATTGGTTTGCATACTAACTTTTCCCTCTTTTTGGTTGTGAAAAGGAGTTGCAAAATCTTAAGTTTTGACATTATTGTTGATAATCGCATTGCCATCCTATTGCGCGGTGGTTCATTCTCTCTTAATCTTTTGGATTTGTTAGGTTATATATGCATGAATTTTCCATCAGAAACCCCCTGAAGTTGGCATTTTTTTTTGGTAATTAAATTTCATTAATACCAAACCTTTACAGCTCAAGAGAAAAAACTGATATCTGGACAACCCCAGAATACGGAAACATCTAACTACCATAACTACCATAGCTAACATAACTACCAGATCAGTCTATATATCTAACTACAAATCAGTATCTAGTCCTAATGTGATCCTGGATAGAAATCAAGGTGTGTCAGTGCTTTCTTCAGCTTCTCCTTTGAACTACCACTGCAATGGACCTGCTGAATGATGTCCTTCACTCTAGTCTGAGGGTCTCTCCTGATTTGTTGGAAAACACTAGCATTCCTCTCTTGCCAAACATGGTATACAGCAGCTGTGAGAGTCATTATATATATTTCAGCTACTGAGGCCCTTCCCTTTGCGTTGTTACTTGCCCAATCTAGCTCATCCTGCCATCCCAGGGGTGTTCTATTAGCACCTAACCAGCATAGTAATCTGCTCCATATCTCTGCTGCATATGCACATTCAAAAAACAAGTGTTCATGGGTCTCTAAGGCATTGTCGAACAGTGGACATACTTCATCTGCAGTCACCTTCCATAGTTTAAGTTTATCTCGTGTGCTCAGTCTGAGTGAATAGCCAGTAGCAAAATGAACTGCATTCTTGGAGGGCTATAGTTATTGCACACTAGCCTTCTTCAGGAAACTTTAGCAAAGTCCCCTCTCAGCTTCAGGTATACATCTTTGATAGAGTAGGCTTTCAAATGATTCAGCATATCCCTTGTCAAACCTACTTTGTCCAAACTCTCTTGTACACTTATGATCTTCTGTATCATCCATGATACCTGCTTGGTTTTTACAGCACTTATATCCTGGCCCTGGGTGTAATAACAGTGGATCCATTGAATCCAGAGAGTGTCTTTCTTCTTGCTTAGACACCATAAGAGCTTGCCAATGGCTGCTTTGTTCCAGTATTCAGATCCAGTAGGTTGATGCCCCCTGCAGTCTTTGGGTAGCACAATTTTTCCCATGCAATCAGGGTTCTCTTTGAGGCTTCTGCTCTACTTGTCCACAAGAACCTTCTACATATGCTCTCCACCTACTTAAGGATTTTCTTTGGCAATATAAAAACCTGAGACTGTAGCTCTGTATAGCAAATAGGACACTCCTAATTAGTTGAATTCTTCCTCCATAGGACAAAAACCTGGATGACCAGCTGGTTGTTTTCTGTAGCATTTTGTCCAAGAGTGGCTGACACTGAGAGCTAGTCAATCTTTTAGTGCTAAGAGGTACCCAAGATATTTAAATGGCAATTCAGCCTTCACAAAGCCTAGAACTTGCAAGATTTTTGTTCCACTCCCTGCTCCACACCTCCAAAATAACTGGAGCTCTTCTCACAGTTAGCTTGCAATCCTGAGTCTGCTGAGAAATGTTGAAATTTGTCAAACAATAGCTTCACAGACACAGGATCTCCTCTACTAAACAAGAGCAGGTCATCAGCAAAGCTCAGCTGAAGTAGCTGCATTCTTTCACACCTAGGATGGTAGTTGAAATCTGGTATATGTCTCAGCTGCTTTAACAGTCTTGTCAGATATTCCATGGATAGAACAAAGAGGTAGGGAGAGAAGTTGGCATTTAATTATAAAGAAAACAACTTTTTGATGAGCCTTCTATTTTATCACTTGATAAAATATAATTTTGAAGTTGCAAAAACTGATCTTCTGGCATTGATTAAAAATAGATTCACAACTATGTGGTCATCTCGTGAACTCTCTTGATCTAAAACTTACTCATCTTTTCATTGCTTGCAGGACATGTCGCAAAGTTTGTGTTAAAGCCAAAAACACATATAAAAATGGCATTCACCCCATGTTTAAAGTAGTGTCCGATATTGTTCTTCTGCAGCCAGATGATGATGACATAGCAAGCTATTTGAGTCAAATTGAAACCTTGAAGGACCAATTTGATTCTGTTATGCCATATTCTAACAATCTTAATGATCAGGAACAACAAAGATACATATTCTTTATGACACTAGTCTTGTCTAGATTAAGCGATGATCATCTTGCAGTTCGGCATCAAATTCTGTCTAGTCCATCGATTCCTACTTTAAAAGAAGTATTGGCTGGATTGCGACGTATCTCATCTGAAGTATCGGCTAGATACCGACGTAGAATTTTTGCACCTGAGGTGACCTCCGATGAGACTTCTGAGATGGATGTCCAATCCAACAATTCACAATGTGGACCTGCAAAAGGAACAGAAAGGAAGCATTGCACTCACTGTGATCAAGTGGGACATACAAGAGATACTTGTTGGTCTCTTCATGGCAGACCCCCCAACAAACAGTGAACTTGGGGGTCTGCCATGAAGAGAATGATGGTTACTGCCTGCATTTTCCCTTTCAATGTAGTCAAAACAAGAAGGCAGAAAGCTTCATTCTTTGTATGATTCTTGCTTCATAGTTGTGTCCTTTTGTTGTTTCTGTGGAGACACTTTCACTCATCTGGTTTATTTTTTTCTTGCCACAATTGTATTTCTTAGTGAGTGTTGTTGTTTTTTTTTTTTTAACACATCTCTTACAATGAAGTTAGGTAAAGAAGTTGTGATGCTTGTTCTATTTTTGTTGAGAATGCGAAGGATGACAGCTCTGTCTTGTTTATGTGTCTTTGGTGCTCCAACTAATTGAGAGACTGAGACATAATTAATTTGATTGGTTAAATGTTTCTTTATAGATCTCTTGGTAGAACATATATATATATATGAGATTGACGAAAGAAATAAAAATTCCAAATATTTTTCTTGATGAAATGTACTGGCATAAGAATTAAAAAAAAGAAAAGAAACTAGTACATTTGTCTAGAGACGAGAAGCATGACCGTGCTTTGGCTAGGACATGCATCTGGGGCTTGATGGCATGGGAAAGACCAAAAAAATGGCTGAAGAGATGCCTCGGGTAAGTGTGTTCTTGAAGTTTCAATAATATGTCGATGTCTGTGTTTTGCGAGAGCAAATCTTGATGTGTGTAAGGTGGGCTATAAAGATGTTCAATACCGTGAAGGGAGAGATACGAGTCAAGACTTTTATGTTCCCCTCCACCATTAGTGTAAAAAGAGACAATATTTTGGTATCAAAATATTTTTCCATCAAGGGATGGAATTTTTGGAAAAGGTCTGTGAGCTCACTTTTATTTGTTAAGGTGTATAACCATATATATCGCATGTATTGATCAACAAATATGAAGTAATATAATCTTCTATCAATAGAGAGAACAGAAGGTGGTCTCCACAAATTATTAAAAATTACTTGAAGTGGTGTGGAACTTGCCAAAGTTAATTTATGAAATGGCTTTAGAGTGTAAGTTGCGTGGCTTTGTAGTAATATTATGAGTGGCTTTAGAGTCTATAATCCAGTTAGTTGCGCTGAGTTTAAAGACGTAATTGGATTTGGCCTCACAGTGGTTGTGAGACGGAGGTCTACAAATTTTGAAATGTGGCCAATGTTATTGTAGAGTTGACAACAAACAACACCCCTGAAATTGTTGATTGGAGAAGTCTGCCACTGTTGTGGTGGTGGAGTTGAGGGGTTATTCTGACGCAATGGTTGAGAATTCTGAGCGAGCATACCCTTGTGTTGTTGGCGACGATTGTTGTGGTTGTAGGAATTGCTATTTTTTTTGTTGCGAGTCACAACTACGGTTTTGATCTGACTAGGAGTTTTCTTAGCCTCCTTATGGCAGAGAAAGAGGTCGTGATCAAGTAATTTTTAATAGAATTCTTCAGATGTGACAATTTTGTCGTATGCTCGAATCATACCAGATATCTCACGAAACTCATGTCCAAGTCCATTGAGAATTTTGACAATAGACTTAGAGTTAGACATAGGGGCAATATTAGTGGCTAATTTATCTGAGAGAGAGTGAATGCTTTGAAGGTAGTTAGTGAAAGGGCGAGATTCTTCGGTGATGTGAGCATGTTGATCACGAAGATTGAATATTCGAGTTTGGGACTTGTTTGCACAGGAATTATGCAAGGAGTCCCAAGCAAACCTTAGATGTTTCAACAGAAGCAACAATGGAGGCAATGGTGGGGCCGATAGAAGCCAAGAGGGCATTTTGAATGAGTTGATCCTGGCGGAACTAGAGTGTGTATGTCGGGTTGGGAATAGTATTGATGCCAATAAAGGGGAAATAGGTAGGAGCCGGAGTGGATCCATTAAGGTGGCCATAAAGGTCATGGCCATGCATCAGCATAGATAATTGAGCTTTGGCAAAATTGTGATTGCCACCGCGTTTGATAGGTAGTTGAGATGCAGGGTTAATTGCTTCATGGTGTTGGCACCAGTGGTGTTAGTGGTGTTTTCGGCATTGACAACACTAGCATTGTTTGTAGTTTTGTTAGCCATTTGAGTGAGATGTAGTGTGTAGAAAAAAAAATGATTGTACTCGTTAGAGTTGTATATATATGCTCTGATACCATATAAACACAAATGAAATGATGGCAAAACTGTAATTTTATTAGACATCACAATGAATTTATATACGCTTCAGTCACCATCTATCCTACATTAAGGGAAGAAGAGAGAAAATAATTACGGTAACACTTCAGTCACCATCTATCCTTCACGCCCCTTGCTTTTGAAATAGTGATGCAATTAGTTAAAATTGACCTAGTTTTGTCTAATACAAATTGGTAACAGTTGTAAAATTATTGAGAATGTAAATATATACAGAATAAACAGCTAAGATAAGGTCTAACACGTTTCTTCTTTTTTACATCCTCATTCCTCCTTTTTGGATACTTAAACTTTCTCAATCAGTCAATTCAAATTAATATGTAGGAACCTGCCCTCAGAACTGAATGTCTATCACTAGTCTTAAGTACTTATTTGGATCGACAACACAATTCAATTGATTATAGTAATATAATATTTGAGTCTTATTGATAAGTGCGCGTACCTAGAGACTAGTAAAATTATAACTCTAATATTGATACTGTAACCTATTAAATTCAAGAAATTCTATTCTAAACAGGAAAACAAAGTAAAAAACATTCACCTAAAAAAGGGTTGGTATTCCATATTTTCTATTCTACTCTTGATCGCAATAGCCAAAACCTAACACCACAAAAACCCTTAGGCCTTCAAAGTTACATTGTTTGAATGGCATCAGAAGAAGGTTCAGGCTCAGAGATGTGGCCAGTTGTCTGTTTTCACGGTTATAGTTCCACTCTTGGAGAATTGTGGTATACCTTTGATTATGAGAAACTTTCTCTGGTCGCCCAGCTCCAATCTGAATACATGGGAGGCTGGACCATTGTGGGTGATGACATCTACTGGGCTGGTGGAAAAACGAAGATAGGAAGAAACCGAGTGCAAAGTCGCGTCTCTAAGAATTTGCTTAAACATAACATCACAATTCCTAGAAGCAGCGCCTGGGAAACTGTCTTTGATGAGAGGAAACTTGTTCGTAAGGGTCCTTTTGTGGTTCCTGTTGACAGGAAATTGTATGTCCTCGGGGGCGATAAGCTTGGAAACCGTGAAGATTCTGATTCTGGGAGACAATACTTGGGTGAAGTATACGACCTCGACTCTGAAAAGTGGGAAAAAGTACTAGAACTGGATGACTCTGGGAGAGAATACTGGTATAAGTGTTTTTCGGCCGATCAAGCTACTGTTATGAGGGAAAACGGAGGCGTTCCAACAACTGTAATATTCTATTCAGTGGGTCGTATGTTGTTTTACAATCTAAATGAGGGTACATTGCGCTATGAATATCATCCTTCCTTGGATGTATTTTCACACAATTCACGTGATTCAAAAGGGCTTGAAGCAATTTATGATCGGGAAGAATCTCGGATTCTAGGCGATGTATTCTGGAATTCACGGCCTGTGGTAAGAGACTCCACTTTGTATTGGTTCACCTATGACCTTTACTTGTATGGATATGATTTTATTCGTGAGAGATGGTTGCGATCACCATATCTTAAAAGTGAAATATCCATAATGTCACCGAATTGTTACAATCGAAGTTATCCTTCGCCAGTTTTGGTTGACCTGTGTAATGGAAAATTTTTAGTGATTCATGATAATTGTGGAGAATTGGCAATAGCATCTTTTATGGTTGTCAAAGGCAAGGACTCCTTAACTGTGTCTGTGGAGACGCGTCATATTCTCACTGATCTCCCGAATGATTTCAGGCTGCAAGACGGGATGGCAATGTGAGTACACTACAGTTTTTGTCACCCATTCACTTTCCCACACTAGTACTCTTTAGTCGGTATTTATGTTTTATATAGGCTTTGCATATTAACCATAATAGCTTGTTCCTCTTTCTGGTTATCAAAAGCGTTGCTGAATCTGATAGCGTTGCTGAATCTGATTTATGTGATATTCGAGTAGAAGTATAATGTGTCTTTAAGGAAATCAAGAGCTTATGCATTGAAAGACGGTAATTGGAAAATAACAGCATCAATATGGGGCAAATATGCCAAATTTTCTTTGTTTACTGTAGCATTCATAACCAGTATTCTCTCATCATCTTCTTAAAGCTCTAACTGATTTATGTGGATAAAAAGAATAGGGTCTTAAATTGTAAAGAGGCGGTTTTTTTTTTAATTATCTTAAAAGAGGTTTCGCTATATATGCCTCTTGTGCATGTTCTCTTTTGGTTATTAATATACGAGGTAGGAGTCCAACCTAACCCCATGAAGGTGGCTTTTGAATAAATAGAAAAAGAAACTTTTCGAGAAGCCTCCTAAATTCCTAATTTATCCACAGCTGTTAAAACTACTCTAAAGTTAGAGGGTTGTAGTATTATACTACTTCTGCCGCTTATGTAGGATTGTGATTTATGGGTCAAGGTTAATATGTTATAAAGATCACTTGATAAAACTGATGTTGCACAAGCTGATAGTCAGCATGGATTAAATATACACGCACAACTTTGTGGTCTTCTCTGGAAGTCTAACTTACTAAATCTCTTTATGTCTTGCAGGACCTACTGCAAAGTTTTGATTAGAACCAAAAACTCATATACAAATGGTATTCACCCCATATTTAAGATAGTGTCTGATATTGTTCACCTGCAGCTTAATCATGACATGGCAAGTTATTTGGGCCAAGTTGAAACCCTGAAGGACCAATTCAATTCTCTAATGCCATTTACTAACAATCTGAATGATCAGGAGCGTCAACTAATAGACATTTTCTTTGTGGGACTTGCCTTGAATGGACTAAGACATGATCAGATTCCAGTTCGACATCAAATTCTATCTAGTCTATCAACTCCCACTTTAGAAGAAGTATCGGCTAGATTACTATGCATCTCATCTGCAACTGAGGTGACCTCTCATGAGACCTCTGAGAAGCATTGCACTCACTGTGACGGAATGGGACATACAAGAGATAGTTGTGACTGCTCTAGTAGCCAAATCCCTGAGACCGAATGGCCTTTTGACAAGCAATGCACCTGTGATGGAATGGTATATGCAAGAAATAGTTGTGACTAGTCTAGTAGCCAAATTCCTGAGGCCTAATGGACTCTGAGAAGCTTTGCACTCACTGTGATCGAATGGGACATACACGAGATAGCTGTGACTGGTTTTGTAGCAAAATCCTTGAAGCCCAATGGACTTCTGATGCTGCACCTTCTGTTTTGTCTAGAGATGGAGTGGATGAGGATGGATGGAATACCCTGCAGCTGCACCTGTTCAAGATTGGGAATGAAACCTGTTTCCCTTGGGAAGATCTTGATCGAGTTCGTCCATTCTGGATAAAGATTTAGACATGAGTTCTACTGTAGATAGTTCTGTTCATGGAGATGTAATGAATGTACTAAATTATTTAATCATATAGCTATGATGCTTTTTTAGAGAATTTAAAGTTTGCGAGTTATTGTCTGATTGGCAAACTGCACTATTTGCTAATTTCGGACCTTGTTCTTTGAAATTTCCAGGAGTTGATCTTCATAGAAAGAAGTGGCATGATATTATGAGCAAGTGGAAGCTTATATTAGATTTCCCTGAAATTCTTCTATTGGAACAAAGAGTGACAGAGGCATATGAATCATGCAAGAGGCTGTGCAATTCAATATGAATTGTGGTTTTAAAAAACTCAGCTTGTTTATACATAGAGCAATTAGGGGAGAGGCATTAAGGACTTGATGTTACAAGTCATGATAAAAAGATGAGTTTATTGTTTGATATGTATCTTCAAACTGATCATAGGCACACATTCTTTCCAATTTATTTCTTGTTGAATAAACATTTTGTTCAACCAAATTTGTTCAAAGAGAGAAACAATTGAACTGAACTGAATTTAATTTGTTTTTGTGATTGTTTTGCCAAAGACACCACATTAAAAAACCGAGAAGAGGTGCACTTCTGCGAGGTTGTAATTTAGTGCGGACAGGCCTATTGAGATTTGATCATAGGTTGTTTAGCTAAATTTGACCACCCTTCATCACTAGCTAGCACTATTAGTTGTGTCAAGGGTGTTCAAAATATCATATTTAATCATAAATAGTTAAATTTAAACTATATACACGATATACTTTTCAGGCGAAGGGTGGTCGTCTGACCACCCTTGATCCCATGTGGCTCCGCCACTGCATCCCTGACCGTGTGAATGAAATCTTTATAAGCTTGTGGCTTAATGAGGGATTTGGACACTGTCAAGTCTGCAAATTTGTTTGTACCACTCTCCAAAGGATGAGAGCCATAACCATTTGCTTATCTGCTTCAATTAGTGTTCAACTTAATCCAATTAAGTTCTGGCCTTTTTCCATTGTTTCAATGCAGCTTAATATTCGGGCTATCACTAAGAGTCTGCTGCATATCACTAACCAAGAATTACCTCCTGTCACTCCAACATTGTGTTTAGATATATTCCATTTATGATGAGCCAAAATGTGATTACGCAAACGAGCAATCGAAATCTTAGTACCACCCATATCTTAAGGTGCATCTAGTTTTCCATATCACCCGACAAATAACAATAGGAGTAACTCTCAAAATCTCAAGACGAACAATGTTCTTTGGTCTAGCAGTCCACCAGTTTCGTTAGCATAAGAATGAAAGAAGAATTCTCCCACTAATACCCAACGGCCTCCATAATGCTTCCAGATCTTTCAGTCACTTCCCCACCTAGAAACTTGTGAAGCATTGTCTCACTTTGAGGAATTCTACAGCAAGTGCACCCAGATACAACCTGCTGTCCAAATCTTGCTAATTGATCATCAAAAGGGAGCTTCTCTTTCAAGATTCTCCACACCAAGGACACTTTCAACGACAAAGACATGTGCCAGATATTCTTCATGATACTGGGTAAACTTGTTAGTAGCAATAGTCGGGTTGCGATGTGTGACCATAGTCGGGTTGTATTTTATCCTGAAACTACTTGTGTTAGGGTCAGTTCGTGACATAGTCGGGCAATACATACTAACATGCTAGACTTTGAACAATGAGAAGCCACAAGGATAGGAAAGCAAGAAAGGTAAAAAAGAAAGTTACAGATGTCAGAGTTGAGTGGTACTCCCAGCAAAGAAAAGTAAAGAAAGAGATATTTCGTACTTTAATAAATTTCATAACTGCTTTTGTACAAACTGCTTTATGTTTTAAGGTATTCTCACATTACTTCATATGCATTTCATGTTCTGTTAAAGTCTCGTTCCGTCTTTAGTGAGGAGAATGTTAAGACTCACTAAGTATACTATCGTGGTACTGACATTCTATTCACAGAAACCTACTTTGGCCTATATCAATGTAAGCATAGGTTTTGCAAGCAAGCAAGCTATGAGCTAAGGTATTCTCCCACAACGCAGTCATCCAGTGAGCTCTACTTTGATTTTTATGGGACATACTTAGAGTTTCAATATTATCACAAATTTGTATTCAAGGCTTCATAGACAAGAGTCATTTGGGTTATGGCTCCATATTTGCATTATTATTTGCGCATAATGACATGAATTTATTTTGACAAAAAAGTTCACTGGGCACCGAGACTTCTGATCAAGGCAAGTGTTTTAGCAAAATACCCTTACTTAGCCCAGAGCCAAGACTTTAAGGCAAAAATTTGTAAGTATTAGCACGGTGCCAAGGCTTCAAGGGCAAGTGTTCTTTTGCCAATTCTTTAAGTTATATGGCGAGAATGTAGGAAGAGACTGGAAGGGGCATGTCTTGGCATTTTGCCAAGACTTACGACCAAGTGCGGCAATTGTTGCCTTTTGCCAATACTTGAAGGGCAAGTGTTGGCAAATGGAAATGGGTCAAAGGCAAGTCTTGGCCTTTTTCCAAGACTTACGTCCAAGTGGGGGCAAGTATTGCCTTTTGTCAATACTTGAAGGGATAAGTGTTGAAAAGCAGGGAGGGATTAAAGACAAGTCTTGGACCCGACCAAAAAGTTTGACAGGGGCGTTTCCGTCCTGATTTTTTTCATTAAACTTAATGGAGGCATTTTTGTAAAACTACTGTTAGCACGGGCAAAAAGACAAACAATCGCTTATGGTGTCATATTTATGCAAATCGGCCTTATTTTGATATAAAAGTATACCGTTCATAAAAGAAATAAAGAAAAGTTTTACAGTTATATTAAAAATCTTATTTCATGTTAAATTTTTTAGTTTTCTTTCCTTCATAGTAAGCTCCCTTTATTGGGTTAGGAATTAAAATTGGATTTTTTTTACATAAAAGTACAAGTTTTAGAGCTTAATTACCAAACATAGCAATATTTTAGTAAAATTAACCTATATAGAGGAAAACACAAGATAATTACAAACATAGCAATATTTTCCCATAACATACCAAACCCTTACATTTTTCCTTCTATTTCCCCCATTATCACTTTTGCGCCTCCCATTTCCCCTTGTTTCACTTTTCCTCCCACCATTTCCCCCCAATTTCACTTTTACTCCTCTCATTTTCCCCAATTTCACTTTTCCTCATCCATCCTCAATGTATCTCGTTGAATCTCACAATTTCTGCACCGTATCAACTATTTCTGCACCGTATCAACTGATTCTACAGCACTGTATCTAACTGTTTCTGCACCGTTTTGGTTCATTTCAGCATTGTATCTAACTGTTTTAAAATGTATCAACTCTCGTTTCAGATTGTATCAGACTGTTTTAAACTGTATCAACTCCCGTTTCAGACCGTATCATAGTGTTTCAATGTCGTTTCAGACTGTATCAAACTGTATCAACTCCCGTTTCAGACTGCATCATCTCTGTTTTCAGACTGAATCAGACTGTTTTAAACTGTATCAAGTCCCATTTCAGACTGTATCAATTCCGTTTCAGACTGTATCATACTGTTTTAAACTGTATCACTCCCGATTTAGACCGTTTCAAACTGTTTCAACAACTATTTCAGATTATTTCAATGTCGTCTCAGACCGTATCATATTATTTCAACGTCGTTTCAGATTGTATCATACTGTTTCAAAGTCGTTTCGGACTGTATCAGATTGTTTCAACAGTTGTTTTAACATTGTTTTATTGTATCATATTATTTCAACGTCGTTTCAACGTGACTACTATATTTTTGTACCGAATCTAACTATTTCTGTATTTTTTTATTGTTTCTGCACCGTATCTAACTGTTTCTAAATTATTTTATCACTCATAAATGGGCAAACAATACAACCAGAATAAATAATAAATTGATTTAAACAAAAAAATTGATTCTACCAATAAAAAATTATGAAACAAAATTTAACAAAGTGAAACTTATCCCACATAAACACTACTGGCCAAAAGTATTCATTAAAGTTGCAATTGTGGAATCAAATATTAAAATATTATTGATTAAGAATACAAGTAATAAAATAGAAGTGATGAAACAGATATAAATGATTCAGAGTTTCGATGGAGTTGCCAAAGGAAGGAAAGTCCAAGTAGAGAGTACATGTCATTGATGTTGCTACTTATGTTCTGCCACCTACGGTGGAGCAAATCAGTAATTTTTCCCAAATATATGCCATTAATGCATGAAACAACTCGTGGTGAACAAATCAGAGGATCGTGATTCTTGATCGAAGCTTGTTATTATTTTTCGTCCACCAGCTGGATCTCCGTTATCCATGCTGGATCATACACCGACACATGTCCGATCCAACACTGGCAGTTTTCCACCAGAGACTACGGCGGAGATGCAGATGATGGTGACTGAGACAGTTACGCCTCAACGGCGGGTGAATAAATCAGTGGAGACAACGGCGGAGAGACCGAGCTGGTTACCAGAGAATTGGATGACGGTGACGGAGCTGTATGTTTGGATTTGAAAGAAGGGAATGGGGTGAAGGCTGCTTTGGTTGGGGGAAGTGGAGAAAGTGCTTTAGGGTTTGTAGGAGAGTGGATGTAAGTGTAATTGTAAAAAATAAAAATGTGCTAAAAAAAATATTGCTATGCCTTGTAATTTGAAAAATATTACTATTTTTTTATAATTAAGGGATCAAATTTGTATATTTGTGTAAAAAAACCCTTAAAATTTGGTATTTGGTTGTTTATTTAGTAGACCATAGCATCTTTTCAACTACTTTAACTTTGGGATTCTCGGGTAAATTTTAAACTTGTGGAAATTATTTAGAACGCCACCTATATATTCCCATAAACCGCTTGTGCAGTGTACACTTTTCCAGATTATATCCCAACCACAAATTCTTAAACATCTCAAAAACCCTTAGGCCTTAAGAGTTAGTTGTTTGAATGGCATCAGAAGAAGGTCCAGGCTCGGAGATGTGGCCACTGGTCTGTTTACATGGTACTTGTTACAATCTTGGAGAAGTGTGGTATACCTTTGATTATGAGAAACTTTCTCTGGTTGCCCAACTCAAAGCTGAAAAATCTGGAGGCTGGACCATTATGGGTGATGATATCTACTGGGCTGGCGGAACCCGAGTGGCAAGTGGCGTCTCTAAGAATTTGCTTAAGCATAACACCACAATTCCTAGAAGCACCACCTGGGAAACCATCTTTGATGAGATGAAACTTGTTCGTGAGAGTCCCTTTGTGGTTCCTGTTGATAGGAAACTGTATGTACTTGGCAGCAATACATCTGGAAGCTTTGCAGATTTTGATTCTGCGAACAATTACTTGGGTGAAGTATACGACCTTGACTCTAAAAAGTGGGAACAGGTACTTAAACTGGATGATGACCTGAATAAATATCGTTATTTTTCTGCTAGTTGTGCAGCTGTTATGCAGGAAAAGGGAGGCGTTCCAACAACTGTAGTATTCTATTCAACTGATATTGGTCGTATGTTGTTTTGCAATCTAAAAGAGGATACATTGCGCTATGAATATCATCCTTCTTTGAATTTGAATTCAGGTGATCCACAAGGACTTGAAGCTATTCGATGTAGTAAAGAGTTGAAAAACCTACGCACTGTATGCAGGAACTCACGGCCTGTGGTAAGAGACTCCACTTTGTATTGGTTCACCTTTGACCTCTACTTGTATGGCTATGATTTTGTTCATGAGAAGTGGTTGGCATCACCTTGTCTTAAAAGTGAAATATCCATAATGTCACCCTGCGGTTATGGCGGTTATGGGGCAGTTTTGGTTGACCTGTGTAATGAAAATTTTTTAGCTATTCGTCATGAAGATTGTGGAGTAGCAATAGCATCCTTTACGGTTGTCAAAGGCGAGGACTCTTTAAGTGTGCTTGTGGAGACACGTAACACTATTGCTAATCTTTCGACAAGTTTCATGTTTAGCGACGGGATGGCAATGTGAGTACACTTGACTAATTTTGCCTATTCACTGCTTAATCTTATTTCTGTTTGTCAGTTTCTATGTTTTATAGGTCTGCATATTACTCCTCCCGGTTCAATTTATAATATTGATGTTGCACAAGCTAATCGTCCGGCATGGATTAAATATAGATCCACAACTTTGTGGTCTTCTCTGGAACTCTAACTCAATATCTTTATGTGTTGCAGGACCGATTGCAAAGTTTTGAATAAAGCCAAGAACTCATATACAAATGGCATTCACCCATGTTTAAGGTAGTGTCTGATATTGTTGACCTGCAGCACAATCATGACATGGCAAGTTATTTGGGTCAAATTAGAACCCTGAAGGATCAATTCAATTCTCTTATGCCATCTACTAATGATCGAGAACGTCAACAAAGAGACATATTGTTCATGGCAATTGCCTTTAATGGACAAAGAGAAGATATTGCAGTTCGGCATCAAATTTTATCTAGTCCATTGATTCCTACTTTTGAAGAAGTATTGGCTAGACTGCGCAGCTCATCTACACCTGATGTGACCTGTGATGATGAGATGTCTGAGATGGCTGTGCAATCCAGCAATTCAGGACGTCGACCTAGAGAAGGAAAAGAAATGAAGCATTGCACTCATTGTGATGGACAGGGACACACACGAGATAATTGTTGCTCTCTTCATGGAATTACCCCCAAGAACCAGTGAACGTCCTAATACAGTTATTAAACATATTGGGATGAGTTAAACATGTGGTCCATTTTCTTTAAGGTAGGGCTACAAGTCACTTGTATGGATATAATTTGTTCATAAGAGATGGTTGCAATCAATATTCTGTGGAACCCTTGCCTTATGTATGTTCTCCTTCATTCCAGGTAATCCACTCCTAGAGGCTTTGCCTTTGTTATGATTTTTATGAGATTCTCCCATTGTGTGTCTTCCCTGCCAGACCACCAATTGGTTCGCTATGTAACCTGACGTGCTAATAGCTTTACTAAAAGTGTTAAAGATAGATTGAAGAACTCCGCCTTAATTATAAGGAAAAAGATTGAAGAACTGTGTGTCAGGACTCAGGTACCATATGACTGGACAATCCTTGGAGGAGCATTATAGGTGAGGATAATGTTCGATATGGACCAATTTGGAGGTGCATCTATTGTATAGATATGCTTGTATACCACCAAAAATGCAGCAACTTTCTGTTATACTGCTATTCTTATTTGAATGAGCCAGTGTATATGCCTTTTTTTATTCTTTTTCTTTGGCGCGGTTGTAGGAATATTTCTGCCCGTCAATAGATTTGTAAACGCGGTTTCTTGTTAAAAGTTCTGAACTTTACCAAGGACCTCAATTGCCTGAAACGAAAGCAAAAATCTATCTTTGTAACTTGGTAAGTATCATTATGAAACTTGTGCAATCACGCAAATATGAGCTAGATTTTAGAAGAGCTTTGATCAACAAGTCTCCAACAATATACCAGCCAAGTTTAGGAGAAATGATGCCTGAGCGTTCTCTAGTTTCTGAAGGACATCTGGGCATTCAACTCTAGATTTCAAGAGATCTCGCAGCTGCACACAGCAAAAGAGATGCAGAAGAGCATATTCACAATACAAGTTTTTCATTGCCATGATTTGCTGAAATTCAAATTAATGAGGTGATTCCTACATGATATCAATCCAAAAGTAATACAGTGAGAATTTTCCACTGGTTTGATAGAATCACCAATTTTCAACGGATTTCTTGGTCATCCAAAGAAAGAATTATTAACAAGAATATTGTTCTCCCCTTTGTCGTATTGACTAGACGAATTAAAGCTCAAAACTCCACTAGTTATTGATCTAAATGCTCTGCCATATATACTTATTGAAAATATGAAGTATTAGCTCAAAGATGAAAAATATAAAGCTTCAACACCTAATGAGAGCACAGAAGTTGTTACTTCTAAGAATTCAAGAAAGCCAGAATATATAGATGGCCTCCTAAAGTTGGCTCCAATTATATTCCAGGTTGAACACTCCAACTTTTCCAGTGATCATATATACACCTCTTGTAGTCCACATCGTGACTGCTGAACACCCTCTTCTGTTTAGTTCGGTGCGTGAAGGCCAAAGCTATGAGTGTAAATAAACCCAATAACAATTAAACACGTCATATCCACGTTGGCAATTATTACACAAATAATAAAAGGGAAAAATGAAGTGTTAAACCAGTTAAAATTACTCGACCCTTATCTTTCCCCCATTTTATCTTAAACCTAATTTCAATTAACACGTCTCTTCTTCCTCACGACTCAATAGTCATTAATGATTGGAGTTCCATTTAGGGCATTTTTTCAGTCAAAACTCTAGAACGGACTAATTGGCGGAGCACCTCTTGGGAGACAGTGAGCTTGACATTGTGAAGCTACGGAGGGTGCCCCGCCTTAAGAAATGGGCGCCCTACCCTTGCCTACAAAGCAAAGTGTTGATTAGCTAAGTCAAAGAGAGGGCGGACCGCCCCATGTCCTTCTGCAGGTCGTCCATGACAATTTTGTAATTAATTTTTAGCATTGAATAAATAGAACAAGTTAGGGTTTTAACACAATTCTATTCTATATTTCACATTCTACTCTTAGAGGCAAGGTTTGGAAGACAAGATTTAAGGTTTCCATTCATTTGTAAGCTTCATATCTTGTACTTTTGAATCATTAATCTTATCTGTTACATCTTTTCATTACCTATTTTTATGTTTGATTCAAAACCCTAGTATGAGTAGCTAAATTTATAACTAGGGGTAGGTGGTAGAAAATCAATGAGTTCTGCTTAGATTCACCACATATGACAGAAGTAACGATTATCCAACTCCCAAAACATTAACACCAAAATCTTGATATTCATGAAATTAGAGTTTCATTTCTACTTTGCTAGTTAAAGACTCGGGAGAGATTAGCTAGTATAGATTAGCAAAGTTATCAAGGATTTGAGTTTTGTTGGCTAAAACTTAGTCTAACTCATCTAAAAGAGGTTACACTCGGAAGAGGTCCTCTTTCCTTGGGTTCATGAGTTAGAGCTTTATGCGCTTAACTATGGCTTTGGCGAGCGTAGTGAGGTAGACCTCTCTTAGACCTATCGGATTCCAGGGGTTATCATAGAATAACTCAACAATATTCATCCTTATGTTAGGTAGGTGAAACTACTCTACCCGTTGATTGGACATCACCATTAGCTGTTTACGCCCCTAGATTTCCTATTATAGAATCAATTACTTGCGTTTAATTAATTACTTTGTAGTTTATGGTAGTTTTACAACAAACTTTCCTATATCTATGACACTTAACTAACATCAAAGACTATCTATCTGCAACTCTTTCACTTGAACGACTAGTTCCCTTGCTAAGTCGACCCTGACTTATATCAGGTATATATCTTTGACGACCGCCCCTCACCATTAATAGTAAAGGATTGAGCGTGGATCATTGA
Organism: Petunia x hybrida; assembly: GCA_037355625.1. NCBI lineage: Eukaryota > Viridiplantae > Streptophyta > Magnoliopsida > Solanales > Solanaceae > Petunia > Petunia x hybrida. The sequence goes on along the minus strand of JBBBVM010000048.1, from coordinate 5,171,188 downwards.
CATGTGTTTTTTAAGAATTTTAGCTATTCACTAGGAATATTGTGGAGTAGCAATAGCATCCTTTACTGTTGTCAAAAGCGATAAATCTTTAAATGTGCTCGTGGTATGATAGTACTTGTGCGGATTACATAGGATTGTGATTTATGGGTCAAGGTTATGAAGATTATTTGATAAAAAATATTATTGATGTTGAACAAGCTGATCGTCCAGCAGGGATTAAATATGGATGTACAACGATGTGGTCTTCTCTGGAAGTCTAATTTAATCTTTTTATGTCATTCACCCCATGTTTAAGTTAGTATGTGATAGAATGATGACATGTCAAGTTATTTGGGTATCGAGACCCTGAAGCACCAATTTAATACTCTTATGCCACTTACTAATGATCAAGAACGTCAACAAAGAGACATATTCTTTATGGCACTTGCCTTGAATGGACTAAGACTTGATCATATTATAGTTTGACATCAATTCTATCTAGTTCATTGATTCCTACTTTAGAAGAAGTATCAGCTAGATTGCTAAGCTCATCTGCACCTTGGGTGACATGTCATGAGACTTCTGAGATGGCTGTTCCATCCAGCAATTCACAACATCGACCTAACAGAGGAAAAGAAATGAAGCACTACACTCACTGTGATGGACAGGACACACATGAGATAACTGTTGCTCTCTTCATGGAAGACGCCAAACAACAGCCATGGGTGGCTCAAGGATAAGTCCACCAAAGCTTTCGCTTTAGGCCCCAAACTTTGTGATTAGTTATATTTATTTATATTGATCACTATACAAATTTAACAATTTGTTTCAATACAATACATCGATTATAATTATCAAAAAATGTATTGACGAATATGAAAATTTGAGTAATTTAATTAAATATTCTAAAATATTGGACAAACTTCTATTTGAAAAACTTTAACTTTTTAAAAAAATCTTAGAACCTTGGAATGGAGATTTACCGCATTACTAATGTTATTTGTATACAATTTTATCATTATGAGACTTGTGCACTCAAGCAAATATGAGCTAGATTTTACAATGGAAATGATCAAATTTGCCTTAAGCTATGCGAAATAATTGGAGCCAAATTTTCCATTGGTCAAGTTGGGCCAGGAAAATAGTAGAAGAGAGAAAATGTGATGGAAGTAGGGAAAAAAGTTCGAGTCAAATTGAGCCTAAACTGCTCGAATGGTTGAGCATAAATTATGATCATGAACTTGAGTCAAGGTTCTTAGCAGCTTGATCTTGAATTTATATTGTTGTCATGAACACACAAACAATGATGGGAAATAACTGATGACTTCAGCTCGTAATGACTGATATAATTGTTAGATTAACTAATTCCAAATTTGTAGTTGTGATCCACATAGTATCGCACTTATGTTAATCATTTTAGAGAGCATCAAGCTGTTTGAGAAGCACCAAGTGCAGCTATGAAAGTGGAGCCAACAAATCAGGTAATTCAGCCAAGATTTTACCTGCTGACAACGTTGAATTTAGATGTGGCATCTTCTTCACAGAGAAGGTCCTTCTGAGGGCTGAAAGAAATTCAAACGTCACTTTTCACTTCCAAGTTCAGAAAACCAGCGATGTAATGATGGTAGAACGAGCATGTGTACTATGCTCCGCTCATTCTTTAGTTCCTCCTTAGCCTGAGAATTTTTTCTGAGTTCATATGTTTGAAGATTTCCTGTCAGCTCGTCCATTTCCATCTTGTCCATCTGTTTGGCTTCTTGAATAGCCGTAACTTTAGGCTCCCACAAAGAAGCAAATATCCTTAATATTTTCCTGACACAATCTTCAGAAGAAAATTCTTTTCCAAGAGATTTAAGCTCATTAGTAATATGAGTAAACCTAGTAAACATGTCCTTTATTGATTCTTGTTCATCCATAGAAAACAATTCATATTTTCTCATTAAAATTTCAATTCTGGACTGTTTTACCTGGTTTGTACCTTCATGAGCTAGCTGTAGAGATTCCAAAATTTCTTTGGCGGATGTGCATCCGGAGATTCTATTATATTCATCAGATCCGAGACCAAAATAAAGTATTTTGATCGCCTTAGCATTTTTCTCCATCATCTTGAAGTCCTCAACAGTAAATTCATTTTCTATTTTCGGGACCTTTGCACCATTAGCGCCTGCTTTCATGGGAATCAATGGACCTGTCATGGTGATTTGCCAAAGTTGATAATCTTCAGCTTTCAAATAGATCTCCATACGATTTTTCCACAAGCTATAGTGGTGACCATTAAACAATGGAGGCCTAGCAATGGATTGACCCTCTAGTAGTCCTATTTGTGCACTCATTTTAAGGATCTCTCAAAGGTGTTAGCCTAGATATGAGACACCTGCTCTGATACCAATTGTTAGTTTAGAGTACACTCGACACAAGGGGGAGGGGTGAATTGGGGCGATAACGATTTTGCCTCTTTTTAAGTTTTAGACTAAGTTAGAACAGCTCACTTGGAACAGTTCCTACGGGTGTTCCAACTGCAGTTTAAGAACGCAATTAAAGAGCAAAAATAGATAAGGCACACGCGATTTTAACATGGAAAACACCCTGGCTCAAAGGTGTAAAAAATCACGACCCACACCCCTGTGGGAATTTCAACCAATCCGCTAAACTCACAAGCCAAAACCGGATTACAAAGGTAACCCCAAGGACCTAACTCTAAGCCCTTACACAACAATCCTAGACTGTTGCTACCCTTCCAAACTACCCTAGTTTGGAACACAAAAAACTTAACTCTAAGCTCTTTACCCAATGGGATTTTAACTCTAGATTACAACCTCAAAAAGTACTTCTTATAAGCTGAACGAGATTACGCTTTAATGCCTAATACATGAACTAAGAACTGGACTCAAACTATTTTAAATGACTTGATGAAACACTTGTCCAGACTGTTCCAACGCCCGTTCCAACTGCTTCAGAACTTTTCTCTCTTGTACGCTCAATTTCTCTTTTGTGCTGAAGTGTTTGGACGCTTTTTTCAACCTGTATGAAACTGTATTTATTGAAGAATATACCTGACAATAGAATATACAGTCCAACAAAGTTAGGGATAAAAATATACAGCTCATAGATTAATCCCTTCCTTATCAAAATAAAAGATTTCCTACAATCCTATTCCAACTCAAATTCCTTTATGGCAAACTCCTGAACTAACAGATAACTAACTCCTTTTCAAATCAACTTAGCCTTATCAGTCTTATACGAGATATACGACACCATCAAGATCAGTTACTTTAAGTATTATCTCAACCCATCAATAAGACTTATCCCACAACATAAAAATAGCTCACAAATATCCTTGGAACACAGCTCAAGCTTACTATTTTATTTACAGTAACTTTCAAAACCTATAGCTAAAGTATTAACAAGTATATTTAATTTATCATCATCAAAACATCATATATACAACAAAGTTGCTAGAAGAATTCACCATTACCTCAAAGGTACAATTGACTATGGGCTATTTTATTCTCCTACTAATGATTTTAATCTTGTGGGATTTTGTGATAGTGATTTTTGCGGGAGATATCGATGATAGAAAAAGCACAACTGGCTTTGTCTTTTTCTTGGGTAATTGTGTTATTACCTGGAGTTCAAAGAAACAATGCATTGTTACTCTCTCGACTTGTGAATCTGAATATGTAGCAGTAACGTCTTGTACGTGTCGTACTATTTGGCTGAGAAGATTGTTGGAAGAGCTATATTTGCCTCAAATTGAAGCCACATCAATTTGCATTGATAACAAGTCCGCACAAGAACTTGCAAAGAATCCAGTGTATCATGATTGAAGCAAGCACATAGATACAAGGTATCACTTCATCAAAGAATGCAATGTCAAGAAGGAGATAGAGCTCAAGTATGTGAAGTCTCATGATCAAGTTACAGATATCTTTACAAAGCCACTCAAATTTGAATACTTTCAGAGAATGAGAGCGATGCTTGGAATGAAGAGGAAAAATCAAAATTAAGGGGGAGATTTGTGGGACATACTCCATAAATAAATATTAGTTGGTAACTGTTATGAGAAAACCATAACAAGCATGTTATGAGAAATGAAAATGGTTTTGGCAAAACAGTTTTGCCAACTGAATTCGGATTGGTCCAAACGTTGGCAGCTTCATCTATAAAAGGAGACGTCTTCTCCTCATTTCAGTACACCAAACAGAAGCAACTCAGTAGTTGCTTAATGTATTTCACAAACTGAAAGAAAATAGTCTGTATAGAAAAATACAGAGTGTAAGCAATATCATAGTGAGGTGTTTTCAAAATAAAGAAAGTTATTTCTTTTGAGTGTGTAGTAGTCTACGACTACAGTGTGTAATATTTCTTACTATAGTGAAGTTATTTTGCTCCTCTTAATACGTGATTATTTTACTTTTTTTGTTAAAAAGGTTTTCCATGTGAAGAAACTTGATGCCGTTGTACTCTTCTATTCTTGTTGGTTATTGTGGGAAATATTCCTGGGGTATACTATTATTTCCCAACAAAATAATTATTTTTACCAAAGCACTGGGTCGAACACAATTTGATTATTTGTTGTGCAAGTTGGGCATTCCAAACCATCATGCTCCAACTTGAGGGGGGTAATGAAGGTTATTATAGTTAAGGTTATTATAGTTATTATTGTAAATAAGGTTTATTTTATGTAAATTATATAGTCTGAACAAAATGTATATTGGGTCAAGCCCATTAGGGGTGACTTAGGGATTAAGTTAGGTTTTTAATTTTACACTTGTATATATAGGCGTATTCATTAATGAAAAAGATGAGAAGTTCTTGATGCAAGCTAAATCCGAAGACAAGCAAGCAATCGGAATCAAAAAGAACACGACGCGGAAACGATAAGGATAAAAGGGCGGAAGCAAGTAGTAACCAAGATAACAAGAAATCGGGGAAGGGGGAGAACAAAAATAGAAGAAAAAATGGATAATCCAATTCAAAACATGATTGATTATCCAAAGGACAAAATGAAACTTGAACCTAACAAGGATTCATACTAGGGATGAAATCCATTTGGTTCCAAGCCTAAGAAAGGCATACACGAAGCCTCGGGCTTCAACAAGAATGGCTCGGCCAATTCTATCTCTATTCTCTCAATTCAACATCGACTAACTATCCTCTAATGAGCTATGCTAGGAGTTTATATAGAAAATATAAAGGGTAAAATAGTAAAATGGTCACAGATAAGATAAAGCCACGCAGGGCTGAAGAGGTTTTATGTGTTCGGTAGCTCTGCTCGAACACATTTGAGTCGGACGCTTGTTTGCCTCGGTCACAATTGGAATCGAACGCTCTCCTGCCTCGGACACATTTGCAGCCCTTCGATCGATTCACTGCTCGGCGTCGTTCTTCTTTGGTTCGGTTGCTTTTAGCTTCGGGCTCGAGCTTGTCATTTCTTCCTTCGGGCTCAAACTTGATCGTTGAGCTTTCATAAGTTGTGCTCGGCCTTATAGCTTCCGAAGTCAGTGTCAGTAACGGTCACTTGTTGTCTGCTCGGTGGATTTCCATCGTTGTTGCTCGGCGAGGCAGTCTTCGACATCTTCCATTCCGGCCACACTTTGATCGTGGGCTTCATGTGACTCCTCGGTGGACTAGCTTGATGAATCGAACAGGTGAGCCTGATTCGTATTGCATCAGTTCTTCAACCCAAATTTGTGTCTTATTTTTTTTTTTAAGTTTTAACAAGGTTGTTTCCGAAAAACCCTCGGCTTAAGATCGGCTTAAGAAAAACAGTTTCGAAAACGGATTTGAAAAAGGAAAAGGAAAAAAATACAAGAATAAATTGCTAAGATAAAAATATCAAGGTAAAGAAAAGTAATGACATCAAGGTATTAACACTAACCAGGGGATCAATTAAACAACACTAGTAATAAAAGCGAAGGATAAGATAAAATTAAAAAAAAAAACACAATGATAATAAGGTTCTCTACAACCTCATATTAAAAACATGTTCTCCCATAGAAATGAGAGAAAACACTCAGCTACCTTCTAACCTTCTTTCTAATTCTCGACCTACATACTATACTTTGTAGGGTGAACAATGAACATAACTTATAGCAGGATAATGATGAACTCAAATTTTATACATATAATTAAAAGTTTTACATGTATATACATATGTATGCACACTAAGTTCACACATATGGAGGTAAATTCAAAATTTTAAGTTTATGAGTTATAGAGTATTACCTTTCTTACTTATTGGTTCCAGTTAATTATTTCTAAAAATTAAGTGGACGTTTTGACACAAATACATAATTTGCGCCAAAGTTACTAAATTCTGCCGAACTTATCCACCCCTATGTCTCTACATTCTTATGCCTTTGACAATCTTTGTTATCTCTGAAAAAATAAGCAACATAGCTTTTAACCACGTAAGCATCCCACCTTCTTACCAGGAGTTCTTTGATATTTCTTTGCTCGAAATTGAAATTTCTGATTAAGCTTTTTGGAATTCAAACCATCTAGTCACAACCCAGCTTGGTGTGTGTCACTACCTATTTTTTGAACGAGTCGTGGCACGGCATCTCCAGGCGATCCAGACCTGCTAACTTTTTCATGCATCTTTCAAGAGTTGGTAATATTTAAGTAAAACATCTCAACTAATAAACGTCCATATTTTTAAACTCCTCAAAATAAAGAATAGTCAATGTAACTTCAAAATATTTTCGATCTTCAAATTTATAAAAAAAATGTACACCATTACCCTTCTAACTCACTTTCTATGAAGCCTCAGACACTAAAAGACGGTCATATTGCACGAGACATGAAACCTTCGGCAATACTCAACTAAAAAATGAAAATAAAATAAAGGACTGGTAGAAAAATTTGATATGTCTCCAGTGAAAGCGAAGCTGGTAGAAAATTTTGATATGTCTCCAGTGAAAGCGAAGTGGAGCTCACCGACAACTGAGGATGTGAGAGAGAGTCCTAGCATGTAGTCTGGTCACCTCTATGACATGTGTCTACGTTGACAAAGCCAATGTTGGTTCCAATAAAAAAAAATGTGAGTAACGAATCGTTCGTCACCCAGTGAGTATCATTGACTTCCTCACTAAGGCTGGAACGAGAGTTAATAAAATATGAATGCATCAACACTAAACTTCAAAACATCTGAAAATATTTAAACATAGTAAACCTTTAAACATTGAACTTAGCTTATACTTTTCTTTCTTTAGGAAGTACCACTCGAGTCTAGCATATTCTCTTTATTTCTTTCCCGTAGCGTCCCACAGTTCAAGGTCTATAGCATGCTAGCATTTATTATCCGACTATGAAAAATATAACATAGTGCCCGACTATCGCACATATCTACCCTATCAAGAGTAGTTTCGGGGTAAAACGCATCTCCACTATGGTCGCGCTTTGCCTATGGTTACGAATAAGTTTACCCATCTCGGAATCTATGTAAACTCCCAAAAACATCTCAAAATCTCGCTTAGCACCAAAGGCCTCAAATTCAACTTTACTTATCATTATAAACCTGGTCATAACATCATTGGTTTTCAAATACAAACAAGCTTTGAAATCATTTCATAGTAGTCATAAAGAAACATGGATAACCTCATGGAATCATAAAGAGTAAGAATCATGTGATCTTAGTGTAAATAAGCTATAAACCACATTAGTCATTATGGTTGATGCTAAAGCACGATTTGGGAATATTTATGGATAATGAATGCTTCGCCGCTCCAAACGCACAATAACGTTTCTAAGATAATTCATTAAACACCTTTAAATTCGTGCATTTGGCGAGAAAAGCACCTTTGAAAGGGTACATCTCAACTCACCTCGATTTTCTTCTTCGAGCCTTACGTAAGCTCTAATCCCCGTTCTCAACTCCAAATAATTTCTACAATAATGGATTCACCAATTAAATCTTAAATTTCATCACGTTTCTTTCTAATTGGTTAACCCTATGTTAACTTCTAGGGTTTTCCAAGTTTGGAATTATTCCTAGTTGGGTAATATTTTCCCTCTAATTTCCAACAAAATCTAGTGTGGAATCGTAAAGGAATATAGGGCAAAGAATTAACTTGAATTGCAAAATTCTAGTTTGGAAAGAAATCTTGTTCTTTAGGTTTTCCTGAAGAATTTCCTGAAATTCCTATGGTTTCATGAAGATTTGATTGTTAGATATAGATGTTATCCAATTGAATCAACCCTAAAGAGTGTTTGGAACTCACCTTGAAAGGGTATTAGATGATATGTATTGGTTCTGTTATGAATCTCTCAAGCTCTATTTAAGATTTTTATGATTTTCTCTGTCCTCATAACGGGTATTTATAGTTTCAAATTCAAGACTCTTCGCTCGTTAAGGGGCTCGTTGAGGGGACAACAATAATGTCCAAAAGAAATAGAATGCCAGAAATGATCGTGAGGAGCTCGTTGTGGAGACAACAATTCCATTCGTTGCTAGTCCGTCGATAATTTTGTTTTAGCTAAGACCATCCGTCGTAAAATCTAAAACGTTAAAATCAGATTTTTTTTAGTAGTGATCTAAGCAACTCCTAACCGCCTCTAATCGATTATTTAGTCATGGTATGACCTCGGTTCTATTCCCAAATGACACGAGTTTGCTCGAACTTTATACATGACATAAACGATGCTTTAACAAGACTTAAGAAAAATTTTAGGAACGTTACAGTGTGGTGTATCGTGACTAATTTATTGTCACTCATTTATAATACCATAATTGTTAAAAGGGCTGATGAATGAAATATTATTTATCCTTATAATATCTCTTACAAATGTTTGTTGATTCTTATCAAGATTGGATGGTGAAAGTCATCCATCAAAGTGACAACTTTTCACCATCCCTTTAGAGAGAAATGTTCGCATTGCCAACCATCCTCAATTTGCGTCATTACACCTTTGTAGTATATTAGTTTCTATATCCTTACAAGGAAGGGTAACAATAGCATTAGAAAATATAAAACCAAAATTTTCAACAAATGATCACACACAACAATAAATATCATGAATAGAACGGGGCAATAACAAATGAATTCACTCACTCTCATGAAGGTCTCACATGTCACACACGATGTACCATAGGCTTGCCCGTAGTGTAGGACTCCACTAATGTAAGCTCACTCCAATCGGGATTAACTAGGACTTTAGAAAGGTCGTAATGTAGGCTAAAGGTCTGGTGGGATACATATGGATAATAGTGACTACCTCCCTAAGCACTTTAATACATCACAAAATTTTCATCACAATTCTCAATAAGCCACCCAATCAACACTTCCACACATACACCTTCTCAACAAGTAGCATTTTTCTTTTGAGCACACACTAGCAAGGGATGAATATTCTTTTCTCTTTATTTCTTTTTCCACAATTTTTTCTTTTCAACTTTGTTCTTTTTTTTCTTTTTCAATTTCATTATTTTCCAACCTTGTCAATGCTCATAAACAACTACTACACAATTTTAACAAATATTCCCCTTCATTAGTTCCACTCAAAAATCTCCCAATATCCAACCACAACTCCAACATAACAACACAATATTAACTAAAGTGCTTAAGGAGTAAAGGGCCAAAAGAGAACAATTTAGAAAAAATGGGTAGGCTTGGGGTGTGGGTGCCAACAAAAAGGGTCAAAGAAATCACAACAACAATTTTTTTCAAGGTATATATGTAAGAGTAGGCAAATCAAGAGAATGTCTTGTATCATTTCCCGACTAGAGCAAACCTAGGATTTCGCTTTGCACACACACGGGGCAAGTTCTAGACATTAATATGCAACATGGAGCAAACAAATTTATGCCTCACACACACATCGCACATGATCCACACAAAAAGGTTCCATCAACAACTCTCAATCAAGCATCTAGAATGCAACTTGTGGAAATTTAAGCACTAATGCACAAAGGTTCACAACAAAGTCTAGCATGTGGACTCAAGCATCTCAAGGGGGTCGTTCCATTTTTTTCCTCTAGGCATGCATCACAATTAAAACCCAAGGACACCACAAATAGCACATGCAATCAATTCAAGTCCACCGATATCAAACAAATCAAAGGCACCTAGAATTTCACCTATTTCTTTCGTCTAGGGTCATCTACACTGACTATCCTAATCCTAAAAGTAAAAAACTACCCGGTTCAAAGGTCTCCCTGTGGAAAAGAACCGAGGCCATAAGAAAAACCACAGGGTGGATGACATGTACCACTAGTAAAGACTAAAAAGGAAAATCTTTTTGAAATTTTTCATTGGTTTTCTAATTTTTTTTAAATTTTTTTTTCATATATTAAAGCATGAAACAAATCAAAATAAAGTCAAGTGACAAAGGAAAAATCCTAGCGGTACATGCATCCCTAACCTCAAAAATAAATAAAGGGCAGTACCCCACCCCACACTTAAAACTAGCAATGTCCCCAGTGCTAAAAATAAGAAAGTGCAAGGGTAAAGAAAACTTCCCTGAAGATTCTAGTCCTTGGTGCTAGCATCCTCCAAGCTTCCATATAGTATGAGGTACTCAGACTTCCCTCATCAGGTCATCAATATTAGGCAGGGGTGAGGACACCCCACACTTCAACTCGACATTACATGAACCTGCAATCCAAGGAAAAACCCGAAGTAATTTACAACCATAAAAATAATAATAAAAATAAATAAAAGAAAAGCAAACAAATTGGGTTGCCTCCCAAGAAGCGCTTGATTTAATGTCGCGGCACGACGAAGACAACTTCATCACTTTTTCCTCCACCTTGAACTTATGAATTGAATCCCCAACTTTGCCTCAAGCTTACAACTATGGTATTGGGGTGGTGGCAAAAATACAAAAGGACCAAGTAACCATTGTCGCATTTTGCACTTCTTGGCCTTTAAATGAGGGATATCATTTTGTCTCCTCAACATCACAAACTTTAAAATATAGGCACCTTGTTCCTCCTCCTTTGGATTCTTCATAGGCTCGGGTGGCTCAATCGTCATGTCACCATCCAAACACAATGTTGAAAAATGATTGGAATGAGGTCCAATGCGCTTCAATTCTAAAGTTGCATTACTTTTGACACCCTCACTTGCACAAACACTAGAGTCCTCAAATATGATGTTTTCTATTTCCTCACTTGACTCTAATGTGATTTCCTCAACCTTGGCATCATCAACTGCTATTGGGTCGAATGGTAGGAATTCCACTTTTTGCTCCTCAAATTGGCTTCTAAGCTCTTCTATCTCAAATCTACTAATCACGACAACTGATAATTGAGCTTCAGACACCTCAACCATGTCACTCAAATTCTCCTCCAAGTCGTGAATAGTCAAGCCAAATTCATCGATCTCTTGCCCGAGCACAACCCTTTCTTCCATAAATTGCCTCGTCATATTTGTAAGTTCACTCCTGAAATCCCCATAAGCTTCTAAGAGTTTGGCTTGCTCCATTAGCCAAGTTTCGCTAACAACCTGCACTTCTTCATTCCTGTCAGACTCACAAACATCGTTAAAAACATCACACACATTGATAGAGGAAGGAGTATGACACTTAGGACAATCATTCCACTGACCACCACATAATTTACAAAAATTCCAATCAAAGGTGGTAGAAAATTCACATAACCAGTCTCGTAGGGTTGAAAGAGTTGGACAATTTTCCCACAAGTGGGTTCCTCCGCAAAGTAGACAGAGATCCTCAAAATTTGAATTACAACCACTCGACCAATTTTCATTAAAAGATACCATGTAAACTAGTAATAAAATAATAAACTAAAAATAAAATAAAAAAAATTAAACCTGAATAGAAAATAATAAATTGTTCAAAAAGAAAACAGTCAATTTAGTCCCCGGCAACGGCGCCAAAAACTTGTTGCTCCCAACGCACACGCAAGTATACGTGGTCGACAAGTAATAAAGTGATAAGTAGAGTATCGTTTCCACGAGGACTATTCAGACTGAATCCTAGCAAACAATTTCTTAAAAACTATTCAGGGATCTTTTCCAATGGTTGAGATTTTACTAACTAAATGCAAGAATTAAAACAAGTAATTGAGATCAAGTAACAGAGCAAAATTCTAAGTTGTTGTCAATAAAAGATGACGGTCCCGGGTAAGGGTTACGAACAATCCAGTTGAGTTTTCCAGTTGATTCTACTTCTTGATTTCCTAGATTGCTAACTACAGGTTAAATGTACCCATGAAAACCTTTCGATTCTTCACGGTCTATGCAGGCTACTCCAATCCCTATATGTCTATGGGTTAAATCACATGCACGCATTAACGAATTCTGTAATGAGTTAAACTAGGCGAGCAAGTATATATTTATCCTACTCACAAATTGGTTCCCCGATGCCCGGGTTCACAAACTAGTCCTATTCTTTCTTATTACGTAATTAAATTCCCTCTTTCGAGTTCAATCTAAAAACCATAGATAGTGTTCAATTATCAGGCCTCAATAATCAAACAATTATGATCAAGAAAGAATAAACAATCCGTAATGGTAAATCAATATATAGAAATCAACTTTCAAACATCAACCTTCATGTATTTACTCTAACCCTAGAACGAACAAACTATAGAATTAAAGAGAAGAATAAGAGAAAGAGAGAAAGAACTTGGTTAGAATACATCTAGGGCTCCTCCCCTCTCCTCCAGAACTTGCTCCAAAGTCTGAACTCCCTATCAAAAACTAAGTAAAAGACTATTTATAGAGTTTACAAACACCTAGTAATAAGTTAGACCCAATCCTAGACGAAATAGGAAGTAAAAAACGCGCACAAGGGGCGCTATAACGGGCGCCCCGCGCCTCGGAACGTGCTGCCCAAGACAGAACCCGTCACAATCTGCACGCCTTGGCCCTGCGGCGCATGGGAAATCGCGCCTAGCCACTGCGCGCTATAGGGGGCGCGGCGCATGGGCTAGGGCGCCAGGCCATTTTTCTGTTCCGTTCGCTCTTTTGCTCGCTCGTGTCGTGCCTTCGTGTGTTCGATCCAATCCTCAATCAAAATCCAATCTTTTCTTGCTCAATCAAGCTCTTAAAAGCTCCAATTGCACTTCATAACAACCTACATACACACGACATAAAATCAGTGCAAAACCACATTCACAAACTATAAAACGAGAGAATAACAAGCTCAAACATGCGGAAATATTAAGGAAATATTGGCATAAAATGCCAATCATCACCACCCCACACTTGAACCTTTGCTCGTCCTCGAGCAAGTCACACCTCACTTCCCAACCTAGGTAAAACAGGTCTGCCTATGACTATGGTTGATACCGACCATTGAACCAATACACACATGACTACTATGGATCCACAACATGCCAACAATTATCAAAACGAAAAAAAATATGAGAACAACTACCCCAAAATAGCTCAAATGCACAAACTCAACTTAATGCAACCATGCTCCCACAAAATCACACCTATCTACTCAACCAAGAAGCCATCAACTTCACCTATTTCATGCAACCCATGTGCCCTCACCAATATGAAGCAAAAGAGTGCCCCCCCCCCCCCCAAAGATCACACACAACAATAAATATCATGAATAGAACGGGGCAATAACAAATGAATTCACTCACTCTCATGAAGGTCTCACATGTCACACACGATGTACCATAGGCTTGCCCGTAGTGTAGGACTCCACCAATGTAAGCTCACTCCAATCGGGATTAACTAGGACTTTAGAAAGGTCGTAATGTAGGCTAAGGGTCTGGTGGGATACATATGGATAATAGTGACTACCTCCCTAAGCACTTTAATACATCACAAAAATTTCATCACAGTTCTCAATAAGCCACCCAATCAACACTTCCACACAAAAAGAACATACAAAAGATACAAATAGATGCTCAGATATATACGTTCATAAAGTGATATACACGTACATACACTTGTGTGCTGAAAAATATTACATATATATACATGAACATACATATACACACACATGTATTTGAATGTGTATTTTCAAATGCAAAAAAGAAGAAGGAGAAGTAGATTTGAATTTGTATATACAAAATACATATGTATCCATAAAAATACACACATGTACATATACAAAATTAAAAAAAGAAGAAGGAGAAGATCGGAAAAGAGAGGAGCAGATCTGCTCCAGTTCGCCGTGGTGGAGCAAAGCAGCGGCGGCGACTGGCGAGGGGGTGGGGAACGGCAGGAGGGTTGGGTGGGTGGAGGAGAGAGAAAGAGAGAGGGAGAAGTTAGGGTTTTGGGTAGAGAGGGAGGAAGGAAATGAAAAAAGTGTATATTTTGTAAAATGTGAAAAGTGTTGGTAAAATGTGAAAAGTGTTGGGTGGAGGAGAGAGAAAGAGAGAGGGAGAAGTATTGTCTCCCAGAATCAGAATCTTCAATTAGCGTAAAAATGTCTATAATATTTGGGTCTTATTGATAAGTGCGTACCTGGAGACTAGTAACATTATAACTCTAATATTGATACTATAACCAATTAAATTCAAGAAATTCTATTCTAAACAGGAAAACAAAGTAAAAAACATTCACCTAAAAAAGGGTTGGTATTCCATATTTTCTATTCTACTCTTGATCGCAATAGCCAAAACCTAACACCACAAAAACCCTTAGGCCTTCAAAGTTACATTGTTTGAATGGCATCAGAAGAAGGTTCAGGCTCAGAGATGTGGCCACTGGTTTGTTTTCATGGTTATAGTTCCACTCTTGGAGAATTGTGGTATACCTTTGATTATGAGAAACTTTCTCTGGTCGCCCAGCTCCAATCTGAATACATGGGAGGCTGGACCATTGTGGGTGATGACATCTACTGGGCTGGTGGAAAAACGAAGATAGGAAGAAACCGAGTGCAAAGTCGCGTCTCTAAGAATTTGCTTAAACATAACATCACAATTCCTAGAAGCAGCGCCTGGGAAACTGTCTTTGATGAGAGGAAACTTGTTCGTAAGGGTCCTTTTGTGGTTCCTGTTGACAGGAAACTGTATGTCCTCGGGGGCGATAAGCTTGGAAACCATGAAGATTCTGATTCTGGGAGACAATACTTGGGTGAAGTATACGACCTCGACTCTGAAAAGTGGGAAAAAGTACTAGAACTGGATGACTCTGGGAGAGAATACTGGTATAAGTGTTTTTCGGCCGATCAAGCTACTGTTATGAGGGAAAACGGAGGCGTTCCAACAACTGTAATATTCTATTCAGTGGGTCGTATGTTGTTTTACAATCTAAATGAGGGTACATTGCGCTATGAATATCATCCTTCCTTGGATGTATTTTCACACAATTCACGTGATTCAAAAGGGCTTGAAGCAATTTATGATCAGGAAGAATCTCGGATTCTAGGCGATGTATTCTGGAATTCACGGCCTGTGGTAAGAGACTCCACTTTGTATTGGTTCACCTATGACCTTTACTTGTATGGATATGATTTTATTCGTGAGAGATGGTTGCGATCACCATATCTTAAAAGTGAAATATCCATAATGTCTCCGAATTGTTACAATCGAAGTTATCCTTCGCCAGTTTTGGTTGACCTGTGTAATGGAAAATTTTTAGTGATTCATGATAATTGTGGAGAATTGGCAATAGCATCTTTTATGGTTGTCAAAGGCAAGGACTCCTTAACTGTGTCTGTGGAGACGCGTCATATTCTCACTGATCTCCCGAATGATTTCAGGCTGCAAGACGGGATGGCAATGTGAGTACACTACAGTTTTTGTCACCTATTCACTTTCCATATTTTCTTTAGTCGGTATTTATGTTTTATATAGGCTTTGCATATTAACCATAATAGCTTGTTCCTCTTTCTGGTTATCAAAAGCGTTGCTGAATCTGATTTATGTGATATTCGAGTAGAAGTATAATGTGTCTTTAAGGAAATCAAGAGCTTATGCATTGAAAGACGGTAATTGGAAAATAACAGCATCAATATGGGGCAAATATGCCAAATTTTCTTTGTTTACTGTAGCATTCATAACCAGTATTCTCTCATCATCTTCTTAAAGCTCTAACTGATTTATGTGGATAAAAAGAATAGGGTCTTAAATTGTAAAGAGGCGGTTTTTTTTTTAATTATCTTAAAAGAGGTTTCGCTATATATGCCTCTTGTGCATGTTCTCTTTTGGTTATTAATATACGAGGTAGGAGTCCAACCTAACCCCATGAAGGTGGCTTTTGAATAAATAGAAAAAGAAACTTTTCGAGAAGCCTCCTAAATTCCTAATTTATCCACAGCTGTTAAAACTACTCTAAAGTTAGAGGGTTGTAGTATTATACTACTTCTGCCGCTTATGTAGGATTGTGATTTATGGGTCAAGGTTAATATGTTATAAAGATCACTTGATAAAACTGATGTTGCACAAGCTGATAGTCAGCATGGATTAAATATACACGCACAACTTTGTGGTCTTCTCTGGAAGTCTAACTTACTAAATCTCTTTATGTCTTGCAGGACCTACTGCAAAGTTTTGATTAGAACCAAAAACTCATATACAAATGGTATTCACCCCATATTTAAGATAGTGTCTGATATTGTTCACCTGCAGCTTAATCATGACATGGCAAGTTATTTGGGCCAAGTTGAAACCCTGAAGGACCAATTCAATTCTCTAATGCCATTTACTAACAATCTGAATGATCAGGAGCGTCAACTAATAGACATTTTCTTTGTGGGACTTGCCTTGAATGGACTAAGACATGATCAGATTCCAGTTCGACATCAAATTCTATCTAGTCTATCAACTCCCACTTTAGAAGAAGTATCGGCTAGATTACTATGCATCTCATCTGCAACTGAGGTGACCTCTCATGAGACCTCTGAGAAGCATTGCACTCACTGTGACGGAATGGGACATACAAGAGATAGTTGTGACTGCTCTAGTAGCCAAATCCCTGAGACCGAATGGCCTTTTGACAAGCAATGCACCTGTGATGGAATGGTATATGCAAGAAATAGTTGTGACTAGTCTAGTAGCCAAATTCCTGAGGCCTAATGGACTCTGAGAAGCTTTGCACTCACTGTGATCGAATGGGACATACACGAGATAGCTGTGACTGGTTTTGTAGCAAAATCCTTGAAGCCCAATGGACTTCTGATGCTGCACCTTCTGTTCCTGTGTTTGTTAGTGATTTGTCTGGAGATGGAGTGGATGAGGATGGATGGAATACCCTGCAGCTGCACCTGTTCAAGATTGGGAATGAAACCTGTTTCCCTTAAGAAGATCTTGATCAAGTTCGTCCATTCTGGATAAAGATTTAGACATGAGTTCTACTGTAGATGGTTCTGTTCATGGAGATGTAATGAATGTACTAAATTATTTAATCATATAGCTATCATGCCTTTTTAGAGAATTTAAAGTTTGCGAGTTATCATCTGATTGGCAAACTGCACTATTTGCAAATTTCTGTTCTTTGAAATTTCCAGGAGTGGCATGATATTATGAGCAAAGTGGAAGTTTATATTTGATTTCCCTGAAATTCTTATATAAAAACAAAGAATGACAGAGGCATATGAATCATGTAAGAGGCTGTGCAATTCAATATGAATTGTGGTTTTAAAAAACTCAGCTTGGTTGTACATAGGGCAATTAGGGGAGAGGCATTAAAGACTTGATGTTACAAGTCATGATAAAAAGATGAGTTTATTGTTTGAGATGTATCTTCAAAACTGATCATAGGCACACATTCTTTCCAATTTATTGCTTGTTGAATAAACATTTTTTGTTCAACCAAATTTGTTCAAAGAGAGAAACGATTGAACTGAACAGATTTTAATTTGTTTTTGTGATTGGTTTGCCAAAGACACCACATTAAAAAACCGAGAAGAGGTGCACTTCTGCGAGGTTGTAATTTAGAACGGACAGGCCTATTGAGATTTGATCCTAGGTTGTTTAGCTAAATTTGACCACCCTGCATCACTAGGCTAGCACTATTAGTTGTGTCAAGGGTGTTCAAAATGTCATATTTAATCATAAATAATTAAATTTGAACTATGTACACGATATAATTTTCAGGCGATGACCACCCTTGCTCCCATGCAGCTCCACCACTAGTCCCTGACCGTGTGAATGAAATCTTTATAAGCTTGTGGCTTAATGAGGCATTTGGACACTGTCAAGTCTGCAAAGTTGTTTGTACCACTCTCCAAAGGATGAGAGCCATAACCATTTGCTTATTTGCTTCCATTAGTATTCAACTTAATCCAATTAAGTTCTGGCCTTTTTCCATTGTTTCAATGCAGCTTAATATTCGGGCTATCACTAAGAGTCTGCTGCATATCACTAACCAAGAATTACCTCCTGTCACTCCAACATTGTGTTTAGATATATTCCATTTATGATGAGCCAAAATGTGATAACGCAAACAAGCAATCGAAATCTTAGTACCACCCATATCTTAAGGTGCATCTAGCTTTCCATATCACCCGACAAATAGCAATAGGAGTAACTCTCAAAATCTCAAGACCAACAATGTTAGTCCACCAGTTTCGTTAGCATAAGAATGAAAGATGAATTCGTCCACTAATACCCAACGGTCTCCATAATGCTTCCAGATCTTTCAGTCACTTCCCCACCTAGAAACTTGTGAAGCATTGTCTCACTTTGAGGAATACTACAGCAAGTGCACCCAGATACAACCTGCTGTCCAAATCTAGCTAATTGATCATCAAAAGGGAGCTTCTCTTTCAAGATTCTCCACACCAAGAAGGACACTTTCAACGACAAAGACATGTGCCAGATATTCTTCATGATACTGGGTAAACTTGTTAGTAGCAATAGTCGGGTTGCGATGTGTAACCATAGTCGGGTTGTATTTTATCCTGAAACTACTTGTGCTAGGGTCAGTTCGTGACATAGTCGGACAATACATACTAACATGCTAGACTTTGAACAATGAGAAGCCACAAGGATAGGAAAGCAAGCAAGGTAAAAAAGAAAGTTACAGATGTCAGAATTGAGTGGTACTCCAAGCAAAGAAAAGTAAAGAAAGAGATATTTCTTACTTTAATAAATTTCATAACTGCTTTTGTACAAACTGCTTTATGTTTTAAGGTATTCTCACATTACTTCATATGCATTTCATGTTCTATTAAAGTCTTGTTCCATCTTTAGTGAGGAGGATGTTAAGACTCACTAAGTATACTATCGTGGTATACTGACATTCTATTCATGGAAACCTACATTGACCTATATCAATGTAAGCAGAGGTTTTGTAAGCAAACAAGCTATGAGCTAAGATATTCTCCCACAACGCAGTCATCCGGTGAGCTCTACTTTGATTTTTATGGGACATACTTAGAGTTTCAATATTATCACAAATTTGTATTAAAGGCTTCATAGACAAGAGTCTTTTGGGTTATGGCTCCATATTTGCATTATTATTTGCGCATAATGACATGACTTTACTTTGACAAAAAAATTCACTGGGCGCCAAGACTTCTGATCAAAGCAAGTGTTTTAGTAAAATATCCTTATTTAGCCCAGAGCCAAAACTTTAAGGAAAAAATTTGTAAGTATTGGCACGGTGCCAAGGCTTCAAGGGCAAGTGTTCTTTTGTCAATACTTTAAGTTATATGGCGAGAATGTAGGAAGAGACTGGAAGGGGCCAAGTCTTGGCATTTTGCCAAGACTTACGATCAAGTGCGGCAATTGTTGCCTTTTGCCAACATTTGAAGGGCAAGTGTTGACAAATAGAAATGGGTCAAAGGCAAGTATTAGCCTTTTTCCAAGACTTACGACCAAGTGCAGGCAAATATTGCCTTTTGTCAACACTTGAAGGGATAAGTGTTGAAAAGCAGGGAGGGATTAAAGACAAGTCTTGGACCCGACCCAAAAGTTTGACAGGGGCGTTTCCGTCCTGATTTTTTTTATTAAACTTAATGGAGGCATTTTTACAAAACTACTGTTAGCATGGGCAAAAAGACAAACAATTGCTTATGGTGTCATATTCCTGCAAATCGGCCTTATTTTGATATAAAAGTATACCGTTCATAAAAGAAATAAAGAAAAGTTTTATAGTTATATTAAAAATCTTATTTCATGTTAAATTTTTTAGTTTTCTTTCCTTCATAGTAACCTCCCTTTATTGGGCTAGGAATTAAAATTTGATATTTGGTAGTTTATTTAGTAGGCCATAGTATCTTTTCAACTACTTTAACTTTGGGATTCTCGGTAAATTTTAAACTTGTGGAAATTATTGAGAACGCCACCTATATATTCCCATAAACCCCTTGCGTAGTGTACACTTTTCCGGATTATATCCCAACCACAAATTCTTAAACATCTCAAAAACCCTTAGGCCTTGAGAGTTAGTTGTTTGAATGGCATCAGAAGAAGGTTCGGGCTCGGAGGTGTGGCCAGTGGTCTGTTTACATGGTACTTGTTACAATCTTGGAGACGTGTGGTATACCTTTGATTATGAGAAACTTTCTCTGGTTGCCCAGCTCAAAGCTGAAAAATCTGGAGGCTGGACCATTATGGGTGATGATATCTACTGGGCTGGCGGAACCCGAGTGGCAAGTGGCGTCTCTAAGAATTTGCTTAAGCATAACACCACAATTCCTAGAAGCACCACCTGGGAAACCATCTTTGATGAGATGAAACTTGTTCGTGAGAGTCCCTTTGTGGTTCCTGTTGATAGGAAACTGTATGTACTTGGCAGCAATACGTCTGGAAGCTTTGCAGATTTTGATTCTGCGAACAATTACTTGGGTGAAGTATACGACCTTGACTCTAAAAAGTGGGAACAGGTACTTAAACTGGATGATGACCTGAATAAATATCGTTATTTTTCTGCTAGTTGTGCAGCTGTTATGCAGGAAAAGGGAGGCGTTCCAACAACTGTAGTATTCTATTCAACTGATATTGGTCGTATGTTGTTTTGCAATCTAAAAGAGGATACATTGCGCTATGAATATCATCTTCTTTGAATTTGAATTCAGGTGATCCACAAGGACTTGAAGCTATTCGATGTAGTAAAGAGTTGAAAAACCTACGCACTGTATGCAGGAACTCACGGCCTGTGGTAAGAGACTCCACTTTGTATTGGTTCACCTTTGACCTCTACTTGTATGGCTATGATTTTGTTCATGAGAAGTGGTTGGCATCACCTTGTCTTAAAAGTGAAATATCCATAATGTCACCCTGCGGTTATGGCGGTTATGGGGCAGTTTTGGTTGACCTGTGTAATGAAAATTTTTTAGCTATTCGTCATGAAGATTGTGGAGTAGCAATAGCATCCTTTACGGTTGTCAAAGGCGAGGACTCTTTAAGTGTGCTCGTGGAGACACGTAACACTATTGCTAATCTTTCGACAAGTTTCATGTTTAGCGACGGGATGGCAATGTGAGTACACTTGACTAATTTTGCCTATTCACTGCTTAATCTTATTTCTATTTGTCAGTTTCTATGTTTTATAGGTCTGCATATTACTCCTCCCGGTTCAATTTATAATATTGATGTTGCACAAGCTAATCGTCTGGCATGGATTAAATATAGATCCACAACTTTGTGGTCTTCTCTGGAACTCTAACTCAATATCTTTATGTGTTGCAGGACCGATTGCAAAGTTTTGAATAAAGCCAAGAACTCATATACAAATGGCATTCACCCCATGTTTAAGGTAGTGTCTGATATTGTTGACCTGCAGCACAATCATGACATGGCAAGTTATTTGGGTCAAATTAGAACCCTGAAGGATCAATTCAATTCTCTTATGCCATCTACTAATGATCGAGAACGTCAACAAAGAGACATATTGTTCATGGCAATTGCCTTTAATGGACAAAGAGAAGATATTGCAGTTCGGCATCAAATTTTATCTAGTCCATTGATTCCTACTTTTGAAGAATTATTGGCTAGACTGCGCAGCTCATCTACACCTGATGTGACCTGTGATGATGAGATGTCTGGCTGTGCAATCCAGCAATTCAGGACGTCGACCTAGAGAAGGAAAAGAAATGAAGCATTGCACTCATTGTGATGGACAGGGACACACACGAGATAATTGTTGCTCTCTTCATGGAATTACCCCCCAAGAACCAGTGAACGTCCTAATACAGTTATTAAACATATTGGGATGAGTTAAACATGTGGTCCATTTTCTTTAAGGTAGGGCTACAAATCACTTGTATGGATATAGTTTGTTCATAAGAGATGGTTGCAATCAATATTCTGTGGAACCCTTGCCTTATGTATGTTCTCCTTCATTCCAGGTTAATCCACTCCTAGAGGCTTTGCTTTTCGTTATGATTTTTTATGAGATTCTCCCATCCTGTTTCTTCCCTGCCAGACCACCAATTGGTTCGCTATGTAACCTGACGTGCTAATAGCTTTACTAAAAGTGTTAAAGATAGATTGAAGAGCTTTGATATAACACCACATGAATTCCAGAATGATGCAGACGCTGCTTTAAGAATAGTTGGGTTCTGGTATATACTGGTCAACGAACATGAATGAATGCAATTGATATCACTAAGATTAACGTTAAATTCGAATGTGGCAGCATCCTTCTAACTTTAAAATACAATAGGTTTGCTTACCAAATAGCTGTGGTTCCCCAAGAAGCTAAACTGTAAATTACTATGCTTCCATCCCATGTCTTTCGATGCTTTCGTTTCCTTTTTTCTTCTTCACAGAGAAGGTCTTGCTGAGGGTTGAAAGAAATTCAGACGTCACTTTTCACATTCCAAGTTCAGAAAACCAGTGAATAAATGAATAACTTTTAACAGATATGCAGATATCTTCTTGCCTAACTAAAACATAGTCTGCTTCGTCTACATCAAGATTACCACAATCCCAAAGATCGGTCTCATTGATCAAATCCCGTGTACATCCTTCATAAAAGACAAATAACAAGAAAGTAATAGAAGTACTATCGCACTTGGAAAAAGGAAAAAATATCTAGCAATCAATCAGTCCTGTGCAGAAATTTTCCTGAATTCGTATATCATCAAGGAAAAAACCCATTTTGTTGATTAGAAGGAAAAAGAAACATACGGAGCATTAAACAAAGTTAAGTAAATAAATGAAAAAAACACAGAAGGAACTTCCAAGCTCTCTGACCAACATGTCTCCAACAATATACCAGCCAAGTTTAGGAGAAATGATGCCTGAGCGTTCTCTAGTTTCAAGAGATCTCGCAGCTGCACACAGCAAAAGAGATGCAGAAGAGCATATTCACAATACAAGTTTTTCATTGCCATGATTTGCTGAAATTCAAACTAATGAGGTGATTCCTCCATGATATCAATCCAAAAGTAATACAGTGAGAATGTTCCACTGGTTTGATAGAATCACCAATTTTCAACGGATTTCTTGGTCATCCAAAGAAACAATTATTAACCATTTTGCAAGAATATTGTTCTCCCCTTTGTCGTATTGACTAGACGAACTCAAGCTCAAAACCCCACTAGTTATTGATCTAAATGCTCTGCCATATATACTTATGGAAAATAGGAAGTATTAGCTCCAAGATGAAAAATATAAAGCTTCAACACCTAATGAGAGCACAGAAGTTGTTACTTCTAAGAATTCAAGAAAGCCAGAATACATAGATGGCCTCCTAAAGTTGGCTCCAATTATATTCCAGGTTGAACACTCCAACTTTTCCAGTGACCATATATACACCTCTTGTAGTCCACATCGTGACTGCTGAACACCCTCTTCTGTTTAGTTCGGTGCGTGAAGGCCAAAGCTATGAGTGTAAATAAACCCAATAACAATTAAACACGTCATATCCACGTTGGCAATTATTACACAAATAATAAAAGGGAAAAATGAAGTGTTAAACCAGTTAAAATTACTCGACCCTTATCTTTCCCCCATTTTATCTTAAACCTAATTTCAATTAACACGTCTCTTCTTCCTCACGATTCAATCGTCATCAATGATTGGAGTTCCATTTAGGGCATTTTTTCAGTCAAAACTCTAGAACGGACTAATTGGCGGAGCACCTCTTGGGAGACGGTGAGCTTGACATTGTGAAGCTACGGAGGGTGCCCCGCCTTAAGAAATGGGCGCCCTACCCTTGCCTACAAAGCAAAGTGTTGATTAGCTAAGTCAAAGAGAGGGCGGACCGCCCCATGTCCTTCTGCAGGTCGTCCATGACAATTTTGTAATTAATTTTTAGCATTGAATAAATAGAACAAGTTAGGGTTTTAACACAATTCTATTCTATATTTCACATTCTACTCTTAGAGGCAAGGTTTGGAAGACAAGATTTAAGGTTTCCATTCATTTGTAAGCTTCATATCTTGTACTTTTGAATCATTAATCTTATCTGTTACATCTTTTCATTACCTATTTTTATGTTTGATTCAAAACCCTAGTATGAGTAGCTAAATTTATAACTAGGGGTAGGTGGTAGAAAATCAATGAGTTCTGCTTAGATTCACCACATATAACAGAAGTAACGATTATCCAACTCCCAAAACATTAACACCAAAATCTTGATATTCATGAAATTAGAGTTTCATTTCTACTTTGCTAGTTAAAGACTCGGGAGAGATTAGCTAGTATAGATTAGCAAAGTTATCAAGGATTTGAGTTTTGTTGGCTAAAACTTAGTCTAACTCATCTAAAAGAGGTTACACTCGGAAGAGGTCCTCTTTCCTTGGGTTCATGAGTTAGAGCTTTATGCGCTTAACTATGGCTTTGGCGAGCGTAGTGAGGTAGACCTCTCTTAGACCTATCGGATTCCAGGGGTTATCATAGAATAACTCGACAATATTCATCCTTATGTTAGGTAGGTGAAACTACTCTACCCGTTGATTGGACATCACCATTAGCTGTTTACGCCCCTAGATTTCCTATTACAGAATCAATTACTTGCGTTTAATTAATTACTTTGTAGTTTATGGTAGTTTTACAACAAACTTTCCTATATCTATGACACTTAACTAACATCAAAGACTATCTATCTGCAACTCTTTCACTTGAACGACTAGTTCCCTTGCTAAGTCGACCCTGACTTATATCAGGTATATATCTTTGACGACCGCCCCTCACCATTAATAGTGAAGGATTGAGCGTGGATCATTGACATGTGTTTTTTAAGAATTTTAGCTATTCACTAGGAATATTGTGGAGTAGCAATAGCATCCTTTACTGTTGTCAAAAGCGATAAATCTTTAAATGTGCTCGTGGTATGATAGTACTTGTGCGGATTACATAGGATTGTGATTTATGGGTCAAGGTTATGAAGATTATTTGATAAAAAATATTATTGATGTTGAACAAGCTGATCGTCCAGCAGGGATTAAATATGGATGTACAACGATGTGGTCTTCTCTGGAAGTCTAATTTAATCTTTTTATGGCATTCACCCCATGTTTAAGTTAGTGTGTGATAGAATGATGACATGTCAAGTTATTTGGGTCAAATCGAGACACTGAAGCACCAATTTAATACTCTTATGCCACTTACTAATGATCAAGAACATCAACAAAGAGACATATTCTTTATGGCACTTGCCTTGAATGGACTAAGACTTGATCATATTATAGTTTGACATCAATTCTATCTAGTTCATTGATCGACCTAACAGAGGAAAAGAAATGAAGCACTACACTCACTGTGATGGACAGGACACACATGAGATAACTGTTGCTCTCTTCATGGAAGACGCCAAACAACAGCCATGGGTGGCTCAAGGATAAGTCCACCAAAGCTTTCGCTTTAGGCCCCAAACTTTGTGATTAGTTATATTTATTTATATTGATCACTATACAAATATAACAATTTGTTTCAATACAATACATCGATTATAATTATCAAAAAATATATTGACGAATATGAAAATTTGAGTAATTTAATTAAATATTCTAAAATATTGGACAAACTTCTATTTGAAAAACTTTAACTTTTTTAAAAAACCTTAGAACCTTGGAATGGAGATTTACCGCATTACTAATGTTATCAGTATACAATTTTATCATTATGAGACTTGTGCACTCAAGCAAATATGAGCTAGATTTTACAATGGAAATGATCAAATTTGCCTTAAGCTATGTGAAATAATTGGAGTCAAATTTTCCATTGGTCAAGTTGGGCCAGGAAAATAGTAGAAGAGAGAAAATGTGATGGAAGTAGGGAAAAAAGTTCGAGTCAAATTTGAGCCTAAACTGCTCGAATGGTTGAGCATAAATTATGATCATGAACTTGAGTCAAGGTTCTTAGCAGCTTGATCTTGAATTTATATTGTTGTCATGAACACACAAACAATGATGGGAAATAACTGATGACTTTAGCTCGTAATGACTGATATAATTGTTAGATTAACTAATTCCAAATTTGTAGTTGTGATCCACATAGAATGGCACTTATGTTAATCATTTTAGAGAGCATCAAGTTGTTTGAGAAGCACCAAGTGCAGCTATGAAAATGGAGCCAACAAATCAGGTAATTCAGCCAAGATTTTACCTGCTGACAACGTTGAATTTAGATGTGGCATCTTCTTCACAGAGAAGGTCCTTCTGAGGGCTGAAAGAAATTCAAACGTCACTTTTCACTTCCAAGTTCAGAAAACCAGCGATGTAATGATGGTAGAACGAGCATGTGTATGAGCTAGATTTTACAATGGAAAATGTGTGGGACCTACTTCATAAATAAATATTACTCCCTCTGTTTAAGTTTACCTGTCCAAGTCAACTTTGCACTCCAAACAAGACAAAATAAGAAAAATTAAATTGGACAAATTTACCCTTATTTATTGTACTTAATTTAATTATTATATCACCTAATAGTTAGAGCCAAAACAACCAATAATAAGGAGTACTGATTTGAATTCAAGGTTTTGACCATTTAATGTTAAGGGTAAAATAGGAAAAACATAGCTAATTTTATCTTGAATTGCTAAAAGGACAAGTAAATTAAGAATTTGACTTTGCCAAAATTGGACAAGTAAACTTAAACGGAGGGAGTAGTTGGTAACTGCTATGAGAAAACCATAACAAGCATGTTATGAGAAATAAAAACGGTTTTGGCAAAACAGTTTTGCCAATTGAATTCTGATTGGTCCAAACGTTGGCAGCTTCATCTATAAAAGGAGACGTCTTCTCCTCATTTCAGTACACCAAACAGAAGCAACTCAGTAGTTGCTTAATGTATTTCACAGACTGAAAGAAAATAGTCTGTATAGAAAAATACAGAGTGTAAGCAATATAATAGTGAGGTGTTTTCAAAATAAAAGAAGTTTTTTCTTTTGAGTGTGTAGTAGTCTACGACTACAGTGTGTAATATTTCTCACTATAGTGAAGTTATTTTGCTCCTCTCAATACGTGGTTATTTTACTTTTTTTTGTTAAAAAGGTTTTCCACGTTAAGAAATTTGGTGTCGTTGTACTCTTCTATTCTTATGGATTATTGTGGAAAATATTCCTGGGGTATACTATTATTTCCCAACATCATGGTATCAGAGCCATGGCAAATAATAGTACACTCGCTTTTCAATACCCTTGTCTCACAAAAAAAATTATAAAAAATGATGCCTACGATTGAAATCCATTCTTGGCTCTCAAGACGTATGGGAGGTTGTACATAGTGGGTATACAATACCTGATAATGAGGAAGCTCTGCCTCAAAATGAAAAATATGTCTTGGTAAATAAGGAAGAAGGATCAACAAGCTCTCACTCTCATCCACCAATGTCTGGATGATGCCATGTTTGAGAAGGTAGCATATGCTACCACCTCAAAAGAAGCTTGGGATATTTTACAAAATTCTCTCCAAGGAGTTGATAAAGTGAGGAAGATAAAACTTCAAACTCTAAGGGCTGATTTTGAAGTTTTGAAAATGAAGGAATCCGAATCCATTTCAGATTATTGTTCAAAAGTGAAAGCAATTGTAAATCAATTAAAAAGGTACGGGGAAGAAATGGAAGAAATTCGTGTGGTAGAAAAGATCCTTCGGTCAATAACACCTAAATTTGATTATGTGGTGTGTGCTATTGAGGAGTCTAAAGATTTAGACTTTATGTTAACGGAGCAACTGGAGGGTTCTTGACAAGCCCACGAAGAAAAGATCAGAAGGAGACAAGAAGAGCCATTAGAGCAACTTCTTAAAAGCAATGCATCCTTCAAGGATTATGGAGGTGAAAAGAGATATAGAGGAAATGGACGAGGAAGAGGCCGTGGTGGTCGAGGAAAAGGAAGAAGTAATGGTAACAACTTCAACAATGAATAAAAAAGCTTTCAATCATTCAGAGTTCGTGGTCGTGGACAAAGAGGAGGAAGAGGATGTGGTTACTATCAAGAGGCAAATGGTAAAAGGTATGACAAACCTAAAATTAAGTGTTACAGTTGTCATAAATTTGGCCATTTCTCTTGGGAATGTCGTAGTAATGTTGAAGAGAAAGCTAACCTTGTTGACGACAAAGAAGAAGATGAGTAAACATTGTTGCTAGCACTCAAGGAATGTAATAAGGATGATTGCAGCTCGTGGTACTTGGACAATGGAGCAAGCAATCATATGTGTGGATGCAAAAACAAGTTTGTGGAACTCATTAAAAAGGTGAAAGGAAATGTGTCCTTTAGAGATTCCTCAAAGATTCAAATTGAAGGGATAGGTACGATTCTAATCTTCTCTAAAGATGGTGGCCACAAGTTGATTGAAGATGTTTATTATGTGCCAAAATTAAAAAGTAATATTCTGAGTTGGGCCAACTTCTTGAAAGAGGATATGACATTCATATGAAAGATATGCATCTTTGGCTTAGAGATTCAAATAAAAACATAATTGCTAAAGTTCAAATGGCAAAGAATAGGTTGTTTACTTTGAATCTTAAGATAATTGATGCAAAGTGTTTGAAGGCTAATGTGCAAGATGAATCATGGTGTTGGCACATGCGATTTGGGCACTTAAATTTTGAAGCGCTCAAATCAATGGGAGAAAAGATGATGGTGCATGGAATGTCTTCAATCAACCATCCCAATCAATTGTGTGATGCTTGTCTTCTTGGTAAACATGCAAGAAAGAGTTTTCCGAAGAAGGCCACATCAAGAGCTACCAAGCCATTACAGCTTGTTCATACTAACGTGCGTGAACCAATCAATCCACCTTCATTCAGTAAAAGTAAATACTTTCTACTATTTATTGATAATTTTAGTAGAAAGACTTAGGTTTATTTCTTGAAGCGAAAATCTGAAATATTTGTTCCTTTTAATAATTTTAAAGCACTTGTGGAAAAGGAAAGTGGCCATGAAATAAAAGCTTAAGGTCTGATAGAGAAGGCGAATTCACTTCAAAAGAATTTAACAACTTTTATCAATCTCATGGAATTCTTCGCCCTCTAACGATACCTTACTCACCGCAACAAAATGGAGTTGCTGAAAGAAAGAATAGAACAATTCTTAATACGGCTAGATGTATGTTGAAAGCTAAAAGCATGCCCAAGGAATTTTGGGCCGAGACTGTTTCCTGTGCAGTTTATTTGAGCAACAGATCTCCAACAAGAAATGTTAGAGATCAAACTCCTCAAGAAGCATGGAGCGGAAGGAAGCCAAGTGTCAAACTCTTGAGAATCTTTGGGAGCATAGCCTATGCTCATGTGCCACATCAAGGAAGAGCTAAACTTGATGATCGAAGTGTCAGGCATGTGTTTGTTGGCTATAACACGAGTTCAAAAGGTTACAAGTTATACAACCCTGGCAATGGCAAAGTGGTGGTGAGTCGTGATGTTGAATTTGATGAAGAAGCAACATGGAATTGGGAATCTCATGAAGAAAATACATATGATTTTCTTCCATACTTTGAAGATGATGAAGAAGAAGCACAAGAGGCTGAGGAACCCTTACAAGAAAAAACTCCACCTCCATCCCCAACCAATGTTGCATCTCCTTCCTGTCCAGGAAGTTCAAATGAAGCACTTGAAAGAACGAGGACTATTGCAGAACTCTACGATAATACAGATCAAATTAATAATTGTGATTTTTTGTATTGTCTCTTTGATGATAGTGAACCAATAAACTTTGATGAAGCTGTTACAGATAAAAGGTGGAGACAAGCCATGGAGGAGGAGATTAAGTCAATAGAGAAGACAGTACTTGGGAGTTAACAACTCTTCCCAAGGGTCATCGAGCAGTTGGAATGAAATGGGTATACAAGGCAAAGAAGAATATTGATGGAGATATAGAGAGATACAAGGCAAGAATTGTGGCTAAAGGCTACAAACAAAGGCATGTCATTGACTATGTTGAAGTCTATGCACCTGTTGCACGCATGGAGACGATCTGATTGCTTATCTCCTTGGCAACACAAATGAAGTGAAAGATCCATCAACTTAATGTCAAGTCAGCCTTCTTGAATGGCTATCTTGAAGAAGAAATCTATGTTGAGCAACCATTGGGCTTTGAGGTCAAAAATCATGAAGATAAAGTACTTAGATTGAACAAAGCCTTGTATGGATTAAAGCAAGCTCCAAGGGCGTGGAATAGTCGCATCGACAAGTATTTTCAAGAAAATGGGTTTACTCATTGTCTCCATGAATATGCTCTTTTTATTAAAGTTCATACTGATAGAGATATTTTACTTGTCTGTCTTTATATTGATGATCTTATCTTTACGGGTAAAACCCCACTTTGTTTAAAGATTTCAAGAAAGCTATGTCCCGTGAGTTTGATATGACGGACATAGGACTCATGTCATATTACCTTGGTCTAGAAGTGAAGCAGATAGAGGAAGGCATTTTCATATCTCAAGAAAGCTATACAAAAGAGATATTGAAGAAGTTCAAGATGTATGATTGCAATCCTATAAACACATCAATGGAAAGTGTGACACAGTTATCAAGATTTGATGATGGAGAAAAGGTGAATCTTACCTTTTTCAAAAGCCTTGTGGGAAGCTTAAGATACCTAACTTGTACGAGGTCAGATATACTCTTTGCGATTGGTGTAGTGAGTCGCTTCATGGAAGCTCCTACCTCAACTCATTTGAAAGTTGCTAGAAAAATTCTCCATTACCTCAAAGGTACAATTGACTATGTGCTATTTTATTCTCCTACTAATGATTTTAATCTTGTGGGATTTTGTGATAGTGATTTTGCGGGAGGTATCGATGATAGAAAAAACACAACTGGCTTTGTCTTTTTCTTGGGTAATTGTGTTATTACCTGGAGTTCAAAGAAACAATGCAGTGTTACTCTCTCGACTTGTGAATCTGAATATGTAGCAGCAACGTCTTGTACGTGTCATACTATTTGGCTAAGAAGATTGTTGGAAGAGCTCAATTTGCCTCAAATTGAAGCCACAGCAATTTGCATTGATAATAAGTCCGCACAAGAACTTGCAAACAATCCAGTGTATCATGATTGAAGCAAGCACATAGATACAAGGTATCACTTCATCAGAGAATGCAATGTCAAGAAGGAGATAGAGCTCAAGTATGTGAAGTCTCATGATCAAGTTGCAGATATCTTTACAAAGCCACTCAAATTTGAAGACTTTCAAAGAATGAAAGCGATGCTTAGAATGAAGAGGAAAAATCAAAATTAAGGGGGTTAGTTGGTAACTGTTATGAGAAAACCATAACAAGCATGTTATGAGAAATGAAAATGGTTTTGGCAAAACAGTTTTGCCAACTAAATTCGGATTGGTCCAAACGTTGGCAGCTTCATCTATAAAAGGAGACGTCTTCTCCTCATTTCAGTACACCAAACAGCAGAAGCAACTCAGTAGTTGCTTAATGTATTTCACAGACTGAAAGAACATAGTCTGTATAGAAAAATACAGAGTGTAAGTAATATAATAGTGAAGTGTATTCAAAATAAAGAAAGTTATTTCTTTTGAGTGTGTAGTAGTCTACGACTACAGTGTGTAATATTTCTCACTATAGTGAAGTTATTTTGCTCCTCTTAATACGTGATTATTTTACTTTTTTTGTTAAAAAGGTTTTCCATGTTAAGAAACTTGGTGCCGTTGTACTCTTCTATTCATGTTGGTTATTGTGGAAAATATTCCTGGGGTATACTATTATTTTCCAATAAAATAATTATTTTTACCAAAGCACTGGGTCGAACACAATTTGATTATTTGTTATGCAAGTTGGGCATTCCAAACCCTCATGCTCCAACTTGAGGGGGGTAGTAACTTCAAAATATTTTCGATCTTTAAATTTATAAAAAAAAATGTGTGCCATTACCCTTCTAACTCACTGTCTATGAAGCTTCAGAAACTAAAAGACGGTCATACTGCACGAGACATAAAACTCTCGGCAATACTCAACTAAAAAATGAAAATAAAATAAAGGACTGGTAGAAAATTTTGATATGTCTCTAGTGAAAGCAAAGTGGAGCTCACCGACTACTGAGGATGTGAGAGAGAGTCCTAGCATGTAGTCTGGTCACCTCTATGACATGTGTCTACGTTGACAAAGCCAATGCTGGTTCCAAGAAAAAAAAAAACGTGAGTAACGAATCGCTCGTCACCCGGTGAGTATCATTGACTTTCTCACTAAGACTGGAATGAGAGTTAATAAAATATGAATGCATCAACATTAAACTTCAAAACATCTGAAAATAATTAAACATAGTAAACCTTTAAACATTGAACTTAGCTTAAACTTTTCTTTCTTTAGGAAGTACCACTCGAGTCTAGCGTATTCTCTTTCTTTCTTTCATGTGGCGTCCCACAGTTCAAGGTCTATAGCGTGCTAGCATTTATTGTCCGACTATGAAAAATATAACATAGTGCCCGACAATCGCACATATCTACCCTATCAAGAGTAGTTTTGGGGTAAAACGCATCTCCACTATGGTCACGCTTCGCCTATGGTTACGAATAAGTTTACCCATCTCGGAATCTATGTTAACTCCCAAAAACATCTCAAAATCTCGCTTAGCACCAAAGGCCTCAAATTCAACTTTACTTATCATTATAAACCTGGTCATAACATCATTGGTTTTCAAATACAAACAAGCTTTGAAATCATTTCATAGTAGTCATAAAGAAACATGGATAACCTCATGGAATCATAAAGAGTAAGAATCATGTGATCTTAGTGTAAATAAGCTATAAACCACATTAGTCATTATGGTTGACGCTAAAGCATGATTTGGGAATATTTATGGATAATGAATGCTTCCCCGCTCCAAACGCACATAACTTTTCTAAGATAATTCATCAAACACCTTTAAATTCGTGCATTTGGTGAGAAAAGCACCTTTGAAAGGGTACATCTCAACTCACCTCGATTTTCTTCTTCGAGCCTTACGTAAGCTCTAATCCCTGTTCTCAACTCCAAATAATTTCTACAATAATGGATTCACCAATTAAATCTTAAATTTTATCACGTTTCTTTCTAATTGGTTAACCCTATGTTAACTTCTAGGGTTTTCTAAGTTTGGAATTATTCCTACTTGGGTAATATTTTCCCTCTAATTTCCAACAAAATCTAGTGTGGAATCGTAAAGGAATATAGGGCAAAGAATTAACTTGAATTGCAAAATTCTAGTTTGGAAAGAAATCTTGTTCTTTAGGTTTTCCTGAAGAATTTCCTGAAATTCCTATGGTTTCATGAAGATTTGATTGTTAGATATAGATGTTATCCAATTGAATCAACCCTAAAGAGTGTTTAGAACTCACCTTGAAAGGGTATTAGATGATATGTATTGGTTCTGTTATGAATCTCTCAAGCTCTATTTAAGATTCTTATGATTTTCTCTGTCCTTATAACGGGTATTTATAGTTTCAAATTCAGGACTCTTCGCTCGTTAAGGGGCTCGTTGAGGGGACAACAATAATGTCCAAAAGAAATAGAATGCCAGAAACGATCGTGAGGAGCTCGTTGTGGAGACAACAATTCCATTCGTTGCTAGTCCGTCGATAATTTTGTTTTAGCTAAGACCATCCGTCGTAAAATCTAAAACGTTAAAATCAGATTTTTTAGTACTGATCTAAGCAACTCCTAACGCTTTCCCGCTCCAATCAAACACACAATAACTTTTCTAAGACAATTCATCAAACACCTTTAAATTCGTGAGAAAAACACCTTAGAAAGGGTACATCTCAACTCACCTCGATTTTCTTCTTCGAGCCTCACGTAAGCTTTAATCCTCGTTCTCAACTCTAAACAATTTCTAAAATAATGGATTCGCCAATTAAATGTTAAATTTCACCACGTTCCTTTCTAATTGGTGAACCCTATGTTAACTTCTAGGGTTTTCTAAGTTTAGAATTATTCTTAGTTGGGTAGTATTTTCCCATTGCTAATTTCCAACAAAACCTTGTGTAGAATCGTAATTGAATATAGGGTAGAGAATTAATTTGAATTGCAAAATCTTAGTTTGGAAAGAAATCTTGTTCTTCAGATTTTTCCGAAGAATTCCCTGAAATTCCTATAATTTCATGAGGATTTGATTTTTAGGTATTGATGTTATCCGATTGAATCAACCCTAAAGAGTGTTTGGAGCTCAGCATGAAAGGGTATTAGATGATACGTATTGGTTCTCTTATGAATCTCTCAAGCCCTCTTTAAGATTCTTATGATTTCTCTATCCTTATACAGGTATTTATAGTTTTAAATTCAGGACTCTTCGCTCATTTAGGGGCTCGTTGAGGGGAAAACAATAATGTCCAAAAGAAATAGAATGCTAGAAATGCTTGTGAGGAGCTCGTTGAGGAGACAACAATTCTATCCGTTGGTCCATTGCCTCCTACCTTTTTCAATCCACTAGCCTATTTTCGTCACTAATCTATAATATCGTTGTAGCTAACATTAAAATCAAATCTTTTAGTAGTGATCTAAGCAACTCATAACAACCTCCAATCGATTATTTTAATCGTGGTATGACCTCGGTTGTATTCCCAAATGACACGAGTTTGCTCGAACTTTATGCATGACATAAACGATGCTTTAACAAGACTTAAGAAAAATTTAGGAACGTTACAGTGTGGTGTATCATGACTAATTTATTGTCACTCATTTATAATACCATAATTGTTAAAAGAGCTGATGAATGAAATATTACTTATCCTTATAATATCTCTTACAAATGTTTGTTGATTCTTATCAAGATTGGATGGTGAAAGTCATCCATCAAAGTGACAACTTTTCACCATTCCTTTAGAGAGAAATGTTCGCATTGCCAACCATCCTCAATTTGCGTCATTACACCTTTGTAGTATATTAGTTTCTATATCCTTACAAGGAAGGTAACAATAGCATTAGAAAATATAAAACCAAAATTTTCAAAATAATATAAAGATCTAATAGTCTTTGCTCTTATACCTCCTCCTTCCTTCTTTTTTTCTTGATCGATGGCCAAAATATTATTGGAGTTTTTTCCAATGTATCGCTAAAACTGGATCATGAAGTAGTCTTAATCCATATAGAAGTCATCGATCTGGAAATTATAGAAGGAAGGGGAGTAATAATTATATTGACAAATGGAAATTCAGAGACTAAAAGATTTGTTGTTATTGTGGGCAAAAGTGCAAAGTAATCGAGTTGCCCTCGTGGGTGGAAACCACACAGCTGCCAGGTTTTGCACTCGCTAAATAATATTCATAATTCTCTCCATTATCTAGGCTCACCCAATCTCCTCTTTTTCTTTTCCTTAGCTTAAATTTCATGTGTACTTCTTTTTTCATTTTCATCAACCTTCGTCCAGAGTTTTTTAGTGTTCGGTCAGCTTACATGCACTTTGAACCTTCTTGATTTTAGTTTATTACAAAAAAACGCTTTCAAGTTTTTTTGTGATTCCCGCTTTGTTTTCATTTCTTGTCACTCGTGTCATTGTACAAACATGAGGTACAAGACGATGGACGTGTTGCATGGTGTTTACACCAAACAACAAAACAAAATGAGAAGTTTATACATTGATGCCTTGGACTATCATGGGGATACAAAATTGGTGATAATCAGAGTAGACCATTCATGGGTTTTGAAGCTTATGGCTCGTGCAACAATCTTAGCATTGGTAATTGTCTCATTACCTTGGATTAATACGATAATCGGGTACTTATCGAGGTTCCAAACTAATGATTTCAAAGTTGAGATGGCTTATAATCCAATGAATTTGGAGTTTTTGCCTATGATTTTTCAAGATTTGGCTAATGAAGGCCTTTTAAGAATGGGTGACAGGTCCCTTCTTGTTAGCAATGGCAATGAGGATGCTATTTACAATTCTCAAGTTGTTAAAGATTACAATCCTGATTTGATTTCATTTTCAGATTCTTCACGACA
This sequence comes from Petunia x hybrida, assembly GCA_037355625.1. Classification (NCBI taxonomy): domain Eukaryota; kingdom Viridiplantae; phylum Streptophyta; class Magnoliopsida; order Solanales; family Solanaceae; genus Petunia; species Petunia x hybrida. The sequence continues at coordinate 5,135,071 of JBBBVM010000048.1, read as the reverse complement.
AAATATTGTTCCTGATGAGACTTTTGACTTTGTATTTGCCAATGGCTATCCTCAATCATCAAATTTTATTGAGCGTGCTTTGAAGGTAGGTGGTATTGTAGTTGTACCACTTAGTGACAATCCCATGGCTGAATTTTCACAGCCATCAAATTACAAGATTGTCTATGTTCGAAAATTTGATTCAACTATTGTAGCCATGAGGAAAATGAAGAATGCAACTCTCAAGTCTTCTACCGGACGACGACTTTTTGCTCTCGAAATAAATGCAGAAGATGTCTCGAGTTCGAACTCTGAGAATAGAAAACTTCTTGGTAAAGAGCGTTTTACGTCTGCTAACAAGCCTAGCCAAGGCGAGTCGAAATTAGTCAAATCAGTAGATTTTGAATACCGGATGCCTAAAGCAGAAAAGAGAAATGCAAAAGAGGAAGCACTAAAGAAGCTAGAAGATGTGCTACTTGAACCACCAAGAGCAGCATCAGGAAAATCAAGTAGATATCTAAAAAAGACTCGTTATTTGCCAGATTTAATGGGTGTTTCCCTTGAAAGTTACCCAAGGAGGGTGTTCATTGATGTTGGTTTACAAGACAAGAATGAAAAATCAAGTGATTCTACTTGGTTTACAAAGCATTATCCTACAAGAAACACAAAATTTGAGATATTCAAGATTGAAACTGTGACAGAAATATCATCTGGAAAGGAGACACCATTGATTATTAATAGCATGTCAGATTGGTTAAAGAATAATGTTAAAGAAAATGAGTATGTGGTAATGAAGGCAGAGGCTGATGTGATTGAAGAAATGATGAGAAATAAAACTATTAAGTTAATTGATGAACTTTTCTTGGAATGTAAACATCAAGGAATTAAAAAAGGTGACAAGAAAAGCAAGAGAGCATATTGGGAATGCTTATCATTGTATGGATTGTTGAGAGATGAGGGTATTGCTGTGCACCAATGGTGGGGTTGACAAAATTTGTGAAAATTACAAAAAAAAAAAAAAAAAAAAAAAAAAAAAAAAAAAAAAAGATAGGTGGGGTGAGCATAATAGAATGATGTTTTTTACTTTCCTTAATACTCCTAGTTTAGTGTGTATGCACTTGCTATTGTGTACTAATGTATTACTTCTGAGCAAAATAATATGATAATGGGGTATAAAAAAATAAATATACTTTCTTGTGATTATTGTTTCATTATGTTGTAATTACTCTTAGGTATTCTAGCTCTTTCATTCTGTTTATTTATTTTTAGTGATGTTCAATTCTTCATCATGTATCAATCATGCTTTAAAGTTAGTATAGCAGTTTGAAATTTTAATACTAGTTGAGGTAGTTTATTAAACTTTTTGTTTAAAAATGGATTTGCAATAAGAAATTTCATTACTCTGTCTAATATTTGGAACTTATCAATGGTGATGCTAGTAATTCTTGTCAATGGGATCAATTTCCCTATTGTTCCTTGAGAAAATTTTAGAACCCAATTGAACTTTACTTGTCTTTATAATGTAATCATTGGAAAGATTTTGTCCTTCTTAATGCACCATTGGTTTTCCCCGAAATGCGTTGAGGCGCAGCAATTGACTAGACATCTAGGAGTAAAGTACTGTTTTGGTGCCGACCACGAGAGCAGTATCACCGAGGACTTTAACCACCTTCTTTGTATATTTCTTTTTCACTTTAATATGATAGCTAAATATATATTATCCAAATAATTACATTATATTGATGAATGTGACAACCATTCCAAATGGTCCGCCGTCTTAGCCTTCCCTGACCAGGATCGCTCCCATACCTGTAGCGTTCGTGATCGGCCTCCTCAACTGGGAAAATACTTGATGAACTTTTTTCACCAAGATGACTACATTTCATTGAATAACAATTCCAATTTCAGATAAATTGAAGAGTGATTTTTTCTCTTCCAAAAAACATACATGATAAAAGGAAAGCAGACTTGAAATTAAAATAACATGTTTCTCTTTTTTTTTTTTTTTTTTTTTTTTTTGTCCTCTAGGGAAGTGCATGAGTTTTCAATCTAGTTACAAAGTTCACGAGCAATTCCCACGAGAGAATTAGCAGTGTCAAACAAAATCCTTAGATTTTGCTGCTGCAAATTGGCTATGACATTTAACACTGAGTTAACATTGTTAGGTGCTGCTGCCATTGCCAAACATGCCAAGGGAGTGGCACTGCTGTGTATCAAAGTGTTCTCCATTGGCAGCTTTAAATTCATTCCCTCAAAGTTCAATGTGATGGCTGGTGCCCCTGCTTCATTTGGTGATGCAAAACATGTGTCAAATGCACCCAAGGAGCTAAATGGACCTTGGACTTGTTTCCTAAACTCATCCCTTATTGCATTGTAAGCTGGTTGGATGAATCGGGTTATGACCGTCCCCGAGTCGATGATGGTGCCTGCACCGGTATTCGTGTCAAAAGCAAGGTACTCGGGGGCAATGGGAACCCGAATTCGTCCAACACTTACACTTGTCAAGTTCACATAGTACAATGATGGTCGGCGCGGATTTTTGAGTAATGGGGTGGTTTTTATATTCTTGGGCTGGCCTACGGGCCCAAGTTTGAGTGATCCAGAGAAATAATACGATTTGAAACTCGGTAGACAATATGAGAATACACCCGAATATAGTGATCTGGATTGTGAGAGTAATGACATGGAGCCCCGACCCATACCCAACAACCCTTGGGGTGGAATTGAGTTCCCGGATACAGAACTAATGCATCCAAAAGCATAATTTGGAATAACATCATTGGCTAGTCCAAGTGCGTCGCGTGACAACGTGGCATAAAATGATGAGTCTCCACCATATGATTGGTTAAAGAAGCAAGCACTTGGCCCCGACCCCAACCCGGTAGCCGGGCAAGAGAGTCCGCGGACTTGAGTACATTCGGGTACCGAGCAGTCCACGGACCCATAGGTAGAGGAAGTAGTTGGGGCAAATAAAGTATTAGAAGTGCACCCAACACAACCACTGCATGGTACCCATGCAGCATCATTACTAGTATCCAAGACCATGTACATTAGCTGACCAGGAGTACCAATCTTGGCCTTAACCACATAGTTACCAATATTAAGAAGTTGTTGGCCTGGACCAATGGGCACAGAAGTGGGCTTTTTGGATACTACTAAACTTGATAAATAAGAAAGCCTTTGTGGGTCTTTAGAGGCCATGTTGATAACAGTACTGATCCATGAAGAAGTAGGCTTAGGTGAGTTAAAAGGTGAGCATTTGCCATAAATGTGAATAATTGAAAGGTCAGAATTACCTTTGGAAGAAGCACAAGAATCAAAGGCTAAAGCACTTGTAGATAGAAGAGTTATGAAAAGGAAAGTAGCTATGGATAAGGCCATAATTTCAAGCTTTTCACCTTGGCTTGACTTATGGCAATGACAACTAGGGAATGAGTGCATGTATATATAGGTGAAAATCAAACAATTCACGTGATTTTTTATTTTTTGTAAATTTAAGAATAATTGTAGACTATATGATCCAAATTAAAAGGACTAATGATAAGTCAATATTTGCAGCATATAAACTAAGATAAGTGAATAAAAGATGGCAAATAATGAGATGATTATTAGATGAAGTTATCACCATTTTATCTACATAATAATTAATAGTAATAGTTACAATACAAAAGCAAGTTCAATAATTCTTGACTAATTTACGAGCTGGACTGAACTTGAGTCATTCATACGAAAATGTTAACGAACCTGACAAGTTAAAACAAAATTTGTTCTCTAATTAATGAGCAGAAGTGTTCGAAAAGTTCTTAGACTTTTAAGCAATAGATAATGTTTACACATAACAAATGTCTGCTATGTTAACGTTTAGTGAAATTGCAAGAGATGTTGGAGAATTCGTGATATCTTGAGTGTGAAAGCATGAATAGAAGACTAGCTAGGCTACCACCAAGTGATGTGGTGCAGTGGATGAGACTGCTCCTCCCTTAACTAGATGTCTCGAGTTCGAGTCCTGGGTATGGAAAAATCCTTAGTATGGAGCGCTTCTTCCGAATGGGGCCCTACGCAGTGCGAATCCGGATTAGTCGGGGCTCCAATAAGGGTACCGGACACCGAGGGAGAAACCAAAAAAAAAAAAAAAAAAAGACTAGCTAGGCTCGTGAACCTTAGTTGGAGTATATATTATTTTGTCCAAGAGCAAAGAAATTATGATGAGGTTGGTCACGGGCATGCCTGTAGCAAATGTGCAAATTGCAGGCAAAGTGCCAAAAGTACTTCCACGAAGAAGACCTCACCACACATCAAATGGATTTTCTAGCTAGGTTCAAAAGAACTGTTGGTCATTTCAAATCACTCATCTTGTCATAGACTTCATTTTCTGGTCCCTTATAATTATTAGTATTAAGATCATTGTAGATAGCTTAAACAAGTATACAATGCATATTAAATGAAGTTAATAAGATTTGAAGGTCCAACAATATCTAATCCCCCAACCCAACCACCAAATCTCATATAAGGAAAAAGGAAAACTTATAATATATATATACTACTAAAAAAATTGGATATAGCAACGGAACGTTTCTGTTGCTAAACTGCCTAATTCTATCGCTAAACACGATTTCTGTCGCTATTGGCCTTTTTCCGTCGATAATATCGCTGTAGCTAAGGCCATCCGTCGTAAAATCTGACGCCAAAGCCAAATTTTTTTGTAGTTAAAAGAGTTTAACTTCTTGTACCAAGTAATTAAAGATCATTTACACTATCAGCTTACATTAGTTCTATCCCCCAAAAAAACAAAGCATTCAAAGTGGTATCTCTCCTTTTTGGGCATGGATGAAGTCTTGTTTCAACACAAACGGAAGGAAAGGGCGATAACTTATTGACACAAAGCTTTTAGTTTCACAATACATATAATTTAATATGCAATGATATATATGGAACTTGGGAAGAATCAAATTAATGTATTACGACCCCTATTTCATTGCTTCATCAAGTTATCTTCTCTACATGTGTTCTTGTTCACCAGAATGCAATTCTGCTTGTCTCCATAGCAGAATAAAGAATCCAATTCACAATCCACCATGGAGACCTAATAATAGTCTTACACGACATTGCATAGACATTCATAAGAGTCATCAACATAAAATAAACACATTCTTCCTTTTTTTATAATTTATAGACATTTAACGTTAGGTATTCCACTATTAATAGCCATTACACACCTATCAAACATCTAGCATAATAAATACCTATTTTATGGGAGTTGATAGGTCATTACACTATTTTTAAGGGGATATCTGGATATCTTTCCTCATTAATTAGTGATATTTACTAAATATTTTCCCTCAATCTCTAGTTACTTAATTATATCCTACATTTTTGCACAAACTCATATTAACACACGTACACACACAAAAAGAAAAGAAAGAATTGTCCGCCCTCTCTATAAATTTTATAAATGATACGTCGTATCTCCGCCCTCTCTTTCTCCTTAAGTACTGAAAGGCCTCAACGCTTCCCACATTCTCTGAACTAATTGCCTTGAGTATTGCCAAAGGCATCAATTGTCCTCACCCATTCCCCAATCTCTCGGATAATTGAAGTGTTGCCCACTTTTCACCATCATGCATAGGTGACACTTGCCATTGACCACTTCCTACATTCGCCCAGCTTAACTTGAAGTGTTGCCTACGGAACAAAGCGGATGTCATTTGGCTAAAACCATCTTAAATGAGGATAAATTTCCAATATCAATCAATTTTGAGGACACCGGATGAAATATTTTGAATCTGATAGGTTTTGTAGAGGGAAAATTTCATAACTAACCAAGTATCTTACATAGCCTTACTAGATAATAGACATATTAATATATATCAATGGCTAGCCAAAATTTACCCAATATAAATATGTCTAAGTTGATTCTACCTAAAAAGTAATTAAGAAAAGGAGAAAATTAAGGAGCTCAACTCCCACCCAATAAGGAGAAAATTATGGAGCCCTATTCCATCCAAATAATCATCTTCTTACTCGATTTTTCTATTTTTTTATTTTTATTTTTGACGCTTATATATATATTTAGTTTCACCAAAATTATTTGTAATCATTAAATAGATAAATATCAAATATGCATTTAAATTGTTATTATATTTACACAATATGCAATAGTAGTTGGTAAAATTATATACACTTAACATCTCCAAATATTTAATATTATGTATAAAATATTCTATTGATATGAGTGTGATATATTCTACATATTTATGATATTTATTTAAATATATAATATATTGATATTATGATACATAAAATATTTTGTTGATACAAGTGCAATATATTCTGCATATTTATGATATATTATTTTGCATATTCTACATATTCTCCATATTCTATTGATATGAGTGATATATTCTGCATATTTATGACCTCATGAATACATTTTATTGATACCAGAAAAAATATATTACATATATACCAAAAATACAAATAGAGTAATTTTAGATAAAATGTATCTATTTTCTGATAAACACCCTCCCAAATGTCTATATTGTGTAAAAATTCCTTCTACATATTCTCCATATTCTATTGATATGAGTGATATATTCTGCATATTCATGACCTCATGAATACATTTTATTGATACCAGAAAAAATATATTACATATATACCAAAAATACAAATATTCATTGGATATGCAAAGATACTATTTCGAACAATGGAGTGATATAATCAATTGCTGAAGGATGTGGCGTGCAACTGAACCACTGCTATTGCAGAAATGACATGGACGACTGCCATTCCTCTGGTTAACCCCATAGATTCTTCGGAATCCACCAACGCCAATACCTCCCCTCAAATAGATCTTCTTTGCCATAGAAGCACCCCTGATGTCGATTAACTTTCCACGCTATAATTGTGGATTTATAGTCCCAGAACTGCTGCAATGGATCTTGGGAGCGAGTTAGTAAGATAGCGTGGTAAAGAGAAGTCATGAGGAGATAAATAAAATGGAAAAACTAACAAAAAAACCAAAAATAACTAATAATAATGAAAATCTTACCAATAAACTATCATCAACAGTCGAAAAAAACAATAGAAGGACACAAATTAGCTTTGAATTTTTTCGGTGTAATAGCAATGAAATGAGAGAGTACTGATGAAGATGAAAGGTTAGAGAGTAAATAGGGGACCTAGAAAAGGGGAAAACTTAGGCGTGTGGGATGGAGTAGTTAAGGGAACTGGGAAAAATTAATAAATGCTCACTTAATGAATATCCTCATTCCCATAATTATAGGCACAGTAAAAGGAAGATAAAAAGTTTTTAAAAGTGTCTATTAAATGTTAAGTAAATAGGTCTAAAAGTCTATTTAGAGTAATTTAGATAAAATGTATCTATTTTCTGATAAACACCCTCCCAAATGTCTATATTGTGTAAAAATTCCTTTTGTGGATCTGGGGCAAAGTGCACGAATAGCCATTTTTGTCACTACTATTTGATTTTAGGCCACTTTTTTCTTAGATGTGCAAAATTAGCTACTTTTTGGAACTTCAATCCTTGTGGGGCTGAACTTCATGCCTGAGGTATGAAGTTCAACTTCAGCTCGCAATGGCTGAACTTTCAGGTATATAATGCGTAAACTTCAACCCTTGTGGGCTGAAGTTGAACTTCAACCTTTGTGGTGTGAAGTTCAGCCCACAATGATTGAAGTTCCAAAAAGTGGCTATTTTTGTACAACCAAGAAAAAATGGCCTGAAACCAAATAGCGGTAGCAAAAATAGCCTCCGGACGAAAGTTTTATGTAGATCTGTCACTCAAGCCTAAAGGAAGAAGCCAATCTTTCATACACATTGCTTGGGAAGGATTAATAGCAACTTGTATGCTTCAAGAAATCTTTTACTCTAGCAAATTGAAGAAGGAACTGACTACAAGTCACTCAAACTAAAAGGTCATAGTATGAATGAATTAAAAAGAATAGAAGAAACTTGTAAAGCTCTTTCAACTTGTACTCCTATTTTCTTGCAAAATCAATATTTTCTCTTTAAATTTGATTATGTGTTTCTTTAAGAAAAGTGTCTAAGTTTGAGCTATTAAAATAATTAATTCAATGGTGCAGGAGAAAAATAGATTGCCATTATGTCTAAAAATAATCTCATCAAATTTTGAATAGACTAATTGCTAAAATTTATCGACCATCAAGTTTCTCTTCATTTGAAAACTAGTTTTTTAAATGTACGTTGCACCTTCTACCCGTGAGATAGGAAAAACGATATTGTCATTAAGAAGCTAAACATATAAAGAAAAGATTAACTTTTGCAAGGAAAATAGTCAACTCATAATTTAAATTCGTCCACTTATCAAAAATAACTAGTAGTAATATTTTAGGCCATAGTTTTAAAAGGCTAATATAAATAGTCAAAATGCTACGTAGTTCCTATCAAACCAAAGTCGGTGGTTCTAAAATCTAAAAAAAATGGTTTAGTATTTGTTGGTTTGTCTCAATCAAAACAAGAATTGCCATGTGCATTCATTGAGAGGAAAACTTGGAAAGTATGTCATTTAGTCAATATTCCATGAATGATTGAAGCACAAGCAAATTTTTAAACCCTATTAAATTGAGATCCTTGCATTTCTTATCACAAATTTAGGATTCAATAATCTTTGCGAATTTGAAATAGAGATAGCACGTAAAAATTTACGTGTACGAGCGTTTGTATCAAGTCAATAAAGGCGAAATATGTGTATTGTATATATTTATTTATTATTTAATTATGATTAGGTGATATGAATTTATACTTTAAATCATGAGCATTCTCAATAAGAGAGCTCGGATCGAATCAGTATTGATATACCGATTCGATCCGAGCTCTTGAAATTGGAATAAATTAGGCAGCGGATCGCCTCTTCACTCGGGATTGATTGAAAATAGCAAGGAAAGACAAGCAAAAACTTTTAAGGCTCAAGCGTTTGTAAGCCCTTCCACACCTGTATGAAGCATCTCCTTTTTAACTATTATAATTAAATTAGATTGTTCAAACACTACGTACATGTAAGTATTTACGAAAGATTAAGTTTTGGAAACCTTTTAAGTGGTCAATTTTTAACCAATCTTTCAGAAAACCCTTTTGCCTTATTGTCCTTATCATGTTCTTGTCCTAATCCTAGCTGATGAATTTGAATTGAAATATTGAACCCCACCAAGCCGCAAATATTTTACAAGCACTTCCCTTTTTTTTTTTTTTTTTTTTTTTTTGGAATGACGTTTGGCATCTAAAGCATCATATTCTTTGATTTTTCTTGCTAGTTGTCCAACTTGTAATATGAGAGTAAGTTTCCTAGAACGAGTAGGGTGAGATAGAATTCTATTAAGGTACATGAATCTCAAATAACAGTAGAATATTTACTGTATATTTTGGTGTAAAATTAGGTTTATTATATCTAATACAATTGCAAAGTCTTTTAAAACATGCGTCAAAAGTGTAATGTTGTCTATAAAATAAACATTTCTATGAAGTCAAATACGTGGGCTATTTTGTATATTCTCTTCTATTGTTTCAAGACTCATAAACATATTTTTCTTCTTTTATCATAGCTCTATTTTCTTTTTCTTGTACTCTTTTTGATGTCAAAGTCATGTTAAACCTAATTGAACCAATTGTTAAGTTTCTTTGATAGAATTATCTTTGTCCATTGTGTTTTCACCAATCCAACAACTAGATATTTTTCATTATTATAGGCAAACATGGAGACATTTTCTAGAAATGTGGCCAACATCAACTAGATGTCTAGTTTGAAATCTACTCAAGCAATTGATGGTGTCTTTAACTTAACTACATTTATTTCTTCCATCTTTAGGAGGCTGCTTTACTCCCTATATATGTATCATTTTATATTATACTGTATTCGTTTATATTATTTTTATCGATCAATTTTTGTAATTTATACTGAATATGTTGTTTATGATCAATCCAATAAAGAAAAGTTTAATTTAAGATATTTATCGCTTTAAAATACCAAGAAATCTCACCTTTACTACTCAAAGAAGACGTGTATACTTGTTTATTATTCATCTAAAAATGATATCACCACAATTTAATCAAATACCCTTTCTAAGTAATGCTACCAAATGATGTATTAGTGGAAAATCTTAAATAAAAATAAAAGTTATTAGAGGGAGTGCTGTGACTATTTAATTAACCAACTTTTTCTTTAATCAGAAAATTGTCATATATTTTTAATTTTAATGAATAAAATCAGATGTTCGAATTAAATCAAACATTGGAATAACCTTTGTATACTCCGAACTCATAATTTTTTTATTAAACAATAGGGAATTTGTTTTATTGTTATCTTGGTACAATTAAGATATAAATTAATACCACAAAAGCCAAAATAACTTGAACCACACACACAAGAAATTGACTAGCTATAATAAGAAGCTAACATTATCTTTCCTTCTGATCCCATTGCACCAGCGTGGCACATCAATCTGACCTGGCATCACTTTTTTAAAATTGATTATCTTTTTTCTATTGCTTTATTACCAATCATATTCATATATCAAATCAACATACACAACTTTTAAATCCCATAACTACCCTCACAATAAATAATGAATGCAACCATCTTAACATGAACCCCACTAGATACTATTTCCCCTTTAAAATTCAGAATTAAACCATCTTATATTAATTCTGAAGGTGAGCATTGGAGCAACGGTACAAGTTGTACTTATCGGGAAAACCATCTTATTAATATAAGTTGTAGAAATCGTTATTGATATTTGCATCAGATTAGACTGTATACATCATCATTCCTCTTAGGATATAATTTTTCCTGAACCTTACGTGTATGCCAGAATACTTTGTGTACCATACTATCATGCTTTAATAAGATGATTTATCGTCACATATTTATCTATCACTTATTTTAGACTACAAGTTTCAAAAGTCTTCTACTAGTATTTCTTAAACTTCGATTCAAGTCAAACTATAACATCCTTTGTGGAACAGAGCGAGTATCTTCGCATGACCTAAAGGTATACCTGTCAATCGGGCCAGGACCGGCTCGGACCGGCTCATTAAGAGTCGGCTCACCGGTCCCGGTACCGGTCCGGTCCGGTCCGGGCCATTACCGGTCCGGTCCGAACCGGTCTTTTTTTCAAAAAATTGAAGCCCGGCTCGGACCTTAGCCCATTAAACACCGGACCGGTCCGGTCCGGTCCGATCCGATTTTTTTTCTTCTTTTTTCTTTTTCATATTTTAGCTAAGCCTATCACTTTGTACTTGCAATTGGAAGGACATATAATCCTATATAAAAAGAGAATGAAGGTGAAAGCATGAAAGAAAGGATCAAATATTTTGAGAATCATATACTTTGACTCATTGATGGAAACCAAGTTTAATCACTATGTTAATTTGATGCACAACTCATGAAGTAAAAGATCACTGTTATTATTTTAAGTAAGTGCTATCTCATCATTACTATAGTACGCTTAGTCAAATAGATAAAACATTAATACTACAACTCAAGGGTGAGAAACTGAGACTATCAAATTCTCTTACAACCAAGACGATAAGTTGTATAAAATACTTAATTAATATATATATATATTCTTGATTAGCAATGAAAAAATAGCAAATGAATATGTTTATTCGTTGTACTTAATGAAGCTAAAAATATCTTTGATACTATTGCATATTGAGGGATTCTAAAAGGGACTAAATGCTACATTATATTTTGTATGATTCTTGGTAAAAGCATCTCTCAATTTTCCTCGATATATAGTATAATTTTTCTATGAAAAAATCGGTCCGGTCCGGTCCACCGGTGGGCCAAAGACCGGTCTTTTACCGGTCCGGGCTAACCGGTCTTTTTTTTACAGCCCGGCTCGGCCCGCAACCCGCTTCCTTCTTGTCCCGGACCGTTTATAATGGACCGGTCCGGTCCGGTCCGGTACCGGGCTAGCCCGGCCCGATTGACAGGTATACCTAAAGGTCACGGGTTAAGGATGCTTCCATCACGGTAAACTACATACATCACAACCATTAAGGAATGACCTATTCCCGAACCTACGGGCTACGTGAATGCAGAATACTTTATACATCGACTACCATGCTATTTTTTTATTATTATACTATTATGCGTCTAGTTTGGTTGTTGAATTGTTGAACAAGGCTGCCCACTACTAATTTCTATATTACTTTTTCTTCCAACTTTTTTCTTCATATTGAAAAGAAAAAAAAGACCCCTTTTACCTTATAAACCAAAAAAACAAGAAAAACAAAAAAGACCACCTTGAGAATTATATGTAAATTCACTAATTCAAGCTTTTAGCAGTGCTCTGATCATCTATTTTTGTCATTACAAGGTATATAAATTAGCCTAAATATTTCCATATTTGGGGTTTTTCTTGTTTTTTGCAGCTGAATTGTTTGATCAATTTTTGAAGTTTGATAAAGGAGGAAACTTTTTAAGGTTGTTTCTCAAAATAACCATATTGGTATTCCCAAAAAGTTGTCTTTTTTGATAGATTCAAAGTTTTCCTATAGTTTATGGGTTCGAGCCGTGGAAATAGCAGTGCCCTTTTTAAAGATACTATTTTGTTAATTTATGAAGAGTTTAGCTAATTGCAAAGCTATGATCTTTTTTTAGTTTCTTATAAAGTTGCTATCTTTCTTTTGTTGGATTCATTAGTATGTAAAGTTTTAATTTTTAAAAGATACCGCTCTGGTGTGACCCACGTGATCGCGGAATGCTTTTTGCACCGAGCTGCCTGCCCTTTATGAAGAGTTCAGCTAATTGCAAAGTTATGATCTTTTTTAGTTTCTTATAAAGTTGCTATCTTTTTTGGTTAGATTCATTAGTATGTGAAGTTTTTAAGTTGCTATCTTTTTGGTTAGATTCATTAGTATGTGAAGTTTTTATTTTAAAATATACCTTTCTGGGGTGCGAACCTGTGTGATTGCGGAATGCTTTGTGCACCGAGCTAACCTGCCCTTTATGAAGAGTTCAGCTGATGGCAAAGCTATGCTCTTTTCAAGTTTCTTATAAAGTTGCTATCTTTTTGGTTGGATTTATTAGTATCAAAGTTTGAATTTTTGTACAGATTCTTGTTTGTTTATTGAGCTAAATATGAGCTAATTTTAGAGTCATTATATTTGGTTCTTGATTTTATAGCATGATTCATTTTCTAGGGGTGTATTATTGGCTGTCAATTTCTTGTATATGCATCATGCTGAACATAGTTTGACTGATTTCTTGATATGGAAAGTTGGAAACTTAGAAAAGGAAATTAGGAAAATTGAAAAAACTTGAACTTTTTAGGAAAAAGAAATAAAAAGGGGTGATGTATAAGGAAGATGGCAACATTATGTGTCATACTCAATGGAGGAAGATCCCACTTTATTTTTGTTCATTGGATGTATTATTATTTGAGATTCAAGGTGTATTCGGTTATCACACTAGTCTCACACACTAGAGGTCCCCTGGAACCCGGGGGGATCAGACATATATATTTACTTTGCCCCTCTGCCTTACTCAAGGTAGGGGTACGGTCTGCATACACCCCACCCTCCCCGAAATATAAGTGGGTATGTTGTTGTTGTTGAGATTCAAGCTGTCTGGATTTTCTAGGTTCTTGCTAAGGAAATTGCTGAACTTTATCTTCTCTTTTTCTTTTTAACATTTTCTTGCTGCCTTAAGCATAACAAGATGTGTTACTAGTGTTTGTATAATCTTTTATTATATGTCGACTTACTATCTGAAATTTCTTTGGAACAGGAACAAGTAATCCTTTAAGTATATCTGCCAGCAATTTTGTTCAAAACTAAATCCCAGATCTTGATTGTATCTTGGTTCCAATAAATTACTTGATTGACTAAGATATGGCCTTGGCATTTAGCCCTTTGTCGTGGTGGCTTTGGAGTGGAAAGCATCAAGAACCTAAAATCTCCCATGGGAAGTCTTTAAATTCATCACCAGATTCTGGAGTGTGGGAATCGGATACTTTGAAGTTTCCTCTTGATAGAAGGAATATGGCCTCCTCATCTAGAAGGGTTAAGCGAAAAAGGACGAGTCGGGAGGAGCGCAAGATTGATAGGGAGTATGATATCGTTCTTGTGCCATCAGATGGTGGATGTGTTTCAGGGTCTGAGTCTGATGATTCAGACTGGTCGATTGGTTGGTGTGAGCCTCATGGCCCTGGGTTCCAGAGTGATGAAGATATAGATGATAGTTTTGCTGTGCTTGTTCCTTGTTATGGCCGTGGGCGTGCTAATTTGGAAGATAATGCACAAGACAAATTTCTGCAGGCTATTGGAAACTTCAATGATGCATATGCTTCTGGTAAGAGTCGATTTCTGGAATTATTCTGGTCTTATTTGAATGTGCTTCTTCTGCTTTTCTTAGTTTCTCTTTGATATAACAGAACCAACTATGTATTTCATTTCAGATGGTTGAACTGATATGTAACTCATGATTTTAAAGACGTCTCCCCTGTAAATAATATGCTGGCTATTAAGTAATTATATGAGAAACATATAAAATGATGTTGCATTTGCATAGCTGCTTCTGCAAAATACCAGATAACACATGGACTGTTATACCTTTCAAAGTTTCTGTCGACTTCCCTTTGCTATAACTAAAGTCCTTCATACAAAAACAAAGGACTTAAACGAGAAGTCTGGCATCTTGTTTCATGCTTAGAATTTGATGAATTGAGCTGCTTTTTGCTTCATTTCTTCTTTGTTAATGGGCTGACACTATAGTTGTAGATCTCAGCAAGCTCAAACTTTTAAGATTTCGAGGAGCTTCCTTTCATGTAATTTGGTGACTGAATGTGTTTGCTCTTGTTGGTCTTGAATAGAAATGGTCTTTTTTTGCCTGTAAGTTCTTTTGATCTAGTGAAAATAGACTGAGATCAAGAATGGACATCCTCTCATTGACATATAAAAAAGAGCATCTCCTACGTCATTAAAATGACTGTTTCCTGGATCCCTTGTTGGAGAATAACCTGTTATAATTGATGTGAATCATATGTAGCGTTATATCCTGTTTTCTACACAACTTAGATCTTGTCCCTTTTTTTTTTTTTTTTTTTTTTTTTTTAAGTTAATAGCAATGGTTGTCAAAAGCACTCTGCAAGGGCAACATAGTTATCTTCCCTCTTCCCTTGCTCTTTCTGTTGCTCAGTTCTTAGTTTCATTTTCTGTATATGTTCTGCTTATTGATTTGGAAATTACATGCAGGGGGTAAGAAGTATACTGAACAGTGGCTCTCGGCTTTGCGGTACAGTTGACATGCTGCAGTGTCATGAGATGATTCGATTTCTTCTCTGCTGCCCCTCCAGATTCTGTGTTGGGACGTATCAAAAATATAGCTGTTTTGGTTACCCGTTACTAGCTTTAATATGGACTTAGGACTGAATAAAAATTAATCTGTACAGGAAAACAACCAAAAAAAGTTTTGTCGAGGAAATCCTTCGGTACTTCAATGATCACACCATACCTTGTCTCTCTTCTTTTTCGAACTGTCTGGAAGGAGAAGGGAAGAATAATGTATAAAAGACATTTAGCAAAAGGGAGAAAAGAGGAAAAAAAGAAGAACTTTGATGTGTATTATGCTTGTAATATTCTTTTATGTAAATATCTGTTAATAGGTTCATCCATTTGTAAATATGTTTCTCTGTCTCAGAAATAATTGGATACTCCTGATATTATTTGTAAGACTAATGGCACTGTGAATCAGTAGGTTCATCCAGTTGTAAAATATGTGAATTATTGGATACTTTTGATCTCTCTTGTAAGAATAATGTCTCTGCTGTATAATGAATGATATGTGTCACCTGCTTCCAATCTCTATATACTCCCTCCGTCCCATTTTAGTTGTCGCTTTAGCAAGTTTCATTTGTCCCAAATTAGTTGTCGCTTTAGCATTTCAAGATATTTTTTACCAATTCTTTCCAACTATGCCCATATTTAATAAAGGAGTATTTTCTAGAAAAGTCAATCCAGTTTCATTTATTAGGGGTAAAATAGTAAAAGACATACCCTATTTATTGATTTCTTAATGGGCGTGCATAAGCCTAAAGCGACAACTAAAATGGGACGGAGGGAGTATAAGGGAACTCAATGAACTTTGTGGAAAGAAGAGGTTCATCTATCATCTTATGATGGTGCAAATGTAGTACAAATATAAGGGTTTTCCAACTGCTAATGGAAGGTAAAATTAAGAGAAAATCAATAGTTTATCTGCAAATTTGGACCTGTTACTAGTACAGTGATTGCACCACTAGCTAAAGAGATCTCAAGATAATGAAATAATATCACATGGAGATATTCAACAATTGAATATCAAGGAATTGTTAGTTGTCACCTAATTATAGACAACGCCTTGCAAGAAACCTACATTTACAGTAGAGGGCCAGAGGGGCAAGAAGAAAGAAAAACCATCAAAGAGTAGATGAGAATACTCGAACGCGAGTGTTACTTTACATACAGAATTGGCCCAACCTACTCAATTCTAGCTGGTGCCTTACTGGGATCACCTTCTTCAGCACTCTCCTTCTCAGGTCTAGCCGGTGCAATACTGGCATCATTTGTATAATTGCTGGCTATCTCTTGACTAGGCAAATCGATTAACTTTTTCTGAACCTGAACAGATGGAGCATTAGCATCAACAGAATCTTGATCCTCTTTGCTGTGCTCTTTTGGTACATCATCCAAAACGGAAGTTTGATCTTCAACTTTCTCTATCAATGGGTTGCCTGCTGCAGTAGGTCGATGTTGTTGAACTTGTGGTGGTAGTGCATTATCACCTGAAATATCTAGATCTCCTACCGGTTTGTCCTTTTGTACATTAGACAGTGCGACAGCTTGATTTTTTTGGAGAAGCTCTTGCTTAGTATTTACTTCAAGCTCAGCAACTTGAGGACGTGTAGGGTCATCGGGTTCAGCTGAAGCATTTGATCTGGATGGAGTATCAACTGAATTAGGTTGAACTGCCGGTAATGCAGGTTTTGGAGGGTGGCCCAGCACCTGCTGAGTTCCAAGTCGTGAGGCATTTGACGGACCTGTGGAACGGGACACCAGGCCAGTACGAATAAAGTGCACATTACTGGGCAAGCCATTTGTATTGCCTAAGACGGGTGATTTGACTGCAGGACCTCCTCCAGGAACGTTACGTAGGGCAGGTTTAGACTGTGCTGCCTTGAGCAGTGAGACAGCACCCGATGGGGTAGCAATACGGGCCCCTGCAGCCACAGCAGCAGCTTTGACCATCGAATCCGGGCTCGTAGTAGGCTTTGGTGATGGCCGTTTTGGAGCTACCCAAGGTTTTGAAGAAATTGGATCTTGTTGATGCTGGGATTTTGCACCACCAGATGCCAAGTCGGCAGTAACAGAATGTGAAGAATTACTAGGTCCACCGCCTGCATTTGAGCCCACTGAAACAATACAATAACCTGGGTTAAAAATGCAGGCAAGCAAGGATGGAATAAAATGCTGGGTAGTGCCTTAACCTCTGACATTCAAGGCAATTTTCGTTTATCCTAGATTAGCAATATTATTTAAGGGTATTCTGTGTGCAGACTCTACTAAATGGAATATAAGACTCAGAGGTCAGACCTTCTAACGATTCTTGATCTTCTCAACTGTTGAACATTTAACAGTTGAATCATTAGTTACCCTTTTGCAGACCAACTGCAGATGCTATAAAGGACACCGTACACTTGGGTCGCAAGAGGATACTATCAGCCATGTGACACACCCAATGTGGAGTTGATACAACCTTTGGAGAACCACACCCCAAAAGCTAGCTATTAAATTGGGAGAGGCCAAGGCTATATAAGCCCCACATCAGCTCCCATTTGACCGATGTGGGACTCAAGTCTCATACCTTGCAAAGGATCATAAAAGGAGTCCTAATCAGTATCTTGAGAATAACTATCCTCCCCCTCACCCCCAATTTTTTCCTTTTCGCCACAGTAGTGTGGAAACAGATTGTTTCATATGAGTTAAGAGAATTACCGCCAGCACCAATTGGACAAGCTGCTTTCAACTTATCTCCCATAGGCATATTAAGAGCCAGGGACATTGCGCGACGAGCTGCCAGCTGAGCCTCTGAAAGCTGTGAGCCATTCCCGACCATGGTCCCCTTTCGCTTTCTAATAATGGCCCACCTCTGCACAAAGAGACATTCATAATCTCAAAGTAAATTGAAAGTGCACAATGATAGTTAATAACATACACGTACTATTTAGTATTTCTCTCATTTATTTTTCCACAACTACTCCATGCTAGCTACACTAATACAAACTTCTGCATCTCATTCCGTTGCCGGGATTTGAACCCGGGGAACCTGGGAAAACCCAGACATCCTAACCATACTAGATAACAACGGACATCAATGATCTATCTCCAACTGCTTTTTTGAAATAATTATAACTACAAGGATTCTCTTTAGGACAACTGAAATGCTGGGTTGAAGATACAGAGAAACAATACTCTTCAACAGACAAACAAACCAAAAAAAAAAAAAAGGAAGAAAAGATTAACCAAAGAAACAATACATTTTTTATGGGTACCAAAAAGAAGCACTATTTAGATATGACTTTCTTGCTAATTAAGATCAGCTCCATTTACCATTTACGTCAATGTCACAAAAACTGTGAATAAATGATTGCATACCAAATCTTATTAAGAACTTCAGAAGGATTGAGCTCGAATTAAGGCTTTAACGGTAAAATGCAAATAAAGCAAACATTTTAATAACACAGCTGATGAAGAAGAAGTTAACAATCTGTATTTAAAAATAAAGCAAAAAAATTATAAACACAAAAAACCATTATATATATAAAGGAATGGAAAAAACTACAATTAAGAAAAATGTGCAAAATAAGTCGTGAGAATAAGGTTTACAACCCATGTTAAATTTGATTCAGATGCAGACATGCCATCTTAGCTTTTATTTTAGATTTGATGAATATATCGTATTCCTACTAACAAACGTTCTCTTTTAGAGTATTTTTTAAAAGAATAAATAAGATAGCCCATAGCACCATGTTTGTGCTAACTCTTATTAAGGACAATGTTAAAATCGTTTAATAAAAAGACACAGTAATCAAGACGGGAGAATATACATAGACAAATTAATCATCTACAAACAAAAACCTGGGAGAGCTGTGAAGGTGTTCGGTCTCCCTTAAAATCCCCTTTCACTATGTTTGCCCAGTTCCCTTCGCCACATTTTTGGACCGCAGCAATGAGTTCCATGTCTTCTGCTGTTGACCATGGTTTTCGCTTTCGTCGAGCAGGCAAAGTGGTCGTAGCTGGTCCATGGGTATCTAATCCCTCAGCAGCCATCGTTGGCACTGCAACTGGGACTGTAATATTTGTCCCATGCATAGAAGTACCATGGGATGAATTCTCTGGACCAGTTCCAGATGTTTGGCCATTTGGTACATTTATAGTCAATGGAGCCTCAACCGTTGAACCATTTACCATATTGGCATCACTTGAAGCCCCAGAAGCAATTAGTACCTGTCGAAACCAAGATTCACCCCATCCCCCAAACACCACCCAGTTAGTTATCCACAATGCAAAATGAGTATAAGTGATAGGAGCAAGCAGTTCAGCCAAAACGTCATTCACAAATCCAAGCATTAGACAGAAATATGTGCAGGATAGCATATCATGGAGTGGAAGCAAATTTACGCAGATGCAGATCCTCATTTTCTTGATGTTTAATGTCTAGTTGGTGTTGACAACAACAGAGAAGGAAGCAACCATGACTTGAAGATTACAAAGAATTGGAAGAGACATAAAGACACATAAAGACAGCCTGGAATACGTCTCCTTTAATCTCTTCTGGTGATGGAATGAGCGAACTCAAAGATTATGCATAATAACAAGAATGATGTAGAAACTCTTAAAATGCCTTTCTTATTTCATGTACTTTTTGGCATAAGGAGAGATACGATGTTGTAGAGAAAGTTGAACAAACCGGTGGACGACTATGGATGACTTTGGTTGAGTCATATTCACAACATGTACATACTGTTTGACACCGACTTGGTGTAATTTATTAAAGAAACTGTCACAAATACTTCTGCACTATGCAAAATGAGCTGGTTAAGAAGGTCTTTTAACACCTGAGAGTAGCATTTCTGAACCCTGGAGGATTCTATATCTTAGGTTGTTTACCATTATATGATTTTCATTCATATATATAGCAGGGACCAAATGTCAAGTATCTTGAAAGATAGCTGTCAAGCCATCAGTGTAGTTTATCGACTGTCACCTGGTTAGTGGCCAAAGAGGCAGTACTAACACATGATAATCTCATAAAAAGAGGGATACAACTTGTTTCAAGATGTTATTTGTGTGGTAAGGAGGCAGAGACAATTAACCATCTTTTTTGCATTGTGAAGTTACTTATCAACTCTGGAGCATATTCATTAACATGAGAGGAAGCGTATGGTCAATGCCTGGGAAGACATACAAAGTTTTGGCCTGCTGGAATAGAGATGGAAGAACAAATGGAAGAACAAATAGATGGAGCATTGTCCCTGCTTGTATATGGTGGACTGTTTGGAAAGAAAGGAATTCAAGATGCTTTGAAAATGCAAGCTGTCAAATACAGAAAATCAAGATGAATTGTCTTTTAACATTTTGTTTTTGGGGAAAAGAAGAGCTCATCAATGACACTGAATCATTAACTGATATTTTAGAATTTTTGTGACTAGTATTAGATTTATGTAAGATGATCTAGGACATTTTTTTTTTGTAATCATGTGTCTGAACACGGTAAAAATGGATTCAACAAAGCCTTTGTGTTGAGTTGTTCATATATTATATATAAAACTTGTTACCTTCTCAAAAAAGGAAACATGTTTTGAGATCCACCTAGAAGCACAAACTGCAGAAACCCATTCATAATATTTCCTAATTTATTAGTAAAGCATGTTTATGGTGTTGGATCACCAAACCAAAAAAGAAACGATGAATCACCTGCATAAAGGTGTATACCATTTCTGATTAAGGGAATTACCACACTAGGAAGATTGTTTGACTTACCTTCACGCATGCCGCAGCTTCTGCTGAAGCTTCATTGCTAACAGTAGGGGAAGCTTCCAATTCATATTCTAAATCACTATCATCATCCTGCAATCAACAGTACAACAATCTCAACATAAGGTTCAAAGTTATAAGGTAGGTCTTTAATCCCATGAAAATTGGCATATACTGACCACAGAACAAAGCTACCAATACATGCTCTGTAAATTAATGTCACTCATCGAGTATAAAACATTCTAGGGGTACACCCAAAAAAAGAAAAAAGAGAGAGAGATCCAAAAGCTAAATGAACATGTTCAGATATATATATATAGGCACCAAACTTAGCCAATATATGCAGTAATGCACAAAGCTTCAAAACCTGATTTTTCGGGCCTACCTATTCCGATTATGGAGAAACATGAAAATGAATACATCTTTTACACTTTATTCACACATAGACAAGTCAATCAAGCGGAACAAATTTCTAGCGAAATACAAATTTTAGAATTTGTACATTGGAAAAAGGAAGGGGCAAACAGACAGCAAGCTGGCTACTTTCAACTATTCTCACAATCTCTCATTACACCATGAACACTTGTTCCAATGTAAAGCCCCCATTACCAAAAATAAACAAAACTAACTTAGATTCTGCACACTCAAAGGAATTTACGCCCATAGTTCCTAAATCCATGATAAACCTTCTAGTATCCAAACTAGCTAAGGTTAGCTATATAAATCATTCTCTATTCGAACTTTTTTCATTCCAAATGAACCTTTGCCCCAAAGCATACACATGCATAGTAAGATACTCTCTCCCTTCCAAAATGAATAACCTTCGAAAAAAGGACTAGCACAAATCTGACTTCGGAACAATTTCACTTGAACTTCTTATTTTGCTTTTACAGCCACACAAACGTTATACTCCATGTTCAAGACCATAAGTTTCAAAAAGCTTTATAACCACACTAACATATATTAGATCACATTTTTCAAAAATCCTCTTACTTTCTTATCCTCTATGTCCAATCAAACTACGTCTGTTTGAAACGAACGGAATAAATCCTTCGTAATGCTTAAGACCATAAGTTTCAGCAACTTCATAGCAATACGAATGTTATAAACATATTTTAGACCACATCTTCCAAACATCCTTTTTTTTTTTTTAACTCTGTGTCCAGTCAAACTATATCACACTCTATGGCCAGTCTAACTATATCAGATAAACTTTGTGTCCAGTCTAACTATGTCAGATAAACTCTATGTCTGTCAAACTATATCAGATAAACTCTGCGCTCAATCAAACTATATCAGATAAAATTTTATGCTCAATCAAACTATATTAGATAAACTTTGTGCTCAGTCAAATTATATCAGATAAATTATGTGCTCAGTCAAACTATATCAGATAAATTATGTGCTCAATCAAACAACGTCACATAAATTGAATCAACTTACGAGAGGTTGAGCTCCATCATCGAAACCATCGAGCAAACCATGACGATACGCCAAGTGTCGCCATAACATTTGATACTCCCTTGCATTAGTAATTCCAGTAGTAGTCTTTTTAACTAATGCATTCCAATCTATTTTTACATCCGTAATTACTTGTCCTGCCACTTCTTGCAACACTCCTAATACTGTTGTTGCTGTATACCTTCAATAATTAATTAATCACAATTAATCATTTCAATATAATCAAACTACTAAATATTTAAAGAAGTATTCATTTTAAGTGTCTGGGTTTGACTGAGCACAGAATTTAAGAAAATAAGAAATATTTTTAAATTTTGTTTGTTTAAAATTAAAGGTGTGTGAATGTGGGCCAGTGTCCTTAAAATCGGTTACACAGACACTATTTTAAGACAGACTAAAAAGGAAAGGTAGACACTCAAATTGAGACAGGACGGAAAAGGGCACTATTTTTAAGACGACTAAAAAGAAAAGGTAGACACTTAAATTGGGACGGGGACGGAGAGAGAAGTTACCTTTGTAAAAGAGTGGAAATATCTTGTTCAGTAACAAAGCATTTTTGTTTCTTCATTGTGATGGAACATTCTAGAAGAGAGAGAAAAATGGATGTTTTAAGAATGAAGAAGAAGATGAAAACGACGTCGTTTTGGTTAAGAGAGTTGAAGAGCGTGGAAGCACGCGCTGGTGTTGGCTAAAGACAAGGAGAAATAGAGCTTAGTCAAAATGACACGAGTTATTTGAGCTCGGAAAAAATAGCTTTTAAGTTACTCACTCCGTTCAAATTTAAGTGTCTATTTTTTTCAGTCAGTTATAAAAAGAATATATATTTTTATATCTGATAACTCTTTAATTACAAAATTTGATTTGGACATAAGCTTTCAAGGCACTCACATCTGTCGTAACATAAACATTTAAGCTATTTTCGTACAAATTTATTATATGCAGACAATATTTAAACAACACATGGACATTTTGTGATTTATTTCTAATTTATATTTATGTTTATATCTCTATGGTTCCTTGAGCTCGAGGGTCAATCCCCTCCACCATGGTTGGTAAGATCTGCGTACATTTGTTGTTGTTTATATTATCTCTATGATACCGCAGAACCTATTTGATGGGATATCGCTGAATATATTTTTGTTGTGTTTATATCTCTAAGGTTGAAATACTAGTGAGGGAATTATATCTTGTGATCAATTACATTAATATCATTATAACAATGTATAGAGTTTAACATTTATTTTTGTGCCTGTATAGCTATCATTGGCTCATCTCATGAGACATTTGCTTAAATTCTGTAATAAACAAGTCCTGGTTATTGTATTGTTTTTTTTTTTATTTCCCACCCGGTGTCCAATACTCTCATTGGAGCCCCGACTAATTCGGATTCGCCAGTGATTTTTCCATACCCAGGACTCGAACCCGAGACCTCTGGTATGGACTCGAACCCGAGACCTCTGGTTAATGGAGGAGTAGCCTCATCCGCTACACCACATCACTTGGTGGTCTGGTTATTGTATTGGAATATTCTTACTTTATTCTATTTACAGATAGGACCTCAATCTTGCATAGAATATAACATCATCATCATTGAGAAATCATAATTAGGACACTATGTGGCTGCACATTTATTTAATGTTGTCTATAGACATGGCAAAATCACACTACAAAAGTTATTCCCTATAGAAAACAATAATTGCAATTTGTCATTGGGCCAAAATTTATATTTATATTCGACTCTTTAAAAGTTACTAAAACAATAAATCACCAATATGGATGCCCAAATCTGAAGGAACTGGGAGCAGAGCTGGAATTGTAGCTTCTCTCTGAAGGAACTGCATTCTGATTTGATTTAAAAAAGCTCAAAGATGTCAATGCATAGCCAAAGACTTTTACAACAACAATAACATACCCAGTGCAGTCCCACAAATAGGGTCTGGGGAGGAAGAGATGTACGCAGACCTTACCTCCACCAAGGTGAAGAGGCTGTTTCCGATGGACTCTCGGCTAAAAGAAACATTTGAAATTTTATGAAAACAAACCATATACTTTGAATATAAGATGAAACAAACACGATAAGAAACACCATTAATACTTAAGTTTTCATAGTACTTAGAACTGCAGTATGTTAGATGATATCTGCTTATGAATATGATAAATATTGGTTGCATGCCTAAGATTTCTTTTATACCTTCATCTAGGTTGAACATACTTCTTTGTGGATTCGAATAGTGGGAGTTCGATTATAAAGTAGAGCACAGGTCGCATGGACTCTATTAAGTGAAATTTCTACACATAAGACAAAGAAAATGAGTGATCCACAAAAGCTGAGGTCAAATACAACATGCTAATGTTTCTAGGGACATGATAAATTCCATTGAAGTGCTCACTTGTTAAAGAAATAATAGTAGTAATAAATTAAAGCTTCATATGGTCGATATGGGAAGTTCCAGTGGCGGATCCAGGAATTTTATCAGGTGGATTCCAAAAAATGAAAACAATACAGAGTTTCAAATCCAAGACCTTCAACTAAGCTCCCGTTTGGACATAGTTTTTGGAGAGATTTTTTGGGAGTTTTTGGAACAAAAAGTGTTTGTTTACGCTTTTTGAGTAAAACTTGTCCCAAAAACTCAAAAACTGGCCTTGAGCTATTTTTGGGCCAAAAACTAATATTTACACATCAAATTTCATTTTCATAAAAGCTCAAAGGCTCTTTTGAGCCAAAAAATTTGTTCCCAAAAAGTATGTCCAAACACTTTTTTATTTTCATATCAAACTTCACCCAAAAAGTGTTTTCCAAAAAATATTTGGGAATCTATGTCCAAACGCTAGCTAAATTTGAACCAACTTTACCACCAAGCTATGCATGCTCCTTTGTTTAAGTGGGTTCAAATTTAGATTTTATAGGCATTTTTTCCCAAAAAACCCCAAATATACCTATATACATACTTACATAGTATATTTTTTTGAGCAAGTGGGTTCAATTGACCCCACTTGCTCTAACGTGGGTCCGCCCCTGTGAAGTTCATAGTTCTGTATAAGGATGTTCACGATTTGGTTAAAAACTGATCTAAACCGAAAGTCGAACCAAAGTGAATTAAAAAACATACTAATAGGCTTTGGTTTGATTTGGTTTTAAATTTTTAATAACTGATAATATTTGGTTGGTTTAGTTTTATTTTTTCTAAAAAAAAGAAACCTGAAAAGATAACCGAACACTTTTTTTGCATTGTTTTCTGCTTGTATCTGCATTGTTTCTAGTATTTTTATTTTTTTTTCCACATTGCTTCTGTTTGTATATATATACTGTTTATCTACTTGTATATGTTGTTTCTACACTTTTTCTGCACTTATTCGACATTATTTTTGTACTTTTTCTGCTTGTATCTACATTGTTTTTACTTGTATCTATTGCTTCTGTACTTTTTCAACACTATTTCTGCATTGGCAACGACAGATTGGCAGCAAAGTAGGCGGTAAGAGTTGCAGAGGGGGTGTGGCAGCACGGAAAGGATGAGAGATGAAGGCTAGGGTTTTTCTCTTTTCATTGTTTGAAGCTACCTGTATATAAAAATATTACTATGTAGTGTAATATCAATAATATTGTTATTTCATTATAATAAAGAGTATATGATTGTATATAAGGATAAATAAGCCTAATAACTTACCATGGCACCAAACACATACTCAGTCTTATTGTAAGAACTTTGATTTTACAAATAATCATTATTATCAAGTAAACATCTTCATATTTTGAATACCGACGAAATACATCACTAAAAACTTTATTAGATGGCCAGGTAGATGGAGAATTTCTCTTCAACAACACCAATGCTTCAATCACAAATAAATTGGGTTCCGCTATATAAATCCTCATTCTATTAATTTTAGAAAACACCTAACTCCTCTCTCAACCCATTTTTCAACCCTTCAATTTGATCTTCAGGCAAAATAATATTTACTATCCTACCACCTTTTTTCCCATTCAAATTTTTAGGCCCTGGTAAAACCAAAACAACACCTTCCTCACCAATCCCACTAATATTATAACTGACAAAAGTTGGTTTTTTGCCCCTAAGTTCCAACTCGTACATATTTGCATCTTCAAAATTCACAAATGTAAGATTTGCCCCATACACAACAAAGTCTGATAAGCCATTTTCTTTCTCCATTAATTCTTCAACAGCATTAGTCTCATCCATAGACTTTTCACCTATCAACTTTGCCAATTCTGAAATATCTGCCTCGGAAATTTTAACGTTATTAGCTTTAACTACGCTAATAACTTGATTGTTGGATGAAACTTCTGTTACTTCTCTTTCACAAGAGTTGTCCCTACGTATAATTGTCACAATCGTCGGCTCTGATGTTTCACCCCTTACCTTAGCCAAAATCTTCCATATTGTAGCACAAATTATATCAAAAGGCTTCACTTTAGTCCCACAAATCTTGGAAGAGAGTTGGTTTAGTTGATTTTCAGTAATATGGAAAGAATGTGATTGCATTTTGCAACTATTGGTGATTTTCCAATTATCACCAACTGGATCAACCTTCTTTAGAGAAAATGGACACTTTTCAACTGTAGATAATTTATTGATCAATTTGTTGGTTCTTGACTTGTTAAGTAACTTATCAGGTTGGAGTTTACCAGCCATGGTTTGTCCCCACATGTTGAGAAAATCTGAAGCTGAAAATGCATCTCCAAGAACATGAGCCCAGCTTAACCCTATTGAAATTCCTCCACATTTGAACCAAGTGAACTAGACACAAAATTCAAAAAAAAAAAAATAAAAAAAATGTTAAGTATGTGAGATTCTCCAATATGTACATAAGTTTCTTAGGAACAATACTAGAAAAGGGCAGCTTGTGGACTAATTTTATATTAAAGATATATCTACGAGATCGAGTTTAAGTTTTATATATGTACCAACAATATAGAAATATTCAAATAATCTGTCATTATAATATGTACGATCAAATATTGATGATAAACATTAACCGGTAACTAACTTGTAATTGGTGAAACTATACTGATCGTGTAAAAAATTTAATATTGCCAATGCAAATATCTTAAAACCAATAATATACTGAACCAACTCATCCATCCATTTGCATAAGAAATACCAGGAAAGGAACTCAAATCATTTATTTTATTAAAAAAAAATAGGTCGATAGTTTTACTTTAGAATATTCAAAGGGAGATAGATTTGAAAAACAAGTTCCATATATAATGCAAAGAAAAGGTTCATATAATTCATGCAAATAATTAATTAATTTTGCCTTGAAATTCTAAATGGACAAATAATTTGAGACGATTATTTATAATAAGAAGGACAAATAAAACGAGAAGGATGGAGTATAATTGAAAAAAAGAAACGTGTTAGTTTAACCACTTCAACAAATGGTCCAGGGCTTATTAAGATACCATAAAATGGTCCAGGGCTTATTAAGATACCATAAACTAGTCAATTCTTGCTCCATAAATGAAAGGGAAAAAAAGCTAATTGTTGTGGCCAATTTTTGTACCCAAAAAGAAAATTGACTGTTATCTACACTAATAAATACACGAAATTAATAACTCTATTAGGACAGTTAACTACTTGCTAGAATAGGAAATTAGATGATCTAATAATATCAACATTATTGATTCTATAATATCCGTGTATTCATGGTTTTATCACCTCCCCCTGCCAGAAGATCTTATAATGGTTACTAGTTACTTCCTCCGTTCCAAATTAGTTGACACTTATAGGATCAAGACTGTTTTTGTCAATTTTTTTCAACTATGCCGTTAATAATTAAAAGAATTCTAAAAAAAAGTTAATAATCAAACATTAAATAGAGATAATATTATCATAAAAAATTGATCTTTTTTAATGGACATAAAAAAGCTAAAGATGTCAACTAAAATGGGACGGAAGGAGTATTACCAAAGGTGTTCTCTAATCACGACATGATAAGATTGATCTTTCTTTAGATATACTCAATTATAAATACTCCCTCTGTCCCAAATTAGTTGTCACTTTAGCAAAAATGATATGTCCCAAATTAGTTGTCACTTTAGGATTTCAATAATATATTATTAGCTCTTTCCAACTATACCTTTAATAATTCAAAAAATTCTCAATAAAAGTTAATAGTCAAACATTAAATAGGATTAACATAGTAAAATATATATCATATTTAATAATTTTTATAATATAAGTGAAAAAGCTAAAGGTGTTAATTAAAATGGGACGGAAGGAGTATTACTCAAGAAAAATAAAGACCGGCACCTTCAATCATCACTACTGCTAATTTCGAAAAGTTTCAACTTTCAACATGATAAAGTAAAAAGTGGAGACCACTATACTCGATAGAAGAATGGCCTAGCTATATCTCTAGTAAGATTATTTAATAATTCTTTTACTGAGCAATAAAGAAAGCCTATAGTATAATACTCCATCCGTTCCAAAATGATTGTCATAGTTCGGATTTCGAGAGTCAAACGAGTTTAATTTTGACCGTAATATTTTTATATGTCTTTTAAATATTTTGAATTATTAATTATTGTGACTTATAGTACTTTTTATGTAGTTTCTAAATATATAAATATCGTTACAAAAAACTTAAAGATTATATGTTTAAATTCACGGTCAAAATGAACTCGTTTGACTCTCGAAATCCGAACTATGACAACCATTTTAGAACAGAGGGAGTAACTGAATGACGGCTACAAAAAAAAAAAAAAAAAAAAAAAAAAATTGAATAGCTTGCGGCTATAAGAAAGTATCCCATTGTCACTCTCTCATAAATATGCTCACATTTCGCTAGTAGGTGTCAAATATGTACATGCCTTTATGATCATGTGGTACCATATATATATGTTAATAGAATATGCGTAGTATACCGATATGACTTCCTACCATATCAACCAACTATATTATGGTAGAAAATAGTTAGTGCAAGGGAGCTATTTTGAGATGAAAGAATGTAAACCTCGGGAAAAAATTGAACTTTCTTAAGGTATATATTTAGACATGTTTCCTTATTATTATCGCTCCTGTTATTTGTTTCTCAATTTAACTCTGTCACCGCCAAGAGTTGTGGTGGGATAGATAGGTCCCTCCACCTTTAATCAAAGGTCTCGGATCAGAGTCTTGGAAATGAAAAAAATCTTGATAGGGAGCGCTTTCCCCAGAAATAGACCTTACGCGGCGTGAATCCGAATAAGTTGGGCTCCAATACGGATATCGAACACCGGGTGGAAACTAAAGAAAAAAAAAAACTCTGTCAACTAAGTGCAGAACCTTTAGAATATGCAGTCGTATTAATGATCAACATGTAATGTTGACTGACAACTATAAATCTATAGACAGCAGTTCAAGAAATAAATTCGACAATGACTCCACCCCATCCTACAGGCATGAAGCACCGCTACGTTTTCCCATCACGGGTCCTTAATGAACGTGAAATATATATTCAAGCAATTGGGTTCATGTATCATTAATAAATCCGTACAACTTTCCCAAAAGTCTCGGGTTTGAACCTTAGGGAATGGAAGAAAATTCTGATAGGGAGCGTTTCTTCAGAAATGGGCCTTACGTAATGCGAATTCAAATTAGTCGGGGCTCCAATAAAGGTATCGGATACTGGTTGAGAAGTCAAATAGAAAAAAAAGAAAAAAGAACTAGCGGTGAAGTAACAATTCAATCTAACTTTGGAGTTAATTTGACGAGATTACGTAACACCTCTATGAAAAAGAAAATGATAAATACAAGAAAAACCTAATGTTATTGTATTGGATAAAAACTGAGTAGACTTTGGCAAGTGACACGTGTCGTCCACGTGGCACAAGCTGACGTGTCACCGGACAGACATCTTCTCGGACAGACATTTCCTACGGACAGATCTCGAAGAAGTTACTAAGCTTGGCAACGGTCAGCACGATTTAAACCGACGGTTACCAGCAATACGGGGCGCAACTGTTCAGCAAACGGCCACTCAACGGTTACAACCCTTCTGGATAAGACACCCGACGGTTACCCATTTTGAAAGGCCTTATCCCAACGGCTACTATTTCAACAGACGCCATTCAACATCTATAAATAGCGTTCATTATAGACAAATTGTAACGATTTTTACTTCCTGCAATTACAATCAATAAAATTACTGTCTCTCTCTCGCATTCAAACATACTCTTTCACAGTTATTAAACAGCACTGCTTGTTCTTGCGCAAACTAGCAACTTCAATAGTCGAATCGTCCGACGGGTACCGCCAACCGTCAGAGGAAACGATACGTTTACTTTTGATCTTTTACGCTTATACTTTATTCTTTACACTTCGCATTATTATTACTTGATTAATTGCGTAGATCTTTAATCTCAACTATTGATCGTGACTCCGCAAATATAAATTTAATTGTTAATTGGCCTAAAACCGGATCTAGGTTAAACAATTTGGCGACCACAGTGGGAGCCGGTCAATAGCCTTCGTAGGTTAAAGAAAAACTCCCATAGTTTAACTGCTCATCGTATTTTATTCTCTATTCGCTACTTTTCTTGCTCGTTGGTTCTCCTCGTTTTCTTTCTGAAATGGCAGATAACAATTCACACAGCAACGCCCTCATCGATGGGCAACAAAATCTTAACGACGCGGAGCAAGTAGACCTGGATCTAGGCGGGGACGAGCAACAGAATATCCCCGCAGATGACAACATAATTCCCCCCGCAGAGGATGAGAACGCGATCCCAGCGGAACAGGAGAACGAGCATAGCCAACAGAGTAGCAGACATAGCCACCTTCCTGGCCGGAGAAATTCCGATCAAGGGCCTGGAGGGCCCAGAAGACCCAACGGCCCTGGGAATTCGAGGAATTCTCAGGATCCTATCCTTGAATTCATACGGCAGCAGGCCGAAATCAACAGACAAATGCGGGAAGCTATCGATGGACTACGAGGACAAGCCCCGCCAAACACAGGGAATCCACCCGTTGATCCCCCAAGGGATGCCTCGCCGTCCCGTGCCTCGAGGCGTGCTGAAAATCAAAATGCAGGATCAACGGTGCCAACGGAGATGAGCGAAGTCATGGAAACTCTCACCAGGCAATTCAAAGAAAGCCAGGAGGCACTCCAAAAAGCTCTCCACGAAAGAATTGACCAGATTCCAGGCGCCCCGCCCACACTAAAGAAAGTTGATGTTCAACGCTACACGCAACGGCCCTGGAAGAAGGAGGCTGCCCCGAAGGCGATACCTAAGACGTTCAAAATGCCTAACATCCCGAGGTATCGAGGAACATCTGACCCCAACGATCACCTCATGATGTTCAGCAATTTCATAAAAGCCAGTGATCTCACCGACGAGGAGATCGAATCCGTGCAATTGAAAAAGTTCGTGGAGACGCTGGCAGACGGAGCCCTGCGGTGGTATTCGATGCTGCCCCCAAACTCTATTGGATCCTTCGCAGAAATGGCTGAGTTGTTCGTGAAGGCTCACACGGGCGCCCAAAAGACGGAGACCCGAGTAGAAGACATCTTCGAAATCAAGCAGAGGCCCGACGAGTCACTTCGCAAGTATGTAGACCGGTTCCAGAGAGAACGCATGATGCTCCCCAAAGTACCGGACAGATGGGCAGCGATCGCATTCACCAACAGCCTGGACATCAGAAGTTCAGAAGCCACACGAAGACTCTACGAGTCTCTTCGAGAATTCCCGGCAGCCAGTTGGTCAGATGTCTACAATCGTTACAACTCTAAGGTACGTATCGACGAAGACAAACTGATTGGAACAGGTGCTGCTCGGGGAAAACCTCAAGCTCGTAGCAGCGGGTCTGGAGGAAAGGCGGATGTGGAGAAATCAGGCGTACGGTACGAGCCATACCCCGACCAATCGCGGAACAATTCCAAAGGCCGTAACCGTAACAACAACAGAGGGCTGTCCCGAGGAGAGAGTTCTCAGTCTGCCAGCCTGCCCAGCCTACCTAGTTTCAACATCGAATTGTCAGATGTCGTGGCTGTGCTCAAAAGCATGGGAGAAAGAGTCAGGTGGCCGAAGGATAT
Source organism: Petunia x hybrida (assembly GCA_037355625.1). Taxonomy (NCBI): domain Eukaryota; kingdom Viridiplantae; phylum Streptophyta; class Magnoliopsida; order Solanales; family Solanaceae; genus Petunia; species Petunia x hybrida. The sequence goes on along the minus strand of JBBBVM010000048.1, from coordinate 5,102,536 downwards.
GAAGACTGACCCCAGCAAGCGGAACCAAGACGTATATTGCGAGTTCCACCGTGATCATGGGCACACTACCGAAGACTGCAAAGCCTTAAGGTATGAGATCGCTCATCTGTTGAAACAGGGATTCTTGAAGGAATTTTTGACGGAGAAAGGGAAACAAACCCACGCAAAGGCTCAGCAAAACAAGCCCGGTCCACCACGAGCTTCCTCCCCGAAACGAACGGTCAATGTTATTTCGGGTGGAATTGAGGTGGATTCTGTTACCTTCACGGCCAAAAAATATGCGAAAGTTTCCATTACCAACAACAAACGACCTCGGGCGGAGGCGGCCATCACCTTTGAAGAATCCGACACTGACGGACTTCAGTTTCCGCATGCTGACGCGTTAGTCATAACGCTACGCGTGGCAGAGTTCGACGTAAAGAGAGTGCTCGTTGACGCGGGCAGCTCTGCCAACATCATCCAGGCACGGGTCGTGAATGAAACACAACTATCAGACAAGATTGTACCGATTTCTCGAGTTCTTTCCGGCTTCAACAACTCAAGCGAAAAGACTCTCGGAGAGATCACACTGACTACTCTGGCAGAAGGGGTAGCGAAGGAAACTACCTTCCATGTTGTCGACGCGGATCTAGCCTATAATATCATTTTAGGCAGACCTTGGATCCACGACATGCAGGCCGTCCCCTCTACATACCATCAAGTAGTGAAGTTCCCATCCGAATGGGGTATACGTGAGGTCCGAGGAGAACAACGCACTGCACGAGATTGTTACTCGGTGGCCCTCAGGTTACCCGAGGAGAGCAAATAGCAATTACAGCACCCGGGACCGGACACCGCACCTGAAGAAGTCCGATACGACGTCCCGGAGTTCATCGCCAAAATGGACGAGAAGGAAGGGCACATGCCAACAGTAGAAGCTTTGGAGCCTGAAGAGCTGTTCGCCAATATGCCAGAGCGGAAAGTATACCTGGGAACCGAATTGAGCGAACGCCTGCGGGAAGATATCCTGCGGTTCCTCAAGGAGCACCACACAACCTTCGCATGGTCCCATGCGGATATGACAGGTATTTCTCCTGATATTATCACTCACAGGTTGCACGTTGACCCATACCACCGGCCGGTAAAACAGAAGACGCGCCAACAAGGAGCCTTCAGGAACCAGGTAATCAACGACGAGGTTGACCGGCTGTTGAAGATCGGTTCGGTACGTGAAGTTAAATACCCAGACTGGCTAGCGAACGTGGTTGTCGTTCCGAAAAAGAACGGCAAGTGGCGAGTCTGTATTGACTTCACGGATCTGAACAAGGCCTGTCCAAAGGACTCATACCCTCTTCCCAGAATAGATTAGCTGATCGACGCAACAGCCGGGCACGAAGTGTTAACTTTCCTCGACGCATACTCCGGATACAACCAAATACTGATGGATCCAAGCGACCAAGAAAAGACGGCATTCATAACTTGTCGAGGTACGTATTGTTATAAAGTCATGCCTTTTGGATTAAAAAATGCAGGTGCGACCTACCAGCGTTTGGTCAATCGAATGTTCCATGATCACATCGGAAAAACCATGGAAGTATACATTGACGATATGCTGATAAAATCCAAACGGGCAGAAGACCATCCGGCCCATCTGAAAGAGGCTTTTCGAATCCTGGATCAATACAACATGAAGTTGAATCCAGAGAAATGCGCTTTCGGAGTCGGATCGGGGAAGTTTCTGGGATTCATTGTCTCTCAGCGAGGCATTGAAGTCAATCCCGCTCAGATTAAGGCTATAGAGTCAATCCCGGACGTGCTTCGCGACAAGAAAGAGGTCATGAGGCTGACTGGGAGAGTAGCGGCTCTACGGCGATTCATCTCCCGATCGTCTGACCGTTGCAAAAGCTTCTTCGATGTCCTAAAACAAAATAAGGAGTTCGAATGGACTCCTGAGTGTCAGAAGGCGTTGCGGGATCTAAAGAAGTATCTATCCAACCCTCCACTACTCACAACACCTCTGGAAGGCGAGCAGCTGTTAATCTACCTAGCAGTCTCCGAATCATCGGTAAGCGCAGTACTAGTTCGGGAAGAAAAAGGTAAACAACTTCCTATCTACTATGTTAGCAAAGCTTTAATTGATGCAGAAACTCGCTACCAACCTTTAGAAAAATTGGCCTTAGCTCTAGTAACTGCTGCCCGAAAATTGCGCCCGTACTTTCAAAGTCATTCTATAGTCGTAGTTACTACCTTCCCGTTACGAAACGTCCTGCATAAACCGGAATTTTCAGGAAGATTGGTAAAATGGGCCATAGAATTATCTGAATTTGATATTACTTATCAGCCTAGGGTAGCAATAAAGTCGCAAGTCTTAGCAGACTTCGTGGCGGACTTCAGCATAGATGTGTACCCCGAAGCACAAAAGGAAGCCATACTCTACGCTGGACAGGCTCCGGGTACCTGGATCCTCCACACGGACGGTTCTTCGAGCGTGAAGGGGTCAGGACTTGGGCTGGTCCTCGTTGCTCCATCCGGGGAAACGGTAAGGCAGGCTATCAAATGCCCCTTTATTACTAACAATGAGGCCGAATATGAGGCCGTTATTGCAGGATTGGAATTGGCACGGAACTATGGAGCAACCATGGTCAAATTGAAAAGCGATTCTCAATTGGTAATCAATCAGATCAATGGGGGCTTCGTCGCACGAGAACCTAGGATGCTGGCATACCTTGGCCGTGTAAAAGAACTCCTGGCACAGTTCGATACCTGGGAAGCAATTCAAATCCCGCGAGAAGAAAATCACGAGGCTGACGCTCTCGCCAACATGGGATCTGTCGCAGAAATAGGAGCAGCTAGCTCTTCGGCTGTCGTTCAACTCCTCTATACCTCCATGGACAGAGAAAAATTCGAAGTCAATACCATCAGCACTACCTGGGACTGGAGGAATGAGATAACAAACTATCTCATTCATGGAACTCTCCCCGCAGATGCAAAAGCTGCTCGTAAACTTCGAATAAAAGCAGCTCGGTACACCATCCTTAACGGCGAATTGTACCGCAGAATGTTCGCAGGACCTCTCGCCAAATGTCTTGGACCAAGTCAGACTAATTATGTGATGAGGGAGGTCCACGAAGGCTGTTGCGGGAATCACTCCGGTGGCAAGGCATTGACTCGAAAGCTGATACGCGCAGGATACTATTGGGACAAGATGGAGAAGGATGCCAACGAATTCGTCAGGAAATGTGATAAATGCCAGAGATTTGCTCATCTCCTCCATCAACCAGCCGAACCACTACATTCGATAGTCTCCCCCTGGCCCTTCATGAAATGGGGGATAGACATCGTTGGTCCTCTCCCCAAAGCTCCTCGGGGACTTCGCTTCCTGCTGATCATCACAGATTATTTCACAAAGTGGGTCGAAGCGGCAGCATATACGAAAGTACGACAGACGGAGGTCATCGACTTTCTCTGGCGCTTTGTGATATGCCGCTTCGGAGCACCAAAGGAAATAGTCATGGACAATGGGCCGCAATTTGTCGGCCAGAGAGTAACAAGGTTCCTCGAAGATCTGCACATCAAGAAAATCACCTCTTCCCCATACCATCCTGTCGCCAACGGGCAAGCCGAATCTACCAACAAGATCATCGTTGACTCCCTTAAGAAGCGCCTTGAACAGGCGAAGGGATGTTGGGTCGAGGAGCTGCCTGGAGTACTATGGGCTTATCGCACTACGGTAAAAATGAGTACTGGGGAAACCCCTTACTCACTGGTATACGGTGCAGACGCCCTGATTCCAGTTGAGATAGGCGAACCCAGTTTACGATACGCACATGCCACTGAGCAGTCGAACTCAGTAAATCTAGCCGAAGAATTGGATCTCCTTGAGGAGCGCCGAGAGCTGGCCCTCATCCGAGTAGTGGCACAAAAAGAGCGAGTCGAGAAGTACTACAATCGGGGACTGCGCGTACGGAGCTTTCAAGTCGGTGACTTTGTACTCAGAAAAGTTTCCCAGAGCACACAAGAGACGAACTCGGGAAAGCTTGGCCCTAACTGGGAAGGTCCGTACAAGGTGATCTCTTCGGCCGGCAAGGGGTCTTACCGCTTGGCCCGACCAGACGGTTCGCTCATCCCAAATAGCTGGAACGTAATGCATCTCAAGAGGTATCATTTTTAAGCAGCAGGGACGGTTAGTTATTCTATCCCCTCGCAAAAATTTCTTTTTCTATCCTTGCATAAAAAAGTTTGCTACTTCTGCCCGTACTTATAAGCTATCACTCGCATGCTTATATAGAAATGCTTACTTTTACATTTACGCGAGATTTCTTTCTTTTATACATTTTTTCTAAATGGTACTAACGGCCTGAACAAGGCCAGATCCGTTTAGCTCAACTGGCAGAGCTCGAAGTTCTTCAACTTCGCGGCTGTGGGTTCGAATCCCACAACGGACACACTCCACGTTTGGTTATATGTGTTCGATAGATAACTCACCGACAACTCTTTTCATATTGTCACCTTACGTGTTTCAACATGAAAACAAGGGGGGTGGTGAAGGCCCCATAGGCAGGCAAAAACTTCTGCGTGACAAAACCTCCACGACAAATAAGAGGGTCGTTCACAAAATAAGACCTTCATACAGGCATGAGACCTAGCTTACTGGCAGGCAAAAACTTCTGCGTGACAAAACCTCCACGACAAATAAGAGGGGTCGTTCACAAAATAAAAACCTTCATGTGACAGGACTTCCACAGCAAATAAGAGGAGTCGCTCACAAGGCCAAACAATCCGGCCAGAACATTAAAACGACCCGAGCTCGGTCAGCCTATCTATAACTTACAACTTTTGCCTAATAAAGGTGGGAGTTCAAAGCATCTGGGAAAGCCTGAGGAAGTACAAACTTAATAAAGTTTGGAAAGCAGCCCTAAGGCATAAAATCCACAAACACATGCATACAAAAAAGATCAAAAGTTCAAACTAAACATAGTCACTGAATGGATCTGAACATTGCATATTTATATTAATCTGAGAATTTACAAAGATGCCAAAAATGGCTGACAGAAGTTCGCAGAGTGTATTGAAAGGCCAAACATACCGGCCAAAGGGTAGAGAAGTTCCTAGTAAACTCCTGCCCATCCAACAAAAGTCCGGCTCTCGCCGGACAGAACAAAAACACATCAAATTCAAAGAAGAAAAATTTCAATTTGCAGGGCCGTGACCAGGGCTTAACGCACCAGCTCCGTTAGCCCCATCATCGCTCCCTGATTCTTCATCTTCCCCATCACCATCATCATCACCGTCGCTCGACTCTTCAGGAGAGAGACCCAATGCCCGTTGCACTCGCTGAATAGCACTCTTCGTCGCATGCAGCATCGAGTCGACGTCAACCTGCCCAGACCGGACTTGCGCTAACAATGCACGCTTGGCCTCAAGAACGGCCAGCTTAGTCTTGATCTCGGAATGATCGCGCAAGTTCGCCAGATCCTTAGTCAAAGTGGCCTGCACACCCATCGACTGGGCGACCTGATCTCTGGCGGCTTGAAGCTCAGAACGGGCCTTGGTTGACTCCTCGCATGCCCTCTGCAAATTCAGTTCAAGCGTTGCACGTTCATCACTGGCAATATTCAGGCAATCTTGGCACTCGCCAAGGAGTCTCTCTAATCTCTCGACAGAGCGCGCGAACCCCTCTTTCTCTTCAGAAAGACGATCCTTCTCCACGGTAAGGGCGTTGATCTGTTCAACGCGGGTATTGTTAACATCCGTTAACCGGTTAACTTCCCTACCGAGGAAACCACACTGCTCGATCAAGGATCTGTTCTCCTTCAGAGCCTCGAGCAATTCCTTCTTCACTTCCACCACCTGGTTGGCATTGTTCAGCCGGGAGCGAAACATAATCTCAGCAGCCAGCATGCTTGACTGAAACATCAAACAAAGTCATAGTTAGAAACCCTGGGACAGCAGAAGGTTTTTACTAAAACACACAAACAAAAAAAAAAAAAAAGAAGAAACTTACTCGGGCAGAGTCGGAGGCAATCTGGAAGGCCAGTTCTTCGTCGGTCAGGTCTCTTAGCACCCATTCCTCTCGAGGACCGAGAAGCGAAGAAATTGCCTTCACCAAACCGCGTGGCCTAGCCACCAGGTTGGCCTCCGGAGCGATTCTCAGGGTATGCTTTCTTTCACAAAGCTTGGGCTCCCTCGCCTGCTCGGAAGGATAGTTCGGCCCAAACTTGTAGCGAACCCCCTTGATATCGCTCAGCTCCGTCTGCTCCGATATAGCTGACAGCCAGACAAGCCTGGAGGACGAAAGGTTAGAGTCACCTTCCGCCTCTGGGTCTATGGTTTCGCAATCACGAAGGAAAACCGGGTTTGCCCCCTCAGAAGCCACATTTTCGAAGTCCTCAAAACGAAAAACTCGAGGACCCTGGCTACCCTCTTGGGAGACCTCTTCCCTGGCTTCTCCCCCGGCTGTTTCTCTTCTTGCCTCACTCGCTCCTTCTCCTACTCTTTCTTCTTCTCCTTCTTCTTCTCCAACCTTCTTTTTGCCCTTGTCCGCACGGGAAGGACCTGCCTCCTCCTCGCCACCAACTCGGGGACTCCTTGGCGAGGATCGGGCAGCTTCCTCATCTGTCCTTCTTTGATCGCTGCGGAGATGGGGCCTCCGCCTAAGAGGAACATCCGTCTCAGTCTCAGTATCTGACAAATGTATGACCTCTTGGGCCGGACCCTCTCCCCGTGCAGACTCGGGGACTTCTGCAGGTATTCCGGTACCTGTCACCACGGGTTCTTGGGCACTCACCCTCACTGAAGGGTCACCACCAGTTGCCGAAGTTTGTCCGGCGGACGCAGAAGCCTTGCGAGCCGACTTCTTCCGCGACCCGCCTTCGGCCTGGCTTTTCCTCTTCCTTGACAGAGGACTCAACCCCTCGGACAGAAGCGCCTCACCACCTTCCCTGCTGCGCAAAGCACCGGCCGAAGCCAATATAGCATCAGCTTCGGCGAGAGGGTCGGCGACAGGTTCGGTGGGGACGTCCTGAGGAGGGGCTGGAAAAAAGTTCCCTGAAGTACCAAGACCTGCGACAAAGGCAAAACGGTCAGTCACAGGAGAAACTCATGAGGAATAATTATCGAGAAAAGGGAGATATTCTTACCGTGATGTTTTACGGTCAGACTATGGTGAGAAGCGAAGTGAGCCCACTCTCTTTTCGCTGGCTCAAATCGTGCCAAAATCGGCTCGACCCACGCCGTTAGCTCATCTACGGTTATGAGCCCGTCGTAGGGCCGCTTGACCGCTGCACAAAGAAAAATCGGTCACAAAAAAAAAAAAAAAAAAAAAAAAAAGAGGAAAAATAAAATGTGCTCGAAGATATTCGGGGACTTACGTGTTTTATTCCAGACTTCTGGAAGATGTGCTTTGTCGTCAAACGTCAAAGCAGAGGAGCGCACGAACAGGTATCGGTGCACCCAGCCCCGATCGCTGGTGTCCTCGGAGCTGCGCACCAAACCTTTGCTCCCACGCATCCTGACGTTTACGTACCCGTCCTTGAAAATCTGGACGCTGTACAAAGAAATAAAATGTTTATACTCAAAGGACTGGTCAGTCTTAGTAGCAAACCAGTCCAGAAGTGCGACTATCCTATACACACTGGGGCTCAACTGCCCCGGGCAGAGAAGGTACTCCCTGCAGAGTCTGTCCAGCACAGGATGCAGGGGCAGCCTACACCCTACTGTGAAAGGATAAGTACCGATGGCTGTCCACCCAGCCCGGTGTGACGTGATATTCTCTCCGTCAGCAACCGGTAGTAAGGGGATCCTGTCGTCCCAGCCACAGTCTATTCTCACTCGAGGAATCACCTCTGTTGTGATCCCCGACTTAAATCTGTACGCCGGCCAGTTACGCGTATCACCTTCCCTGTTATGGAAGGCTTTAACGTTGCAATCCGCTTCAAGCTCACCCCACTTTTTGGGGATTACTTCAGCAGCGGTAGCCTGAGAAGCACGCGGCCTAGGGGTGGCCGACGAGCTACCAGCAGCATCAACATTTAGATTTCTTCTAGATCTCGAAGACATGATTTCAGAAGAAAGATGGAATTGTCAAAGAAATTGCAACAGAAATCAAAGGTTTTTCAAAGAACAGCACAAAGGAAATAAGGAGTAAGTAAAGGGTCTCTAGTCAAGTGAACTCCTATTTATAGGAATCCTGGTGCAGACTCCTAACCTCCTTCAAGAACACGTGGAGGCTATCAGATGAGCCACCCGCAGATCCAGCCGTCGATAAAGAAATAGGGTTAATCAATGCTTTGTAGCGTGATCATTACCTGGAAAGCCGCAGTCACTTCGTATCCCACAAGCGACGTGCGCACGTGGAGATAGGCGGTTAAGAATTATTGCTTTTACCCTCGGGGAACGCAGTAGTCATTTCGGTATAAACTGCAGTGCCACAGATGTGCAGGTTACAGTTACTTTTCCGTGCGGCGCATTTAATGCGCATGTCACAGAGGCTTATCATCAATCGGATCAGAATCGTACGTCATCAAGATTACATCATAGGAAGACAAAAAATTTTTGCAAAGACTCCCGCCAAAACTCTCATCCACTCCTCGGACAGATACTCTGCCCGAGAAGTGCGGGGACTATCTGTATTGGATAAAAACTGAGTAGACTTTGGCAAGTGACACGTGTCGTCCACGTGGCACAAGCTGACGTGTCACCGGACAGACATCTTCTCGGACAGACATTTCCTACGGACAGATCTCGAAGAAGTTACTAAGCTTGGCAACGGTCAGCACGATTTAAACCGACGGTTACCAGCAATACGGGGCGCAACTGTTCAGCAAACGGCCACTCAACGGTTACAACCCTTCTGGATAAGACACCCGACGGTTACCCATTTTGAAAGGCCTTATCCCAACGGCTACTATTTCAACAGACGCCATTCAACATCTATAAATAGCGTTCATTATAGACAAATTGTAACGATTTTTACTTCCTGCAATTACAATCAATAAAATTACTGTCTCTCTCTCGCATTCAAACATACTCTTTCACAGTTATTAAACAGCACTGCTTGTTCTTGCGCAAACTAGCAACTTCAATAGTCGAATCGTCCGACGGGTACCGCCAACCGTCAGAGGAAACGATACGTTTACTTTTGATCTTTTACGCTTATACTTTATTCTTTACACTTCGCATTATTATTACTTGATTAATTGCGTAGATCTTTAATCTCAACTATTGATCGTGACTCCGCAAATATAAATTTAATTGTTAATTGGCCTAAAACCGGATCTAGGTTAAACAGTTATTATACATACATGTAAGTATTTTCTTGATCACTTACTTCAATTACGAAGGCTTAATTTATCATAATGGAGCTATATACACATACAAACATATACTTATATGTTATTCAAAAGAAAGCACAGGAGAGGAACAAGTGTGAGAAAATTATTTAGGCTAATATTGTGACTTTTTAACCACCTTGCCATATTCAAAAACTTGACATATTACTCCTTACAATGAGTTAAAAGTTTTATGCAGTGACAAATAAATAATATTTACACCATCAAGTCATTTATAATGTATTAATACAAGTAAATCTCTATGATAAGTACAAATTCATATAAAAGTGATAGAAGTAACTAACATGTAGCTACACGTTAAACTAAACGGATCGGATAATGAGTACTGTCATGGCATATACAAATTATGGAGTCAAATTATGACATATAAAGTGAAACGGAAGGAGTATATAGTTACCTGCATGAACACAAGAGGGGCAAAGCCCAACTCAGGACCAAGAACTTGATCATGAACTAGCTGCTCATTAACACAAGGATCATTCATAGCAAGCCACTCATCAATTGTTTTGCTACTTTTAGCTTCAATAATCCTAACACCACTGTCATTACACTTAATAAACGGCCGTCCACCGTCGTCGGACCGCCGCCTAATCCTGCCGGAAGTCTCATAATATAGTTCAAGAAAATGAAACATAGGCTTTTTTATGTCATAAATACTCAAACCTTCAACTGCATCACTTTTGAAAAAATAAATACCCTTAATGTAATGTAGTTTCATGACTAAATCCATGTTACTAAGTTCATGAATTTTATCATCTCCTGTAATCTTTGCTGGTACAACGGACGATAATTTTACGTCAGAGATTAATTTCTCTACGTCCATGGTTACCATGCTAGAAAAGACTTATTAAAGATAGAAAATATAAGGTAGTAATAAAGAAAATATTTGTTTGAGGTGCAAGAAAATGAAGAAAATGAGTAAGATTTATAGATTAGAAGAAAGAACTAGTAGTGATTAATTATAGAGCAGGGAAAGTTGGGAGATGAATAATTAATGAGGGGACCATAATTGATTTAATTTTCTAGCCATACCTACGACTAAATAGGAAAGCCAAACTCTTCGAAGTCTAACCATTAACCAATAGGCAAACAAAGTATGATTATTTGATACTCCCTCCGGTCCATATTATTTGATGTTTTAGGTGTTTTCACGCGTATTAAAAAAATCACATTTTTAGTATTAATTAGTAATGTAATTGACTATATTAGCCTTTATTCAAGCTATTATTACTTATCATTTTGTTTAAAGTCATTTATTAGCAAGGGGTGACATTGTAAAATTCCATCTTGATTTCCGAAAAGATCTAATATAGTGGACTAAAAAATATAGGCTAAAATGTCAAATAAAGTGGACCGGAGGGAGTACGATATATACATTTTGACCCCACTTGCTAACGTGGGTCCGCCCCTGCGAAGTTCATAGTTCTGTATTAGGATGTTCACGATTTGGTTAAAAACTGATCTAAACCGAAAGTCGAACCAAACTGAATTAAAAAACATAATAATAGGCTTTGGTTTGATTTGGTTTTAAATTTTTAATAACGGGTAATATTTGGTTGGTTTAGTTTTATTTAAAAAAAAAAAAACTGAAAAGATAACTGAACACTTTTTTTGCATTGTTTTCTGCTTGTATCTGCATTGTTTCTAGTATTTTTATTTTTTTCCACATTGCTTCTGTTTGTATATATATACTGTTTATCTACTTGTATATGTTGTTTCTACACTTTTTCTGCACTTATTCGACATTGTTTTTGTACTTTTTCTGCTTGTATCTACATTGTTTCTACTTGTATCTATTGCTTCTGTACTTTTTCAACACTATTTCTGCATTGGCAACGACAGATTGGCAGCAAAGTAGGCGGTAAGAGTTGCAGAGGGGGTGTGGCAGCACGGAAAGGATGAGAGATGAAGGCTAGGGTTTTTCTCTTTTCATTGTTTGAAGCTACCTGTATATAAAAATATTACTATGTAGTGTAATATCAATAATATTGTTATTTTATTATAATAAAGGGTATATGATTGTATATATGGTAAATAAGTTAATAATAATTACATAGCCTAATAACCTACCATGACACCAAAAACATACTCAGTCTTATTGTAAGAACTTTGATTTTACAAATGATCATTATAATCAAATAAACATCTTCATGTTTTAAATATCAACAAAATACATTACTAAAAACTTTATTAGATGGCCAGGTAGATGGAGAATTTCTCCTCAACAACACCAATGCTTCAATCACAAATAAATTAGGCTCCGCTATATAAATCCTCATTCTATTAATTTTAGAAAACACCTAACTCCTCTCTCAACCCATTTTTCAACCCTTCAATTTGATCTTCAGGCAAAATAATATTTACTATCCTACCACCTTTTTTCTCATTCAAATTTTTAGGCCCTGGTAAAACCAAAACAACACCTTCCTCACCAATCCCACTAATATTATAACTGACAAAAGTTGGTTTTTTGCCCCTAAGTTCCAACTCGTACATATTTGCATCTTCAAAATTCACAAATGTAAGATTTGCCCCATACACAACAAAGTCTGATATGCCATTTTCTTTCTCCATTAATTCTTCAACAGCATTAGTCTCATCCATAGACTTTTCACCTATCAATTTTGCCAATTCTGAAATATCTGCCTCGGAAATTTTAACGTTATTAGCTTTAACTACGCTAATAACTTGATTGTTGGATGAAACTTCTGTTACTTCTCTTTCACAAGAGTTGTCCCTACGTATAATTGTCACAATCGTCGGCTCTGATGTTTCACCCCTTACCTTAGCCAAAATCTTCCATATTGTAGCACAAATTATATCAAAAGGCTTCACTTTAGTCCCACAAATCTTGGAAGAGAGTTGGTTTAGTTGATTTTCAGTAATATGGAAAGAATGTGATTGCATTTTGCAACTATTGGTGATTTTCCAATTATCACCAACTGGATCAACCTTCTTTAGAGAAAATGGACACTTTTCAACTGTAGATAATTTATTGATCAATTTGTTGGTTCTTGACTTGTTAAGTAACTTATCAGGTTGGAGTTTACCAGCCATGGTTTGTCCCCACATGTTGAGAAAATCTGAAGCTGAAAATGCATCTCCAAGAACATGAGCCCAGCTTAACCCTATTGAAATTCCTCCACATTTGAACCAAGTGAACTAGACACAAAATTCAAAAAAAAAAAAAAAAAAAAAATGTTAAGTATGTGAGATTCTCCAATATGTACATAAGTTTCTTAGGAACAATACTAGAAAAGGGCAGCTTGTGGACTAATTTTATATAGAAGATTACGCGATCGAGTTTAAGTTTTATATATGTAACAATAATATAGAAATATTCAAATAATCTGTCATTATAATATGTACGATCAAATATTGATGATAAATATTAACCGATAACTAACTTGTAATTGGTGAAACTATACTGATCGTGTAAAAAATTTAATATTGCCAATGCAAGTATCTTAAAACCAATAATATACTGAACCAACTCATCCATCCATTTGCATAAGAAATACCAGGAAAGGAACTCAAATCATTTTATTTTTATTAAAAAGAAAAAATAGGCCGATAGTTTTACTTTAGAATATTCAAAGGGAGATAGATTTGAAAAACAAGTTCCATATATAATAATGCAAATAAAAGGTCCATATAAGTCATTCTCCTCACTTCACATCCCCCAACTTGGGGGACCCAAATAATTAGTACTTCCTCCGTCTTATTTTATTTGTCTTCTTTGCTTTTACACGTTCTTTAAAAAAATATTAATGATAAGGTCTTTTTTATTATTTTACCTATCATATTGCTCTCTCTTCAATAAATATGTTAACTCTAGTTTAATTTTCAAGAACAATAATTACTAAAGGTAAAATAAGAAATAATTAATTAATTTTGTCTTGAAATCCTAAATGGACAAATAATTTGAGACGACTATTTATAATAAGAAGGACAAATAAAACGAGACGGACGGAGTATAATTGAAAAAAAGAGACGTGTTAGTTTAACCACTTCAACAAATGGTCCAGGGCTTATTAAGATAGCATAAACCAGTCAATTCTTAACCATATACTCCATAAATAAAATTGCCTGTCATCTACACTAATAAATACACGAAATTAATAACTCTATTAGGACAGTTACCTACTTGCTAGAATAGGAAATTAGATGATCTAATAATATCAACATTATTGATTCTATAATATCCGTGTATTCATGGTTTTATCACCTCCCCCTGCCAGATGATCTTATAATGGTTACTAGTTACTTCCTCCGTCCCAAATTAGTTGACACTTTAGCAATAATTATTTGTTCCAAATTAGTTGACACTTTATAATTTTAAGACTGTTTTTGTCAATTTTTTCCAACTATACCTTAATAATCTAAAAGAATTCTAAAAAAAAAATTAATAATCAAACATTAAATAGAGATAATATTATCATAAAAAAATTGATTTTTTTAATGGACATAAAAAAGCTGAAGATGTCAACTAAAATGGGACAGAGGGAGTATTACCAAAGGTGTTCTCTAATCACGACATGATAAGATTGATCTTTCTTTAAATATACTCAATTATAAATACTCCCTCCGTCCCAAATTAGTTGTCACTTTAGCAAAAATGATATGTCCCAAATTAGTTGTCACTTTAGGATTTCAATAATATATTATTAGCTCTTTCCAACTATACCTTTAATAATTCAAAAAATTCTCAATAAAAGTTAATAGTCAAACATTAAATAGGATTAACATAGTAAAATATATATCATATTTAATAATTTTTGTAATATAGGTGAAAAAGCTAAAGGTGTTAATTAAAATGGGACCGAAGGAGTATTACTCAAGAAAAATAAAGACCGGCACCTTCAATCATCACTACTGCTAATTTCGAAAAGTTTCAACTTTCAACATGATAAAGTAAAAAGTGGAGACCACTATACTCGATAGAAGAATGGCCTAGCTATATCTCTAGTAAGATTATTTAATAATTCTTTTACTGAGCAATAAAGAAAGCCTATAGTATAATACTCCATCCGTTCCAAAATGATTGTCATAGTTCGGATTTCGAGAGTCAAACGAGTTTAACTTTGACCGTAATATTTTTATATGTCTTTTAAATATTTTGAATTATTAATTATTGTGACTTATAGTACTTTTTATGTAGTTTCTAAATATATAAATATCGTTACAAAAAACTTAAAGATTATATGTTTAAATTCACGGTCAAAATGAACTCGTTTGACTCTCGAAATCCGAACTATGACAACCATTTTAGAACAGAGGGAGTAACTGAATGACGGCTACAAAAAAAAAAAAAAAATTGAATAGCTTGCGGCTATAAGAAAGTATCCCATTGTCACTCTCTCATAAATATGCTCACATTTCGCTAGTAGGTGTCAAATATGTACATGCCTTTATGATCATGTGGTACCATATATATATGTTAATAGAATATGCGTAGTATACCGATATGACTTCCTACCATATCAACCAACTATATTATGGTAGAAAATAGTTAGTGCAAGGGAGCTATTTTGAGATGAAAGAAAGTAAACCTCGGGAAAAAAATGAACTTTCTTAAGGTATATATTTAGACATGTTTCCTTATTATTATCGCTTTTGTTATTTGTTTCTCAATTTAACTCTGTCACCACCAAGAGTTGTGGTGGGATAGATAAGATCCCTCCACTCTTAACCAGAGATTTCGAGTTCGAGCCCCGAGAATATAAAAAATCTTGGTAGGGAGCGCTTTGGACCTTACGAGTGCAGAACCTTTAGAATATGCGTGTTATTAATGATCAACATGTAATGTTGACTGACAACTATAAATCTATAGACAGCAGTTCAAGAAATAAATTCGACAATGACTCCACCCCATCCTACAGGCATGAAGCACCGCTACGTTTTCCCATCACGGGTCCTTATATACTTCAAGCAATTGGGTTCATGTATCAGTAATAAATCTGTACAACTTTCCATTTTTTATATGAATGTATGGAGTTTATTATTCTTCTGCCTTGAAGTTAACGTGCAATTGTAAATACTAAGGTACTAATCTTTATATATCTAGCTGTGAAATACTAGGATGGATTCGTTCCCCCTTAACAAAAGGTCTCGAGTTTGAGCCTTAGAGAATGAAAAAAAAAAATTTGATAGGGAGAGTTTCTCCATAAATGGGCTTTACTTAACACGATTCCAAATTAGTCGGGCTCGAATAAAAATATCGAATATCGGTTGATAAGCTAAATAGAAAAAAAGAAAAAAGAACTAGCAGTGAAGTAACAATTCAATCTAACTTTGGATTTAATTTGACGAGATTACGTAACACCTCTATGAAAAAGAAAATGATAGATACAAGAAAAACCTAATGTTATATACATGTAAGTATTTTCTTGATCACTTACTTCAATTACGAAGTCTTAATTCATCACAATGGAGCTACACAAAAACATATATGTGATCTTCAAAAGAATGCACATGAGAGGAACAAGTGTGAGAAAATTATTTAGGCTAATATTGTGACTTTTTAACCACTTTGCCATATTCAAAAACTTGACATATTACTCCTTAAAATGAATTAAAAGTTTTATGCAGTGACAGATAAATAATATTTACATTATCAAGTCATTTATAATGTATTAATACAAGTAAATCTCTATGATAAGTACAAATTCATAACCTGATAAAAGTGAATAGTATCTAACATGTAGTACGTACTTCATACTCAGAGGCGGACCTATATGGAAATATTGGGTGTACTGGCATCCGTTGATGTCGATTTTTTTTAATATATAGGATATATATCCTAAAAATCGTATAAATATATTACTTGGCACCCTATCATAAAGACTCAATGGATGCACTAGTCAGCAGGTCTAGTGATGCCCCCGCCATACTTAAATTCTAGATCCGCTTCTGTTCATACTAGGTTAAACTAAACGGATAACGAGTACTGTCATGGTATATACAAATTATGGAGTCAAACTATGACACATAAAGTGAAACGGAAAGAGTATATAGTTACCTGCATGAACACAAGAGGTGCAAAGCCCAACTCAGGACCAAGAACTTGATCATGAACTAGTTGCTCATTAACACAAGGATCATTCATAGCAAGCCACTCATCAATTGTTTTGCTACTTTTAGCTTCAATAATCCTAACACCACTGTCATTACACTTAATAAACGGCCGTCCACCGTCGTCGGACCGCCGCCTAATCCTGCCGGAAGTCTCATAATATAGTTCAAGAAAATGAAACATAGGCTTTTTTATGTCATAAATACTCAAACCTTCAACTGCATCACTTTTGAAAAAATATATACCCTTAATGTAATGTAGTTTCATGACTAAATCCATGTTACTAAGTTCATGAATTTTATCATCTCCTGTAATCTTTGCTGGTACAACGGACGATAATTTTACGTCAGAGATTAATTTCTCTACGTTCATGGTTACCATGCTAGAAAAAACTTATTAAAGATAGAAAATATAAGGTAGTAATAAAGAAAATATTTGTTTGAGGTGCAAGAAAATGAAGAAAATGAGTAAGATTTATAGATTGGAAGAAATAAAAAAGTACTAGTGATTAATTATAGGGCAGGGAAAGTTGGGAGATGAATAATGAATGAGGGGACCAATAATTGATTTAATTTTCTAGCCTTACCTATCTAAATAGGAAAGCCAAACTCTTCGAAGTCTAACCATTAACCAATAGGCAAACAAAGTATGATTATTTGATATTCCTCCGGTCCATATTATTTGATGTTTTAGATGTTTTCACGCGTAATAAGAAAATCACATTTTTAGCATCAATTATCCCACAGTACCTTAGTCCTGTACCGGCTGTCGGTCTATCTCATATTCGTAGAAGAAGGAACTTGCTTAATGCCATGCCGGAAGTGTAATATAATTGACTATATTAGCCTTTATTCAAGCTATTATTACTTATCATTTTGTTTAAAGTCATTTATTAGCAAGGGGTGATATTGTAAAATTCCATCTTGATTTCCGAAAATATCTAATATAGTACTGGACTAAAAAATATAGGCTAAAATATCAAATAAAGTGGACCGGAGGGAGTACGATATGTACATTTTGTTATATCGAGCTCTCGTTGCCGGTGTGACAGTCTGAATAGACGGTGCTCTCTTTCCTGTTGTTTTTGGGGTTCATAACCGGTGCTAATATGACATATATTGATAAAAATATATGCAGTGGCGAAATGAAGTACTATAATATATTTTCTCCAGTACTAAATTGTGTCATTTTCTGCTATAAGAAAAATAAGGTAATTGGAGACTTGGAGTACCAAAATGGCAGCAGTCTCATACCTATAAATGGAGCGAAAATGACACTAGTAATACATTCGTGCAGAAATAAAAAAGAAAATTGGTTGGTCATTTTTACTGCAATTTAAGTTTTTAAATTGATGGATTTTTCTCGATGCTATTTTAAAATACTTTACGTCTTTTTCTCCCTCAGATTTGGTAATAAAGATAATTTTTTGTTTTAACAATCTGTTTGAACCTAACTTGCGTGAATTCTTAAATCCACTAGATACTTCTTAACCGTCCTTGGGAATGACAATAACATATATATATATATATATATATATATATATATATATATATATTGGTCCCATATTCTTATCTATTTCATTATTGGGATTGAAATAACATGATATATACGGAAGTTAATATATCAATCTTAGATGAGAATAAATTACACGGAAAAAGAGAGACATGCATAATCTACTAATATAAAAATAAAATACTGTAAATACAAAACTCGCCCTAGCTAGACCTTACTCTCTTAATTAGTGACTTTATCTTGGATGTTGTTGTTGTGTTATCGTGAGAAATAAAAATCTTCTATTTTAAGATATATTCATTTAAGAACTCAATTAACCTTTATTCACCAAAAAGGAATCTTGATAGATAAGAAATTCGAGCAAAATCCTAATAATTCTTTCTGTGGCCTAAATTTTTTGACCAAATCTTGATGAACATTTTTCACATGATCTTCAACATATGACTGATGCTTGACCTATTTAAAAATAAGGCTATGAGTTAAAATTGATAACGTTACAAAGGAACTCAACAATAGGTTGAAAAGAGGGCCAAGTGTTACAAAAAGGGGGAGATCATGCATAATCTAGGTTACAAAGGATGATGCTTGGCCTATTTCATAGTCCATACAACTTGTTGGAATCAAATTAACATGGTGTATACGAAAACTAATACATCAAATTTTAGATGACAATATATTCGATATAAAAATGATATAAACTAAAAAGATATTTTTTTTAGAAAAAAAAATTAGTTCGGTCCTGACCTACTTTCATAAGAGAGGAGATGCATAATCTACTCTCCCTAAACCCGACTCTCTTAATGACGACATTACAGAAGTTGTGTTATTGTGAGAAGCAGAATCATCAATATATATAGACGTCAACTTAAAAGGATGAGACGTATGATGGAGATTTATTATTTTTAGGAGTCCTTTACCCTTTAGTCAAGAAAAGGAAATCCTAAAAGGTAAGAAACTATGGACAAAATTGTACTCCCTTCATTCCAAAATGGATGATACTATTTTCTTATTAGTCCGTTTCAAAAAGAATGACACAATTCTAAATTCGGAAATATTTTTGAGTTGAACTACTACTTTACCCTTAATGAAATGTTTTATAGCCACATATTTATGTAGGGCTTATTCTGGACCACAAGTTCCAAAAGTCTTACCACATTTCTTAAATTCCGCTCCAAATCAAACTAATGCAACCATTTTGAAACGAATGGAGTAACTTGTATTGGGTAAAAATCGACCCGCGATGATTCGCCTCGGTCATACAAATCTTAACGACCGAACACGTCCCAACAAGACAAGCGCCGAAGCGATTGAACAAACCGCCGAGGCCATGGCACCGAGGTCGCTACCGAAGGCGAGCCGTAAGCTGAGCTTCGGTAGCAACCACCTCGATCAAACAGCGGGGCGTTACCACCGAGGTCATTTATTCGCCCCTCGGTAAATCCCCCGGTTCTTGCGGCTCTGCAGCCCACTACTTTACCCCACTAACTCTTCCATTTAATGTCAAGATCGTGGGACAGGGTACTAGCTGATGGTGGAGAACGTGGGATCAGAGCTTGTATCTATAAATAGTACTTCACTTTACATTGTACGGATTCGGAAATTGATACTGAAACTCTGCCCAAATCTGTACTCACAACCGTATATTGAAATACAGTTATTTTTCCGCATTTACATCTTTTTCGCGTATTTACTCAACTTTGATACGAAGAATTGCTTATATTCGAATCCAAATTCGATTTGTTGTCCTAAAACTGATTTAGGCCCATACATAATTTTCACTGACCACTAAATCATACCGGTACTTTTTAATGCAATATCGATAAGAGTTATTTTTGAGAAATTCGTGGGACAAATCATAGAACAATCGAACATGATTTAGAGATAGATATAATCTTATCAAATGTAGATAAACTTAAAAGGCAAGATTGATTCTTTGTAGTTAGTACACTTATTTAGTCAAATAAAGATTGTCATATATCTACGTAGAAATTTGGAGAAATGGAGAGGAGCAGATTCGTGACAACACATATAATTACAAAAAGGATGACAACTTGTTATGACAACTGTTAAATTGGTTATGCAATATGGATATTTATTGGAGTGAACATACATGTGAAAGTAGTAAATAAATAGGAGTAGCTAGGAATCAACCGCCACCGAGGATTGTGGTGGAGTGGTAAGTACTCTTTTATACTTAACTGAGGTCTTGGGTTCGAGTACTGAGAATGGAGTCGCCTTTGATAGCGAGCGCTTTATCCCTCCAATGTGGAACCTCCCGGTGCGAATCCGGATTAGTTGGGCGCCAATATAGGTACTAAATACGTCACACAAACAAAAAAAAAAAAAAACTAAAAAGAGAGAGACCACAAAAGTGACAGGGTCAACATCTAATTTTAGTAAAAATCATTTTATGTTCTTACCTTTTTAAAATAACATTAACATATTATGGGAATCATGAAAAGACTACTAAAAATCACAAATGTTTATTACAAATAATATAGTCGAGATATTTCATAAATTGCAGTTGAAGAAGAGAATGTTCGACTCTCTAATTGGTAATATATAGCATCAAATGTTTAACGTGATAGAGGGGGTACAGAACAACTACAAAAAGGACAACTGCTCAAATATACAAAAGTAGATCATTATAAGTTGGATATTAATGGGTGAAGGTGGGGCCATAGGGGTGTTCATAGGGAGGTACGGTTCGGGTTTTAGTTTATTCGTAATGGTATATCTGTTAACGGTATGTAATTATGTAAAACCAATACCGTACCGATAAGCTATCGGTTATCGGTTATCGATTTTTAACGGTTCAGTAGTTAACAGTTCGGTAATCAGTATTACTTGTATCACCAAAGTAATGCGCGAATTCTCGGTGCTAGAAAAGGTGCATTGTAATTGAGCATTAACAAATGCACATGTCAAGCTTCAGTTAGTTCTAAATATGAAAGGTAAAAGTTAGTTGTATGTTAAAACCAGATGTATGCTTATTAGTCTTCTGCTATATACTTCCCGAATAGACCATTAGATACCATTACAAGTAGGGCTGTTCATTTTTCGGTTTAAACCGATAAACCGAACCGATAAAATGTTAATGGTTTATAAATATTGGGTTATCGGGTTATCGATTAGTTAACGATTTGCAAAATTTTTTTATTGGGTTATCGGTTCGGTTGTCGGTTTTGTACATTTTCTTATTGGTTAAACCGATAACCCAATAAGGTTTTCAAATTTACTATATTGCGCTTATGTGCATAAAAGTAGTATACTTAATTACTATTAGTTGGAACTTGAAAACCTCAAACTCTAGTCTTCTTTTACATGTGTAACTTTCAAGTCTCCCCATCCATTTCAACCACCGATTTACTATTTTACTCCTTGCATCCTCCATTAGTTTATAGAATAATGAAGTATATTTGAATCTATTGTTGGTTGGATTTTTGAATATGGCGAATGCTATAAGAGACATTTGAATTTGCTGTGAAATAAAGACGATTTTGTATTGGATGCAATCGTTTAAGAGGTTTTTTTTACACTGTTATGCCTAAGTTTCTTAATGGTTAAACCGAAAACCGAACCGATAAGAACCTAAAACCGATAACCCGAAAACCGATAACCAATAGCTTATTGGTTCGGTTATTGGTTTAGCACTTTTAAAAACCGAAAACCGATAGTCTAAACCGATAAGGTGCAAAACCGAACCGAACCGACCGATAAACACCCCTAATTACAAGATTCAAATCATTAGCAATAGACAATTGACAATAGAAGGCCTCATAATTAAAGTGTAATTGACTAATAACCACCCATAGTAATAATAGTTATAGTTTAACCTATAAATTAAAGTTGTAAATTAAAATTTAAAAAACTTAATATACTAATAATAAATAAAATAAAATATATAAAAATTATAAAAAATACTTTATCGGTTATCAGTACGGTAACAGTAAATATATATATATATTCTGTTATCGTACTGATATCTTTATCGGTATAAGAAATTAATACTATTACTGAACCGATATATTGTTATACCGACACCGTTATGCTTATCGGTTGCTGTAGCAGTTCGGTTATTGGTACCGGTATAATTTTGCACATCCCTAGGTGAGGGTGGGTGGTCGTTGGAGGAATTAGTTTCTTTTTTTTCTTCTAATTAAGAGAGGTAAATGAAATCTAATTCAGGTTTAGGTATTGAAAACTCAAGTTTGATGCACTGCATGAAACCTAGAAGTTTTAAACTCGAATATTTTGTAACTCAACTAAATCAATACCATATGGATGAATATGTACAATTTGGTTAACCACTAAGCTAGCAATTACAAGAATAAGATTTTTTATTGTAAATTTATTGAATCTAACCTAATTAGAACCTAGAAAGTCATTGAACTCAGCTTCATTGATGAAACGCTAGCATCTTTCTAGTTATGTCTTTCTAAAAAAAAATGGTATCGGCCAACTTCCGTGCACATCGACTAATTAGTTGACCTGCCACATCAATCAATTCACCAGGTACCATGTAGCTGCTACCTTGATTGTATTACTTTGCCAACCAATATACATAAGACAGAACATGAAAAGTCACAAACACAAGCAAAGTTGAGTTGGGCATGCCTGGACAAGTTCCATGTGCTAAATTGAAGCTGGTAGCAACAAACCTCTTAACTTTGATGCTACCACAACACCACAAATGGTTCTTTCAAGAATAGCAAGGGGAAATCGCATGCCACGACAACACAATTCAAGTGACAAGTAAGCAGAATTTATTAGCCGTCGATGATAGCTACCAAATACCAATAAATCGAAAAAACCTCAACTACAGCTAATAATGAAAGTACAATTACAACAGACAGTGATTTTAAGATGCTGAGGTATCACAAAGCATCATGTGCCAAATTTATCATTCACAGCTTCCTTGCCAACTGCTTCATTTAATGAGGCTGCTAAATATTCAGCAAGGCTTTGCTGAGGAGTGGATTGTACTGGAGCGTCATCAGATCTAAGCTTTTTGGTGCTAATGGATTCTGGAAGCCAGGATTTCGAAGTGCTGGGGGTGTCTAAACTATTTTGGGGAGCATATAGTGGCTTCCAGATAACTGGTGTCAACTGTTTCCATGGATCTTCTAACATTGACTTGTAATAATACAAATCTGGTCTAGACTCTGCTGATGTGCGTTCACGGGAACCTAATCCCCTCCTATCACTTTGACCTGAAAATGGACTTGCATTATTACCCATCCATTGACCCCTGCCTCGTCCTGAACCGTGGAAAGGGCTGCCTCTATATCCTGAACCAGCTTGCCCCCTGCCTTGTCCATAATGAGAACCAGGTCTTCCACCGCGATAAATGCCAGGATTGGCAAAGTTAACACCTGGTGAAGAATTAGGTGGAATGTAACTGTTAGGAGAGTTACAAGGGCTACCCCATGTATTAGGGGAGTGTCTTTGTGGTGTTCCAAAAGGAGTAGTTTCCCCAGGGAATCCTGAGCCAGGTTGTCCCCGACCTTGTGCATAAGGAAAACCAGGTCTTCCACCTTGATGAATGCCAGGACCGGCAAAATTACCACCTGTTGAAGAATTAGGTGGAACGTAGTTATTAGGTGAGTTAAAAGGGGTACCCCATGTATTAGGGGAGTTTCTTTGTGGTGTGCCAAAAGGACTGTTTCCCCCAGGGTTTCCAAGAGGACTAAAGGTATGATGGACTCCTTGTGATTGTGATCTCGGATCTAGGGAATAGTTGCCTCGAGCAGCATAAATTGGAGACTCAGGGATCCTTGGTCCTGAAAATCATGTAAACAAGGGTTTATTAATACTACGATATGTGAAGAAAAAAGCACGAGACATTCAGAGAGATGGTACTCTACAGAGCCAAGCTAATTAGAGAAAATTACTGCTACCATGATATCGATATTTCAGTAACAAACTATAAACTCTTCTGTCTGATATGGACAACTGGACGAATGAAAATCATCCTTTATCAAACTATATTCCCTAGTTTTCACTAATAACCACAATCTCAGGCAGCACACATCTTATATCCGATATGGCATCATATATTATATCGGACAAGAAACCTCTAACCATAAGAGAAACTGAAAAAATACAGAGCATCCACACCTTAGACTAAAGTTCATCAAGCAGCTGAATAGACAAACTAAAGTTCGGCATTTACAGCCCTGATCTCAGATGGGGACAATCTTTTTCCATATACTATAAATGTCTATGGGTTTTTAAATGATCAAACCCCTAAGAACTTTCAAACATTTTCCTCCTTAATCTTACGTGATACTAAATCCAAATTAGATATCCCGCATAAGCAAGAGGTTTAGCTCAAGCTTGCCAAACTAGCAATAAGTTCTAAGCTCAGTGTTGGGATTGTCTTAACCAAAAATGTCAGAACAACTAAACTTCTTCAATATGGAACATAGCTTGTTTGTGACAGCAATTTCTCTTGGGTCAAATATTCTAATTTAAGTTTTGACATATTTAAAGCGCTTTTAGGCGAACTGATACTAAGCACTCCTTAGCACATCGCCCCATTTCAACCCCAACAAACAAAAGAAACTGAAAAGTCACTTAAGCATATTCTAGCTAAGTCAAACATCTCAATGAGATAGCTTGGGGTAAGCTTAGACAAGCTTTGTCACTTAAAGAGAAGAAGCGGTTTGTGTTTAGTGTTTGTCAATGCGTCCGTCCCTCTACCCTTCTCTACTTAAATACCAGGATAGGCTTCTTATATGGAAGTCTGCCAAGTTCAAACCCATGACGTGCCTCTAACCTAACAATCACAAAAAATCTGTATTCATAAAAGTGTTCATACAACACCAACAACTACTATATCTATCCACATATATTTTTAGCAAAAGTTTATGACTTTAAACAACAACAAACGACAACATACACAGTCATGTCCCACAAGTGGGGTTAGTAGGGTGAGGTGTACCCCTACCTCGAGTAAGGTAGGAAGGTTGTTTCCGATAGACCCTTGGCCAAAACGCTTACAACTTTAAACAACAACAACATACCCAATGATCTCAGCACAGTGCGGTCTGAGAAAGGCGAAATGTACACAGACCTTAACCCTACCCCGAGTAAGATAGAGACGTTGTTTCCAATAGACCCTCAGCTAAAAAGTTTATAACTTTAAACAACAACATACTTAGTGATATCCCACAAGTGGGGTCTGGAAAGGTATACACAAACCTTACGCCTACCTCGAGTAAGGTAGAGAGGAAAAAGTTTATAACTTTAAACAACAATGATATCACACAAGTGGGGTCCGGGTAAGATAGAGACGTTGTTTCCAATAGACCCTCGGCTAAAGAGTTTATAACTTTAAACAACAACATACTTAGTGATATCCCACAAGTGGGGTCTGGAAAGGTATACACAAACCTTACACCTACCTCGAGTAAGGTAGAGAGGAAAAAGTTTATAACTTTAAACAACAATGATATCACACAAGTGGGGTCCGGGTAAGATAGAGACGTTGTTTCCAATAGACCCTCGGCTAAAGAGTTTATAACTTTAAACAACAACATACTTAGTGATATCCCACAAGTGGGGTCTGGAAAGGTATACACAAACCTTACGCCTACCTCGAGTAAGGTAGAGAGGAAAAAGTTTATAACTTTAAACAACAATGATATCACACAAGTGGGGTCCGGGTAAGATAGAGACGTTTCCAATAGACCCTCGGCTAAAAAGTTTATAACTTTAAACAACAACATACTTAGTGATATCCCACAAGTGGGGTCTGGAAAGGTATACACAAACCTTACGCCTACCTCCTACCTTGACTAACATTCAAAGACTGTTTCCGATAGACCCTCGACAAAAAAGTTAATAACTTTAAACTAATATAAAAACAAGAACTTGAAAAAAGAAAAAAACAAATTACTTGGAGGAGTGAAACATGGTTGTTGAGAAACCTGAGGACTGAAGTTGTTGGTATTATTATTCTTTGAAAAAGCAGCCATGGGGTCAGTATAATAATCAAATCTAGGCCTGGCATAAACTTCAGCATGTGTAGAAACAGAATCAATTAAGGGGTTTTCAAGATTTTGTAGTGAAGATGATGATTCACTGTAATTTCCACTTTCTGATGCTTCAATTCTCATTGCTTTTAGCCTTTCTTTTCTTTTTTCTGATTCTTCCATAATCAAGAATCAATTTATTTAGCTTATTTTGGTATATTGTTGCAAAGGAACTTGTAGGTTAAATTGGAATTTGGCGGAAGAAATAATAAGAGTTTCAATTCTTGAATACCTACTAGTGATTTATGTTTATAATATAATGTTTTAATTACCATTTTTGTCCCTTCAATGATTACTTGATTATGACTTGCTTACAAATTTGAGGGGTATTTTCGGAATTTTCTTTTTTGGGGCAACCTTTTTTTTTTTCATTTCGCAATAAGAAACTACTTGAACCCGAGTGCATCAAAAAATTGGAGAAGAGTGCTCGGCCTTGATTATAATATAAGTGTCAATGGACCGATTTTAATTAGTAAAGTACTTTCTCTAATTTGTGCAAATAGAGATGCCACTTTTAATGATGGACATCGACCCTTATATTAAAGTTGTATCGAGTTGTACTGGGAAATTTAATTTTCAAATAAGTGGTACTATTTCATTAGAGTTGCTTTGATTATGTTTTTCTCTCTTTTTTTTTTTGTACGATTCATTTATTAGTGAATATATATGCTACAGTGCTGTTGTTTTTTAAACCAACCCTTGTGCACAGAACTCTCTATATGACAATATTCTTTATTCTTTGGTTCATATATGTTGCCTTCCTCTAGTTCGATAATTGTAGAACGTGGATCCATCCATTCTTACTCAGAGGTCTCGCTCGGATTTGAGCCCTGAGAATGAAAAAAATTCTGGTAGGGAGCGGTTCCCTTAGAAATGGGCCTTACACCGCACGAATCAGGACTAGTTGAGGCTCCAATGAGGATATTGGACACCGATCTCATTCATTCTCTACTAAACAACTCTTCTTTAGCTCTCAACTTTTCTTCATAATTATTCTTTAGCTCCCAACTTGCTTTGATTAGTCTTTGATCAAAGTCTCTTAATTGTGCGAAGCACTCATGTTCTAGCACTTGTTTCTTTAGCTAAAATCGCGGACCTTTTTATCTTTTTTTTTTATGATGGTGGTGTCCGGACCAGCTTGCGTGCATATCGACTAATTTCATTAGATACCTGCCATTTGCATTCCCATTATTTTGTTCATTTTCGTTGTTGATAAAGATGCTCCAACTAATCTGACTCTTGGGAATGTCATATCTTGCAGAATCAAGCAAGTTAAATCATATGGCTTGTTTATCACAATTGATACAAACATTAACATGTAACTTCCAGTTGCTATGAGTTATGACTAGCCTTTGGGGCAGTAATTTATGAAATTTAAGAAAAACAAAAGACAAGTAGAGAAAGAAAAACACAGAAACTAAAGTAGAAACTAAACATACTAAATCCCATACATGAAACCAGCTCCATGAAACTTGCTTCTTGTCAATGCATCAATACGTTCAATCGTCGTAGCATCCAGATAGTTTTTATGATCACCAATGACACCTTGTCTGAAGAAAGAACTGTATGGAACTGGAAACCAAGAAGGAAAATCCGCGGATTTGTTCACATCATGGTTGCTAAGAATGTCAAAGCTGCAACTCTTCACTACCTCCTCTACTTCCTCCTCTTCGTCGAATGGACACCCTAGAAACTCAGCCAATCTCTTGACATGAGTTTTTGTGTCTTCCATTAGCTCTTCATAAGTTATAAAGAAAACTGTTTCAGGTTTGTCTAAGTTTGCCTTTTTGTATCCCATAACATGGTCATAATAAGGTCCACCAGGGAATATTCCAGAGCAAAATTTCTCTATGGCCTCTTCAATAGGCAAAGGTCCATTTTCTGCATCCTTCCATTTATTTGTGAAATGCCACATTGATAATAGTGTATCCTTCGGGTTTCTTGTGATATAAACAACTCGACAGTTGGATGACTCGAGAGTTTTGCCTAGAAGCTGGTATGGTATATGTGTTGAATATAGCCTCCTCGAATCTAGAACACGAGTTGCAGCAATAGAAGATGATTCAGTACTGCTTCCAAAGACCTGTACCTCAAGAGTAGGAACAAGCTCATGCGGGTGATGATTGACTAACGACTCTTTGGAAGAGCGAAAGATGATGGAAAACAGGATAGATTTGAGCCATGTAGTACCTGTTTTCGGAAAGGAGGCTAAAATAACATCATCAGGAAGTGGCTTGAACTCGTTAAGAACTCGAACAGTGCTTGGAACAAACTTGGGAACAAACCAGAAACCATTTATTCCACTGACATAGTTATCTCCCCACCAATTCTCCTTTGGTAAGCACAGATAGGACTCATCTTCGAGAGGTTCAACGCTATTCACCATGATAGTACTAAACAGAAATACACAAGTAAGAAGAAGTACTAACAGAACAGCTGAGAAAGATATGAGCAGGCATTCCTGCAATGCATTCAAATAAATATATAGTGTTGCTTCAAAGCTTTTTATCTCAAGATTGGATCTACTCATGGTAAAAGTAAAGAGACATTGCAGCTTAAATATTTTGTTTAATCCAGCTATCAATAGCTTGTTAGAAAGGTCATCTCAGGTCAACTTCGAAAAATATCACATGGGACATGTAGTTTTGTCATTGGATCTTGTGGTTTAGTAAAGAATGGAGGAACTCCAATATTCAAAGCATCCTTTATTACATCAAGTCTTGAAGTTTGCTAGATCCAAAATAATATATTTTCTCCACTAAATTGTGTCATTTTCTGCTATAAGAAAAATAAGGTAATTGGAGACTTGGAGTACCAAAGTAGCAGTAGTCATACCCATAAATGGGGCGAAAATGACACTAGTAATACATTCGTGCAGAAATAAAAAAAAAAAATTGGTTGGTCACTTAATCTTACTGCAGTTTAAGTATTTAAATTGATGGATTTTTCTCGATGCTATTTTAAAATACTTTACGTCTTTTTCTCCCTCAGATTTGGTGCACGAAAACCTTGGGCTAATTACTAACCTCTAATAAAGATAATTAATTTTTTGTTTTAACAATCTGTTTGAACCTAACTTGCGTGAATTCTTAAATCCACTAGGTACTTCTTAACCGTCCTTGTGACAATAACATATATATATCTTGGTCCCATATTCTTACCTATTTCATTGTTGGGATTGAAATCTTTGTTTTAAAAAACTCGCCCGGGGACTCGCCCCGGGGCGGGGCACTAGCAAAACGCCTTGAGACTTTCGGACGGGGCTTAGATCCGTGAGACTTATGCCTCAAGCGCCCGACGATACGCCCAGAGCACGCCCAACGCCCAACGCTCGGAACTCGCCTTATTGAACCTATGCAAAGATCGTCCAATTCCCTAATTAAGATTGTTCATCCACAATTTTCTTTAAAAATGAAGTTATATTCATCTATAGAAATTCAAAAATTCAGTATAACTCAATTAACGAGATATAATATTACATGTATTATAATTAAGAATATCATAAGGATGAATATCATCTGTATACTTAATCTAAAAAAGCATAGCCGCTGTTTATAGCATAGCCGCTGTTTATAGCCGCTTGGTCTTCATGTTTTATTTCAGTCACTCAAAATAGTTAGACTTCAATTATTTTGCAATTTAGTAGAAATTTTATATTTATCAATGAAGAATTAATGTTTTAAATTATAATAGTAATAAATTTTTATTATTTATTCACTTTCACATAATTTGGGACAACAGGAGTATCAATTTCTTCCAAATCTCAACAGAAACAAAAGCAGTAACACAAGCATACTGCACATAATCCTCCCTCAATATCTCAACATCCCAAAGTAATCCCGCGGTATCATAATTACGTATATCTTCAATCTCTCTTCCAAGAACACATTGGCACAACATCTTCAAATCAACATTCTTCAACCTACTATCATTAAACACATCAGCAGCCAAGTTGTGTAACTCAAACACATTCTCATCGACAAATATAAACATATAATCCTTCTCTAGTCTCTTAACATGTTCTTTAATTCCAACTCCAACAAATATATGACTCGGGTTTTTGAGGAAACGTGCTAACTTATATGGTATACAATCACAGACACTACTAAAAAAACCGGGATTTTCGACCGCCCAATCGGTCGAAATTCGGTCGAACCATCGACCGTATTTCGACCGATTGTGGTGGTCGAACAAAGTAAGGTCGAAAATAGGCCTTCGACCGAAATTCGGTCGAACGTCGACCGCCATTCGACCGAATTTCGGTCGAAGGCCTATCGACCGAAATTCGGTCGAACAGGATTTCGACCGAAATTCGGTCGAACGGCTGGTATTATTTTTTGACCAACTTTCGACCGAAATTCGGTCGAACACCTGTAATTACCTGCAACATAAAAGCTGAAATTAGCCTACACCACCTGTAAACACGCAGAAAAACCAGTCACAAGACATTCATAAACGCTATTCAAACAAGGCTAACAAAGCCAAACAATAGAAATGAGTCATTCAACATTCGTTCAAGTTTTACAATATTCAAACAAACTAAACAAACAGTTTAAAGTTCAACTTTCACTACTAATGGCTAGAAGCCGAACTAGACCCGTCATCAGGCAGAGATGGTGAATGGTGGCGATGTCTGCTCTTGCTCTTTCCCTTTCCCGAGCTATCACGCTTTCCTTTGTCTTTTTTCTGGTTCCTGAGGAGCTCTTGCATCATTTCTTGCATTTCTCTCTGATGCGCCTCCTGTGATGCGCGCATCATTTCATGCACTTCTCTCTGATGCGCCTCCTGTGCTAAGCGCATAGCTTCATTTTGTCTTCTCAGTTCTTCGATCTCCGCTTGCATCCGAGTCATTTCTGGAGCGGGAGCAGAGCTTGTAGGAGCACTTGAACACGAGCCCAAATAGTTCGCTTTATGTTTGGCAGATGAATACAGAGTTCCAATGCCATAAGCTGACCCCTTCTTCGCCCCTCCGACCGCTTCCAACCATAAGTTGGTTTCTTGCTCGAGCGTTAGCTGTACTGGGGTACTGCTTCCGCATTCAGATTGCTGAGACGCGGTCCAGTCCTCAAAGGCCTTTGTAGCTTTTTCCTGAAAAACATAAATATATGAACGGTAGAACTATGAAGTTTTAAACTTGAAGGATTGGCGCGACTTTAGTTTAAATTTAAGTACTTACCCAGGCCTCTTGTGCTCGGGGCTCGACCCATGTTTCTCCGCCCTTTTTATCTTTCTTTATATGGCGGATCTTGTGCATTTCGGAGAGTGGAATAGTCCGATTTTGTTGCTTTTCCTACAAATTAAAGAAGAGAACAAGTTAGATAGAAAATAAACAATTATAGTAATTCTTATAAATTAAATTACTTTACCAAACGCATCTTCTGCGTCGCAGCGCTAACTGCGCCACCGGTATGCAGCGATCCACCCTTAGTAGATGCCCGAGCTTTCTTCCCTTGTTCGCTCTTGGCCTGAAATTCCGGAGTATCCCAATACTGCTGCAGCTCTCTCCATTGAGGATCATAGAGGTGGCCGGGCATTTTCCCTCTTTTGCGCGCACCATACATTGCGTTCTTGTACAATTCCGCGCATTTCTTATGGAAGTTAGAACGGATTTTATAGTCCAGCGCCGGATGCCACTTAAACTGAACCTGCAATCCATTCATCAAAATATTTTATTAAACATAATCATTAAGAAAACCTGCTATCAATGGAAAACCGTATGCATACTTATCACCTCAAAACCTTGCATTATCTGTTGCTTTACGTGAGGGGGCACAGCGCCCCAGGTTGGCCATGATTCCTTCAATTGAGATTTCATGCATTTACTCACCATAGGAGTAGCATCAGTGTTGGGGCAAAAGCTACGTAAAAAAAACAGACGGGTTAATAGAAATACTAATATTTAAAAGCTTACTGCTAAATAGATAAGAACTTCATAAATACTATACTTACCTCTTATCCCCCTCGGGATAAATAATCAAACGCCCGTCTTCCCAAATGCCAGGCTCACCGATGTAATATGGCGATCTGGGATCATAGTAAGGAATCTCCTGCTGTACCGAAGGGCAGGTAGGGCTAGATGGGTCGGAAGGTGGCTGAGTCGACCCAGACGTACTAGTGGACTGTGTGGGATCGCCTAGTCCGGGGACGCCCTGGGATGGACCGTCCTGGCTCTCGGTCATGTCATAACTACTGAAGTGATGCCTCCAACCAGGATGGCTCTGAGGCATGCCAGGTGGCCTGAAAAAACCGGGACTGTATCCGGCAGGTGCTCCGGTGGGAAGCGAATGCGGCACCCTGGACATGCCGGGCGGCCTGAAAAAATCCGGACTGTTTGCTGCTGGTGCTCCGGTGGGAAGGCGATGCGGCACCTGAGAGGTAGGAGTTTCCGGTGCCGGCTCACCTGAAGGCTCACCTGCCTTTCCTTTCCCCTTCCTTCTTGAAAACACCAGAGGGGGACGAGTCTCCTGCTGTGCCGGCTCACGTGAAGGCTCAGCTGCCACATTCTTTCCTTTCCCCTTATTTCCTGAAAACAAATTCTTCATTCCTGTTGACACATTCATTGCAAAAAAATTAGACGGGTTAAATAGATTAAATACACACATTCATTGAAAAAAAAAGTCCAGTTAAATAGATTAAATACACACATTCATCCTAAAAAACATTGCAAGATTGAGA
The DNA here is from genome assembly GCA_037355625.1 of Petunia x hybrida. Classification (NCBI taxonomy): domain Eukaryota; kingdom Viridiplantae; phylum Streptophyta; class Magnoliopsida; order Solanales; family Solanaceae; genus Petunia; species Petunia x hybrida. The sequence continues at coordinate 5,069,906 of JBBBVM010000048.1, read as the reverse complement.
AACAAAATAATTAATAACACCCTATTAATTAATATTATCAAAGCAATTCAAACAAACAAAGGCTTATTCGTTTTAGGCATAATGTTATAACTTGTTCATCTTCTCAACAATACCAAGGCAAGAACACATTGCAAACAACACTACCAAACAATACCAACAACTACTACAATCCCAAACAAAACAAACCTAACTTTGATAATAGCTAACAACACCAAACAACTTGTTCAACATCAACAATAACTACAATAAAGTTTGCTAACAAATAATTAACTAAATATGCAACATTATAGGCCAAAGTTAAAAAATAATTAAAAAATTAATTAAACTCGGATTAAATAGAAAAAAAAAAAAAACGTACCTAGACGTTGATTTATGCTCCTATAGCACCTACAAATGATTCCCCACTAGTTATATGCTTCAAAACTACAAAAAAATTGCGTTAAAAAGTTAGGGTTCAAGTTTTACAAAGTAACAAAAATAACCCTAAAATTAAGAATTTACCTTGAATTTGATGTTATGGGTAGTGATTAGGAGGGTAGATTGTATTTAAGTGTTGATTTTGGGGGTGGGTTATGGTGGATTTCGTGTATGGGGGTTGGGGAGGGATTTAAAGGGTGTAAAATAATTTTGGGGAAGAAGGAAATGAGGGAAATGAAGGTTCTGCCCGACTTATTAACGGGCCCTTCGACCGCCTATCGACCGAAATTCGGTCGACAAGCCCAACAGGAATTTTAGCCCATCGACCGAAATTCGGTCGAACAACAATTTCGACCGAATTTCGGTCGAACACTTGTGACAGTCAAAGTGTTCGACCGAAATTCGGTCGAAATTGTGGTTCGACCGAATTTCGGTCGATAGGTGGTAGTCGAATTTTCCCTGTTTTTTAGTAGTGAGAAACGTAGTTGAATTATAAGACAATAGTTGCCAATGCAAAGCTGCAGAATTGCAACCTTTCTTTTAGGTTCGGATTGTACCCATGGATATTAAGGCCAATGATATTGCTATGTTCTTGGAGCAAGGGTTCAGTTTTATGTAACTATGCAGTTATCTTGTTTACGTTGCATGTAACTGTTGTTATGATTAGATTATCAAAGAAGTTAACGTGGTAAAGTTGGTAATCATGGTTGTAATCTTGCTCCTTAAGGGTGATAATAGTCATGCCTGTGATTGGAGTTTGGATGTTAGCAAGAAAACAACGAGGGGAGGGTGAGGTATACACAGACCTTGCTGTTTCCGAACCATAATATATGGTCTTATAAGCTGGAAAAAGTATGACTACCCTAATCAAATATATTGCATTTGCTGTTGGAAATTTGCTTAACTGAAACTTTTAGGGGTCATTTCATTTGGTATGATGAATTAGAAAAGATTTAAATTTGTATACATAAATTTCTTTTCACACTATCAGTATACTTTGACCCAAGAGAATAAATGGATTAAAATATGGCACTATTTATTCCACATCACATAACCTTTTTCAGTTCCTGTATGCTTTATACTAGTAATATATTTTCATATGTTCATAAGGGTCTGCAAACTCTGAAATGAGTTATATACTAGTCATTTATCCTGTTTTTATCCATTGATTAGGTGGAAGCTGAAAGCTAACACTGTCACACTGCAGCACCAGCAACCAGAGACTGTCGAAATTCGAACGTAGGAATAATAATCTGTTTGCTATAAGTAATGAGACTAAAGAGTCATATCTTGCTATAACTCCACCTTCAATATCGCAGTGCAGACTGCATTGTGAAAATTAAGCAAATGAAACTTCATGATTTTACAGTGTCTAATGTATGTGTAGTGGCTGTGATAAACTTTTCGATGTCTTGCTAAAGACAGGACATGGTTACAAAATTTTGGTCTATTACAAGACCAAAAGTCCATTCTACATAGGTGACAAAATAAATACAGAATGGCAATAAGAGAAAAAGATCTTCAGAGAGTAGGCATCAGTGTGCACAGCTCTTACCTTGTTCTTCTTTTAGAACAAGTAGGCTTCTCACACAATCTAAGTAGGAGCCAAGGCTGCAACAGAGTCCTAGTAGATGGCATTGCTGCAATTGGCAGAGGGACAGTTGTCGATCCTAAAAGCATATGCTTTACTGTTATCAAGCTCTGCTACTCATGCTCGTAAGGTGATGTTTCACTTGAAGAATCACTATCAAATGGGGCGTTCCCACTTGGCGATGAAGGAAGTGCTTCGTTTTGAGAAGATAAACCTGGAAAGAAATATTGGGTCAGCATAACTGTCATTGATACTCAGTGATGGTATGCTGGGGCCTAAACACAGAATTAAAATAATCTTGACATTTCTGAACATAAAGTGACATTCTGTTAGCTGTAGTGGAGCAGAGAATTTAGATTATTTTCCATTATGTTTTCCTCATGAAAGACCGAAGGCCCAATATGCACAAAATAGAAAGAACACAAAATGAGAAAAAATGAGACAGTCAACATCCACCAACCTTTTGCACGGAACTTCTTTGTATGTCGTCTAATCAGCTTCTTGGCCTTTGTTATGGTCAGTTGTCTGGCGAAAGGAGAGAAGTCTGCCTCACCTTCGCTCCAGTCACCGTGCAAGTCATCTTCTGCTTCACCCCTCATTGTCCGAAGCACAAAAGCCTTAGCCTTTTTGCGCTGAGAATTAAAAAGACCTCTTACTGAGGTGACAAAACCATCACCTGCACCATCAGTGGGACGCTTAGGCCAGGTTAACGGATTCTCAGATTTTTCAGCTGAACCACCATCACTATCACTGAGATTTAGTTCAATATCGGGAACACTAGTAGGACCGACTTCCTTTTGGTTGTTTGCTTTAAACTTCTTGACCTGCATAAAATTAACAAACATGGGGGATGAAGCTTCGAAAACCCCCTTAATTAATCTAAACAATTTGGGATAATTATTATGGAGAAAGTAAAAGATAATTACAGTTGTGATGCAGCAAAATCAACAAGTAACTGAAAATGGTGATTTGATATGCCAATAAGCAGACCGTACAAACTTAAAGAATTTCCATAGATTATAACCTGCATTCCGGTTACTGATTTGAGGACTCCCCATATGATATGCTTCTTAACTCGTGAGAATAATCTCTGCCAGGTTCCAGTAAATTCAACACGATGGAATGTATCCATCAGCAATCTCATATCGCCTACAGCGAATCTTGATCCTTCATATGTAATTTGTAACTCAACCTAAGCCATGCATATATTAAGAATGAATTAGTCATGGAACTAAGAAATTTATAAAACAGACACATGATAAAACAATATTGACTGACTTGACTAATCTTGATATTGTGGAATTCTCTCATTCGTCGGGGCCTAGATTTTTTATCATCATTTGCCTTGCCCGCCTTTTTCTCATCATGCGCCTTCCCAGATTTAGTTAATTTTGATTCCTTGGATTTGTTTCTGCTAGCTTCATCTGACTGCTCAATACTTGATGAGTGCATTTGCAGTACAAGTTCATTCGCAACAGATTCGGCTACATTTTCTTCCCAGCTTCTATCAAAGGAGGATGTTCGTCTCAGCTTTGGAGTCGAAACACTAGCATTAGGCTTTTGATTCTGCACCTTTAATGCCTGCACATATTCAGGCTCATTTGTTAAAAAAGGATATGTTCTGGAATCGTTTGATTAGAGTGAATCTGATTAAGCAAGTATACTGAAGAATTGTGTCGTGTAAAATACAGTTAAAGAAAAGAGGGCGTGTGAACCACTGTCTGCTTTCATCATTTGCTCCCATTAATTAGCTAGATGAGTAAGTCCAAAAAATAAACTAAAAGAGATCAGAGACTCACTTGGGATAAATCACCATATGAGGAAGACTCAGAATCTTTAGTTAGATGGCTACTTGACGCGGGTGCTTCCTGCACTGTAGAGCCTTTCTTCGCACGCTTGGCACCCGCAGTAGTTGAAACTTTCCATACTTCCTACAAAAATTTAAAGTTTTGCAACGTTATCTGGTCACATGGTTAAAGTATCATGGGGGTATAAAGACGTTGCACGGTACAACTGATAAATGGGATCTGAGAGACACCTGCCGCCTCTGGGAGTCTTGTTCATCATCTGGAAAAAAGTAAGCCCACATCATTGTGTACATTGATTCAGTCAGATGTATCTTTAAGGGGTAAATGTCCACCTACACAAAGGAGAACAATAAACAGGTTATAAGAAGAATTATCATTAAAGAAGCCAAAAGGATGAAGAAGGCTTGATCTCTGATGGAGCTCCAAGCGTGAAGATTTAATGAATAACTCAACGAGATAACTAAGTTCCTGATGATGTAACAACTTACCTTATAAAAAAAAGCAATAACTTAAAAGATACCATCATTACCTGCAATAGTTCAATGGGAGAGCTACCATCTTTCGGAGCCCCCTGTTTAGCATCTACACGAAGCAGCACTTTCCTGAGGCCATGGCAAGTAAAATTAGCATGATCACAACGCAATGGAACATAAAGGAAAGATGTTAAAGTTTCCAAGAACATTGCTGGGGAAGCTATCAGTCTTTCCATTAACAGATCTTTTAATCTTCATTTGGTGACAACTTGTATCCTTTTTATAATTATCAGTTCACATAATTTATTTCGCAAACAGTACTATCAAGGTTCACCATCGGGGCTTCTACCAGTAATGTGGTATACTCTATATCGACGAGCAGACTCATTTGGCTCTAATAAAGTCCTCTCATCATCTCCTTTGCTCACATACAGAGCAGGAAATGACTGGCAATTGAGGGCATGACAGAAAAAGTCCGTGCGAGACAGGGAAACCACGTCTCAGGTACTTGTTTAAGACTGTAAATGGCACGTCTCCATTATCAAGTTCAAGCACTTGCTAGATCTACATTGGAGGGGTCAGATCAAGTCCATTCATCCATGACTGCCAGAGACACATGTAAGGCACATTATCTCCAATTCAGGCAAGGGACTAAAGTGTTCATTCCGCAAAATGAGAAAAGTACAAACAAGATGCATTTTTAATATACATGACTAATAATGCAAGAAATAGAACAGAAAAAGAACTGAAACAGAAAGCCATCATTACTTTCCCCATTCAGGAGGAGGATTCCATGCTGATAGAAGCGTATCTGACTTGGCATTGGGCAGGCAGTTTCTCACAACAAAGCACTTTATTGTGAACTTAGCAACCCCGATATCTTTGTAATCCCGGTCAAAATCATATATCTGCATTGAGAAATGGAAAATAAAGTATTCTGACACAAGTGATTCCACGTGAAAGAAACTATCCATCTCTGATAACTAAAGATATCAGGATTTAAGGAAGATTTCATATTAGCTATTAGATAGCTAATAATTAGTTTTTTCAAATGCATTACAGAAATCAAATACCGGTATGGTTAGTGTTCAAATGTTTCCTGGTATGAACTTTACCAGCATGAGCGTTGTCTGTATGATGCAATTGTCTAGGTAAAGTAGTGTATTGGAATATATTTCAAGCTAAACATAGAGTAAACCAACTAAAACCGATATTATCATGCTCAAGCAGTAAATTAAGAGCCTTCAATGATGACTTCACTTAGATTAGCAACAGAAATCATAGTTCAGAAGGTTTTCTTGCCACAAGTTTTGCATCTCCAACTTGTGGATTGATACCTAGTTTTTCAATACTCCTTTGCCATTCATTAGGAGGAAAGAGGGTCTTCAGATTTCACAGAAAGTGCCACTTTTCGGAATAGAACACGCAACCAAGCATAATGGAGGTGTTAACCAATACATTACCAGAGAAATTTCTAATTTCAAGAATAATCAAAAGATTTAGCTATTAGTTTAATTAATGTAGAAAAGTGGTAGAGTTTAGAGTAGATTGACTATCTTTTCTTATTTGGGTAGAAGCACAAAGCCTGCCCCTGAAGTCATACGAGAACGAAAAGGGCTAGTTAAGTGAAAATTAAAAAAAAAAAAAAAACCACAACTGCAAGCAACCGGTACCTAGATATTGTAATTCATTTTGTTGCAGAATTTCAGTATTCCATGTCAGCAGCTTAGTCTGACATAAAAGCCTACTGATGAAAGAGTATTGTTTAAACTGGTTTTACTTCAACAGAGAACTCTCCACAGGTATTTCAGCCAAGAAAAGATAAAACCAAACACTGTGAAGTTATATAGAGACTCACCATGTCATTTATTTCAGCTTCAGCAAATGATTTACCATCCACAAGCATACTCCAGACCACTTTATTAATTTGCAAAGAGATGCGCATAGCACAAGAAGGACTTTTGTTTTTTTCTTTCTCCATCAATCGTTGCTGTGCAGCCTTCTGTAGAGCCGCTCTTAGAGAAGTAGATGCAACTTTTATAGATTTTTTAGCATTTACTAGTTCTTTCTTCAGTTTTTGCACCTGTATACAGTTAACACAAATAGCATTCACTTTAATCTATTATTATTGTAATAAAATCTGTATATCATCAAATGAAATGTATTAGAAATCAATGGAAGAGACAAGTGGCTAAACATTAAAATCATCAGAACTAAGGGATTTAAAGAAATATCTGTTGGGATGGATATTGGGGCACATTTTGGTGTCAAGTCCCACATTGATTGACGGAGTAGGTTATGGTCTTGGGCGATTCTCTCCCCTTGAGCTAGCTTTGGGGGTTGAGTTAGACCCAAGGGCCATATCTTCACATGGTATTAGAGTCAGACCCATTGATCCCTATTGTTGTGTTTCGCAATGTTGGGCCCCGTGGTATGTTATCCACGGTCTAGTTCAAATCCTAGGCATGTGGGGGAGTGTCAAGTCCCACACTGATTGAGGGGGTGGGTTGTTGTCTTCTTGAATGGTCTTGGGCAATCCTTCCCCCTTGAACTAGCTTTTGGGGTTTTGTTAGGCCCAAGGGCCATATCTTCCTAGTAAAAATGAATCTAAAGCCAGCCAACCTCAACCAGCCGGTTGTTATTAGGCTTAAAACAAGCTGACCGCAAATCGGCTCTATCTTGAAGAGAGAGTTACATTGTTAAGGAAAAGTAATCAACGAAGGTGTTACTTAGTAAGAGACGACTTAAGAAATTTAATATAAGTATACTAGTCACTGAACCTGAATTAGAAACTTAAAACTGTATCTTTGCATCTTAATCAAAATCTTTAATCAGTTTTCACACTTATTTTACATGCTTTTCTATTTCATTTTTTCATTTAGTTGTAGTTTTTCCAATATTGTTCATATAACTATTCTATGGACAACACTGTTATTTCACAATTAAACAGGTAAGGGACTTGTACCATATTCATAAAGTTAGAGTGCTACAATAAGTTCATGCCTTACCAATATGGACCTTCCACCACTAATAATCCAGAGATCACCTTCCTTTACAGGGCCCATGTCCGCAGAAACATCAGTACAAAGAGTCAATTTCTTAATATCTTCCTGGATCAACTTCTGCACTCGTTGTTTACGCTCAAGGTTCACTCTTGCTAATTCTACCTCTTCAACTCCATCAGGAACGACTTCATCAGCCTCCTCTTCATCATCTTCATCATCACCTTCTGAATATGACAGATTAACTTTTCGAGGCCTGAATTAGCAATCTCAATTAACTTAGTTGAAAAGCTTTTGAAGATTGAGAAGCAACAGATTTAACATCCAAGTATACTAAGGGGTTCTAAGGAACAAGATGAGAGAGATGCATTCACTCCCACAAAAACAAGTTAAACACGATAAGATATTTAGTGAAAACCAATGAAATTTTTTAATAGGTGTCCGTACTTTGGAGCCCGAGCAAGGAGAAGATTGGTCAGCACATCTATCATAACTTGAAATTGGCGAGATGTCATTGCTGCTGTTATGTTATGTGAATTGAATGAAAGCTCCTTCAAAGGTTTCACCTGGATATAGCATTATCATAATTGAAAATCAAACAAAAGATAGTACACTAGTGACCACATGAAACACCAATAACAGGTCCTCACCAATTCAGAGAAACATACCTTCAACTGTGTAGTTCCACTTTTATGTCTGGTATATCGGAAATACATATCACAAGGCATAAACACTCTTTCAAGTAATGCTCCGGTGCGTTTAACTTTAGGTGAGCTTCTTCGAATTTTAGGAAGCCACTGCAGTCCAGCCCCTGGATCTACATCGGTTGGAGCAACATGTGCCTGTACTTGTTCTAACATCACAGACAACTCCATGCGATTCCATGTCACTTCTGGTTGAGATTCAGGAATTTGGACACCTTCTCCACCTAGTGCTTTCTCAATCACTTCATGACCAATGGAGAGAACTGAATGGAATGAACGAGCCAAAACACGGCCACTAACAGCAGCTAACAGAAATCTACCCTGTCAAGGAGGGAAAGTTGTGCAGCATTAGCAGATGAAATCAAATAATTTCTACAGATGACACACAAATAATCTTTCCCCTTTCTTATGGACTGTAGGACAACCAATGTCATGTATGTTGGATTACAAATTTCCCCGAAAAAGCTTATATCACAGCTCTCATTTGAACATGAAAATTGGTAACAACAATTGATACTCTTTTCAGATTGGGCATTTTCTCAGCATCTTCCAGCAGTCAATGCTATAGCATAAATCACACTTCCAGCCATGTGGGGAAAAAAGACCACAACAGAATGCAAACACAAATTCATGCTGGTAGAAGCTGTTAATAATTTACAGCTAATTTAAGCTGAATCGAGCACAAACTGATTAGGTTTCCCTCACCCAGCCTCAGAACAGGTTAAACTCCTCAATGCATGCCTTTCAGTCAAAGCTATTTTCATGAAAAGGCAGTAATCATTTGATTGTGTTTCCTCTCCGTTCAGTTATAAAACCATCCAGCATATGGATCAAGCTAGAGAGAAATAAAAGAAAAAATACTTATAATTGACTACGAATAATCATGAATATCACCTAGCTAGTGATGAGTCTTATTAACTTACATTTGCATCCTCAGAGTGAAGATTGAATTGTGGTTCAATGACGTTCACCATAAAGTGGCGAGTTCCCTCCCCCTCAGTGTCTTCAATATTACTGAGCTTTGCTGGTAATAAAGAACAAAAAGGACAAACCACAAGAATTAGCATTTTACACCGAGAAGTCCAGCAAAAAGATTCACATGCACATCTCAAAGAGTATAGAACTTTTCATATTTATCACATGCACATGCTACTATCTCCTGCTGGTGCAAGTAATTGATGATTGTCTAAATAGGCCAGCAGCTAAACTGGATAAGCCTAATACCTACAGTTACTGACAAAAGTTGTTCCTGCTAATCAGGCTGCAATTTAGTGAAATGCATAGTCTACTTTAGTGATATGGATACTGCACCCTTCAGGAGATTGTGGTACTCCGTATTATGCTTCTCTACAGTGCAAAGAAGAATACACATTCCATGTCCAAAGTCATGATAAAAATCAAAGTATCAGTTAGAGTTTACCAGTAGAACTAGATTTAGGAGTGTCTTCTTTAACTGCATTTGATGGAGGCAGTTCTAATTGTGATTTTGACGGCTCTGCATGTTCTGGAGAAGACTTCTGGTTATCTTCTTGACTTTTTGATGTCCCCGCTTCTTGACTGAGAGGAGATTTCTGGTTATCGTCTTCATGTGATTCAGTACTATCAGTTACCTTCCTCTCCTCCAGCAGCTTTCTTTGGGCATACTGCCTAGATGGAGATGGCTTTGGAGGTTCAAAGGCTTTAGATAATCCAGCTACCCAGGACCGAACAGCATCTCTAATTTCTAGTGTCCACAAAATCTTCAGACCATAGACAAAGATGCGTTGACAATTATCTGCTATCACTACATTGTATCCATCATCATCACTCGGGTCAGATCTTGTTTTCTCATCACTTTCATTCCCATTTTCAACCTCAGATCTTACGCAAGTCGTCTCAAGATTTCTTCTACCAGCTTCTTGCCATGCCAATAACCTTTCTGGGTCAGCCTTTGGAGCTTGCCTTCTGATCGTGAAGTACTCTGATGATAAAAGAAAACCATCATCTTTATGTCTCTCCATGCTGCTAGGTTTATCATTAGACGTATCTGATAATGCAGATTGCGAACCTTTTCTAGCCATTTGAAGTACTTTTGCAACACTGTTGCTATCCTCTCTACTGATAAATGCCTTAGGAATGTGAAGGTCAATACCTTGGTACACAAGTTCAAGAGGATCACGTATACTGTCAAACGTGAATTTTGTCTTACCCCGGCCTAAATATATTTCCAATTTTAACTTTGTCATTGAAAATGTCAGCCCCTTAGCCGGGTCATCGTCATATATGGGCATATGTTTTATGAATGTTGGTGTTGAATCAATTCTAAACATAAATTCTGTCATTACTCTGTCCAATGACAGATTTCCAGATCTAGGAACTCTTGGAACTCCAAAACGGGGCCATCTTGAAAAGCTCCGCAACTTGTGAGGAGGAATATAGTTTAAGTTCCAGAATTTGATTAGCCATGCCAAATCATGAGGACCAACCTGTATTGTTGGGGAATTGACTGACCCTTTATCTTGTTTGAGAGCACCAAGGGAATCGCTGGCCAACACACCTTGATTATCTGTCGAGTGTAACTCTGACTGATTATCATGGGAGGGAAGAGAGGGCCTGAGCAAAAGATTCCACCTTAGGGACAGAGAAGTTGATCTAAAGGGATCAAAAACTTTTTCACGAGGTGCACCTTCATTTGGAAGAGCAAATAAATAATGGTTTAGAGGATTTCCAGAATCACAATCCCATTCCATTATCACCTCAACACTAAAAGCTGGGGCTTCTAGGAAAATGCAAGGAAAGCCAGTTGGATGTTTTAAGTCGCTGTTCTTCAACAAGTCATCCAAACTGCTTAGTAGAATCTTGAAGTTCTTTGCAAAAGCATATATACGACCATCTGACTGCTGGATTTCCATATACCCAGTTGCTACCTGAAGCTTGTTAGACTTTTCATAGGGATCAGTACTGGAAAGAACATTGATTTGACTTTCACCGAAATATAAGGTGGAATTTCCATGAATATAGTTTCTCATTTCATCCCACCATGGCAAGCTCTTTTCCTTTTTCGGTGGTGGAGGATCCGGATTTAGATTTCTGATGCTCAAATTGGCCCTACGAAGGGCCACGGTAAAAGCATAACTGAGATCAGTGAAAGCAGGCTCAAAACCAACTCCATACGAAATTTCTGCTTTCTGAAAGTGTAAGGGCAAATCCAAATATGTTTTCATTGGTGGAGTTGTCCCACTGAGTGATCGAAGCAGATAGACCTTCCTCCATCTCCCAATGAACACATTTTGACGCATTTGGGGCTGAAAAGGTGTTGCCTGCAATTAATATGGACAAAATAAGGTTTATCATGTGCCAAAGAGGATACATTAGACATCCTCTGCTTGAGAATTATCCAATTCCAATGTGCAAAATTAAAAATAAATGGTATTATTATCTCAACACTAACAACATAGCCAGTGTAATCCCACAAGTGGGGTATGGGGAGGGTCAATGGTAATATTATCTCACTGAAGATTATTCACCTAGTAGAATTTCATACCAGCTTATGAAATCTTTGCTTACAGATGTTATCAGAGTATTACAGTTGAATACGGTAGAGCCTTGTCAACCTCGTCATACTAATGGAACTTAGAGAAATAAAATTACAGCAATAAAGACTGCACCATTCTGAAGATAATGTTTTGATTTTCCCTTATAGTGTAACATTGCAGTATAATATCAATGGAGAACTATTTTGTGATGGATTAACTGGGAAAACGTATTCATCTATAACAGTTAATATTCCAAACCATATATGTCCTACTAATATTTGCAGTACCGGAACAAGTAAAATGGTGCTTTGATAGGCAGTGTTTTGGAACTACGGAACTTGCATGGGCACTACTTACGTTTAGACTCTCCAATGTTTAAGAATAAACAAATGACAGCTATTCCAACAAATTTGGAGGTATAATTGAGAACTATTAGATGGAGAATCTCGTACTGCCTTCTTTATGAGAACAAGCAATTCCGTTGTCACATCACTCAAAGAAAATGAAGTGTTTAAGTATTGCAGGATATTCAGAAGCAACATCAAGCAGATAGCAGAATGTAGGAAAAGCTATTCGCCTTTTCATGACCATATATATTTTCAGAAAAAACCATAGCGTTTTGGGGTTTGAAGCTGATGAGGGAAAAAAAAACAAAGATAAAGATCGGACCTGCTGAGCCATTACAAGACGACCTTCACATCGGCCTGAATTAGCAGCTAATAATGGACATGTGTAGTCTCTTACCCGAACAACAAGAGAACCTGTACGCAAATTGATGTTACCACCATATAACCGTGAAAATGGGATGCTATGTGCACGACATACTGGATCAAGCTTTTGCAGAAGATCTATCATCCCTGCATCACCTCCTTCAATTTTTGTCAAGGTCACATCTAATTCGGTGGCACAAATTGAAAAAAGAGAAATTCTTGCAGTGCTAGGCTTGAAACCCGCTTGAAATCCTTCATTACAGGCACCAGATCCTTCTGCTAGAACAAGCTTCTGACATGCCTGGTAATATGACCTGAATGACTGCTTGTAGATCTCCTCTCGCAGTTTCTGAATGGCTGAAGTGTCATTCACATCAATTTCTTCTCCATTAAAATTGATCTTGCCATCATCAGGAGCATCATTTCCTTCAGCAGCACCTGTAAATTTTCCCCCTCTTGAAATAAGTTCATCAAGAAAGTTTAATCTGACAGCTGATTCACAAGCACCATTCTTCCGTAATCGATAGCGTTCATCAAGCCATCCCTGCAATGGTTCTTCTTCAATATCAGCAGTGACTTTCTTTATGCAGAATCTGACTCGTCCAAATTTTGTTGAACTAGTCTTTTTAGCTTTTGGTTTCTCTTCCTTATTGGGAAACATAAGTTTAGTCTTTGCAGCAGTAACTAGCTTTAAAGCTCGAATCATTTCCTCCACAGAATCATCAATTGCACGCAATTGCAACCTGTATGGCATGCATATATGAACATCAAGGGCTTGAATTACCCAATCCCATGTAGTGCCATTCTCAGTTTTTGCATTTGGTCCGCTGCCAGAGGCTTTTGGAATACGAGAGATTTGCATCCTGCTGCTTTTAATAATTCTTGCATCATTGAAGTTGAGCAAGATTCCTTCAAGAAGCACACCTATCCGAGCATTTTCTGAAAATATTGATTGCACCTGAACAGTTGTCTCAACGCCATCCCCAGCTTCAGCAGATATATTAAGCACTTCCACATCAACAGCGAAAACCGATTCTTTTTTCTTTTGTTGTTTCTCCATCTGTAGAGATTCCTTGGGGGTCTCTTTGTCCTGCTCATTATCTTTAAGATCTCCTTCTTTCGCAGGTTCTTGAAGCTTCTGATTATGCACAAGCAACTTCAATTGCAGACCCAGCTCAAACAATGCTATGTGCACATCAGGCTCCCATCTAACCGATATACCGGTGGCACTAAAGAGAGAGCACACGGCAACCTCTTTTAGAGCACCAGACCGCTTCACAAACTTAGTGTTCTGCATATCAAGCAATGTAACTTTTGTTCGAAAGTTTTTGTCTTCTAAATGTTCTTGATAGATAGATTTGGCTCTTTCAATCTCCACTTGTGTTGATTGTTTCTCCTTGTTCAAACAAAACTTGAGGTTGAAAATATCAAGGGACACTAAATACTTCACTTTTTCTAGTTCATCTGAAGCTGTAGATATTATATTTGCAGTGCGGGGTGTACCATCAGCTGAAACACTAATTACAATACGACCACCCTGAGATCCATAATTGACACGTTTCGGGTCAGGAACAACAGCATTTTCCAAGCCCATCTCCCCACTTATATTTAAGGAACACTGTTGTAGATTGAATTTTATTAATTGAATTCCTTTTCCTGATGGCTTGGATGATTTCGTCCCCTGGGTATTTGGTTTCTTACCAGAAGAAGATAAGCTCTTCAGGAAACGCTTGAATGAGAAAGCTGCTGTTATCAGGGATGCAAGCCGTCTATAGGTCAAGTATACACCCATGCCAGCAACATCAACCGAGAGAGCTTTTTTACTGTTAACTCCGTCCTCAGGTGAATCCAAATCTTTCTTTCCAAAATCAAGACTGACTTTTGCTATCTGAATTAGTGAACTCGTGTTTATTTCAACCCCAAACAGGTCCTTTATGCACTCTTGATGCTCATCAGACATGTTTAGATTGAATTCAACAATTTCCATCTGCACCACTGCACCTGCACTTGATGTATTGTTGGAAAAGACATGTAACGACTGAGAACAACTCTGCAATGTACAGATGACAAAGGACAATGCATCAGATTTAAATAGAAGAGGATTAAATAATGCGTCTACTACAAAAAGTACTCTACAGACACCAGCTGACGAGCTAGTTATCCATACTAATATTGATGTCAACTTCTTTCAGCACTTAGCATGCAAAGGGAAACTCATTATCAGGAGAAACTAAATGAAGTTGAAGGCAACATGTCCTCTATCACATGGAAAAGGCAAAGAAAATCAGTTCATGCAAAAGCTCGCCAACTCCATGTCTTTGTAGCTGAGAAGATGCAAATTATGGGTAAGAGTTCAACACCAATAGCTTTACTTTTTTAAAGCCAAACGACCATCTTAACCCACAGAAATTCAGAAGATCTACACTATTTCAGATAGTTAAACTTGAATGCTGGATAAACAACCGAATCACTCTAGTAAAATCGTGCAAAATGCCAGATTCAATTTTTTTATTTGAGCTTGGTTTACTAAATGTTCTTTGTGTGAAGTAGAGACACAGAATATTTGAGAAGGAACAAAGAGAATTTCCAGTCAGGGATAACATTTCATCAAGATACAAAGATTGTCTAGTAGATATCAGAAGTCTTACATGACACAATGGCAAGCCATTCAGATCATAGATCATTATAGTCATTTCCGGGGCCGAAATAGTGGAGGTCCACACGATAGCTTTATGATCAGAAGACTTTGGTTTTTCACGAGCAGAACTTTCATCTCGGAGTACCATCTTCTTTTTCTTTGAAGCATGAAGGCGCATCCAAGGTTGTAATTTAGTAATTATGAGGTTGCATCGGGTACCTCCAAGCTTAATGCCAATTTCAGATCTGATAGGTGAAGCAGGCTGAAAGGAAATGTTATAAACAATCAAATTGCAGGAGAAGAGTAGATACTAGACTTACAGAACAATCATTGCACAAGGGAAAGCATCAAAACGATGATATACAGAAAAATGAGAAGATGTCTTGAATAGAACATTAGAAAAATGCTGGTAGAGGTGAATCCCTAACAAGCACAACATATATTACAGCAACAACATGCAAAACCATGCAAACCTTTCAACTCCTGATAAAGCATGAGAAGTAACAAAAACCAAGGGAGATTTGAGGGAAAGAGAAATCCAACCCAGCGTAGAAAAGGGAGACCCAACTAAACTAACGTGATGCAGTTCAAACTTTCTGGAAACAATGAAAAGAAGAGCAATTGCAGATGTGAAGACAGTAATATCAATGTCGGCTATAGGCATAAGCAATTGAAGCAACTACTTTAGGCCCCCATTTTTTCAATAATCAACTGCTTGCTCAATGTCACTATCAATTAAAAAGAACTATATAGCTTTGTAATTGGTAGTGACCGTTGAGAAAAATGGGAAATGAAAATCACTCCTTACATGTGAACGTAACTACAGTTTTGGGTAACTCATATTCTGACATCAATATTCTTGTTTATTTTCATTTCTCATAATAAAACTCGTACTGTTACTCTCTTTTCTTCCTCCTACTAAACTCTCTATTCTCTCAAAACAAGGTTGAATGGCATTGAAAAATTAAATCGACATCACTTCTCATCTTTTCTGCAGGTTTCAAGCATTGAAACAAGCAAATTGAATCTATGAGACTTTGTTTTGAATCAAGCTATCAACTTCTAGAATCAGGTTCTATTATCTTTTTACTTATTTATTTGAAATTCGTTATCTCCTGGTAAATATGCAAAATAATAATAAGGTATTGAAATCACAAGAAGATTATAAAGCAAGTGCGGTATGTGATTCAGCGGTGCTGGAACCTTAAATAACTGATATATATAAGAAACACTATGTCAAAGACTAATCTATTATGTGATGTATGACGCAGAGCAAGTAACGAAGGTTACAGAAAGCACATGAAGGACCTAGACCCTTTCCCTAGGCATAATCTCATGCATGTGTTGGGGGAGGCAATATCTAACAGTGAAAGAACAAACTCTGCCATACGATATTGGCCATAAAGCAGTTCGCGAAAAATAGGAATGCTAAGATAATTGGTGCTGTTAAAAGAAGCATTTACCTCTAGTGGAAGATAAAGTGAAGCGATGGTTGCAAATTTTGATATATCCACAACTGATGTGCCAGCATCTCTAAGTAGCTATAGCATAGTAAAGAATAAATCTTTAGATCAATACGCGGCATAGAAATTTTAGAATAAAGAGTTTAAAGGAATTTAGTATGAAAACATACATGAATCTCACTGATCTCCAACTGAACATGAAGTTGTGTGCTTCCAACATCTTGTACAGATTGACTTTTTGAGCCTCTTAATTGAATGCCCGTAATGCTATTCTCAAGCATTAATCCCTCTACCCGGTGCACAAACTTCACATCCACTTTTGGTAAAGTGAAGCTAAGCTATCAAACAAAATACAGTAAGTATATCAATCAAATGCATGCTACATGTGTTTTAATTACACATAATAAGTGTTGTGTACCCCAATCGGTATGTCAACCATGTTTTCTTTAACAAGCATTACACGAGATGATGACAAATTTTCCAAAAATCACCAGTAACTTCTATTAGCTGTTACTCTAACTGCTTTATTTCCTGATAGGTACTGTGCCAACTGCACTCTGATCAGGATTTCAAGTGTGAACAATTGATAAAATTTCTCCATGTAATGAGGAGAAATAATAAGCTTAAAGTGCCTCTTCCACTAGCAACCAATGCTATTAAACACTGGCTTAAGATGCACTCAAGATCTACAGCTAACGCTAGGTAAAGCAAAGGTTGTACACTTTGTCTTGCTTATTCGGCTCTCTGGCAGCCACCAAAGTGCTGAGGATGCAATATGTAGTCAAGCACGTCAGAAAATGAGAATAAAGAAATAACTGACCTTTTCTGGAAACATAGAAGCATATTTTTCTCTCATTACAGCCAAAGCTGCTGGTTTTTTGGCAGTACCAGATTCATTTATCTGCTTTACAGCTACATTTGCACTATCTGCACTTTTCTTTTTAAATAGCAGCTCCTCATTCAGATTAACTGAAACTTCACCATTTTTTATATCCACATTCCTAACAATCATTCCTGCTTCCCTAAATGAAAAGAAAACGCAGAGAGAAGTAATGAGGCACAATCAAGAACAGATCAAAAGATACCTTCTCTAAGATGAACGCATTTGAAAAGGTCACAACTGAAAGGATCCAGTACTTCACTTCCTATTT
Source organism: Petunia x hybrida (assembly GCA_037355625.1). Classification (NCBI taxonomy): domain Eukaryota; kingdom Viridiplantae; phylum Streptophyta; class Magnoliopsida; order Solanales; family Solanaceae; genus Petunia; species Petunia x hybrida. The sequence continues at coordinate 5,052,434 of JBBBVM010000048.1, read as the reverse complement.
TTGGGGTGGGTTGGGGGGGGGGGGGGGGGGGGGAGGGAACGCAAGCAAGCAACATGAAACAAAATAATAGCCTCTATCAGATGATATACTTCCCGTCCCATCTAAACATGAAGAGCTGATTAAGTTGATTTTTTATGCCAAAATTTTCTTGTTTCAAAAAAGCATAAGACAGATCGAAGAAACTTCCTTCATGCTCCACATGTTCGATCATCTCAATCATAATATAGTTTTATTGGGAAAGGGAGCTATACAGCCATTTCGTCAAGTTTTCAACATACATTGCATGTTACTGTTTTTTTTTTTTTTCACATAGAGTTTGGGACTACTCATTCTTCTTCATAAGAACAAACAAGTTTCAGAAGGTTTAATTGGAGATCATGACTTGCTTTAGACAAGAAACTAAACAAAGCCTTATTTCAGATAGTTGTGCTACTTGTGCACATCATATTGGGAGTCACAATTACTTTTTTAACATATGGCTTCTTATGCTGTTGCGGAGATGAACAAGTTACCATGTTTTGGAAATTTAGTTGTATGAGAAGCTTGAGGGCTTCAACTTCCACAGAAAACTAAACAAATTTAGTGCACATTTTTACACTTATAAGTTATAACTTCTAAAAATTCTGGAAGAAAAGAAGCAAGAATAAGTAAGAAGTAGTTGAGCCAACTAATTATCTTAGAATAGAAAATATTCTCATGTTTGAAGCATCAAAGGTAAATGAGAAAGCCGAAGCTGTTAAAATGTTATAGGAAGAAAATGATGGCATGGACAGTACAGGCATTCTAAAAGCTTTACTAGTGATCTTATACAACCAGAAAATATATATCAATAACGTCTGTCACCATGTATGGACTGCAAGAGAAGTATCTAGAATATGAGGACCAGGGGAGAGGTCCCATAAATTGTCAATTACTGAAAAAGTTTTAACTGCAAAAATGAAGTTTTTATAGATGAAACAAATGAAAAAACGTATACCTATTATGCCCAAACTCACAAAAGAGAGAAACTTCCTCACAACTGAAAGGAGCAGAGGTCCTTTCTGTCGTGGCTACAACTGCAGAGTTGGAAGGAAGATATCCACTGTGCATTGATGATTGACCAGAAGTGGTTCGTGATTCACCCAAGTGAACACGAATAGAAGTAACGTTAAACTTGACAAACAGGGTTGGCTCTGATCCACTATCTTTAGATATATCAAGTGTCATTTCTTTAACCTCCAAACCAGCTTTTGGTGTCTACAAAAATTAAAGAGAGAATCAACATGAATGTGAACCACAATATGAATAGAAACATTTTATACCCAAATAAACAAGTCGAACGTAGACATCGCAATGATTTAGGAACATACACATAAAGAAAAAACTCGAAGTACGTAGAAGTTGAAAGAACTTGAAGTAGTGCACTAAACAAGAAGCAACTAATTTCCTTGTTTTGTTATTTCAGCTCACACACAGAAAGAAAAATATATCAGTGAATCAAAGATGATTCACATTTTTCTTGCAGCTAGAATCTTCAGCAGGTAACTGCTAAAAGCAACATCTATCAGTGTTTTTGGTACATCAGTATGGTGGAAGAAAAAGCAGTCACACAATAATCATAAACGCCCAAAGATTAAGTGTAACGATTGGAAGCAGACTTACCTTCACGACCGTCTCAGTCATAGAAACAGACAAGAACCTGGCAATATTAGCTACAACAGTCCACTTCCCTCTACCTAATTTTCGTGATTTACGGGAACTTGATTTCTTTGAGCTTGTTTTCTTTGAGCTTTTACTTGAAGCCCTCGTTACAACCTTTAAACCACATATTACCAACTGTAGTTTTGGATCCCTGGAAATAAAACCAGCCCCAAGATTAACCAAGGACTGTCGTATACTGAGCCTGATTTCGCCGATGGATATGCTCTCAACAGCACCCTGAAAATTATCAGTCATAGTGATGAGAAAAGATTAAAGTAATGCATGGCCATCATCTTGCAGGAAAATTGTTGCCGCAATAATCACAAATCAAGGCTAAACAGTTACAGCAGCTAAAGCATTCCCTCAAGTGGAGGACCCAGCAAATCACTCTACTCTTCGGGCCTTAGAGTGAAGACATTGCCAAGTACTGGCATAACATATATTATCACAGCATTCACTACTCAAAGACATGATACATGAATGGCAAGAGTGATCTGTAAATTTTAAAGAGAATAACCTTGTTGAACTTCACCGCCACGTCTCTCAAGCAATTACATCCTCCAACACGGAATGAAATGGATGCTTTCATGACTCGGCTTAAAATCCATATAAACAACCTGGAAGCAAATCTGAGCAAGAAATGCATAATGAGCAATTGAGCATACACCTTAAATTAACATCTACATACCCAGTGGCATCCCACAAAGTGGGGTCTGGGGAGGGTGAAATGTAAGCAGACCTTATTCCTACCTTGAGAAAGGTAGAGAGACTGTTTCCAGTAGACCTTCGGCTAGCACACACTTTAAACAATTATAGAAATGAAAAATGAAGAAAATGTCGAAGAAACAAAAATAGAGATTCATGAATTCAAGATTAACCAAATGAGACACACAAATGTTTTAGTTAACACAATTTCTCTAGATAGAACTAGATATTTTTATCTTTTTGGCTCAATATAACTAGGCTGCTTAAGGCTGACAATAAGAAAAAATAGGAAATTTTCCACAACATCACTTTCTAATCACTACTAAGACTCAACTAGAACCTAAAATTGACTTAATATTTGTCACCAAACTGAAGTAGCGCACACAAGCATATCATCAAATTGAAACACTCTCACAAATACTGAGACAGAGGAGCAAGTAATAGTTGCCAATGCCATAGGTTTCAAGTTCAAATCCCAGCGGAGTCAAGGAACACCACCATGTGATATCTTTCTATCCGCCTAAACCTGGTGGACAGAGTTACCCGGTGCATGTGCGGATGCGTAGTGGCTGAGCAAGCCGGAGCCAAGGGGACTGAATCTCCTTCGTTGAAAAATTATACCGTATAAATAAGGTAAACAAAATTCTTTTTTATCATATACTAATTGTTGAATCCCCTTAATATAGTAGAAAATCCCGATGAAGTGGCAGTGGGAGCAGTGGCTCCCTTCACTGGAAAATTATACTGTGTATATGGCTTAAATTTAACTATTTATGACTAAAATATTACATTTTGAACACTCTTGACACAACTAATAATGCTAGTCTAGTGATGCACGGTGGTCAAATTTAGCTAAACAACCCGAGATCAAATCTCAACTTATACATTTTGAATAAAAGCTTTAGGCCGAAGGTTCAAACTCTAAGGGTAACATTCTACTCCATCTATTCCACTTTGTTTGTCACTATTCGGATTTCAAGATTCAAGTTTCATAATTTTGACCGTGAATTCGAACATAAAATCTTTAAATTTTTTGAAAAATTAATGTATATTGAAAATACAAAAAAGTTGCATAAGTCACAATAATTATATTTAAAAGACATACGAAAACATGTGGTCAAAGAAAAATGTGTACTCTCAAAACCTGCATTTTGCCAGACAAAGTAAAACATAGGGAGTATTATTATTTTGAATCTTCTTTTGTAAATTTCTAGCTCCCCCACTAGTACCGGTGGGAGAGTTAGCAACTATCTCGTAGATTAGTCGATGTGTGTGCAAGTTGGTCCGGACACCACACATCATCACAAGTAGTAATGATTGCTTAAAAAGCTTGAAGTGCATGTTACTTACGTGATAATAGTCCATAGTATGGCTGAAACAAAAAAGAAACCGAACATATACTTTGCCAAAGTAGCAGCCATAGTGGCGGTTTTACAAATGAGTGGAACCTTTTGTATCTCAATGATGATCCATTATGTCAAAAGCACAAAATTCAATGGCTATTACACTATTTTTTCTGCATGGTTTCTTCATGTGAAGAGATGAACAAAAAAACAAAGGAAGAATAATACGTGAATCATGGAAAGAAGAGACGTAAAAGGAAAATGGAAATAGTCAAGCGGAGTTATTGTAGGAAAAATTATGTAAAAACAAGTGTGTTGGATCCGCTAATTTTGCTAAACTATGATCATATTGTACGAAAAGGGAGTGGGAAAAACAAAGAAAAGACACTTCACTTCACTTTCTTAATAACAATTTGGCTAATACATAAAAAAAAACCACCCTGTAAACTTTGGTTCTTTAAAAAAAATGTTTTTGGTTTAATTGAGCAACTTACAAGACTATGACAACATACACAGTGGTTTACCTTATTGACCCCGCTTAAAGTAGTTTTGCATGAATTAATGCCGCTAATTTTAATGAATAAATTTCGGATGGAAATACCCTTACAAAATTTTATGTTGACACATTCTTGCATAGGCAACACTTACCCTTTTATCTCTTCCCATATTCGCCTAGATAACTTGAAGTGATGCCTCGGCAGCATTTGCCCCTTTAATATCTTTGCAGGCAACACTTGCCCTTTATATTTACCGAAGAGGCAGCACTTGTCAATTTATAACTTAAATTGCTGCCTCCGAGGCCATTTTGCTAAAGTATTCTTAAGTGTGGACAAAAAGTCATAACCAATGATATGCAGGTACACCTGTGATTTTTTATGGGTCTAATTTGCAATTTGCTAACACTTAAAACTATACTAAATTTCGGGTTATTTACAGAAATATGATACTTTCTGGCGCTCCGTTAGAAATTTGACACCGTAAAAAAAAACTAACCTTAATGGCCCTTTCTAGCTAATTCTTCTATTATCAAAGACATCACGATGGCCAGTGTCACAGGGGCAGATTTTGACAACCGATTCTGCCGAGGTTTGCCCCTGCGAGGCAGCGAAGTCTCACTTAACACAACCGACTTCTATACTTAGCCAAATTACAGTCTTTGGCTTAAGAACGTTTTTTAATAATAAAGGCAGCAGTGAGAAATAAGCAACACAAACAATTTATGGGAGAAAACTCACGACCAATGTATTTATATAACAATTCAAATACAAAGGATCGACTTCGACTTCGTCCTAAGCCAAGAACACAAGTCGTTCAATGGCTTCTATGCATAAAATCACTCTTTACAAACCCTCACGTTTGCTTCTAAGTAATTTCGACTTCACACTTATGTTTACATGACTGAAAAATATATAATATAGACAAAGGGGACTGCCTAGGGCAGTTACAAAGGTTTGGGGCTTGATTGGCACATGCCAAGACCATTTAGCACACTTTGGCCCACGTTTGCCCACGTTCCCGCTAAAATCTCGGCGCCCCAACCTTGTCAACAGCCGCTCACGTGCGCTGCACAGCTGCCTGCGTCTGTCCGTGCCATCGCCCGCACCTGCGCGCCTACATTTGGCCTTGACACTGTCTTGACATCTAATCTGCGCCCATGACATTGGCCTTGGCGCTGCCTATGTGCGCCCAATGACAATGTCCGTTGCCCACTTTTGCCTTTAGTCAATGCCTTAGCCATCTTGCCTTGGCCTTCATGTCTTGGCCTTGTCTTAGCCGTTTAACACCTATGCTTGCCATGGCGTGCCTTCACTTAGCTCACCCTTTGCCGTATTTCATCAACCACACATAAGCCAAACACTTAACGTTGCCACCCGCACCGTTTCATGCACAATGTCTCCCACGCTTAGGTCAATAACAAGGCCATCATGCCAAATCCTTGCTACCGCCATGCCATGCCGAGTCTCAAAATCAGACGGCTAGCCAGCAAGGCAATCACCATCTCTTTGATAATAAAAAAATTTGGCAATCGCCATAAAAGATTATTTTTTTAAGGTTTTTCATATAGGGTTTAAATTATAGTAGCAGTGCCGAAAGTATTCGTCTCGTGTAGAAACTTCCTCAAACCTCAATTCTTCTTTGAAGGGCGGATGCACCTTGGCTTAAGCGGTGTCCCACAACACCACTTCGCCGAAAAATTTTATGGACAAGTACCGGAAATGGCATTTCTTGTCTCCAAAAGTGTCATAGCCTGCTGGTCAGGCATCCACATTTGTTCGTTTTAAAACTTTTGAACCTTTTATGCTACAACCAAAAACCTTGATCGGGCACCGAACTGTTGAGGTGGGAGTGACTTCAATGGTGGACAAAATGCGAAAAGCAAAATCGTAACGGTTCGAACATGTGAAAAGGGGAGCAGAAATACTCTAGTGAGGACGTGCGAGGGGTTGGCAGTGCTGAATCTACGCAAAGATAGAGTTAGATCGAAGAAGAATTGGGATGAGACAATATGATTAGACATGACATGACCCACCTCCAGATCACAGAAGACATGACTTAAATAAGAAAACATGAAGATAGAGGATTAAAATAGAAGGTTAAATAGTAATCAAATAATTCCTGTCATATTAGCACTAGTATTATTAGTATATATACTCCTAACTTTGTTTGCTATTGTTTTCTGTTTTCCCAATTATCTTTTACCTTGTTTTCTCTTTTAAACATGTTTTCGAAAATGACTTTTTTTTTTTTTTTGCCAAGGGTCTATCGAAAACAACCTCTCCACCTTGGTGAGAACAAGGTTTGCGTACATCTCACCCTCTCCAGATCCCACTTGTAGAATAACACTGGGTATGTTGTTGGGCAACCGAACTATTCTTGTCTGATCTGTACTGCACCAAGATCAGAATTGCATCACACATTGATAATAAATATTATCATTGAAAGGAATTTATTTCAACATAGCTTAAAACTTTACCTCTGAAAAAACTACTCAAATTTCAAAAATGAAAACACATCGAGAATAGTTGTAGTATACTTGTGTGTTCTTTAATATGATCACCACTTACAAAAAATACTTTGATGTTACATGCTATTTCCATTTCTTTTCTTTTTTTTTGTTTGACCTCATCATAATAGGAAATAGTAGATTTCCTGCCGGCAACTAAGAATTACAGGGTGGAGGCAAAAAAACTCATCCTGTTTTATCAAAAGTGAAACAACGCTCTAGTTTGAATCAGCTCTGCTTTCAAGAAAAGCTTGTATTGATGGTTCCCTGCCAAGAAAATCTGATAACATTTCAAGAGGCTCTTTTGCTCCTCCTGGAGCCAATACCTGTCACAAAGCGAAAAACAAAAATTTACAAGTGCCCAAAAAGGAAGTCTTCTCACAACATTGCAGAAATGTAATGTGTGACTAAGTGAATTAGCATCAGACAAGGCAGCCAAAATAATGTCGATTTAAGTATATAACCCAAATGCGGCAAATGGAGATTAGAATCCATTGATGTGCTTGGTACCTTATTCCTAAATTGCAAGCCTGCTTGCTGGTTGAAAATATTATCACGGAATTTCGAGGCAAATATATCAGCAGCAAAGACCTAGGAGGAAGTGATAAATGTATCAGAAACATATATTACCAAATGGAACATATATATTCCAAGACTGCAGCAATTTGCAAAATTTATGACAAAGTTTGGCATGAGGTAATTGTTGATGCATTCATGCATACCTAATGGAGGAAAAACAAATCATGTAACAAAAGTCTCACTTCTTTAGGAAAACAACAATGAAAAACTTATTAGAAGTAACTGATAAGAAGAATGAGGAGGACCTCACTCCAGATGCGACTATAGCAAGTGGCCTCATAGCCAATAGCGGTTCGTGGAAAACAAGAAGCTGGGTTTATTCCTTCTAAAAGCGGTATTCCTACCATAACCTGAAGAAAAAATAGTACTTTAAGCACACAAATGTTAGCTTTCCGTTCAATAAACAAGAGGGAAGACTCATACCTTCGGATAGAGATGCTTGAACAGCCCACTAATGTCAACATTCTCTGTGGAATGAATAATTTGATCAAAAAGACCTGAAAAAATGCATGTTGACTTTGTGAAGTTATCCTTTGAAATAAAAAGGGAGATAGTTTTTCCAAATGAAGGATCACTTGGATACATTGATTCTTTCTGGTGCATCACCCAAACATCCAACTGTTCATTAAGAGCATACCAAATTGGTTATAGACCAGCAAAGAGCATCGTATCATTATGCCAAATTTCAGTTAGGATGTGGAAACTACTCGAATGCTACTGATTATATTTACTAATACATAGCTTTGTGTATGATCTTGGACAAAAGTCTCAGAGCATTCTGGGAAAGTTGCGGTAGAGATACTGTTGTAAATCTTTTTCTTAGACGTACTGCACGGGTTGAAGATCTATGGTGGAGCTTTACTGAATCTTCCATTTGCATCTTATTCAGTTAAGATTCTGTAGGAATATGGGACATGTGTTTGGAAAAAAAAAAAATCTTTTGCTGCATCTTAAAGGTACATGAGTGCAGCTCACTCCTTTGCATTACTGTCACTGGCATTGATGTGGGCATTCAACTTCACCCGCCATTAACAAGCAGCAGCCAGCATCAAGACCAATGCCTCATCCAGGACCTAGAGGATATCTTCAAGCGGGAAAGATTGTGACGACCCAGATTAATTGGGTTACGTGGCATGGAAATAGATCATACACTCTCATATAACACAGAGGCACTACTGAGAAAAGTCAGAAGAATTTGGAAAATCTCTTATTTCACTCTCAACTCCTTCCCTCGGTTCTTCCTCCTCTCAATTCTCTTCTCTCTATATCTATCTCTTTCTCGGGTGTCTACTTATCTTCCTCTAATTCTCCTCTTCTCAATCTATACTCTTCCAAATTGCTTGCAATTGCACTATGTTATAGAGGAAATGCTTGGCCAGGTTATGATATTTCCATGAGCAAGATCAATTGATGTGCGAAGGCTGAGTAGTCAATGAAGGATCCTCAAAGTTGTTGAGTGTTACCAGTTACTGTTCGTACAGTTGTTTAAGCTGATTGTAATTACTACTGATATTCATTGCCGTTGATTGGAGCTTGGTTAGGTTGTCGCATTATGAATTTAAATCATTAGCAAGAGTAGGTGTATGTTATACGTCTACTATATGGTTGATTGTAGTTGTTAAGTTGGACCTTGTGACTAACTCAACTCCGAAAGCCAGCTCTTGAAGTGCGAACCGCCCAGCACCATATTAGGAGACAACACCCCCAATGTGGGACACTTATCAACTTCATCTCTAACCCACAACAAAACATGGGGCCCACCATTTAATAAACCAAAATATGGATGGATCTCTGACACTGTATCAGAGCCAGACCCATCCTTATTCTTGGTTTACCCAATCTTGGGCCCCCCCTTCGTGTTGTCCACGCACCAAACATCTGGTCCTAGGCCTGGGGAGTATGTTAAGTGTCCCATAATGGTTGGGGGAATCAAAAGCATAATTTTACCAAACAGAAAAGTGATCTTTAGGTTAAAAGAACAGGCCAAAGTCATTAAGCTAAGACTAATTGCAAACAAGAAGCAAGTTGAGAAGATTTTAGCTATTTCTGATTTTTCTTACATAAACGATGGGAATAAACAAAAAAAAATTGGGTCATGGATTATTTAGATAGAAAGATCTGATAACACAAGATGATGGGCATTGTAAGAAAATAAGAAAAAGTGTAGATAACTGAGAGGAATTCGACTTGATTATTCCCTCAAGAAAACTAGGTCTAGTGTGAATGTAAAAGTGCTATATTCTGACCAATCCTAACTGATACACAGTATCGTTTACAATATTCTTTAACAAAAGCCCCGAAGACAGAACCAATTGAGAATGGGAAAAAATAGAGATAATATAATAGTTATATCTGATTAATAAACCATCTAGCATTGTACAATCCACGAACTATATCCAGGACATTTGTGTGGGGAAGGCTAAGCACATGTCAGCAAAATAGTGGCAATTTTGATAACATTTACATGAAAGAACTAATTATGAACGCATGCAGTAACAAGTCTATCTGACAAAATTATTATTCTTCCTAAGAATTAAGCAATGCGCTCGCGTTGAGAATTATGAATTTTAGCATCTAAAAGACCCAGAGAGTTGAATTAGTTACCCTTTCATAAATTAGAAGAAGAACCTGTGAATTGCTTTTTTTCAAACAAAGTTAATAGTAAGACTTACAATAAAAAATCTCCTGCTTCATTTTCAGTGCTGAGAAGGAGCAACGCCATTTCTTGAGTGATTTACAAAGTTCATTTTTGATGGGCTTCGTGATATCCTACAAAAGGCACTTTATATTAGAGAACGTTATATTGCTCATGGATATTGTATACCTGGTAGCCAACATTGCCTTAATGTTGATGAATACAATGTTAACCTTTCAAAAAAAAAAAAAAAAAAAAAAAATTAGAGAACGTTATCCAACTATCCAAAAAAGAAGGATAAGTAACCTTGTTTCTTAAAACATTCAGATCAAACATGATTTCTAATTTCAAAGTCAATCTATCAAACTTGAGATCTACAGTTGGACTAGCATGAAGGTTAACATAAGCAACTGAAAAGCAGAATCACATGGCAAATAGTAGCATTTCATGCACAGAGATCACGGAAGAAGAGTAAATGACCTCTTCTAAGTGTCTTATCCTACTGAAGAAAGTAGACAATGAAAGGAAGTACAGGCAAAGGATGCATCACCTGATGAAAGCCAGACAGCAATCTCAAGGAGAGGCTTTCATAGCACCTGGGATAAGTGTTTCAAACTTAAAACACCATACGACAACAATAAAGTATTAAATATGACGTGCAAATGATTAAACACACCAATTCTCCAACAAAAGGCCAGGAATCTCCACAAAATCAGGATCCATACGCAGCCCGGAGAATTTGGCTAAAGATGCACGGTTGCAAACGTGATGTACCTGAAGCCAATAGTTGACTAAGAATAAGTGATGCGTGAATGAGATTTAGATGGTCTTGTAACTTGTGTTTTTGGTTTTAAGGGATATAAAAAGAAATTACTCTCCTATTCACCGAATCACATACCACATGACCAAATTCATGGAAAAGATTAACCACTTCAGAGAATTGTAATAGCCCAGAATGACCATCAACTTCCTTTTCAAATTGAGAAACAAGTAGGGCCACAGGAATCTGGAATCAAAAAGAATGTCATTAAGTAAATGAAGATCTATGAACCAGAACCAGGCAAGGGATATATGCAGCAAGTTACCTGCCTTGCACCATCATTTAGTAAACCGTTCTGAAGAGCTATGACACATGTGTGAGCATATTTCCCTGCTCTGAACAAAACGTTACATACTTTCATTCAGTACTCTATGATAAAGCTGATAAGAGAGCACAGTGAACCTGTAAAGGATTAATCAAGCTGGAATAACCTGGAGTATAGATCTAAGTAAAAATAACCAACATGTTCTCTAGAACTTAGATCTGAAACAGAAAAAAGCTGCACATCGGGATGCCAAACGTCAGCACCTGCAACTTCCTCAAAACCTAAGCCTAATATTGAGAAAACATTTACCATTAAATTCTTGTGAGAAAATTAAGGAGGAAAAATTTAAAGACAGCCGAACAATATTCGGCGTGTTTACCAAATAAGTCTTGGCAGATTTTGAAGATCCCTGACAAAACCAGATTGATGGGGAAGTACTGCTTAATTACTCCAAAATTCACAGGGAAGTGCTGATCTTTGATTCTTTTTACATAGTACGGAAGATCCCCCATGCCAAAAGAAGATTCACCTTCCTCTTTCATCTAAATTACCAGAACCCGAAAATCCTCAAGAGCTGAACATATTAAGGTGAAACAGGACAAGCATAAGCTAGGTGCTCAGATAAACTTGAGATTACCTTTAATGCTTTAAGCATCGAAAGTTCTCTGTAAGCCAAATCATCCAGGCTGGAAGAGAGACTTTCTAAGAACTCAAACACCTAAAAAGTTTCAAAATCATGAGTAACAGCAGAACAAGAATTACTTTGCGAATTTGAATTACACATTCCAAATTTATGATGGATATCATTCACTTTCTGAAAATAGTGACAAAACAAGATAGGCAGCACCTTTTAAAAGTTGTGAAACGCGCTTCTCTCAGAACTGTTTAAAGGAAAGCAAAGGTAGTGCAGGAAAGAGTTAAGAGAGACGTGCTTTTCAACAGGAGCCAAGAGGCATAAGGATGTTCTTTTTGCTTTCTTTACTCAACTCGTAGCGGCGAGCTAGGAGCATCTAGAATAGCATAATGGCTATCTTTTATTTATAGGCTTCAAACAAAGAGTCCAAAGATTGAAATGGTATTCTGCTTGAGAGCAAATTATACAAGTTCCATAAATATCTACCATCAATGGGATATGCACCAACCTTAGAGGATGACTTTGCCATTCTAACATCAGTGGCATAGTCAGCATAATTGGCAAACCCAAGCAACCTAGCACTTTTATGCCGCAACTGAATCTGAAATTGTAAAAAGAACATGAATACCAACTGGAATTTGAGGAGGCAGCACATCAGTAAATTTTGCTCAGACAATCAGCAACTTTCAGGAACTAAACTGTAACAATACGTTCATCTGAATTATCTGCTTATTTTTGACTACTCTAGCTAGAGACAACCAAACATAGAAGTAAATGCTCATAAGTAATTTCAGTGTCTCAATAATAAAGTACTGAGCCTATCAGGTATCAACTCAAAACTTTCTTTCCAAGCACTCAAAAACTGCAAACGTTTGGGTTTCCGTACCAACTTTTCGAGGATGTTAACATTGGCTTCACATCTGCGCCCATAGGCAATAGCCACGGTCCTTCTGGTTGACCCCACCTTCAAAGAGAAACAGCTTCTAAATCACAAATTTTAGTACAGTTGAGAAAAACTCTCAGAAGTAAGCTGCTTGCATAAAGTGTTAATGAAGCCCTATTTCAGTAAATACTAAACAAAAGGAAGAAAGACCGAAAAATGAGTAGGCATCAGGTGAGGGTTGGTCAGGCACTTAGATTTTGAGCAAGGACTTAGCTGGAGATAAGCAATATACATAAGACTAGCAAATATAAATCCTGCTGCCATAAAGAAATTAAACGAAAGGAAGAACATTAGAGATCTTTAAGACTGAGCAATGAATAACCATGGGCTGAGGCATATTGGTTGGAACTAAGATTTTGAGCAACAACCTAAGGACACCTCATAAACATAGCTGGCTGAAGATGAGTAATACTCCCAATATATGAAACTTACTATTTTTGGACATCCCAAAATGATTTTCATTAAACTATAGTTTAACTTTGATGCATCCTCAACCACTACTTTTTATTTTCTACCATCATCATTAATAGATTATATTTAATTTTTGTGAAGTTAACATGTTAGACCAGTATCATGAGTTTTGCACAAGGGCCTAGGACCTGCCTACAGATTCTTCAGGATCAACCTAAAAGGGTTTTGCTCTTGAAACTCTACAGTATTTTGTTCCAGCGATCTCTTCATTGCGGTTAGACATGAAGCCGTACAGCAACAGTAGAATCATTTGAAAGTGTTATATACTTATATACACTTCACTTTAACTCTATGCTAATGAACCAAGCCTCAATCCAAAAGTAGTTTAGGTCGGCTATATGAATTCTGTGTAGTCATTCCAGTTTGTTCAGGTCCTTCAGTATTCAAAGGATTCATCATAATTACACTATCTTTAAGCTGGACATCAACTTACTGCAACTGTTTTCCGGAATAATCAATAGGTACCATGTAAACTCTAAATAAACAAATGCCCAGCAGAGAGATAAGGTGCAATGACATTTAAAATATCTTGTAATAGTAAATTGCCTTTATGCAAAAGAATGCAATCAGATATCATAATTGCTGCTCAACTCACCTTGCAGAGCTCTAGAACTGGTGAAACTTGATGGCTTCTCAAAATGATTTTCCTTTTACCATCTTCAGATTTTTCTAAGCTCTGCAAGAATCAATGATGACAGTTTCAGGATATGCTCTTTCATGGAATGTAATATATCTTGGAACTTCTACCACAACATAAGCACTCATCTCTAAGTTACTTTCTCAAAATGAATTTCCTGAATTGTTGCTTAGTCTAGCTAATTTTCTTTAGGGACCAATTACATATGGAAGATATATGACAGGACGCCAAGTACCTATCCAAAATCAGTTTTCATCCAAGAGTAAATTTGTTTACAAGATGACAGTTGACTGAAAAGACAGAAATAAGACGCAAGAAGTTTACTATCTGTGCAGGACACTAATTGATTAACTGGTGCGAGATTGTATGTGAAGACAGATATCTTAAATCGTACCTTGAGAAATTCAGGGGGTAACCCTTCTAGCTCCATATCAGTGAAAAGTAGAAAACTACCATCATCATCCAAATTGCGTATGTATTGCATACTTAGCTCATCTATATTTGAAGTTAAACGCTGTAACTCCTCTTTCTTGGACAAGGTGAGATTTACTCCATTCCTTTCAAATTCTCGAACCTGTCACTGAATCTTAACAAATAATTATCTGAACAAGAAAACAGATGTTTTAAATCAAAACCAAAATCGGCAGCCAGAAAAGCTAAAATATGACCGCCTGCACAAAGAGAAGGGATCTTTTTGTAAGTGTACACAGTGACTCAAGAAGAGGAAGTCCTGGGAAATGAGATATTCTTCAGTTTAACACTTGAACTATCAAATGTATAAACATCTTAGACAAATATAGACAATTCATCTACCATTATCTTCTTCATTTTTTCTTATGGATGAAAACTCATCAACCTATTAGCACCACATATCGACAATGTAAAGAAACGTCAAGTTGATGTGCTTTCCTGATAAGCTTCAATCAAAAACTAGAACCAACAATTTCTGGAGAGAAGAATTACTATCTGTTCTTGCAGAGATTAAGAATTAATACATTTGTTCAGCAAAACCTGTGTCATCTGCATGTCTCCTTCGCATTTGTGGATAGGAAGGTTAACACGTCAGCAGGAATATATTTTTCCTAGATGTGGAATGACCAACGAGTTATCTGTTCTCTTAATACATGACCGGGAGTATCACTTCCACGAAAAGATAGCAATGAATTACTCACACAAATATTTCACAATTCTCAATACTCAACACTGTTGAAAGTTTATTATATATATATATATATATCTTTTTTTTTTTTTTTTTTGCTAACCTACAGTTTATTATTATTCTAAAAGCCTAGACACCATTTCTGAGAAGTATAGGCCTCGGAAGTAAATCAAGAATATGAAAGCTAAGTAACTACCAGCTAGGCTAAGTAACCAAAAGGTTGAGTGAATGCAGAAAAAGTATATGAATAATTCCTGAGTGATCTCAGAACACTAAAACAGCTAACAATAAAAGTGTACAGTGAAAATTGGATAAAGGAAGAAATTCGCTCCTAGTCCCATACCAGGAAGCGAGTAAAGCTTTTAGCATCAGTACTCATCCCGTCCACCGTTACTGTCAAAGCTTTGATGGCTCTATACACATCTTCACGCTTCCTGATTTCACATGAAATAAAGAGAAGTTGGATTGCTAGCAAATTAAAGTATATATGCTTATTGGAAAAAATGAAAAATCACTAGGAAACTAGTCCGGAAAGTGTTTGACCTGAATCTAATTGCAAGACAAAATTACTACTTCTATGATCATTAGATAGTTGCTCAATGCTTAGCCACAGACACTTCTATTTGTTGATGGCAGTTCAGAAAAGAGATTCTGCATAACAAGGTGGTCATCATAGGTAAGAACGTGCAATGAACAGCTTCTTGGAGGCCAGGCACGTGAAGTGAAGTGATTCCCGGGTGGGGATCACGAACAGAATTCAGGCACATTCCAATGAATTTCTGCTATATCAACCTTCCAAACCAAAAGGGGATTCTTCTCCTACCGCTAAAGCATTGTTTCGGCCCCTGCTTCCAGAAGAGTTGGTGGCGTATTTCCAGTTAGGGGCCTAACACTCACTAAAGCAATTGTAGCAATTCACTCCTTCTAGTTCTAGTGAATTCCGCTCCAAATAGCATAAAAAGAAGCTTGAGTTCAATTAGAAGATGCCCTCTAACTTACAATCAATTCCTAACTTTCGGCTTGCACAACAATAGACAGAGGATGCTCCGCTTTTTCTCAATCAATGGGCAGAGGCAGGTTAATCACCGAGGGTTATTGGATTCATCTATCCTACTTTACTAGACATACCAATAAGCATTTGAACACACAAAGTGCATATCAGAATCATGTGATTTCCATTTTGAAAGTGAAGAATTTGAGAAAAGAAACTTTCTTAATTCTCTTGTATGCCTATACAGCCAATTTGAAGAGATATTTATACACAAAATTGAGGCCTAACTAGGAAATATATACAATAAAGGCAATAGAATAAAATCTCTAGAAGTGAGGAACTAAACTCCTACAAATTAGTCCCTAAGAATCTGTCTATATCAGACCCAAGTTGGTCTAGGCACTCTTGCTGAACCCTTTAGTAAACACATCAGCAATCTGCTTGCTAGACGTCACATGGAACAGGCTCAAGGTATCATTTGTCAGCTTTTCCTTGATGAAATTTCGATCAATTTCAATGTGCATTGTCTAGTAATGTTGTACTGGATTATGGTATATAGTGATGGTGCCCTTGTTGTCAGAGTACAAGGATAATATTTTGTCTCCAGATAATATCATTTCCAGTAACTTCGCATTCACAGAAGTTCACAGACACCAGATCATAGCTCTATACTCTACTTCAGACTCCGACAGACCAGAAACCAGAATTTGCAGTAACAAGTTTCAGAAAGACATAAACGGATCAATTATAGAACCTGCATATTGAAACGTGAGCATCTATTTTTCTCTCTGCTTCAGCACTAGCTTTGCGTACATCCCCAGATGGCGATAACCATTTAGGAAAGACACATGATTGTATCAACGGGAACTGCTGCACCTCCAACTCTGCCAATGGCAATATAACATTCACATAGCTAACCTACATATTAAAATATAAAATATCTGATTAAAACATAATACTAAAAAATTAAAGATTAAAACATATTAGTTAAAGCACAGTACACTCGTAGCATAGCAATATCGAAGAAAGTAACCAGAATGTTGAAGACTAGTTCCTTCATCTAAGTTCAGTTCTGCTATTGCACTAACTTGACTGACATATATAACCGATATATCAGCCATAAGTTGAAAACTTTGATTGCATGTATTCAACTAGAAATGTTTTCCTGAATATGAGAGTTCCACTAGATAAATAATTGATAAGTTCATGGTTTAGACAACAAGTGGTATGGCCAAGAACAATGGATTTTCAAAGCAATAGTCATGAGACAGAAAGCCTCTCCTAAGATAGAGATGAGATTAGTTGCCTTGACTTTCTCGGCTGCGGCTGACCTTCTCTGTACTTCAGGTGCTCAACTACCTCCAATTAATCCATTCTCGATACCAACTGAGGTCCATTGCACCTGATGGCTTGCCTATATTCCCTGTCGAGGATGAACTACTTCATCATTGTGGCTTCGGTAAGCAGCTGAATCAGGTCCACAAACTTCGGGACAAAAACAGCTCCTTGAGCTGGGTGATGCATTCTTGGTACTCCTATGTTGGCACAGTACAATTTCCTAAACGTCTCAAGAAAGTTTGTTTCCAGCTCATCTAGTTTTATTTCAGGTTCACCATGTAAATGAAAACCCCCATAAGTTTTAAACTTTAATGACAAATAATTACGAGTCCTACAACGTGATTAAGATATCGGAAAGAGCGACTACTTGACTAAGTCTTCAACTGGTAATGCTTCTTCTAACCTCAGTCAAATGTATGTTTTATCCAACAACTTCCTCAATCGTAGAAACCCAGCACATCACGCGACGGCTCACGTTAAGCACCCATTTCAAACTCTATACATTCTAAAATTAGTATCGACAATGTCCCGAGACTAAACATCATCTGAATTGACAATAATAACAGTATGACGTCAAAATATTCCAAGTCAACTATGCTTGCTTAAACATAGCCAAAGTAAAAGGGACAGCCCAGTGCACAAAGCATCTGAGAAACTATTAATGGATAAATATAGAGATAAACACAAATTAAAGTACCTTATCAAGGGGAACAGAAGCAACAGCATCATGAACCTGTTTCGATCTGTTAATAATACTTTCCGCTAATTTCAAAATTTCAGAAGCTGATAAATTCACTCTTACATTTGAACCAGGAACCTCTGTAATTCATCAAAAAGAAGGAAATAAATGACTAGCATATAAACTAGGGAACTTTACTGAAATAACCGTCCTAGTCAGTATATATATACTCCCTTCTGTTCCGTTCCAGTTTATGTGAACCTATTTCCTTTTTAATCTGTTTAAAAAAGAACGACCTCTTTCTAAAATTAGTAACAAGTTAACTCCAAATTTACTACTATGTCATTACTAAAATATTTTACAGTCACACATATATCAATGACTTATTTTAAAAGACTTATTTTAAAAGACTGATTTATTTTAATGATGGGACCAGCTTACGTGCACCTCGACTAATTCTACGGGAATCACTATATGAAACTATTTCCTTTTTAATCTGTTTCAAAAAAAACGACCTCTTTCTAGAATTAGTAACAAGTTAACTCTGAATTTACCACTATGCCATTACTGAAATAACCGCCCTAGTCAGTATACATATACTCCCTCCGTTCCAGTTTATGTGAACCTATTTCCTTTTTAATCTGTTTCAAAAAAAACGACCTCTTTCTAGAATTAGTAACAAGTTAACTCTGAATTTACCACTATGCCATTACTGAAATAACCGCCCTAGTCAGTATACATATACTCCCTCCGTTCCAGTTTATGTGAACCTATTTCCTTTTTAATCTGTTTAAAAAAAACGACCTCTTTCTAGAATTAGTAACAAGTTAACTCTGAATTTACCACTATGCCATTACTGAAATAACCGCCCTAGTCAGTATACATATACTCCCTCCGTTCCAGTTTATGTGAACTTATTTCCTTTTTAATCTGTTTCAAAAAAAACGACCTCTTTCTAGAATTAGTAACAAGTTAACTCTGAATTTACCACTATGCCATTACTGAAATAACCGCCCTAGTCAGTATACATATACTCCCTCCGTTCCAGTTTATGTGAACCTATTTCCTTTTTAATCTGTTTCAAAAAAAACGACCTCTTTCTAGAATTAGTAACAAGTTAACTCTGAATTTACCACTATGCCATTACTGAAATGTTTTATAGTCACACAAATACCAATAACTTATTTTATACCACAAATTTAATTTGTTTTAATAATTGTAGTGACAGAGCCAGCTTAAGTGCACCTCGACTAGTTCTACGAGAATCACTATGTGAACCTATTTCCTTTTTAATCTATTTAAAAAAGAATAACCTCTTTCTCAAATTAGTAACAAGTTATTTACCACAATGCCATTAATGAAATGTTTTAAAGTCACACAAATACTAATGACTTATTTTAGATGGCGTCAGCTTACATACACCTCGACTAATTCTAGGAAAATCACTATGTGAACCTATTTATTTTTTAATCTGTTTAAAAAAGAATACCCTCTTTCTAAAATCAGTAACAAGTTAATTCTAAATTTACCACTGCGCCATTAATGAAATGTTATATAGTCACACAAATACTAATGACTTATTTTAGATGAGCTAGCTTACATGCCCCTCGACTAATTCTAGGAGAATCACTATGTGAATCTATTTTCTTTTTAATTTGTTTAAAAAAGAATAACCTCTTTCTAAAATTAGTAACAAGTTATGTACCACTATGCCATTAATGAAATGTTTTAAAGTCACACAGATACTAATGACTTATTTTAGATGGGTCAGCTTACATGCATCTCGACTAATTCTAAGAGAATCACTATGTAAACCTATTTTCTTTTTAATCTGTTAAAAAAAGAACGACCTCAGTAACAACTTAACTCTAAATTTACAACAATGTCATTAATGAAATGTTTTAAAGTCACACAAATACTAATAATTTATTTACACGCAGCTCGATTAATTCTACAGAAATTACTTAGGTACATACCTTTTTGTTGCGAATACGATTTTTGTTGTTAATAGCGGATATAACAAAGTTGAGTGCAACAGCTACAAGTGCAGCGGCGCCTGTTAAAGCAATTAGATTTGTACGGTCTTTCTTTTGCTTAGTCATTTTTCTTTAACAAGTAGGTGTTTTAGGTGAGAATAGTAGTAGGTTCCAAAATTGAAATCTGCAGGTGTGGTGTGGTGTGGTGTGGTGTCCCCTTAATATTATTTCTAAGCAAATGACAAATGGGAGGGAAATTTGGTGGATTTTTACATGTTGACCTTTTTCCAATGTAATCTGTGTTATTGGGCTTGCTACTATCATTGGGCTTCAAATTGCAAAAAAATTAGGGAAATTTACACTTCATGCCCACAAAAATAAATTATTTACGTATTTGTGTCCAAAAAAAATTAGTTTACATGGACTACCCATGCACCTCATTTTATTTACAAAAATGCTCATCTGGCCTGTTTTATTTACACTATGTGCCCACCCACCCAATTTTAACGGTATACTATTTGCATTATATTGTATACCTTTTTAGTATACCAAATTAAGTATACTTCTTTTATGGATTTGAGAGTATATAACAAGTATACCATGGGAGTATACTGTATACTAGATAGGTATACAGAAGGACTTGAGAGTATAGTATAACAAGTATACCATGGGAGTATACTGTATACTAGATAGGTATACAGAAGGATAGGTATACAGTGTAAATAAGTTTGTGGGTAAAAATGTAATGGGTATGGAGATGTAAATAAGTATGATTTGATAGGCATTTTTGTAAATTCCCCAAAACTTTAAGGAAAATTTACACCATATAACTATCCTAATAACTTAATTACATAATATACCAATACTTTTAAATATTTATCCTATATAACAATATTTTCTATATTTTTACAAAACATACCATTTTTATTTCCTTCCTCTCTTTCTACCTCAAAACCCTAATTTCTCTATCTCTTTCTCTCCCCTCCTCCCTCCCGCCGTCCTCCTCCATCTCCGGCGATCAGTGCCTCCGGCAAACCACCACGGAGTGATGTTGCGCTGCTTCTTTCCACCATTCCCTGCCGCTGCTCCGCCACCGGAGTGGCGGCTCTGTTACAGCTACAGATCCATTTCCGATCTGCTTCTCCTTCTTTCTTTCTTTTATATTTTATTTTGTTTTGTATATGTATATTTATGTATAAGTTTTGTATTGATGTGTATGTATATGTTTTGGTATATAAATACAATTAAATTTTTTGAATATCCACGTAAATTTTATTGTATATTTGTGTACGTGTATTTCAACCTACATATTTTGTATGTCAATTTATATGTTTTTTTTGTATAAATTTGTATTTGTGTGTATGTTTGTGTTAAATGTGTGACCATGAAACTTTTGTATGTATATAATCCCCTTTTGTATGTGTTTGTATATGTGATGTTGATGCATATATATTTTTAGTGTTTTAGTATATGTTTATGCACCTACAATTTTTTTCAGATTTTAAAACAAAAAAAAAAAAAAAAAAAAAAACCCGGTCACCGGCGACCGGCTGCAGGTGATGGCGGCGCTGAAGTGTAGCAGTGGGGAAGGGAGAGGGTAAAACCCTAATTTGTATGGTTTAAATAGGTTTTGTATATACTATGTAAAAAAGTATTGGTATTTTTTGTAAATGGGTATAGTATTGTTATTTTTTGTAATTGTAGTGTTAGGGTGGTATATATTTGTAATTCTCCCAAAATTTAACACATGTTCCTCTTATTCGTAAAAATTTCGCCCAGCGGCCACTTTTAACACCGGTATTTGGTTTGAGGCCACTATTTTCTTTGGTCTTACACTAAAAGCCACTTTTGGGCCTTTACTAAATAAACATTGACTTAAGTTCTGATCATTGACTGAAGTTCAGTCCATACGGCCCCTGGACTGAAGTTCCATCTTTAACGTCTGACAAGAATGACAACGTCATCAATCTGTGCTATTGGGCTTGCTACTATCATTGGGCTTCAAATGTACCTCTTATTCCCGGTTATGATTTTTTATCCCCATTTAAGAATATTTTAACAAAATATCGTCGGGTGCAACACTTCAAGTTATAAACTAACAAGGACTGCCTACGGAGGCAGCTTTAAGTTATAAATTGATAAGTGCTGCCTCTTCGAAAAATATAAAGGGCAAGCACTATTTGTGAAGAGATTAAAGAGGCAAGTGCTGGCGAGGCAACACTTCAAGTTATCTTGGAGGGTGGGGCAACACTTCAAGTTATCTGAGAGAATGTTGAACGAGATAAAAGGTCCTGTGCTACCACGGAGGCAACACTTACTTAAAGTTAGCGGAGACCATTCTTGCAAACCATTCTAAACGGGGACAGTTAGGCAAACTATTGTCGTCGGTGTCATGGTTGTGTAATTTGTTAGACTAATTTGCCTTCTCCACTTTGATTTGAGTTAAAAGTATTTACCACGCTTACTCATTTATTACTGCATCCTCTTCTCTCAGACTTCTCTTACATCGATTTCTACGTTACTAATAGAAATGTAACAGAAAATGCTCTCTATCCACTATGATCTTCTCACAGTATATCATCAAAGAGATGACAAAAGAAGACGACCTGCAGAAGTCCTGCAGCTCAAATTTCATGGCTGCAGAGAGCAAGAATATGAGGTTTCATTCAACAATTAATGAAATCTGAGAACAATTTTGTAGACACATATCACTACAACCGTTTGTGGTAGACTTGAAGCGTTACATTTTTACCACTAGACCAAAATTCCGAGGCTTCTTTTTGCCATATATTAATCCCTCGTTCTCACAAAAAACAAGGTGCAAATCAATACTTCTACACAAAGATCACCTAGCAAATATGCTAGTAAAACTTGTCCAAATCAATATACATATCCCCTACTATAGGCCCTACATTCCTGGATACATGGAGGCCACTTCTGATGGAGATGACATGCGTAGCAGTATAGCTGATACTTCTTCTAAAGTAGGAACCGATGGACTAGCCAGCATTTGATTCCGTACTGCAGCAGAATCATATAAATTCAAGATCAAGCTGCTACAATAGGAAGTAGCTCTACAGTCCATAGAGTTGTAGCCAAGTTCGGAACTTTTAACCTGTAGCCAAGTTCAAAAATATATTTACAGGTAGTAGGATTCCAGGATTTCTCGAACCCCACCAAAGAAAAAGAATAACAAAAGGCATATACACAGGCTCGTTCGACAGAGAATTGCAGGATAACAAAAAGTTGCTACTTTTGTGTAGATATACAAACATATCTTTACAATAGATGCACTTCCAAATTGGTCCATATTTCAGTTCCTGAAGAAACAGGGATGTACCTAATAACTTTTTCAAATGCAAAGAAGTAAAATATGATAATCGAACATTATCCTCGACTGCCACGCCCACGCCCCCTTCCCCGCCCCCGCCCTGCCATCTCAGAAGTCTCATGCGAGGTCATGCTTAGCAGTCTAGCCGATACTTCTTCTAAAGTAGGAAGTGATGGACCAGATAGAATTTGATGTCGAACTTCAATATGATCAGGATTTAGTCCATTCAAGGCAAGTGCCACAAAGAACATGTCTCTTTGTTGACGTTCTTGATCATTAAGATTGTTAGTAATTGGCAAAACGGAATTGAATTGGTCCTTCAGTGTTTCAATTTGAAACAAATAACTTGCCATGTCATGATACTGCCGTATGTGAACAATATCAGACACTACCTTAAAAATGGGGTGAATACCATTTGTATATGAGTTTGTGGCTTTGATCTGAACTTTGCGATGGGTCCTGCAAGACATTAAGAGATTAAGATTAGCTCAAGACAGTTCCAGAGAAGACCACATAGTTGTGCATCTATATTCAATCCATGCCGGACTCAGCTTGTGCAACATCATCAAGTGAACTTCGTAACCTTGACCCATTAATCACAATCATACGTTTAACTCTGAGGTCAGGCTATGTCCCCCTCATGTACTATCTCCTCATGATATACAAAATAAAGAAAGATTACAATCCTAGGTATGCTGCACAAGTATTTAACATATGCACTCCTTTTCAGAGTAATACTCCTAAGAGAACAGACAAAACCACTTGTTTACAATTTTAATACCCTACTCCTGTTATCCACATCAATCAGAAATGGCTTCAAGGGAAATGATGATAGGACACTGGTAATAAATACTACAGTAAACAAAGAAAAGTGGCATACTACAGTGTTGATGCTGTTATTTTCAAATCATGCATAAGTTTCTTGATTACCATTAGAAAGACAAGTCTTTTTTGCACTTGTTTCCTTAATAAAGCTATACTTACTAGACAAATGTTAGCTGTAATGTCATAACAAGGATTTTGCAACTCATTTTAATAGACAAAAAGATGAAAAAGTTATAGTAGTACTATATATGCTAGTAAAAGTTAATCTGCAGACCTATATACAACATAAAATCGACTAAAGAAAATAAGATTAGGCACTGCAGTTGGAAATTGAGTAGGCATAAATAAGTTTAGTGTACTCACATTGCCATCCCATCATCCGGAGTAAAATCATCTGGAAGATCATCGATAATGTGGCGTGTCTCCACAGATACAGTTAAAGAGTCCTCGCCTTTGACAACTGTAAACGATGCTATTGCCAATACTCCACGTCTTTCCTGATAAATTACTAAAAATTTTCCATTACACAGGTCAACCAACACTGGTGGAGGATAACCCTGATCATAATGAAGCTTGGGTGACATTATGGATATTTCACTTTTAAGATATGGTGATCGCAACCATCTCTCACGAATAAAATCATATCCATACAAGTAGAGGTCATTGGTGAACCAATACATAGTGGAGTCTCTTACCACAGGCTGTGATTTATTGTATGCATTACGTAGAAAGAAAATTTCACCAAAAGCACAAATAGCTTCAAGCCCTTGTGAATCATCATCTGAATGCAAATCCAAGGAAGGATAATGGTGTTCCCAGCGCAATGTACCTTCATTTAGATTGTAAAACAACATAGGAGCCATACTATAGACTATAACAGTCGTTGGAACGCCTTCTTTTTCCTTCATAACAGTGACACAACGAGAATATAACAAATTATGTATAGCAGAGTCATCCAGTTCAAGAACTTTTTCCCACTTTTTGGAGTCGAGATCATATACTTCACCCCAGTATTGGTTCCCTGAATCGTTATCTTTTTGGTTTCCATAATCATCGCCTCCAAGGACATACAATTTCTTGTCAACTGGAACCACAAAGGGTCTCACACGACCAAGTTTCCTCTCATCAGAGACAGTATCCCAGGTGCTGCTTCGAGGGTATGTGATGTTATGCTTAAGCAAATTCCTAGAGACGCGACTTCGTGTTCCTCCCTCTGTCTTTTCTGGTAATCCTCCAGTCCAGTAGATGTCATCACCCATCATGGTCCAGCTTCCATTGTATTCAGATTTGAGTTGGCCAACCAGAGAAAGTTTCTCATAATCAAAGGTATACCACAAGTTTCCAAGACTGGAACTATAACCATGAAAACAAACCAGTGGCCACATCTCCAAGCCTGAACCTTCTTCTGATGCCATTCAAACGATGTAACTCTCAAAGCTGGAAAAGTGCAGACTACCTATATTTTCACGAGGGTTTATGGGATATAGTATATAGGTTATAGTTGAAAGAAAATTTCACTTTAATTTGACCCCTCTATTTATAAAATTCCTATCACTTTGACCACCTTTTTTATTTTGTTTCATAATTTAAGACACCACCGCAAGGCTAGTTAAGCAACACTTTAAGTTATTTGGAAAAATATGGGAAGAAATTTAAGGGCAAATGTTGCTTAAGCAAAAAGGCGTATGGGTGTCATTAAGCAGAACCCTAGTACTTTCAAGAAAGGAAGAGCAGAAGAGATACATGCGTCATATATTTCCATCCAAAATTTATCCACTAAACCTAGCGGAGACCATATTTTCTAAACCATTGTTACGGAGGTCAAAAAGGCAAACCAGTTGCCCCAATGTCATTATATCTACTCCCTCCGTTTCAAAAAGGATGAACCTATTTCCTTTTTAATCTGTTTCAAAAAGAATGACCTCTTTCTAAATTTGGAAAGAAATATTCACTTTTACGCATCCCTAGATGATTTGTAGCCACACAAATATCTATAACTTATTTTAGACCACAAGTTTCAAAAGTCTTTTCTCTTTATTAAACTCCGTGCAAAGTCAAATGGGTTCATCTAAAGTGGAACGGAGGGAGTATTTGCTAGTCCACTTAAATCGTTCAGCTTGATAGTAGTTGTGAAATCTTCTTAGTAGAAAATATTTCAAAAAAGAAAAAAACTAAAACAAAAAACTAAAACCTGCTGGTGATCAGTTATACATGAGCTAATGAATTTCAATTCGACTCAGCAAATGAATCAGCTACAATACAAAGCTAAACTATTCAGGATATGAAAAAACATAACAAGTTCCAGATAAGAGAAATAAACTTTGTAGCTCATGTCAAAGTCAGGATACTGAGATTCAACAGTGGTACAAAAACACAAAGAATGCATCAAATGCATTGGCATCTTAAGACAACAGTTTGACTACTGATACTTATGACGTTTGCTGGGTTTGTACAAGATAACTGTTAAATAGCTGCCTGGAAATATGCCCTGAATGGATATAATCACACCTCCCCTGCCCCATCATCTCTCAGATTTCTCTTGCATCGATTTCTACATTACTGATAGAAAAGCAAATATGTAAACAGAAAACTCTATCCATCCCGTCTTCTCACTGTGTGAGCAGCTTTGAGTCGCATGCCACAATCTTAACGCGACTAACAGTCTCCTGGCATTCCTCACTCTTGAACACGGCATCTTGTAAGATAAAGGTCCAGACATTGTCACAGAATCTGTAGGTATGAAGATGTCCCTGCAGCAAAAGTTGGGTCATTAAAAGAAGAATATAACTGGGGCACTTTCATGCTAATTAGCTCCATGGAATCATAAAGAACAACCAAAACACATTAAGGGGTCGTTCGGTTGAAAGGCTCTTTTATGCGGGTATTAATAATGTGTGTATTAGCAATGCAGGTATTAACAATATGGGTATTAATAATGTGAGTATTAATAATGTGGGTATTAATAATGTGGGTACTAATAATGCGGGTATTAGTTATGCGGGATTATAATGTGGGCCTTATTTCTTGAATCATTGATATATATCACAAATTAATATACAAAGTATAATTTTAAAATATTTATTTAACATTTAAATAAATTTCAAAAAATATTTTTATTTATTATGAGGTTAGTTTTGTCATTTCAAATTTTAATACCCGCATTACTAATACCCACATTATTAATTCCACCTTCCACCCCGCATAAAATAATACATAGATTCCCGCATAACTTATGCGGGTATTAACTATGCGGGAAAAAGAAATACAAACCAAACGTTGTACTAACTTAATCCCCGCATTAGAATTTCAACTCAAAAGCAACCGAACACTGTGATATTTAGTGCTGGATTTAGCACCTGTATAAGCCCACAATATCCAACAACCGAACGACCCCTAAGGGTTAAATAAGGACGACAACAAATAAAAAGGGTTCAAAGACGTGACAAACCAACATGCTGCAAGAGGACATCACCCTTCACAAATTACTTTGATCATTGACAGTATAGAATCAAAGAGATGACACAAAAGAAAGGAAGCACCTGCCTATATCAATTAAAAAAAAAAAAAAAAGAGGAAGGACCAGCATAGCCCTATAGCTCAATTTCGAGGCTGCAGAAAGCAAGAATATAAGGTCTCATTCCACAATTAATGAAATCTGATAACAATTGTGAAGACATCCCACTTGCAGACACAGTTACACACATATTGACATTCAACAGAATGTTCTTTTTGATGTCTACATACCCCACCCCTCCAGCGCACCCAAAGGTGTTGTCTGGAGATCAATGTAAATGGAATAAAGACCATGGAAGACCCCAGGTCAGATACTCAGTGGGATAGTCAAGTTGCACAAATTGGCCCAAACACCATTTTATCCCAAAAAGGGAAAATTGCATCCCCTCCAGCTAAATTATAATCTAAAAATAAAAGTAGCACAGAATGGACGACCAACATCCCTGTGCCAAATACTTGATATCCAAATGTAATGTTAAAAGTTCTATCCTATTCTCAAGAGGAGTTGGTTAGAGTCTTGCTAAACTATGGTGAAAGGCACTTGCTTTTTCAGTTGAGCATGCTACCATCAACTATTCTCAAGTTGTCGAGTAGCTTTCTACACCGTGTAACACAGCGCTCACAGGAATTGGAAAGACATGTTGGGTTACAATGATGATATAATAGATAGAGATTAAGAGCATAACAGTAGCTATCCAAGAAATCTCCATAAGAACATTTTATCAATCTGAAAGGTGGCTGTCTTATGCTTCAGGTATTAAGCATGGTTTTTATTGTGAAGGTTGTACAAGAACCAAAGCAGTCAAAGGCTATAGTACAATTTGAGTTCCTTTTTGATATAGTAAAGTAATTTTGATTAATAAAAGGTACCAAGAAAGTACCAGAAACAGTTCATCAAGCAGGAGAGCGTACAATTTGGAATTTAAATTTGCTTGTTGATAACTGCAACATCACGTCTTTCTTGACATCAAGAAGGATAAGTCACCTAATCACTTTATTTCAAGTACCAGATCTTGATAGATTGTTGCATTTTAGTACCCTTCTTATATATCTTATTCTTCTTATTGGAAAGCACTCATGCTGTTAATATTGTTTTTTCATAACCGAGAAATCCCCGTGAATCTGTGGCGCATAGTTCAAAACTTGGAGGATATGGGGCCGCCCCTCTCATAGCATTTTCTAAGTAACAGGTTAAGGGCCATCTTTCCCATGACAACATCAGTTATCACCATGAATAGTAACTCACGATTCTCCACTGACAATGAATAAAGAGACACCTTTATTGGATAACTACAAAGAAAATAGATCTATCCGCTCAATTTCTTTTACCTTAAAAGGTCTGCCTTTCCCACCCACTCTTTCGGTTTTGTATGAGAACAAGGTTATTCAAGCTCGTTGATGGTGTCAAAAAATTGAGGGGAGACAGCTGCTATCTGAACTTTTTATTTAATGAGACACCTCTGTTTAGGGTGAAACTATTTGAGATGGCAAAGATATCTAAGCAGAAAACAAGCAATAACCATACCAGCATAAGTGAGGTTTATAGAAATGTAGCTCTTTGGTGGATGAAGTCCCAAATTTTATATCCTATTTCAACTGCTGAGCAAGTGAGAATAAAGGACCAAACACCCTTCCCCTCCCCCTCCCCCTCCCCCTCCCCCTCCCCCTCCCCCAACACCACCCCCTAAGCAGGACAATGTGGAATATCTGAGTGAAGTCATATACTCACTGACAATACCTTGTATATCTCTGTTCATAGAAGTTCAAGAAGAGAAGGGTAGAATTTAGTGGTAATGTGTTAATCAAGGTAAGAGACGGGAGAAGAATTAGTTTTTGGGGATACAGGTGGTTTGGGGACTACACTTTGAAAGACGATTTCCCAGACATTTAAATAGTATCATGCCAAAAGTAGTTGACAGTCTATCAGATCCAGAAGATACAAAATGGTGTGTCTTTTTGGAATTTGAGGTTTTCCAATGATTGTTAGACTTGCTTCACTAACAATGTTTGCTTTTTGGTTAAATCATTTTATGAAAAGCTTTTGGAGAAAGGTCTGTGTTTTGACTTGGTTAGCAGCTAGAGGGGTGATTTTGACGGCCGAGAACCATAGGAAGCAGAAGGTCACTTATATCAGTTGGTGCTCTCCATGTGCAAGGAGGCGGGTGAGGATGTCTATCATCTCCTTCTTCATTGTAGTTTTGCCGAGGTTTTCGTTGGAAATTATCAATTGGCTTGGCAAGCGACGCCAAACACCGTAAAAGAGTTAATGCTCAGTTGGAATTTGTATTAGAAGGAGATGAAGCTATGCGGGGAACCTGACTCCTTTAGCACTTATTTGGAGAGAAATAAACATGAAAGATTTTGAACGGGCAGAGGTGAATTTCGTTCAGTATCAACTATCAAGGATATAAACTGCCACACAAATGAATTCATCGGTATCTTTTTAATAAATCCAACAGAAACAGATTCAACCACTACTGCTAATAAAATTATAATATTTGGCAGATTTTCAATAATACAAAAGAGAGCCAGAAAGCCAAAGAACGTTGGAGTAATTCTTAATGATGTGAAACATGAAACTGATCAAATGAAATATTATCCGCTTGTACTCATACTACGGAACTAGATTGATACACAAACAGAACATCAAACAAAAGCAACTTATCAGTACCTTGATAGAAACCTTGGTCTTTACTTGAGTTTCCAAAGCTTCAGTCATTGACTGCAACCAATGCAACACCATAAAATAAATATAGCCTAAATCCAAAAAAAGTGAAAATAAAAAAGTAGCTGCTACTGTTATTCAATATTCTAGAACTTGATTATCTGTGTGATAAATGCATTTACAACACACATATCATGGCCAGTATACGCTTAAAATGCACTAATAACAAGGTAAGATAGAGTACTTGGGCATCAGAGCGGACCCATTTTGGACCACATTCATAAACAATTTTCCATAAAACATATTTTTATCTTTAAAAATTTGCATCCGGTGACACAGAATAGCTGTGGAAGCAATGATGTCCCACAATCTCTAGCAGTCTAGCTTAAAGTGCTGGAGACTAAATGCATGGAAGGATGTAGTCCTTGGGCAGTGGGTCCAGGCACAAGGGCGGATATACACCCAATAGCTTGGACGCAAACTGTGTACACATGTTAAAAACTCCACAAAATATGTACATATATGTTGAACCCGGTAATTCAAGTGGTCAATCAGTTGCGTAGCATCCCAAACCCATAAGGTATGAATCATTAATCAGCCTTTTTTCGGGCCTATTGCACTTGACTCAAACCATATACATAGTTGAACAAATTCTTAAAAAAAGTTAGTTTTATTTTTAAATCCGCACGTAGTGACACAAAAACAAAATTAGTGGATGCAGCTTAACATCCTTGATCCGACTCTTACTATGGCTTGAACCATATATCCAAACTTGAACAGTTCTAAAAAGACATGTACAAACAGACATCATTATAATAGCACCTCACTAACACAACCTAGTTCTGTTTGGAACCGATTTCTCATGTTATGTTGCATTATGTGTTTTCAATAACATCTCGCTATAGCAGCTAAAAATCTTCCGCCCCCATTACAATAATAGCACCTCACAATAACAACACATAGTTTTTCTTGGAACCAATTTCTCATGTTATATTATATCAGTTGTTCCTTATAACAGCAGCTAAACAATTTCCAAACAAACGACCCATTATAAAGAGGTCTAACTGTATATTTTTACACAAACTAATAGCGGGATTCAGTAACACATCAACAACTACAAACTTAAAATCCTGGATCCGTCTCTGACTTAAAAAAACACAGACCTCATTGAATTGAACGAGAACTTGAATGGCATATTATGTTACATATTCATAACAGCATCTCGATATAACAGCTAAACAATTCCCAAACAAACGACCCATTATAGAGAGGTCTAACGGTATATTTTTACACAAACTAATAGCGGGACCCAGTGACACATAAGCACCTACTAACTTAAAATCCTCGATCCGTCTCTGACTAAAAAAGAAACAGACCTCATTGAATTGAACGAGAACTTGAATGGCGAGCTATATCAGATGTTTCTTATAACAACATCTCGCTATAGCAGCTAAAATATTTCCAAACAAACACCCCCATTATAGAGAGGTCTAACTGTACATATATATTCTAAGCTTGTATCCACGTGCACAAAATAATAGAGGGACCCAGTGACACATCAACGACTACCAACTTAAAATCCTGGATCCGTCTCTGACTGGAAAAAAGCACAGACCTTATCGAATAGAACGTGCACTTGAATGGCATATTATGTTACATATTCCCTATAACAGCATCTCGATATAACAACTAAACAATTTCCACTAAACAAATTCTGAACAAACGACCCATTATAAAGATGTCTGACTGTATCCACGTGCACAAAATAATAGAGGGACCCAGTGACACATCAACAACTACCAACTTAAAATCCTGGAACCGTCTCTGACTGGAAAAAAGCACAGACCTTATCGAATAGAACGTGCACTTGAATGGCATATTATGTTACATATTCCCTATAACAGCATCTCGATATAACAACTAAACAATTTCCACTAAACAAATTCTGAACAAACGACCCATTATAAAGATGTCTGACTGTATACACGTGCACAAAATAATAACGAGCCTAGTGACACATCAACAACTACCAACTTAAAATCCTGGAACCGTCTCTGACTGGAAAAAAGCACAGACCTTATCGAATAGAACGTGCACTTGAATGGCATATTATGCTACATATTCCCTATAACAGCATCTCGATATAACAACTAAACAATTTCCACTAAACAATTTCTGAACAAACGACCCATTATAAAGATGTCTAACTGTATTCACGCGCACAAAATAATAGCGGGGCATAGTGACACATCAACAACTACTAACTTAAAATCCTGGAACCGTCTCTGACTGGAAAAAAGCACAGACCTTATCGAATAGAACGTGCACTTGAATGGCATATTATGTTACATATTCCCTATAACAGTATCTCGATATAACAACTAAACAATTTCCACTAAACAATTTCTGAACAAACGACCCATTATAAAGATGTCTAACTGTATTCACGCGCACAAAATAATAGTGGGGCATAGTGACACATCAACAACTACTAACTTAAAATCCTGGAACCGTCTCTGACTGGAAAAAAGCACAGACCTTATCGAATAGAACGTGCACTTGAATGGCATATTATGTTACATATTCCCTATAACAGTATCTCGATATAACAACTAAACAATTTCCACTAAACAATTTCTGAACAAACGACCCATTATAAAGATGTCTAACTGTATTCACGTGCACAAAATAATAGCGGGGCATAGTGACACATCAACAACTGCTAACTTAAAATCCTGGATCCATCTCTGACTGAAAAAAAATACAGACCTTATCGAATTGAACGAGAACTTGAATGGCGAGCTCGGGGCTAAGAATACCATTAGAGACCATCTCATCAAGTGTTTCAGTTAAACACATCCCAATTGTTGACCTCCTGTATAGCTCAAATGTTGCCATTTTATTATTTCAAGATCTACAAAAAAAATTAAAAAATAAATCATCAATTATAAATTAAAACACAGAATAATTAATTAGTAAATTGAATTCAAATTAATTAATTAATTAATTATGAAATTGAGAGAATTTTACAATGGAGAGGAGTTTTGGATTTGTTGTTGTAAAGAGAGGGAATGAAATTGGGGGTTTTTATACCCTAATATTTGTAGCCCATGGGTTATATAGGTGACCGCTTGAATCCTGAAACTATTGAAATTACTAAACTACCCTTTGCTCTATATTTTCTTTTTTTTTTCTTTTATTATATGGTTTATAATTATTCTCGAATTGGAATTATGTTAGCACTCAAGGGCAAAGATGAGACTTTTCTAATTATTTTATGGAGTTTATTGGACGAAAGTTTAATGAATGGTAAAGTTGCTTAGTAGTATAAAAGAATGGAGTAAAAATTTCGTGTAGGACCTGTTTGGCACGCGCTAATTGATTTGTAGCCATCAAAAACAAATTCGCTAAGAAATAGCCACATCCGGACAAATTCCAGTATAAATACTGGAGCTTTGAACAAGTTTTGTTCAAACTTCCAGTATTTATACTGGGGGAAGCTTCAGTAAACTAGCCCCAGTATAAATATACTGGGGCTTTGAACAAAACTTGTTCAAAGCCCCAGCATTTTGTTATGGGACTTTGTATAAAGCTTCAGTCCCATAACAAAATAATAGGATTTATCCCTTTGATGAGACCTTTGTTATGAGAATAAATCCCATTATTTTGCTATGGGATAAAGTCCCGTAACAAAATAATGGGACCTTTGAACATGTTAGTTTGTTCAAAGGTCCCATTATTTTGTTATGGGATTATTTTGTTATGGACCTTTGAACAAGCTTCAGTCCCATAACAAAATACTGGGGCTTTGAACAAGTAAAACTCGTCGACGCCGTCAAGTTTCTTGCCGACGTGGACGAGCTGGACGAAGAGGACCGAATCCCCACTCTCATTCCTCTCGCACCTGGTCTAGAATCTCTTAGGTCGATATCCAGTAGCAGCGGAGGGAGAAGATCGGTAGTAGAAGGTAACGAACTAGTGAACACTTTGCTGAGGAACGAAGCTTCGTCCCAGTATTTTGTTATGGGACTAGTCTGGGGTGTTTTTCCAACGCTAATGGAGCTTAAGTGTGCGCGCAAATTTTTGGCTATTCTTCAGTGAATTTTGAAACGGTGGATAGTTCCCAATGAGCGCGTCCAAAAATAGCTAGTTATCAAAATTTCACAAGAATAGAAGCATAATTTTGACTTTCTTTACTTTTTGTAATTATAACTCCTATGTGAAAATTCCGAAGTACCTTTGAAGAAGATTAAATTCTACGATACATCTTATATAGAGTAGTTATTTTCAATATTTTTCTCAAAAAAAGGAAAAGAGTAAATGATTATAGTTATTAGATATACATAATCTTGCTATCTCCAATAATTGATTATTGTACTTAAGAGGTAGCAAATATTTGAAGACGGATTTTGGTTAAGGGGGCCAAATTGAATGTTGCTAATACTTGAAAACGAAAAAAAAAAGTTTTGCTTAAGGGGCCAAATGGAATGTTGGTAATGGAAGTCGAGTAAAATTTTGGCTCGATTGGTGGTGTGGTGAGGGGTCTTTGATAATGTTGTTTTTGCAGATACACTCACATGGAATGGTACATGCAAGTGAAAAATTTAGTACTAAATCGGCATATGATATTGCATGTGATAATGCACGTACCCAAACTGATCGAAGATGGAAAACTATATGGAAGCTACATGTCCCTAAGAAGATAAAATATTTTGTATGGGTTGTCCGGTATAATGGACTTATATCAAGTGAGCTTAGATTTTCCAGAATGATGATCGCCTCTCTAAAGTGCGAACGATGTGATAGTGATGTGGAGGACTCTTCACATATTCACATGATCCGCCTAAAATCGAAACAAATATGGGACAAGTTCTTGTCATCGACTGAGTTTGATGTTATGGCAGCTAAGCCAATGCTTGAGTGGCTTGATAATCTAATTGATAATGGGTGGCAATCACCATATAGAGTCACTCTTATGTTTTTAGTTATGTGATATATATGGAAAGAGCGTAATAGAAATGTGATTGCAAAAAAATTATTTTCCTACTTAACTCATATGCACCCAGATAGCAGAGTAAGCCCGCAAAATTATTGAAATTTTTTCCTAGTCCGATTCCTATTCCTAAACAAGCCAAATTAATAACTTGGTCTCCTCATTATGTAGGTAAGATAAAATTGAACAGTAACGGTAGTGTCAAGATGTCTTCTGGAGATGCTCTTTTTGGAGGGATCTTCAGAGATGATCAGGGAAAGTGGTTGTTAGGATACTCCGGTAAGGTGAAGCCCGCATCAAGTCTAACGGTTGAACTGTAGAGCATAAAAAAGGGTTAAAGATTGCAATACAAATGGATTACGATGCAGCTGAAGCGGAAATAAATTGCCTAATTGCGGTCAAGCTTATCAATGAAGACGGCATCCAATATCATCCGCTTAGACCGATTATTGAAAATTGCAGATATCTATTGCAAGTTAACAAGGCAACACTTAGAAATGTTTGGCGGGAGGCAAACCAGTGCGCTGATTATCTCGCTAATGAAGGGCATCAACATGAAGAAGCGCGCGTTAATATTATGGAGTAACACTTTCAAAGGCATGCATGGAATTTTTTCTCTTAGCAGACTTAAGTCAAATAGCTTATGAATGTGTTTAGTATCTTTGTTTAATTTTTCCAATGTACCAAAAAAGAAAGAAGATGAATTTGACTTCCATCCATTACATTATGTTTCCATTTCGCTAAGTTCCCTTTGGATTGATGACATTTACCCCCTTCAAAATTAATGCTTTAGATCTAATCAATTATATTATAAATGACTTAAAAATAAATCATAAGTATAAAACATACTTATCACTTATCAGTGATCACCCAAAGACTAAAGAGAACTTTTAGAAAAATGAATCTTAAATCCAGATTCTATCAAGTTGTTTCCTCTACTGCATAAATACACTCCAGAAATATTAAAATACGCTACTAAGTGAAGATTAACTCAAAAATACCAAAACAAAAAAATATAATGTAAACAGATTATGTTCTTATAGCTGCAACTTGCACAAAATGGCTTCATTCTTAAATTGAAACAACTGATCATTTTGGCGTAAATAGAAGCTATATCGACGATCAACCTTGCTTGAGGGTACTTGTTTACTTCTTGAAATAAAATATCCTGCAAGTAATAAATAAAATCATATACGATTAACCAAGTATGCAATAAAATATTTCATGTGCGAGGTATTACTTGTAATAAGAGAATAAACATGAGATATATCAAAAAGAAAATATGTTCACTAACTCGAGGACATGGTACTTAGAGACCTACAAGGTGACTTACATGAGGAGATACTGGTGATTGAATCTTATTATTCGTCTTGGCCTTTTCCATAAAACTCTTTGGTCGAATATTGGAGCGGCGTAGGCGTCTTCTTCTTCAACCCTGTCACCTTTGTGACATTTTCATCATCAACAAATATTATATCATCATGAATAACACTGCTTGGAATAGATAGATTTTCCTGAGATTCGTGTCTTTTACTTATTTCATTCAACTTTGCAATCAACTCATTGGCAAACTTTACAGCCAGTTGATATCCTTCTCTAGATTTTGAAGCTTCAATTGCAATTTGGTGAAAAATTTGGCATAAATGTCTATACCTTGTACTAACTTCAACTTTTTGATCACTTTCATTAGTTAATACTGTTGAGGAGTGTGGATGACATGGCAGCTTGTGTGGCAGCTGTGCACACATGTCAGCTGCCAATTGGATGCGACACCTCATTAGTTGTTAGCATAGTTAGTTGTTAGCTAGGAGTTAACTTAATCAAATAGTTAGTTAGTCACTATAAATATCCTAGCTAGGAGTAGTAATAGTTAGTTAGCTTATTTTCTACTCAATGTAATAATCAGTTACAATTTTCTCTCTCTAAAACTTCCCCAATCGATCTTCTTAGCTCAATGGATTCCTGAATTTGACATGGTATCAGAGCCGCAAATCGAGTCTAGAATCTCTTAGCAGAAAGCATAAGAAGATTCATACGATTCAGCTAAGTTCTTTCTTCAATCTCTGCAAATTTTTTGGAACAATTTTTGATTCCAGTTTCTTTTGTGAATCTCCTGCAATCTTGCCCTAATTCCTGAACCTAGATCTGGTATAAACCATGGCTAATGTAGTTGAAAACAGTACGACTAGAGAATCTATCGTTGATCACAATCATCCATTATACCTGCATGCCTCAGATGCACCTGGATCACTTACAGTAGGTATTAAGCTCAGAGGAATGGAGAACTATACACTGTGGAGCCGGGCAATGAAGGTGGCACTGTTAGGGAAGAACAAATTAGGTTTCGTAGATGGAACTGTTAAGAAGAATGCTTATGGAGATGCTTTACACCATCAATGGGAGAGGTGTAACGCGATAGTACTATCCTGGCTTATGAGTAATGTTGCTAGTGAACTGCTTAGTGGGATATTATTTCGATCTGATGCACATTTGGTGTGGAAAGACTTGAAGGCACGATTTGATAAAGTGAATGGAACAAGGATTTTCCACTTACATAGGGAAATAGCTACCTTGACCCAGGGAGTCTCTTCAATAGCAGTGTACTACTCTAAGTTGAGGGATTTGTGGGATGAGTATGATTCAATCATCCCACCTCCATCATGTGGTTGTGAGACATCTAAGGATTTCATGGAACACTTGGAAAATCAGAAGTTATTGCAGTTTTTAATGGGTCTAAATGATGGTTATACCCAGGCTAGGAGTCAGCTCCTCTTAATGACTCCAATGCCTAACATTAACCAGGCATATGCTATGCTTATGCAAGATGAAGACCAGAGGCAGATCTCTGGAGAGGGCTATGTGACTACAGATAATAAGATGGATCCCACTGCACTATACACTCAGAACATACCTAGGTATAACAATTCTACTCAGAAGAAGAATTACAACAAATACTGTGATCATTGCAATAAGCAAGGACATACCAGGGAAGAATGCTTTAAGCTAAGAACCTGTGACCACTGTGGCAAGGTTGGGCACATTAAGAAGGATTGTTTTCAACTGAAACAGCAGGGAAGTTATCAGAAACCTC
This sequence comes from Petunia x hybrida, assembly GCA_037355625.1. Classification (NCBI taxonomy): domain Eukaryota; kingdom Viridiplantae; phylum Streptophyta; class Magnoliopsida; order Solanales; family Solanaceae; genus Petunia; species Petunia x hybrida. Next base: position 5,014,157 of record JBBBVM010000048.1, on the reverse strand, counting down.
AGCAGCAAGGGTTTAGGTCACAAAATAGGGCTAATGCAGTAGTTACCCATGGAGAGGGACAGGGACAGCAGATACAGGAGTTGCCTGCTCAGATGCAGAATATAGCACCAGTCTTGACACAGTCTCAATATGAACAGATCATTGCAATGTTGAACAGTTCTACTATTACTGGACCTAAAGCTAACATGGCAGGTAATCTCACTACACATCTAGACAGTAAGGTACAGTGGATAGTAGACACAGGAGCAACTAATCATATGACTGGGCATAAATCACTCTTACATGATGCTGTGGTGATAGAAAATGCAGGGAGAGTCCAGCTGCCTACAGGTGATTCAGCTCAGGTCACACACATTGGGAATTCTAGTCTTACAGGAGGTGATGTATTGGAAAGTGTTTTGTGTGTGCCAGCATTCAAGTTCAACCTCTTGTCAGTATCTAAGCTAGCAAGAGACTTGAATTGTTGTGTCACATTTTACCCAAAATTATGTGTTTTTCAGGACCTCTCTACTGGGAAGGTGAGGCAGATTGATAAAGAACATGGAGGGCTATACATAGTAGAGGCAGGTAAAAACAATAAGTTCACTAAGGTTGACCTTGACACCAAGTCATTCACAGCAGTACAGAAGACAGAAAATGCTGATATCTGGCATCAAAGGATGGGACATGTCCCCATGGCAGTGTTGAGAAAGCTGGACAGATTCAAGAGTGCAAGTAGATTTTGCATTGATCATTGTCATGTTTGCCCTCTAGCTAGGCAGTGTAGATTACCCTTTCCTCAAAGCACTAGTAGATCTACTACCATGTTGCAGTTAGTTCATATGGATGTATGGGGACCTTATAAGGTTGCAACACATCAAGGAATGAAATACTATCTCACATTAGTTGATGACTATACCAGGTGGACTTGGTTATTTCTGTTGAAGTTGAAGTCTGATGTCATTATTGTTCTCAAGAATTTTCTTAGACTAGCAAACACACAGTATGGGAGACAGGTTAAAGTCATCAGAACAGATAATGGTTCTGAATTCTTTAATGTTCACTGCACTGAACTATTTCAGCAATATGGGATTCTCCATCAAAGTTCATGCCCCTATACACCCCAGCAGAATGGGGTGGTAGAAAGGAGGCACAAACACATACTTGAAACTGCAAGAGCAATCAAGTTTCAAGGCAGCTTGCCAGCTCACTTCTGGGGTGAATGTGTTGAAGCAGCTGTGTACATCATTAATAGAATTCCATCTACAATATTGGGGAACAAGTCCCCATTTGAGCTGGTCTATGGCCATGAGGCAAGACTGGACCGCATGAGGGTCATAGGATGCTTATGTTATGGAACAACACTGGTCAGACAAGATAAGTTTGCTCCCAGAGCAATTAGAGCTGTTCTGTTAGGCTATGGCTCTACTCAGAAGGGGTACAAGCTATATGATTTAGAAACCAGGAGAATTTTTATCACAAGGGATGTGCAATTCCATGAACACATCTTCCCTTTTAAGAAGCAGAACAGATTGGATGCCACCATCTCAGAATACATGCAGTAGTTCCAGCAGGATCCTGTGCCTCACCTCAATGACACTTCAAGTGCAGTTCCTTATGATGACACACCACCAGTAGTACCCACAGATATGGAGCATAGCATGCTTGAAGCAACAACTGTTGAGGAAGCTCATACAAATGATGACATACCATCAGGACACCCTGACCAAGAGCACATTGATCAAGTGCCTGATCACTGTGTGCAGAATCAACAAAGGAAGCCTAGTAGAGTCTCCAGACCACCAATATGGTTGAGGGATTATGTGAGACCTGATAAGAAAGCTGATGCAGCTGGAACATCCTGCTTGTTCTCTATTGCAGATGTGCTGGATTATGATAACCTTTCTGTTAAATATCAAAGTTACATCACTAAGTTCTCAGAGGAAGTAGAACCAAGAAGTTATAAGGAGGCAGCTCAAGACACTAGATGGGTAGAAGCTATGAAAACAGAAATCAAGGCTTTGGAGGAAAATAAAACCTGGACAATAGTGCCTTTGCCTGAGGGGAAAAGGGCTATAGGCTGCAAATGGGTGTATAAAATTAAGTACAAGGCCAGTGGTGAGGTGGAAAGATTTAAGGCTAGACTTGTGGCAAAAGGCTACAGTCAGACAGAAGGCCTTGATTACCAGGAAACCTTCTCACCGGTGGTGAAAATGGTGACTGTCAGAACTGTGATTTCCATAGCTGCAGCAAGACATTGGGACATCCATCAAATGGATGTATATAATGCATTCTTACAGGGGGATCTACATGAAGAGGTATATATGGAGTTGCCACAGGGTTTCAACTGTACAGGAAGCAAAACACAAGTCTGCAGGTTGCTCAAGTCTCTCTATGGACTGAAGCAAGCTTCCAGACAGTGGAATATCAAATTGACTTCAGCATTGCTCAGATCAGGCTTCAGTCAGAGTCACCTTGACTATTCACTATTCACTAGGAGGACAGGGGGGCACATTGTCATTGTCCTAGTCTATGTGGATGACTTATTAATCACTGGTAGTGATGTACAGCTGATTCTGGAGACCAAGAAGATCCTGCATACCAGCTTCAAGATTAAAGACCTTGGTCCACTCAGATACTTTCTTGGAATAGAATTTGCCAGAAGCTCAGAAGGAATACTGATGCATCAGAGAAAGTACTCTCTTGAGCTCATCTCAGAAGTAGGCCTAGCTGGTGCAAAGCCAGCACACTTCCCCATTGAGCCTAATCAGAGGTTGACTACTCTAGAGTATGATCAGCATTTGCGTTTACATGGTGACAAGCCACTGCCTGATCCAAGTGGCTATCAGAAGCTTGTGGGCAAGTTGTTGTACCTGACTATCACCAGACCAGATATATCATTCTCAGTTCAGTGCTTAAGTCAGTTTATGCATGCACCAAAGCAATCTCACATGGATGCAGCATTAAGGGTGGTCAGGTACCTAAAGCAAGCACCAGGACTGGGTATTATGATGTCAGCTGTGAATGATGGGAAGCTTAGAGCATATTGTGATGCAGACTGGGCTTCCTGCCCCAATACAAGAAGATCCATTACAGGTTATTTGGTCAAATTTGGCAGCTCCATCATCTCTTGGAGGTCCAAGAAGCAGGATACTATCTCTAGAAGCTCCACAGAGGCTGAATATAGGAGTCTAGCCTCTACAGTGGCAGAACTTGTTTGGCTGGTGGGATTATTCAGGGAACTGGGTGTCAAAGTAACATTGCCTGTGTCTTTGCATTGTGACAGCAAATCAGCTCTGCAAATTGCAGCAAATCCAGTGTTCCATGAGAGGACAAAACACATCGACATAGATTGCCATTTTATCCGAGAGAAGATTCACCTAGGCTTGATTCAGACTCTATACTTGGGCACCTCAGAGCAGCCAGCTGACATTCTTACTAAGGGCCTTCACAGGTTGCAGCATCATTACCTTGTCTCCAAGCTAGGTATGAAGAACATCTTCATACCTCCTAGCTTGAGGGGGGGTGTTGAGGAGTGTGGATGACATGGCAGCTTGTGTGGCAGCTGTGCACACATGTCAGCTGCCAATTGGATGCGACACCTCATTAGTTGTTAGCATAGTTAGTTGTTAGCTAGGAGTTAACTTAATCAAATAGTTAGTTAGTCACTATAAATATCCTAGCTAGGAGTAGTAATAGTTAGTTAGCTTATTTTCTACTCAATGTAATAATCAGTTACAATTTTCTCTCTCTAAAACTTCCCCAATCGATCTTCTTAGCTCAATGGATTCCTGAATTTGACAAATACGTTTATCTCCATTCCAATCAACTTAGGAACATCATTTGGAATCTTATTCATTACATTCGACGTGTCCAGTGTTGGATGAATAAAAGGATGATTATGCTTCTCCTCAAATGAAGTCACATAAAACTTCCCATTTGATTGACGACCGACAACCATATGAGCTAAACAACCCGTCCTAGTTTCCTTTCTAAGTTTCTTGACCATCACATCTCGCTTGTCCTTTCCTTTAAAACCTTCTTTACAACATGTAAATTTTCTCGAGGTAACATATCCATAGACTTTACTTTTGTTAGCATATTCCTTTCTAACACTAAACCCAATTATAGCAGCATATTCTTTGTAATATTCATATGCATGCTCATCTGAATCAAATTCCATCCCAAGTTTTATCGGCTCAAACGAATAAGCACCATCCACATGTTCATTTTGAGATGTGGTCTCCATAACTCTACAATTAAAAATGAGAAAGTGACACAATTGTCATAATACAAAACTTGAAAATTACTTGCTATCTTGCTAAAGCATATTTTTTTTAATTTTAGTAACCATTTTTGTTAGTAAGTAACACATAAAACTTTGACAACAGCTGCTGAAAAATACATTCTTAGACTAACTTATATGATTACCTAATTTTTTATGTTATTAATGTCAATTTACAGCTTTAACAGTTCCAGCGAAAAAAAATATATATCAAATTCAACACATCACAAACAATGGTATACAAATTTTTTTATTTGAACATTGCCTCAAATAGAGGCGGAGTCAAATTTTGAAGTTTATGGATTCATAAAAAAAGCAGCCCGCTGCACAAAGCATCCCGCGTTCGCAGGGTTCGAGAAAGGGCCCACCCCAAAGGGTGTAATGTACTCAGCCTAATCTTATGCAAGCATAAGTGGTTGTTTCCAAGGCTGAACCCGTGACCTAAAGACAACTTTACCGGTTCTAAATTAGTAATATGCACATATTAAATAAATTATCTAAATATATGAGTTAAAACAAAGTTAGTGGGTTCGGCCGAATCCGATTCAATATAAAACATGGATGAAAAGAACCTGGCAAGAATCAGTTGCTCTCTTCTTGATTCCTTGTTCTCTATTGTTTCATCTTCTTGTGTTTAAAGTGTTTTTTTTTTTCCTCTCTTTATTTTTGATCTAAAAATGGTCTTTAGAAGATTGCTTTACATGGTAAAAAATAAAAAATATTCTCCCTTTCCAAGATTTTCGGTTTGAGAGCAAACAATTTTTGGCGGGAAGGAGATTAAATAGAATTAAGAAGAAAATATTTTGTGAAACTAATCATGGTTAGGATCTTGATTTAACTAGCAAAATCTTAATCTTTTATTTAAGGAAAAAAGGTAGTAGTAATTTACTTATTAAGGAACACTTGATATAAAGTCAAATCCATTAATAAGAATTTGATGAGTCACACAAGTAAATGATGTGATCTTATAATCTTTTTTGCATATAGTACTGCTTTTATTGTCTCCCATTAGATGTTTCGTACTCATTCTGGGTCCGATTAATCCGAATTCACGTTGCAAAGTCTCATTAAGGGAGGTAAATTGCTCACCACCAAAGGCGACTCCATTCTCAAGCTCCAACTTAAGACCTTTGATTAAGTATGGATAAATACTTACCACTCCATCACAACAACATTTGATGGTTATGAAATAAACATTTCTTAACCAAAACCACCAAAAGACAATTATATCTTAGATTGTTTAATTTTTGTGAAAAGAACTGTTGGAATTGAGAGAGCTAATAGAGAGTTGAGATTGAAACTTGTTTTGATTAGCTATTTAAGACGGAACTTCCAATATGCACGACATAAAGACGTTGCCAATTTGGTGCAAACTTGCCCTTAGTTGTTGCAACTCCCTGACTTCGGCAAAGCATTCGAAGGCGAGTGTGATGCGTCCGGAGTTGGGATTGGAGGAGTGCTTATGCAAGAATCGAAGCCGATCGCTTACTTCATCGAAAAGCTTAAGGGTGCAACCTTGAATTACTCTACCTATGACAAGGAGTTGTATGCCCTCGTTCGAGCACTCGCCCATTGGCAACATTATTTGTGGCCTCGAGAGTTTGTGATTAAAAGTGATCATGAATCTTTGAAGTATCTCCGAGGTCAGGAGAAATTGAACCGAAGGCATGCCAAGTGGGTTGAATTCATTGAAAGTTTTCCCTATGTAATTCACTGCATTTCCAATATATAAGCCATGTCTTACAAATGTGAAAATGCTATAGAATGTATGATCTTTTTTCCAATGCAGTATCAAGTGGCAACAAATGAGTTAACAAGTCCTACTAGGATTTCTTTGTCGAACTATCAAAGTTTTTCACTCTAGCACGAGGGACCTTCCAAGCGAATGTAGTCATACATAATCCCTTGGAAAGGGCTGGCAGTCTTTGTTTGTGTCAAAAATATGGTGTTTTCTCCTTCCAGAAGTAGAGAACTAGGTATTGTCACATTGAACAACCAATAGATCCCATGAACAGCATGTCTTGCAATTGCATTGTCTCCTCCGATTTCTCCAGTAGAAAGTAAGGGAGGATCTGTTGTTGGATCATTGATCCGAACCTTTCACAAAACGTTTCAGCTCTTGTTAGTCTTCCACTAATTAAGTAGCAACAGGAATTTACTAGGTGAGACACAACGTATGCCAAGAAGTTAAATTCATGTTCATTTTATGTAAAGAAGTATTAATATGATACCTGCAATTCAGCATGATTGGCAGCTGCAAGTGCTATGCGCAATGTGTATGTTCCAACTTGATCTACGTTATCAATCTTGAACTTGATTTGCCATGTAGTACTTTGATATGCATTGTCGCCTATCTTCCTAGATATCAAGTATTGACACAACAGAGTTTCGGCTATTACTGGATATTTGAGAGTCTAAAGGAAGTCACCAGTATTATTTTCACCTAGTGGATCTCATGAAAAATCAATTTCTTATTCTCTAGTACAACTCAAAATATGAGTGGCTTCGAAAACATATGGAGTATTAGACAAAGCAATGTTGGTATATGAAGGAATTGTCACCTGTTAACCTGAGCGAAGAACCAGTCTTTCTGATAGTCACTAACTCCAACTGTGTAGACTAAATCTTTATCAGGATATAACTCTGCATATCTCTCCCACAAACCATACTGCCTAAATCTGTGAAAAAATTTAAAAAAATTCTGTGAATTATCATGTGTACAGCAGTAGGGAAACAATAACAGAAGTACTCCTTAAAGGTCTTTAATGTGGTATTCTCTCATGTCGTCCGAAATCTGAAATATGAGTAGAAGTAAAGGGAAACTGATTCAAATTAGCACTGAATGTAATAAACTATGTTGCTCAGATCCTTCAGAGCTGATGCCGAGTGTGTGTTGGATCCTCCAATAGTTATTTAGTTTTGGAGGATCTGACATGGGTACCGCATTTTGGAGTATCTGAGCAACAGAGGTTCTAAGGACATTTATATAAGTAAATCTATATTCAATTATTGCTCCTTGAACATTTAGTGTGTTTGAATTTATGAAGTTGGTCAGGAAGCTCACTTGTCTTGATTTATGTAAAGTTTGTTAACATATCTCGGGTTTGGATCAGGAATATAAAATTCTGCTGCAGAGCGATCAGGGATACCGATCTCCCACAAGGTAGGACCATCTCTTGGAGGTTCATAAACAAGCTCACCCAGCTCAATATCACAACCTGCATAAATATTAATGCTAATGGGTTAGAACCTTCAATAAGCAGAAACTTTCTGAATAGATTCTAATCGAAAATGCTGCTACTTAGTAGGACCTGCTGTTATAGTTATAACAAGTTCATACTTGTAATCTCCAATAAATCCAGGTACCAATGCATAGAGACTATACGACCCTGCACGTATGTTCTTAATGACAAAGTAGCCATCTTCATCTGTTGTAGTCCAAAATTGGTAACCCTGGTAAAAAGGCAATATGGATAGCATATATATTAATGGTTTTGACTGGTTCAGAAAGATAGCAGGTCAGATGAGCTTGTTTAGTTGAACTGAAGTGCTTTTCCTGCTTAGTTTAGAGTGGAGGAGAAAATTACCTTATTTTCTCTTTGCCACGATCCAGCGTCTCCTGGGGCTGCTAGTCCTACATATGCACCTTTCCCAGGTATACATTCGCTGCTTAAGTATCTGATCACAGGATCATAAGTTTCAATTGGCAACACGACCGTTGTTCAACCTAGAATTGCATAAAAGACGAGAGGAAGATACCTGTCTTGTACTAACAATCGACCTTTGACTATGCCTCTTTGACCACAGTTAGGAAATTCATCAGAAGTTGGGAAACTGTATGGCCAGGATTGGACTTCTTTGTTCATCTGAAATAGTACAATGTAGGATTATGTCAGTAGTTAAGAACTGAAGTATACTGCTTTACTGTTTGGGCTCAACCTTCTAGCTTCTCTGTGCCCCTAACCTGTCTTTTTGCGTCATCCCAAAGCGATAGAGCCTTTTCTTTGTCTGATACAGAATTAAAATATGTGAACACGGGGCCGAGGACTTTCTTCCATTCCTCCCCAGGCTCAAATTTTACCAGTAGATCTGGACCAGCATAGTGAGAAGTTAGAAATATCTGCACACAAATCTTAGGAAATTACTTTGTGGGAAGTAATAGTTCGAAGGAGTCGTACTAGTTAGACTAGAGAAAGTTCACTATGTGATTGTGTTCATTTAAACTAATATATGGATTTGATTTCTGGCCAACCTCTATGGTAGAAAAACTTGGAGGATGTTAAGGATTAAAAACAACTCAATGCATATATTTCACCGAAACCAACAACAAGAAGAAACCCAGTGAAATCATTTCACTGCTGGAGTCTGGGGAGGGTGAGGTATACACAAGACTTTTCACTGAAACCATGCCTAAAGCTATCTGTCTCTAATTGATAAGTAGCAAAAATGAGTATGTTAACCACTTACAGCAAGGGTGGTCGGGTTCACATGGGAGGTTAGATCTTGTTTGAAGGGCCCTCCTGTCCGAAATTCATTGCTAGGAGTGATTTGCCAAAACCCCACAGGAGGGTCAAAACATATCCATCCATGCACTTGATTATCTTTGTTTTCAAGTGAATACTGATATTTGTCATCCACCTGCACTTGAGGATTTAAAGGAGACACTAAATTAAGCAAACTACAAACTCTAATCTCCGATGCAGACGTATTAAATGCTGTAATTCACAATAAGTATAATACCTCTCCTTTGAACTCAGGTTCTATGGGATCGACAAGGAGAACTGCTTCAGGATAGGCCAGCTGTTGGCCTCTCCCTGGAAGCCGGTCCTCTGCACTAGGCATAAATCTCTGTCTGTCGTCTGTTATGACCATGTAGTGAAACCTGGTAATGCCAAAAGGATATTAGGGAGTTCCTTCTTCTTTTCTATTTTCAGAATTCATTTTACAAGAATTAGACCATTCCATATCCTTAAGGAAACAACGCTCTAGCTTTACGAAAAACTTTCTGAAGAACTTTGAATGAAGCATTTTGGATTACAGCCAAAGAATTTTAACTTGACATTCTTATCTCCTCCTTTACATTTTTTCAACTCTTACATTAATGACTTTGCCATGATAGAATATTGAATAAAAGAAAGCATGACTATTGCAAATGAATCAAGTTTGTTCACTTCAACATGCCTTCATTTCAAGAAAACTAGTATGAAGATTCTTACTTCTCTTTATTGAGCATGAAGGCGATTCTGGTCGTGTTAAGGTTGAAAGCAGGCATGTCTTTCGTGTGCTCAAATATAGCATACGAGTAAAATCCTGGAACATCACGAAATACTACAAACCTGCAAACAAGTATGAATCCAAGCCGTTGATCATTTATGAGGAAATGTAATGGAAAATTACAAAAGAAAACTAGAATCTAAAGTTCAAGCAAGAACCTCCTATCAATAAACAAAGGAGCTTGTTCACCCTGGACTGCTGGACTCCACATTCTTGTGAATGAAAGCTCAATCTGCTCCTCATTTTCCACTATTACTTGCAAATTTGTCCCTTCTATTCTGCATTCATAACCGCGACAACAAAAAAAGGGCGATAAGGCAATCCATGTACTTCAACAGTTCTCTATAGTACCACAAGACAAGTTCAAGAACAGAATATAAGGATCAAAATACACAAACTTTTCAACTAAATATGAATTCCACCTGATATTTCTAAGCAATATTAAACTTCTTCTGTAGGAAAAAGACGAGGATGAGGAGTACATACGTGTCGAACTTTCCCCTTGTTTTTGTGGCACCGGCTTCGCTCCAATTAAGGTCCCAGAACCTGTTTGTAACAACAGCATACATAAATCAGTATCTATTCAACTATGGTTGCAACAAACAGGATTATCATCCTAATAATATGATAGAAAGGCATACTCAGATATTCTAGCAGATTTTATCCAAGATTTCTTTGATCATCAGAAAATACAACAAATTAAAAGACCTTACAATATTACCTAAGAACCAAGGAAGAGTTGTAATAAAACCTTTTATAGACTTACCCTCCATTTAAATCTTTGTTGTTTAGTTCCAACAAATTGTCAATTCCCTTGTACTTTATCCCTCTGATAATTCCCCCTGGATTTGTCCATGTTATTTCCACTACTCCATTGTTTATCACTACCTGCAAAATGACACACTCTTACAAAAATAATCAGTCTTTTCACATAGCCCCTCCCCCCCCCTCCCCCCCCCCCCCACAACCAAACAAAACCACTACCAGCAAGACAGAGGCTTTGTTTCAGGGACAATTTCTCAAAGGCAAGTAAAGATTAAAGCTAAGGCTTTTCTTGTGTCTAGGATCTATCGAAAACCGCCTCTCTACATCACTCAACTAGGGTAAGGTCTAGGCACACCTCACCCTCCCGAGACCCCACTTGTGGTATGACACTGATTATGTAGATGTTGTTGTAAGTGAACAAACTTGTAAAGATTAAAGCTAATTATTAAGTGGAGTATATGATTACCATCAAGAAACAAGAAAATTATTATGAACAGCCAAAGTTAATCAGTTCTAAAACACTTTTCTTGAGCCTAGAGTCTTTCGTAAACCGCCTCTCAACTAAGGGTAAGGTCTAGGTACACTTCACTCTTCCGAGTTTCAAGACCCCACTTATAGGATCACAAATTATGTAGATGTTGTTGTAAGTTCTAAAAAACACTACATGATTGAAAATTTTTAAAAAGCTAAAGCTTACATAGTCTTCTTGAGCATTTAGCAAGAGTCTTGCAGAAGACATTGATTCCCTAATGTAACAATATTTTCCTTCTGCTAGCAACTACCTGTGCTTGAACAAGAAATATACAAACATATCAATATACACATATAATGTAGTCTTACGAGACCGTCCCATTTTGTTTTTCATAGTTACGTAGATTAGGATATAAATTGTTTAAATAAAATTTATATAGATTACAACTCAAAATATTTAAAAGATATATATAAAAATTATGGTAAAAAATAAACACATGACATAAACTGTAGTCTCAAAACTGTAGTTACTTGGCTCCTAATGTCTAAGAATTTAAGTTATATATACTAATATCGGGTAAATTTTACGCCATAAGATTAAGTTGAGCTATAACAAAAATGAGCTGAAAATTAGAAGTGACTTATTATATCTAGATAAATTACAAAGTTAGCATAATTTTTTTTATATTATCAGTTTATATAATGTAAATCATTGTGTGTGAAAATGCAACGTGTCCATAATTGGAATATTTTTGAAAAGCAAAATATTGTATGAATGCTTAACGTAGAAGAGAATTCTGAAAATGATGCATGCTTGACCCTATCGTGACATTTTGTCCTATATTTCCTTAAAATAAATCTGTCAGTCATGTTATGTTGTGTCCTTTTCTTTTACCAGCATGTGGTGTTTTGTCTATTTACTGTTATCATTACCACTTTTATCATTACATTAAATGGTTATCTTTTTAAACTCTTCGTGTAGCTCTCAATTACTCCCTTCGTGCCCTTTTACCCCAATCGACATAATCTGATCACTTCCCTTCAACCCATTGAATCTCATCGATTCTCTTTGATTTTCTTCCGTAAATAATCATACTCTGATGCTGCTGTCAAATTTCTAAGGTCGGGGTCTAAAATTTGGTGGGTATTGGATCGTTTACACTCAAGTGTCGGGGTCCATTGGTGAAATTGTACTGTGGGTGACAAATATCAGTGATAGGTATGTTTGTTTTCATGAAATTCGTTGTTTAATTCAGTTATGGTTGTTTCGTTATTTTGGTTTAAAGTTAGTGTTTTTTCATTATTGTTCAATTAAATTTAGGGTTTTTTTTTTCTGGGGATTTTGGGGTTAAGCAAAACTTCTTTGTTTATTATGCAGATTAGTCATGGAAACTATAATAGTGGTTAGATTCCACCATGGGGGGACATTTGTCTTCAATGCACTACTAAAAAAACACAGTTTTCCGACCACCCAATCGGTCGTATATCGGTCGCCAAGTCGACCGATCGGCGACCGATACGGGTGGTCAGAGAATTAATGGTAGCAAAAAGCCCTGCGACCGAAACTTGGTCGAAACTTCGACCACTATGCGACCGAATTTCAGTCGCACAATAGCATAGAAACAGTGACCGTTTAGGCGACCGAAAATCGGTCGCATAGCATATGCGACCGACAATCGGTCGCATACTTGGTCTCAGGTGTGGGAATTACCTGTGATCGCTATGCGACCGATATTCGGTCGCTGACTTGGTCGTAAAAAAGATATTGTGTGCGACTGATTTGGCGACTGAAAATCGGTCGCCAAACTGGAAAAAACCTGCAATAAAAAACCTGTTTTCAGGCAGTAGCAACAGCAAAAACCAGATGGAATCAATAGAAAACTGCATTTCGAAGATAATAAAAACAGTAATTCACCAATACAACGCAATAAAACTTAACATTTCAAAAACATCCAACATCATTAGTTATATCCTGAAATTGTTAACAATAAAGCTTAACAGACAGTTATCCACTTTCAGAAAAGACTACTCGGTCGAGGCAGAGCTAGACCCGGACTCGGAAGAGGAAGAGGAGTTGCGTCGATGCCTGCTCTTATGCTTTCTTTTCGATTTTTTCTTCTCCTTTTTGGCAAGGAGCTTTTTGATCATGTCTTGCGTTTCTTGATTTACTCTCGCCAGCTGTTCGATCTTCTCTCTCATTTGAGCCATTTCAGCAGGATCAACGGAGCTCGACGGAGAAGAAGTAGCTGAAGTGCCCAAAAAGCGAGCATTATGCTTATCCGGAGCAAATAGCGATCCAGGACCATAAGCATACCCCTTCTTAACCCCTCCAACAGTATCGACCCATATTTGCTTTTCTTTCTCGAACGTCAAGGGAGCCGGGGTGCTGCTTCCGGCATCCGATGCTTGGGTCGATGTCCAGTCTTCCACAGCCTTTGTAGCCTTTTCCTGAATAACATAAATATATTAATGATGTTAATAGAAAGACTAAACGTTGAAGGATTGGCGCGACTAAAGATCGAATTTTACAAACTTACCCAAACATCTTTTGTGCGGGGCTCGACCCACTCTCCACCGCCCTTCTTGGCACCCTTTGTATGCCTGATCTTGTGCAGCTCGAGCACGGGAATAGTGCGCTTTTCTTTCTTTTCCTACAAATTAAAAATCATAATATGTTAGACAAAAAATCAACTGTTCAAGTAAATAATCAATCAATTAAATAACTGTACCAAGCGCATCTTCTGTGTAGCCGCGCTAATTGAGCCACCGGTATGGAGCGATCCACCCTTTTCCGACGCTCGCGCAGCCTTGCTTTGTTCGCTCTTCGCCTCGAACTCGGGCGACTGCCAATATTCATCCAGCTCCGCCCACTGAGCAGCATCGAGGAAGTCGGGCCTTGTACCTTTATGCCGCGCATTGTAAAGTGTTTGTTTGAATAACGCAGCACATTTCTTGGGGAAGAAACCACACTTGTTTTACATTCTGTGCAATGATGAAAGGATCATAGTTTCCATATGACCTTCTATGATTAACCTCAACTAGCTTTGAACTCGAATCCACCCGCGTACCCCTGCTACCTGGATCAAACCACTTGCACTTGAAGAGAACCAATCTTTTATGAGGCCATCCAACTCTATACTCAACCTCTAAGATCTCCTCAATCACTCCGTAGAACTCAGAGTCGGCCCCCTGGTCACCAGTTCCAGCACTCACAGACACACCGCTGTTGTAGGTTTTTTTACCATTTGACCAGCTGTGTGTATGAAACTTGTACCCATTTACGAAGTATGTATTCATCTTTTTATACTCGTAATATGGGCCATGACATATATGTCGCAAAAAATCAAAATTGATGCCATTCACCGGATTGTTTACCTATATTAAAATTAAATGGATTAGTGTAAATTAGTCAGAGTTCGATGACGGTAGTAAGGTTTTTAAATCAATGGAAAAATATATGAGTTTCCATAACACTTACAAATGACGTAAACCAATTTGTAAAATGATCACTGACTGCATTTGGACCAAATTCAGCAACAAAGTGACTGCGTTATGCAACGAAGAAATTTACATTAGAAGGAATACTTATGTTAGTCACAATTTAGTGGGTACCATTAAAATAAAACATACTTGTAATAAGGCGTGACTTCGGGACAGTTCAACAACACATGTGTTGTAGCTGCTTTCCTGTCTGTATCAGTGAACTGGTATTTTCTGGATGATAATGTACTTCCGCTCCCTGGTTGATTGAATATGGAGAATGCTGGGTAATTGGGATCATTATTATCTCCCACATCATGCCGATCCGGCCTTGTGCGCATACATGGAACATCCTTGTCGAAGTAGTATGAGCAAAAATGTGAAGTTTCTCTAGACAAATATGCCTGGCATATCGACCACTCGATTTGGCCTCTGTTTTTCACATCCCGCTTACACTTACCAATAATTCTACAAAAAGTAATCTGTTAGTAGAATTATGTTGCGTAACATATAGAGTAATTGAATAAGATATGGAAGCTTACCTCTCGAAAGGGTACATCCATCTGCAGTGCACCGGGCCTCCTAGCCGAGCCTCTTCAGCGAGGTGAACCGGTAGATGCTCCATCACATTAAAGAAGCCGGGTGGAAAGATCTTTGACAGCTTAGACAACACAACAGGAAAGTTCTGTTCCAACAAGTTCAAACTCTCTTCCTTCAAAGTCTTGCTGCAAAGCTCTTTAAAAAATAGGCTTGTCTCTGTTATTGGTTTCAAAACTTTATCTGGCAACCCATTGAATGCAATTGAGATCAAGTTTTCCATGAAAATGTGACAGTCGTGGCTCTTCATGTGATGGAGTTTTCCGCCACTCATATCAACACACCTTTCTAAGTTAGATGCATATCCATCAGGCATCCTCAAGTTACTCACCCACTCGCAGATCATTCTTCTCTCATCTTCGTCGAATGTATAGCAAGCCTTTGGAAGTAAAATGTTGTTGCCATCCCGGACCGCATGTAGCTCGGGTCGCCTGCAAAGTTCCTGTATGTCAAACCGTGCCTTCCAGTTGTCCTTTGTCTTACCCTTGACATCCATCACAGTATTAAGGACTGCCTCGAAGAAGTTCTTCTCAATATGCATTGGATCGAGATTATGGCGCAGAAGGTTATCCTTCCAATAAGGCAACTCCCAGAAAATGCTCTGCTTGGTCCAATTATGTTCGACCCCAAAACCAGGTGTTTTAGTTTGCAAGTTTTCAGTTACCTTAGGAAGGTCCTTAACCCTGTTCCATATCTCTATCCCTGTTAACCTGCGAGGAGGCTCCTCATAATCAACCTGATTCTTCCTGAATGCATTTGTATTATTCCTAAAAGGGTGGTCCATTGGCAAGAATCTACGGCAGCAGTCAAACCATGTCACTTTACCTCCATTTTTCAATGTGAAGGCCTTTGTATCTTCCATACAGTATGGGCACGCTAGCTTCCCTGCAGTGGACCAGCCAGACAGCATCCCATAAGCTGGAAAGTCATTTATGGTCCACATCAAAGAAGCATGCATTTGGAAGTTCTGCTTCATTGATACATCGTAGGTTTCCACTCCTTCATGCCAAAGTGTCTGCAATTCATCAATCAAAGGCTGCAAATATACATCAATACGAGTTTTCGGGTTATGTGGACCAGGTATTATATAATTCAAAAAAAGATATGGACTGGTCATGCACATTCCGGGAGGCAGGTTGTATGGTGTGACAAATACGGGCCAACAAGAATATGGCGTAGACGAGACATCAAAAGGGGGTGAAGCCATCGGAACACAGCCCCAACCTTACATTCCTCGGCTCGCTAGCAAATGACGGATACACTTGATCAAAGTGTTTCCATGCCTCACCATCTGAGGGGTGTGATAGAATACCCGTCTGCCTGGTCCGCTCATGATGCCACCTCATGTGAGGAGCAGAACTCATCGAAGCATACAACCTCTTTAACCTGGGTATAAGCGGCAAGTAATGCATCCACTTAACAAGTTTCGGCTTCTTTTTTTGATTTTTCTCGGGCTTGTATCGAGGCTCCTCACAAAATCTACATTGCACGAGCTCTGCATCATCCTTGTAATATAACATGCAACCATTAACACAACAATGAATCTTATGAGAAGTAAGGCCTAATGAGGAAACCAACTTCTTAGTGAAGTAATAAGAAGTTGGTAAGTCCATGTTAGCCGGCTTTAGTTCATTCATAAGGCCTATGATGGAATCCATGGCAGCTTGAGAAATACTATAATCTGATTTGATACTTTGCAATCTGACAGCAACAGACAACTTGGAATGTACCGAGCCCTCATGGAATGGACGACTTGCTTCCTCCAACATTTTATAGAATTCACTTGCCTCGGCATTGGGAATGTGCTCAGTGTTAGACTGTGATGTACCCTGCTGCATGGGATCATTATCCGGGTACATACCGAAAGCATCATGAACCATATCATCCATTCTATAATCATTACGGTCTGGTTCCAAAACCGGAGAACTACTAGTGCCATGAATATTTTGAAGCAGTTGAATGTGCCCCTGCAAATCCCACGGCTCTCCATGATAACGCCAAATATAGTAATCTGGCATAAACCCCTTATCTAACAGATGCAGTTGTACGGTCGTTATATCTTGGAGGGTGCAACATTTGCACTTTATGCAGGGGCACTTAATTGTACCACGCCTTAAAAAAGGTTCGGTTGTTTTTGCTAAAGCAACAAATTCCTGAAGACCCTCTTCAAATTCAGGCCTTATCCCCCGCCGACCGGGGAAAAGTCTATTGTCCATCCACAAACGACGTGCATTAAAGTCCATATCTACACAAAAATTGCCAAATTGAGAACAATCTAATTGGTACCAATTTTTAATAATCCTAGCCTTTTTTTGAATATCCATTGGTCCGTTTGAATTCCATATTAATTACTATTAGCAATGCAATACAAAACGCATACAATTTATCCGGTTTAGGCATAAAATGTTCCAAACATGAACAATCCAAACAACAATACCAAAACCCTAACTTTAAATGCATAGCAAGTATCCCAAACACCACAACCCATGACAAGGCATCAACATATTGCAAACAACTCTACCAAACAATTCCAACAAATCACAACAATTACCATAATTAATCCCAAACATCACAACCCTATATTTAAAGTTCATCAACCCAAAACAACTTACTCGACATCACATTATATAGAATAAACCAATTATAACTAACAACTAACATGTAAACAACATATAGGCCGAATTATTTAAAAAAATATATAAATTCAGATTAATATTAAACTAAAAAAAAAAAATTACCTCAACTTTGTTTGGGATCCAATCGCATGTAACTATGATTCACCAATGTGCTATCCACCCAATAACTACAAAAAAAAAAGTGAATTAAAAAGTCATTATTTGAGTTTTTTAAAAAATAACAAAAATTACTAAAAATGAAATTTACCTTGAATTAGTAGGTGTAGATTGTGTTAGATGTTATGTTGGAGGTTATAGAGTAGTAATTTAAAGTTATATGGGGTATGTAATGGTGGATAGTTGGTTATGGGGTGGGGTGGGGGGGTTCGGTTTTTAGGGATTGGAGGGGATTTGAGATTTTTGAAATGGGTGAGGAAGGGCTGCTGCCCCGTTTTTCTACAGAAACCTGCGACCGCCTATGCGACCGATTTTCGGTCGCATAGCTTTGACTAAAAAATTTAATTTTTCTCCGACTCACAACCGGTCGCCACTTCGACCACGTTTTGATTTTATTTTTTCCCGTGGTTTGTGCGACCGAAAATCGGTCTCACAACTGCACAGACCGATTTTCGGTCGCACAGAGGTGGTGGGAGATCTGTCTTTTTTTAGTAGTGATGGCGATGGCATAGTAAATTATGAGGGAGAGTTAGTGCCTAGGCTGTGGGGTATAGATGTGGACTACATTTCACTATTTGAATTGTGCCATTATACACGTGTAATGGGGTACCCCACTGTTGGTAGATTTTATCACCAAGACCCTACCACAAAACTGTTTAAACTATTCCAAAATGACAAAGACCTAATAAACCTTATTGCACCCTTAAAACATGAGGATATAGTTGACATATTTGTGAACCACACTGTGAGTGACCCAATAGTAGTGGATAGTGTTGCCCCTTCTGGATTTTTAACTTATTCAGAGGTGGGAGATAGGGTTTCAACTGAGGGTGGGACTGGTGTATATGGTGAGGAAACAAATGAGGGTGCTGCTGCTGTAGATGCTGAGGAAACCAGTGAAGGTGGGGCTGGTGTATATGGTGAGGAAACAAATGAGGGTGATGCTGCTGTAGATGCACAAAACTTGTTCAAAGCCCCAACATTTTGTTATGGGACTGAAGCTTTATACTAAGTCCCATAACAAAATAATGAGATTTATCCCTTTGATGGGACCTTTGTTATGGGAATAAATCCTATTATTTTGTTATGGAATAAAGTCTCATAACAAAATAATGGGACCTTTAAACATGTTAGTTCAAGGTTCTATTATTTTGTTATGAGATTAGTTTGTTATGAGACTTCTTCAGTCCCATAATAAAATAATTGGGTTTTGAACAAGTTCAAAGCCCCAGTATTTTGTTATGGGACTAGTCTGGGGTGTTTTTCCAACGCTAATAGAGCTTAAGTGTGCGCGCGAATTTTTGGCTATTCTTCAATGAATTTTGAAACGATGGATAATCCCCAATGAGCGCGTACAAAAATGGCTACTGATCAAAATTACCCAATTTTCACCACACGTCCTTAAATTTGACTAGTGCTTTCTTTTGTCCTTATTTAAGATAGTTTTAGCAAAATGATCTCAATTTTATCATAGACAACACTTCAAGTTATGAATCGACAAGTACTGCCTCTTAGAAAGAGATCAACGGGCAAGTGTTGCTTGTGAGAAAGAGAGAAGAGATTGAAGGGGCAATTGCTACTGAAGCAGAACTTCAAGTTATTTAGAATAACGTGTGCAAAGATTAAAGGACAAGTGTTGCATATGTAAGAGGGAGGTCAAAGACAAGTGTTGTCTCTTAGACAGTACTTACGAGAAAGGAAGGGCGGAATACATGCATCATAATAAGATTTCATTGTGGTATTTTCATCCAAAATTTACTTATCTCTGTTTTTATTCACCATAAAGAAAAAAAAAAACCCCTTAAAATCTGATTTAACATCCTTGGCAAAGAAAACAACAAAATAATAGTTAGTATTTAACAGTACTCACTAGCCATTGATGTAGCTTTGTATAACATTAGTACTTGATCACTAATAAAAATCTCCATCTCATTTCATAACATAAAGTCACGATCTATATATATACAAATTGTATCATGAATATCTCGTTTTTTTTATTCATTCTCCAACTTTCGCGCAGATTATAACTTAAACAAGGAAGGGATATCTAACAATAAAATATTTTGCACGTTAATATTATCTGATGGTGTAAAATAAAGTGTACACCAACAAAGTACAAAATTTAAATTCAATGATCAATAGGCCATCGTTGTGACTTGAGATGGCTATAGAGTAAATAGTGGCATTTATATATTAGAGCTATGTAATTCGTATATATATCCCGACCAACCTAGATCATTTAAGGATATTTACGGAAATACCCATTAAAATCAAAATATTTATCCACTTCTACCCATAAGTTTCATATTTACAAGCTCTACTCATAAACTATTTACATACCCTACCCATCTAGACTTGTATACTATTATTTATGCAGCATACCTTAAAGGTATGCATCCATATCTAGACTTGTATACTATTATTTATGCAGTATACCTTAAAGTTATACACCCATAAAATCTAACAAAGGTATACATTAATAAATGGGTTGTTGAGTAAATACTTTTAATTTTATGGGTAGTATAATTTTTAATGGATAGAGCTTGTAAATGATGGGGTCCACCCCAATCAATTAACAAAGAAAATGTGTGTGAAAGAGAAAGTCAATAGTATTGGCAGTAATGTTTTGGCTACAATTGTAGGTTGTTGAAATAAAAGGTTGGACGGTGCCAACTCTGAATTTTGGCAGCAATGATGTTTGCAGTGACATCATAGACATCAACCTTTGCTCTATAAATAGAGCAGGATTCCTTTCAGTTTCAGATACACCAAAAAGAGCATCACATAGGAGAACACACAGAGAGAAAATGTAGTGTGTTGTGTGAGGGAAATACCCAGACAGTGTTGTCTGTGGGTAAAATATATAGGCAGTGTAGTCTATGGTAGAATATATAGACAGTGTATTCTGTGGAAAATACACAAACGGTGTAGTCTGTGGGAATAGATGGGCGGTATAGTCTGTGAGGAAAAATAGAGAGTGTGAGCGGTTTATAGTAAGGTGGAAAATCAAAAGAGGGATATTTCTTTTGTGAGTGTGTAGTGGTATTTACTACACGGTGTAAAAGTCCTTGCTATAGTGGAATTATTTGCTCCTCTCGAGCCATGGTTTTTTTCCTTAGTTCAGAAGGGTTTTCCACGTAAAAATCTCGGTGTCCTTGTTATTAGTTTTATTTTTATTGTCATTGATTACCGCATTTTCAATACTCCGTTAATATTGTTGCTATTATACCGTGAATAATATTTCTGTGTAGGGATTAATTTTCCCAATAATAAATACTTTGAATTCTATGAGTATATAATATAAAAAATCCTATTAATCGTATTCCATACTCATTTCCTGTCACGCGTGACATCAAATAATACAAAATGTAATTCTAAGTTTTACAGAGTATCATCACATGCTATGATAACATAAGTAATTTCATCGTACGATTGTTCATTTATATATCACTTTATCATGTTAAACGGTTTTCAGTATAGCATGTGCAGTTCCATGAAAGTTGATGATATTATATAAAAATCAAAGATATAGATTATACAAAAACTATACTTATTTAATTATTGATTTCGTGGTACTTATTGATGAACTAAACGACCTATTCATTTTGACTTTTTGTCATTATCCTGAAGTCTTCAATCTCCAAAATGTTTTGCAATTTTTAAAACAAATATGTAAATCTAATATAATACTCTTTCCGTTCCAAAATGGATGACACTGTTTCTTTATTAGTCTGTTCCAAAATGAATGACACAATTCTAAATTTAGAAACATTTTTGAGTTGAAACTACTACTTTACCCTTAATAAAATGCTTTATAGCCACATATGTATGTATGACTTATTTAGAACTACAAGTTCCAAAAGTCTTACCATATTTCTTAAACTCCGCTCCAAATGAAACTATTACAACCATTTTGGAACGGAGGGAGTACCAGATTAAACTTGGTATATATTTCAATGAGACAACTACGTATAACTTCACTGACAAAAGGGAGAAAAGGTCTCCAGTACTATGTATAGATTCTCGAAAGGTATTATAGGAAGGGAAAATTACTTTCTTGGTCTTTGCAGTGTGTGCCTATCTGTGATCTTTTTGATGATTGACACTTGTTCAATATCCTTTTTAGTTGGAAAGTGCAAAACCCTAATTATCATAATTAATTAACTTCTTGGTTTGCTCAAAACACTACATTGAATGGTTCGATTGTAACAAGGAACCTCATTGGTCCCAAAAATCTTGCTCACATGGGGCTCATCCAATTACTATAAAAAAGTTGCTAACCCCAAGAAATAATTCGATTGGAGCTTTGTATAATATGGAGAGGGTATATACGAATCTCTAGTTGGTTTTCAGAGTAAAATATATCAGCTTTACCAAGATTAAGTAATTTAATAATGTGACACACTATACTTAATTAACCATGATTAAGTAATACATACTCCATCTGGTCCAAATCATTTGATTTTTTAACTTTTTTCTTTGGTCCAAATTATTTGATTTTTTTAAGAATTAAGAAGCTAGTAGCTTTTTTGAAGCTACCCTTATCAATAAATGATCTTAATATTTCTATTCATTTTTCTGTGAAGAGAGATAAGTTAATATAGTCATTTACCTCCTTAAAACACCACACAAATGGCGGAGGTAGATATGGAAGAAGGAAAATGGAGAGTAGAGGTTACGATTGAGATTTGGAGTTGATGCGATCTGGATTAGTACTCGAAGCCATGGAAGGTTCACTCTCAACATTCGGAGTTTGGAATGCTTTAAGAGTGCTTGGAAGCCAAGAATCAAGTAAAAAGATTGGCCAAACAAGCAACTGAGAGCTCACTGGAATCTGTGTCCATACGATCGCGAGGCAACAGGCGCGACCGCGTAGAAGAAATCCACTCCATCGAGATGCTGAGCACTATCGCGAAGAAGCTTCAGCTTACAAGGCGCGATTGATCCACGCTCAATCCTACACCTTTAATGGTGAGGGGCGGTCGTCAAAATATAATAACTGATGTAAGTCGGAGTCGATTTCCCAAGGGAACTAGCTTGTCAAGTAAGAGAGTCGCAAATAGAAATTCAAATGAAGTTTAATGTTGAGTCCTAGAAGTGGAGTTTGATATAATTAACACTACGATTAACTACAAGACATACAAATTAAAGCAAGTAAGTTGATTTGATATTACGAGACTAGGGATGTAAACAACTAATACTAATTTCGAACCAACATGTATTTTCACTTCACTTTCCCAACATAAGTGTAATTATGATCGAGTCTTCCTATTGTGATCTCTAAAATCCTTTCAGCCAAGAATAGATCTTTCACAACCTGCTCGTCAAAGCCTTAGTTGAATGCTCGAAGCACTACTCAAAGACCCGAGGAAGGAGACCTCTTCCGAGCGTAACTCCTTTTAGATGGCATATCAACCCAAATCCTCGCCAACTCTACTATTTTATACTAGTTAATCTCTTCTGAATTTTTAACTAGCAATGTAGACAAGAAATACCAAATATCAATGATCTTGAAATTTTTATGTTATTGTAATGGGGAGTTGGATAATTGATACTTAAGTTATAGTTAGTGAAATGAAACAACACCCATTGGTTTTCGATTCTTACTCTCTAGCTTCAATCTTCAATTAGCATTCATGCAAATTCATTATGACCTGAAACTAAGCAATTCACGATGTTAATGACACCAAATGTCGCTTTTGGATTCAAAAATGAAAGTTTAAAGTAGTCTTTAAGTTGGTAAAATACCAACTTATCAGCGATCGCGACACCAAGGCGCGATCGCGATGAAGGACGTCATGGCAGCTTGGCAGAATCAGCATTAGGGGCTTTTTAGTCCATTTATCCTTGTAATTAACTAGCTACTATAAATAGCCTAATTATAGGGTTTATTCATTAGCCAGATTTTGGATGATAGAGAATAATCTTGTGAGAGTGTGTGTCGATTTAATCTCTTTCCCTCTTCTTGGATCTCTCTGTGATTCTCTTGTGGGAGAGATCCATTGTTTGAGTTCAAGTCTCTTCCCCATCGGATATTGGTCTTTGATTGTATTCGTCTAGATTATGGTATTACAATGTATTGTAGTGTTCTAATTTACTTACAATTTTGGGATTGATTCTTTTCTTTCTTCTATCTATTTCCCTATTCCTTCTATCCCTTTTACTTTGTGTCGTTTATTTTATCATTTTGTTGATCGTTTTCTTCTTAGCTTTTAGGATCATATCAGAAGTTTTCAACCTAAATGTCAAAACTGCACATTCTTTTATACTAGCATATAGTATGTTTTTATAGTCAACATATAGAGTTTATTTATGGAGAGAGTTCTTAGCTTGTTTTGAGGATGTATATAAGAACAAGTTTCCACGGATAAGAAAATAAAAAAAGTTTTAAAACCATTATCCGCTGACGTTTATAAGATTTTAATCTTTTAATATGCACAAACAAGACTAGTTTAGAACTCAAAGTATTGATGTTTTGATAAATAAACGGAAAAGGGTCAAAAATACCCTTAACCTATTAGAAAGGGTTTAAAAATACTCTTCATTAACTTTTAGGGCCCGATATACCTCTGTTTAGACTCAAAATTACCCTTAAAACTAACGGACTTTTAAAAAGTTAATAATAATTAAGAAAATAAAATAGTATGAGATATTTCTTACCCGTAATATTAAAGAAGAGCATTTCTAAACCATTGCCAATAAATAAAGAGAAGTTTTGGCCCTTTTCAAACTCGAAAATTTCTTGATATTAAAATTTCTGACATCAAAGTCTAAGTCATTAAATGTCGACATTTATATGACTTAATGTGATATTTTAATGTCTTGTAATGTGCTTAATTACCTCTGTGTTACATGTATACATATTTTTAATGAGATAAAATGTTTTCCCTTTTTATCTTTTTCCTTTCCCATTTTATGTTCCTTCATTTCTTTATTTCCACTCTTTTATTTGAAGAAAGAGAGAAGAAAAACTGAGGAGACAAACAAAAGACATTTGCCATGAAATTAGAACTTTTTAAGGCACGATGCAATACTTCCTTATATGGTAACCTTAAAATTCAAAAACAGAAGCCATTATTTGGCTGTCCTGTCAACACCTGGATCACACTTTAACATACTAGTCAATGGCCTTCCCAAGAGTGATCTATGTTTACTAAATTATAGATAAATTAAAGTTCATTAGTAAAACTTATATTACTTAATTATTGCTCTATTTCTTCAAAATGTAAAGCTTGAATTGAGGAAGCACTAAAGTGTTTGAAAAGTACTACTCTTTCCATTAACAAAAGGGATGACACCATACATATATGAAGTTGGAGAGTAATGGCATATGGGTCCAACCATGGGCGGAGCCAAGTGTTTGAATCCCCTTCGTTGAAAAATTGCACTGTATAAGCTAGGTAAAAATAAGTGATTTTGATCATATACTCCCTCCGTTTATGTTTATTTGTCCACTGTCAGCTTTTCACTCCCATCAAGAAAAAATAAGAAAATTTAAACTTGACAAATATACCCTTATTAATTATACTTGAAAAGTACAAGATATTTAATTGGGAAGGGATTTTGAAAAGTACAAGGTATTTAATATGAAGGGTAAATTAGGAAGAACATAGCCAATTTTATCTTGAATTGCTAAAAGGACAAGTAAATTTAGAATTTGACTTTGGTAAATTTGGACAAGTAAACATAAACGGAGGGAGTACATACTATTGAACCCCTTGACACAAGGAAATATACTAGTCTTGTGGTAAAGGGGGTTCAAAAAATTTCTCTATGCCACAAGTTCAAATCTCAAGTCTGACATTTTAATATTTTTTGAACCCCTTTCGATAATTTCTGACTCCGCCCCTGGGTCCAACAGCTCCAGCTCATCCAATACCTTGCCGTAATAGAACAAAGGAATTGAAGTAGTAGAATATATTGGTGATAGAGGAAAATCTTTAATTATAAAGTCAGTGTAATATGAAAATAATCTAATTGAAGTTTGGAATTGATCCACTGTTGAAAGCTTTGAAAATGTATAAGAAAAAAAAAAAATGCTCAAACAGTTTCAAAATAAAAGAATAAGAAAGGAGTGTCACATAAATTACGTCTAAAGTATTGCCATATAGAGAGTAGAACATGTATAATAAGTTTGAGTTTGTTAACACTAAACTTTATGAATGTTCCTAGGTGAAAGCCTTAAATAGCAACAAAAATCTTTATCAACTGATTAGATTGAGTATAATATAGCTGGATGAACCAAATGACTTCTCGTGAACAACATATATAGTTGATCCAAATAAAAGAAAAAATAATTCCAAAAGAGCAATATCTAACTATTTTGAGCTGTAGTGAAATATTGGAAAGTTGTTTTGAGCAGTATTCCAGGTAAAATAATACTCCATTCGTTTTACAAAGAATATCATAGTTTGACTTGGATCCAAGTTTAAGAAATGAAGAAAAACTTTTAAAACTATTATGGTCTAAAATAAGCTAAAGATAAATGTGCAAGCCATTTCATTAGGGATAAAGTGGCGAATTTGAGGTTAAACTGTTTTCAAATTTAGAATTGTGCCATTCATTTTTTAAATGTATTAATAAGAAAATTGTGTCAACTTTATTGAAACGGAGGGGGGTAATTTTTTACTTCAATCTTTTTCCAAATGAAATTTATGTATAAACAATTGTTTGAATCACTAGCTACTCCACCCAAAAAGCTAGAGAAACATAATGGTCAAATTTATAGATTATGAAGACAATTGTTTGTTTATAGAATGTGACAGCTTTTAGGCCGTTTTTAAGATGAATTTTTCAAAATTCAAAAACTGATTTTGATTAGCTTTTGAGAGAAAAACTTATTTGCACTCACAAAACTTCGACTTTTATTCTTAAAAAATACATGTTCAAATACAACTTCAATTTCTATATTTTCGACGTTCAAAATACTTTTATGTCAAAACCTAGCTAAAACAGGAGGAATTACACTATATATATTCTAATAATACACCACACAACACTCGTCAGCCATCTATTCACTGCTTCACCTTTGACAGAGCTTTTAAAAAAACTTACTAAATCAAGCATTTCATTGGAACACTTGGCTTCTAGGCACACAAAACCATCAGCTGTTTTCTGTAAAACCACTTTTCCCCCACCCACCCACCTAACACAACTTACCCTATTCTTTCTTTTGCCTTTAGACAAACACTTTCCTTATATAGAACACTTGACTCCTAAAAGAAAATACCAAAAACCCTCATTTTGTCTACAAATTATTGTCACAAGTAAGTTTTTCTCTTCTCTCTTTTTCCCTTTCTTGTTCATTTTTCTCGAAAAATAAGTCGTAAAATTCCTCAATCTAACAGCTTAAACTGTTAAATAAAGTTACAGCAACAAAATTTAGCAGTCGTTAATAAAGTTAACTTCTTCTTCCTCCTCCAAAATCCGTTAAGTATATATATACACTAGAAACGTATCCAAAATTTAGAATCAGTAAGTTCAGAATACAACTACATCCACTACTATTTTGTGAATTTAGAAGTATAATAAATATTTCTTATACTTTTATGAATGTGTATAGAGAGATCAAAATGGGGAGAGGAAAGATAATGATAAGAAGGATCGACAATTCAACAAGTAGACAAGTTACTTTTTCGAAAAGAAGGAATGG
Organism: Petunia x hybrida; assembly: GCA_037355625.1. Taxonomy (NCBI): domain Eukaryota; kingdom Viridiplantae; phylum Streptophyta; class Magnoliopsida; order Solanales; family Solanaceae; genus Petunia; species Petunia x hybrida. The sequence continues at coordinate 4,986,862 of JBBBVM010000048.1, read as the reverse complement.
ATTGTTGAAGAAAGCTAAGGAGTTAGCTATACTTTGTGATGCTGAGGTCGGTGTTATTATCTTCTCCAGTACTAGCAAGCTCTATGAATATTCAAGCACCAGGTTCTTAATTTTCATCTCCTAATTAACAATATATTTAGTGTGTGTACTATGTGTGCTTTGCAGTATGTATGATATTTCTAATTAGAACCTTTTTAATCAAGAATGCTTAGATCTGTGAGCTTGGTTGCTACCCATCGTTTCATAATGTATTGTATTGTATTGTATTGTATTGTATCGTATGGTACTGTATCGTATTGTGTTTTACAATGTTTGGATAGACTGTATTGTTTATCGTGGTTTAATAAGTGAATATAAGGTAAATGGTGAAACGAGAATATTAAATAATAAGTGAGGACGTGATGGAAAAGAAAAATAGGTAACGACACGATCCCACCGAATTGTTCGTTACATAAACGAGCTTAATTGCTTTGACCTTATAAATACACCTTATAGTAACTGTTTTGTGACCTAAATGATTTGGCTCTAGTATATATTTGTTTTTAGGGTAGTGTTGACTTTAGTTTGTGTTAACAATATGATACTGATCTATCAGTCTTGGAAAACCTATACTTAAGTTTGAACTCAATTGTACATTTATCTGTCTCTCTATTTTTTTTTTAAAGGTAAGTGCTACAAGATTTTGTGTCTCAAATCCGTTAGTATGGAACATATTCTTTTTGCAAGTGAAATCCTATAGTATATCAATTTCGTTATAGATTAAGAAGCCTTAAGGGGGTCGTTCGGCACGAGGGATTGGATTACTTATTCCGGGATTAAATTTGGGATTATATTTATCCTATATTTGGTATTAGGTATTAGCTAATGATAAATTTTATGCCTAAATTGTAGTATTATTGATCCCACATTATCCCGGGATTAACAATCCCACCTCCTATGTGGGATTAATAATCCTACAATTTAGGCATAAAATTTGTCCTAGTATTAGCTAATACCTAATACCAAACATGGGATAAATATAATCCTAAATTTAATCCTGGGATAAGTAATCCAATCTCTCGTACCGAACGACCCCAGAGTGTTAGACTTTGAAGTATTTAGGCCCTTCTATTCTATTTGAATTTGAGTCAGGGTGGAAAGTCTATCCAGAAAGAACTTAAACACAATGCACCATAATATAAAACTTTTTGATGATCGTGAATGTCCATATTACATTATACTCCCTCCGTTCCACTTTAGATGAACCCATTTAACTTTGCACGAAGTTTAATAAAGAAGGGAAGATTTTTGAAACTTGTGGTCTAAAATAAGTAATAGATATTTGTGTGGCTACAAATCATCTAGGGAGGAATAAAAGTGAAAATTTCTTTCCAAATTTAGAAAGAGGTCATTCTTTTTGAAACAAGCTAAAAAAGAATATGTTCATCATTTTTGAAATGGAGGGAGTAATACAGCATGATATATTAGGAGGGTAACCTAGAATTCGTATTTTTTGTTTAAAAGGAAATAGTTTTACCAACACAAATGATGGGCCAAAACAAATATAATTACAAGTAATATATATACCCAAAAAAAATAAAAAAATAAAATAAAACAGAGAATATAATTCTCCACCAATCTTTTATACAACAAGAAAGTTATGTGTGCACAAAAAAGAAGCAAGGGATAAAAGGTTACTGCTCAACTTAACCAAATTCAGCTCTACCCCTTTAAAAGCTCTAATGTTCTTTTCTCTTCAAATTTCCAACATTTGCTCTTTTACCATGCTTGTCATCACCCACGATCAGAGGAGGAGCTAGGATTTCAAGGAAATGGGTTCACCACTGTTAGGATGAACAACCTTCACCTAAAAATTATATTGGTATATAGGTAAAATATCACGTTATATGATGATATATTAAGTTTTGAACATCTGTATATAACTGACAGTGGCGGCTTAGTGGCCGTAGGTGTTCAATATTTGCTCAGTGCTAAAGGTTTGAATCTTCCACGTAGTAGTTTATCTCTTTTTTTTAAACAAACAAGTTGGACAAATGTAAATAATAGAAGAGGAAAGAAAATATTAAAGGAGCATTTAAGTGGAAATCGATCCATACACCAACGTGTAAGTGAACCAATGTTATACCAAGTGAAGTTTTAAAGTATGGATTCCCGAATCTCATATTAAACATATTTTGATAAATATAACATAATGTACCTAGTTTGGTGAAGGGACCATGGGTGCACGTGAATCACAACTTCCTATATATATGTATCCACCCTTGCCCATATATCATACTAAATCAATTGAAAATTTCTCAACAGAACCTTGATACAAAACTGCAATGATGAATGAAATGATCGACATCTTCACCTACTTCCTTGCACATGAAACACCAACTAACATAAGTGACCTTCTACTTCCGAAGGTTCTCGGTCGCCAAAACCATTCCTCTACCTGCTAGCTAATTGAAGAAACACACCATATCTTCCTCTCATATATGTTATTCCTTCCTTTTCTTGCTGGCTGATGGTCAACTTACGCTGGTGATTTAACCCTTTGCCCTGACTAACGCTCTTCCTTCTTAATGAGACTTAGAAACTGCTAGTTAAGACCTCTAGTCAAGAAAGAAAGAAACATAAAGATGTTGCAGTTGTGAGTCAAATGGAATTGGGAAAGCTAAGTAATAGTAATGGAAAAGAAAGAGAAATTATAATTGATCATGTTTCATATATAATCAATCTTTGCTAAATACAATCTTGACATCACGACTCCACGTTTTATGATCAAGTTCTAAATGACTTGAGACACTAAAAATATAATTCATCCTGACTTCCATTTACCGACTCCAATGACTAACTAATACCCACATAACTAATACCTGCATAACTAATACCCACATAACTAATACCCGCATTACTAATATTCGCATAACTAATACACACATTGCTAATACCCGTATAACTTATTTTCGAACCAAACGACCTGTTAATGAGCTAAACAATCCTTTGGAACAAGCTATAAAGCAACTAGTCTGTATTGGTTAGTACGGTTAGAGGAGGACCATGTCAACTTGTATACATTGTAAGCTCTAGCTACCTGTTGCACTATAAAAACGGATGAGTTAGAGCAATGAAGTTCCCAAACTTAATGTACTTATCCACCGAAACCAAAATAGTGTAATTTATTTCTCTCAACTCCCTGTGATTGTGTTACGAATGGGCCTGATGGAGTATTAGTTTACGGGCCAATAGATAGAAGCCTCAATCAACAACCCAAAACCAACTTATGTGGATATGTTTGGGATCCTGGTTGATAAATAATGGTCATGTAGAAACAATAGGAATATCCATAATATGAAAATGCCTGAGGCAAAGTCTGTATACTCGCATCTCCAGTTCTTTTGAGTCTCCTCACCCCCATTCTTCTAGCTTCTCATCTCCTTTCCCTCTCTATCCTTAGTTACTTAGTTATTGCAGTTTCCTTTTATCAGTATAATCGTGGATATCTTGTTGTCAATATAAATCAAGCTTTCCTGTTGGTAATTGAGTAGTGTTCACTACAGATTGCCTGTTTACACAGCGAGAGACTCTAGTATAGGAAACAAATCAAAACAAAATAACGAAATATCTTACAAATCTACTGCTATAATTTAATTGACTTTACAAGGAGGAATATACTTTACATACATTTTTACAAGAAATATGAATTTTTACACCCAAATTGTATGTTTCTCCCTGTTATTATTGTATGTTTAGGATTCCGACGATGACATTGAATCACATACATGTTCATCAGTTTGTCCAATATCTTCTTGAAAAATTGTGCAGAGTTTGAGTGTCATGATCCAGCCCTCAAGAATAGTGTAAGACTGGGAATAAACGTAGTTTCCTGCAAAATGTATGACGAAACACTTGAACAAACAAATCATTCAACCACAACCTTAAAAACCTCACAAGAGTATGAATCATATTTGCTTTCTCCACCATATAGAGGGCATATTTGTAAGGAGGGTCATGAATTATTCTACTAGATATCGCTAGATTTTGCATTTGACTTCTACGATTTTCCAAATTGGCAGTAGTGATGCAACTTTCATGTGAATGAATTTGTACCTGTACAATAATGCAGTTGACACTTGCTATAGAAAAACTTCCAAAAACAACAGTTACAAACTCGTTTCCATGGCTATGGCTCTACATGCTGCTACTGTCTAGTTAGCAGTCTGTTGTGAGACCTGACAGTGAAGAAACCTTCACTTTGTTCATTCCACTTCAATCTATCTCTTTGCTAGTAAGCCCTTGAAACACCCTCTCGTGCTGTAAAAATCAACAACAATTAGCCAATTCCTAATCTTGACGCTCCTTTTAATTGATGTTACATGTTTCATCTTCCCTGGAATCTACCAAAGTAGCCTCAGGTTGTTGCACCAGGCTAAAAGTTTGAGGAAATTGCACTCAGTGGAGTCTGACTTAACCATTAATTATACCAAAGAAGTATATTTTGCCATTGCCTAGACTAAAGCTCGTTTTCTACTTAAACTCAGGCCACATCTTACCTATGTTTTTCCAAGTAGAGACCCCCACCGCCATAAGGAGTTCTATCTTTGTGCACCAATGCCCTGCCATATCATATTTGTTTGTGATAACTTTCCTCCAGAGAGAGTGAGGCTTCCAAAGTGTTGAACCTCCATAGGCATTTCATCATCAAGCTTGTGTTGCGCTTCAAATCCTTGATACTAGCTCCCACCTTTCACAAGGTTATAAATTATAACTTATAATGCTCCTATTCTAGGTCCCCTTGCCACTGAAAATCTTTTCTAACGTCGTTTCTCCACCATGGTTGGTGTCACAGGGGTGATTTAGATCACTTAAAACCGCCGAGGCTTACCCCATGCGGCAGCCAAGCAGTCCGCCCGCAAGGCTCAGCCGATTTCCACACTTAGAATATTTTTAGGGTCGTTTGTCTTAGAAACAAAAATAGGCAGCAATGGTTTCGTGTTTTAGGCAGAAGATTGATATATATTTGAGTAAAGATCATGCACAACACTGAAACGTTAAGGCAATAAAGTAAACAAGACAGCAAGTACGGGAAAATCCCAACCTTTATATTATTCACGCCAAATACAAAGGAAAGCCACCAAGGCCAATGTTTTCTCTCCTAAGAAAACGTAATAAAATCTGTCTAAGTAATAAAATGCACGAAATAGACTTTAAATACAATGGGGGAATCAGCCAAAGGCATTACAAGTGGATAGGGGAGTTTTTCCAACTAAGCAGGCCATGTAGGCCATGTTTCAGCACCTTCAGCGCCCATTTAGGCCACCTCAGCCACGTTTTTAGCCTACTTCTGAACATGTCTAAGCGCCTAACTGCCTGATCATGTGCCCTGCACATGTGCCTGACACTTGCCCTTTGTCCAGCCGACTTTAGCTCACTGCACAGCCGACTTTGCCTAGCTTCAGCACACTTTGCCCCAACCTTAGCCAAACGACATGCACTACGTTCAGCTTCCTTGCTTGCCTTGGCATCAAAACGCCAAGTCTCGACACCCTATTGCCCACATTATCGTCTATCTCGTCTTGGCTCGCTTGCCACCCAACAAGCTGCCCGTTTGCCATCTTATCACCCACAAAGGCACAAGGCTGCCTAGCCGTTGCACCAACACCGTTTGCCAATCAGCTCATCAATGCCATGATCCAACCAAGTCATTTTAAGCCCGCCCTTGACAAATCAGTCCACATACATGTTGCTTTCACTCCGGATTTAGCTACAACTAGGAGCAACACCCCAAATCCCGTCATAGCCATGCCGTGCCATAATTTACCGAGTCTTAGGGTCTAACAAACCACCCCCACTTGTTGAATTCGACGCCCTCGTCGAACCAATTTCAGCTTTACTCGCCACTAATGGACTACAAAACGCAGCATTCACATACTCTTCTTCATTGTCTTCTTTAGTCTCATCACTATCATTGGCAAGAAGAGCATTCAGCTTAGCACGTTTTTGACAGTCCGCTGCCCGGTGTGGTCCATCACAAATAAAGCAGCCACGAGGCTTGTTCGTTTGCTCACCCTTAGTCTTGTCAAACGCTGCCTTTCCTTTGCCACTAGACTCACCCGTTGCATTGCCCTTTTCAGCGTTTTTCCACTCCTTGGCCTTGTCATTATTCCCGTTTTTAGCCTTAGAAGCAGAAAATTCAGCATCCTCACGCCTAAAATCGCCCAATGCATCGGCAGCCGCAATGGCACTAGGGAGGTCTTTCACGTTCTGCCTCCTTAGTTCCATTTGAGCCCACCCTTGCAGCCCAAACATGAAGTTATGCAGCTTGTCCTCCTCAGGCATATTTGTTATACTCAAAATCAAAGAACTAAATTCCTTGACATAATCCCTCAATGAACCGGTTTGCTTCAACCGTTTCAGTTTGTCCCTAGCAACCCAAGAATAGTTACTAGGCAAGAATTGATCCTTCAACTCTTTCTTAAGCCGCTCCCACGACTCAATCTTAGGTCTGCCCGCACTCACGTCATCAGCCACACGAGTACGCCACCATAATTTTGCATCACCAGCCAAGTAACGAGTTGTCAAGGACACTTTCTCCCCGTCTTGGACATGGGCTGCCTCAAAGTATTGCTCCATGTCCCACAGAAAATTCTCAAGCACAACAGCGTTACGGGAGCCCTCAAATGCCTTAGGTTCAGGGATCTTTACCTTGGGACGTTCATCAACCCGTTGAACACCCGTTCCAACAGCACGCCTAAGCACAACGATTTCAACATTCAGATTTTCGTTGTCCTTAGCGAGTCTATCAATTTCAGCCGCAGCAACATCTTTGAAGGCTTGACTCTCTGCCTCAAGACGTTCACAATGGGCTTTAAGACGAGCCAATTGTGTCAGCACATCCACCAGATCGACACTATCGTCAGTTACACCCACCAACGCCTCAAGTTTAGCCAACCGTTCCCTCATTTCAGCACTACTATTCCCACCAGCCATGGTTTTTCTTCTAAGCAACGAACCAGACCTTCAAGCTCTGATACCAAGTTGTCACAGGGGTGATTTAGATCACTTAAAACCACCGAGGCTTACCCCGTGCGGCAGCCAAGCAGTCCGCCCGCAAGGCTCAGCCGATTTCCACACTTAGAATATTTTTAGGGTCGTTTGTCTTAGAAACAAAAATAGGCAGCAATGGTTTCGTGTTTTAGGCAGAAGATTGATATATATTTGAGTAAAGATCATGCACAACACTGAAACGTTAAGGCAATAAAGTAAACGAGACAGCAAGTACGGGAAAATCCCAACCTTTATATTATTCACGCCAAATACAAAGGAAAGCCACCAAGGCCAATGTTTTCTCTCCTAAGAAAACGTAATAAAATCTGTCTAAGTAATAAAATGCACGAAATAGACTTTAAATACAATGGGGGAATCAGCCAAAGGCATTACAAGTGGATAGGGGAGTTTTTCCAACTAAGCAGGCCATGTAGGCCATGTTTCAGCACCTTCAGCGCCCATTTAGGCCACCTCAGCCACGTTTTTAGCCCACTTCTGAACATGTCTAAGCGCCTAACTGCCTGATCATGTGCCCTGCACATGTGCCTGACACTTGCCCTTTGTCCAGCCGACTTTAGCTCACTGCACAGCCGACTTTGCCTAGCTTCAGCACACTTTGCCCCAACCTTAGCCAAACGACATGCACTACGTTCAGCTTCCTTGCTTGCCTTGGCATCAAAACGCCAAGTCTCGACACCCTATTGCCCACATTATCGTCTATCTCGTCTTGGCTCGCTTGCCACCCAACAAGCTGCCCGTTTGCCATCTTATCACCCACAAAGGCACAAGGCTGCCTAGCCGTTGCACCAACACCGTTTGCCAATCAGCTCATCAATGCCATGATCCAACCAAGTCATTTTAAGCCCGCCCTTGACAAATCAGTCCACATACATGTTGCTTTCACTCCGGATTTAGCTACAACTAGGAGCAACACCCCAAATCCCGTCATAGCCATGCCGTGCCATAATTTACCGAGTCTTAGGGTCTAACAGTTGGGAAACATTGAAATAGCATATGCTAGTAAAGGATCAAGAACATTAATAATCAAGATAAGTCTTCCTCCAAGTGAAAAATATAGCTTCTTCCAAACTTGCGAGTTTCTTTCACATCCCTAAAACTCTATCCACATCCCTTCTACCTTGTGCTTACCCTCCAAACGGATGCCCCAAATAAATTGTTAACAGTAAAACCTGACATCCCAGGATTCCAGCTGCAACTTCTTTGTCAGGCACTTAGCTGGGTAGAAGTAGAACACGTTTCTCATCCAATTAATGTGGAGGCCAGAGATAGCCTAAATATGATAAAGAATCATCTTCAGGTATATTACTACTGAAATGTGACTAGCACAGAACTAGTGAGACTCTTCTGACTTCTTGTCCGCTGATACTGATAGCCACCTTGAAGCCTTTGATCCAACCCTGCATGCTTGCAATTTTAGGCATACTGCTCAAACTAACCATAAACTATAGCAAATAAGAATGCAGAGATTGCAACCCCTTGTCTCAAACCCCTTTGTGCATCAAACGATCCTTCAGGAGCACCATTTATGATCACCGAGTATCTAACTGTGCTAACACAGAAATGAACCGCGGTGATCCATTTATTGCCAAATCCCATCTCACTAAGCATAATACACAGGAAATACCAGTTGACATGATTATATGCCTTTTCAATGTCTACTTGACAAAGCACTCCAGGGAAATTTCCCTTTTTGTCTAGTGTTTAGACCTAAGTTGCGTGGATTCTTCATTTTTGGTGCCGCATCTTGTCGACACGACGCAGATATGGTCAGCCAACATTGGCTACTTTGATCACAAACTACGGCGAAGATTGAATGACCCAATGACTTGTAATGTAATTGTTAAAAAAAATTAACTTTAGCTTAGAGGAAGATTTGTTTCTTCCTATATGTACTTTTTGAGCTAAAATAATAAAAATGTAATTATATATTTAGCTGAATCTGTCAATTAGTGTTATGACTATACTATATATTTTTACCTGAATTCCCTTCTATACGTGGATCCGTTTTCTCAAATTTTAAAATTTAGATCATGAGGATCTGACTTCTAGATTTGCACCTGTATCTGATACCCCCACGCCCGAGTCCGAGCAACTTAGGTTTAGATACTAGTTGGCAATCAGAGAAACCTCCATTGTCTGTCTACCTTTGATGAATGCCATCTGGGTAGTATCCACGACCTTTTCTGCTGCCTACTTCCACCTCTTTGTATCTTTGAATGAATCTTCTAAAAGCTTCTATGTTGTTATGTCTACAGCCCCTAAGCTCTAGGTGCCTCAATATGTTATCAAGGCTATGTGAGTAGCTATTGACACTCCTTTCAAACAGCTTGGCCAATCTTAAAGCATGACATAATGAAGCCCTTGGAGGTATTTTAGTGCCACGATAAGCTCGAAAGGAGTCTCAATGCTACTTACATAGCCTTGAAAAACCTATATGTCCATCATGAAAGATCTCAATCTCAGAAAGACCTCAATAGAAGGAGCGAATCAATTTGTTAATGTTTTCATGCAATAACTACAAGCTCGTTAACTGAACAATTTTGCTAATTTGACAGCATGAAATCAGTGATTGGACGACACAACAAAGTAAAGGAGGAGACTCATAAACTGGGAGATCCAAGTTCCGAAGTCAAGGTAAGTTCCGATAGCTAATTTTCGTTCAACTTATCAACAGACAAATTGGATAAATAAATTCTTGCATACTCACTTTCTGCAATTAACTGTACTTAATATACCAAAAGGAACTTCCTTTCACTGTTAAAATCCTTCAGGTTCTCTAGTCCTCCAAGTACTTAAACTACACTTTGAAAAGAAAGAATTGATATGACCTCAAAGACAGAACTAGAACCATAGCTTGGCTGCTAAGAGCACAGGAGCACATCATACTAGTATAAAGCTACTTTTTGTCACTGTAATAAGAGATGTCGAGCAAGAAATGAATTATTGAAATATGCTCAACGGACAATGGTAGGCAGCTTTCTGGTTTCTCAACAATTTGTATCCCTACATCTGAATTTGTTTGGAAGTTTTATAGCATATAAGTTTAGAATACTTGAAAGTTTAGTAACAAGCACAAGGAAAAGAGTAGGTCGTTCGATGAAGTCAGGAGGACAAAGTATAGAATCTATAGACAGTAAGGCTGCCGAGCAGTAGCATGAGAAGAGAACTTTGAAGGAATTTAAACTTAATCAGAAGTATCTTGAAAGAGTTAAATTAAAAGATTAAAAAATTTAATCAAAATTAAGATCTCACGCAAAGAGATACGAGCCATCGCTGTGATCTATACTTTATATATTAGCTATATCAAATTTAGTATCATTTGATCAATCAATCAACTAGTCCTCAATAATCAATCAACTACTCAATCCCCTACTAGTCGGGGTTAGTTGTATGAATCCTTTGCAACAGTTCTTCTCTATTTTAACTTATGTTGCTTGGATTCAATAAAATGCTGTCATACTCGTGTCTGATCCTCCAAAAACATATTCTGGAGGACTCAACAAGCACCTGGCGACATTTTAGAGGACCGAGCAACATAGATTCTTACCCTGTTCAGATATATGATCAAACTAGTATAAACATGTAAATATAAAGTGTACAATATGATAATGGCTCAAGATATTTCTAAACAAAACCTACAGTACAGAATATGCACAACAAAATTTCACAAGTGCCCGAGAAAAATAAGGACTATGCAGTGGGTTATTCTTATAGTAATTTTTGGTTTAGAACTTATTTATCGAGTAAAAATAGTTCTTAGGACTTGGAAGTCTAGATGCTAACTCTAAAGAAAATACATTAATAAGAGGAGAAACACTTCTATATTTAAAATTATTAGTTGTATAGGTACTCTTTCACGATCCTACACAATATCCAATTCTACCTCTCTTAGATGTACCAGTGATCTGGATTGATTCCATGTACTTGGAATCCAGGATCGTTGAATCGTGATTCTGATATATGAGGACAAGAACATGCACCTGCATGAAAGATAACTACCATCCCCTCACCCCGCACCTCCTCTATTTATGGAGAAATGGAGGAATGATCTGAAGATGGAACCTACGATGAAGTCCATTAAACGAAAAGACCAAGACAAGGAAGAAGATTTAGAAGAGCGCGAACATGCAAATCTTCCACTACATTCAACAAGAGAAAGTGAAGGGTAATACAAGGACAAGAAGAATTGGACAAAAAAGAACATGATAGATAAGTGCAAGAAAGCAAAAATATACTCACAGTTGACAGCAACAGACATGGTGCCAAGAAGGAAGACTTCTTAATAGCACGAACACATCCTGACCAGAGAACTGTATGTCTACTATATTTCGTTATGAGACCTGAAACAACAACCAAAAAGCACATATGAAAAAGACCTGCGACATCTATGAACTGGCAAGTGAAAAGAGTTGTCAAAGGCATTCCCCTTAGAAAAGCTCTAAACTGTTTTATAACAAGAGAATTTCATCTTTAGAGTGAGAGAATATTACCTTTGTCATTTAAATATACACTAGGGTGTAGGGCACCTCAGCGAAGGAGTAAAATATTCATGCTAGCACGGGACAGGAAGTGCGATGAACTAATGCAGGTCTAGCAATTGGGACAAGGACTCTGGGCAAAAATATGTCCTCCCACAAGACACACATTTAAGATGCACGAGTTAATAGGTCTAGCAGGGAGCGCATTGATAACTAGCTCTTTGGAATCAATTGTGAGTCTGTGCTTTTCAACACCTGTTGTCTTCATACTGCAAATCCTGACGATGGCTACACACAAATGCTAGCATAAAGAAGCTCAAAAATCTTTTAGAAACAGGCAAAATTTTGAACAGTTAATGGCAATCAAAGGATCAAAGGACTGTCCAAGAAACTTAAGAGCTTTTCAAGTCATTCTGGTGCTTAGCACAATTCTACTAGGAACTAAAAAGTTTAGTATATGCTAATATTTCACTAACAGTTATTTATCCTGGATTACGTTTCCTTAACAGTGGTACTAAATCTCTTTATACTACTAGATATACCCTCCAATCACATCCCAGGTAATCTGTTATTGATGTTGTAAGTTGAAGCCTGTGGAAAAAGAATTCTCTTCTAGAAGAGAAGATAGTAAAACTGAGAATGGTGCACTTTAAACCAAGATGACAACATAGAGGTGTTACAAACTTGGCTTCTTGCATTATCATAATGACATTCTGGGATAGCACAGGTTGTAGATCACTGGTTCAAACAACAGTATCCGGCTCTATAAGACTAAACCAATCTTAGCCTAGCCATGTCATCTTTCCGCTGTTTCAAGATTTATCATCTAACCCTTCTTTGCAATTGCTGCAGGGAAAAACAAAAGTCAGAAGGTCTGTGTTCTTTAGATTATGAGACGCTGCAAAGGAATAGAAATTTCCATCAAAAAATAGTTCGTTCTGCTTTTACAGATCAGTATTCAATGATGCAGGTCATGCACATAGCTAACAAAATGTGATCAGAGGAAAATAGTAGAAACGTTGGACCTTCGTATTTTCAGAAGTTACATGGCCCTGACACTACAGACAAACTGAAGTGAGGTACCACTCTCCTATATAACTGTACATAGCTCTCACTGCAACACACACACTCTTCCAGTGTTTAGGGGATTTTTATTTGGCAGAGAGCCATAATAGTTCAGTTGGAGCAGGGGAGATCTGGAAATGGTTGGTCTGTATCCTCTGGTAAGATTGATCACAGAAGCAGCTTTGGCTCCTCTTGATCAGGTGTCTCTTAACCCAAATATGATGCACCGTGCAAACATGATTTAGCAGATGTTTATGCCACCATTATGACATCTACTGCTCATGTCTGTGGCACATACTTATAACAGTACATATAGTCGAGTATGAGCGTCTTGTGAAAACTAGGTTATAAGTTCCAATGGCGTTACAAGTCCTAATTTCCTGTACTTCAACAAAAGTAGAAAGGTTGACTACATTACAGGAATATAAGCAATTCGGCTCAACGCCATGAGTATAAGGATGCAGTTAGGTCTTATGCAATATAAAAACAATGCACTGCACATTGTTCTTGGTACGCAGGAAACTTAGGTCCCCATCCGCATCATGTTCAAGAGATATAGCTAGACAAATTGCAGAGCTAGACTTGAGTGGTTAAATCTAACTCTACATCTGAGCCCAAGAGATACAATTCAGCATATCCTTTTCCATTATAAGTCATATCATAATTTGAGTCAAATGACGAGAATTGTCAAAAACAATTAGCGGAAGGATATCCTAGCTCTCACGGTACAGACTTAGACGCATGCTAGATGTATACCTTATACTCAAATAACTTAAAAAACACCACCATTGTTTGCTCATATACCAATAAACTGAAGAATAGAAGCGTCAACATTCAGAGACAGGGGTAATGGGAATGTAGAAGCTAGTGTAGAGCCCTAAAGGCGGGCAAAACCAATTCGTTGAAGATTCTCCTTTCTCAAACTCACCATTTGCATCAATGATAAATGTTAGGTTAGGACTTAACATACGCACAAAAGTCGTTTATCATACTCACCTTAACAGTTGATAACTAAGTTAACAACCCCTTGCATTCTCAATTAGTTTTAGTCCTCTATCATCACCCATAACTGTAATATGTTATCCTGTCTAGAATACAATTTCATCATATTTTTGCTAATAAATCTACAAGGATATAAAACAAACCCCATTAAAAGTAGATTAAATCTTCACCTCAAATTTTAACAGCCGGAGATTGGAATATCAATGGTTTTGTAATTTTCACCTCGGTACCATGTAAGCACATTAGATGCAATTACATACATGTCAGAATTTCTCAATTTACAAGGTGTAAGAGAACATAAAGGAACAAGCTCTTACTGCAATTAGAAAATACAAGAATTATGCAATACTCACTCTAGTACATAGGATAAGCTCTCAGTTCAATATTTACATGTCTACCTACATGAGATTGAGACAGAAGGTTTGTAACCTTAGATTCATTAAAATTTTGCTAACCCATTAAACTGCATCTAGCCATAAAGAACTCCAAACCATGTGAGGAAACTTCGAACAATATGACAAAGTGCATTTACAAGTTACACACAATAAGGAACATTTTTTAAAAGAACACATGAACAATAATTAAATTACAACTTTAATTAGTCATTAAGATGGGTTGAAGAAGCTCATAAGCACCAGGTTCATTCGAACCTAGTATTTTCGAAGAAGAGCATAGATATATATATATGTAAAAACTTCTGAAACTATAATGACAGAAGTACAATGAGTTAAGTGTTGAGAACCTAAATGGTCAAAACTATCAAGTTTATTCCTAAATCTTGTACTTGATTAGGACATTATATAAACTGAACACTCATTTACCAAACCAAAAGGTTTACATAAACAGCCTTTACCCCGTCATGCAGTCTTCAGTGCAGCGAAAGACGAAAGTTATTGTCATCCATTTCAACAACCAGGGGTTCTATCTTGCATCGATAGATGTAGTTGAAACCTTAAGTAGTATTACGAGGTGAATCAAAGTACTAGATGAGGAATCAATAGTGTCAGGGGTCAGAGAAAAAAAGTATAATAACAAAATAAAATACTAAAATGATTGAAGAACTAAATACTTTTGCAAAACAAAACCAATTCATTAAAGTGTAAGAGCAATGTTTCAGAAGAATAACTTATCAGACACCAGAGAGATAGGTCATGAAAGCAATAATCTAAACAGCATCTACTAGTGGAATGTGGAAACTGTAGTTGAGCCTGGTTTGCTAGTCATGATACAAAAACATCTATTGGTTTCTCTTTTATTGATAATCCAAGCCATTGAACAAGTTACTAATATATCTTCTTGCTGCAGTTTTGGCAAAGGGAAGCTGCAATGCTGAGACAACAACTAGAGAACTTGCAAGAGAATCATCGGTAAGATCTTTATGGCATAATCTTTCATGTTGTGAGTGAATAACTAATTGAATTACAATAGGACTAAACCCAGAGGCAAGTTCGCCGATTTGTTGAATCCGCAAGCTGCTGCTTTTCTTGGTAACTTGATGTTCATTAAAACCTAATTTTACCCCACCCCAAACCCCATCTACAGAGGGCAACAATCAGAGACATATCTAGGATTTTACGAGCTTGGTTCACTACTGTTAAGGGTGGAGTGATAGCATTCCAAAAGTGGTCGGTGAATAACCTTCGTCAAAAAATTATATTGTGTATATAGGTCAAATATCATTTTATATGATGATATATTAAGAAAAAAAATATTAAAGGGCATTTAAATGGAATCAATCTCTACTACTAAGTGTAAGTGAACCAACATTTGACCAAATAAGCCATTTAGAGAGCATGGGTTTTCGAACATCATATTGGACATATTTAAAAAATATACACAATATACCTAGTTTCGTGAGAGGACCATGAGTTCACGTGAAATCGCAATTGCTATTGTAGGTCCGCCCCTGGCAACAATGGAACTCTCCACTTTTCCTTTGGTGATTCGAGCTCCAAATCAATGTCCATTCCCTATTTGGTGACTCGAATGCCCTTAGTCTTGGTTGGAATTTGTAATACTATCCCAATGGTCAGCACCAACTTTTTTGGGATATACAAGTAGATTTGAGATAAAGATTGCTATAGATGATATTGGAATACTACTCCACCTTCATTTAGCAAACTGAAGTCTTTCCTTCTCTGAATTGTTGAACTATTTGAATACTCCTCTATCTTATCCACTTAAACACCACACTTTTGTTTGCGTCAGGATTTGAACTCGTGCACCTAATCCACGCATCACTGTTGCGCTCTTACTACAAGATCAAAGCACTAGGCGTAATAACCAACCCCATTTTACTCGAATATTTTTTGAAAAAGCATCCCCAAAACAAACTTTGTTTTCTTGAAATCAAACCAAAATGATTTCCAAAAACCAAAGAAAATTAAAGGTAGTTTTTTCCAGAAAACTAGCACAAATATTTTTAAAAGCATATATCTCATAGGTGATACAAATACATAACCTTTTTCCATATTACAAAAATTTCTCCACAACTTAGTTTTCCAAGAATTAGACCAAAACCAAATCAAAATGCCACCTTAGAATGTTCTATTCAATTGAGTATATGTTGAAGCTTTTATTTAGCACTTGGCATTTCATCTCAAAATTTTATTGGCATACTTTTCCCTCCAAGCTAGTTTTTGAGCAATTTTTTTTGAGAAAGGTAACAATTTATTCAACAATCACCAACAAAGGTGTTGGCATCCATATTTACAAAATTGGTAACCTTGATCAGTCTACAAGGTATCAAAAAAATCTACTAATGTTTCAGCATCTTCTAAATAGCTTTCCTTACACCAAAAGTAAAAAAGCATAATACAATTCAACTTAATCTGTTGAATTGAATTGGACCTATCTTCAAAACACCTGACATTTCGTTCTTTCCATATTGTCCACCAAATACATGCCGGAATCATACTCCACCATTTCTTTTCTCTAATTCCTCTAGCAGCATTCTTCCAACATTTGAGTAAATCACAAGTACTGTGCGGCATAATCCAACTCATTCCAGCTAGAGCAAAAAAAAGTTTCCATAAAACTTCGGTAAATTTGCAATGCAAAAAAAGATGATTGTTAGTTTCAGCTGCTTCTTTGCAAAGAAAACATCTTGATATCAGTTGAATACCCCTCTTTTGTAAGTTTTCATGTGTCAGACATGCCATCTTTGCCACTAACCAGAAAAAACACACTACTTTAAAAGGAGCCTTAACTTTCCAAATTGCCTTCCAAGGCCATTCTAAATTGCTGTGATCATTTGCAATAGCCTTGTGGTAAGCTAATTTAACAGAGAAAATTCCATTGCTACTCATATTCCAAACAATAGAGTCTTCAGAATTGTTTGTGCCATGAAATGATTCCAGACAGTTGAGAAATTCAGCCACTCTATCAACTTCCCAGTCATTTAGAGCTCTTCTAAAAGTAATGTTCTATCCCTCTTGATTTCTTGATTGATCTAAAGTGGCTTCCGGCGAGCAAATCAAAGCAGACAGATCCGAAAAAGACTCCCTCAACGGTCCATGCCCAATCCAAAAATCATTCCAAAAGGAAATTTTTCTACCATTTCCAACTTCAAACTAGTGTTAGTAACAAAAACATCCCAGTATCTTCTAATTGCTTTCCAGATGCTCACCCCAAAAGACATATTTACTGGATTAGTAATCCACTGCCCCTGTTGACCATACTTATGCCTAATCACCTTCCTCCATAGAGCATGTTCTTCGGTATTATACCTCCACAACCACTTCCACAACAGACTCTTGTTCTGAATTTTCAAGTTCTTAATCCCTAATCCGCCCTCTCTCTTGCTAGAAGTCACACACTTCCAGTTGACCAAATGAAAACATCTATTTTCCTTATTACCTTGCCAAATGAAATTTCTTCTCAAAGAATCTAATCTTTTCTCCACCTTCCTGGGTAAGGGAAACAGTGACATAACATAAGTAGGAAGTGAATCAAGAACACTATTGACCAAAATGATCCTGCCCCCAAAAGACAAATATTGAGATTTCCATCTATCTAACCTCTTCTCACACTTATCTATCACCCCATTCCATATCTCCATGGCCTTATTTTTTTGAGCAATTTAAACCTTTAACTACAAAATGAAGGCCCTAACTCCATTCTTCTTGCCTATATTTCCCGACCCCCCATACATATAACTAGGGGTGTCAATGATTTTTGAAAAACCGACCGAACCGATTCTTAGGTTATTTTTATAAAATAAAAAAATCAAAAAAATACCGAAAGTGCATATTTTTAGTCGAGGTCTAGGACCTTGAGGTGATGGAAACACAACGTTGCATATACTAATTAGCACCGAAAGTGCAAACTACCAAGCTCATCCGCACTCGTATAATCCTGTTGAAACTAAATCAATTGGTACGACTAATATATCAAACTACTAAGTAACCAAGATATCAAATATTTTTCTACTCGTTTAAATTTCTCTTAGCATATACTTAATCTTTTATTATTTTAGTTCTTGAGTTATATTTAATCAATATCTGTCAACTCGTGTTATTTAGAATTCTTTTGTCTTTGCTTCATTGATTTTATAATATCACTATAGAATAATGTTCTTTTGATTAATTGCCTTATAAATAAATTTTACCAAAGTATGTATATGGTATCGTGTTCTATTATCTACTTAATAGAGAGTGACAATCACTTGTAGAGTTGTAGCTCGATACTGGAGAACGAAAATATGTCGAGTACTTAAATATTAGCTACGACCATTAAGAGTCATTATTTACTCAAATATTATCTTAAATCATATTTTATGTGTTATATTAAATTTATAAGTATTTTACATAAAAATGGCACATTCTAATAATGGTACGACTCTACCACAGAGTTCTTAACAATATTACCGAAAATTAACCGAACCGAACCGAAACCGAAGGAAAACCAACATGAATGGGACGGTTATGAAAAGTCTTATTTTGGTTATGCACAATAGAGTAATCGAAAAATTGGTATGGTATAAATTTCATGAAAAAACCGACCGAACCGAACCGTTGAAACCCTACGTATAACCCCTTAATTTCTCTCTATTCCTTTTCTTCCTTCCTCCTCTCCACACCACCAATAAACAAACACCCTCGATGCCTTGCTTTTTCTCATTCTCGTTTTCCTCTCCACACACTAGGGAAAGAATAAAGAAATAGAAATTGTTGTTTTATAAAAAAAAGTACTAGAGATTGTTGAAGACAAATAAATGTGTGCGCTCTATAATAGAGTAAGTTTTTAGATAAGATGATCGCACAGTTCAATATGGTATCAAAGTATGTAGAGTTCCTGATTTCTAATCTCACCACCATCTTTATTATCTTAAAGAATTTCCACGTGCTTGGCTCATGAAAAAAAATCAAGCCTACACGTGAAGGGGCGTGTTGAAGACAAACAAATAAAAGTGCATTCTTTCTAAAAGTTTAAGCTTTTAGAATAGATTGTCACACACTTAAACATAATAAAAATAGAGATAAAGAAAGGAGAAAAGCTCGAGTGAGTTGTTTGCTGGTAGCAGGAGAGTGCTAAAAAGAAGAAGAATAAGTGATGGGGAAAAGATAAGCCAATATAATAACAAGAAAGCGAATACCATGAAGAGTATTAAATGGAAAATCTCTTCACTGTTTGAGAAAAGGCTACATTCATGTAAAAAGTTTAGTAGATAATGTATAGGAATTTTCTAGTGCTAGATAGTTCAAAGGAAACATGCCTTACTATTGTGTATATGGCTTGGGCAATCCTGCTCCCTCTGAGCTAGCTTTTTGGGGTTGAGTTAGGCTCTGATACCATGTTAAAGAAAATGGACCCAAAAAGCTAGCTCAAAGGGAGCAGGATTGCCCAAGCCATATAAGGAGACCAAGGACACAACACCCCACCGATGTGGGATACTAACACTACCCTTCGTCCATACTTTACTTCTGTAAGGGGCACTTTTGCCAATCTTTTAGCCTCATAAAGCAAACTAATCTCATCCTACAATTGAGCAGCCTACTTATCCCATATTCCAGTGGACCTCCAAGAAAGCACCAAGTTGGTGATTCATACACTCCTCATTTAGTTGCGAAGCTGAATATTGAAATGTATTAACAGGTTTACAAAAGTTGAAGA